>OX458982.1:1364506-2729013 GCA_949774945.1 Hoplodrina ambigua
GCCATCAATCGAGCACAAATCTAGGACTCCTGCTGCTACTGAGAAATTTGATTTGACTTTTCTGACTTTAATTTGTGATAAGAAAATAAAAATCTATTCTATTCTAGTTTCATAAAGAAATTCACATCAAATGTTAATGACCTCTAAAAGTTCAACTCTAAAAGAAAAACAACAAAAACCTTCAAGAAATGCCTCCCCCCACATTCCATCCACTTCAAAACGTACACATTTCATCTCATAAACATGACTTGTTCAGCTGTCAGATTAGCTATTGGCAATGTGTCGCATGACCAGTAATTACTGGGGCTTCTGAACTCTACTGAAGCTAAACATGTCCTGGTATATTTAGACTTTCTAACACCTGTCTCCATCCGTGCCGAAATAGATGATACTTCGGCCTAGCAGCATAGAATTCTAGATTATTTTAAGCTCTAGTAAATATTTTATGGCCCACACTGATTCGTTGCCTTTGAAATGTTAGGAATGATTGTCTACGATCACGTGATAAATGTGTGTACCATGTTTCTACACACAATTAGTATGGCTCTTCTTAATGTGTTGTGCTCAAACAAAATACATTTTATTAAAAACGAATAAACCACACAATCGAGTGAACTGATTATGAAAAAACTGGCACTTTACTGGCTAATTACTAATGATATAAGAAGTAACTGCTTAGGCTATTATTATTTAAGAAAAAGGAATTAAAGTTCTGTGCCAAAAAAAAAAACAATAATTTTTACGCGAAAGAAGTCGACGGCTAGTCGCAAATAAACATAACATAACACCTGTAATCCCCGAAGGGTTAGGCAGAGGTGTACCCATTACACCCATACTTCGCCAGTTATGTTTAAATCCCATGTAATAGCAAGTGAGCCTATTGCCATCAATCGGGCACAAATCAAGACTCAAAGGTTGCAACTGATCAATTCCTGAAGGAAAAGCCCATTAACACTTTGCCCGACGTGAGAATCGAACCCAAGACCTCATGCCTCAGCAGTCGCGCTTTACGACTAGACTAACGAGGCAGTAAATAAATAAAAACAAAATAATCTTATTTTAATCACCGTTTTAAAATATGCTGTGTTTGCTGGTAAGTAAGCTTATAAGAATCTGAACGAAGGGCTCAAAGTAATCCAGCAAGGTTTAGATAAACAGCAATTAAGTGAAAATAAAGCTTAAGACAAAGTTAATGGTACGGTATTACGCAATGTCGTAACTATAGATTAAAGTAAATATCATCAAGATTACTACTCTTTTGAGAAAAGTACTGAGATTTACTAAAGCCATGTTACTATTTTATTAAAATAATACCATCCTATTGTTCACGTCAGGACAAACGCCTCTTCTCGTACAAAGAAGACATGAGCATTGATTACGCTTGCTCAAGGCGGATTGGCCATTTCAGACTTATATTTTTCTACTACATGCGACTTACTGGCAAAACATGGGTGTACTTATCGGTACACTTCTGCCTAAACTTTTTTTTGGGGTGGTTAAAATCATCAAATGAGTCCTTCCACCCTGGGCGGAGCGGAAAAGACTGTCAGACTTTTACTGACTAAAAAACCATCATGTTCCTTCCGTTGCCCCTTACGCTCCAAGGCCAGGGTATCCTGTTAAGACATCCCGCGACCCCAGTGCCTCTGCCTAACTCTTCAGTGCTTACAAGCGTAATATTGTGTTTATTTTTCTACTACTATGAATGTGAAAGTTTTAGATAGACGTTTGTTACTCGAATCGGAAAAAATCATAAGCTTCAATCAAATCAAAAGCATAAGCTTTATAACATCACGCGACAACACAAGGAAGTCGAGCAGTGACCAAAGTCGTAACTTTACACATACATACATAAACCTTTCGCCTCATCCACGTTCATCTCGTCATACAAGCACGCCGGTTACAAGTACTGCGAACCTGACCCTTCTGAAGAACTTAACGCGGATAAAAATAACTACCAATAACCAGAAGCTAGTCAACAAATAAAACATAAGTCTCCAATATATTGTCCTTCACTTCACAGCGCAGGGAACTAAATCCCCCAGAAAATTCCCGAAAGGATACCACAGAAAAAATCAATTATTCCAATACTCAAATCCAAATATCGCTAACATAATTCAAGGCAAAGCCGGAAGTCCAATAAACGTAGCCGGTGACTAAGTGTCTATAAAGTATTTTAATGTTTGAGATAAAGTCGGGAGTGCACTGCATAATCCTACTAGTGAAATACAACGTTTGGCTTACCGCGGTCAGATTGCAGTGAGTGTGTTATTGGGTTTATGAGATTTCTTTTTATTGCTTTATAGATTTGCTTAGCTTTATTGGTGATTTTGTTCAATTTAATTGGTGTTGTGGCTTTGTGGGGATCTGGTGTGAGTTTAATTGTGTGTGTCATGTGTGTTGTGTTGGAAAATGGTAAATAGGGATTCAAGAAAATTTTAGTACTATTCTAGTGTATTATTTTGCTATTAGTAGTATGCATGGTAGTATAAAAACTTTTTTACTATCTACTTAATATAAATTCTATTGAAACCATAATTTGACTTTCCCCATGTGGTACCGTGATGCTATACTATTTGCAATGAATTTAACTGGCTATAACATACGAACATATAAGGTTTCTTTTAATCCGTCTGGTAGTATCAAAGATAAGCGCGTTTAAATAGAAAAACAAAAATATCTTCATTATAATATAGTAGAGACTAAAAGTCAAAATTTTGTATCTCTAAAATCCGATCGTCTAAGTAAAAGCGTAATGAAATAAGATTTCAGACTTATAGATGGTCTTCAAACTATTTAAATAACATCAATGCAAAATTTAGCGAAGATATTCTTAAACTAACTAGACATTAAGGTATGGTAAAAGAGAAACACAAAGCACATTAGCTTCTTCGTCGAGTTAATTGCTAAAGTCAACTTGACCTTTTTGACCTTAGTGTTAATTCACAGTACTTTAACGAAGAGAAAGCAGTAATCTGAGTTTTATTAGCAGATTAAAGACACTGTTTAATATTTAAATTAATGCAGCAGTGATAAGGGCGTGTGTGCTTTGTATTTTCGTTCATATACCTTTGTAATTAGAATATTATTTTTGTAGCTGATTTGAATTGAAATATCCAACTTAGGACTTTAAGTATTGTAACACAGAGCGCTTTATAATTTCTTAATTTGGAAAATCTTTACTAATATTATAAAGCTGAAGAGTTTGTTTAAGCCACAAATCTCAAGAATTACTGGGCCAATATTAATTTTTTTTCAAATCTCAATTTATTAACGAGGGTTTGATCAATTAGTGAACATGACACCCCCATAGGAAGACGTCTATTATAACACATTTATCGATAATATTTATAAGCTATTAGCTTCGGCACGCGGTTTCTTTTACATCAATAGTGATAATATGTTATTCCAAAAAAGGTAAAAAATAGTTTATGTGCTTTATCAACTTATAATCTACCTCTTTTTTTTTTTTTTTTTTTTTTTTTTTTTTTTTTTTTTTTTTTTTTTTTTGAGGTGGTAAAAATCATCAAATGACTCCTTCCGCCCTGGGTGGGGCGGAAGGGACTGTCAGACTTTTACTGACTAAAAAACCACCCTGTTCCTTCTGTTGCCCTTTACGTTCCGGGGCCACGGTATCCTGTTAAGACGTCCCGCAACCCCGGCAGGCGTTGGCCCCGTTGGGGGCCCCGTCCCTGTGCTGACAGCTCTTTGAGGCGCGCGCGAACAGAACGCGCCGTCGACCCGGGCCTGGTCCTTGATCGGACGGCGAGCTACCCATTACTCGCCGTCCGCAAGCCCGCGCCTACGGTGGCCGGATGTCGCCTCGCGACGTCCGACGCCCTGGGCGTCTCCCGCGGCGGCTGGGGCGTGAGGTGGTTCTCTCCCTCACGCGGCCCGCCTCCTCCTTCGCTAGCATTACAGCTTCGCAGAAGGAGGTGACTGCATCCCATTCGCTCTCGCCCCGGAGCATGGCCTGAACCAGGTCCGGACGCGAGAGGTCGCCGCCGCCTATCGCCTCCGTGAGGACACGGCGGTGCTCTGCCCAAGCGGGGCAGTCCTGCACCGTATGCTCCACCGTGTCCTCCGGGCGATCCACACAGTGGTGACACCCGGGCGTTTCCTCCCGCCCTATCCGACACAGGAACCTCCCGAAACAACCGTGTCCGGTGAGGACCTGCGTCAGGCGGTAGGTGAGGACGCCGTAGCGCCTCTCCAGCCACTCCTCAAAGAGGGGTCTTATAGCCGCGATTGCGGCGTGCCCGAACTTGGGTTGCGACAGTCGCATCTCCCATTCCGCCATGAGATCGCACCGGAGCTCACTCCGTAGTGCCGCGATTTGCCGCGGCAGCGGGGTTTCGCCCCGGCGCTGCGCGTCCACACGCCACTCGTAGACGCGCTGGAGGACTGTTGCCTCCAGATCCCACGGCGGCAATCCGGCAAGGAGGCTTGCTGCTTCGCCGGAGACCGTGCGATATCCCCGGATCATCCGGATGGCCATGACCCTCTGGCATGCCACCAACTTGGCTGGTGGCCGCCGCCTGATGGTAGGGGCCCACACAGGGGCCCCGTAGAGGGCCATGGACCGCACGACTCCGGCGTAAAGCCTCCGGCAGGAGGCGCCTGGTCCCCCGAGGTTGGGCAGGAGCCGCCAAAAAGCAGCCCCAGCCCTGTCCAATCGCGGAGCCAGACGTCGGAAATGCTCCTTGAAGCTCCACCGGCTGTCGAGGACGAGACCCAGATACTTCATCGTCGCCTCGACGCCGATGTGAACCCCTCCCACCGTTATTTGGGAACCCGACGGTGGCGCGTTCCGAAGACCATGGAAGCACATGGCCTCGGATTTGTGCAATGCCACCTCGAGTCCCAATTGCCGGATCCTTTCGACGACTGTCGCAACCCCTCGCGTCGCTAGGTCGGCCGCCGCCTGGTGCGACTCTCCCTGTGCCAGGACGAGCGTGTCGTCAGCGTAGCAGACCACGCTGACGCCGTCAGGGAGGTCGGCGCGCAGCACCCAGTCGTATCCGATGTCCCACAGAAGCGGTCCTAGGACCGATCCCTGTGGGACACCGCACGACATCTCTCGCCGGTTCCACTCTCCCCGTTGGCCGGGGTAGATGACGGCCCTATCCGTCAGGTAGTCCTCGACAACTCGACGAAGGTAGGTCGGCATCCGGTGATAACGGAGTGCCTCCCTGATGCAACTCCAGGGCAGGGTGTTGAAGGCCAGGGCAGGGTGTTGAAGGATAATCTACCTCTGTGCCTTATTTTATCTAGATCCGTTCAACTATTCTGGTGTGATTGCGTAAAAAAAAAAAACATCAATCCATCCAATCTTTCGTATTAAAAGTAGTAAGATTACGCTTCAACAAAGACGTAACTTATCGCAGGTAAAATAAAGGGGTATAGGTAGTACATGTAATGTAATAATTAAATAGTCAAATCAGAATATGGATTTTTCAAATATTCAAGTGAAGATTTTGTTGGTGAGATCAAGAGGACAAAAGAAGAAAAGATAGAAGAAGAAGAAGAGTAAAACAACTTCAGAAGACAAACACAAAATCACAAAAATAAAATACAATCTCAATTTAACCCAACCTAAAATTAGTAACTCATTTTATTGACAAGGCATAGTATGACAAAATCGCTGGTGCAACCCATCGCCTTCAGTTTGGACGAGGGCCAGAATAAAGAGAATCGGGTCGACAGCGACACTTTCTATGATGTTAAAATAGAAGACGAAAGTTCAATGCGTGTTTACTACTAATCTAGTGAGATTGTACAAGAAAATACAGAAGTCAATGATGACATCGGTGAAGGAAAACATCGCGAGGACACCTGGACTATTAAGTCTGAAATCGCAAATTCGCTTTGAGTAAGCGTGGTGGTAAGTCACCAGCACTCCTCGCAAAATTAGTGCGCTGCAGTGGAAGTGGGCCGGCCATGTCTGAAGACGGACAGACAGTCAGTGGACCAAACACGTGTTAGAATGGAGACCACGTTTAGGCAAACGTAGTGTGGGACGCCCTGCTGCACGGTGGACTGACGATTTAAAGAAGGTGACGGGCAACGGATTGATGCGGGCTGCCGAAGACCGGGATGGTTGGCGCTCTTTGGGGGAGGCTTACGTTCAGCAGTAGACGGCCATATGCTGATGATGAGGCGTGGTGATCAATTGTCGTGCTTTATCTGCAAGAGAAGTTTGCTCTGCAGTAGGGCTGGTAAAATTAATATTTATCATGGAAAGGCAAGTAGTAGCAATGTTAGTTACAAATTTTAAATTACATTCACATAAAAGAGTGTTTATGAATTTTATAGTTCGTTCTTCACTTACTGCTTGGAACGAGCATGCTTCAACTTTCTGACTGACATCTGACAATTCAAAAGTGACTATTAATTGGTTTATTTAAAATAAATTATTGTTCTAGTTTAATATTGAGCGTGGCATTATCATCTTTTACATTATATTAGGCTCGTCACATACGTAAAGCTGCTTTCTGTCAATCAACTCTAATCCACTCTGTTTACGATAAATTCTAACGAATTTGAACCTTCTGTACCTTCAAGCCATATCTTAATTAATTCAGTAATTTCTCATCTATGGTAGCTAGTTATTTTCATTGCTTCAACTAGTGTATCTTCTGCATCTGCCTACTAAATGCTAGTCATAACTTGTAGACTATTTCTAGGTTGAGCTTAGTACTATTTATGCGCCTGACCTTTAGATGGAAATATATCATTATTACTCGGCGTGTTGAGTGGCGCTGACGCATAAACATAATGCCAATCCCAACACAGTAAAACTAATACTGTAACAATGCTAAAAGTAGTACATTAGAGTATGGAACAAGATTTCTTACTCAAACTTGTCGCTCCAGAGAAATTATGGCGCAAGGAAAGTAGAATGAATTCACACTTAAGTTGTAAGGTTCTGTACCCAATAGGTATAAATGAGACCGTATTACTAAGCTTTCGATGTTCGTCTGTCAGTCTGTGAGCGGCCTGTAGCTCATGAACCGTAATGGGTAGATAATTAAATTTACATAGTGTGTATTTCAACAAGAAATTACAAAAATAAATTTAAGTTAAAAATTAAATGGGGTTCACATACAAAAAACTTGTTTTTTTATTTCTAGTGTTAAATGTTGTATACGATCGTACGGAACCCTTCGTGTGAAACTTCGACTAGCACTTGTCCGGTTTTTTTATGAATATGATATTGAAAGAGGAGCTAGAAATTATTCAAAGCTTAAAAATCCAGTCATCCCTCGTAGCGAAAAAGTAAGATTTATTTCATACTCCACATACTGGTAAATTTTCTAGAATATGACAAATGATAATATAAAACTGTTCCTAGGGTATTACACACGTCACAAAGCTTTTATTAAAAATCTAGACATGTTTATGTCTGGAATATTTGACTAGAGTATACTTTAAGTTTCTCTAAACTGTGACAGCCCAGTAATACGCAAGTACCAATGTGACTTTTTCAATTTATATGTACTTTCTAAGTTTATTTTGGACATCACTGACATCGGTGAAGGAAAACGTCGTGAGGCAACCTGGACTTTTTATGAACTTGTCTGAAATCGCCAATTTTCCTTGAGCAAGCATAGTGATCAATGCTCGAGCTTCTCTGTATGAGAAGAGGCCTTTGCCCTGCAGTGGGACAGTAATAAGATGGTATTATTTTATTATTTACTAGCACTTCGTTCGCGTGATTTTCCTTACTGATCCCTAACTTTTTTGAAAATATACAGGGTGTCCGGTTTTCAATGGATTATCTTGAAATGGGTCATGGTAGAACTAATGACTAATCTGGAAAAAAATACAAATAAAAAAAAAACCAAGTAGTACCAAAGATATGATTCATTTAATAAGATTCGTTGTTTTTTGTGAACTTTTTTTACATTCTTGTACACCACGACCACGAATTAATGAATTCTGTCGGTTTTTTATTGTTAACGTAATTTACGTTAACTAAGCTGATAGATAAGTAATCAAAAATAGGACTGCTATTAAACGGTTTTGAAAAAAAACAACTTGAACTATGTTCTTTTGAAAAAAATCGTGAACAATTTTCTTTTTGAGCAAGTTTAAACGTCCGTAGCTTAAAAAAGATGTATCGAAACACAAGTGGCCAATAATTTTATAAGATTATGTGTTTATAGCCAATTTCAAAATGGTATGATTCAGTTTTGTACCTAATATAAATAGTGAATTATTGCTATTCGTTTTCAAAAGGAGCGAAATTTGGGTAAACAACAAAGTTTGAGATATTAGAATATTTATTTACATTAAATGTATCTGGTCATTGAGGTTTAATAAAAAACAGCATTTGATATTAATGACACTGTTTTTGACTGCTAAGCATGAGGTTTTGGGTTCGATTGCCAGGTCGAGCAGTGTTATTGGGTAAAGTGTTATAACTGGTGAAATGTGGCTACACCTTTGCCTTTCGGGGATTACAGGCGTGATGTTAAGACTGTATTCGTTGTAAATTACATTCGTTGTAAATTGTCTGCCACCCACTCTGATTCAGACCCTACATTTTAGAATAAATGCTCTCCTAAGTAGTCGTATATCACGTCGATCGCTTATTTTTGATGTGGTTGACTCGACACGGCTACCTAAGTCTTTCAAGGATCGACTTCGCGTAATAATTTTCCTTAAGACAGCCCAAATAAAAAAAAAACACGGTCACACCATATTTTCATCATATCACATCCCACAAGTCGCATTACAGGTTAACCAAGCTTTCCTATTAATTACTAACGTCTACAAATCTTTTTATTTAAACCCAGATGGTCAGGTTCATCTAATGTTCAAATTTGTTACAATATTGCAAACTTTGTTGTTTAACCAAATTCCGCTCCTTTTGAAAACGAATAGCAATAATTCACTATTTACATTAGTTACAAAACTGAATCATACCATTTTGAAATTGGCTATAAACACATAAGTTTTTAAAATTATTGGCCACTTGTGTTTCGATACATTTTTTTTAAACTACGGACGCTTAAACTTTTTCAAAAAGAATTTTTTTCACAATTTTTTCCAAAATAACATACTTTACGTTGTTTTTTTTCAAAACCGTGTAATAGCAGTCCTACTTTTGATTACTTATCTAATAGCTTAGTTAACGTAAATTACGTTAGCAATAAAAAACCGACGGAATTCATTAATTCGTGGTCGTGGTGTACAAGAATGTAAAATAAGGTAACAAAAAACAATGAATATTATTAAATTAATCATATCTTTGGTACTACTTGTTTTTATTTTTTAATGTATTTTTTTTCTGAATCGCCATTAGTTCTACTATCACCCATTTCAAGATAATCCATTCTTTACCGGACACCCGATATATAGCCTATGTCACCCGGGGATAGTTTAGCTTCCTAACAGTACAAGAATTTTTTAAATCGTTTCAGTAGATCTAAAAATTATCCCCTACAACGTCACAAACTCACAAAGTTTACATCATTATAATATGAATATAGATAAGTTTCATATGTACTTCATATGTACTTTCATAAATTCATATGTACTTTCTAAAGTTCTCTATCTCGGTCGGTCGGTGGTTCGGTATCTTAGACATTACTGACAACATTCCGTGCCTCGGAAAGCACGTTAAGCTGTTGGTCCCGGCTGTCAAACGTAGATCATTGACAGTCGTTACGAGTCGTCAGAAGCTTGAAAGTCTGACAAGAAGTCTTACCCAAGGGGTATCGTATTACCCAGTAACTGGGTTGTGGAGGTCAGATAGGCAGTCGCTCCATGTTTAATATTGGTATTTAGCTGCATCCGGTTAGACTGGAAGCCGACCCCAACATGCTTGGGAAAAGGCGAGGCAGATAATGAGATAAGATTCTCAAAAATATTTTTGACTTCCGAGACGCAAAATTAAAATTAGTAATTTTTTAGCGTCAGATATTTTACAAGTCTCCGTTTGATGGCGCCTACAAAATAAACAGTTGTAATTCACATGCCAAGATAATTCGTGATTTAGTTTAATGTAAATAGCAATATTACTCAACCACATAAATAAAGTAAAGTCGTAAAATTTCAAAAACACTTATTTTAATTTTAAATTCTGCACGACTAAAATATACCCATGTATCATCGTCATTCTTGAAATATTTACCAACGCAAAATACATCTATTTCAGTAAAGTAAATAATCTCAACTATTTTCTACGGATAACTAAATTTAATCATCGTGATGACGACTGTTTTCCAGTTTATTTTTCAATCATTCTGATGGCCCATAAAATGAGTAATTTACTCGACTACGGTAATCCTATGGAAAATGTTGATGATGTACAAATCGCAATGATGGATACAATGGTGAAATCCCTAACGTATAAAGTACAGTTGGAAAAGCTGTTTGGTGTATAGATAGCTAACTTGTAACTACATTTTAAATAATGTAATGAGTCTGATGAGTAGTTCATTATTTTACTTCACTCAGATCCTATAAAACACGCTCGGAAGTTACTATGAACGCAATAAATGTGAGGTTAGGTTAGGTTGCGATAGGGTCAATAAAAGAATGTAGTGGATATACCCAACTACTTTTTATAAGGCCAATGGTATGACGTTCAATAGTCCTTTTAATGGCCTCGTTGAAATAAATGACTGACTTTATCAATGAAAAAAAAGACGGGTTGCACTCCGGGAGTGCCGGCAGAAGTGAAAACTTGATTATTAACGTTGAGCATGTTTGATATTTTGGAATGGTTAGGGAATAATTTTGCAGCAATTGCTTTATCAGTATAAAAGTACTATCATTTATGTGGTAGAATACAATATTCATTTATTGCGCTATCGTACACAAACATGACAATTTATATTACATTAAAAATTTAACACTTTAAAACTATTACAATTATTTTACATTAAAAAGTTATACACGAACATTCGCGCAAGCGCCCTGCGCTGCCTAAACGAAACAGTAGGCATACATTTTCGCCGCGCCGTAGAGAGGGGATAGCTGTCTACTCTCCATCCGTCTTACGCTTTTTCGATCAGGTCACGTGTCCTGACGCGAGTTTAAGATTTTATACCCATTACAGAAAAAGTGCTCAACGCCGCTAAAGAAGTTTTCACTTCAAAAATGAAACACTCTTCAACGACACGGTTGACGCAGTGGTTGAACAATACGCGTTGAACAAACATTTATAGGGCCTATGGTAGATAGATGTTCCGGGTATGGTTGTTTATGTATGTCAGTTCATTATATTTGCACCCCCGTGAGAATAATGCGTGAGTTTATGTATGTATGTATGTAAATGCACCAACGATACAGGAGAAATTCCTAGAGTGCCGTGCGTGGCGCCTCCACCCACAGACGCTTGTGCATATTTTTATCAGCTGACCGGTGAGACGTATTGCCTGTACAGCAAATAGCTTGTTTCACAGTACTAAATGATATTGGTTGGTCTATTTTCAATCGGAAGCCACACGGGTTATTAAATGTAAATAAAACAACAACTAGTTGTACAAATACGAAAATTAAAACCCACATGGTTTTATATCAATCAACTAAACTTTAATCTCGGATGTATTTGATTTACAACCGGCAAACACGGTTTCCATATTGCGATGGAAGGTTGGACGTTATGGTGGGAATCCATCAGCAGAAAGTATTTCCGCAGGAAATGTAAATATAGATGGAAATATTTTGAGTGATTCTCAAACAATGAGTGGACGATGAACCAGGAGATAGCTGCTGGCAAAAGTGTTTTGCGATTGGTGTAAATATTCGATTACTGCGTCGTGTGAATGCTGTATAGAATTTTTGACGAGGTTTCCTTTTTTTTCCTTCACCGATGCCAGTGATGTCCAAGATAAACTTTAGAAAGTACATATAAACAAAAAATTTCACATTGGTACTTGCTTGTATCGTGAGAAAACCTGGACTTACTACTGTTCCACTCAAAACCATGTCAGAGCTAGGCCCTTGAGGTGGTTTAGAAACTCTGACACTAGGGTGTGTGAGGTCGCAAGACCTTACTGCCCACTCGATAAGAAGAAGATCCTTTATTTTGAAGCCCACATAATATTTATATTTTTATGTGATTCGTAAAGAATTGTATGACTCTGTAAGTACTTATTATGATATCAAAGATTCTATGGTTTTCACGGTACGGCAGTCATGAAGTCTGAAGACCACAGTGAAAACTTTAAACTTTAGAATAACCGTGTTTTTTTTTTAAATTTAACTAATTATAGTAGGAATGATTAAAATTTCATAATTTGTAAATTGCATCTATTTAAAGGCAGTCATACGCGACCATAGTAAAAGCTTAACGTCACATGAGCATGTCGGTGACGCGACCCCATAAGTTTAGCTCTCCCCAAAAATCGCAGCTAAAGAAGTTTTCACTTCAAAACCGATACCTAACTAAAATAAAATGAAAACGTTCTACTTACGTGAATCTATAATCTCCAAACTCGTGTCTATCAGAGTCTGTAACACAATCACCATCACCAACACACACAAGTTCATATCCTTCGCCATGATCACCGTCAGGCGTCCTTATCACCAACACTAAATCACCAACAACGATCAAATCATCAAAACGACACATTGATGTCACTGATATAACCCAATACACTTTTATTTTACCGTCGAATACACTTCTATTTCACCGGCCATCTTTAAAACTAATTTTTTTGGACCAGTTCCAATTTTTCTCTTTATTTTTTTTTGTTTGGCGTACCGGAACTGAATCTGAAACAAAATAATATTATTTTTAATAAATTGACTGCCTCGTTGGTCTAGTGGTCGCAAGCGCGACTGCTGTGCATGAGGTCTTGGGTTCGATACCCAGGTCGGGCAAAGTGTTATTGGGTTTTTCCATCAGGAATTTCTCAGTAGCAGCCTCGGAGTCTGGATTTGTGCCCGGTTGATGGCAATAGGCTCGCCCCCTATTACATGGGACTAAAAACATAACTGGCGAAATGTGGGTGTATTAATGGGTACACCTCTGCCTAACCCTTCGGGGATTTCAGGAGTGATGTTATGTTATGTTTTAATAAATTAAACACTTTTTATTGGTCCGTGTTTATACAGTGTGTAATCTATTAATAATAGTGAGTTTATTAAAAATAGTAGCTTGTGGGTTGTTCAACATCTGTTGGGTATGGCGTATCAATGGGAATTAGGCCAGTTTTATTATGATCCAAATGTTATATAATTAATGTGAAGTCATTTGGTATTTCTGTGAATGAAGTGTTTTATGATTGGTGTTTCCACATAATTTTGTATTAACAATATAGCTACTAACGTGTTTGTTATAACCGCAAACTTTGAATAAATCATACCTACATATTGTTCTAAAGCAGAACAAAGGCTTCTTTCCACACAGGAAAAGCACGAGCATTAATCACCACGCTTGTTCAAGGTAGATTGGTGATTTCAGACTATATAATTTTGTAATAACTGTTTATGTTACATAAGTCAAGGTTTCCGACGGTTTCAGGACGTCAGTGATTTCCAAGACATACTTAGAAATTACACAATTATGAATTAAAAATGTCATATTGGTACTTGCCCAGTATCGAACCATCAACATCATGAATGAGAGGCATCTTAGCCATTGGACCATCACGACTTTCAAAACATTTACTTTTTGTGCTTGCCATACGAAATTACATGAACCAAAATGCTGCTGGATAGTTAAATTTTCAATTCGATCAGTGATTTGAATCAAATACTTCTACGTCAGTATAGGTCTACAGTTTCCTAAAAGTCCACGTAAAGTCCAAGTTTTTACACCTGCTTTGTTATCTCTTCACCACCTTTGGTTGACTGGTAGAGAATGCCTAAGGCATTAAGTCCGCCTTTGTACTTTTTTGTTGCATAAAGTTTAACATAACATCACGCCTGTAATCCCCGAAGGGTTAGGCAGAGGTCTACACACAGTACACCCACATTTCGCCAGTTATGTTTTTAATCCCATGTAATAGAGGGCGAGCCTATTGCCATCAACCAGGCACAAATCCAGACTCGACCAACGAGGCAGTTAAAATAAATAAATAAAGTCATATGCGAACAAAAATGAGAGCAACCTTACACCTTGTATATTTATCATCACAATGCTATCATAATTTGACATGATTAACTCACAAACAACACAGTACCCACAAGTATTCGAGTTCCTAGTTCAAGTACAACCGTTTGAGTTATTTGGTGCCCCGACCAGCTTACTAGAGACTCCCCATACTCCTATTTGACGTGTAATTTAGGACTATGGCATGGCTTTTGTAAAATGTTTTTCAGTTATAGCTTTTTATTGTGTGTTCAATATCACAGTAAAAAAAGTGAAACGTTTTTAATGATATAACTTGTATAAAATAAATATATATATCCGCAAGACCAATAATTTTCTTTAGTTAAAACTATAACATTCCTGTTTTAAAAACTTCTTTTGAAAAAAAAAGAAAATGAAATCCTAAAGAGGATACATGCTCACTGGCATGAACTGTGTGGGTAGATTGATTTCCATTGAATTGGCTTAGAATATGTTTCTATCGACGGGTTATTTTTGCTTTCCAAACACGTACCTACATCTAAATTATCTATTTAAAGTTGATATTATTACTTAAAAATGCGTTCATCAATATTTTTACTAAAACAAACTAAGTAATTACTTTTCGGAGCAAAAGAAGAAATACTTTATTTTACAAAAAAACACTAAAATTCTTGACTGCCTCATTGGTCTAGTGGTCGCAAACGCGACTGCTGTGCATGAGGTCTTGGGTTCGATTCCCAGGTCGGGCAAAGTGTTATTGGGTTTTTCCTTCAGGAATTTCTCAGTAGCAGCCTAGAAGTCTGGATTTGTGCCCGGTTGATGGCAATAGGCTCGCCCCCTATTACATGGGACTAAAAACATAACTGGCGAAATGTGGGTGTACTAATGCGTACACCTCTGCCTAACCCTTCGGGGATTACAGGCGTGATGTTATGTTACTAAAATTCTTCTGCAACATATCAAATTAATAATCTAGTTAAACTCTCATAACAATTTTAATAAAAAAAAGGACTCCTCCCACCATTCCTAACATTATTATTATTAATTTTCCTAAATTTCTAAACAGCTAACACAAAACATTCATGCAACAAAAATGTCGCCACATCTGAACGCCGAGGTGAGAGATCAAGTTATATTTGTCGACACACGTCATACTTCCGCCGCTTCCTAATAATAATTCCCCCTCCCGGCCCTCCCTCACCCCGCCTCACCCACCCGCGGGTACCACGCTTCCTTTACCTTGAAATTGTTAATTAAATGAGTCAATTAATATATACCTAGAGGGTATATGATGTTGTTTGAGCGGGCGTCGCAATATAAAAATGTCTTTGAAATATTCAGGAAAAAAATCAAATACTGCCTAATGATGACTGCCTCGTTGGTCTGTGGTCGCGAAGTGCGATTGCTGAGCATGAGGTCTTGGGTTTGATTCCCAGGTCGGGCAAAGTGTTATTGGGTTTTTCCATCAGGAATCTCTCAATAGCAGCCTCGGAGTATAGATTTGTGCCCGATTGATGGTAGGTAATAGGCTGGCCCCCTATTACATGGGACTGAAACATAACTGGCGAAATGTGGGTGAACTAATGGGTGCACCTCTGCCTATCCCTTCGGGGATTACAGGCGTGATGTTTTGTGATATTCAAATACCATCTTATGTAAAAATGGAGATGTGTAGTATTTATTAAGTTTCGAATGCTCTTTTTGTAAAATGCATAGTCTTGATACCAGAAAGCCAATTAAAATAATTAAAATCGTTCCAAAGTAGCCACTATCTCATCTCAGCGACAATCAATGTCAAAAAATTAGGTAAATAAGAGGAGAATAACGATTGAGACTGCGATTGGATCGCGGTCGTTCCTATATTAATTTAGTATTGCTTCCCAGAAATTCGCAGAAATAATATCTTTTATATTTCTACCAAACGATAAGTAAATAAATATTAGAGTATTTCGTCAAAACAGAGATTAATATTTTATCAGTTCTGAGAATTTTCTGGATTGAGAATTTTTAAACAATTTTTACTATCCGTAATCTGCAAAATAATTAATTAAAGTTTAACCAAAAAACACACTTCTAAGAACATTTTGGTTTAATAAAAGTATCTAATACATACATAAACATCACGCCTGTAATCCCCGAAGGGTTAGGCAGAGGTGTACCCATTAGTACACCCACATTTTGCCAGTTATAATCCCATGTAATAGGGGGCGATCCTAAAAGTATCTAAATTAAAAAAGCAATAGTATCTAACTCTACATTATTTAAACGATCCAAAATAACACAACATTTAAAAAATCTATGCTACATTGTTTACGATTAACTTTTATTTATTTTTACTTTTTTTTTATAAATCACACACACACCCCACCACACCCAGAAAAACTAACTGTAGACCATACAAATAGATATATTTATGTTACTTGCAGGAATCGAGTCCAAGACACGCAGCATAGCAGCCGATAGCTCAGCCACTGCGTCAACCATACCGTCAACCAAAACTAAAAATATTTAATAACATCATCATCTAACTAGCCTTTTCCCAACTATGTTGGGGTCAGCTCCCAGTCTAACCGGATGCAGCTGAGTACCAGTATTTTACATTGAGCGACTGCCTATCTGACCTCCACAACCCAGTAACTAGGTAATACGAAACCCCAAGGTAAGACTGGTTGTCAGACTTTTTTAGCTTCTGACGACTCGTAACGACTGTCAAAGATCTTCGTATGACAGCCGGGACCAACAGCTTAACGTGCTTTCTGAGGCACGGAATGATTTCAGTAATGTCTAAGATAAACTTTAGAAAGTAAATATGAATTGAAAATGTCACATTGGTACTTGCCCGGGTTCGAACCCTATGTATGAGAGGCAGGCGCCTTAACCACTGGGTTATCACGACATTTAAAAATATTTAATAACATCACTACCCAAATAAACAAGCTAATTACTTTTCTCCCTTTTAATTACATTCCCCCTTTACACTATACATCTAACAGGTTCTCTAAATTAAACATTCAAAGTAATTCGCGCACCTAATTTTCCGGCGCGGGCGGCAACTGTTTGCACACTAAGCGTATGCACGACAATATAATTACGACAGCTAACATCATTGGGCTAGGCAGGCCGTGAACGTGTGGATTTGCGACCGAGGTCCCCGTTTATTGACACTGTTTGGCCAACAGAGCTAATTTTGTATGTAATGGCACACGAAAATAAGCAAATGGTCGAGTTTTATCGTTCTGTGTGTATGAAAAGACTATTCGTTTACCGCGTACTGTTTCCCGTTGAGTTTGTTTTTAAAAACGTTTTTATTTTCAGTTTCATCTTCACAATTGTGAACACTTCGACTAAAGATTCTAATCATATAATCGTTCTCAACGTATACACGGTTACTTTTAGGTCGTCCTGGAACCGAAAGCCATAAACTCGATCATCGAACTCAAAACGATTGGGACCATTATTTCAAAAAGTAACAATTAAAAAAAATCAGCTGTTCAGTACATTTATGTTCGTTTGATTCGTCAAAGTGTACTAAACAGCAGATTTTTCTTCTTCTTCTTGAATCTCTCAGTAGCAGCCTCGGAGTCCGGATTTGTGCCCGGCTGATGGCAATAGACACGCCCCCTATTACATGGGACTTAAACATAACTGGCAAAATTGGAGTGTACTAATGGGTACACGTCCTCTGTCTAACTCTTCGGGGATTACAGGCGTGATGTTATGTTATCTTGACAGAGAGACTGAAATTTGATCGATCCAAAGAGTTATAAGAATTACCCCTCCGATAGTAGACTTTATAAATAAACCAATAAAAATAATACCAGACTACAAATAAACCAATAAAAAATATATTACATACTAAAATAATACTTTGCGGTCCATTTTTCGCAATGACAATGCTAATAAAGGTACAAACAGAGTAAAACATATTCATAGATACAAAAATAAAAAGTTACATCTTTGACTGACATGTTAAAACCTGTCATCACATTTTAGTAAGCCCTAAAACAAAGCCTCGTTGACCTGAATTTGGCCGTTCAGAGTGAAATATTCATAAAAATACTAGAAAAACGTTCCTCGACCATCACAAAGAGTTAGAAACGTCTGTGGAAACGGTGACCATATAAAAATATGGCCGGTGGCATCTGAACGTTCAATGTTTTTTCAAAAAACAATACTTCTGTCGGTTATAAATACTCGAGCAAAATGGTCTCGAATTCTGTCCGTTTGTAGAGACGGGCGATTTTTAGTGCATCACTTTGTTTTTTTGTGAGTTTCAAATATTATAAAGGTTTGGGTATTCTTAGTTTAGTCTAGTTTATCTTGGACGTCACTGACATCGGTGATGGAAAATATCGCGAGGAAAACATGACTTATAATTATTTGAAGTCTGAAATCGCTTATCATTGTTCGTTCCTTCTCTGTATGAGAAGAGGCCTTTGTCATGCAATGGAATAGTAATGGGCTGGTAGTATTAATCTCATAGGGTTACCATATTTCTCAAAGATTTTTTTTTTTTATTAATGACTCAGAACATACAATCAGAATATTAAAGAGCTCATAGGGCATCAAGAAACTTGTCCTCATCGCTATTAATGGAACATATGCCTGAAAGGCTGGCAGCATTGCCACGTTGTATGGCAAAGCTGATTCTTGGACCCGAAAATAGGCCAGTCCAACAGCACGAGTCGATCAATCGTTTAGAGATGACCCAAAAATTCGGATCCTATGGCCTTAGTGTTTCAACTCCACACGGCTCAAACATGTATCTTCCAAGAGTTATCATTGTTGTCTCTAGAAAATATAAGCAGGTACCTCAAAATTTCTCAATTTGTCAAGATTTTCATTAAAACTTTCCTAAGAAACGTTTTATTTTTAGGTGATCCTGCTCTTTGCCCTTTATTGTTCACATCAGATTTTGTATGTTTCGGGATTAATTTTAGACACAAACAGAGAACGTATTCGTTGTCTGTTTTATCTTTTTAATTATTTCTATTTTTATTTTTACTAACCCTTTTATATACCTACTTGCTTTCTCCTTTTCGAATCGTTATTAAGCCAGTTCTTATCTTTTATATTTTTTATTTTATAGTACCTACTTGGCCCCAGTACATATCACGTTTATTGCGGCATCAGTGACGTTTTTAATTTCATCAAAGTTCAGGTATAGGGACACCTTGGGCACTGCAGCAAGTGGACCACTATATGGTCGGGAGCACCATATTATGCTAATCCCCTATTTTGCTAATCTGGACTTTAAATAAGTAATACAAGTCTAAAATCGCTGATAAGCCCTAAGCAAGTTTGGTGATTAATGCTGAACGGATTTGGATGTTTGGCACAGACATGGATTATAGTCTGACATAGCACCTAGGATACTTTTTGTCTCGAAAGAATCTACGGTTCCCGTTTGAAACGGACAAATGCGGGTAGAACCTAGTTTTTAAAATCATTTTAACGTATTATAATTAATATCGCAACATATATAACAGTTTTCTAAAGAACTTTAAATACAGAATATTCCTCTCCTTATACAATTACATTTCGCTCGTATATTTCTGTAACTGTTTACAATACCTGCAGGATATGATATTTGGTTTACAAATACGAGCAAATAAACCGGTGCGCTGACGTTTTAAGTGGAAACTGAGTATCGTCTAGATAGATGCAGTCGATATTATAAAATGGTAATATCTCTCAGACCCTTCTCAGAATTTCTCATATATTCCCGATAACAGTTTGTGTAATTTATTTGTGTTGAAACTATATAAGTAACAAGCAAAACTATATACAAACACACACACACACACGAACACACACATACTTCATTTCAAACTCTAATTCAAAAGTTTATTGGTCAATTATTACATTTCTAGGTGTCAAGTTAATGCGCCGTCAACTGTATTGTACCTATTCAGGTATGCAAAATTCATCATTAAAGATACATAACATCAAGCTTGTAATCCCCGAAGGGTTAGACAGAGAGGTGTACCTAGTAGTACATGTACCCACATTTCGCCAGTTAATCATTAAAGTAATACAATTTTATTCCAGTTATTTCAATGTCATCGTATAGTAAGCTCCGTTATTTCAAGTTCCGATAGTGTAAGGTAATGTTCCTAGACGTTTAGCTATTAACAAAAAAATATAACATCACGCTTGTAATCCCCGAAGGGTTAGGCAGAGGTGTGCCCGTACAAACACCCACATTTCGCCAGTTATGTTAAAGTCCCATGTAAGCCTATTGTCACTAACCGGGCACAAATCCAGACTCTGAGACTGCTGAGAAATTCCTGATGGAAAAACCTAATAACACTTTGCCCGACCTGGGAATCGAACCCAAGACCTAATGAGACCACACGACACCGAGGCAGTCACAAATAAGAACATAAAAATATATAATACCAATATGACTACATTCACACCCCAAACCCAATTCATCACTTCAGAAATTAAAACACACCGCCACCACATCCCCTTCAACAAATATAATCTCCAATGACGATTCAATACAACAAATTGTTCCCATCAAGGTACCCTCATGATGCTATCCGAGCGACGACATCGCGTGACGAGGGCATTTTGTAACCATTGCCGATAAGATTGTTGGAAACAGACACTAAATGCGGATGTAGCCGTTAATGCTCATTTATTTTTACATTTTCGCTCTTTGATTGTTCTGAGAGATTAACTGGTACGAGTGTTTAGATCTTGTCTTAGGATGCTGAGAGATTTTTGCGAAGACTTCTTTGTCCTCTAATACTATTATAATGATCATGTCTTGATCCATCTTTCAGATTTTACTTTTTATGTAAGATCCTGTACTTATTATTATGCATATCAAATTGTATCCTCACTTCTTTGCAAAGTATTTATTTATTCTTTATTTAATTTTAGCCTGTGTTGTCCCGCAGCTGGCCAAAGGTTCCCTTTTCTCCTTTCCAATCTTCTACATCGTGACCTAGTGTTAACCAATCCCGTTTGTAAGCGTAAAGTTTATCTATCTTCACCTGAGTCTGCCATGATGTCGCTGGACGTTTTCCAGGACCCATATTGTGGTTGATTCATTCCATATTAATAACCCATGAAAATTATTGCTGCAAATAAAGCTAAACATATGACAGTTCCAATCAAATACGTCAATCAACAGTTATATATTTAAAGCTATAAAATCTTGGAATCCTTAACCTATTTTCAAATCCAATAAATCAATTATGGTAAACATATTCAAAATCTACGAAAATAACAGCGCGAAACAAAATATCTTAAAAGCACTTCAAAGTCCTAGAAATTATTGGCAACTTTCTAGAATAGCATACTCAAATAGAAGGCTAGACGAAACAATAATTTTGTAATCTCAATTCGCATCAAACGTACTCAATGTTGACTCAACAAACGGCTACCATTATCTTCTGTTAGGATAGTTGTGATGGCCCTTGCCAATCAATTCAGTTGGCTCTTTAACGCAGAGGAATCTAAATCTAGAATGATTCGTTCGATAGTTTGATTTACTGGAATTGCGGGATTTATGTCTGCTCATTGATATTGTAGTAGCAGCAAATCTTCGGGACCTTGGAAATCGTTTGGAAGGGATACTGTAAGATGATTGGTAGTCTTTTATCACCTAAAGCTGACCATTTTTTGAGCTTGCCTTTTTTTGTAACGTGTAGTATTTTAGATCTCTGGAAATCGCATGAATGGTTGCAGAAATTAAACCTTTAGTATGGCTACATAAAAATAACATAATATAACATCACGACTGTTATTCCCGAAAGGTTAGGCAGATGTGTGCCCATTAGTAACATTTCGCCAGTTATGTTTTTAGTCCCATGTAATAAGGGGCGAGCCTATTGCCATCAACCGAACACAAATCCAGACTCCGAGGCTGCTACTGAGAAATTCCTGATGGAAAAACCCAATAACACTTTGCCCGACCTGGGAATTGAACCCAAAACCTCATGCACAGCAGTTGCGCTTGCGACTACTAGATCAACGAGGCCAAAAATGTGATTCTCAAAACATGTCCATTTAAATCTTTTTTAATCTCTTCCTCCCACTTTGTCTGTACCAATCGGAAATACGGGAGATAGAACATTCAATTATATCAACGAACTAAATTCACAGCCCATATTTTTAGCTCCATTTAATTTCAAATGAAAATTCAAAGGCACAAAGTTTTCGAAGTACAAAGCGTTTACCATGATTCACATAGCTGATACTAATTGCCGTGGCGCCAACGAGACAGAAATTTATTTAAATCTAACCGCAGACGATTCTGAGAATCTCAATAGATGTTTAAAATGACATTGTATAAATAACTGGAAGTGTACCCCCTTTGAAAGTCAATGCTTTCAGATAAGTAGAGCGTTGATTGAATAAGTGTTAAGCTTAAGTTGAAGAAAAATGTTAAGGATCTGTTGCTTGTTATAGATCTTTGGATGTTTCGGTAATGAGTTGTGTAGCTAATGTAGTTCCTTACAATGATTACCTATTAAGGAACAATGATGAAAGTACTTTTACAGATAAATAAATACTAAAATGAGGTATCATTTTTGATGAAACTTTATCAGATAAATTCAACTCAATTCCAGTCTTGACATATGATGCATGCCTATAAGAGCAAAAGTTTAATATTATTTTTTCTTGTCGATTATGCTCCACAGATTTTACACTTTACACCCATTGATAATTCTGTGTTCAATTACTCTCGGACAAACTACATATAAGGCATGTCTACTCTGTGAGTTCAAAGACAGCTGAAAATATCAATAACTATTAATATTTTCATTTTATTTAGATACACAGTATTTACCTAGCAAATATTGCACAACTGAGTTGACCCGATTCTATCAACTTTCAATAAAATTATTCTCGAGAATATGCAGCGCTGCAGGAGACTATTAAAGGACTTTAAAAAGGAAACGTTGTAAGTTGATTCCCCTCTTTAAACTATAGGACCGTATGACGTTAATTAAATTAATTAATGGCTTGATTTTTAAAATAAAGTTGACTAATAATATCCCGCTGAGTGGTCCGTGTATGAAGACAGACATAGACTGCCCTTATTCATTTAGTGGAGAGTTTTGTATGTGGGTTGTTTTATGTGATATTTATTGGTCATCTACATTATTAGAATTGCGTTACTGTTCTTTAAAATTAGAATTGATACTGAATATAATAAAGATGTATTGTATAGCTTTTGCGGTTTGTTTGTTAAAACGCGGTAGTCTCTGGAACTAACAGTTAGATTGGATGAATCTTTTTGTATGTGATAGCTGGATTTATAAAAAAAAAAATGGGGTACATAACATCACGCTAAGATAGACGGAAGCGGAGCAGTAACGAAACACGTAACTTAACGCGGGATAAAATACGCGGACGTGAACGCGGACAGAAGCTAGTTTTTATTAATAAACCTTTTAAATAAGAAGTAATATTCTGTCAAGAAGTAGTTTCACTTGATACATTTTTTTAATGTCATCCATTTTTTTTGGTCACTTATACATATATTTTTCAGGCGATAGCTATTTGACACATTTATTTAGATATTACAACGTTTCATCTATAACATATTCTGCTTTATTTTCTTTGTCTTTAATATCTCTTTAAATTATGACAACACCATTATAACTTTTGTCTTTGTTTCAAATATTGTCACTGAACGTTACTGCACCAGGAAACATTGCATCTATGGGTTCATATTTCATTTTGACAACAGCACATCTATCATTATCAAACATTTTATTTATAGCCACGTCAATCATAACCACATTTTTGTGCTCCCCTCGCATAACAACCCTTGTCAATCTCCACAGCATTAATCTTTTTGACTTCATGTTTCTATAATTAGTAGAAAATATTTCGAACAATGCGTACGACATCATCTTTAGCCACAGAAAGTGCTCCCGCTCGTCTCAAATCATCTACAGTTTACAATATGTCACTTAGATCAAAGAACTTTACATCAAACGTTAGGGTAATGAGTAGCAAAGAACTTTCTACATCTAAATCACACTCTACTACTTTATCTTAAAGTTCCTTTTCACTTGCTGTAAATGGAAAGTCTTAAAAGAATACAGGTTGCCGAGATTTATTGGTGGTCTTTTTTTAACTTGACGACAAACTTAGAAGTGGCGTTAAATATATCCCTTAATTATTACTTGTTTATAATACGTTTGACGTACATTTTATGTGTTCATCTATTTTTTCCTTTTCGTTTATTTTAGTTTCGATTCCGTGCAAGAATCTGTTTGGACAGCGACTGTGCCCTCTGTCGCCAGGAATATCTCGATTTAGAAAACCGTTTTTGGATTGATATTTGTGTATCTTTCTCAATGTTTTCCCTCAGGAAATATGTGAGCTCGTGATAGTATTTGTGGAAAATAAGGAAGATGAAGAAACATAGAAAATCTCTCCCCACAAGATCTGTTTCACGTGTTGCGCATTATACATAACAATGTAAATCATGTTTTTGTGTGAAATAATTGTGTGTTTGTGATCAAAGCGTACCAGTTTATTACACCTCGCAATCTGACTTATGTAGTCTATTGTATATTGTTACCAAAGCTATTAATTACCGTTGTGTTCTGTCTTTCTTTTTATATCTATACTAGCTACTGCTCGCGACTTTGTCCTCGTCCAAGTTTTCTTCTGCATACAAACTTTGTACCCCTGTTTCATCCTCCTTACAGGTCAATTTTATAAAATCCTTTGTTATCGAATGCCTACGTCATACAAAAACACACCCTCCAAGTTTATACGATCAGCGGTTAAGCCTGTGCGTAGATCCGTCAGTCAGTCAGTCGTTTAAGACAAAGCATTTTATTTGTATACATAGTTATAAAATAGAAATATAAAGATTAATGACTAAATGTGTCACTAAGCGCAAAACTAAAGAACGGCTGGAACAATTTGGCTGATTCTTTTTTTTTTCTTGTGATTTTATCTTCTCGGACAATATTGGTAGATAGATTTATATGAAAGATTACTTTTCAAAATCCAGCGAATCGCTAGTCACAAAATTAATTGTGAATTTTAATATAACAAGAAGTTAACACTAGTCAGCTGAGTACCAAGAGTATGTCTTGTTTTTTTTAGGTGATAAAAATCATCGAATGAATCCTTCCGCCCTGGGTGCGGCAGAAGGGACTTTTTACTGTCTAAAAAAACCACCCTGTTCCTTATGTTGGCCTTTACGTTCCGGGGAGACGGTATCCTCTTAAGACAAGTCCTACCAAGAGTATGTCTGCAATGCGAAATCTAGTCGCAAGACATTTTCTCGTACCGATGTAAATCTGTGACTGGTTTAGACACAAATCCGTATGCAGTGCAGTCCGTATGAGTGTGCATGTCACAGAGCGGACGTACTATAAGATAATGTTTAGAAAACGACCTCTAACGTACCACATGCGTTTACGTTTTTAATTGCTTATAATTACTCCTAAACTTAATCACATAAAGGCCTATAAATAATTTGATTACTCCACTTGGCTCAATATAGGATCGTAAAGTATAATGTGTAAACATAATTTACAGTTTATTGAATGAAAATGTAATAAAACGTTAATCGGGTTAACTTTCAAGGTCGTTTTTGGGCGGTTTATAATAAAATTATGTCTTTGTTGTGAGATCTCGTTTTTATTAAAGAGAAGCCATGTGATGAGGGTAACTGAACTGTTGATAGGTACAGAGAAAAACCAACAGTGTATAATGAAGGGTATAAAAAGGGCCTTAACGTAGCCGAAAGTAACATATTAATTCCATTTAGGCTATCATTTTTAGGGTTCCGTACACAAAGAGTAAAACGGGACCTTATTACTAAGATTTCGCTGTCCGTCCGTCTGTCACCAGGCTGTATCTCATGAACCGTTATAGTTAGACAGTTGAAATTTTCATAGATGATGTATTTCTGATGCCGCTATAATAACAAATACTAATATACAAAAAGGCAAAGCAAAGGCAAAGTGTTATTGGGTTTTTTCCATCAGGAATTTCTCAGGAGCAGCCTCGGAGGCTGAATTTGTGCCCGGTTGATGGCAATAGGCTCGCCCCCTATTACATGGGACTAAAAACATAACTGGCGAAATGTGGGTGTACTAATGGGTACACCTCTGCTAACCCTTCGGGAATTACAGGCGTGATGTTATGTTATGTTACTAAAATACAAAATATAATAAATATTTAAGGTGGCTCCCATACAGCGAACGTGATTTTTGCCTGTTATGATAAAACTTTAAATAGTACTAAGACCACTAATTATACATCTAAAAGTACTATGTTTTGTGTGAGTTAAGTTACGATATTCCGAGTTTCTTCATCATTCATGTCAACTCGTAAACTTTCACAGTCTCCTGGTGTCTGAGAATATCCGAATATCAATAATAAGACGTACAATGGTGCCGATTCCCTTGGTCACAAACTAAACTAAAATTAGACTATTTTCATCTTTTTCTGTACAATAAAATAAGAAAGAGACTAATTTAATTAAGAGTTGTCAAATTTAGTCAATCTGACACATCCATACAGTTATAGTTGACATCTTAAAACGTATGGATTAAAAATACGGAGAAGTTCAAGGCGAAACTAATTTGACATCGCTAACGTAGTTCTTTAATGTCACCGTCCTTTCCTTTTGCTGTATGATAGTAAGAGATGTCAATTCTCTAAATTTAGTCTAGTTTGTGAACAAGGAAATCGGCACCATTATGTTTCATGAATTGGTTTTTAAACATTGTCACCGATTGCCTAAACTACTGACACAAAAAAAGTTCAAAAGACGTCTTCTAACCAACAATTATGAAATACACAAAATACTCACAATCACGTCAGTCCAAATTGACAGTCCTGTCAAGTCACTTCAGCCAACTATTAAGCAAAATTAAACAAAAAAGTTGCCCTATTTCTTACAAAACTGTCACGGAATTGATTGACAGAAACTTACAGAAAATGTTCGCGGAAGAAAAGATACGAGTACAGTCCACGAAACAGATAGGTTTACAGGGTCGTCAGATATAGTTGAATCTTCCTAACGTCACGCCTGTAATCCCCGAAGGGTTAGGCAGAGGCGTACCCATTAGTACACCCACATTTCGCCAGTTATGTTTTTTAGTCCCATGTAATAGGGGGCGAGCCTATTGCCATCAACCGGGTACAAATCCAGACTCCGAGGCTGCTACTGAGAAATTCTTGATGGAAACACCCATTAACACTTTGCCCGACCTGAGAATTGAACCCAAGACCGCTCAGCAGTCGCGCTTGCGACCACTAGACTAACGAGGCAGATATAGTTGAAGTTTTTTAGAAACCGATGGAGGTCTTTGAAACTTACCTTAATTAATGAACTGTTTATTATCTACATAAGACATAACATCACGCCTGTAATCCCCGAAGGGTTAGGCAGAGGTGTACCCATTAGTACAACCACATTTCGCCAGTTATGTTTTTAGTCCCATGTAATGGGGAGCGAGCCTTTTTTTAAATTACATTTTAATCTATCGGTTTCTAAGAAAACTTCAACTATATCTGACGACCCTGAATACCTATCTGTATTGTTAAATGTACATAACCATTTTGGACCTCTTTCAAAATGTAAGTGTTACACTAAAGAATTCTTTTATAATGTAAATAGTTACCCAGTTAACGATTGTGTTGGAAATAGGTTAAGCGCGAACCGCTCCGCTGTGGGATGGTAATCGCGTTCAAACATAAGTATGTCCATATATTGTTGTTATTCTTTTGAAAATATTCTGTATGGGATTTTGAAGTGTGTTTTGAAAAAACAGTGGAAACTGTGTTTTGTCGACCTGGATGACGCAGTGGCTGTGCGCAGTAGATTTTGTTGTTAGAACAAACAATGAAGAAATAACGTAGGTACAGGCATCAAAATAGATAGGTATCCAGGGTTGGCTGTAGTTGAAGTTTTCTTAGAAACCGATGGATGTTTTCAAATGTAATTTAATTTAAAAAATGAATGTTTTCATTTAATTTGTATGCCTGTTTGTCTACTTACCACATAAGCTAGTGATTTGTGGAGATAAATAAATGTATTATTAGTGGCAATAGAACAAAAATATGAAAAAAATATTTTGACCCGTTTTATACATGAAATAAAATTGACACCTGACAGTTAAATTGTATGGAAAAAACAGTCAAAAATTCAAAACCTCTGCCTTGTTGGTCTAGTGGTCGCAAAGCGCGATTCCTGAGCATGATGTATTGTGTTAGGTATTGGGCTTTCCATCAGGAATTTCTCAGTAGCAGCCTCAGAGTCTGGATTAGTGCCCTGTTGATGGCAATAGGCTCGCCCCCTACCTATTACATGGGACTTAAACATAACTGGCGAAATATGGGTGTACTGATGGGTACTCCTCTGCCTAATCCCTCGGATTACAACCGTGATGTTATGTTTCTGTATCCTCCATTACCTACTTTCCTCTTCGCGAAACATCTCTTTGTACCCACTATCACAAATAGCTCAATCTCACTAAGAAGCGTTCGTGACAAAGCGAGGTCTGCATTCTAGAGAGCATAGACTACTAAACAAATAGCTACGACCTTCAATTAGCACCGGCAGTTCGCACGCGATGCATCGCAGTCGCTGACAATTGTAGTAAGTGCCTACGGTCTCATGAGCGTGGAATTTGTAGCCCTTGGTGCTTTGAGTAGATGATTACAGGGTTAAGAAAGATTGTCTAGACGTTAATTAGGGATTGTCCTTTTCGTGCTTGTTATATAGTTGGTAAACAAGGTAAAAGGACCAGCACATAATATATGAGGATAGAATGAAATACGCTTTATTGCATAACACATAAGAACTAACGAATTTTATTTAGAACCTTAGTTTTGGCCTTAGGCAAATAAGGGTCGATAGTTTGATTGTATTGTACAAGGCTGTCAATACTTCCACATCTCGTATTTGCTGTCCCGATTGCCCCAAAAGGAGGGTAATGCGTTTTGTATCTTTTTTTTTTCGGAAGCTAGGTGTATGTTTGAGCCGAGTGCTTACCTTGATCTTCATCGCATTACTAAGCGGCTGGTCAACTCTTCATATGGCCTTTATTAGGTCCAAAAAATTAAGATTCAAAGTCTTAAACCGTTTCAAGCCTTTATTCGTTTATCTCATTTACAGCTACCTAAGTATGCGGACGAGATTTTTGATGCCTTATGAGCTACCTACCCCCTTTCTCTTTTATAAATGACACCTACCTTATCATTGTATTAATACTTATTAATACAATGGTCTTAGTGTCGTGATGGCCCAGTGGTTAAGGCGCCCGCCTCTCATGCATGAGGTTGTGGGTTCAAATCCGGGCAAGTACCAATGTGAATTTTACAATTCATATGTACTTTCTAAAGTTTATCTTGGACATCACTGGCATCGGTGAAGGAAAACATCGTGAGGAAACCTGGACTACTGTTCCACTCAAACCATGTCAGAGGCCCTTGAGGCGGTTTACAAACTCTGACACTAGGGTGTGTAGGGTCGTAAGGCCTTACTACCCACACGATAAAAAGAAGGAGAGAATACTTATTTATTAGTTTTGTGTTTTCTTTAATAATTGACTTTATGAGAAGGCAAAACAATTTGTTTTCATTGATCAATTGACCAATTTTAAATTACCGAAATAAATAAAGTAAATTTTCCGGCATATCACGAACTGAAATCATCCATCAGAAATGACAAATGACCCAATCATCCATACATTTATAATTTTTCTTTCATTTTGTCATGAATGTTTCACATTGTTCAATTAACTGCACGCTCATGTGACTGCACTCCTATTAATTACTGCTAATAGATGTTGCACTATCAAAAGGATTATCTTACACCTCATCACGTTGGTATGAGATCTGTTTGTTTGTTTGTATCATGTATTTACTAATCAGGAGCATTATATTTTTCAACATTGGAAACTGGATTAAACTGGAATGGACCTTTTTATTCGGAATGGCATTTGTCAGGTCTACCTAGAAGGTTGTCAACCGGATCTCCTGTGATGCCTTAGAAGTTATAGCCTCCAGCCAGGGCTTAAAACTTATAAACTAAGCGATCACACGCTAAGGGCACCTCCTGTTGGGTGCAGACCTCGTCTAGGGCATCGCTGGAGGACAGCAAGGACAGCAACATAGGAGTGATTTTACTAAGTCTTCTAATTCAATTGTATGAGAAGCTGAACACGTATCCGTGGAATAAAATTGAGTATGAAAAAAAAACATATAAACATTCAAAAATTAGAAGACTTAACAAATTCAAAATTTACGACAAATTCACCCTTAAACGTATCATAATAAACACACATAATAGATGACAAGAAAACTCAACAGAATTAAATAGAAACACCGTCCTCTACATACCTTCAAAACGTTGGATCCCCACACATAAAAGTCAACACAAAACGATTGAGTTATCCGGAACGATTAATAACAATAAGGCCGGTACACACGAGCGGAAGCCGCGGTAACCGTATGATTAATGTGCAGTCAATAGTGTGCACCCGCCTGCTGTCCTGCTGATTGAAGTTTTATTGGTATGTTGTATTGTGAGGGTAGGGGGTTTACATGACAAATAGAATAATGAGATAAAAGATATGTCTGACTGTCTGTGTCATTTTTTAACAAACCTCTATTGTACCACTATTGGGTCTTTGATAAATCATTAAAATTAAAAAAAAAAGAAAATTACAAGAAAAACTTGTACTTATAAGGACTTAAGAGGGGCCTAAGTCCTTATAAGTACTACTTTTTGTTATAATTTTCTTTTTTTAAATTTTAATGTATTTTATGTATAAAATTTACTCTCTTTTTTTTATTTGTACTAACTGCCTCGTTGGTCTAGAAGTCGCAAGCGCGACTGCTGTGCATGAGGTCTTGGGTTCGATTCCCAGGTCGGGCAAAGTGGTATTGGGTTTTTCCATCAGAAATTTCTCAGTAGCAGCCTCGGAGTCTGGATTTGTGCCCGGTTGATGGCAATAGGCTCGCCCCCTATTACATGGGACTAAAAACATAACTGGTGAAATGTAGGTGTACTAATGGGTACACCTCTGCCTAACCCTTCGGGTATTACAGGCGTGATGTTATGTTATGTATAAAATTTAAATCTTTACCTTTACTACTGTATTTTATAAAGCGATAAAGTCTGTGTGTTTGTGAGGCTGTAGGGGGTAATCTCTGGATCTACTGAACCGATTTTGAAAATTCTTTCGCAAATTCGAAGCTACGTTATCACTGAGGGCTAAATATAAGCTATATTTTATTATCATAAAATTAGGGATCGGTAAAAAAATCACGCGAACGAAGTGGCAGTGGGAGTGTTAGTTGTATTATAATAACAGGCATCATTGATTTCACAAATAATAAGTCTTTTGCTACAGTTATCTTCATACGTAAAATCAGACCTATTCTATGTTTTTCGTAAAACCTGTCCTTAAGAATAAAATTAATTTAATTAATTTATCTATGTATGGAAAGAGAGAGGTAACATAAACTAAAACGCTTTAAAATTTTCAAGCCTTCTCTGTTTGGTAAGAGGCCTGAGACAATAATAGACTGGTATTATTATATTTATTTTATCTCCAACAAAAATGTCGGTTCAGTCTGTTCCTATGTAATCAAGACCAATAAAAATCACGTTACGCTTGTGTTCAGTGGGCAAGGTAATCTTACTACAGTTGTACACCTACATTTTTCCGATGACGTTATTCCTGGGAGCTGTTCTGCTAGTTTCTATGGAGAACCACGCCACATGACTAGGAATTGGTTAATTGGATGCATATTTTCAGAGAGCCAATTCTCGTAATTCATCATCTGCCTAGCCTTTTCTCAATTATGTTGGGCTCGGTTTCCAGTCCAACCGGATGCAGCTGAATACCAGTATTTTACAAGGAGCGACTGCCTATCTGACCTCCACAACCCAGTAACTGAGTAATACCCTTTGGTAAGACTGGTTGTCGGATTTTCGGGCTTTTGACGACCCGTAACGACTGTCAAAGATCCAATTCACGTGATTAAAAACGTTTTATAGACGCAATTTCATCTCAATGACAATCAATGCGACAAAACTATACTAATTAGAATAAAGGTAAAGAATTTTTTTGTTTTTCTGAAACTACCAATCAGATTTTGCAAAAGCAAGGTTTATAAGGAATAGTATAGGCCATAGAATATCACGCTACGCCCCACAAGAGCAAAACAGTAACCAAATATGTATGGATGTATGGAACCAATAAGTATGGAGTTTCTTGCCCATTCTTCTCCATACAAAACTACCTTTTGGAAGGGGCAACTAGATTCATTCTATTTTGTTTTTTGTGTTTGACGTTCAAAAGTGCCTTATTGGCCTAATTGAAATAAATGATTTGACTTTGACTTTGACTTTGACCAAAGACGTTACAAACGCGGATGAAAAAATCCACGCGATCTCATTCGTTTCACGACTTTGACATTTAAACTAGGTACAAACAACATCACCCATAGACCACCTACTAAAATTCACACATAATTAAACTATAGGAAATTGTGCACCAAAATGTAGATATTATCTCAGCGTCCCACACGTTAACCGCACGAATAACTTGGAATATTTGCTAAAGGATAATGAAACCTACGTGCGTTATCATAACGTGCATGTTATTTTTAATAGAAATAACAACAAGGTTGACTGCTCCAATGATCTATGCTAGTATGAGGGCTGAACAATCCTTGGGTATGATAGGGAATTTAAAAATAGCAGCCCCAAAATATTTTTCGATAAATATCATTCCGCAAAAAGATTAATTATCTAAAAAAAATATGGTTTACAATGTCCATTTTTATAAAACGATCATAACGCATAGACAAGATGTGGTATAAGCGTCAAATTCAAGGAGGTAACTATGCTAGTGGTTTTCAGCACGATTAAATAATTAAAAGAAATACAATCAAAATTAAACAAGAAATCAAAACTAAATGGCATCAAAAAATTCTTCCGCATCGCCGTCAACTAGAATGTGCCCAAAAGACTGGCGACATTACCACTGGGCAAAGTGATAGTCAGCCAAGGGTCAAAGGAAACACTTCTGACATTTAAAAATCATATTAGGTACTTGTCAATAAGACCATGAGTGATCATTGTGATTAAATTTAAATTACAGTAGTTGTTAATTCGGATAGTCAATTGCAGCAGTTTATGGGTGCTGGACAATCGATTAACTAATTTATGTGTTAATTTTTCTTTTCAGAAACCGAGTGTCAAACTATGTAATATGTAATACCTATGATAAATATATAATTATTCACACTACACACTTTACAAACCGTACAAAAATGTCATTGTAGAAAAATATTAAACAATTTTATTACGGGAAACCAACATCAATTATCCTAATTGAACTTTATGGTTTCCGTTAAATTATATATTTGGTTGTCACCCGCCCGCAGTTTTGTTCAGATGAATACAGATGTACTTTTGTTTAATAGTATTTTGGTATTTGTGTAGGCGAGAAACGTCAAAGATACGTGGATGAAGTCACGGTCAGAAACTAGTTAATAATATTGAACCAATATCTGTTTCGATAAATAGCCCATTTTTTTTTTAAGGATGGGGAATCATCAAATGGCAGCCTTTACCTGATTAAAACCTATTCGTGTTCCTCCTAATGCCCTTTGCGTTAGAGCGACGTAGTGACTGTTTCGAACAAAATCCGCAGACCTGCCAAAGAATAAGTAACCCTAAGCCTCGAATTTATTGAATTCAGAAGGATTCTTAATATTTTCGAAACTTAAGAAAAAGAATCAGAAGCTGTTGAATGGTTGACAGAGTATTTAAAAAATAAACCTCAATTTTTTGAAGATGTTTTAAATTAATTAGACAAAACTAAATACTGTACAGCCAGCCTTACAAATTTGGTGAATTGAAGGCCCGAGTGTAAGAGTATGATGAACTGCAGTACTATTCTGTAAATACCCTCGGAGAATATTGATGAAGAGAGATCGAGGCGAGCCAACAGCACATAGCCTGAGAAGATCCTAGCCTCAAACTCACTAAACATAGATTCACCAAAGGAGATTCTTACGGAGATACAATTTAGGCAGTGTGAAAATTATTAAAATCTGTTCAACAATTTAAACACTGTATAAATCGTATCTTTCTACCAACAAACACCACAAAAAACAAACTCCCATCCCAGCCATCTTTCGACCATCAAAACGTTTTCAAACAATGTGACGTAATAAAACGTTTCACTCAAAATTCGCCTTACTTAATTCGTTCCATTAGCCGGCTCCAAGAAAAACAGGCAACACAGAGTAGATAGATACAGAAGACTGAATTTATACACCGAGAAAATATATATTCACGCACACAGATACACTTCCGAATGGAGATCATCTCAAATTTGAATGACAGTCGCTACCCCGTTGGTGTCTCGGTCGCAAGCGCGACTGTTGAGGGTTCGATTCCCAGCTCTAGCAAAAAGTGTTATTAAGTTTTTATTTCAATTCTCTCAGTAGCAGCCCGGAGGTTGGAATTTGGGGTTGTGACATCCCCGTATTTTGGAAAGCACGTTAAGCTGTTGATCCTGCGCCTGATCTCTCTCCGGTTGTGTCGGATTGCAGTCCTATTGGAATATGATGTTATAGCTATATGTTTATAGCTCCTGCGCACTTGGCCAGTCATCATTGAGATTAGCCGCTGTGATCTAAATCAGTCTGGAGAATATTATTATACCATTTATTCATGTGTGCGTGAGTGGTTGCTCGTTGTAATGAACCTAGCTTCTGTGCATAACTATTCCATGATCACAGTGTTTTTAGATTTGTCTTAAAACGTGACAAATCCTTCTTTGTGAGGACAATACTGTTCTGTTTTAAAACCCTGTTTAGGTTTAAATGTAAGGAGGATTTATATTAGAGTATTTTGTTCCATTAGTTAAGATTTTTTTGTTGTTCAACTAAAATTAAGCTTTACGGTCTAATATGCAAGACTGGATTTCTATTAAAGGTTTTACGAAAGATTGGGTTTGTTTTTAGGGAATATAAATGGATTCCATGAAGCGCCTACATATTTTATTATACATGACTTGCTTCATTTTTTCACTTAGGTTAGGATAATTACTGGTTTTATGCCAGAAATAAGAATTTCGCCATAATTTTTGGTTATTCTTATTCGTTTACGCTGATTTACTCTTCTATATTTCAATAATGATAATACCAGCCTTTTACCGTCCTAGTACTGGCCTCGTCTTATACAGGTAAGGCATGAGCATTGATCACAAGTGTGCGCGTAGGGCGGATTGGCGATTTCGGACTTATGTTAAAACATAACATAACATCACGCCTGTAATACCCGAAGAGTTCGGCAGAGGTGTACCCATTAGTACACCCACATTTCGCCAGTTATGTTTTTAGTCCCATGTAATAGGGGGCGAGCCTATTGCCATCAACCGGGCACAAATACAGACTCCGAGGCTGCTACTGAGAAATTGCTGATGGAAAAACCCAATAACACTTTACCCGACCCGGGAATCGAACCCAAGACCTCATGCACAGCAATCGCGCTTTCGACCGCTAGACCAACGAGGCAGTCTAAAAGGCTTATGTTAGGGTTATGTTAAAAGTCCAAGTATTCTCACGATATTTTTTCACCGATGTCAAAGACATCCTAACATAGAACGTAAATATGAATTGAAAACGACACAGTAATATATAGTCGCGCGACACTGCCTACCACATACTCAACCGGGTGATTCTGTTCTTTGAAAGAGATGTATTCTTTTTAAAATTTCTTATCTGTTTACTTCCTCATGTACAATTTTTTGCACCTGCTTTGTTATCTCTTCACCACATTTGGTTGACTGGTAGAGAATGCCCAAGGCATTAAGTCCGCCTTTGTACATTTTTGTTGCATAAAGTTTAAATAAATAAATAAATATTCTGAAATACCGTCAAACACGAACAACTAAAAAAACAACAATTATTTATAAATGATTGACCAAGTATCGTCTTTTTATTTGATTATTTCTTCTTATGTATTTGTATTTATTTGATACAGACTTGTTTCTAATTTGCTTTTATGTACAATATTTTTTTCTTTTTATGTTATGTGAGCCATTTTTGCGTGAATAAAAAGTTTTTCTTTCTTTATTCTTTCTTTCTTATGACAAGCTCCTATGATAGACAAGGATGAAAAACCTTGTATAATGTCTATCATTCAATTCACACATTAACAACGAATATGTCAATGAAATTAGTTAATCAATAAACAATAAAACATGTTCAATACGCCTCATTACATTATGTGGATGTATGGTAGACATAACATATTATGTTTATTGCTCACATTCGTTCGTAATTAGTGACAGATTGTCAGTCAACTGTGTCAGACCACCAACAATGAATAAATTAAGATCTGAGTTTGGTGTGAGAAAAAATACATCTTTAACCAATCTATTTATAAGCAAAAGGTAAGAGCACTCATTGACTAAACACGAGATCTTGAAAATTTCTTGACCTATGAAGTTGAAGTTTTGCAGTTGCGATAGGACTGAATAAAGGGTGTCTTTGAATTTCGCGCGGACGAAGACGTGGGTAAAAGCTAGTGTTCTTAAGCAGACAGTTTTATTTTGGTGATTGACTAGAAGGTTATTTTACTGTAAGCCATATTTCATTTTTTAAACAGATTAAAACCAAAATTTAATGTGATGGGTCATATTCTATCTAATAGCTTTTTTCCGCGACTTCGTCTGCCTAATTATCGGATCCCCGTTTCATCCTCTTAGGGTGTGTATTTTGGAAAATTCTTTCTTAGCTCTCGTCTACTAATAATAAACTACCTCCCTACCAAATTTCATATTTAAACGCCAAGCAGTTTTTGATATTTAGTGATGAGTGACTAAGAAACCTTTCGCTTTTATATTTAGATTCATTAAAATTAATTGTAAAAAGTTTATGAGAATACCTAGCTTTCTGTATTTTCTTTATTTGTTGCAAACCAACACTGATTACCATAAACAACTCTAAAACATTAAAGTAGGTACTACATACAAACATTTAACCTGATGATGAACATAATAAGTAGACCAATTAAATAGGCCACAGGTAACCACCATTTAAAATAAATAACAAAAGAAAATCTATCTTAAATTCACACCTATAAGTTTTAATTCATAATAACTCCATCAACATTTTCTCGTATCATAAAATCCTGCGGCAACTAACTGAGCATGTAGGTTATACACGTCCACTTCACACCTTGATACGGAACGTGTTCCAAGTATCGCCACGCTAGTCTAGTGGCCCTAAGCGACGATACTGCCTATAGACATCGGATTCGAGAGTGTTATAGTACCTGTTACTTTGTGTTTCTTTATTTTTCGGGCGTTTGAAAGACGATATTTAAGAAAAAGAAGACTGGTTTTCTGTTCGAAATTCAAATATCCTTTTTCGGTTACCGTTCGTACAGTTACAATGATAAATTGTTTGGTGAAGAAGGGATATTGTAATGAAGACATTTGTACCATGAATTTAGTACATGGCTGGGGTAGCCATGTACTAAATTCAGATTCAGATTTAATCATTTTTGTTATTAATAAAAAAATCTGCTCACCCATGCATTTTGTATAGAACTGCTGATTTACATAACATCACGCCTGTAATCCCCGAAGGGTTAAGCAGAGGTGTAAATGGAGGGTAGTTGGTGTTGGATGTGTGTGTGTTTTTTTAACAACCGATTTTTTTAAAATCTTTTATATGTAACTGAAACATATAAAAGTAACACAAAGTTATATCCTAATTTAAACCTATTTCTTAAAAGGAAATTTTTCTTATAAGGTTTTGGAAATCGTTCGTTCGTAACACTCTAAAATTTCAATAAAAAATTGAAGAAAATCGCTTTTAAATTTTGACGTAATTCATGGTTATCCTTATTTTAAAATTGATATTTTAGAAGGATACAATAGGCAAGACAAAAAAAAAACAAATTACTCAATATACATTGTCAGTAAAGCAGACATCTACTAAGATTTTATTTGCATCATGTAAGACTATGTATGACTGCCTCGTTGGTCTAGTGGTCTGCTGACTGTAGCGCGACTGCTGAGCATGAGGTCTTGGGTTCGATTCCCAGGTCGGGCAAAGTGTTATTGGGTTTTTCCATCAAGAATTTCTCAGTAGCAACCTCGGAGTCTGGATTTGTGCCCGGTTGATGGCAATAGGCTCGCCCCCTATTACATGGGACTAAAAACATAACTGGCGAAATGTGGGTGTACTAATGGGTACACCTCTGCCTAACCCTTCGAGGATTACAGGCGTGATGTTATGTATGTTATGTATGTAAGACTAAATGAATGATAGATACACATGCACCACTCCCTAAATACTTATCCCCGCTGCCAACCCAAGCCCATTACATCTGCTGGTCCCATAACCCGAACCAATATGAAGATACATCCATTGAAGCCCATGATTCAGGCCACGATCAATTTGCGTGTGCGATTTACAGAGTAATGGCACTTCGGGTCGCACGACCGTCGGAGGGGACTCACCTGTTCAAGTGTTCAATTCGACACATCCTCTCTGGTATTACGTTCAGTATTCATAGATAGATAGATTTTAGTTGAACGAAACTTTCAAAGTTTATCTTGGACATCACTGACATCGGTGAAGGAAAATATCGTGAGGAATCCTAGACTTATATAAATAATATAAAAGGAAAAGTTCATACTTTCTCACTCATCGCGAAATATCGAAAACCGCTTTACGTAAAAGGGTAAAATTTGGCAGAAATGTAGATTATAGTTAGTGGACGTCTGCTAAGAAAGGATTTTCCAAAATTCACCCCCCAAGAGGATAAAATAGGGGTCCAAAGTTTGTATAAAGAAATCAAATTTGACGCGAACGAAATCGCGGGCTGAAGCTAGTAATTAATATGGGCCTTAAACCGCCAATCCGTTTTAAGCAATCGTGGTGATCAATGCTCGTCCTTCTGTTTATAGGAAGAGTCTTTTGCCATGCAGAAGGACAACAATAAGTTGGTTTTATTATAAACGAAACTACGTATACAGAACAAAAATGGCTGCAAGGAATGTAAGACCACCTCTGGAGTAAACCCTTTCAAGCTAGATTACACACGGTTTTAGTTGCTGACCGATTGGCTGCGGTGCTGCGTGTTGTGTGTTCGATTCTCACGCGGCATAAATATTTTGTGTGGCCTACAGGTAGTAGTTCCGGGTCGCAGAAATAAAGATAGTTTTAAAACCGTTACACAATTGGCCAAAATATCAATGAACATTCATTCTCCTGACCATTCATTCGCCCGCGTGAATGTCTGAATGAAAAGTAGCCTGTGTTTTTTCTTGTGGTTCTAACTTACCCCTTACCAAATTTCATCAAAATCGGCTTAGTGGTTTAGTCGTAGAAGCGTAACAGACAAACAGAGTTACTTTCGCATTTATATTGTTGACTAGTGTGGATTACGCCCCTGACTTCTTCTGCATGAATATCGCAACTCTAATTCTATTTCTAAACAAAAAGTAGTAAAATTTTTGTAAATAGGGTATGGACAGTCTCCCTTAAGTTTTTATAAAAAAGAAGTAAGTCTTATAAGGTTATAAGTTCATTTAAAACAATACCCACACTTCTTTTAAAAAAGAAAATCTTTCATTCATTTTTTATTCCATTAGTGTTGAAAATATTTTTCTCAATGACTCTTTATATTTTATTAAATTAAGTAATAAAAAGCGAAATAATTCGTAAATTTACTTTCATTGTGTAGACAAGTGAATAAATATTTAGAGAGTAAATAACAAATAAACCGCCAACTATAAAAATCTTTAGAGAAAAACTTTTTCAGAACAAAAATGTTTCAACTAACTTATGCTCGCGATCTCGTTCGCGTGAATGTTGGTTATCCAAAATAAAGCCAAATTTCTCATTTTACAAAGTCACATCAAAATCGGTACAGCTGTTTCTGATGAACAGACAGACAAAAATTAAAAAAAAACTGATTTTCGAGTAAGTATTTTGTTTACATTCATATTATTTATTATGTTGTAAAAAGTTTTTATTTTAACAGTACGAACGGACATTTAAATGCCACAGAACGCCACCTGCTACGATTCTTACATACTCCTTTCGACCTCATTCACGTTCATACATCTCGTCATACAAGAACGACGGTTACAAATACTGCACACCTCATCTTTCTGAAAAACCTCACCAATAAGAAAATGAAGAAGAAGATAAAAAATTGTGTACGAAACTTTTCATGTAGGAGCCCTTCTCGCTCTTATCCAGTTTTACATCAACCTACCCTCATAGACGTAATCAAAATTAAATATGTAATAGTATAACTATAGTAAATCTCATTCTTGTTAAGATTAGGATCAAAATTGTGTATTAACTGTAAATATCTATAGAAATGTTACGCATTTCATTAGTTCACAATAGATTCAGTACTAGACATTCATTGTATCTCTAATGTTAGCCATTTATTACTCTAGGTATTATGAATTGTTTTACTGGAACACAATAGACTGTGTCTTGTAATATTTAGACTTTAAAAGCCACTGAAAGCTGATTATATGTAAAGTGTAACGGTGATTTAGCGTTAAATGTAAAGTTCTTACAAAACAAAATGTATCTTACTACTATAAATATGAAAGTTTGGATGTATGGATGTTTGTTACTCAATCAGATACATAGATAGATTATAGACTGCAATAGAGCATTGGCTACTTTTTATCCCGGAAAAAAATACATTTATTGTTCGATAAAATATCAATTTTGACAAAGACGAAGTCACAGGCGCTAGTTTTAGTATAATTTTAACAGTTCATTAAATTACAGGTTTTTTCAATGTATTATTATTGACGTTTTTAATATTAGAATATTCGCATTATTGGAAATTTGATCGATAAGATAGTATTGGCTGTGATAAAGGATAAAGAGTGATATGTAAGTAGCAATAAATATTTTTATAAAAAAACAGATAATTATTATTTAAATAATATATATGAATAGGCTCGCCCCCTATTACATGGGACTAAAAACTGGTGAAATGTGGGTGTACTAATGGGTACACCTCTGCCTAACCCTTCGGGGATTACAGGCGTGATGTTATGTATGTAATATTTAAATTAATTAATAATTTTACCTTAGCAAAGCACATCCACTAAACACAACACAGCACGATCACAAATTCAAAAACTCACACTAACGTTTGAAATTCGAACCCCAATTCAAATGACAATAGGATTCCAAAATCCAATTCGCATTTCGAACATCGATTAACGGAATCCGATTCATATTTCGAATGCTTATTTTCAAAACGCGGAGACGCGCGCGCGCGCGCTCTTCCAAAGATATACTAATTTACGATGGCGCGTGAGTCGCGTTTACGCTATAAATAAATCGCTCTGGCGATTTCCAGCTGTGTCCAATGGCGATTATCGTTTAGGGATATTGGTGTTTAATCTCTTTATATGAAACCTTCAAGATGTTAATATAGGTTTTTTTCCTATTTCTTCTTCATACAAAACTATACCTTTTTCGGTGGGCATTGTTATTCATGTATATTTTTTTTCTCTCTTGTAAATGACGTTCAAAAGCGCCTTATATCTATGTACCTAAATGATTTGACTTTATTTATACTAATTTTATAAATGAGAAAGTAACTCTGTTACGCTTTTACGGCTGAACTGAACTGATTTTGATAAAAAAAAATGCGAGGAGAGTTTCAACCCCAAGAAAAGACATAAGCAAATTTTTATTCCGCGACTTCGTCTACGTCTACCATAACCGATATTTACGCAAACGAAGTCGTGTGCTAAAAGCTAGTGTGTAATAATTTCAGTACAATATTATTTTGGCAAGGCGATAAAAAATGCTATATATAAAAAACCTAAGCACAAGAATAATTTCCAATAAATATGTTAACAAACATGTCGACATAACAACGTAATTACATTATTATAATAATCGATGTTTACGTAATCCAAATCGTGTTAGGGTCGTGAAGGCGATTAATCGATTAGGTATTCTAGGCGAACGGCCAATGTTGGTTGTGAAGAAATACTTTGAAGGAAAACTTACATAGACATACATAACATCACGCCTGTAATCCCCGAAGGGTTATGCAGAGGTGTACTCGTTAGAACACCCACATTTCGCCAGTTATGTTTAATTCCCATGTAAAAGGGGGCGAGCCTATTGCCATCAACCGGGCACATCCAGACTTCGAAGCTGCTACTGAGAAATTCCTCATGGAAAATCCCAATAACACTTTGCCCGACCTGGTAATTGAACCCAAGACCTCATGCTTAGCAGTCGCGCTTTGCTATTAGGTACTAGACCAACGAGACACTCAATTTTAATTTAAACTATCATTTTAATTTTCAACAAATCTAATCTTACTTCAACTGGCAAAATAAATAATGATCCAGACTTAGTTTAATTACAACCTCGAGCTAAATACTATGTATCAAGCAATATTAATGGTTAGTATTAAGCATACTATTACTAAACCTCATGTTTGACATACTATACTGATAAACTTAACAAAATATTTTATTAGTTTAGTTTTAATCCACGACTGCATAAGCATGTTATAAAAAAAGAATAAATAAATAAATGTTTATATTTTTGATTCAATAAAAATGTAGATTTAAATATTAGCTTGTAGCATTTAGGAATAAAGTAATTTCCTATTATAATATAAATATAAAAATAAGACCTACACTGACCTTATTGGTGAGGTCCTTCAGAAAGGTCAGGTGCGGAGTACTCGTAACCGGCGTGCTTGTATCACGAGATGTATGAACGTAGATGAGGCGAAAGGAGTATGTACGGACCGTAGCAGGTGGCGTTCTGTAGTTTCTGCCTACCCCCATGGGAAAAAGGCGGGAGTTTATGTATGTATGTATGTAAGTTTTAGAATCGGGCCAGAGCTTTCTAAGATTTGTGTGACCATATATACAAACTTATTATTAGAAGGCTTCGCATGGGTACAATGTACCCATGCGAAGAACATATCTCCAGAATTACTCTATCTATTGATGAAAACTGCATTAAAATCCGTTGCGTATTTTAAAAGATTTAAGCGTACAGATCACAGGAAGCCATTTTGTTTTATTCTATGTTAGAAAGAAAGAAAGAAAAACTGTTTATTCAAACGTCATGATTTGTGGCGCGTTAGAGATTATGATTACTGCACCTGCACAACTGCTTACTCTTCAAGAAGTTACAGTCGTAATGCATATGTATAAAAGTTATCCGACATACTAAATCCCCTAGTCAGCTGAAGATATAAAGATTATGGCTGACGTTTATGACAGCTACTGTTTTTATTAGCCTCTCCACGTATCACATTTAGGTTTGCAAAGATGTGCGATGTTTTGTTTTGTTGACGGCGACTAAACAATACGTTGGGCAGCTGTTTTGTCGCTGGCAACTTTTTTTTTAAATGAGTTAAATTTTTTAATTATGACATAACATAACCTGTTGTTATGTTTTATGTTATGTTCATAACATCAATCCTGTAATCCCCGAGGGGTTAGGCAGAGGAGTACCGATTAGTACACCCACATTTCGTCAGTTATGTAATAGGGGGCGAGCCTATTGCCATCAACCGAGCACAAATACAGACTCCGGCTGGCAGGCTGGTCCTGAAAAATTCCTGATCGAAAAACCCAATAACACTTTGCTCGTCCTAAAAAACCAAGACTTCATGCTTAGCAGTGGCGCTTTACGACCATTAGACCAACGAGGCAGTCAAGATTCGAAGCAAGATTAAAAAAATAATACGAAATAGAAACCAAGTAACTGTAAACATTTACATTTAAATAACAAACTGAATTTCAAAGTCACCTAATCTGTATGACACAGAGTTTCAAGAAAACAATCATTTAAACTTGAAGAAAGACATTTTAATAATGTAGCAACTCAAAAAGAGCTAAGCGTCTGTAGAAGCCTTTGCATTATTTTTTCAGTTCCAACATTAAAACTGAATATAAATGGATGTCTGCCACTTAAACTAGGCTATTCTGAATTTCAGGGGCGTCTTTTTAACATAATTAAGCAGTATTTTGAGAGAAAAATCTCTTTAAAAGTTTTTTTTAGCGCTAAATAATTCTTACTTTTCTGTTTCTTTCAAAAATGGTCTTATTTTGAAATTAAAAAAAAAACCTCAAGTTTCAGGTTTTGTTTGTCGAATTTATGTTGAGTTCTCTGTATAATGTGTTGCTTTTGTTTATGAAATATTAGCAGAGAGATATCTATGAAAACCCACAAAAAGGTATTGTCATGTTGAGACAATAAAACTTTCATTTCATCACGCGTAAATCGTTGAACAAAGGATGAAAATTGACACATAGATACACCATTGTCTGGATTAACACATCATCATGTACCTAGCCTTTTTCCTAACTATGTTGGGGTCGGCTTCCAGTCTCACCGGATGCAGCTGAATACCAGTATTTTACATGGAGCGACTGCCTATCTTACCTCCACAACCCAGTAACTGGGTAACACGATACCCCTAGGTAAGACTGGTTGTCAGACTCTCAAGCTTCTGACGATTCGTAACGACTGTCAAAGATCCACGAATGACAGCCGGAACCAACGGCTTAACGTGCATTCCGAGGCACGGAATGTCAGTAATGTCTAAGATAAACTTTAGAAAGTACATCGTTGTCATCGTCTGAATTAACACATAGGATACTTTTTATCCCGATGATGTGTTCCCTTAGGGCCTTATCATACTAGCGAATTGCGAGCATTCTCAAAGCGGAGCAGGCGGGCAGCCAATGCGTCGCGAACACGCCGCGGCTGCACAGCGGAGACGTCGCGGACGCGAGGCAAATTTGTTTTCATCGCGTGTTTGTAATCCGTGCTGCCTACAACAACGACGCATTGGCTGCGCGCCCGCTCCGTTTTGAGAACGCTCGTAATCCGCTAATATGATAAGGCCCTTAGCATAAGAGTTCGACTTATTTTACGGAAAATTACTTATTACGCGGGCGCAGCCGCGGCACAAGCTAATAAGAATTTTTTCTAAAATAATTTAAACGCCAGTACGAAACCTACAAACCGCACATAAAAAACCGACCAGAAGGAATCATTAAACGTCCGTCCAAGGCATAGGGTCGCACACTTACTCTTTATTAGGATGACCATAAATGCTGCGTCAGCGGGACACGACCCGTTCGCGGAATTACGCAATTCTCCTAATGGCCAACGATTCATAATAAAACAATGATGTCCCCACTTTACGATGGATAAGGACGAATATTCACGATATTATACATATAATGTAAGATTTTGTGGATACAGCTGAGTGATGATATATTGGGAATAGGCTAGGTTGTAATTTATTTGCTGATTTAGTTGTTTTTTTTTTATGTGTGTTGTATGTTATTCTATAAAATATATTTTATTATCATTATTATCGTCATCATCCTCTCCAGTCCTTATTCCAATTTATTTTATGGCATTGAAGCTTATATGACGTATTCCTTACTAGGTTCGCATGTTTACCTACAAGAGTTTACGCGCGACTTCGTCTGCCTCAAAATTGATATTTTTATTCCACAGGAAACGTACATTTTTCCAGTATAAAAAGTAGCCTATGTGCTATTCCAGACTAGGATATAATTACTCCGATCTACCAATCGTTTTGCCATGACTGAGTAACAAACATCCAACCATACATTCGCATTTATAAGTTTTTTTTTTTATAGTCTACTAATTTGCAGCCTGCAGTTTACACCAGACGCACAAGTTATATATAACATAATTACGAAACATAATACAAACAAATTAACAGAAATGGTAATAAGATTACCATAGCAACAAAATAAGAAGAATAAAACTATTGAAATGCTAAAAACAAAGTGAAAATTCACGAGGTCACAGATTTTTTTCCCCAATAAGGCCAAGCCATCGAACCCGAGCTGTTTTAAAGGCCTGTCATAGAAAACAGAAATCACACAGCGGGGAGTAAAAACAAATAGAAATGAAAAGGAAATAAATTATTTTTTATTTACAAAAACGTTTTAAACGTAAAATCTTTATAACGTTTAGGGATTGTTTCACGAAAAAAAAATACTACTGAAACATTTCCCCGAATATTTTTACATACTAAAAAGATAAAATGGCGGCGTGTTAGATGAACTAGAATAGTACTTGGTTCCGTATGTTCGTTTTGAGACCTGCTCGCATTGTTGTAAAGCATAAATATATTTAAATGCTTATTTTCAAAATATCTGAGGTGGAGAGCAATTCTATGATCATTTTTTAATGAACTATCGCCAGCCTGTCAAATAATGCCTTTTTCGAGAGAATTTTCGAGGAACCAATATTAATCTTAAAACTACAGTCGGCACAATGCACATTTCCACAGTCTGAACGAATCCCACTCCGATGAATGAATGGAATGTGAATAAAGACCAAAGTTAAATTGGTGTGTTCACACAAGGCTAATCCATGCAATATTGAACTCTCTCGATACATCGGCCATAGTCTCCACATGTCTATACATAGACCGAGTTAGTTTTTACTCGTACAAGCGAAATCTGTAACACAAAATCTAAACATAGGTAAGTACTTAATAAGTTTTTTTTTACAATTTGGTATGTTGAATAAAAAACATCCATGAACATAGTACTACTAATAAAAAATAAATAAAATAAAAATAAAATAATCTTTATTTCGGACTAGCGGTACATCCATAGGTGTTAGTAGGAAGATATCTTAAAAAAACTATGTTAGTATTTTATATAGTTACAAGCCTATTGTTGGAGATACACCTTCGCACAATATCACACAATATAGGTGAATCGTACCTGCCTGCAATGGTTTTCAGGATGGAGTTGGAACTGGCCCGCGCTCTGCAGAGCAGCGAGGCAGACGACAGAATGACGAATAAAAAATATTTAGAATTAATTATTTGAGTCAGCTTTCATTAAAATTCAGAACCATGCATTCATTTCAATTCATAAGTTTACACTGTTCTTTACTAGACTTTCTGTATTTGTTCTGGACTGCCTCGTTGGTCTAGTGGTCACAAGCGCGACTGCTCTGCACGAGGTCTTGGGTTCGATTCCCCGGGATGGCAAAGTATTATTGGGTTTTTCCATTAGGAATTTCTCAGTAGCAGCCTCGGAGTCTGGATTTGTGCCCGGTTGATGGCAATAGGCTCGCCCCCTATTACATGTGACTTAAACATAACTGGCGAAATGTGGGTGTACTAATGGGTACACCTCTGCCTAACCCTTCGGGGATTACAGGCGTGATGTTATATTATGTTGTTCTTTACTCTTATTTCTCCTTTCTTCTATAATTCTGTATAAGCATCGAAATAATTGTACATTTCTGTGTTTATTGCTTTCCTATATCTAGTAATATATTTTCAGCCTCGTTTATTTTATAAAAATGCCTGCAACCATTTTGAAACTTATCATTAAAACAGGCTTAAATTTTTTCTATTACTTCATAACGCCCTAATGTGAAAGAGACAGCATGAGACTCAAACGCTACCTTAAATAAATGTTGCGTTTGAGTATACTAATCTCGATTTTAATCATAAATAAAACGGTATTCAATTATGTCTTTTGCTTTTTCACGCCTTAATCTACGAGAGACAAAATGAGACTTAAAAACTACCTAAAAAAAATTTGCGTTTGAGTATTTATATGATGAAGATATGAAGATCTAGTTTTTATATTCCAATTTTCATACGCATCTCTAAAAAAAATATGAAATATACGAAGTGTTTATTTAGCTTTATCAATTCGGTAGTCTGCACACAATTGTCTCCGTGGCGTAGGTGGTATCACATTAATCTCAGGACCTTGTCTCAGATTATCATACAGTGTGGACACACGAGTGTGTAGTTGTGAATGCTGAACTAAATTGTTGGTGGGATAGTTCTTGTAGGTCGTGGTTTTATTTTTATTGTAAAATTTTAATTGCGTCAAATTATTTGCATGGAAATTGCTTTGAGTGAAAAATTATAACTTAAGTAGCTTTTGAAAGTAAGGAGATGGTGAGACGAATCGTACGGCTCCCTTAAGAATTGACAAGACGTAGCAACCGATAGAAGGAATGGAGGAAAGCTTTTGCACAGCAGTGGGGCAGTATAAGTTAATAATAATCATAGAATAATAAGCTATCATAAGCATGTATAATATCATAAAACCTAGCCAGAAATAACGCTTAATTATTTTTGTAATCAAACCAGTAAATCCAGGTTTTATTCTTACAATCAAACTTAACCTCTGTGGGTGGATAAAATATAAGTTAAAATTAATATAGATTCTTCTTTTCGTGTGGGCAGTAAGGTCTTACGACCCTACACACCCTAGTGTCAGAGTTTCTAAACCGCCTCAAGCGCCTCTGACATGGGCCTCTAAATATAGATTGATATGGAGAGACTGATTTTTAATAGCTATGTATCTTTTATCCGAAGAATAAATATGACAGTTTGACATATTTTTAAACAAAATCATATTACTTAACCATCATAAATATTTATCTTTCCATTTGAATTGTCTGACGATCGAAATATCGAGTCTCAATACTACTAATACTGTAAGAATATAAATTTTGCATAAAAATCCTTTCCGACGTCCGAATAAACTCCCGTATATCCTCAAATACTTAAGAAAACGAGGACACATTACACTGTGTATGTGTGGCGGCCGAGGTTCCAACAAACGAATAATTATAATACTCACACACATTACATTTACTGATATAATTAATTCAAAGAAAATGGACGTGTGAGGGATTGTCTCGCGATATACTGAAAGTGTGGATAAAGGAGCTTTTAAATTAGAGTTTAAATTACATGCAAGGCGTATTAGAAGACTGTTGCCCAGCAGTGGGACAAAACTATACAAGACGATGAACAGTTATCTCGCGATGTACTTAAAGTGTCGTTATTAAGAGCTTTTGAATTTCAATTTTCTTTTACGTAGAAGATATTTAAGTTTTTCTAAGACGTAGAAAACCGTTGCCCAGCTGTGGAACAGTACTATAGACTAGGTAAGAAAAAGTAAATTATTGATTTATTAAAAAATTACATAGCTATCGGCACGGTTTATGCCGTGGCTGAGCTATTGACTGCTGTACTATGTGACGCAGGTACAAATGTTTCTTCTACACATTATCTGGATAAATAAATTTATATGTTTTGCAAACGCAATTCAAAACTCATTTCCTGAAGTTCCACGTGAGCGAAACCGCGAGCTCAACTACTGGTTAATATAACTGTTGATTACCAGCTTATTTTATTAGATAAATAAACGCGACCACAGATAAACAGACGCCATGTTATTACCAAAACTATGTCGTACTTCGCGTAGGGTAGTTTTATGGCTCCACCATCATTACACTAATAAGATGAAACGATCCCTTAATTTTTTATTCCACTCCCATTTTCGCTAGCCATACTCAACTACACAATTCGTCACACGGGCCTTTGTTTCAAACCTATTGTTTCGATTTTTGCGGTTTTCTTTTGTAATTTCCAGCAAAATCTCTTTATTTTCCGTCACTGAAGCTTTTTCTTGACGTAACAAATTTATTTTTGCACACCGTTAAGTCGGCACCCGCTTCATTGCTTGCGGAAAATTAAATTACTCGACCGCAAAAGTATGTTGGTTTTTCTTTAATCATGATTCATTTCCTGGGTAGACGTATGTGGACTTTATTTCTGGGGGTGTAAGGTTGATTTTTGATTGGTGTAAAGGGAAGTTTTCTAATGATATAATGCCATATTGTTTTTGTTAAATACTAGTGGTTTTTATGAAGTTTCTTTGGAGCCGCGCAAAATGTTTGTTACGAAACGCTTTTGATATTGAATTGTATGTTTTTTAAATAATGAAATGGTGCCTTTACACCTTTGTTTTAATTATGAAGCGAATAAATACGGCCTTTTATGATATTTCTTTCACTCTGAGCATTTTGAAATACGGTTAGTAAACAGCTCCATCTACTTCTTTACTTATCGGGTACATTTTTTTTCGGGGACTATCAACAAGCTGACCGCCCTGGCTTTTTACAGATGTAAATTTGGAACCTTCCTGGTGGATTTTTCAAATATTTCATATTTCAAAACCTTGTCCGGAAAATTACGAATACAACAAAAAAAGAATCAGCCAAATCGGACATTAGCAACACATTTAGCCATTAGTTTTTATTCATATCTATAGATTGAAAAGTTTGCAAGCTATAGTACCTACTCACAACTATTTTTTGTTATTAGCTACATTACACATTTATTGCATGGACGGTCTCGTGGTCGCAAGCACGTCTTGGTCCTGGGTTAGATTTCCAGGTTAGGCAAAGTTTTTTCAGATTTATCAATTAGAGCCTGTCCAGAAAGCGCGATTTACGCGCGAGTCCACTCGCGCGTTTTGATTTGTATTGCGTCCAGATGCGGCGAAATCACGCGCGTATGTGATGAGGCGGATTTGATCAGTTATAAAAATGGACTCGGATACAGCGGTTGTGTTGTGGCTTGCATACCGTCGATGGAGACGTCCCGATCCCATTCGATCCCATTCTACGTGACAGACTGACGCATAGTATGTTATAACTTTATATCCAAAACTCAGAGAATATAGTGACAAGTTTTACAACTACTTTCGGATGTCAGTAGCATCGTTTGATGATTTACTAGAAATTATCAAAGAAGATTTGACTTCATGTCGAAATTATGTGGTACGGGATACTGTTTCTGCAGAGGAAAAACTCGTGATTACTTTGAGGTCGAATACGTCCACTCGCCACGGACACGCGCGTAGTACTGGACGCTGCAACGGCGCCGGAGTATCTCGACTCGCGCGTAAAACGAGCGAGTCGAGAGTCCCGCTCATTGCAAGCGTTTTACGCGCGAGTGAGGTAACGCGCGAGAGCATCTGGACGGAATGTATGCAGCTCTAGTAACTCGAGAACGCGCGAGTGTCTATGCGCGAGTGGACTCGCGCGTAAATCGCGGTTTCTGGACAGGCTCTTAGGGATTTCTCAATAGCAGTCCGGAGTTTTAAAGTTGATGACTAGGCATAAATTCGAACTTTCCAAAATCGAATTTCGAAATTCGAACTTACTGGATAATTTGAACCTATTTGAAACTACTGATTTGAACCTATTATAAGCTATTAACAGAAAATTCAAATATTAAAATTCAAAAAGATATTTCTGGCCTGTGAATAGAATCTAAGAATCACAAGATCTCAAGCCACGGCCGCGACCACAGGACCAAAGAGGAAATAAAGAAAAATGGCGTCTTCATTAGAAATTCCATTCTAAAATTAGCACCAACATCCATTTGATTTCCTGCATCAAACAAAGAACATTTCGTATCAAAGGTGCCGAACTGTTACTTCCTGTGATTCGGCGATCGTAAATCAGCGACGGCTGCGTTGCGGGAACGCTGCGTGTTTGCTGCGTTTCTATGAATCAAGACTGGTACGTCTGGCATGGCTCTGTTTATTATTACGGTTATTTTACATTCGTTTGTTGAAAATTCGGGGTATATTTTATTTGTACAGCTTACAATAGAAAATATTGCAGGCAAATTTTGTTTTTACGCTTTTACTATCAGAAATTTCTCAGTAGCAACCTCGGAAGCTAGATTTGTGCCCGGTTGATTGCAATAGGCTTGCCCCCAATTTATTATAGAAATGCTATTGGGTACACCTCTGCCTAACCCTTCGGGAATTACAGGCGTGATGTTATATTATGTTATGTTACTTTGGCTTAAGTAATTTGTCATCACTGTCGCACTTATGTCCATCTATATAAGTGCAAGAGAGAGACTAGAATAATGATCATTTTTTCGACCCAATCGTGTCGTTTTGAAATATACTCGTGTAAATAAAAAGGAAAAATATATAATAGTTCACATTTTGCGTGTGAAATCTTGTTTCAAATCGCAATAAGAACTAAATTTATTTGCAAAAGTTGATAATTATATGAAAAAAAAACTTCGTAAATAAAGCCTCGTCTGACAGTAAGCCAAGATGGCCGCCATGTTTGCATAATTTCGTTTGTTTAGGATCACCAACAAAAGGGCTTCTGAAAGACTAAAAGTAATTTAATAAATATTAAATTCTACCCTTCTTGCCTCGCCGAGATACCAAGATGCCAAAATTGGCCACTGCGGTTTAGGTAGTGGGGTCGATTGAATATTTTTTATTGTGCTAAGTGAAAATATACTTAGATACAGATATTAACTTGTACTAAGAAAGACAAAGTCATAGTAAGTAGTTAGTAGTAACTAGCTAATGTCTGCGACTTCGTCCGCATCAAAGTTTATTTATTTATTTAAACTTTATGCAACAAAAAAGTACGAAGGCGGACTTAATACCTTAGGCATTCTCTACCAGTCAACCAAAGGTGGTGAAGAGATAACAAAGCAGGTGCAAAAAATTGTATTTAAATAATCAAATATGAAATTTTAAAATCATTAAAAACAAATATCAAATCAAGTTTAAACGTACACAAGTACATAAACTCGTATATACCATATAATATATATATATATAAAATATATATATACTTATAAATACATACTTATTTTATAATAAAGTTGATTTCACCATACGAACTTTGGAGCCCCATTTCATCCCATTAGGGGATGAGTTTTGAAAAATCCTTTTTTAGCGGATGTCTTATAAGTATAAACCACCTCCCTGTCCAATTTGATCCTTATACGTCAAGCTGTTTTCGACATTTCGTGATAAATTAGTGAGTGACCTATCGCATTTATATATTTAGATTGTCTCATTACTACGTTATCACTTGCAATTTTTTACTTAAATAAACGTTCCTCAAGCTAGTAATTTCTCCTGTAACGTGGGTGAGTTTACAAATATATAAATTAACATACACAAACAGCTAAGTAGACTCGGAAAAACTATCTGTGGGCCATGCAAATATTTGTTCCGTGCGGGAATCCAACTCGCTATACGTTGCACAGCAGCCAATCCCTAAGCCACTGCGCTAACTTGCTGAATGATTATGGAAAATAAGAATAAGTTTTCTGCTTATAGTTTCAGCTTACTATAATTTTTTTTCGACTATACTACTGCTCTGATCAAGCTGGACAGTCCTTCAGTGTGTAGTACTCCTCGTGGCCTGATAATGTTGGCATTTGGGCGCTGTCTCGCGGCTTATTGATATCACCTGATATTTTATGATAGTCTTTTATAATACCGAATAACATTTTAACGGTCAGTGCAAGAGTTTGATATACGATTACATTCTCTTCTAACTTCTAACGAACGAAAGTTCTAACTTTTATTCAAGTGTTTTTCTGGAGATCACCACTGTTGATTCTGGCTTTCATGAGTTGCAATTGCTGGCAATAGTGTGACGGGCTTTTTTTATTATGCACAGCACATTTGTCTGTCTTACGGAAACCAGTCAAATGCCACAGTATAAATCGTAAATAGTAACCCAAATCTAAAGAAGCCCACAGCTATTATGACATAAAAAAAGATAATTTAAATTTACGCCATCCTCGACCACCAACAAACTAACATCCGTGTCCAGCATAACACATAAATCATGGTCTAATGTGAAATGTGGAGTACGCAACAGAGTTGAGCAACCCGGCACTGGGATTTTCTTTACAAAAATCAGCACTAAATTAGACAATTATTTTGGTTAGTCTTGTTATAGTAGAGTGAGAGGTTTAAGTCTGTCTGTCAACGGTCTGTATCTCATAAACCGTAATAAGTAGAAAGGTTGAAATTTTCGCCGGTAATCCCTGAAGGGTTAGGCAGAGGTGTACCCATTAGTACAGCCACATTTCGCCAATTGTTTTTAAGTGCCATGTAATAGGTCAGAGCCTATTGCCATCATCCAGGCACAAATCCAGACTCCTGGCTGCTACTGAGAAATTCCTGATGGGAAAAACCAGTAACACTGCCCGACCTGGGAATTCAACACAAGACCCCATGCTCAGCAGTCGCAGACCAACGAGGCAGACCTTGTGTGATGGTCCAATTAAAATAAATGATTTAACATTAACTTTAACTATTGTTAATTGAACACGCACCTATCATCTAAACGCAACCGTTTCAAAAGACAATTTCACGCAGTGCCGCTCGAAAACCTACCGAAAAACACCGGAACCGGCCAATAAGTTCGTGAAAACGGCTGGAAACGTCCAGAAAAAGCCGGACCGGCACGTGCGATGCCTTTGACAACTAGTTAGCCGTGATTCGAGGGAACATGCTCCGTGAATGGACACGAAATTGTCTTTTGAAATACGTTTTTTTTTTTATTTTGTCCCTATGTTGTTTCGTTGGAGTCCAAACATAATATTGGAGGCAGAGCTTTTTCAATTATATTCGCCGTGAATATGTCAGAGGAAATTTTTGTGCTTTTGTCTATTTGTCATTGAATTTGTAAATAAAAATGGCGGTGTTAACATAATGTTCATATTTTGTGAAACATACTGCCAAGTTTTACAATCATTGTCAATTTTCTATGACTTGTAAGTTTAGTTTGTGAAAAAAAAAACAATGATGTCAAAATAACAAAAAAAAAATTCGTTCAAAATTCAATGGGTTTTTTGTTTTGAACTCCTACGCTTATTTTCCTGATCTAAATTTTTTTACTAGCTTATGTTACTCGGAACAATGCAAGGGTTGTAACGATGCCCCATACATCTAAATCGGTTCAGGCGTTTAAAAGTTATAGTGGAATAAAGAAACTCACATACATACGTATATTAACTCTGAACACATAACACTCCTTTTTTTTGGGCAGTCGTGTAATTATTTCGTAACCATAAGGTAGGGTGTATTTCAGCTTATTCTGCCAAGAACTCCCTTTCTCTCTCTGATTCTCTCTTTTTGAAAATAACCACTTATATTTGTTTCTATGCATGCAATGAGATCAAATTATAATGTACTTAAAGCCAGCCATACAAATGAATAAAAAACAAAACACTATCAACGTGCTTAGAACACTTCTGGTTATCTCCTGGCCGAAATTCAGTCACAGCTAATCTCTATAGAAATAAAACCAAGCACATAACTGTGTAAGTAATCATAGGTGCACTCCTTCTCACTCTCAAAGGGATGGCAATCCGACACAACCATGTAAAGATCGGTTTGTTTCCAATATTTCTACTGAACAGTTCTACGGTAGAACTAATAGGATTTTGTTTTCACAAGTTCTACGATATCTATTAGGTATAACAAAATAGTAGAATTATTGGGATTCTCTTAGGTGTAAAACCAACTGCTTTTAGTGGTTTCCAATGCACACAAAAACAGTTCGCTCAACCTAGGACCTCGTGTACAGCAAAGACCAACGGAGCAGTCGACCCACAGATTACTAACCCGAAGCGCTATAAAACAAGCTATGCAGTTCCATACAGCCCAAGATCAGTTACACCGCAGTACTTGATTAATTAGCCTGTATTAAAATGTCGTAACGTCTATTACAGCAACTGGTTCAACTGGGTGCAGTTAAACTTGATATCCGTCACTAATTGTTGGTGCAAGCGATATTAATGACGTTGATAATTGAGGCGTGTTTATAGACAAACCTTGGTTGGCTTGCTTGCGAAACTGGTCTGGTGGAAATCTTTCGGATTATGCTAATGCAGGGCTCTACGGCTGAACGGAGAGGGCACGTATGCTTTCGAGATCCCCAGCATAAGTTTCGAAAGTCCACTAGGGTGGTTTCTGGTCCCCTCAAAAGAATGGACATCAATAAGGAATTTCTACACCAGAAGAGAGATCAACGGCTTGACGAGGCCCGTGGAGGTAGGCGGAGATCGCTGTAGGCAGATGCGCTAAGGTACGCTACGATAGACGTGAGAACACTGAGATAGTTTCTAGGTCTGACAGACTCCTCCGCTCAAAGTGAGGACACAACTATAAGGAATTTCCATGCAAGAAAAAAAGAGGGCTCAACGGCGAGCATATCCTATGCGAGGTACATGTCTTGTGTAGCAGATCTGATATCATGGCTAATAACTGAGTAGCCATAATCTCAGGCAGTTTCACGGTTGTTATTTGATATTGAACCTAATTTCAATAGATCTAGAGTCAAAAATTACGTAAGATAATAAATAACATAACATAACATCACGCCTGTAATCCCCGAAGGGTTAGGCTGAGGTGTACCCATTAGTACACCCACATTTCGTCAGTTATGTTTTTAGTCCCATGTAATAGGGGGCGAGCCGAGGCTGCTACTGAGAAATTCCTGATGGAAAAACCCAATAACACTTTGCCCGACCTGGGAATCGAACCCAAGACCTCATGCACAGCAGTCGGGCTTGCGACCACTAGACCAACGAGGCAGTCAAGATAATAAATACCGCGGGTAAATCTTGTACGTCTAAAAATTCCTAGTATGAGGCACCTTTAAAAAAAAATGTTATGCACATACCCTTAGTTATCTAAGAAATGAATATGAATGAACTGGTTCAAGTTTGATGTTAGATTGATGCATTTACAACAACTTTGCTGCAATCATTGTGTGACTCAGTATGCACTCTTGTTTGTTTTGACTGTCTGCATACCAGCCGAGATGTCTGGGCTCAGAGAGCGCTGATCCAAACTCGTGACGCAGTTGATAAAGGAATTATTTGCTGTGTCATTGGTTTGAAAGGAATTTCTGAATACCAGCCTCGGAGTTTGGATTTGTTCCCGGTTGATGGCAATAGACTCGCCCTCTATTACATGAGACTTAAACATAACTGGCGAAATGGGGTATCCTAATGTGTTAAACTCTGCCTAACCGTTCCGGTATTACATTCGTGATATTGTGTTATGTGTTGATTTGGAAGGAAAATTTAGCTCTATTTTTATAAGCATGAATTCGGCATCTTAGACACAACAAAATCAAATCCATACATTTAAAGGTAAAACTACAGACAACAGCCAAAGCAGTATCATCCTTACAATTTACATATTAAGGTTGAATAGATTAACAATTTCCTCATCACAACTGCCCGACCCAAATCCAGTCCAACACAAAATTTGTATCAACACAAAATCTGTGAAACGATAAGCAAATAAAATTGCTTACATCGAAGGCAACTAATATATATATGGATCAAACAAACCGTACATTCATTGCTGAGTAATACCCAAATAAACGCAAGCTAATCAAACAACACATGGCTAGCATAAAACTGTTGGAATCATTAGATGCTGTAAACTATCGTGTCAATAAAGGGTGCCTGTTTACGAGATGGACGAACAATACGGATGCACAGGGGGTTTTCTATTGTATAGAAGCAAAAGTTAAGTTTTACTTGGATATCACTGACTTCATAAAGTTTGAAATCGCCAATCCGCATTGAAGTAGCGTGGTTATCAATGCTCGTGCCTTCTCTATATGGGACAGCATCACAGCACATTTCGCCAGTTATGTTTTTAACTGAGAAATTATTAATGAAAAAACCCAATAACACTTTGCCTGACCTGGGAATCGAATCCAAGACCTCACGCTCAGCAGTCGCGTTTTGCGACCAGTAGACCAACGAGGCAGTCCACGTCAACGAAGTAGTGTTGAGAATAACTAGCATACACAACATATTTACGTCCTAGAATTTGTCGAGGATGCTAGTCAGCACTGTGTATTGCCTAGGTAATTTTCTATGCAATAAGATTACATATTCTTTAGAAAATCTATTATCAGTAGATAAAAGGTTTTCCAAAGGAAGTAGTTTAAAATTCAATTACATGGCCTTCTTGAGCTTGGCATGTATGTCAGAGATAAGATGATGTCAGAATCACGACGACACGGTTGGCGCAGTGGTTGGGCGATTGGCTGTTTCGGTGTGTGTTGCAGGTTCGTTTCCCACATGAAATTTATGTTTGCATGGCCTATAGGTAGCTGGTTTGGTTCTGTTTTTGTTTTTTAATTTATTTTAATTATAAATTTTATTATGTGGGTATTTTATTTTTTAAAATACGCAAAAGAAAAATACGTTCATTTACATGTGCTACAAAATAAAATAACTATATAGGACTTCTTAAAAAGCGGAATCTTATTTTTTTTGAAAATTAAAGCTTTCTATAAGACAAATACGTACATTCGGTAAAGTAATTTTTGTGAATTTATCCATTATGTACAAAACAAACATTAAAATCTTTTCTCTTTATAATATTATTTTACTCGTAAAATTAACGAATAATTAAAATTGATCGTTTTCATAAATTCTTTCATTTTTGAAATTTTCGCACAATATTAAAAGTCAGCCTGTATAGTAACATCCCAAATTCTGGGTGACCCTGAAACATGTATGTATCTGGGCGGAGACTACGCTACAGATTTGGGCGGTTTGATGAGGAAGGTCGGAGAGCTTTACTCTAGCAAAACTTCAAATAAGGTCAAATAAGTACTTTTAAGCAAGCATTATCTTGTTACTAATATAAATACGAATTAAGTGGATGGATGTTTGTTACTCAATCACGCCAGAACGGCTGAACGAACCTGGATGAAATTTGCCACAAAAACACATTACAGTTTGGAATAGCACATAGTCTACTCTTTTTATCTTTGATGGAAGCTATTTGGTACATATTAAAGGACGAAATCATCGAACAAGACATAGCGTAGTTTATTTGTATGTATATTTTATTCAATCTCCAGTGACAGAAAAGTTGAAAGGGAATCGTTTGTTTGGGCACGTGAAGAGAAGGGATGAAACGCATGTGACCAAGAGAGTTATGAATATGAATGTGGATGGACGGAGAGGAAGATATGAAAGAAAAGGGAATCAGTGACAGCACGACGGCTGACAGGACGAAATGGAAACAGAAAATGTGTTTCGCCGACCACAAGTAACATGCGACAAGGGCAGGAAGATGGTGAAGTAATGAATTAAAGTATGCTTCTTAAAACATAACTCTTAATCCAAAAGAAATAAGGTCCTAAATACCCGTCACTCGGTCTCCTGACCCAAATTTCAAAAGGGTGAAGATACAATTTTCTAATGAATTTCACCGCTCGAGTCTTGTGTAACTGCTGTAATTCACTTAATAATTATGTTTCGAAATAAACCCCGAACGAGGATTAGGCCACGTCCACATTTGTCGACATGCGATCCGCTCGTTTGCTTGCCGCCTTAGCAACGTAATTGATTCAATCCGCTTTATTGAAGCTATGGTGATGGTGGGTTCCGCACGTTATTTTAACTGAGTTTTAGACGTTGTTAAATAAAGGATTATGTATCTTAGACTTTGCATGGCGTTATGGCCTAGTGGTTAAGGTGCCCGCCTCTCGCGCATGAGGCTTTGGCTGCGAATGCCGGACAATAGTACCCATGTCCCTTTATTAATTCATGCAACCTACTTACTTTCTATGTTTATCTTGGACACCACTGACATCGGTCAAAACATCGTGAGGAAAGGACTTATAACTGTTAATTACATAACATAACAGCAGAGGTGTACGCATTAGTACAACCACATTTCGCCAGTTATGTTCAAGTCCCATGTAATAGAGGGTGAGCCTATTGCCATCAACCAAGTACATATCCAGACACCGAGGCTGCTACTGACAAATTCCTAATGGTAAAACCCAATAACCAAAGACCGACCCGGAAATCCAACCCAAGACTAAAGCCTCGGGTAGCGGGACGTCTTAACAAGGATACCGTGGCTCCGGAACATAAAGGGCAACAGAAGAAACAGGGTGGTTTTTTAGTCAGTAAAAGTCTGACAGTCCCTTCCTTTGAAGGAGTCATTTGATGATTTTTACCACATAAAAAAAAAGACTAAACCCTTCGGCAGTCGGCACGTTACGACCATGAGTCCAACAGATCAGGGCAAGAACATTAACTTTCACTATCCACATAAATATATGGAACAGTATGTCCTAGTCCTTATCACTCTCATATAATTAGGGATGGTCTGCTTATGTCTTTTATTAGGGCACACGTAGCTTTATGTAAATGACAACATTATACTGATATGCCTACTAAATTAATTTTAACACTACTAAAGTTTCTTCTAAAATATAAGCGGCAACAGTTAATCCTTTATGAGAAAAGTTTCAGGTGTTATTAATACTAAAATAAGTTTTAACGTTTCGCGAGGTACTGTAAAAAGTAAGTGTGATACTCTGTGAGATATATTGTAACAGTAAAGTTGAGTACCTGAATGATGACATGGCAGAAATTTGCTTCTTCTTCTTCTTTTGGAGTTTATTTGTCGGGTAAAAAAGTGTTGTTGGGTTTTTTCCATTAGATATTACATAACATAACATCACGCCTGTTATCCCCGAAGGGTTAGGCAGAGGTGTACCCATTAGTACACCCACATTTCGCCAGTTATGTTTAAGTCCCATGTAATACGGGGCGAGCCTATTGCCATCAACCGGGCACAAATCCAGACTCCGAGGCTGCTACTAAGAAATTCCTGATGGAAAAACCCAATAACACTTTGCCCGACCTGGGAATCGAACCCAAGACCTCGTGCTCAGCAGTCGCGCTTTGCGACCACTAGACCAACGAGGCAGTCAATTAGATTCCATTAGATATTTTTTGGTAGTAATGGACAAAACCCAAAAACAGTTAACAGCTTTACGAACTTTCCAAAAACCTGCAAACTCCGGGCTGCTACTGAAAAATTGCTAGTAAATAAACCCTGTAATGCTTTGCTTGAGCCGAGAATCTAACCAGAACTCCACGCTCAGCAGTCATGCTTGTGATCAACAGATCAACGGAGCTTTAATTTAGGTCCGTTACAATATATCAATCTGATTCAAGATCAGTTTTAAATAACTAAAGAAAGAAGCCTAACATTTGGCAACATAAAACATAATATTCGTCTTTTTGTCGACATTTTAAGTGATTAAAAAACGACACTTAAGTATGAGAGAGTACTTAAGTTACGGAGTCATTAATGCGGGATTTATTTCATTATGTTACAAGACGAATCATATTTCTGTCTTTTGCTCAACATTTGCTTCTAGTATTTTGCTTTTATTGTGTCTTTCAAACAATAATAGTAATACTTTTTATATTTTTAAATGTTTTTATTTTTTTATAATAATATTTAAAAATGTAATTATATAATAATATGTATATTAAATAAATAAATGGAATAGTAATAAGGTTTATTTATTTATCTCAAAATGGTACAATTTTGGTACATAGCATTTAGGTTACAGGTGAATTCAAACCTTTGTGTGAGCTGCAGTCTATACTGGGTTTGGAAGCTGTATGACAGATCTCCAGGCTCACACACATACGTACTAGAATATTATAAAAAGTTCCTTAAAAGTCTCTACAATAAACAATTTCATTTTGGAACGGGAGTACACTGGTGCTTATATTACTGACTGAATAACTATTCTATTTATTTATTTATTAAAAAAGGTACACCAACAGCTTCTGTATATAAATTAACAAATATAGTAGTATATGAGTAAAAGGCTTATACAGTTGCCAATAACAGGTGAATCAACATTCACGAAAATAAGTGGTTAGACACAGACTTAAGTAAAAAAAAAGAGATCAAAAACTAAAATTAAACAAACATGAGATCGAAAATTGACTTAAACTTGAACAACTTAAACTAAAAAAAAAACTTACAATATTAATTACAAAAAATAACTTAAAAAATACAAGTAAGAGGAACAAACAGATATAACTATTCTAAGACAATGTGAGGAAACTTGGACGTCTTGAGATAGATAAGAAGAGGCCTTTATTGTGCAGTTGGACAATAATAGGTTTATATCATTATTATAGTAATAATTTATTTTATTCTTACACATCCAAGAAATAAAAAATCAGCATTTTTTCATACAAAGTCAGTTAGTTCAGTTAGAGAATAAACGGTAGCAAGTTCATGGCCACAACAATACTTTCATCTCAACACCAAAAGCAATAAACTCTATAAATAAATCAATCGAAACCAAGACATAGCAGCTACCGCAGACCTTCAATTATACCACCATAACAGTTCCAAAGAAACCCAATAATCTTGAATAAATAAAACATCTAATCGTTTCACGGACTGTAAACACAGGAACATCTGAAACAGAAATAACGTTATAAATAACTACACAAATAACGTTATAAATAATGGTTAAAAGGCATTTCTTTGTCGATACATGGAGACTGATTTGTGAACGGTTTTGTGCTGTCCCGACATAGATTATGGTGCAGTTGTGACAGTGCGTTATAATCGGGTAGGTACTACTACGACTTATTGCAATACATATTTTTTTTAATAAGAGTATGTATGGACACCTTGTCTGCCTCGTTGGTCTAGTGGTCGCAAGCGCGACTTCTGTGCATGAGGTCTTGGGTTCGATTCCCAGGTCGGGCAATGTGTAATCGGATTTTTCCATCAGGAATTTCTCAGTAGCAGCCTCGGAGTCTGGATTTGTGCCCGGTTGGTGGCAATAGGCTCGCCCCCTATTACATGGGACTAAAAACATAACTGGCGAAATGTGGGTGTACTAATGGGTACACCTCTGCCTAACCCTTCGGGGATTGCAGTCGTGATGTTATGTTATTTATGGACAGCTCCATCCGGTTAGACTGGAAGCCGAACCCAAAGTAGTTGGAAAAAGGCTAGACAGATGATGATAACGAGAAAGTATGGAGTTTCTTGCCCGTCCTTCTCCATACGAAGCTAACTTTTGGAATGGGCAACTAGATTCATTATTATTTCTCTTGTAAATGGCTTTTTCTCATCAAGAGTGCCTTTTAATGTTCTAATTGAAATAAATTATTTGACTTTGACTTTGATCCTCTGCTTAAATATTCTGATTTATGTGATCTGTCATTTTCAATCACTTCATGTTTAACCATTATTAACATATTTCAAACCATTTTAGGCTGCAAAATGATGAAATTATTTTTTACTTATCATGGAAGTGTTTTTATATTAGCTTGTAAATTCAACAATGTAAGGCCCTCATACTAGCCAGAGTTTTTTATTAACTTAGAGTTTGTAGCTAACCTGGCTTATATTGTAAGACATGATATTTATTTATACTCAGGTAAACAAGCACTCACATTAAAGTTAAGTTTTTGGCAAAAACCATTCGCATAATTAACCAGAACCGACTTGGTCCTGGTTAATTATGCCATTGTTTCTCGTCTTAGTAATCTAAAATACCAAAAACATAGTTAATTAACCGCAGACGCGCAAAAAACATGACCTTCTTCTTAAAACCATAGAAACATTAATACCTTCATGTCCCGTCTGCGCATTTACTCTATGTCAAAACATTCTCACTCTATTTATAGCAAGTATGTTGGAAAACGTGCGACTGTCGACTCTATTGTTAGCTTTGCCGTGTGTCCAATCATGTGACCTTGGATGCTTAGAGCTTAGGCTTGCATCTGTTGCCTTTGAGCCTAAGTGTCGCCACAGTCTACCTTAATTAGCTATTAACAGTTAGTCCACGTCAGGTAAAATGACATATTAGAGATAACTGGATTTTTGTCTGCAATTTCGTCCGAGTGGAAGTCAAAGGTCAAATTCTACTACCTAACAGCTTCATAGTTTTCGATATTTAATGTTTAGTCAGTGAGTGAATGATCATTTGCCTTTATAATAAAAGATAAATAAGATAGTGAAGGTAAGAGTAGCATAATATACCTTCTATAAATTAGAATAGGGGCGGAATTTTGAAGTCGCATCCAACGTCAAAGATTTTAAGAAAGACTAGAATAGATTGGATTGTTGCACCCGATGTTGAGGCGTAACTTGGGAGAAGCATAATGTGTTCAGCAGTGGATGACGACAAACTGAGCTAGTCAATTGGTCTAGTCAGTCAACATGAGCAATGTGTCAATTTCTGCATAATATCAGTCTCCTAGCCTTTTCCGAACTTTTTAGGGTCGGCTTCTAGTCTAACCAGATGCATCTGAGTACGAGTATTTCACATGGAGCGACTGCCTATCTGACCTCCACAACCCCCAACCCGGATTCGAACCCACAACCTCATGCATGTGAGGCGGGCGCCTCAACCACCCGGCCATCACGACTACCCTAATCTGCATTATATCTATTCCTGTCAAAATTAAACTACTGTAACTAGTACACTGTGGCATTGTCTCATAGGTATTTGGAAATAAGTAAACAAAGATGCGCGTCAGGATAGATTAGCATTCCGGATTAGGGAGTGTCGATACTTGGCGATTGGTTTAAAACGTCGTTTGATCTCGGTTGTCTGGAATTTTGTGGGGTAGGTCGTATATTATGCAGTTTTAACTAAGTTCAACTTAGCTGTTACTGACCAAGGGTGAGTTGGAGAAAGATTTACTAGATTTACTTATATTTGGTACTAGCTTTTGTGTGTCGGACCCCCGTTAAACCTCTTAGGGGGTTAATTTTGGAAAATCCGTTCTTAGCGGTCGTCTACTAACCATAATCTATCTCCCTGCCAAATTTCATCTACATGCGTCAAGCGGTTTTCGATACTTCATGATGAGTGAGTGAGTGACCATTCGCTTGTAAATATTTAGATTTGAAGTGTTTATTCGTCAGGTCCTATTTTTTTTCATGGGGAAATCCTCATGGATGCCCTCCGTCTGAGGACCTTAACTTCTTCTAAGAGTTACTTGAGGAACAGCACCTTATTTGAAATCCAGGCTAGATTCGTTTATAAACCACCTGTGCATAGATTGACATGTTGGAGGACTTAAACCATTTACAAAAATATAGCAAATACCTAAAATTTACTAAAGACAAACAAACTGTGTTAAAACTTAAGGGCAATTCCGCAACAAAGTTTGTATCTTATCTATACAAATAAATAAAATTGAAGTGTCTGTTTGTAATGTCAAAATAACAGCTTCTTACTATACCAAACCACCAATTTTTTTTTGTCTGTGTGTTTGTTGTAGCTTATCTCCAAAACTGCTGGGTTGATTTTGACGTGGTTTTAACTGGCAGATAGCTCATGATATAAAAAGTAACTTAGCTTACTTTTATTATTGAAAACGAGTTAGGGATCCGTGCAAAAAAAAAAACTCCACACTGATAGCCGACACAAGTCGCGGGCATAACCTAGTCCTTTAATAAATCCACATTATTTATCATTCTACGACCGTAAATATAAAGGTAAGTTTACACAAGAAATATATATCACCCTATTCACAATAACAGGTCAAAAATAATCTGAAACAGTACTAAAAGTCTCAATAGCGGTTGATAAATCTGTGCTAATTGACAATATGCTGACAAGTTGAAGTGTTGGTGTGTTTGTAATATTGCAACATTTGACATGTTTGGCAAACATTCGCTCGGAGTTATTACTGTGAGTACTTCAGTTGAACAGGTACCACCTGCAGGGCGTGGGACTGACGTGGAACTGAACGAAGGGTCTGGAAAGATGCTGTAGAAAATTGCTTCATTGCCTCGGCGTTTTTTGGTGGCCTCCACTGTTGATTCTGGCTTTCAGGAGTTGCGGACGGGAACAGAGTGGCGGAAAATCAAAATACTGACATCAAAATGCTATAACATCACGCCTGTAATCCCCGAAGGGTCAGACAGAGGTTTACCCATTAGTACACCCACATTTCGCCAGTTATGTTTTTAGTCACATGTAATAGGGGGCTAGCCTATTGCCATTAACCGGGCACAAATCCAGACTCCGAGGCTGCTACTGAGATATTCCTGATGGAAAAACCTAATAACACTTGGCCCGACCTGGGAAAAAAAAGCTAAAAAAAATGCTATACAAAAAGTAAGATACCTATACATATTTTGGTCAGTATTCTATGGAATTCAAATTTTATATACGTTTTCAATTAACAATTATAAAAGGTAATGTCAAATCATTTAATTCAATTGGACCATTAAACACATGGACTTGTTGGTCTAGTTAGTGGTCGCAAGGCGCGACTGCTGAGCTCGAGGTTTTGAGTTTAATTCCCAGATCGGGCAAAGTGCTATTGGGTTTTTTCATCAAGAATTTCTCGGTAGTAGCCTTGGAGTCTGGATTTGTGTCCGGTTGAAAGCAATAGGCTCGCCTCTATTAAATGGGGCTTAAACATAACTGGCGTAATGTAGGTGTACTAATGTGTACAGCTTTGCCTAACCCTTCGGAGATTACAGGCGTAGTGTTTTGTTATTTTTGGGAAAGTCACCTGAGTCTATATTAACTTTATAAGACCAAATTAATTGAGAAAATATACCAACTTCACAAAGAAAAAGAAAAATAACAATAATTTCATAATAAATTAATAACTAAGTACGTATGATTGTCAAAGTATTATTGATAATGATACTCCATCATAATCAAACGACTATTACACAAAATATAGAAAATCTGGCCAAGTGCGAGTCGGACTTTTCCACCTCGGATCCTGACTACCACCGTACAATATTTAACACTACATGCAAAAAAGAAGTTTCTTTTTTGGTGATCCCATTTAATTTTATTTATTGTTATAGAAACCATAATAATATAGGTACACACTCTGTGAAACATTCAACTCTCTACCTATTACAGTTCATTTCATGAGATACACTCCACTGACAGGCAGACGGACACACAGTGGAGGCTTAGGTAGGGTCCAGTTTACACCCTTCGGGGACGAATCCCTAAAAACCCCAGCTTAATTAAAACAATTCAAATATTGAAATCAATAGTTTCAACAATTCCAATCTATTACCCAACCCTGCCAATTTACTACTAAAAGCGTAGAAAACTCCAATAAATCTACCAAATCAAAACAGTAATGAATCATCCTAATTTAATAAAACAATGATATATCATGTCCAAAACAGTTCACATTTGGTACAAGCGGAAAACTTTCAATTACAAAGTTGGAACCATGATACCTGGAGTCTTGCCAGACCAGGGTTGCCATATGAAATTCTGGAAACTACTATAAATTCAATTATTCAATTCTATTTGCAACTGAGACATTTGTACGTCTAAGTTTTTCTTTGCAGCGCTCATTTGATGTAGAAAGCGCTGCAGCGCTGATCTTACAGTCTATTCGGGTTGAGTATGGCAATAAATTCTGGAAAGTTTTGGCAAGTGATATTCTTTTGTCGAAAATGTTTAGTTTAGTGTTTGAGTTGAGGTTGCGGGTTCAATATTAGACAAGCTGTGACTTGTTCAGTTAAAATTGTACTTTCGTAGTTTATCTTGGACATCACTGACATCGGTGTAGGCAAATATCGTGAGGATAGGTACCTAATGGACTTGCGCCGTCACATCGTGTGTAAATATGTAGGTAAGTACTACTTGTATTTATTTTATACTAGCGGCTCGCCTCGGCTTTGCACCAGTACAATGTGGATACTAAATAAACCTACATACAAATCACTCTATAGGTATATTGATGAAAACCGCATTATGTTGCGCAGTTAAAAGATCTAAGCGTGTAAAATATGACTTATTAAATTATGTGAACAATGGTGCCGATTCCCTTGTTCACAAACTAGACTAAATTTAGAGAATTGACATCTCTTACTAACATGCAGCAAACGAAAAGGACGGTGACATTAAAGAACTAAGTTAGCGATGTCAAATTAGTTTTGCCTTAAACTTCTCCGTATTTTTAATTCATACATTTTAAGATGTCAACTATAATTGCATGGATGTGTCAGATTGACTAAATTTGAAAGCTCTTATTTACATTAGTCTCTTTCTTGTTTTATTAAACAGAAAAAGATGGAAATAGTCTAATTTAAGTTTAGTTTGTGACCAAGAGAATCGGCACCAATATCAGACTACCGTTAATACACTGTAGGGCAAAAGCCATTTCACATACGTAGAAGGCACGAAAAATAAAAAAGAATAAAAAAAATATCTTAATCGTAAAACGTAACGTAGCTTGCTCAAAATTATGTGTAATATTGTATTATTTGTACTCTAATAAAATATCACGAATTCAATATCTTTAAAACAACCATCAGTATGAGAAGATAATCGTATATCATATTTAAGTAGGTACCTACAATGAATCAAAGTGTCGGAATAGTTGCACAAAAAGTACTTGAACACTGGTAACGCTAAAACCATGGGAAATTGCAATTACTATATAGTATCGGGAGTTTTACACCTCACGACACGATCAGAATAATAAAACAAATACCTTTAACTAAACAATAATCTGTTTCTTTAAAATGTGTGTTTTAAACTTTTGAGAACCTTAATTTCCACTTAGTTTTTTAAGTTTTGATAAAAAATAATAATTTTCAACTTCTTTTATTTTCAGATGTGACGTCGTTTGGTATCGTGGTGTATCTTATTACAAACCAGTATTATTTGTAATCAGTATTTTTTTTCTAAGAATTAATAAGTGCGATCGCAATCTAATCTCAGTCTCGACCTGTCAAATATGTCTCTAATTTATGTAGTTATGTGTTTAGTGTTAGTTATGTGTTTTTAATCAGTAGAATTGGCTTTCAATTTTTAATCAATCTAATTTCTATATCATTATTAACTAGCTAAAGCCCGCGACTTCGTCCGCGTAAATATCGGACTCCCATTTCATCCCCTTAGAAGTGAATTTTGGAAAATCCTTTTTATTCGACGTCTAGTTACATAACATAACATAACACCACGCCTGTTATCCCCGAAGGGTTAGGCAGAGGTGTACCCATTAGTACACCCACATTTCGCCAGTTATGTTTTTAGTCCCATGTAATAGGGGGCGAGACTATTGCCATCAACCGGGCACAAATCCAGACTCCGAGGCTGCTACTGAGAAATTCCTGATAGAAAAACCCAATAACACTTTGCCCGACCTGGGAATCGAACCCAAGACCTCATACACAGCAGTCGCGCTTACGACCCTTAGACCAACGAGGCAGTTCTATATTTCGTGATAAGTGAGTGATCTTTCGCTTTTATATATTTAGATACGTTTATGCCAAGAAATCATTTCTATTTCATGAAACAATGACGTCGTTCCGTGTTTGAGTCCCAATCACAATAAAATTATGGTTTGTCACGGGTTAAATGCCACCAATCATTGTGACAGTTCTCATCGCGAGTAATTACAAGTTAATAACACTTTGATTGGCCCTAATTGTGTAGGTTTTAATTCACGATCATGAAGTAACGAAAGAGAAAATGTTGTCTATTATACGCTGTGGTACAAATAGATACATTTATACGAATCGACTATAAGCTGTCACGATTCGATCGATCTGATTATGATGGTACGATGGGTTTAAAAAGAATTCAAAGATTTTTGATTCTATTTTTTTCCTTCATATATTGTCATCGTCATAATAGGCGATCAACGTACACTGCTGAAGAAAAGCCTCCCCTAAAGATTTCAACAATGACCGATCCTGCGCTGCCCGCATCAAGCGTAGCATTTTTGACAGTTTTCTTGTTTTTTTTTAAACGATCATAACATAACATAAACATAACACCACGCCTGTAATCCCCGAAGGGTTAGGCAGAGGTGTATCCATTAGTACACCCACATTTCGCCAGTTATGTTTTTAGTCTCATGTATATTGGGCGAGCCTATTGCCATCAACCGGGCACAAATCCAGACTCCGAGGTTGCTACTGAGAAATTCCTGAAGGAAAAACCCAATAACACTTTGCTCGACCTGGGAATCGAACCCAAGACCTCATGCACAGCAGTCGCGCTTGCGACCACTAGACCAATGAGGCAGTCACCGATCAATTTTCTAAATGTTGTTAGGTCAGTCAACATGATATGGATGATTCTTCGACTTCTTTAAGACAAAAGAAGACCGTCTTTGGACATGAAAAGTATTTTATTAAAACAACTTTTTTTGCATATTATATCGACATTCACGTGTGGCAATTTTCTCCGCAAAAATTTCGGTCGTAAAATCGTATTTATCTCAAAAAAATCATCCACTCTTAACAGACACATTTGCCTTAAACACAAAACATAATTTAAAACAAAAACGGTCATGCAATTAACTGACCATAAATCGATACTAACCCTCACAATCGAGTAATGAATCGACTGCCAGTCGATGATCCGAACGTTCAATTCGTATTTAATTACATCGATACATGTAAATCAGAAGATGAAAATTGATCGTCGACCGCGCTGTTCATGAATATTGAGCTATGGCGCGAGCGGGGCAAATTTCATGTAGTGCTATCATAATGTGTAGGATTGCATCCATTAGATGGAATATTTAGATGGTTTTGTGGCGAGAACGATTATTTTTGTATCTTCTTTTTTAAAAAAATCTCTTTTGCAGCTTCTATAGCTATTATCTATTGTTATAAGCTTTAAAAATATTGTTAGCATAGAAGATTCACTTACCTATATGTTTGATTACAGCTACAATTTTATTTAATTTTATTATTAAGCTTGTAAATATTGTATATATTAATTATGAAATAAATGGAAAAAAAGGGAGAGTTTTACAGCTACAAGCCATAATTTTAATTGTTTTTAGTGCACTCACTGTGTGCTGAATAACCAATGTGTTAGGAACCTAAGCATTTTTTTTTATAATTTGAAATAACAACACGCGTAGCATAACATCACGCCTGTAATCCCCGAAAGGTTAGGCAGAGGTGTACCTATTGGTACACCCGCATGTCGCCAATTACCTATGTTTTTTGTTTGTTTGTTTTGTGTTTTGGGGGGGAGGGATGTGTGTGAAATTTGAAATAATGTCAAAAAAAATGTTCGTATTACAATCACATTTATTTTATGAACATAATTTAGATAATGCCTTAAATTGTTGAAACCGTACATTTAAAAAGAAACACCTACGTACACAATATTTGATGAACAACGTTAATAACCTTATAGAAAGGCCAGTCTTGTTCCAAAACGGATAGTTCGTCCATCCCACAATGATTTATGGAGCCATAAAAACAGGGAAGTATAACATTGAATGGATGGTTATCTATATATCGTCTAGATATTGCGTTAAAGCGGTTCTAGGCTTCATTAAAATTTGCCCTTTGATCTCACACACATTTGTAGTTACTCCGCCGTTCATACACACAAACAAGTATTTCAATAGTTATTTAATTACTCTGCTCCGTTTTACTTTATGTAATATTACTGGTGCGAAAATTCGGTGTATTTGTTAAATATTTCATAAAATAATAAGTAGCTATACCTACGTAAGAGCTTATTTTTGACTATTCTTGTAAATCTTTTTTAATCTTTTTTAATCCCGACTGAATTTCGGTCAGGGCAGCCAATTTTAATAGAGGCTAGCCCAGTACGCAGGTGATATTATAGTGCAAAAGTCTACAAGAGCATACTTGGTCTCGCTTAGCACCCTTTAGGCACGAAATCTTAAAATAAAATGACCAAGAACTACAGATAACAACAACCAAAAAAAAAATCTTTTAAATCGAGCATTAGCGGATTTTTTTTTGACATTGACAGGTAAATGACAGACAGAAAAGCAGTGTTGCCAAATAAAATAGTCAAAATTACCACATATTTAAAAAACTATTATTATTAATGTTGCCACTTTACAGTTGTTAGAGCTTGAACAAGTCCTTATAACAGACAAGGTCCCACAGCTCAACCGAAACTTTCAAACTAAAAATTACTTTCACCCAATGGCGGTCCATGTAGTCAAGTAAGACAAGACAGTAAGTAAAACTACTGGTTGTCTTGCCAGCCGCAAGGAATTTAATCACAATGTTAACTAACTTCCTTAACACAGCAAACTATTAGACGATACACGTGAGTTTAACAAGTTGTTGGTAGATGAGGAAGTTTGGATTGTTGAGAAATGGCTAGATATAGTTCATTATTTTATTAAGGCATAAAATGTACATGAGTTTTATATTTCTACTATTTTTTAACGAGCATTTGCACTTTTTGCTAAACGTCGGTTATAGCGAACGCAAATAAAGTCGAGGAATATTTAAAAAAAAAATAATAATAATGTTTATTCACATAAAATGTACATTTTTATTACAATTACTTACATTGCTTAATCTAAACGTAAAGTAATCAAAAGAATTAGCATTTGAGGCTGAACTAGGTAAAGCCTGTTTTCTGAGTAAATAAAATGAAGCCTGCATATTTATGTCCTTTTTTTACCATACCAAATTTCATCGGTTCAGTGGTTTAATCGTGAAAGCGTAACAGATAGACATACAGACTTACTTTCGCATTTATAATATTAGTGTGAATATCAAGGTCAATAAAACATGGGAAGTGCAAAAAGATTATTTTATATTTTTGTTACGATAAAATTACACAGACACTTTTTTTTTAGGTTGTTTAAATCATCAAATGACTCCTTCCGCCCTGGGTGGGAAGGGACTTTCAGACTTTTACTGACTAAAAAACCACCCTGTTCCTTCTGTTGCCCTTTACGTTCCGGGGCCACGGTATCCTGTTAAGACGACCTGCAACCCTGACAGGCGTTGGCCCCGTCGGGGGCCCCGTCCCTGTGCTGACAGCTCTTTGAGGCATTGACACTTGCGACCCGCCCCGGCTTCGCACGGGAAGAAAAGTATGTTAAGATAAATTTTTAAAGGGATATCTAATTCCTTGAAAAAAAAAAAAATAGCATACGTTACTCGCCGATAATGAAGCTTTCTATGAGTAAAAATAGATTAAAATCGGTTGAGTAGTTTTCGAAATTTTTCATTACAAAAGAAATACAAATCTTTTCTCTTTATAATATTAGTTTAGACAAGCAAACAAATAAGCCTAAACCAAATAACATAATCTTAACTAACATAACTTAAGCAACATATTCTTTGAACTAATTCAAAATCACTACATAAAGCCACTTGTTAACTCGCTCTATAAACATCCAATAACAAGTTTCACCAAAACTAGCGGTTCTAAGAAAATCCCTACTTCGCACTCACACAACCACATCCATACACACTTCGTACATGTGTCGGCAAAGTATCTTAGCCTGGCAGCACACGGGCCACTGACAACAACCACAAAACGCCGCCATCGACGTGTTGCCTGTAGTTTTCATATACTTTATATGGCCTCGCCGCACACGGTTGACGTCGGTGGTCGCCTCAACGCCGCTTCTAGTGTTCAAGTGGCGGCGTTTGTGGCTGGCGTTTGTCGCGTGTGGCCCGTTTGCGGCCAGTCCTACTATTGCTCTACGTGCAAGTACTTACACACACATACGCAAAACCTACCCTCACTAAAATAACTGCTGTTATTAATTTTCTGTAAACTGTAAGACTTCACTGCTATGCTCGAAAGACTTTTGAATAAACCAATTAGAACTCATTTTGTTGCGAAATTGAATTGGATTGCTTCATATATATTTTTAGGTTATTGTTCTTTAATACTTAGAGTCAAATGAAATTTTCATTTTGTTTGAGTATCAGGCATGAGTCGAATTTGATTGCTTATAAAGGTCAAAGGTTAATATGTGGTGAGGTTTATATTTTTTAGATGGCGTTTGATTTTGTTTTATAAACAGTGTAGTTATTTTAAAAAATCCGCGGTTCAATAGAAAAGTGTTACCATAAATTAAATTAAATCAAAAAAATATTATTTATTAAATTCTTACCATATACTTAGCTGTTAAGCTATATGGTAAGAATTTATAAAATTGCTGTTTTTTTTTTAATAACCGATAAAATATTCTAACATTTAGTTGTCAGAATCATGTACTGCATCAAAAGTTTGCGTTACGATGTTCCTGCCACTTGTTTTACTTTTTCCAAGGTCAATAAAATTATCGCAATTAAAAACGTTCAAATTTACTTGGAAAACTCGGAAAACTTGTCAAGTATATAAGTAAATTAAAGGCATTTTAGACAGATTAAGATTGAGATTAGAAATTAAAAGTTCTTAAAAATAAGGGAGTTAAATAAAATATTCCATACATAATGCACTACAACATACAGAAGCAACAAGAATAATGTAACTAGGATTTTATAAAAAAAAAATTGTGAAGTGTGTCCGTTGAATTTCTTACTCGTTCTTCTCAATGGTGGCTTACCTATGTTATAGAACGAGCAACTAGCTTAAACTTTCTGACGAACTGACCGACTCTTTGACAATTCAAAAGTGCCTGTTAATGGTTTAATTGACATAAATGCTTTGACTTTGCTCGTATTCATGAGTACTTTTACCCCCTGAAAGATGAGCATTGAATTAAAATACAACCTGTATACCAACTCCAGACATAAAAGTTCATAATATCAAGAAAACACACTTCACTATCATGCAAAATAGTTTCCATAAACCCGATATCGAATCTAAACCATCAAGATACGCCATAAGATTTGTATTATAGGTATAAAAATATAAGGCGCGAGGCGAGGCGCGTCTACAATCGCTCGATGACACGTCAAACGTACCGTGACATGTTAGGGAGCTAGGGGTCTTTATTATTACAACATGTTGTAGACACGGTGTAGATAAAAACAGTATTATTTTATGTGTCTTTAGTAGTGTGTTTACTTTGTAGATAGTCTTGTAAAAGGTAAATTGGGTAAACAAAATCATCTTAGTAATGTGAATGTTTGGATGAATGGATGTTTGTTACTCAATCATGCATGCCAGAATGGCTGAATGGGTCTGGATGAAATTGGCACAGAGATTCAATTCAATTCAATCCTTTATAGCTTAACCCATTGTGTTTTACAAGATCTTAAATAATTAAATAATAATATAGTTCACAGATAAATAGATAGTGTGGAATAGCACACAGGCTACTTTTTATTATGTCTATGCAATTAAGCTAAATAAGTTTATAGAAATGATTCTTCTTATCCATACATACATAACATCACGCCTGTAATCTCCGGAAGATTAGGCAGAGGTGTACTCACTAAGTAGGAAAACCACATTTCGCCAGTTATTGTTTAAGTCACATATTATAGTGGATGAGAGGTGTTTTATTAACCTGCTCTGTTCTATTCCTGGGTAAAGACCACCCTCCATTTCTTCCATCTTTTTGCAATTCCGTGTTCGATCCCTCCAGTTTGGAGGAATCCATCCAGTTCGACCCACCATCTCCTTCGTGGTCTGCTACGACTCCATAACCTTGATTTACAAATCAAAAAATATTCTCAAACACAATAAAATAAAAAGCAAAACCAGCCACAATAACCGAATCCCATCAACACAGATATCTATTACAGATTAAATTTCAATCTATATACCTAATCCGGGGTTACAAAATCCGTTTAAAAAACCTATCATGCCAAGGCAAATTGGAAACCGGTTCTAAACAAATTGTTTTATACAAGTCACGATCAGATTACACGTGGGAGCTGTGAAGGCAACAGGAGGATTACCGGCGATCGGTGTGGCGCCGTGAAAAACATTGGTCCGGCTAAAATGTGAAGTTCGCAAAGCTTGCGTGTGTCGTTATGTATGTTTGTTTTTCTGTGTCCACTGGATTTGTTTACAGATGGAGGACAGTGGAGGAAGCTGTGGGATTTTAATTGTAATTCGGTTTTAGATACCGTTGAAGTACTAGCAAAACCTTCGTTACATAGGAATGTGTTTATATTGTCATACAGGGTTGTGGAAATTGTCCGAAAGAGTCACCGTGGGCCTGAAACACAAAGGGCATTAGGAGGAACACGGATGGGTTTTAGTCAGTAAGAGACTGATACTTCTTTCCGTTCATTCATTCATTCAAAATCATTACTCCACGGATTAAGTAGATTCTGAATGTTTTTTATACGAGAATTAACCCTCACATGTATTGCCCGGTAGTGATGTAGCTGTAGGTATCGTAACATACAGTGTACGTAAAATTGGTTTATATTCAAAAAACGCATCTTAAGTTGTTCATATTCATTAGTTAGGCCAACAACTTTTACTGTGAGATTGACCTTGAAAACACTGTTTCATATATTTGTGTTCGAATGACACGACAATATACATAATACAATTTTTATAATAGAAAAAAAAAACTGTTAATTTTTCATAAGGACACTCCCCTACAGTACGCCTCTTGGTCAACTTTACACCCTGTATAAACTTTAAACAACAAAATATTCAAGACACTGTATTTTATTTCTTTACACGATAATAATCCTTACTGACGCATTTTATTTCAATATCACCCACCAGTAGAAACTCCGACCAAAGAACCTCAACTTTAACGATAAAGACATCACTAACACTAAATTGTAAGCACCCGGGCTCCTAGCCTATAATCGCACGCCCCAGGTGTTGCGATGCACTTGTCTGCGAATAGGTTTCTATTGAGCCTCCCCTCTAGCTCCCGGACTACGTTCAATACCACATGATCCAACTCCGTGTGATTTTATGATAGCTGTATTGTCAGCTCCAGGATATTGAATTTAAAGTAGTTCTTGGTATTTGCGTTTACTGTCAAAAACAGTCGGATTACTCTTGTTTAAAATGCGAAAACTTTAAAATACAGTAAGTACTAACCACTTTCATTATTTAACGCTTTAAAAGTTCTAAAAAAGCATGATATTTAAAATGATTTAATTCTAGTCGCCAATATGTTATCAGCTACAATCAATATCAGAAAATGTGGGAAAATTAGAAGCTTTTTTTTGAGAAATTAGATCCCATCATCCATCAAAAATCTCAAAAGCCAACAGCAATCCAGAAAGCATTTAACAAATCAGAATGCGTCACATCTATAAAAATATTTAGACCATAACAAAACATTGTGGGAAGAAGTCTTCTTTTTAACTGACAGTTAATTGTTAGGGATGGTTCACACCAGACGTTACACTCGCTCACAGTCAGCTGCTGAATGTGAGCTAGCGTTACGAGGTCTTGTAATTCTTCATTCATCTTCACCTTTACCTTACCACCAAAAGAAAGAAGTGAGATGTCTACCACCACACGGCTACTTGAAGCCCCAAAAACACCTGCCTCCCTGTCGTGAACTGCAGTGCTCACCCAAATAGGCCGCTGTAAACATAATTTGGTGAAATGGAGCATCATAAACCTGTCCGACACCCAGTGCGAATGTCCCATATGCTGGAGTGTCCCTATTAGCCGTTCAGCTGCCCTCGATGATCTAAACAACGTCTCTGATGTGGCAGTGAACGTGGCGATCTACCGGGACTACGTGGCCCAAGAATACATTTTTAAGAATTTAGACCCATCGATGCGAAAATCACAGAAAGATAAGGTTTTATGTTTGCACCGAACTTATAGAGTAGCTCTGCCCTAACCCTGCTGACATTCGGTGGCTGACTAAACATTTGGTATGAACCGTCCCTAAGTTTACGGTTAATATAATTTTTAGTGCTCCGCTTCCTAGAATGAGTTACGATTGAATTTCTGACATGATGCCGCCATATGTTCTTAATGGGTGTTTGAAAATTTTGTCCTTTTGTTTCAATGCGTAAGAGTAGTGGGAAAGATCTATTCCTGATGGTCAAAAATGTGTCCTTAATATTAAAACAATATGTGGTAAATAAATCATTGATCATGAAACAGTCAGATTAATTTCATCTGAAGATAATAACCAACTGCAGTGCTGTTCTGTAAAATCTTTTTTGGTGATTTTAAGTGAAATTTGCTTGAGATGGTCACTGGCCGTGATCACTCACATTAAACTTACATCACCTTGGTCTTGGATACGATTCTCAGGTCGGACATTGTTATTGGGTTATTACATGAAGAATTTCTCAGTAGCAGCCTCGGAGTCTGCATGTTTGCCCAGTTGATGGCAATAGGCTTGCCCCCTATTACATGGGACCTAAACATAACTGGCGAACCTAGTACTGGTACACCTCTGCTAATCCATTCGGGGATTAGAGGCGTGATGCTATATTGGTATGAATATTTTTAGCTTGCTGGACCAATGTTAAGTCGGTTTCAAGTAAGACGGTCCTTGACGTAATACATCGATAGGTACATTACGTCATAATCCGACTTTAGACAATCATTTATTCCCAAATCATTAAATATTGCAAATAAAATTAATCAAATTAGCCTGTTTTATGACTTACAGATGTAACCACCATTTTTAGGAGTATCGTTTATGGCGTAGTTTATGGCCATCGGTTTATCAGGGTCATCTACAATACTAATATAATAAAGAGACAGTTCTTTTGTTGGTTTGTTTGTCTAAAAAAGAAACATCTTGTACATCGCAGCCATTTTCATGAGGAATAGTATACTACCTATAAGCTATATAATATAACGCTACCATCTACGTCAGCAAGGGCGAATAAAATTAACTATACTACTATCCTAACTTCCTAACTTCCTAACTAATATTATAAATTCGAAATAAAGTAAGTTTGTTTGTTACCATTTTACGCCTAAGCCACTGAACCGATCATCCTAAAATTTTGGATATACGTTGCTAGGTGTGGAGGAACGAACATGATTACTTTTAATCCCGAAAAAAAATACTGTTTCCGAGGGAAATCACAATAACATTCTTATGATCATAGATGGCGCCACCTGTCGTTTCGAATTGAAATGACAGGACATGGGTAATTTTTTCCGCGACTTCGTCTGTGTCCGCGATAACAGAAATTTACGCGGACGAAGTCGCGGGCACAAGCTAGTATATCATTAACTAGTCTTAATTTATATATAAATTATGCGTCACGTTGTTTGTTCGGGATGGAGTCCTAAACTACTTAACTGATTTAAATCAAATTTGCACACCGTGTGCAGTCTGATCCAACTTGAGAGATAGGATAGTTTTTATCTCAATTATTGACCTCTATATTTAACTTACTTCGAGCCAGAGCGACGCGTGATCGAGTCACCTAGTTATTTTATAAAATGGTTTAAAAGCCCTATTTGAAATAAGTTTGGGTCTAAATCTTTGCTAATGACTTATTACAATCCACTAATAATTTAAAACTTCACTAAATTCATTTTGTATCCATAAAAAAAAATGTTTCAGAGCAAAATTAGTTTACACATCAAATATCACCCACAAAATATTTAAAAAAAGTCCCCAATAAAGGGGACCTGGAGTTTCTCCCCTAACACCATGATTCACGCAATCAACACACAGGAAATGAAGTAGGTAGACAACCGAGAGGTTCACCCACTCCTCAGTAATGGGAACTGCACCCAGAAATGAAATGTAGATATTGAAAAATTCAATATTCATTGAGCCTTAATGAGAGAGTAAGAAAATATGTTACAATTCGTTAGAAATGGGTAAAGCTTAATTTCTAAAAAAATAAGCCACATCACACACACACACATCGTCACATGAGGTCTTGGGTTCAATTCCCAGGTCGGGCAAAGTGTTATTGGGTTTTTCCATCAGGAATTTCTCAGTAGCACCCTCGGAGTCTGGATATGTGTCCGGTTGATGGCAATAGGCTCGCCCCCTATTACATGGGACTAAAAACATAACTGGCGAAATGTGGGTGTACTAATGGGTACACCTCTGCCTAACCCTTCGGGGATTACAGGCGTGATGTTGTGTTGTTTATGTAAGCCACATTGAGACAGAAATAGCCTCGTTCATGTATTGGTATATCGTAATGGCCCAGTGGTTAAGGCGCCCGCCTCTCATGCATGAGGTTGTGGGTTCAAATCCGGTTACGAGCTTATTACCAATGTGACTTTTTCAATTCATATTTACTTTCTAAGTTTATCTTAGACATCACTGACATCAGAAAACAAAAACATCGTAAGGTAACGTGTCAGTGACAGAGCTGCTGTAAAGTAACCTAGTCTTCTATACAAATAAAATGCTTTGTCCTGACTGACTGACTGACTGATGGATCAACGCACAGCCTAAGCCGCTGATCTGAGAATCCTGAAACTTGGAGGGTGTGTTCTTTGTATGACGTAGGCATCTGAAAAGAAAGGATTTTTCAAAATTCACTCCCAGAGGGGATGAAACATTGGTCTAAAGTTTGTATAGAGAAACCAACTATGAAGAAGAAGCTAGTATAAAATAAATAAACAAAACAAATGACAGTCTAACTAATTTAACATAACATAACATCACGCCTGTAATCCCCGAAGGGTTAGGCAGAGGTGTACTCATTAGTACACCCACCTTTCGCCAGTTATGTTTAAGTCCCATATAATAGGGGGCGAGCCTATTGCCATCAACCGGGCACAAATCCAGACTCCGAGGCTGCTACTGAGAAATTCCTGATGGAAAAACCCAATAACACTTTGCCCGACCTGGGCATCGAACCCAAGAACTCATGCTCAGCAGTCCCGCTAACTAATTTGCAAACCAAATTCAGATTTTCATCTAACATCATTATTGTTGCCAGACCCCGAAATTAAGGCTATAGTCACACTAACTCGGCTTGAATATTTATTAACGTTCGCAGCTCGCGACCGTTCTTCGTGCTGTGAATACACCCTTATTGTTTGTCCTCTTCGGAATAAGCACGTGACGGTCGGAACTCCAATGAACGCCAGATTCTGGCTTTGTTTTGATTGCTTTGTCTCTAATTTTCATTAGTGGCTAAGTTCTGGGGCAACTCAATGAAATAATCCAAAAAAAATCTTACTTAGTCCTATAAATGCAAATGTAACTCTATTTGTCTGTTTGTTACGCTTTCACGATTAAAACACTGAACCGATTTTGATGAAATATAGCACGGGGTAAATTTGAACCTCATGGGAGGACATAGGCTACTTTTTATTCCGCGACTTCGTCTCCGTCCGCAATCACCGGCATTTACGCGGACGAAGTCGCGGATAATAGTTAATAAAAAATAAAAGTAAAGAGTAAGCAAAAGGTAAATTCCGACTTGAAAATATTCGTTTCGAACATAATATTTATTTAGTCTGAAGGTTTTATTAATATCTATGAACGATAATAATTGTGCGTAGAATTAAACTAAAACCGCTCGAATCGCAAACATTTACTTTAGCGCATTCGAGGCAGCCTACGTGTCGTCTGCCAGGGTACGGAAGAATACTCTGAGCGACTCTCGTGTTCAGGGCGCCTACTGCTATCTCTTAAAACAATATTATTTTAATATTACTTCGTAATTTCTGTCCTTGCATTTTCAACTGTCAGCTCTGAGCCGAGCGTTGAAAATCAGGCAAAATAATATTGTTCTAAGAGGTGGTGGTTGGCCCCCAGGCCAAAGGTAGTCAGAGGAACACCGTGATATTTTAGTCAGTGTGAATCCCTCCTACCTTTCCTGAGGCAATCAGGATTTCCCTACGGAAAAAAAGCCTATACGTCCTGGTGAAAAGTAGCGATGCATTGAGTGGTAGCGAAGTTATGCCCAGATGTAATCAACAGTAGCAAGCATTCCAGTAAGCCAATATAACATCATGTCTGTAACCCCCAAAGGAGTAAAGCGAGGCGTATATTACTCCCCTTTTTTTACCAGTAAAGTTATGACTCCCGTGTGACATAGGACATTAAGTCTATTGTGTAATAAGAGGCGAGAATATTTGTCATTTTTTAGGGTTCAGTACCCGAATGGTGCTAACGGGATTCTGTTAGTAAGCCTCCGTTTTCCGTCCGTCTGGCTGTCTGTCTGTTCGCCTGTCTCTCTATTAGCGGACTGGATCTCACCTTAAAGCCCAACACACACAGAAAGCAGGAGCTGGCCGTGAGCGTGACGTGAGAGGGACGATAGCGGGACGTGAGCGTGTCGGGTCGAGTTGTTTTCCTTGTCCTTGTTGTCAGTTGTATATGTATATCCACATACTGAACGCTGATATCCCTCACATCACGGTCGCGTTCCGCTCACGACCCGCTCTCATCGCGGTCTCGTTCCGCTCACGTCCCGCTCACATCGCGGTCGCGTCCCGCTCACGTCCCGCTCACATCGCGGTCGCGTCCCGCTCACGTCCCGCTCCCGTCTCGCCCACGTCCCGCTCACTGTGAACAAAAAAAGGGAGTCCCGTTACAAGAACGGTGTTTTTGCATGTAGTGTTAAATACTGTACAATGATACGGAACCCTTCGTTTAGATATTTCGAAGCTACAATATAATAACTGAAATTCCGTCATACCTGCAATATACATACCACGAGTCTGCAATTCCATTCACTAAAAAATTATACATCGGTTTAATAATTGGATTTAAATCTCTGAAACCAAAAAATATCCTCATCATTTTTGCCATATTTCGAAGACATTGTTAAGAATTTGTATATTTAACAATGATCTATTCTGGATAGTAACTGTCCTATTGGTCTCATAGTCGCAAATGCAACTACTCAGCATGGAGCGCTGGGTTCCCTTCCACTAAGAATTGCTTAATAGCAGCCCAGAATTTGAACGTTGATGGTGTGGGCCCCGAAGGTCTCAGAAAGCACGTAAAGCCGTTTGTCGTCCGCATAATCTCTCCCCGGTCGTGTCGAATAGCCGTTCCATCAGACTATGAGAGTGAGGGAAGATGGAGTGCACCTGTGTTTGCGCACACACTTGTGCGTCATATCTCATGAGTACTTGGCTAGTCTTCTCCTGATATTGGCCGCTGCGCTGTGATCAATATTCAATCAGGAGAATATTATTATACACGTTTGGCATATTGAAGAAATTTGAAAGCTTGACTCGTTTTGGTAGGTCTTAAGTTTAATTATTAAATCCGCCATCCTAACAGACCCACTGCTGCAGATAACTACACTATGTTCACCTGACACTTAAACATACATAACACTACGCCTGTATTCCCCGAAGGGTTAGGCAGAGGTGTACCCATTAGTACACCCACATTTCGCCAGTAATGTTTTGTTAGTCCCATGTAATAGGGGGCGAGCCTATTGCCATCAACCGGGCACAAATCCAGACTACGAGGCTACTACTGTAAAATTCCTGATGGAAAAACTCAATAACACTGCCCGACCTGGGAATCGAACCCAAGACCTCATGCACAGCAGTCGCGCTGGCGACCACTAGACCAACGAGGCACCTGACACTTAACCACGCGAAACCCGAATAAAGCGGAAACTATTCAGAAAATTTATACTAGAAGTTCGCTAACTATGAACGTAGGTTAATCAAGCAGGATCGCGCTGCAATATGCTTCATATCGGCGCTTGAGCTGCTTTATTTGAGCATTCTTTGCATGACAGCAGCACAACTTTTTCAGTCAATTTTGAAGTAAGTATTGAGTAGTTAAGCCCAGCTACTACAGAGTGGATAATTTGTAGATTCGGTTAGATACTGCGGTGATGTATGTACGAATCCATACCAACGCCAGCAGTGACACAGCTGCAAAATCTGAAGGCCTGTTAGTAACATTACATCACGTGTAATTCCCGAAGGGTTAGGCAGAGGTGTGCTCATTAGTACACCCACCTTTCGCCAGCTAAGTTAAAGTCCCACGTCATAGGGGGCAAGCCTATTGCCATCAACCAGGCACAAATCCGGACTCCGAAGCTGATACTGAGAAATTCCCGATGGAAAAACTCAATAGCCCGACCTGGGAATCGAACCTAAAACCTCATGTGCTGCTCCAGTTGCGCTCTTTTATTATTCGAAATAGTCTTCTAGCGTAAGGTACTTATAAAACTGTATGTGTGTATGTCTATCTGTTTGCCTGGTGTCTAACCCTTCACCCTTTTAGAGAACTGTAGATATTGCTCAATAGTCGCCGTGTGTTTGCGAAATTGATTGAATAGCTATCTACCTACTCCCTATTTGCCTTTGCAATGTGAATTGAAAAAGGGGAGGATTATTAATCTATCTATGGTATACAGATGTAATAGTCTAATCCAGTGGCTCTAAACCTGAGGTCCGCGGATCACTGGTGGTCCTCGAAAGCTCGTGAAGGGGTCAACCCCTGCATCACGTATCGTCCATTGTTATGAGTGGTTGCTAATTCTCGATTCTCAAGATAAATTATACTTGGATCTTTGACAGTCGCTACGGCTTGTCTGAGCCTGAAGGTCTGGCAACCAGTCTTACCAAGGGGTTTCGTATTACCCATGTTACTGGGTTATGGAGGTCAGATAAGCAGTCGCTGCATGTAAAATACTGGTATTCAGCTTTTGGTTAGACTGGAAGCCGACCCCAACACAGTTGGGAAAAGGCTTTGAAAAGGCTAAAGGGGAAAAGATTGATTGAATTTATGGAATAACATTAGAAATAATAAATATTATCGCTAAACTAATATTAGCTGGTGGTCCATGGCAAGCCATTTTTTGAAAAATAGTCCCTAACACTAAAAGATTAAGAATCACTGGTCTAATCTGTCTAGACTGAAGGGATCACCGATGAACGCGGAAGCATCATCAAACATCAAAGGATCGAGTCGTAAGTACAGTCAACCACACAGATAAGTAAAAACGACGTTTTCGACAAAAAAAAATTAAATGACCTGAACATAACATAACATCACGCCTGTAATCCCCGAAGGGTTAGGCAGAGGTTTACCCATTAGTACACCCACATTTCGCCAGTTATGTTTTTAGTCCCATGTAATAGGGGGCGAGCCTATTGCCATCAACCGGGCACAAATCCAGACTCCGAGGCTGCTACTGAGAATATCCTGATGGAAAACCCGATAACACTTTGCCCGACCTGGGAATCAAACCCAAAACCTCATGCACAGCAATCGCGCTTGCGACCACTAGACCAACGAGGCAGCCTCTATTAATTAAATTAGATGAATATCTCTTGTTTTACCTTTTGTGACAGGTCTGTATGTATACAACTTCATTTCTTGTTTATCATACCTAAACCTAAAAAAAATGGTTATGAACTATAACTATGGGACAAATTCTAAAATCGCAAAAAAAATAGTAACAAAATTATAAATACTAAGGGTCAATTACGGTCAATACCTATAGGTACAAACTCGCCTCTAATTTATGTTATTTTAAAATCATGACGATTTTTGTATCTTGATGTGAAATTTAATTTCCAAACTTATAAGAAAAAAGTACTGTCTTTGTATCGCGAGAAAGCGCGCTTTCTATGATGCCATTCCTGCTGGTAGCCTCAAAGAGCTGTCAGCACAGGGACAGGGCCCCCAACGGGGCCAACGCCTGCCGGGGTTGCGGGACGTCTTAACAGGATACCGTGGCCCCGGAACGTAAAGGGCAACAGAAGGAACAGGGTGGTTTTTTAGTCAGTAAAAGTCTGACAGCCCCTTCCGCCCCACACAGGGTGGTTTTTTAGTCAGTAAAAGTCTGACAGCCCCTTCCGCCTCACCCAGGGCGGAAAGAGTCATTTAATGACTTTTTGCAAATAAAAAATAATCCCCGCAGGTAACCAATCAATGGCCCAGTTTACTATCTAAGATTGCAAACTCCGTCACTTGATTGGTCGGGGATCGATGTACATAATTATATGTGTAAAACATAAGTATTATAGACATAACATATAATACACAAAATGTACATATAAGAATAAATATAGTTTAGTAATGAATGTACATTACTAAACTATATTTATTCTTATATCCACATTTAAATCTAAATAGTATTTTATTTTATTAGGCATCGTGCTTGTCTAGTAATTTTGCATATACTATTTGTTTACGCTAATTTTGTAATTCGTCATCGACGTCTCTTCATCATTGTAAGAATTTTTTTTTGAGCAAGATTGTATTTTATTTTCATTACGATACGATTGGAAATTAATCATCGAACGAGAATCTTACCTTGCCGTAACACAGTTTTAACTAGCGCGGACGGTAAAGAACTTTATTTACGTATACCGTCAATGTACATTTATCATTCGTTAAATGTTATTAGAAATTAAGGAAGGTTTTATTCACATAGTTGCAATGTCACTTTGTTATACTTAATAATCGTTATCTAAGTTTTGATTTTACTGTGTATTTGTGCAAGTGTACCTTATAAACTTCGTTAGTGTACTAGTGTGTGTTAGTGTACTTAAACACTTGGAAACTATGTAAGTACTTTAGTTATAACGATTTTGTTTACTTCTGGTGTACCTACTGTATCTAAGATGGATAAAATAAATTCTATTCTATTCTATTCTACAGATCGCATTATAGAAAGCGACCGTACCTTTATCTCCATTTTCAAACCAACCGTCACAAAAAAATCCAATCACAGATACATATTTTACTTCACACTCAGCAAGAAAACTGCAAACAAGGATCAATGAAAGGAACCCATATGTCGAAATGTTAAAATAAAGAATAAAAAGGACACCAGTAAAATCCTATAGCTAGTCATATCCTTACCGTAAGCGCTTGCGCACATGCGCGTCAAGTTATTACCCACAGTGCGCGCTCGGACTTAGTTCCAGTACTTTATTGTGAACCGTTAAATTTTACAGCCATGCATAAGCTGAACGCTTGCGGCATAGATTAGGGAGTCTCCGGGTGGAGACGTTTTGTGCCTACTTTGTAAAGGATCTGTGAGGAAAAGTTCATGAGACTGACACACATTACAAAGCTGTTGACCACACACGCTTTCCATTAGGCTAAATAAAATTGAGCATAAATTATTGATGGGAAACTATTTTTTTTTTTGTTTGGTGTTAAAAAGCACTGTTTATGTTAAAGCGCTACATTGATACCTACAGGGGGCCGTGGGGGTATTGAAAGTTTAATTTTATATATTTGAAACTTTACTACTTCAAAATAATTAAAAAATAAAGTTAAAGTTTGACCTTCAAAATCTCTGTAACTTAACTAAAAAAATAATAACAATGATAGGCACGACATGTAATTTTCCACTCTAAATCTCTGTAATTAATACTTAATTATCATAATTTTAGCCATAAGATGACCACTGCTGGACATAGACCTCAGAAAATAATCACTAAAGTTTCCCAAAATTAACATACAGATTTGGCTTCATTTTGGAATAATCATAATACTTTTTTTAATTCTCACAGTATAAAACTACTTCTGTTTTCATAGAAGAACTTATCTACATGAATCCATTTCATACATTCCATACTGCACAATATTGACCAACATCCCCGAACGTATTCTGCCTAATGTCGCATCTGCAACACCCATCATTTCGCCCCCACTGACCATCAGGGTGAGTTTTACGTTACTGTCCGCGCCACACTTTTTTCTCTCAACTTTTTGTCTCGCAAAGTTGATAACACTGGCCGGTGGAGCGCCACATGCCTCGTTCACACTCCCAACTGTTCGCTGTACGAAGTTAAAATTAAAATGTGCTTTCGAGAGCTTATTGTTTAGAGTCTAATCATTATGGCGTTTAGGTGAAAGTATGTGGCTAAAAATTTGGTTATTTACCCTTACGTTTTCAAATTATCAACCATTAATTTCTTTCATGACTACCTCGTTTGTCTAGTGGTTACAAAGCGCGATTACTGCACATGAGGTCTTGGGTTCGATTCCTACGACAGGCAGTATTATTGGGTTTTCTATTAGGAATTTCTCTGCGGCAGCCTCGGAGTCTGGATTTGTGTCCGGTTAGTGGCAATAGGCTCGCCCCCTATTACATGGGACTTAAACATAACTGGCGAAATTCAGGTGTACTAATGGGTACCTCTGCCTAACCCTTCGAACATTAGAGGCGTGATGTTATGTTGTACTTTCTTTCTTCTGTATAATCTTGTACTAACACTAAGAACTCCTATAACGTGAGTGTGTTTACAAATTTATAAACCTGAATTACTACTGGCACTATAAAAGTAATCTATAGATTTAGATTACTTCTATAGTGCCAGTATTATTTAGTATTTATCGAGCTGCGCCTCAAGGGCCTCTGACATGGTTTGAGTGGGACAATAATAGGCTGATATAAGTCCAGGTTTCCTCACGATGTTTTCCTTCACCGATGTCAGTGATGTCTAAGATAAACTTACCACTGGTACATATTGAAAAATAGAAAAGCTTTTCTTCCAAGCCAGCTTACCTCACTGCCGTTACTTCAAAACCCATACATACACAGTCACCATCTTAATCTAATAGATTAAAGCCAGATTTACGATTAAGGATTTACGCTTTGATTCCAGCAATATATAAAGACGTGACCTTTATTCATAGTGTAGTCTAGTTTACGGCACAATTGAATAGTTAATAGGTCATTCTCTTTGTTACCCGGTACTTCATTTACTACTAAATCTAGATTAGGTTTAGGTAATGTTTGTTTTGGACTGAAATATTCTTAAGTAATAACATTGTTACCTGTAGAAGACGAGGGTATTGTCGTTTACAGACTATTAACAATTGTAAATAATACAGGTTAGAATAAGTAAGCTTAAGGTAAGCTATTATCCCACCTGTGGCGATTTTTATGTAAAAATCGCACTGAGTTGTCAATTCTTAGCATCAACCGAATATCATAGAATTGGTAGTCGTGATGGCCCAGTAGTTAAGACTCCCGCCTCTCATGCTTAAGGTTGTGGGTTCAAATCCGGGCAAGTATCAATTTGACTTCTTCAACTCATTTGTAGACATGTAACGGGTGTCCCGTTTGGGCCCGGTACATGTTTGCCCAGTTTTTCGGCTCTGTGTGGATCTAATCGGCTACGGACGTTTTCTTTGCCAGGTACCCGGCGCCGGTTACCCGGCAAATCTATTACCCGGTACAAGTCTACTCATTTGTACTTTCTAAAGTTTATCTTGGACGTCACTGCCATCGGTGGAAACCTGGACTTACTGTTCCACTCAAACCATGTCAGAGGCCCTTGAGGCGGTTTAGAAACGGCCACCTCCATCTCCTTTTCCACTAGGGTGTGTGGAGTAGACACCCCACACCCTTTCTTCACCCTTTCTTTAAGAAGAATAAGATTAGCACACATAATACAGAAATAATTAAATTGTGATTTAAGAAAACCCAATGATGATGGCAATAGACTCGCCCCCTATTACATGGGACTAAAAAACATAACTGGCGAAATGTGTGTGTATTAATGGGTACACCTCTGCCTAACCCTTCGGGGATTACAGGCGTGATGTTATGTTATGTTATGAAAACCTACAAGATCACTTCTGACCGGTCCTATTGGAAATCTGTAGGGGAGGCCTATGTCCAGCAGTGGACATCCTATAGCTTAGCACAGATTTTTTTTATCTCAGTTTAGTGATCCCATGGAATAATAAAGAACTCTGGCTATATTCTCGAGCCTACATAGACGAAATCGCGGACAGAAGCTAGTATTTTAACAAAAACCTTTGTCCTTTGATAACTTTGTCCGACCTCAAGTCAGGTACGCATGTAGGTAAAACCTAATGTCTAAAACGTAACCGCTGTATTTCAAAATCTATTTTATATTTAAACTAGCTTACGCCCGCGGCTCCGTTCGCGTTAATTTAGAATTTGCTAATCAATTCAGGTTGTACTCTGCTTGTAGATAATAATTATTGAAGTGGTTTTTGTTTGAATAGGTACCCTTGATTTTCTGACACCCTAGTACTTTTTTTTTATAAACCCAGTATGTTGACCTTTCTAGTCTGAGTAAAATTGCTTATTTATACTGCCATAGGTCCCACGGAAAAGGGATAAAAAAAAGATAAAAAGTATCCTATGTCCGTCTTCTGGTTCTAAGCTACCTCCCCACCAATTTTCAGCCAAATCGGTTCAGCCGTCCTTGAGTTATAAATAGTGTAACTAACACGACTTTCTTTTATATGTATATATCGGGTGTAAGGGACATCCCTCCGAAAACTAACAGGGTGCCTTCAGCTCCTTATTTTGAATCGTATTCCACGGGAATTTTCCTCAGGAAAATTTCCATATGTTTTCCCGTTTTTTCAGTTAGTATTCCTTTATTTCAATGTAAAATTACATTATCTGTACGCAGCACTCCATTTGTGTAAAAAATACGGCTAAAATCAAAAAACCAGCAATGGATGTTGAAATACTCGAAACAAACGACGCGCGAAATCAGCTGTTTACGTTCTGCCTAGCTACAGAGTTCATTGAATTCACCGCAAACTACCTACCCTTCCCAACCAGTAACAGACGCTCCTGTTAGAGTATTGCTGCGTTCCTATTGGTCGAATGGTCGGCGTTTGCACAAAATGCCTAATCGCAACAGTGTTGCCAACTTATTAGACCTCAATTTGTGAACAAAAATGTTAGAACTATCTTGATGCATCCCATAATGCACCAGCCGGATTTTCGTAGCCCCGACAAAGCGCACGTGAGGCCACTCGGGGACGATGTTGTCCCGGCCATCCGCGGCCGATTTAAAGTTTTGTGCTGTAGTTTACGGTTTAAACTTATGAACTCCTTTATTGATAAACGTGAATCTTTTTGTGCACTTAATTTCTAAAGGAAAATCATTTCTCCCAAAAAAAAAATAACAAATGAGATTTAGTAAAGATTAAAATTTTTCTTATTTTGCACAACTTTTTGCACGAAATCACAATTTCGTGCAAATAATTGGTAACACATTCCCGTAAAATCGTGCAAAATCGTGCAAAGCGCTGGCGCCGGCGCATGTCGGTAGTTCGGTACTCGCGCAGTCTCAATGTGATATTACGCCGCGTATTCATTACGTACCTACCTACGCTAATCGACTTTTTTTTTCGTTTTGGTGTTGTTTGTTATTAAGAAATGGCTACATTTAGTGCTCGTGAGTATGGAGAAATGATTATGTGCTACAGAGAAGCTCGGGGAAATGCTAGCGAAGTGCTCAGAATATACGTTTCAAGGTAGGTATCCTGACCGTCGGCGTCTATCAGACTCCCGGATGTTTACCAATGCCTATCACCGCGTGTTAAATAACCTACTATTCTTGCCTATTGTTCCCCACTGGGAAGGCGCTCACGCTGATGACCCGCTTACACGCAGAGACCCTGCGGCGTACCTATGTGTATGAACGCCTCGGTGGAGGTCACTTCGAGCCGCATCTCATTCGACCGGAGCGTTTCTAAGGCATCTAGGATTTATTAACATTATTTTAATTTGACCACATAATGCAACTTGACGTGTTACGTGTAGGTACGTCACGCCGGTATCTGCTTTATGGCTCGCTCGTACTCTCTTCAACATGACGTACCTACGTACCTAACAAATAACGTGGCGCGAGAGCGCTTGGCGTGGAGGGCGGTCAAAGGCTCGCTGCGCTTGCCGTTCGCTACGTGCGTTTTGCCACGAAAACGATACATTGCTTATAAGGTATTTAAACAAATCAGGTTTAGTGGATTCCCGTAACGTTCCTGAAATAATTTCATGTACCGGTCATCTTAATATGGTTTACTGAATTCACCCTGTAAGTTTTCGGAGGGATGTCCCTTACACCCTGTATAAGAAGACTAGCTGACCCGCCACGATTTCGTTCGCGTGGTATCCTACCCTTACCCTACCCTATCAATACCCTACCCTACCAATACCCTACCATACCTCTTTTTTTTTTGGGATAAAATGTATACTCCTTGAGTTATAAATAGTGTAACTAACACGACTTTCTTTTATATATATAGATAGACTAGCTTTTACCTGCGACTTCGTCCGCGTAAATTTCGGTTATCGCGGATACAGACGAAGTCGCGGAAAAAATTACTCATGTCCTATCATTTCAATTATTTAGTTAAAATCATGATTCGAAGCGACACGTGGCGCCATCTATGATCATAAGAACGTTATTGTGATGTCCCTCGGAAACAGTACTTTTTTTCGGAATTAAAGGTACCCTATGTTAGTTCCTGTACACCTGGCAAATTATATGCAAAATTTCAGGATGATCGGTTCAGTGGCTTAGGCGTAAAATGGTAACAAACAAACAAACAAACTTACTTTCGCATTTATAATATTAGTTAGGAAGTTAGGATTTATACAATAAAATAATTCACAGCGTAATTTCTCTCACATTTCGGTAATTTAAATTGCCTGTGATCACGTTATAATCGTTTATCTGGTTGTAACCCTAAATCCATTTGGAGTAGGACAAGTAATTACGCAGACTGTGGAACCTAGGGATTATTTCTCTTTACCTAAATCACCTGCAGAGTTAGCGTCAGCACAGTAAACCATTGTATTGTTCTTTCATATTTTCAATGTAATTAAAATTTGGCGGTCTACCATGTTGCTGACTGACTCATTTTTGTTTATTTATAAAAAATAACTAGCTTTCGCCCGCGACTTCGCTCGCAAATTAAGTTTAAAATTCGATCATAATTTAAAGGACATGTGGCGCCATCTATCATCTTAAGAATGTTATTGAGATTTCTCTCGAAAACATAACTTTTTTTCGGGATTTAAGGTACCCTATATTCGTTCCTGTACACCTGGCAAAGTATATGCAAAATTTCAGGATGATCGGTTCTGTGGCTTAGGCGTAAAATGGTAACAAACAAACTTACTTTCGCATTTATAATATTATTTAGGATACTCAAATCAATCAAACACAAAACATAAAATATTTCAAATAGACCCTCTATAAAAAACCTCAAACGGTGAAAGTATAGTACCATTATTGAATCGCGCTGGATGCCAGCCGCTTCAAACTGGTACTATTGGAAATCTGTAGGGGAGGCCTATGTTCAGCAGTAGTCCTCCTACGGCTGATACGATTATTGGTAACTATATTTTCGAGTCCTTCGGGTTGGAAAGCCTCAGTTCATGGATTTCGTGTGCTTATGGCTTTTTTTTAGGAGTTGACAAGACGATTTGTTGACATTTCCCTTGATAAAAAGTCTGGCTATTACCTTGGGCCAGAGGCATTGCCACCCAAAGTTTAACATAACATCACGCCTGTAATCCCCGAAGGGTTAGTCAGAGGTGTACCCATTAGTACACCCACATTTCGCCACTTATGTTTTAAGTCCCATGTAATAGGAGGCGAGCCTATTGCCATCAACCTGGCACAAATCCAGACTCCGAGGCTGCTACTGAGAAATTCCTGATGGAAAAACCCAATAACACTGCCCGGCCTGGGAATCGAACCCAAGACCTCATGCACAGCAGTCGCGCTTGCGACCACTAGACCAACGAGGCAGCCAGAGTTTCTTTTTCTTTAATATAATTGTTTTTTTTTTTATAATTGAGTCTGTAAATATTGTACATAATTATTATTTATTCGAACATAAATTAAATTCGAATCTTTTAGACCTTCCAACAATATATTTTACTTCGTTAGATTTATTCTCATTTCATAAATATGAAAACTTACAGTAATTTTTATTTTATTGTAATATATCATCATTATTCATAATTGAGTTATGACTAAAATCTGTAGGTGTCGACCTTTTATGAATATAATTTCAGATTTTATAAAATCTTTTATAAATATTATTTAAGTATCACATTTTTATTTATTTACTTGTTATGCTACGCGGTTTCACGCCCATTAAGTTACGTCTTTGATTAAACTACTCCGCTCCCGTATCTCGCAGCGTGACGTTTTATAAACTTCATACTATAAAAGGGCTATATGAAGCAAAAATACTTTTTTCAGAATCGGACTAGTAGTTCTGGACATTAGGTCTAACATCCCCAATCATCCCCCTGGGTCGAATTTCATCCCCCATTTCAACTAGATCATGAAACAAAAAAAGAGGGTCCTTTCTTCACCCCCATCTGCAGATCTAGACCATAATCCAGCTACATTAACTGCCCAATTAGTTAAAATACCCCCTATCCCCCCTCAAATGCTATTCTACTTAACTGTTGTCGTCTGCGGTTGTCCCAGATCATATCGGGTGGGTCCAGCTAAGTAATTTATACAAAACATGGCGACGCCAGGGGTTACGAATACGTAGGGTTATAACAGTAACATTAGTATTTAAGCATGCGACAGGCATGAAGCGGGTTAATAGTAGTGTTACCATAACTTATTAGTGGGATGGGACATAGTGTCTGGTGTATTTTTTCTTTACTAATAATTATAGGTACGTACCGATAGTTACTTTATTAGTTTTTAAGAAGAAAGCACGTAATAATGTTCTATTTTAAATTAAGTTTATTTATTTATTTTTAAATTATGTGTGGGTATTTGTAAAGACAAAAATTGTTTTTCTTTTTATTTATTCATTATTCCGTTTATCATTACATATTAACAACATTATTAAATAGTTGATATCAGTAATTCAAAATCAAGGCAATAATTTTTAGTAACTTGTTTTATGTTTTGAGAACTCAAAGCGAGAAAATTAATGATTATACGTCACTCATAATAATTATAATTATAAACTAACTTTATATTACAAAACAAAAACTTTTCAATTTACTACTTCCCTATACTCTTAAACACATTGTCTCAATAAATAGATAAATACCTAAAATACATACATACATAAACTCACGCCTTTTTCCCATGGAGGTAGGCAGAAACTACAGAACGCCACCTGCTACGACCCTTACATACTCCTTTCGCCTCATCTACGTTCATACATCTCGACGTACAAGCACGCCGGTTACGAGTACTCCACACCTGACCTTTCTGAAGGACCTCACCAATAAGGTCAGTGTAGGTATACCTAAAATCTGTAACATAAAAAAATCCTAAAGAACTCCAAAGCCATGGCCACCCTACCTAATGGCAGTCATGCCTTACTCGTCTGCCATTAAAGACATCTGACGATGGTTAAATAATAATTAGGTCGCGCACGTGTCTCTAACCACGTATGGTGTTATGAGGACTATGAAACGTAATCGCTCTGGCATGATAGTGGCACTGGACCTTAAAGTTGGCTGTGACTTTTATCTGCACTTCGAGATTTATGTTTTGACGTTTGCTGTTAAGGGTTGGTTGATTTGAGTTAAAATATGATCGGGCCGGATTTAAATAGGGATACCTTTGCCTATAATAATAATACCTACTCGTAAGTAACATAACACAACATCACGCCTGTAATCCCCGAAGGGTTAGGCAGAGGTGTACCCGTTAGTACACCCACATTTCGCCAGTTATGTTTTTAGTCCCATGTAATAGGGGGCGAGCCTATTGCCATCAACCGGGCACAAATCCAGACTCCGAGGCTGCTACTGAGAATTTCCTGATGAAAAAACCCAATAACACTTTGCCCGACCTGGAAATCGAACTCAAGACTTCATGCGCTGAGTCGCGCTTGCGACCACTAGACCAACGAGGCAGTCAAACTTAGAAAGTACATTTTTTATTAATATAATTTGAAATAACACAACTGGCGAAAACACAACTAAAAACACAACTGGCGAAATGTGGGTGTACTAATGGGTACACATCTGCCTAACACTTCGGGGATTACAGGCGTGATGTCATGTCATGTTATAATTTGAAATAAATCTATAGGTGACCATCATGACACAAGAACAAAAACCAGTCCAAACAAATAATGCAAAAACATTTTTCTTTTTTTTATACACATAAAACGCATCTTCCAATTAAAACTATTTGTCGACACGGTTGGCGTAATGGCCGAGCGATTGGCTGCTGTGCTGGGTTCGATTCCTGCACGGAACAATTAGTATAGCCTACAGAGAGTCGTTTCGGGACTGCCTGTTTGACGTATTCCACATTGGGCACCCGCTTTTATGGCACCTGAGTTAATAGCACTTGCGGTATACCAGATTCGGCACCTACCAATACTCTTCGCAGGTGCCTTAAGTGATGATTTTACTCCACATTTGACACCTACGGATCAGTAGACGTTTATTTCTTCAGGTCGTCAAAAATCAGTACAGTTTAATAACAGCGATACAAGAGAAATTCCTAGTATAAGGCAAAGTTTTTATAAAGAAATAACTATATCAGAAAACTGTGAACTAAGTCTTAAGCTCAAAATGAGACTCAAAACAAATAGTGGGTATCTGTCACAAAGACTATTTATAATGTCGTCCTCAGTGATATATTAGACAAGTTTATAATCTGATAAATCTGCGACAAAGTCAAAGTTTATTTTAAGTTTGAAGTAACAATAACAAGTTTATATCTACTTTATTTTAATAACAGTATTAACTATTAATAGATAATATCTTTTCGTATATCGATTCTGGGCTGCTAAAAAACATTTTGTCTACTTTTTAATAGAAAAAGAATTACCGGCGCAAACAAATCTATAAATCAATACTTTTATTAATATTATGAAGAATTTGTTTGTTTGTTTTAACGCGGTTATCTAAAAAACTTTTGATGCGATTACAAACAATCATTTACGTTAGATAGCCCGTTTATCGAGAAGGGTTATAGGCTATATAATATTACGCTACGATCCAAAGGAACAGAGCTGTACTCAAAAACGTAACTGAAACTACGGGGTATACCTCTGCCGTCATAACTAAGAATGCAGTAATCGCAAAATGGCGGTTACGAGATAAACGCAAAAAACATATTTCATATCATCTGAGCAAGATGTTCGTATTTATTTGGTCATAATATATATCTAAAAATTCGAAAAAAAATCATGCTTTTACAAGATAATTTTCCTTTATTTAATTTACTAATAAATGCAATTATAATACGTATTACTGCGTTTCGGTTTAGTATCAAGTCGTTTCCGAGTCAACGGATACTAAAACTAAATGCAGCACTTGCGCGTATTACTGCATTATGTCTTAGCACAAGTCGATTACTGCATTATTTTTTAGTAATTATTGCCATTATTATACGCTCGGAACTAAGTTAAAGTGTACTTAAGTATGTTCTCAAGGACTTATATAGGTAAATGCACCTATATAAGTCCTTGAGAGGTTCAGGTTAAGGTTTCTTTAGTCTCTTAGCTACGACCTAAGTTTTTACATCGTGGATTGCAAATAAAGTATTGAGTAAACTCCTCCAATTGAGTACTCCACCGAATGACGTCGCCGAACTGATTTGCTAAGACAAAACGCGGCAATGGATCGCACTGCTACGACTTCGCAAGCCTTTACTACATTTAAATGCAGTAATGTGGAGTACTGCGTTTTAATTTAGCAATTTCTGTACTGAATTTAAAACAAAATAATACAGTAGTGGATATTACTGCAAGGGTATTCTTGCAAGTACTGCATTCTTTCTTAGGTCATGTTTAATACTGCGTTTTTTCTTATCATTGAAGCAGTTTTTATGCAAGTACGGCGAAAATCATTACATAAAAAACTTACTTCGAGTGAATTTTTTTATGAAAACATATTTTTTTCATGTACATGAACCTCTTGGGATGCCATTTCTAGAAAAAAGTGAAAATCTCAAAAATGTCGATTACTGCATTCTTTGTTATCAGGGCAGACCTAATATCATAAAAATTACTTCAAAATGTTGAACACCTCTGCTTTAAAAAATGCCTACGTCACCGACAAACTTCTTCAATTTTTAAAATAGTAAATGTCATATAGAAATATTATTTCCTTCATTTTTAATACGCAAGAATGAAAATAAATGGTTTAATAACCCTGGCTAGTACTTTGACTCACTATTCTTAATAACATGTTTCGTCTATTGCGCGCATGCGTCATACATGAGGCGCATATTGTTGTATGTCTAAAAGCGAGACGTCGCGTCTGTCTTTTGATCTATAAAATTAAAGTTGTGCTTTATGTTTGGTGCAAGTTATAAACTTTAAGGCTATTCTGTAAATATTATATGTGCCTTGGCGAAATAGGCCAGTTGACACTACCAATCGACTTACTTTTTAACCTGTCAAAACGCGATTCAGTATAGATTTAGTATAGCAATATCGAACTGTGACGTCACTTATTTGGCCACTCAATTAACTATTTTTTGATTTCAAAGCCACAAAAAATCTTTACGAAATAAAAAAATAATCAAATAAAATGAAAATTAATAAAAAAATAATGAAAATAGTATTGTTATCAAAAAGAAAGAGATTATGATTGTGGATGAGTAAATATAATGTGCTGGTGTTTAAATTGGTCTACGTATGGCTATAAATTATACAGAACTTTGAAAGTATTGTAGACAGCGCACATTCAGACACACACTTAACACATTTAAACACTTAGAGTGTTTGTAAAGCATAGTTGTGTAAATTTATGTGTTTATGTTCAAACTAAGGTATTTTTTTTTATTGTACCAAAAGTCATCCTCTTTTGATTCGTAATTAAACTCAATTGCTGACAGGATTAGGAAGTTCCTTCAAAATGATAAATGTTGGAAACTCAAAAATGTAACGAAAAATGCATTGATTTACCATGTATTATTTCTATAAGTGATTTGTTAGTCTTGAATCCTGCAGCAAAATTAATAAAAAGTACAGCGGAGTTAACAAAAATCATTCCACCACGCGGTCTCGCCCGCTGTCGCTTATGCCCTACCCCACAGCAGAAAGACGTCACACAAAAATAAAATTTCCCACTCGTCGTACGAGTAGGGACCGAGTGCCTTTGTGACGCTGCACTTTTCTAAGTCGTTGTTATGCCAACCACTCATGAAGCCACTGCCATTACTTATTATTCTCTCTTATTACTCCTAGACATACCTATGTGCGTCCTTTGATGAGACAAAACACAATGGTTTTGTTTTGATAGAGTAGCATGGAAGATAGATTTCATAACATAACATTACGCCTGTAATCCCCGAAGAGTTAGGCAGAGGTGTACTCACAATTGCCAGTTATGTTTAAAGTTCCATGCAATAGGGGGAGAGCCTATTGCCTATTAATTTCATGATGTTAAAAAAAGAAGTTGTCCCTCAAATATTAACAAAAACTTTAACCATAGATTCAGGTACATGATTCTAGACTAATCAGAGACAAAAAATTTCGTCTACTAAAAAAAAATCTGCTATTTACACTTGTCTTTGACCGCGCAGATCCTCTTCCACTGTGTACATACTACATATTTGTGATCACTAGCCTAGAGGCACAGATGAGGTTAGTAAAAGTCAATTTTGTACTTAATACACATTATTATTAGGTATCTTTTACCGTAATCATTACATTTTTTTTACAAAAGTAAGTCAAAGATCTACTTATATCCGGATCTGTGGACCCACGTTGTGAGATTACGGCTCAAAGTAACCGCTAAATATTATCGAGTCACCCAGAATTTTCTTAGATTCTTTTAATAGCAAAAGTTAAGTATTGAAAAAACGAATCAACCCACAAAGACCAATTTAGTCTACATTGCTTTGAGCAATTTACAAAAAAAATACACCAATACACAGTAAATTCGATAGTATAACACAATAAACGACGTTATACTGTGTGTCGTGATGGCCCAGTGGCTAAGGCGCCCGCCTCTCATGCATGAGGTTGTGGGTTCAAATCCAGGCAAGTACCAATGTGAATTTTTCAATTCATATGTACTTTCTTAAGTTTATCTTGGACATCACTGGCATCGGTGAAGGAAAACATCGTGAGGAAACCTGGACTTACTGTTCCACTCAAACTATGTCAGAGGCCCTTGAGGCGGTTTAGAAACTCTGACACTAGGGTGTGTGGGTAGTAAGGCCTTACTACCCACACGATTAGAAGACTGACGTTATTTTTTTAATAAACAAATGGTGCCAGGGAAATCACTCTGCTGGTTGGTTTACCATTAATTGCAAGAACCATCATTCCTGTTGAAACGTCGTATTAAAAACATACTTGATGTTTTCAGTTTTAAATTTTTTTATAAGACTCATAATTTCAAATTTCAAATCAAATTTTATACTGTCATCCATACTCTGTAGGTCAGGCAGTAGCGACAGCAAGAACTGTCGATCTGGGTCATCATTCCTTTCTCTTTTTCTTTTATTTTTAATATGTTCTGCTAGCAAATTAAATACATAATCTTCTTTATCTTGTGATAATTTTCTTTTAGATGTTGGTTTAGTATCATTCTCACTGTCATCATTGTCATATTCATTGCTATTGGAAACGCTGTCGTCATCGTCTTTTCTTGGTCTTGTTTCACAAACAGGTTTCAGGAATAATAAATTATCAAAATAAGCGTAAGGTTTTGTGTATTTGATACCACCTGGTCCTGTTTTGACTATGTTAGTCTTCTTTAATTCTCTTAAGAACGCGTCTCTGACGCTCTTCCATTTTCTCTGCATGGTTGCCACTGAAAAAAAAAGCACTCTTTTAGAGGATTTTATGGAAAACTTGCTCTAAACAAAACAAAAAGGGTGCGGTAATCAAAAACTTGTTTTTTACTATGAGTTTGTTAAAGGAGTTAAATATAATTTTGGAATTTAGTTTTTGTAAGTGGAGCGCGCTAGTGATCAAATTTTTATTCACTGACAGTAGTGTGTTATTCATTTTTAATTATTTTAACTAGCTGACCCAGCGACCTTCGTACCGTTATATATATAGTAAAAGTATAGTAGTGTGTGTGTGTGTCTGTGTGTGTGTGTGTGTGTAGTAGAATTAGTTTTATACCATAAAATAAAAAAAAAATTAAAAATAATGTAACTTCTTCTTCTCTACAGTACCAAACAAAAAAAAAATAGTGGAAGTAGGTAGTAGTGAGATTATTCCAGCGGGTCAAGCGTGATGTCATGCGTGATGTCATGACCAAGAGAAATAGGGATTCATTCTTATATAAATCTATGTTTCTTCTTTTATTTACATATTTGTGAAACTACTACAATAAAGCAGCATCCTACTGTCCTCTCAACGAAATATATCAAAATACGTACTTATAACTTAAACCTAATTCGTCTATAAACGACACTTTACTTAAAATCAATAGTTGATCTATTCAGTAGTTGATCTATTCAGTAGCACTGTCTACAGCCAAAATCAAATGCGAGACGAGAACGTCGGTAACACTTGAACTACGAAAACCGCACTTACCACTGCGTAATAAAGACTCAAATCAAATGATTACTAAGATCGTGCGATTGACTGCACACGTCATTTGAGATTACGTCATGTCAAGCTCGAAAATCGCGCACGCGCCCGTCACATTCCGCTGCTGGCCGTCAACGCGAGAGCTCGCTGCCCGGAAAAATAAAATTGTATTTAATAAGACTGCCGTAAAATTAGAAAATACGAAGGTAAGAATTATTTGGATTACTACGTTTTAAGTATTATTTAAAAGCAAATAAGAACCTAGCACTAAAACATTTTTGATCCATATTTCAGGTACCTACAATTTGAAAGTAAGGATGTGCCGAGTAGGAATATTCATACCAATAATATTATAATGCGAAAGTAACACCATCCGTCTGTCTGTTATGCGTTCACGACTAAACCACTGAACCGGTTTTGATGAAATCTGGTACGGGATAAGTTTTAACCCCAACAAAGGACATAGACTAGGACGGACATTTGACTTCGTCTGCGTCCGTCATAACTGACATTCACGCGGACAAAGTTAGTCATTTATAAAAGTGTACGGTGCTACAGAGAAAGTATAAAATGAACGACCCTTAAAAAAAAACGGTTATCAGGTACCTAGGTAATCGGAAACTATCGGATAAAGTCGGATATTGACCCGTGATTAGTGATTAATAGATTTTAATCCTGTTTTGATATTCCCTTGGTATTGGCTTGCCACAATAATATAAAAAAAACATCCCGTGGTATGATTTTGGGCATTTGTAAAGCCAGAAATCTACGCAGACGAAGTTGCGGGCAGGAGCTAGTATATCCTAATATCTACTTAGAGTTACCTTCGAACCGATAAAAAGAATTAGGTAGGTATATTATTATTTTCCATACGGTTCCGTACCTATGTATTTTATGGTACCTACCTATTTATTATTATCGCGAGCGAAGTCAAAACACCGAGCTAGTAAAAAATTGAGCGGTCTGGGGTCCCAGGAACGAAGTATCTGACAGCTGCATGTAATAGAAAGAGACGGAAAGAAAAAGAAAGAGAGGGAAGGTCGAATGGAGGAAGCTTAATGCTTTTACCTTACAAGACAATATCTGATATACAGGATAGTCAGATATAGTTGAAGTTTTTTTAGAAACCGATGGATGTCTTTGACTGAAACTTAACGTAATTAACTAAATATTCATTATCTACATTTAAAATTAAATTAAGTACATTCGAAAAAATCTATTGGTTTCTTTGAAAACTTCAACTACCTATATCTGTCGACCCTGCATACCTATCTGTTTTGCTGACTGTACCAACTACCAAAAAAAAACAATAAAAAAAGAGACTACCTACCTACACCATTTCTTTCTCCAACGGACGTCTCGTAGAAGTTTGGTACCAAAGTCGCACATAGGTCTTCCCAAGCTTCTCGTTTCAACGCCCTATCGCTATACTCCTTAATTCTACTATCCCATATCAATGGACGTGCTTCTACTTCAAGTATCAAACGTTTAACACAAAAATTCATTTTGTAATGAACGGAACGCGCGTATTCGCTTCGATGTTATTGCAGACTGGTGAGGCCGGTTTGGGAGCGCGGGGCAGGTCGATATGCGCTGTTGTCAGCTCGCGCGTGTACGAGCGTACGATCGCCGCGCTCTCTGACGTCACCATGCGCTTACAACCACGCTCAAATAGTTCTCAATGCACTGAGAATAACGTCCACACTCCAGTGCTCGCGTCTCCGTGTCGTCATGCCGCGTGTTTTTAAGCATGCAAAAACGAACTCAAACGCGCCGCAAATAACGTCTATTCTCCGATGTCTTTTATATATAACGGTTGGCACTGTTGGCAGACGTATCTGATGGCTATCGCAACGCATTCGCATCGCATTGTTAAGTAGAAAGATAATGAATTATGTGTTTTTGTTGATATTAATGCTAGTTTGGATTTTTTGTCTGTTGGTAAATTCCTTATACTTTATATCATTACATTATACTATAGCTGATTTTTTTTCATGATTTCAGAGTTGGTCCCGTAGTAAAAGTTGTTCAAAATGATGAGTACAAAGACCTCTTTTTAGGTTTCGGGTAAATTTTCAATTACCCTGTATATGATATTTCCATTTATCACAAAAAAAAAAATGTTCATAGAATGTTCAAAGACTGCGTCATTGATCTAGTGGTCGCAAGCGCGACTGCTGTGCATGAGGTCTTGGGTTCGTTTCCCAGGTCGGGCAAAGTGTTATTGGGTTTTTCCATCAGGAATTTCTCAGTAGCAGCCTCGGAATCTGAATTTGTGCCCGGTTGATGGCAATAGGCTCGCCCCCTATTACTTGGGACTAAAAACATAACTAGCGAAATGAAGGGTGTACTAATGGGTACACCTCTGCCTTACCCTTCGGGGATTACAGGCGTGATGTTATGTAGGTACGTTATGTTACATTTATCGCAAAAAAAAATATATTCAAAAACCCGATATCGTGCATAACACTTTCTCACATGCAAGTCCCCACAAACACCGAAAATCCCGTAACTCAATGAAGTCAACCGTTCACCAGTTACTAAGATATCGGAAATTACTTAACATGCTACCATCTGGTACCTAATGCCACTAAGTAGTGACGTTGTGTGCAATTTAGGGGAGCACTTAGTACCTGCCGAAACTAGACCGGTATTGAAACGTTAGAGGATTATGTATCGGGGTTGTGTTTGATGTTAGGTGGTGGATCGTATCGTGTGAGTGTATTTGTGCTGATTGGTTTTAAGTTGTTAGTCTTGTTATTTTCTTAATGTCGTGATGGCCTAGCGGTTAAGGCGCCCGTCCTCTCATGCATGAGCTTGTGGGTTCGAATCCGGGCAGGTACCAATGTGACTTTACAATTCATAATAATAATTATGTACTTTCTAAAGTTTATCTTAGACATTACTGACATCATTCCGTGCCTCGGAAAGCACGTTAAGCTGTTGGTCCGGGCTGTCATACGTGGATCTTTGACAGTCGTTACGAGTCGTCAGAAGCTTGAAAGTCTGACAACCAGTCTTACCTAGGGGTATCGTATTACCCAGTTCTATGTAAAATACTGGTACTCAGCTGCATCCGGTTAGACCGGAAGCCGACCCTAACATAGTTGGGAAAAGGCTAGGCAGATGAGTCTTGTTATTTACTTTAGTCTGTTAGTTTTCTTATTTTTATTTTGGATTTTTTACAAACCAAATATTATATGTTGTTCTGAATGCATGTTTTACAATTAATATAATATATTCTATTCTATTCTTCTAGTATTGTATATCTCTCAGAGACTATAGAGATTTAAGTGTAGTTAAATTCGCCCTATATAATTAAGACAAATTATCCTGGTTTACTTTATTATTTTGTTTTGTATTGTTCTAACTCTTCTACCTATAAAAGTTTTATTTCTTTCTTTGGCTAAGTATTATATTTCCCAAAAAGCCTTTCGCTGTTTATTTCTAAACAATCGACTTTCTTAAAGTTGTCGTACTTCAGGCACTTTGATTGCTCCGTTGGTATCGTGGTCGCCAGCGCCACTGCTGAGCTTTGAGTCCTGGATTCGATGACCAGGTTGGGCAAAGTGTTGTAAGTTTTTGAATTAGAAATTTCTTAGTAGCAGCCCGGATTGGTAGTGGTGTAACACCGTCGTACCTCAGAAAGCACAGTATTTCATTACCGTCCCATCGGACTATGAGAGTGAGGAAAGAGGGAGTGCAACTGTGTTTAAAAAAAATATATAATATCTTGGGACAACTTACACACGGCTATCTGATCTCAAGCTAAGCAGAGCCTGTGTTATGGTAACCAGACAACTGATACACATACTTATATAATTTATAAATACATACATATTATAGATAAATCACACCCAGACACAGAACCAACAATCATGCTCATCACACAAAGTTTGTCCTGGGTGGGAATCGAACCCACGGCCTCCGGCTTAGCAGTCAGGGCCACTAACCACTAGACCAACAGGCCCGTTTGCACATACTTGTGCATTAATAATATCTCCTGCGTACTTGGTTAGTCTCCATTAGGATTGGCCATCGTGACCAAATAGGTTCTGTCAAAAGAAATTACTTATAGGTAGGTAGGTATTTTTTCTTTTCCCTTCATTGTTCAGAATCAGAATTTAATTTGCTTTAAATGTAGGTAGGTACAGTATAAGATTAATAAAATAAATAAATGAGATCAGCTACATTTCATTCACCTGTTCAGAGTCTGGAGAGGCTGGCTATCTGTCATACAGGTCTCCTAGTACAGAAACCAGTCTCTCACATAGATTTTTATTATCATGTATGTAGGTATCTACATTATGCAATGATTACTTATTTGGTTTATGATGTAGGTATATCTGTGTGAGTGAGAGAACAAATAAAGCATTTTTGTATTTGTATGTGTATTTTGTCTTACGACGGTCAAAATCATTACAAATGACAACAATACAAGTATAATTAATAAACGAATAAAAGAAAATAGGTACTCAGTAAATTATAAGAAACATTAACAGTTTAATCATATCAATTACCTAAAAAACAGAAAAATAAATCGCATTATTCATAGTAGGAAACTATAGTTTTTATACCATGTTCAATAGAAAAGCAGCTACCCAATCAGATCAATCCAAACACCATTCCAGCTCACAAAATCTTCGTAAAATTAATAAAACATAACACTTATGCGTCGAACGCTTAAATTCCACCGATATTTACTGTGCCGGCCCGAAAATATAAAAGTAGTACCTCACATGAAACTCACATCGGGTTCCCGGGTCGGCCGTAAAATTTTACAGCACAAAACCGTTGCAAACTCTAAAATTTTGAAACGGAATATTACATAAGGATATGTTTAGACCGGGCTTAGTGTGCTTGTTATCTGCAGTTTTTATTGTTAGCGAATATCGGTGTTTTAGTGCCCGTTGGCCGAAAAGATAAAATGGTGGGGTTTTATCTTTTGGTGCGGTCTTTTACTGGTGTTGGGCAGCGGATGTTGGTGCATCATGTTGTAGCAACACTGTTGTCTTTATTTAAGATTAAGGATTAACGTTTACGATGTTGGTAAAGTGTGAACGTTTTACGAGTTTTAAGACAAAGTTTCTATTGATCGGTTTGTTGATTAATTAAAAATGTTATGCCAATTTATAAACATCAGATACTTACGAGATTATGTTCTGTGAATTTAGTCACAGACCGTAATTGTAAATAATAATATCAACTTTATATGAGAGGACTACACATATTTAAAAATAAATTTTATTCCCGTAATTAAAAAGGTTCTCATTCAAATCTATTCACAATCTCGTAGGGCAATCAACGTCATAATTAAATATATATTTGACAAAAAATATATTATATAGACTATAGATATATATAGATAGACTCATAGACAGATAGGTATACCTCTACCTAACCTTTCGAAGATTACAGGCATGATGTTGTGTATGTGAAGACTGAAATAAATTCCCAAACATCACCGATACAATCATCTCATCGACAATCAGTGTTAAAAACTTGTCAATTTCTTTTTTAAATATAGGTTGCAAAAAAATGTGAGACCCTGCCTCCAGATCTAGGTTAGAGTATATCAGGAGCCAGTGACTTCTTCCATTTAGGTTACAAACTGGGCAAATTATAAGCAGCAAAAGATGTCAAAACTGTATTACATAAAATTAGTTTTAAAAATTTACAGTAAACATTTAATTATGCACAATTATAATAATTGCAAATATGTAGGAAAAAATTGAAAACATTTTCGACAAAATGAGAGTGAGAGGGGAAATAATTACTTTCTAATAAAAAAAAATGCAAGGTTTCTATGTCCTCAACCATTCAAAACATTTATAAGTTAGATCTACTCTTTCCACTAACGGAATAACCAGTAGAACCTAACTTCCACACCTGCTAAAACCATATTCATTACCGTCCTATATGTCGGCAGTGTGCACGTCGCCTAAGCGTAGCTCAATTTATGTTAATGTTTCCTCGTGAATAATACACGCGTTCCCGAGTGCTTCCCATATTTATGACGATTAGCGTGTCATCGACGCTTTTTATGATATCTCCCTCACACTACACTGTTTGGGAATAACGTTATAGAAACGTGTATTTTATTATGTTGCTGGGCTAAAACCTTTTAGGCTGTGATGTTAGAGGCCCGTTAGCCCTCAGGCCTTCTTAAGTGACTTGTCGATAGCAGGCCAAGGTGATAAGGCCAGACTACCCTATACAGACCAGCCCTATTTTACCAACGTTACAATCTGACAATTTTGTAAATAAGTGACATATTTGTAAAGTTGTATGACAAGTGCTGTTTAATAAACATTACAATTATGTCAGAGACAAGTAAAAATATTACAATTAAATATTACAATAGTTTAAGAAATTGTCACCTGTAAAGAGAAAATTTTTATTAAACAGGAATGTAAAATTGTAGGTACAATATAACAATTTTGTAAGTTTTCCACTGTTGTAAATTTGTAAGACCTATTATTTATTAAACAGAAACTTGTAGATTTGTTAGTTGTAAATTTACAATATGTAACGTTGGTTAAATAGGGCCCGGATTACCTTGATTCTTACCAATAGCATGCTTAGTCTGATAGGTGCTCCGAAATCGTACTGGCTATCGGACAGGTCAGACTTTGTCCGGTCACCTGCGCCCTTGATGATCTACATCAGCTGTTCTGGCGTGATTAAGCAACAAACATACATCCAAACGTTCGCATTTATAAGTAAGATAAATCATAATATAAATATTAAATGAAATCATTAAAATCATTCAATAAATCTCCATGTTAAACATAAACAATTTTTAAACTATAAGAAAAGTAAATCTACATTAACTGTAGATATTGTTTCTCTGATACAACCACCTGTACAAACCAATAATTCGCAAACCTTTTACCCATTTCTCTCCCTTTCCACCAAACACAATATGACAAACTAATTAACAATATTTAGTACCCTCAAACTACGCCAGAAGTTCACGCAGCAGAGCATAATAATTACTCAAATACATTTCGCTTCAAGCAAATTAATTAAGAGCACCGCAAATCAAACGATACCACTGTATTTGAGACACCATCGCACTAAATATACAAACCTTCATCCCTTTCACAAAAGGTGGATGAGCAGACAACACAAGCTCGCTACGCTGCTCTGTTTCCCTCTATAAATTACTCGTCTCCTTGGCACAAAGTTATTTCAACCAAACACACCGAAAAATGAACCTTGTTGACTAAATCATAGAGGTGATGAAAGATGTATTGGTAAAATTGTTTTTTGTGAATAAAGATGAATGGCTGAGCCCGACTGTCTCATGGTAGGTGGTCTTTGACTGACGTTACTTTACTTAGTTCATATATCACACGTGCGCATGTCATGTGCCATTTTTAATTTTAGACTTTCAACTATGCAGGGATGTCCTGTTTTGGAGTTTGCATTTCAGACAGAGGGATAGATGGATGGACTGAAGTGTTAGACGGTACAGCTTGATTTTGAGGGAGTGTTGAGGTCACGAAGTTAGATGACAGCACGCTTGATAGATGACTGATCGTCAGTTTGGTCGATAGGTGAAATTGGATTTTGCTATCTTCCAGTCTGATGTCTACTGTCTTGTGAATCCATCAACGGTTTTAGTAACTAGTCTTTCAGAGTTCTAGAACAGAGTAGGTCTTTAATTTCATTTTTATTAGTAAAGTCTTTCGGTCTATTTTTAAATGACTTAAAATTCGGTATCTCCTGATCCATACATTATGATTGTGTTGTAGTATATTCTTGTAGGAAGCAGCTAAATTTTTAGGAAGGAGTCTCAGTGTGTAAAGTTAGTCACCCATCTACAGAATAACCTCGGCAAGCACAGTTTAACCTAATGGATCGACCTATGCAGCTGTTATTACTTAACAAAGAGCTCTTCTCAAGGTCATACTACACCAAACCATAAGAATGTGAACCCAGCTTTACTCTCCACCTACTTTTCCTCTTCATACGTTCTAAATGATTATCTTGATATATTTCATCAACTTTACATTATAAAAAACCCACAAAGACAAACGTAAAAATGACGCGCAGTATTTTAATGCTCTCATAAATTATGTCATTCGGCACTGCTCGGCTACGTTCGTAAAAAGTCGTGAATATATCGTTGGTTAGCTATAACAAATGGCTGTGGGCCCTTCGGAGGCACTTGTCAGTTTCAAACGTACGGCGAGATGAATTGTTACAAAAGGCAAGGTGGCACTGCCGGTTAACTGGGGTTAGTTGGATTAGATGGGAACCGAGGTTTAGGGTGAACTGACAGAGTGAATAAAATTGATTTTGGAGATTTAAACGGCCAGATTTTAGAAAAGATTTGTGTGTATTTGTATAGAATAGAAATAAAAAGGCAAACCTTACTTCTCTGTGTGTTATCTTATTTATAGACATGCTGGTTGGACTGTGATAGGCGAATGTCAGTGCTGTCAGTGTGTGTAGTGACAGAGGCTGATTGTGAATTATATACTTAAGATCTATACGTAATATTATTATCCAAACAAATCAATAAAAACCTCCCCATGGAAGAAAAATTGCTAGCCAGGGTTTGTTCTTGGGTATCGTCAACAGTTCATACTTTTTGCTAAAGTTAATCTACAAATAGAAATGTCAGCTGACAAGTGATAATTTGACATTGGCGTCATCTTTTTATCTAATCAGAAAAAGTAGGTTTATAAATCAAATGCTACCACTGACGTGCGGATAACAATATTATCATAAGATTAGAAATAAAGCCTTTCAACAATCGCAGTTACTGTTATAAACCTGGTAATTCATACAATATCTTAATCTGCGTTTAAATCAGACTATGGTACAACCTGCTCTCAGATACAGTTGTCAACTAAGTGGCGTGGTGTGTGGCCCATCATTAGTGGGAACTTATCTTCAGTGCTTGTGTGTGTACTTGTGAGGGTGTGCCTGTGTGTGTCCAATCTACGTCACTATCGTCCTTTCCCTTCCCTATCATATCCTGTAGTACATGGGTGTAATTAATGTTCGGTACAGCGTTGGGAAGTTTCAAGGTAGTTGTAGGAATCCAGATTATGCTTTTTTGCTGCTAAAATCGATTCAGTAATGTTATTCTCCAAATATCTCTTCGAAATGCCTTTTTAGAGGTTGTTAAGGTAAAAATGTGCATGCAAAATGTTACCTATGAAATGATGAAATGATATTTATTCAGTAAATTGGTTATAAATAACACTTTTACACGTCACATTTTAAACTAGATAAGTCCAGTGTTTCCTAGCCGACTGCTCTGAGAAGAAACACCGAAACAAACTCAGAGGTCAAAGTCTCTTTTAAAGTCCATACAATTACTTGACTAATTGTCAGTCATCCAAGGTTGAATGTGTATCTGATTGGCCTGAACAATTGGTGTTAAATTCTTTATGTGTCATATTTTTACCTGACTACTGTCAAGCTAAAAAGAGGGTTATGATTATAAACCTTAGGTACAAATGATTAAAACACAAATTAACTAGCAATAGAAACATCATCGTCGTTATCAATATGTGTAAATACATTTATTCTAGTCTACTTGCACAAAGTTATACACGCACATTTTGTTAGTTACGTTTAAGTCTCATGTAATAGGGGGCGGGCTTATAATTGCCATAAACCGGGCACAAATCCAGACTTCGAGGACGCTGCTAAATTCCTGATGGAAAAATCCAATAACACTTTGCCCGACCTGTGAATCGAATCTAAGACGTTATGCTCAGCAGTCGCGCTGTGCAACCACAAGACTTTTTATTCCTTCATACAAATATTAAATAATAGGTATCCATTTTATTTTCCGCAGGTTTTTGATATAAAATACACAAAACAAGCTTTATCGGACAGTTTATTAATTTCCTTATTGGTTTTTCTTCGTGTACCTACATTATTAAAGTTTATTTACATCGTGTTCATTGGCTCGTCATTTTCCGCGACAGAATTGCCTTCCGGGCTACGTTCCGCGCGTAAAAAGTAAAAAGTTATATTTAAAATTTTCTCATTCAATTATTTTGAGGATATTGAGAAAAGATCTTTATATTTTTAGACTTAATATTGACAATGATGTGTTAATTATAAAGTTAAGTCATGCTTAAATTTTTGTTGGGTTTTGTGTGGGAAGATACCGCGTAGCGAGGATTCGATTTCTACCCAAAATTCAAACACTTTTCTCATACAGAGTGGGCACGAGCATCGATCACTACGCTTGTTCAAAGTGGTAATTTTAGACATAATATTAATAATAAATCCAGGTTTTTCTCACGACATTTTCCTTCACAGATGTCAGAGATGTCTAAGATAAACTTAAAAAGTATTTATGTAAATTGAAAAGGTCATATTGGTATTACTGAGCTATCACGACATTTTACAGAAACTTACACTCTAGTCAAATATTTAAATAAATTATAGGTTTCTAGGGCATAGTTATATTAAGGCCTGTTCATCTGTTTGACAAAATAATTTCAGTCGGGTTTTTTTTTTGATATTAAACAAAACCAGAGACAGAGACTACCTAAGTTGACCGTTAATATTATACGGCAGTAATAAATAACGAACTGCAATTTAAAACCGTACGTGCGTAAAGATAAGTTTCAGTATTCTATTTCCAAATCTACACAGGTAAGCCCATAAATGTTCCCGAAGACAAAAGTCTCAAATCTCCTAAAATGTCTCTCTCCATTACAAATTCATACTAATATTATAAACGCGAAAGTAAATTTGTGTGTTACGCTTTCACGGCTAATCCTCTGGATCGACTATGTACTCAAGTAACTTGACACTTGCTAGTCTGTTCTGTACAACGACGCGAAGTGAAGTGAGTTTAGGGTGAGGTCAGTCCCTAGCATCAGGAAGACGGGATGTCAACTCATCTCAAGCTTAAACTTAAACCTCAAAAAATCACATAGGCTACAAACTTTTATTTAGCTTGCACTGTTCGTAGTTGGTATCCGATTGAGCTGAAATTTTGCATACACCTTTAATTCTGATGACAATACAATGTCCAATACTCAATATTGTAATAATTTTATATTAAAACTTGCTTTTAAAAATATTTTTTAAATTAGTTAGCCAAAGTGTCCAGTTTCCATCAAGAATTTCTCAGTAGCAGCTTCGGAGTCTGGATTTGTGTCTGTTTGATGGCAGTAGGCTCGCCCCTATTACACGGGACTTAAACATAACTGACGAAATGTGGGTATAGTAATTGGTACACCTCTGCCTAACCCCTCGGGGATTACAGGCGTGATGTTATATAGAAGAAACACAGAAACAAACTCAACACAACAGTATCTTTCAAGAACCTTCATAATTCATTCATTCTCTCATATTACACCTTAAAAAATCACCCATGAAAGCAACAAACACTTAATCAAAAAAAAAAACGCAGCGCAAATTACATAATGAAGGTAAATATTACATTATACAATTTACCCCAATATTTTACCTTAAATTTTATTATTTACACAGAGTACTTCCAATAAAACACGTAGACAACTAAGAATTACGTCTAAACGAGCGACGTGTCTGAAATTCGTTTTCAGTTCGAATATTGCACATTTCCCTACGGGACCGTTACAGAGAATGAACGTTATATTTTGTAACCCTAATAGGGACATATCTCGCTACAGTTTAACCCTATAGGGCTTCGTAAACATGTTTATGTTGCCGTCGAAACGTAACTTTTGTTTTTTTGAAAAATTACTAGAAGTTAGGTTCGTACTAAATTAATAGTAGGGACAAAACAACTTTGTGATTTTGTATTTTAAATTAAGATGATTGTGATAGTACGTACTTACTAAATTAATAGTAGTGACAAACTCACGCCTTTTTCCCATGGGGGTAGGCAGAAACTACAGAACGCCACCTGCTACGATCCTTACATACTCCTTTCGCCCCATCTACGTTCATACAAGCACGTCGGTTACGAGTACTCCGCACCTGACCTTTTTGAAGGACCTTACCAATAAGATCAGTGTAGGTCACATGTAAATTGTAAAACGCACAATGGTACTTGCGCTGTATCGAACCCGTAACATAAGGCATGAGAGGCGGGAATTTTAACTGCACTGAACCATCACAACACTCATCAGAAGTATGTGAATTACCGCTAAAAAAAAAAAACAAAATAATAATGATAACGTAAGTAACAAAATAAACATGTAATAATCCAAAATGTCTAAATTTATACTTTACCCGCGACCTTCACTTTTCGCCAATACAGCAACAACGAGCAATACATTTCACTAATCATACAATATACGCGATATAATATGAAATGAGTATTATGTCTATGATATTAGCTGATATAGGCACAAATGGTGCTTTGAGGAGCTTGTATATGAGTTAGGTACATCCGAGCTTTGTTTTTCCTGGCAAGGTACATGCAACAGGAAATGGGTTACACCTTACGTCATTACGTCGTAGGAAAAGTGCTAGTTATTTTAAAAAGAACTTTATAAAATAACTAGCACTTTATAAAATAACTAGCACTTTATAAAATAACTAGCACTTTATAAAATAACTAGCACTTTATAAAATAACTAGCACTTTATAAAATAACTATCACTTTATAAAATAACTAGCACTTTATAAAATAAATAGCACTTTATAAAATAACTAGCACTTTATAAAATAACTAGCACTTTATATAAAATAACTAGCGCTTTATAAAATAACTAGCACTTTATAAAATAATTAGCACTTCATAAAATAACTAGCACTTTATAAAATAACTAGAACTTTTCCTACGACTTTTTCCACGTAGATTTCTATACTATTCGCGGCGGAAGCCAAAAAACAAATACAGACAAATTGTCGATATCTTGGGTTACGTTATTGAAGTTTTAGTACGAATCCCAAATTTTTTTTAGTACTAAATAATAAAAAAACAAACAGCAAAAAAAATATACGCTAAAAAGCAATTTTTTTTTTCAGATCTATGAAGGTCGAGTGCGCAGTACTCGTAACCGGCGTGCTTGTACGTCTGAACGTGGACGAGGCGAAAGTAGTAAGTAAGGATCGTAGCAGGTGACGTTCTGTGGTTTCTGCTTACCCCCATGGGAAATAGGCGTGGGTTTATGTATGTGTATATGAAAAAAATATTTTAAAAAGATCTGGATATTTTTTTTTGTTTTTTTTTTTTAATTCATATTATAATTATCTTGTTTATTATTTCAACTTTAATACAGACAAGGGAAATATTTTAAGAAAGGCTAGCAATAATATAGCCTCTTTCATTTAACTCGACATTCAGGTTGAACATCAATCAATCTGCCTAGCCGTTTCCCAACTATGTTAAGGTTAGCTTCCAGTCTAACCGGATGCAGCTGAATACCAGTATTTTACATGGAGTGACTGCCTATCTGACCTCCACAACCCAGTAACTGGGTAATACGATACCCCTTTTTAAGACTGTCAAAGATCCACGTGTGACAGTCGAGACCAAAGGCTTAACGTGCTTTTCGATTCACGGAATGATCTCAGTGATGTCTAAAATAAACTTTTGAAAGTAAATATGAATTAAAAATGTCACTTCTGTACTTGCCCGGATTTGAACACACAACCTCAAGGTTGTACATACCTACCAATAGTCCACTACGTTATTAGTATTCCCATATCCATTAGCCACTTGCCTCGCCATTCGCACGCACGGGTAGGTCATCTCAAATTCTCCCAAGTGACCTTTGACCTTCCAAACACTGACACAGTTCCCTAATGACACATACGCCATATTATTACGTCAATTAGTGAATAAGTGATCGTAAGTGCAAACCGCATCCGTGACGTCACATGTCAACGCTAATTTCTGAACCATTCTCTCATAGCACAACCAACATACGTTCTCGCAAACAAACTCACTCAATAACCCGTAATGTTATGAAAATAAGGTGGATATTCCAATGGTAAAAGGTTTCGTAGCTGTTGAGTGATAAACTGTCATTGTTTGGTGGTAAATTGAGTGAGTTAGTAAGTAGTAATAAAGTGGTTGTTTCAGTTTTGTGTTTAATTTACTTGATATGCGTTTATTTATTTAAACTATAAGCAACAAAAGTACGAAGGCAGACTTAATGCCTTAGGCAGTCTTTACCAGTCAACCAAAGGTGGTGAAGAAATAACATGGTAGGTGCAAAGTAATGTACGATCACTAAACAGCAAAATTAATATGAAAAACACAAAGTATTAATTTTAGTATTATTGTTTTATATTTACCTAAATATGATGAAGTTATACCTAGGTGTTGAAAGCTATAGATCCAGGGTTTTGGTGGTTATGTCTATTGCTTATGTCCATGGCGTTACATACGCCTGTATCAGAGGTTCACAAACTTTTTTTTCTCCTAAACCACTGTCAAAATCTTTATGGTTTCGGTGGAAGTGCAACAAACCCGTAAACTAAAAAAAATCTACCTGTAGGACATACTACTATAGCATTTTCTAGTTCTTACGTCACATTAAAAACTAGATTCAATTATTTTTTAATACTGTAAAACATTCAAAAGCGCCTTTCAATGCTAATTTTTACAAGTTTTTATTTAGCTTGCACTGTTCGTATGTAAGTTGTCCATTCAAAATATTTCAAATCATTTTCGACTGTTTGTGGGTATCCAATTGAGTTGAAATAGGTACTCAATATTGCAATAATTTCAAATTAAAGCTTGTTTAAAAAAAAAAAACAGTAGTTAGATAACTTTTATCCAAATAATAAATATGACAGTTTAACACATTGTCCGTACAAAAGCTGTCAAACTCATATTTATTCATCTGATAAAGGTTATGTAGTGATTAAAAAATCCGCCCATATTGAAATAAACGATTTGACTTTAAATTTGACAAAAGAAGCAGGGAAATCAGTTCAGAATCAAAATTATCTTAAAATCAATATTTATTTTCTAATCTATGAATTTATTAAAGCATACAGAATATTGATCACTGTGCATCAATAAATACAAACCTGCATATTACCATTGTTTAATATTCATAATCATAGAAATATCTCCGCTCTATTTGCCTACGAATCATTTAAATAATTTACTATTCCATAATTTTATACTTGATTGAATATTCAAGTTTGTTCTGTCAAAACGAGCTAAGCCACTAAATATCTGATATCTCAATAAAGTCAATCTAATTCAATATGTTACACTAGCTTTTGCCCGCGACTTCGTCCACCAACCACCAACTACCAACCAACTACCATACCAACTAGTTTTTATTTTGCTTTTGGTGTACCTACAATTTTTTTTATATTTATGATAAGTGCATTATTTTCGCGTGACTATAAACGGTTTTTGTTTCTTTCGTCCGCGTAAATGTTCCGCAGACGCAGATGAGGTCGCGTAATAAATAGTAGTATAATTATGTCCTTCCTTTTTCAAATAAGTTTGAACCCCAAAAAGTAACAATAAGAAGTAATTGAATAAGTTGTAGTTAAATTTCATAGAAATCAGTTCCGTGGTTTATTCATATTTATTTATTGCATACCCATTGTTTAAAAAGATGTTACAGAATGCTTAAAGCTAAAGTACAGTCATGGACCCTGTTAGGGCGCAGCAACATAGTGTTAACTGTACAAGTTAAATCAATTAATAGCATTTAGCAAAATCAAAATAATAGTTAAAGTGAACATAAAAATTACGACGAATCACGATTTTTCAAATTATTGAGATCATAAAATTAGTATGAAATTATGATATTGATTATATTGTTATAATATACTAACATTTACATTAAAATTGACATTGAGGAGGTTTTTGGAGAGAGGAAGCGTATTATTAAAATATTATGTTTAGTTCTGAAAGCGTATCAGACACACAGACAGAGTTGCTTTCGCATTTATAACATTAGTATGGATTACTTTACAGCAATAACAGTACCTACAAAATATGAATAATCTATACAAATAAATAAAATTGAAGTGTCGGCTTGTAATGTCAAAATAATAGCCTCATACTAAATGCGTATGAATATTTGTACTCACATCAAAATGACAGTTCTTAGATTTTTTTATCTGTCTGTTTGTTAAACGGCTAAACCGATTTTAATGGGACTTTTACTGGCATCTTTATCCTGTGGACAGTAAGATCTTACGACCCTACACACCCTAGTGTCAGAGTTTCTAAGCCGCCTCAAGGGCCTCTGACATGGTTTGATTGGAACCGCAAGGCCAGGTTTCCTTACGATGTTTTCCTTCACCGATGCCAGTGTCCAAGATAAACACTGATGTTATAAGGAGTAACTTAGAACTTTTATTTTAGAAAAGGAATTAGGGTTACGTGCAAAATAATCAAAACTCAACAGGTAATTGATATTCACACGAACAAAGGAATAAAAAGTAATTTATGATAAATGTGCTTTGAAAATCCAAAATTATTACAATTACTTCGAAAAATAGGAGAATGGGTTGGTTCGTTTTGCCTTAACTAAACCCACATTACGTGTACCCCTTCGAATCATCGTCTTACCTTGCCTTCGTTTACCGATATACCCAATAGCAACTTCCCCTAAAAAAACAACAATACTAGCCGCATACATAAAACCTATAAACATGAAAGCGCCTAGTAAATTCTGAATGCTTAGCGGCACTATCGTACTAGATTCTTCAGTACTAGCAGAGTGAATCAGAAGCTCATTCATCCACTTATCAATCAAACCATTCTCCGACACGCTACGTATAATATTATTGAACCTCTCCAACATAGGAAACCAACGCCTCGACAGAATGGCTACCCCGTATTTATACATGTTATTACTTTCAGGGAAACAGTAAATTAATGGCGCCCCTTTACCCAATTTCTGGTCTTGGTAGACGGCTTGACGTCTCGACGATACAACGGCAAAGTTTCTCTGCAAAGCTGCCCGTCTTACACCCTCCGAGAACGTAGTCGTATTGTACTTGCGATATAAATAAAACGAACTCGCGTTATTAGTCTCAAAATAAGGCCGATAAATCCCTCTACCTCCCAGAGGAATTCCAGACAGTATAAGATCCGCCTCAGTACTTATCTGCTTTTCAAATCGCGGATGCATTAGGAAACTTCTGAGAAACGACTCGTATGATATCCCCATGTTTATACTGAAACAGAGCCAAGCGAATATTAGGGTTCGGAAAGTGGTGCTTCTCGGTTCGAATTTGGATCCCCAACCTAGTAACATGCTGAACGTCATTAGCAAGGAATTTGTCGGCCATTTTGTTGCTTTACTGTGCTCTCTGTAATAGAAGACGTGGAACATCAGACCCATTATTACAAGGCTGAAGAATGTGGCGATCCATGTAGTCCATTGGAATATGATTACCAGGTTATCCCAGGTCGGCGCTTGACCAGCTTTTGGTACGCAGAACGTCATCTCATCTTGTAAATAGTTCACAGTTGGATGGAACCACTTTCGCAGTACCCTCGTCACTTCAACATTTCCTATCACCAGGTCAGCTGACTCATTCCTCAGTACCGCAAACGCTCCCGTAGCAGTTCCATTTTGGTAGACTTCGCCCCAATTTTCTTGTATCTGTGATGTTCTTGTTATTAACGACATGTTTGTGAACTGGCTTATGATTTTGACGAGGTTTATTTCGCCGCCCTTTGCAAACTCGTGAGCGTCTTCAAACGAAGTATTGGTAAGCTTTCTTACTGGAGGCATTACGTATGGCTCAGCTATGACAGCGTAAGCCACCAAGGGACAGCCTTTCATGTCAGAGGGGAACATGTCGTGCTGCTTTTGAAACTCGTATATTGTGTTATTTGTACATCGGTCTAGTATGTACACAGAGTCACATTTTCCTCCACAATTAGTGTCGCTGTACGGTCTCCAAGTATAAGATATAACCACATCATTATATTCGTCGTAAATGAACACGATTGTTTTGAACAACTTGTAATCTCGAAGTTCGTTAATGAATTCTATAGCCGTCTCCTCTGCGGTGTCGTTATATTTCAACTGATAAAACACTATGGCTTTAGCGAGAGGATTCCAAGTTGGCAATTTGTTCAATTGCAGTATATTTCTCTCTAGTTCAGATTTCTCTTCCAAAATCAACATATAATTTTTCGCTTTCTCAGGGAAATGTGAAGCGTTTGCATGCGGGTAAAAAGAATCTTTTACCATAATAGAATATTTGATACCGCTGTGTACAGTTTGCAATAATAGTCCTTGTGTTGTTGAAGAATAAGAGTTGATGTTGATTATCACGATGCTGCCGCTTAGGGCCTTTTTCTCAACGAAATATTTAGCGGAGAGTTTTAAAACGCATTCAGCTGTTTTTGTTATTAGTCCAGAATTTCCAGTTGTCATTAGTAGTGGGTTTTCACTCATGCTCGAAGTAAAATGTATGAAAAATAAAAGTGTAGGACGAACGTAGAGCATCTTGGACGACCGCTAATGTTCGCGAAGGCAGCACTAATGGTGAACTGATTCATTGTGTGGTAAAAACTTTGAACTTTAAAGCTCAGGGGTTTATAACTGTTTACTTTTTAACTCTATTGTTTTTCGTTCTATTCTACGTTTTAAATTCGAATAATCTGTTCTTAATTTAAAAGTAACATTTAGGAACTGTTAATTTCTTTTGTTCTTAGTTACTCTTTTGTGTTCTAGAATTTCAAAACATTTTGAAACAAAAGCCCTTATTTGTAACAACATTCTCATATTCAATAATTGCTGTTTTAAGATCAAAGTAAAATACATTGGCTTCACAAAGAATCTTGTTAACAACGAAATTAATTATTAAGATCCTGTAAGCACTTTGTATTATATTTTGGAGAATGGTTCTGGCGTCTTACACCACAAATATGTAGACTACTATGTTACGATATCATTATGTACCTAGTAATTGCAATAGTCTGGCTTTTACGTTATAATCACCTGTGCTTTTGGCTAGTCGTCTTTGAGATTTGCTGCCGTGACTGAAATTGATTAGGTATATATGTATATTATATACTCGTTCATTTATAAAGTATTGCGATGAATAATAAAATGGCAGCCAATCGAATAACATTAAACGTATCTTACTACAGTTGCTAATGAACAGAAAATACACGTTATGTCTCTGATTTAGAGTTTCCTCAGGGCAGTGGATTAAATAACGGTCTGACAAATATTTTTTAGAAAATATGGCACAAGATCCACCCACCAGACCATGTCCATATGTATTCAAGAGGAAGTATCGGATTTATTTTTCAAAATAAATAGTTGTCTCGTAATCCTCCTTTCAATTCTTTTCATTAAAAAAATCTTGAGTTGTTTTACGCTAGCTCAATAATTTGCACCTGCCATTTTATCCTTTCACCACCTTTGGTTGACTGGTGGAGAATGCCTAAGTCCGCCTTAATGCCTTTTGTTATTGTAACGTAAAGTTTAAATAAATAAATAGGTATATATCAAAAAGAAGGTATGCGTACTTCAACGCTCGGAAACTTTCCAAGGATTTTGCACAATTTTGCGATTGAAAAATCAACCCAATCTCATATTCCATAAGAATAAATCTCAAATATTTTACAAGACAAAAACGGTTGCACATTCCTGCTCATACTCAGTATTTATCATAATGAAGGTTCCCGCAATATACGGAATAGCTGTGCCATTACAATAAATATTATATAGGTACCTGAACCATTTCAGCACGCGACGCTTTTATGAAAATATCAAAAGTTCAGAACAATCTTCGTATTTTGTTTAATCGCGATGTGATTACTTTAATGTAGGTAGGTACCTATCGTTCGCTTTTCCTTTTGTAGGTAGGAGTTCAAGGACGTCGATAAATCGAACCTTTGTTAACATAAGTTCAAGTGTATGAGTGTTTGGTGCAAGCGACTGCTGAGTGTAAGGTCGTGGGTTGGATCCCTAGGTTGGGTAAAAATTGTTAATGGGTTTTTCTATTAGGAATTTCTTAGTTGCAGCCTAGAGATAAAGGTTGACGATGTGCCTACAGACAACCATTGATAAAGTTACATTATTTTTGTTTTTCTGACAAATAGATTAATTAAGAATGTAACTGGAAACGCCTCTACACTCTATGAAAATTTCAATTTTACGGTTCATGAGTTACAGCCAGCGACAGACAGACGGATGAACCGCCAGCGGAGTTTTATGAATAGGGTCCCGGTCCCATTGGCACCCGTCGGGTATGCTATCCTAAAAAGGAGACACTTCTGATTTTAATTTTGAAATAGAAATAAGTTCAAAAGTTACTTCCTTGAGTGACAAAGTCAAAGACAAAGCGTTTATTTAAATTAGACCATTTACAGGCACTTTTGAATCGTCAACGAGTCGGTCAATTAGTCAGAAAATTGAAGCTAGTTTCTCGTTTCAAAATGCTACAATATTCTCGTTGCGTCTGTGAAAACAGTGAAAATGAATACAAAACAATAAAAATAAAAAATAAGGCATGGTGGTTAAGGCCTATCTGAAAGCGCTCGTTCACGTACACGACGAGTGGACCAGCACCACTCAGCTTGAAAGGGAGCAAAATGATTCAACAGAACAACAAAAACGGGTAGTAAGAAAATAACCATCACTAGGATTCAAGGTCCATCGATTACGTTCATAATCGTTTGTAATGTATGTGAGTATCGTTAAGATCTCTGCCCCTTTTTGGGCTAAACTTTGTGCGCGGTTCATGATTTGTGAGCGAACTTTAAGAGGAAAGTTTTCTGAAGTTCGAATCAGATTACAACATTAAGATAAATGCTTTATTTCTATACCTACGTGTGGTTTTGACTGTGAAAGAAAACTAATCTTTATGGATTACTTGATAAATGACGGTTTCGTAAAGCCTTGACAGGTATTCATTGAATCGTCTATCGTAATGCATTAGGTTGAGGTTTGCGAAACCAAATAAGTACTACACAGTATAGTACTGTCCGTCTGTCTGTCTATCTGTGTGTGTACTGTGTGTGTGTGTGTGTCTGTCTGTGTGTGTGTGTCAGTGTAGTAGTAGTAGTAGTCACTTATACTTTTTTATGAAATTTTTGCATATCACAAAATAATGTTACCAGGAATTGGCTTAAAATTACAAGTTAGTACTTTCTAAGCTTATCTTAGACATCGGTGAAATCATCATCATAATCTGCGGAACGGAGTCCAGTGATACATAGGCTTCTCCTAAAAATAACTACAATAACTGGTTCTACGGTGCCCGCATCCAGCGGTTTTTTGGGACCTTCAACAGGTTATTGGTCCACATTCACCGTGAGACCTGGACTTATGTAATTAATAGGTCTGAAATCGCCAATTTATCTTGAACAAGTATGGTGATCAATGCTAGTACCTTCTCCGTATGGGAAGAAGCCTATACTCCGCAATATAACAATAATAGGCTGAGCCGCAAAAATACTTCAGCGACAATCGATGCGAAATCTAAACTGTAGTCAAATTAGAGATATTTTAATAAATTGCGATAGCAATTGTTTTTAAACTTTATTACGGGAATTGCACCTTTGATCTCCAGGAATTTAATAAAAACTAAAGGACCCAACAGGCAAGCCCAACGCCTGCCGCGCTTGCGGGACGTCTTAACAGGATACCGTGGCCCCGGAACATAAAGGGCAACAGAAGGAACAGGGTGGCTTTAAGTCAGTAAAAGTCTGACAGTACCTTCCGCCCCACCCAGGGCGGAAGGACTCATTTGATGAATACCACCTAAAAAAAAAAAAGGATATTGGGTGGCGTATGAATCGTTAATTTAACCGTGATAATCTAAATGTATTTATCGCTGAATTCGTTTTGCATCGTAGACTATTGTATCTCTTCTACAACAAGAATAGCCATCGGAAGGATTTGGATTACTAAATCCAACTTACTAGCAAAATGAGAATTATTTAAAGTTGTTATAATTGACTAATTCAGCTCAACCGATGACACAGCAGACTTTTTTAACTAAACGAAGTTATTAATGATTTTTCTAATTATTTATTTATCGTGTTTTATGAAAAACTAGCTTTATTTAGCCCGCGACTGCGTCTGCATAGACATCAGAATGAAGCCCAAGTTGTATACCGCAATAGTAGTAATAAGTATGCCGAATGTAAATAGTCATATTTGTGAAAAGGATTAAATAAAACAACATCGCCATGTAGGTAATTTACATAATATATTATTATTTTTAAAAACTGTCGCTTTTACATTGAAACTAAATTTGGTCCGACCGGAATCGTGAGTAACAAGTTAACAACATCAGTTAAACATGGTGTAACGAACGAAATTATAATATTCACATTTATTTTTGACAGACACAATTATGAGATGTAACAAATTCCAACCATATAAATATCGAAACAAACATTGTTGATTAACCAAATATTTCTTGAAATATTGCAAGCCTGGTTTACAAATTGACTGAATTATTTATAGAACATTTTTTTAAATTTATATCTGTGTTAATTAATTTCAAGTTTTTACATTTTATTTACGTTACATTTCATTTACGTGATGCTTCATTTTCATTTGTATTACCAACGTCTTTTACATCTTTGAGTCGTAATTCTTTCATCTTTGTCTAGACGATTACAATCTTATGATAATTCAAAGATTGACGAATTTTAAACCATACTCTTGTAAGAAAAACTTCATTTTATAATGAACGTGTTTACATTTCATATTGTGTCTGTAAAAAAATCTACAATACAATTACATCACGGTATAAATGATTAACACACTAAACATTACGACTAAAATTGACAGATAAACAAATTGTTTTTTTACTAACATTTTGTGCCGTAAAACGAGTGTGATATACACCGTACAGTACCACTTATGTTTACAGTATTATATTGAATAACTATTTACAGTAAATGCCGTGTTTGCGTGTAGAATATAAAAATAAACGATTGATTGGCATCCGAGTGATGACAGAAACGAATCGATAGTTTATTCGGTCATAAAAGTTTACCGACATAAAAGTGATTATACAAAGTAAACTTTTAGAAAATTGGCTTTTAGTTGATATGGTTTTGCTATCCTATTTTTCTTCTATCAAGAAAATAATGATGACGTACAATGATTTAGTTACAGGTGTAGAAGAAGCCATTATCAATCGCGTATCTTTATTTTTCACACTCAAACATCACATTAAATGCAACTTCGAATACCTAAAACCTGTGCTTTATAACAATCTATATAAATATGTTATTTTTTCGTCTTATTTTAAAGCTAATTCAAGTTTTTATTAATCGGAAAGAGGAAATCGGGACGGTGGATGTACAAATACACACTAGATGTAAAAATATAAGCAGCATTTTTATAAATTATGGTTCAAGAGAGAAATTGCATGCAATATTTTCAGTAGGATAGCCAGAAAGTTGCCTGATGGTAGAAAATAGATGTCAGTGAAGGCAGCTTAAAATTACTGAAGAGACATTGCCAATTAAGTAGATTTTAATTATTTGTAGTTAACAGTTATAATGCTATCTAACTTCAACTGCCCATTGACGTGTTCAATCGTAATAACGAAAATAATGTTGACTTTATTTAGGATCATATGCCAAAAGACATTAGCGGGCAAATATCGGGTCCCTGTGGCACTCCAATACTAATATGTTTTTATTTTAACATTGCGTAGCCTTTTTCTTCGCACAAAGCTTTTGGTAAATATTTTATGAATTTTGATGACTTATTATGTTAATGAAAATGAGCATGGTAGGTCTCCAACTATCACAAACCCATGCTGTAGTGAGTCAAACGCTTACTTAAGAACCATTTTTCCTCTTCATACTTCATTGCAGACTTTCTTCGCGAAACATCTTATTTCAATATCTCATTGTATTTATCATCCTTATACATTTTAAAGGAATTAATTTGAGGATAAATTGACTGAGTATTTACTATTTAATTAACATTCTCACTATTAGTCAATTAGGCCTGAGATCAAAGTAATCGAAGACAAGTTGAGCAAAAGAATCATTAAGAGGAGGGAATTAAGGGATTGGATCACATTTAACTCTTGATAATTAGGGGTAGGTACTATCTTGTATACCTTTAAATACGATGGATCAGAATTACCAAGAGTTACATCGGTGATCGAGTAATAAAAGTGTCCCAATAGAAATACAGAATACATTAATATGGAGGATATGTTTAAACTCAGAACATCTATATTCCATACCAAATCTACAAGCTCATACTTGTTACGCGTCCTACAATATTATACCTGTTTTCATTTCTAACTCCAAGCGAATTTAGATCTTATACTCTGATGATTATGATTCCTTTTTCTATACTACTCGCCTCGCCCTGCCTATTTAAAAATATTGTATAACATCTAATATATATAGGAAAGATTATTGAGAATCGTAAAAGTACTGTAGTCTTCAATTGAACGATATGCTTCAATTTCGTGATGGCAGCTCCAAATATAGCATTTTCATCTTATGTCTTAGGTAGTCGTAGATCATTGAAGGTTTGATTGTGTATCAACATTGAACAATTTAGGTAGGTATTTAAAATTACGTAACAAAGCTTCCAGATCGTAAAAGATTCCGAAGGTACTTGAAGATGTACCTTTTTTATAACTTCCATCGTTTATAATATTCATATAGTAAAGTTACATGAAAATCACAATTTTAATTGATCCAATCATGATACACAAACAATTTAATGTCTACAACCAATATACAATAGTCTTAGTTTAATTTAAACTATTAAAGGCAATGTAGATAGAAAAGTTAAGTCGCAAATACATGAATCATAGCAATGTACAGGTCAGAAAAGCTAAGGTTTAACAATAAAACATCAGTAACAAAAACAAATGAAACTAACTATACAATAGTAAAATGCAATTCCATATTCTATAGGTTTTTTCTATCACGATCTTTTGCATACTAGACTGGAGTATTATCGAACTAATTTCGTACGACTCTCTCATATATTGGTTACAAGATATTATAGTTTTAGGAAGGATTTTTTTCTGCTGCTCATCTAGTACGCACAAGACTTAACAAACGCATCCGTACACACAAGTGACCCATCTATAAACATTATCAATTAATATTTACAAAATACTAAAAACACTTGCGTATTCAGTCATTATGTCTTATCATCTTAAAGCATTAACGCCCAATGTTCCGGCGAGGTTCGATTTAAAGCGTCTAACAACCACTCACTATGTTCTTGATATGTCCAACACACACAAAACTATAGTTGTCTCTTTCGCACTTGGGTTTAAACGTACCACTCTTTGATTCCGTCTCGTTTAACGGGCTGTGTTGGTATGGGTGCGAGGGGTGCGGAGGGCGCAGTGCCGTTTCTGTTGAGTGGGAGAGGTTGCAGGTTCCGCACTGCACCTCCCGTTGGAGCGCTTGATGCTCCGCTTTGGTAGCTCGAATGAGCCTAGGAAATAAAAACAAATTAGTAGTCTATCTAACAAGACAATATCGAAAGAGAAATAAAAAAAACATAAAAAAAATATTTGCTAACCGAAATTCGGTCTCGGTGGCCAATCTCATTAGAGACTAGCCAAATACGCAGTAGATAATATTAAATTGTACACAAGTGCCTGCAAACACTGATGCATACCCTCTTCCCTGACTCTCTTAGTCCGATAGGTCGGCAATCTAACAAGACCGGGGAGAGATCAGACGCAGAACCAAATGCTTCCCGAGTTACGGGGGTTTGTCATACTACAAATTACTATCAAACTATGGACCAAAAATTCCTAATGGAAAAATCCAACAGCACTTTGCTCGACCAGATCATCAAACCCAGGTCCCCTAGCTCAGCAATCTCACTCGCTACCACAAGACCAACAGGGCAGGTATGACGTAATGTTAGTTCTCCAGTACAATTTAAAAAAACACATGCAAAAGTAGATTAGGATCAAATTGAAACATGAAACATTACCTGGTTGCCCAACAGCGCAGCACTGGCTCCTTGCTGATAGTTTTTGTCTTCTGTCACTTTATACGAGGGGTCGAATTTGAACACGATGTATTTGAGCACTATGATCACTATCAATATTATTGCTATCAGCACCGATGCCACAATACCTGGAATGTTGAATATTTAATTTAAAATCATTGTCTTTTCTTAAAAAAAGCTCAGTCATCTATTCCACCATTAAAATACTATCCATTGAAAAACAATTCTATCGGATTGCTGTAATGCCAAGTTGCGTATTTGGTAAGTTTACCTCTTACATAACTTACCAATTATTACTGATTCATTTAACATTTGATGATAAGCTAGAAGATTGTTTTATGTACAAAAACATAATCTACTTAAGATTGTCCTCAAAGCTGGCGTGTCAGCATTTCCCGCATAATTCGATAGATGGCGCTATTTTGTAGGACTTAATTTTTGACTTGGGCTATAGTTTTGCTTATACATAGTTTGTACAAAATTAAGAAGAGTTGGGGTATCTAACTTTAGTAGATTTCTCAGCAATTTCGAATGCTAGTTTTTCAACAAAACTCACATAGTTATGTGTGTAATCTTTTCGTGTACTATAGGTAACTATTACTATATTATGATTCTGTGATACATTGTAAAATACTGTGAGCCTTTTCATTACATATTCGAACTTACCAACAATGGTCGCGAAGAATTCCGATTCAGGCGGCACTACCCTATTATCCGTCGTCTTCGGGTGATACCACTTCGGTGTTACATCATACCCATTGTATTCAGGATGAACTCTGCCAGGCATTCTGTCTTGCTCACTCTCTGTCTCATAAGTGGGCGTCCTGGCTTCTATCTCGTTCTCGCGTCGGTCTTCGTATTCTGGTATGTGGTTAGTGTCTTCTTCTGTAGTATGTGTTGGATCGTCTGGTGTATGTCTGCCTGTTAGTGTTGGTGTGAAGTGGTTACTTGTTCGTGTATGAGAGTGATCTGTAAATAATATAAAAGAGAATATTCATAAATTATTATAGCGACTAATTCTTTTAATTTTTTTATAGAAAAAAAAGAATATGAAAATCATTTTTGCTAAGTTGAGCAATAAGAACTTCCATTCTTAAAAAACTTTACAAAAAATTTGTGGATGATAATAAACTAGTGGCAAGGTCTCCATACAACTCAATTTCTACCGGCTTCCCTTCCCCGTCATCAAATAAAAACATGTTAAAACAAATTGTCCGATTTTGTTCTTTTTTGGTGCGCTAGATGGTATTCAATCCAGAAAAGTAAAACTGTAAGCACTCTATATCTCATTCTAAGTATTGAATGGTCTTATGAAAATAGACCCTTCGCCATTGTAATAAATTATAGTTTTACCATCAGTAGGAGTAGTCCTCCTTTCAGGAGGTGTAGCGGTATCAACGGTGCCAGCGTGCATGTTGTCGTGGTCAGGCAACGTTGGCTGCCCAGAAGTGCTACTCTTAGTAATCTCACTGGAACCAGTGGACCCATCAGTAGAACCTTCTAGAGTCTTGTCGACGTGTTCCGTAGACACGATGATGACTGTTGGCGATGTCATGCTGTGAGTACTGCTTGCACCGGTTCTGGAATTATAAAAGGAGTATGTTTAAGTGTTTAAGAAAGGTTGCATTTATTTATTTATTTATATTTAATGCATATACTATTTAAAAAGTATTATAATTTTTAAAGAGTGATTATGGAGTTTCCTGCTCGTTCTTCTCCATAGAAACCTACTATTTGGAATAAGTAACTAGTTACAACTTTCTAACTCATTGACTCCTTGACAATTCAAGAATGTCTGTAAATGACTTAAAATAAATTATTTGATTTAGATTTGCAATCATAAACTATGTCATTTATGCTCTAAAATGATTCAATAACCATTCCTTTTTTAAGGTTTGATGTTTTATAAAATACTTACGTTGTCATTGGATGGTCAGGTTCCGTAATCTCGTCAACGTTGGAGCCGGATCCTTCGATACAATCTTCGTCGTCACACGGCTTCATCAGCTTACCGCTTGCATCGCCCTGAATATAATCATAATTATTATAAAACAAAACTCATTTTATTCATATCACATCTACCAATGACGTAAAAAACGGGATATTATTTTATTGTAATTTGTACCTTATGCAACCTAGATGGAGGTCGTCTCGTAGATGGCACATACACCGGAGTAATGAGATCATCACCAGACCCAGCGTCTGGTAGCACACAGGCATCTTCATCGTCATCTCTGCAGCCTGACCCAGCTCCAGAGTACACCAGCTCGTCTAGTACTCCAGGACCTCCGTACCCTGAAGGCGGAGTCTGAAAAGGTAAAACGGATTAAAAATTATCATAAATTGTCCAATTTTTATCTTTAACGTGGATTTTACTAAAACCATCAAGTTCTACATAACATAACATCACGCCTGTTATCCCCGAAGGGTTAGGCAGAGGTGTACTCATTAGTACACCCACATTTCGCCAGTTATGTTTTTAGTCCCATGTAATAGGGGGCGAGCCTATTGCCATCAACCGGGCACAAATCCAGACTCCGAGGCTGCTGCTACTAAGAAATTCCTGATGGAAAAACCCAATAACACTTTGCCCGACCTGGGAATCGAACCCAAGACCTCATGCACAGCAGTCGCGCTTGCGACCACTAGACCAACGAGGCAGTCTACGAGGCATCAAGTTCTACTTGTGCTATTTCTCCATTAGCAAGAGAAATATTAGCCATCATGCTATTCCTATTTGACCATGAGTAGGTTATCTATTTTATAGAGAAGGAGTCTAGCCATACTTTAGGAAAGTTTAAAATTATAGACACTGCACCTGTTGCATCCTATTTATATCTCTGTCCAGCGGCGTATGTGCTCTCCTGGCGTCTCCTCTAACAGATACAGAAGGGTCACCAGCTGCAGCCAGGTCCAGCACTCTGACGCTATCCACCACCATCCCTGCGATGACGCCGCTGAATGTGCGCGAGCCACCAGACCCGCCACCCACAGCTATGGTGGACATGCCATTGAAAATCGTAGATTGTTGGCCACCTGAAAAAAAAAATATTTAAAAAAATGGAAAACAAAAATAGCGTGACACCCAAGATTGCCCCACACCAGGAATTATTTCTGTGGCTTGAGTGCGATATGATATTTTTTTAAATATTTATCCTATTTAAAAAGTGAAGTAAAAAGACAAGTAGCACGCCAACTAGTACCGGCAATTCTACACTTCCGATGAAATCCTCAACTATTTGTCTTTCGAAAAAAATCTTACCTTGAGGATGCCTAATAATAACAGCATAGTTGTCCAGCTGTAGAGAGGCTCTGCTGCCATTTCTGGTGAATCTAGCCACGTGATATGCTCCATCATCAACTCTAGCAGTCTCGTCACCTAACGGATGATCACCTCCACCTACGTTGTAGACCATGAAGAGGTTGCCACGTATCTGAAGGTCACAAAATTTAATTTATAATCGAACTTTTGTACTATTTCATATCAAAAGTTGGTGTCGTTATCAAATCATAGGTGTATTTCGGGACAGTATAAAACGTCGATGATTAATCACTGGTTTTTTTTATGATAATTGCTTATCCAAGGTGACAATGTTTTGAGACCATAAAATATAAAGTCATCGTATTATCGACAATAAGAATAAAGAGCCAAAATAAAACACGGCATATTTATTGAGTAGCACTAACCAATAACATCAATCATGACTTATAAAGCCATGAATGTATCCTAATTTTAGTTAATAACACTCCATTTTGCCAAACATTATGTCGTTATATACAGAACCTATCAGATCTTTAAATGATGCACTACTCACAATTTCCATCTGCATGTAATCCTGTGTGTTCGAAGACTCAATCCTCAGCAGTACAGCATCAGCTTTACTAGTGACGAAGCCGAGGGCTACCTTGTCTGTTTCTGTGTCTGCCACAGAATCAGTTGGGAAGGTGTAGGTGATAATCCCTCGTCCTGGACCGAACTCATACGCTACCGATTCTGAAATAAAACCAAAACCAAGAATTTGTGTGTATAATTGTATAAAATATAATTTGTTTTTATTATATCGATACTTTCTAAGCAATTATGTATTCATGTACCACAAAGTCTTTTAGCATTAAGTGATTATTAGTATTATTGATGATTAATAGAAGTGATGAGTGAAATAATCGACGTAAACAAAACTGGCAAAACAAAACTCTATAATTAAAATAGTAATAGGTATTAGTAAATGGAATATTTATAGATATCTCTTGCCAATGACATACCATCATAACACGTAGGTCCAGTAAACGAAGTCAAGTCACAATCACAGACATAAGTATTCCATTGCTGCACACAAACGCCTTTATTCGCGCACGCATTGTGCGTACACTTCGTTGGACCTGCAAATGAAGATAAGGTATGTTTAATGAAATAAAATTCATGGTACACTCTTTTTTTACGAGTATGAATATTTAAATCAATTTTGCTTTCTTATTCAGTTACTACTCAAAAAGTGTCACAGCGATTACATTTTCTGCTCTTTGCTATTTTAATAAGAATCTAAATCGTTTAACATTTAAAATAATCATCAACGGTCTAATTCTTACCTTCACATCCTGAGCCTAATGAGGAGCTAGGCACTACAGCATCTTCCATCAACGACGGTGACTCTCCAGGAAGGTCTAGACTTGACATACATCCTTCAAACCCTTGCCTGGATAAGACACCGACTGGTAACGCTGTGTACATATCTTTTGGCACTCCTCCTACGTAAAGTACGCTGTCTAGTTCGAGCATGAGGTTAGAACCTGAAATATCGAATGTGCTATTAAATAAATATTGTCTAAAACAATTGAATCTTTGGTCTAGTATTTTGTAAAGTTGGACGTTCTTATATAGTCTATGTATAAACTTATTGATACTAGTTGTTACATGTTAGTCGTCATTATCTACTTACTTGTAGTGTGCATTTCTAAATCATCATCAACCTGTAACGTATGAATCTTTGGCGTCGGCCTCCTTACAGACACTGTGTGCCACCGATTGTCATTCAAAAAGTTCTTTAGTTTATCTTTCATCGTCACTACTCCATCGCCCAGGTTAAACACGCAGTGTATATGGCCATTTACCAGCTCTACGGCTATGAAATCCTGTTTCTTTCCTCCATTGTAAAAGAGCAATCCGTCCATTTCCGTGGTACGGAAATAAAAGTCCAAATAAGTATTCGCATACGCCTTCAATAGCGGCAACCCAACGTATGTATGCTTAGATTTAAAAGTAACAGATTTATAAACATTTAGTGAATCAGGCTTCACGAATTTTCCAGTAAAGATTAGATTGGAAGTGTCATAGATATCGTTGGTCTCTTCATTGGTGCCAATTCCAAGTGTCTTGGCCATGTCGATGTATCTAATTCCGTTGAAAACAAACTTTTGTAGATAGCCAACAAAGTTTGGTAAAGTAGAAGTCATCTGTATTTCTTCTTCAGGATGAAACAATCCTCCTAAATGCAACGTTGATATTTCTAACGTTGATGCTTTTCCTAAAATCGTCTCAGCTGTAAAACCAACTTATGTTTTAGTACAAGATAAACTTACAAATATACACAATGCAACACACCTATCCACAACATTGACTGTAAACGAAAAATAAATTAGCAAAGTAAACTCTTATAGAATTGTTATTAGCAGCCATTTTGAAGTTATATACATTTTAGATCTGCTGTTACGTGATAGACAAGCTTAGATAGATGTTTATGAATCAGACAGTTAATCAATTGCTAGAAGATGCATAGCGACAACATTGTTAAGAATTCCTTCTTTGTGATAAACAGATTGATCATCTAGAGGCAAATAAACTAGCAGAAGTTATCAGCTTTGTCTTAAGCTACTTGTATTATCCATTCAAATGCAACGACAATCAATAATTTTCTTAATTTGCTACATTCTCTTTAAAATATTTATAATTCGGTTTACATCACATTATAAAACACATTGAGAACCGTATTTTATAACATTATGTTCCCATCAAGTTATATCATTAATAAACAATTTTGAAACGTATATTTACTTACACATTTATTTGAATAAAAGCTGCTCAAATATTCTCCGTCTCGAAGGACCAAAGGACCAAGAAATTTTGAACATAATAACGAGTTAAAGAATTATTTGAAGGACGTTGAAGCTGAGCAGCATTTATCAGCTCTAATTACTACTTTAGCACATTCACAAAGGACACTACTAGAAGAAATGAATATAAATGAAGTAAGAAACCATAGCGACCAACAGAAAGGTGATACACAGTGCCAGCTATCAAACAACGGAAAATAAGCAGCTAACTACTCTCTAATAGGACGTCTAACAGATATACACTTTCCAGAAGAGGTCGGAAAGCGTCAAATTTGAATTTGCTTGGTTTCAAACAAGTTAATTCAAATTTCTTCTTAAGTTCTATATTTGGTTTGACTGCGTTGGTATTTCTAATTAGTTTATTACAAAGATCTCTTATTACGTTATTTAGTTAATGTAATTTGTTATGTTTTTCTCTTGATTGTTTTTTGTTTGTTAAATTAATAATTATGTATAAAATTTCTTTAATATTTTATTAAACTGTAGTGCTAAGCTTTAGTATGTTTTTTTATTAATATAACAAGTAATAATTGTAATCATTATTTTAAAGCTTTGGGAACTCAGTGGTTAATATAGCGAAAGAGCCATTGTCTTGTCTATTAGACTAGAAGTATGGCTTTCAAATCTGATGGTACATTTATGTATTTACAAATATTTTACTTATAATTATTTTAAGCAATTTTGAATGTTGAATTATAAAACTTTAGTTTGCATGTGTGAAGACTCTGTATCATGTATGTGTGTGTTCAGTTCAGCAATTCTTGCCTTCTCTTCACAAAAGATCACCAACGCAGCCAAAGCAAAACCAACCTTGTCGTCGTCTACTTAGGGGTCAAAACAAAAGGTGTGCGGGTGGTGCCCCGTGCATACGTACATAACATACCGCGCACGGGTTGCGCTCCATCCACTTGGAGCTTGAGGTTGGAGGCGCGGCGTGAAAACCTAACTGTATGCCAAGTATCATCCGCTACGTTCGTTCCTGCTAGAAGGTTCTGGAAACCAGAGGAAATCACATTTCAATTCCAGGAAAGAAGTCATTAACCTCTAATAGAACTTTCTAATAATAATGAACGGTGGAAGGGACATCGTTAAAAAAATCATTTTAGACACACTAGAAAAGAAATACTCGTTCGTTATTTAAATGAAAAATCTGCTGTCCCATATGAAACTAACACTTACATAAATCAAAATCTACGGAACAGCTGACTGACTCTATACTTAGTAAAAATCCATTGTTTACCATAAATATTTCCAAAAACATTATATTCTCAAAAACTCAACAATTCACCTCAATAGGAATAATTCAATCATGTTTATAGTTTGTTTTTGCTTCCATAACAACAGCCTGTCTATATTATTGTAACTGTGCCTTCAATTGTCAAATTATATTCTGTCTTACCTTCTCTCTATCCCCAAGCCTGACACTGGCCCTGACTCTCCCAGCTGCCACGGCCAACTCGATCCTATCAGCAGAATGTTCTGAAGCCGTTCGGAGCAAAAGACCAGCTCTACTGGTGCGGAACCGCAGCAGTAACTCTTCAGTCTGTGTGATGTGTTCAGGGCCCAATGCTGCCGTGAGATGCTGACTCCCATTTAGATAAATAGTTGCAGTTTCTGGAAAAGTACACAAAATAATTAATAAAATAGTTGAATATTAAGCTAGGGCCATGTGAAACATTTATTGAATACCTATTATATTTTGTAATTCATTTATTTCTTTTACTGAATTATTATTTCTGCAATTTTATCAAAGAGTTATTATAAGAGCCATAAGCTAATATATTTCCACGTCCAATATATTATCTTAATATCTATACTCCATTCAATAAATCAAATGATAAATAACGTTTCAATGATATCGTTATTTCAATGTTAGCCTTTATTCCACAATATTTAAAGCAATATAGGAATAATTTAACACCAAGATTCTCTCAATCATATAACACAATAACTGCCGTTAATAAAATTAGTCGTTATTATTCAAATACTTTAAAAAATGGAGGACAGGTTAATAAGAAATTGTTGATATTGACCTCTTCCACACGTGGGACCTCCATAGCTAGTCATAGAGCAATCACAGAGCGGTCGGTTCCAACCCTCAGAGCACGGGGCTCCATGCTGACACGGAGAACTGACGCACTGCTTCATCAGGACATGGCATGCTGGTCGAACTGATGCTGTAAAGAACAAACCAAAAAGGCTTTTAATACTTGCGTTTATAATGTCATATAGCAGCTTTTTACTGTATGCATATGAATATTTACACGGTAGGTACTTAGACCTAAATACAATATTTCGAAATGATGTCTGTCTGTTTATTACGGATAGTCTTCGAAAAGCTGGACCGATTTTGACGGAACTATGAGGAAAAGTTTACTTTTGTTTAAAAAAAAATAGATTAGTATACCGTGCAAAAAAATATCTTGGGGTAATAAATATTCGCGCGGACGAAGTCGCGGCCATATTAATATTTTTTATCAAAAAAATCAACTATCACTAAAAGTTATAAAAATACTATTTTCTTTATCTTACCAGAATCTTGTTGCCGTGCATAAGCAGTCAGATCTTGAGGTTTTCCATTCAACACCAGATCACGGATACAGCCCACGAACCCTTGCCTCAAGGCTGCTGTCCACAAAGCAGGTGGAGTTCTTGATGCTGAGTACTCCGAGCCGAGACCACCGACGAACAGTGGACCATCTAGTTCTAGTTGATTTGATTCTCCTGAAACATTTTAAATGTAGATATTAGAAAAGAGCTAAAAGAAGGAATATTGAACTCAACTTTTCAACCTTGTGGCAACGAGATGTCTTAGCCCCAACAACAAAGTCAAAGTCAAATCCTTTATTTCAATAAAGTCATTAAAAGGTACCTTGTGAATGTCATGTACACGAAATAAAAAGAATTGTATCTAGTTGCCCCTTCTAAAAAGAGGCCCAAATAAATGGCAAAGAATGGGCAAGAAACTCCATACATACTCTTTTTTTAAATCAATGTTTTACAATATATGCATACTTTATATCAGAACGCTAGAGATAGAAAACATGAGAAATCTTTGTATGACTAGCTGATATTAAATGTATTTGAAGATCAAAGTCAAAACATTTATTTCACACAGGCACCTCTAATTGTCAAGAAGTTGGTCAGTAACTCAGAAAGTTACCCTAAATACTCGTTCCAAAACGTAGGTAGGTTTCTATGGAGAATATAACATCAGCATTGTGACATTCTAGGACAATAATATAATTACATGAATAGAGAAGCTTATTCATAACAATATAATTGATTAAATTAAACTTATAGCTTTAATTATCTCCAAAATGTATGTGAAATTAATTAACAATGCTTTATCGTGCATATTAATTGTCATAATATACATAATTGAATCCATTCAATAGTAATTATGTGGAATCCATTAATGTGAGATAAAACTACAATGACCTTTGACATAGGTGATGTATATATATGAGGATATTATACTATAGGTTCTGCCCGCAACGTGGTCTGCGTTAAGATACGTCTTCAATTACTGCTGCGCTCTTGTGATTCGTTGCGTGACGTCATAAAGCTTATACTATTCCTCATGAATCCGTCTATCGGATACAAAAATGTTTTTTTTATTCTAGAGATGGCGTTTCAACAAACAAACCAACTCTTCAGCTATATTATATTGAATAGTAAGTTTAGGTGGTGTATAACTATGGGAATACTTCTTCACTGGCAAGAATTGGAATATTCTTCGCTATTATAAATACAGAAGATAACATAAAAAAAATTAAATTAAAAAAGAGAGTACTTTCATCGTTTTGAATTCATTTTTTTTCAGGAAATGTAAGGGCTTACATGATGACAACGCCTACACGTCGCCACAAGATGCACTGCTGGTTCAAATAGGCCTGTGATATAAACACAACAAATATAAGAATATAAATCTTACCAGGTGTCTTAAACTCAGCATTAGCTCCATCGACCGTCACTCTTCCATCTCTACCACTCCTCCTCAGAAGGAAGTCATGCCAATGGGAGTCATCTACTCTTCTCCTGGACGCCCTGACCCTGACTCCACCAGATCCAAGGTCTATGTGCACGTATATGTAACCGTTGAGAATTTCAACGGCGAAGAGGTCAGCCTGAAATACGATGGTGACACTGATGAGGAATTTGCTATTTACATGTTGAAACAGGTCCATGGTTCCCGATGGGATCTCCACAACACTGATAGTCACAACATCTAAGAGGTGGAAGTGCTGTTCACAGTAGACAACGTCAATAACATCGCTTAAGTGTATCATACAAAAGTGTTTCTAATATAACGGTTGTAAAAAGACACTTAGCGAAGCCGAAACGTATATTTTTCTCCATCATTGCAATCGTTTGTTTATTCTAGACCATAGCCGGAAACCCTTCTAATTTGAGGACATTGAAGGTCAAAGGACCAACATTTTTAAAAGTATTCTTAATGAGAACAGATTTAAAATGTTTTACTAAAACCTTAAATATCTGTACTGCTGGATGCACTCGTACGTACAATGTTTTGTGAGCACTACACTACGCACTACTTATAAAGTAATTAATCACACCAACAATAAAAATCTTATCCCAGTAATAATGTTTGCTCAATGTATTGGTAGATAACGCGTCTTTTTACACCCTGTAATAGTAAAAATGATAATACAATAGCAGTTATCAGAATGCACCAATCCCGATTACCGAAGATAATATTTTATACTTAGATTAATAAACTATCATACTTAAATGTTGTTGTATGAAATAAAGTGGTATAACTAAAGCTACTATAATGATATACTAATAACACTAGTCTACTTGAATATAAACTCAGAAAAGCAAAGCACTGAGTTAATATCGTAAGCTCTTCTAGCTGAAATAAAATTGTATTCAAGAAACCGAATATAAGGCTTGACGTAGATCAAATACAAAATTCAAATACATAAAGTACTAGACTAATCCTTATCGAATACTGAATAACGATGGTACAGCAGAAATCAATAAAATCGTACCTAATACTAAAAGCTAAATAAAAAAACGGTTATGTCTGACTGCACGTAATACATGCAAACCAGTCGCGAACTATTTGAATACTAACATTCGGGACCAGACATGCAAATTCTACTAAATTTGTACCAACTATCCCGCAGTAAGTTAGTTTATAATCAATGTGGGAGCTATTGAAAGTATTGAGTTACAAAGACAAGCAAAATGAATTTAAATTTTTGCCTTACAAGCTTATCTTTATTGTAGCAGAAAATCAAAAAGTGATAGGACGAAAATGGTGCGAATTTGTGTAGGTATTAATAAAGCCCTCTCTACATAAGTCTGTACGTTAGTTTGGTCCCAAGAATTTGCCTAGCAACAATAATATCAAACTAAATACAAACACCAATTGGAAAGTAAAACTATTTTAGTTTGTTCAACGTGTTACTCTTAAAAGCATTTCGTGTTGTGCTGGGGAGTCAAGTTGTGCTTTGGAGACTACGGTGCGTACCAGGTTACAGACAGATAAACATAAAAAATTCACATCATCAAAGTGGGTGAAACTTTATAAGGTACCATACACAAATTCCCCTATATTGTCTGTGGTTATTTCTTTATACTCTCTTCAACTTGGTCCTACCATGCAGCACCTCAATGGATAACAATGATTTCATTAAATTAAATACTTCAACAGATTTAATCAAAATTTTATTATAAGTCGGTCCATATTACATGAAACGATTTAATAAAAGGGACTTCTTAATTCTCCCTCGTGAATTTTGGCTGCCATTATTAAATTTAGAGATTTGCGTATCCATTGAGGTTGGTGGGGTTTCGCAAGTCAGTTATTGGATTTAAATATTGTTTGAAATTTAACTTTTGGGCGTTCATTTGATGTCGTCGTTTTAAACTGTTTCAATCAAAAGTTAGAGAATACTAAAGTAAAAGTTGATAATCATAATTTTGATATACATAGTTGGAATTAATAACGAAGTGATAGAAACAGTAAACTTTAAAAGTTATGATGTTGAAGTAGCCCAAAAAACTCTCAAAGAAAACATTACTAGTTAATTGTTTAATAGTGTAGATAAGAAAAAGACTATCATACCGTGATAGTTTTGTACTAAGGACAGTGTAAATCGAATGCTGTAACCTAAATATCTACATTTTCTTTTCGTAACTTGTAAATAAGCAAATGACATTTTTATTATTATTACAGACTGATTGTTATCACCTAAACACTTCAGAACCATATTCATATTTTCATTTCACCACACTTCACAGAATTGAATTGGAAACAGCTAAGTCAGGAACAATAGAAAATAAATGCGATACCCCACAAAGCGCCTCAATGAACATGATCGTGATTGACTTTTCAATGATAATGATTTTTATCTCTTAAGTGATTGGTCTAACCCCAAAAGCTCCACCCCTTACCGTGCAACCTACCCTTGGTGGCTTGGCGCCCATATTGAAGAGAACAAGCCCATTCGGTTCATTCGTACGGAACTTGAACGATATCGTTCCAGTCTTCACCGCTTCCCACTTCGGCAGAATCTGTAAAACAAAAATAGAACAAGTTGACGTAAATCAAATTTTCCAAAAGGTTAAACACCATTTGACCTTTAGAGAAATAAAAAGAAATTAAATTACATTTTATTATAACAAGGGTCTCTGTATAACTTCAAACGTATTTCTAACAGTTGGCCTTTAAATTAGTTCAAGAGAACCTTTTGAAACAGAATAAAATACAACAATAATATTCGATTTCAAAAATCATTCATCCGTATCTAAGGACCAATGGCCGGTTAAGAGGTTTACTTATTTATTGATAAAGGAAAACCTTGAAAATATAACACAAGTATTTGCGGATGATTGAAAAAACACTTAGCATTATTAGACACTAGCCTCTGCCCACGACTTCGTCCGCGTGGTTTATTTTTTATCTACGTTAAGTTACCTCTTTGGTTACTGCTCCGCTTTCATGGGAAGTAGCGTGATGTTAAATAGCCTAAACTATTCCTAATGAATCTACCTATCATTTACAATTTGAAAGATCTCCAATCTGACTTGTAGTCCCAGAGATTAGTGCATTGAGACAAACAAACAAATAACTCTTCAGCTTCATTATATTACTATAGATTCAGTACAAAAATAAATTCAGGGTTACTTAGACCTTGCTAATGGAATGTTTAAAGTTATGCACGCTATTCAATGAAAGCCTTAAATTCTATGAGTCTTTGAAGAGAATATTTTTATTCAACCATCAGGACCACTATTGTTGGTGACGTCACAGCCTAACAAATAGATTGGTCTTAACGTTTCAATTCTTTCTTTTTACGATGGTTATATAACGAAGTTGGAAAAATTAAAAGCTCTTATTTATTTGAAGTGAAGCATTCACTCTATTTAAACGTCTTTTGCTCAGTTTGTTATTTTTGCCAAATTAACGTTTCTCTTTAGTTGTATATGTTTGATCATCTCATTGAAAGTACATACTTAATTATAAATTGAAAAAGTCATACTTTAACTTGCCTAGTAACGAAACCGCCACCTCATGCAAGACAGACGGGCACCTAAACCATTAGAAAATCACGAAAACCTCAACGAAAATTATACCCTATGACACACCATTCTAGTGCAAATGTAACTCAAAGTTCAACAAACAGTCAACCTATCTCGCAACAATAAAATCAATAACATATCAGTTCTGAACATCATTCGTACATTAGCTGGTGAATTATTGAGAACCCACTGAAACTGTGGGGAGAATCAATAAAATAGCTCAAGCACGGATAAATTCGGAAATTATTGGGTATTGGTTGTGCTTGTGTTTCGATAATGAGTGTGAATTTATGTCCAAGTGTATCGATTATGAATGTTATAATATGGATGGTAAAGGACGTTTTATAGGTAGGTACGTTTCTGTCTACGCCTCTTGGAAGAAGGTATGAGTTTATAGCATGCTTTGGTATTTAACAAAATAATATGAATAAAAAAATTATTTGCATCCTCATTTCAGTTTTTTTAAAACCATACTGCATTTTTCGATCTAAAATACAATTAATTACATTATCAAGTAAGGATCGTAGCAAGTGGCGTTCTGTGGTTTCTGCCTTAAACATTACCTACCTACTTACTATTATTACAGCACGTATATAAGTAACAATTACTTTAATTAATGAAGCATAAATACTAGGCAGTTGTACTAATAAAATCAATACAGCTGCTGCACTACTCTGGTACAGAGAGACTCGTAAAATAATACGCCACAAGAGAACAATAAAGTTAATGACAACAGAATGCCAACTGCAGTAACAGCTGATATGCTCATTAGAGCTAGAATTTGGTATGCACAGCTAATCATTGTGTTGCATGAAATTGACGTAAATCAAAGAGAAGCTAATATTCAAAAGCACGGATTCGATGATTGCGATGATGGTAATGATATTGCAAACCGTATTATGTATTGTAATGTAAGTAAAAATACCAAAAAGGCACTATGAGACAGAAAGGCTATTATAATTATTAATTTAGTCAAAGATAGTTAATTGGAAATGTATAGTAGCAAGATTAAATTGATTGTTTTGTCAGTTTTCATGGATACCCTTAATCTAAGAAGCAAGGAGTGTTATAAGCCTCCAACACCATTCCCAGCCCCTGGCACTCCTAAAAGACAGAATCAAACAGTAGCGACTACCAGAACAGTATCAAAGTAATGAAGCTCGATGAGTCAAGGAGAAGCGATTGTCGATCGAACGAAAATGATCAAGAAAGAACAGCGGAGAGTAAGAAAAAAGCAATTTTCATTTCCACAAAGAAGATTTATGTAAGACTCTTATAGAATAAAATCCATTTCTAATACCATCTGTTGAGAATGTAGGATTTGATCATATGCTCCAAATCCCGGCTACAGACCATTTTAAGTTATTTTCTGTGTACTTTGATACTTTTCATTCTCAGAACGATACCAATCTTTGTTGACTATTATTCATTCTAACATTTACGCAGAAAACATCTACGTGAAAACACCTATTCGATTGACAGTAATCAAGTCATTCCACGAATATGAAAAACAATGTTTAACAAATAAGGTTCTACGAACGTTCAAACAAGCAAACAGTACTGCGAACAGTAGGTACACACAAGCTAGGACAATTAATGCCGAAGGTTCACCAATAAATACGAATACACACGAGGGTAACCGTACGAAGGTCACAGGTCGCAGAGGTGAACATTGGAGATCCTAAGTGCGATAAAATTGGCTGTCACAAATGTGAACGGTTTAGAATTAATGGGTATTGTATGTTGACTGCCTCGTTGGTCTAGTGGTCGCAAGAGCGACTGCTGTGCATGAGGTCTTGTGTTCGATTCCTAAGTCGGGCAAAGTGTTATTGGGTTTTTCCATCAGGAATTTCTCAGTAGCAGCCTCGGAGTCTGGATTTGTGCCCGGTTGATGGTAATAGGCTCGCCCCCTATGGACATGGACCCAAAACATAACTGGCGAAATGTGGGTGTACTAATGGGTACACCTCAGCCTAACCCTTTGGGGATTACAGGCGTGATGTTATATTTATGTTTTTACAATATTCGTATGTGTGTACGTGTAGATAATTATATTTAAATTATTTTGTATTGTTGAAAACCTTTTATAACTGTAGTGGCACTGCCTACATATCCATTCAGCTCAAACAATTTAATATCTCTTTCATATCAATATGTTTTCGCCTCACTAACCTCGAATATATAGTCTCGAAAATCTTATATCGTTGTGAGAATATTGGAAGAGTAATATTCAGCACTACATACTATTATAATTCCGCAATTTTGCTTGCAACTCTCATCAGACTTACAAATTGCACGAAATGATAAAAGCCGACTCGGAATGGACCAAATTGTAGCATGAAAAAGGCATTTTTACAATTATTTTTGCCAAAAAAGCCTTTTGTACAATACCTCTATCATGTGGGATATTCGTTAAACCAGCTGGATTCGTAAAATATTTTCATATAGGTAACTAAAATAGTCTGTAATTACCTTTTCTGTTATTCGTGGAAGGTAAGCTTTAGTGGAAATCTATGAGGATTAGGGTTATTTACATCTTGTTGGTAAATGCGTCGTACGTAAATATTAGGAAAATACATAATCCCTTGTTACTATGTCTTCTACTTTTTTTTTTTGTTTGCACCTGCTTTGTTATCTCTTCACCACCTTTGGTTGACTGGTAGAGAATGCCTAAGGCATTAAGTCCGCCTTTGTACTTTTTTGTTGCATAAAGCTTAAATAAATAAATAATTATGAAGCACATCTCCTAAAAACCTCACGCACTTTGGTACCTTTAGAAAAAAACAATATCTGCCCATTATTATCCCGCTGCAGTGCAAAGTCCTCTTCTTATACAGAGAAGTCACGAGCATTGATCACAACGCTTGCTCAAGGCTGGTTGACGATTACAGACTTAAAATAATTATAAATCCCGGTTTCCTCACGATATTTTACCTTACTAATGTCAGTGATGTCCAAGATAAACTTAGAAAGTACATGGGAAATGAAAATGTCCCATTGGAACATACCCACAACCTCATAGATGAGAGGAGAGCGTCTTAACCAATAGACCATCAAGACACCCAGAAAAAAAGGTTTCAAAATATGATCTTTCATTGTCTTATCATTACGATCGCCTCCCAGACCACAAAACTCAGGATCAAGTATACATCCCATATAAGTCGTTAGAAACCGCGTGCCAACCAAAAATCGAAACATAAGGACCGGCCAAGTCCCCGATCCATTCTCAATGGCACTTACATTTCCCTCGCGCCCTTATCTTTACATTAAAATCAGTTATTTCCATTAACCCCAACAACTGAAGCGTAAGGGTTGGTTCAGGGAAAGCGAGACGAAAGAGGAGCTAAGCGGAAAATATGCCGACTTGCATTTCTCTGGTTTGCGTTACTTTTTTTGTTTTTTGAGCAAAAGATTATGATGCTGTCTTCGTCTGTGCGTGGGTCGTTCTATTTTTTTTCTGTTATTTAAAAAAAAAGGTGTTAGTACCTATAGTTGTCTATGTAGACTGTTTTTCGTATAATTTTAAAGTATTTTTTACTGATAAGTTATTTACTAGGTAACATAACATAACATCACGCCTGAAATCCCCGAAGTGTTAGGCAGAGGTGTACCCATTAGTACACCCACATTTCGCCAGTTATGTTTTTAGTTCAATGTAATAGGGGGCGAGCCTATTGCCATCAACCGGGCACAAATCCAGACTCCGAGGCTGCTACTGAGAAATTCCTGATGGAAAAACCCAATAACACTTTGCCCGACCTGGGAATCGAACCCAAGACCTCATGCACAGCAGTCGCGCTTGCGACCACTAGACCAATGAGGCACTGAAAAGTTATTTACTAGGTATTTGTTTAGAAATCTTAGATAATACTACTGTAAGAACTTGAGTGTACTACCTGAGATACAGGTTTATTCCTAGTTCAGATAGAATCCTAATATTATTGACCTATAGTTTGAATGCGCTAAATTTTAATATTTTTGTAATTCAATTATTTCAATAAACAACAGTTTTAATTTATATATTTACTTTTTTATTCTTTCGTAGAATCAACCAAACATCCAATAATTAGATATTGAACCATCTTGTAATCATACAGACCGTTAGTGTAAACACCGTTGTCACTAAAACCTACTTGTACTTGATTTATTCTTAAAAATGTTTATCTGAATTTAAAAATAAATAAACAAAGTTTTATTAAAAATTAAAAAAAAAACTGTCCGACACCGTCCGTAAATTCATAGATACTATGCGAGTATGCGCCGGAGTTACGTAATCACCGCAAAGGGCGTTGTCCTGCTGCACTGGCCGTCCGTTATACCCATAAGTTTTAACTAATTACATCATTGTAATATAGGGTGAAATAATTTTTAGGATTTTACTTAAAAAAAAAAGATATTTTTTTTTCATTGAATTTACGTTCTATTCGTGAAACCAAACCACTGGTTTCAAAGATAACGGTGTTTACACTAACACTCTGTATACTTAACTAAATGATGAATATTATTTTGTATATCTGTGGGAACGATCAATTACCAAAAATTGATAAAGTGTCAATAAGTGTTACTACAGTAAAATTATTTTAGGTTTCGCAAAATTATAATAATATTTATCATCTTGCGATTACTAAAGAAATATATACAGAACCACACCTGTAATCCCCAAAGGGCTAGGCAGAAGTGTACCCAGTAGTAGAAAACCTCCTTTTAAGAAATATATCTGAACCAGTAAGTTCCATTATTCGCAAGTGAATATAAAGTATGGAACTATATCATTTAGAATCACTTGATGTAAGAGAGGGGTTGGAGGGGACTTCCATACAAAAGCTTTGTAGAGTGTTCTATTGCCTTGCCTCACATAACATAACATCGCGCCTGTAATCCCCGAAGGGTTAAGCAGAGGTGTACCCATTAGTACACCCACATTTCGCCAGTTATGTTTTTAGTCTCATGTAATAGGGGGCGAGTCTATTGCCATCAACCGGGCACAAATCCAGACTCCAAGGCTGCTACTGAGAAATTCCTGATGGCAAAACCCAATAACACTTTGCCCGACCTGGGAATCGAACCCAAGACCCATGCACAGCAGTCGCGCTTGCGACCACTAGACCAACGAGGCAGTCAGTGCCTTGCCTCAAAAATTTTTAAACCGCTTATCTGATGAACGAAAATGTATTTAAGCCTTTTTCCGTTAACGTATTTGAACATTATGCCTTGTGATCCTTGATCAGTATTTTTGGGTCACAATGTACCATACCTAATATTATTTTCTAAGCACTAATTACCAAGAGTCCGGGAATCGGGTGTTATAGGTTCGGGCGCAAGTTGGGAGAGGGCTATGTCCAGTACCAAGTACACTGTTTCAGCACTTTCAACTGGTTGTTTAAATCTTTAGAAGTTATGAAGAAAGTAGTGGACAGTTTCTTATCTTCCTTTGAGAAAGGAAGGTATTTCAACCAGACCGGTGTTATGTTTGGTTTGCTACTGTACTGTCCTACGGTTGTTGTCGAGTTTCTGTATTCTGAATGGAAGGATCCTATTGGAAATCTGTAGGGGAGGCCTATATTCAACAGTGAACGTTCTACGGCTGATAAATGATGATTATGAGTGGAAGGGAACCGACAAAGTACACGATCTTAGAACGTTAATTTTTTTTTTTGATCCCATAATTTACAAAAATTCAACCGTTCTATACGAGAGCTCAAATCCGACACGGTTTAAATAATCGTCGGAATAATGGTTTTTTTTAATACCCTACCAAAAATGTTAAAACTTGGGTGTCTATTATCATGTATGTCCCAATAAGCACATAAATTCTTGGAAAAATCTTGCAACTATTTACCTCGACGATAACGATTAGAGCTAGCTTGAAGCTAGTTCTCTGCGAGCCCCAGTTAACTGCCCACTTGGGTTATAATAATTTACTTTAATGGCGAGTATCGGGCTGCTCAGTAAAACGGTATTTCCTTCAGTATGTTATCGCACGAAGAGATTTCAATTCAGAAGAACCATGCAGATAATTTTTTTTTCTAACGTCTCAAAAAAAGTACTTAACTTGTCTATTTCGCCTTTTTTTTTTTAACGACTTCAAAAAAAGGAGAAGTTTCACGATTCGGTTGAACTTCTTTTTATTTATGTTTGTTACTTCAGAGCTCCGCCATTTTAATAACCGATTTCAAAAATTCACCGGTTATGTATAAGTCCCATGTAATAGGAGGCTAGCCTATTACCATCAACCGGGCACACATCCAGACTCCGAAGTTGCTACTGAGAAATTCCTGATGGATATTAAAAACTCATTAAGACAGGGTTTATTTAGTTTTAAAAGATTGTTAAATAGTTTTTCTTTCTTCTTTTCTTTCTTTCTATATTCAAGAAGAAGTTCAAGACTCAACTTCTCATGTAAATAACCACTGATAACACTTTTTATTCTTCTAACTGACATGAAGCATTTACCTGTTTAGTGGCACCACTTAGAGAAGAGAATATATCGGAGAGACGCCTGGGAGAGATTCAGCGCTGAATAAAACTACCGATATATTGTATCCACTGAAATATATTTAGTTAGGGGTAAGAAGAATCTAGTAGGTTGATCATTAAGCACGTTTTGTAAAGGAAAGTGTGTGTCTACAACATCCTTAAACGTTTTATTTTGCTTTGTAATATTAATACAAGCCTATTAGAGTCCCACTGCAGAGCAAAAGCCTCTTGCAGAGAATGCACGAGCATTGAACACCACGCTTGCTCAAGAGGGATTAGTAATGTCAGACTTACACTAATTATTACGGTTTTCATCAATAGATAGAGTGATTCAAGAGGAAAGTAACATAACATCACGCCTGAAATTCCCGAAGGGTTAGGCAGAGGTGTACTTATTAGTACACCCACATTTCGCCAGTTATGTTTTTAGTCCCATGTAATAGGGGGCGAGCCTATTGCCATCAACCGGGCACAAATCCAGACTCCGAGGCTGCTACTGAGAAATTCCTGATGGAAAAACCCAATAACACTGCCTCACCCGGGAATCGAACCCAAGACCTCATGCACAGCAGTCGCGTTTGCGACCACTAGACCAACGAGGCAACGAGGCAGGTATAAAGTATATGTATAGAAAATTAAGGATCCGTAAGGAATTATACGCAGACGAAGCCGCGGGCACAAGCTAATCTAATCCAAATATGTAAAAGCGAAAGGTCACTCACTCGGTCATCACGAAATATCGATTATCGTTTGATCTATAAAGATGAAATAAGCAGGATAATATGGCAGGGAGGTAGTTTATAGTTAGGAGACGTTCGCTAAGAAAAAAACTTTCAAAAATGTTTTTTCTAACATCATCAAATGAGTCCTTCCACCCTGGGTGGCCCCAGCCTGAAGGAAGGGTCTGTCAGACTTTTACTAAATAAAAAACCACCCTGTTCCTTCTGTTGCCCTTTACGTTCCGGGGCCACGGTATTCTGTTAAGACGTCCCGCAACCCCGGCAGGCGTTTGGCCCTGTTGGGGCGAGTCCCTGTGCTGACAGTTCATTGAGAACAGAAAGCGCCGTCGACCCGAGAAATTCACCCCCTAAGAGGATACATCGGCGGTCCGACATGTACGCGAGCAAAAGCTAGTAACACTACAATAACACTTGAATAGAACAACAATACTACCAACACAAGCATAAAATTAGAACGCTGAACTTGAAAGCGATTAAGGTCATATACACTAAATGCAATCAACAAACGTTCGTCATGTTGGTACTCCTGAAAGGAAGGTCACATAATCGCCTTTCAAGCACTTACTTGGAAACCACTGAATACATAATGTGTTACTAAGAACTGCTATAGACACATTAGGTAGTTTCAGGTGAATTAAGTGGAAGTACCTACCTATGGTTAACTTTAGTGACATTGATTAAGTTGAATGTATATATAAACTATGTAGTTGGTTCGGAACGTAATGGCTTTTTTATCCAATTCTAAGGGTGGCAATTTGAACTAGGTTTTGAAAGGGCTGAATTTTGAGTAGTGGTTTATTTGAAATAGAATTGTTATTATGTAAATAAATAAATATAAATAGGGTCACTGGTTATTAGTGATCGGTACTTGAACACATGATTGTACGCAAAATGATTCAACAAACAATTTTTACAAAGAAATGGCTTTTTCACTCTAAGGGATGATTCTCATTAGAGCGGGCCGTGCCCGGGCCGGGGCGTGGACGTGCCGACGTGGTATTGAAGTGCGTCGAGAGGGCCCGGACGGGACACGGATAATGCACTGTGTAATATAAATTGATTCATACAAAATATATGTAACAGATTTAAAACCGTGCCCCGTCCGTGCCCCGTCCGGGCCCCGCCCCGGGCACGGCCCGCTCTTATGAGAATCATCCCTAATAGACTCATTGACACACCGTCGAGTGTAATTTTAATATAGAAAATTATACTTTTTTACTATGCATTATTTTTTTGTTCAACTCTTAATCGCACGTAACGCGGTCGTGCGCACGCCTTTGCGATAGAAGTTATTCGTTAAAAAATACCTCATAAATATGTTAAATAAAATACCAGTCATCCTATATTTACCATGAATTCAGTACGGACTTTTATGATTCTAGACCCCCTAGAGTTAAAACGTTTTGTCAGTTATTATGTAAAAAAATCACCTGTCCCATAGATACATTTTATCACAATGACCTATGTGGTATAGTATATTATCAAAGTTAAAAGTTTTCGTAACATTGCCTCTTTCACTCTTTATAAATAGGTATACAATTACATAATATCAATGCCTCGTTGTTCTAGTGGTCACAAGCGCGACTGCTGTGCACGAGGTCTTGGGATCGATTCCCAGGTCGGGAAAAAAGTGTTATTGGGTTTTTCCATCAGGAATTTCTCAGTAGCAACCTCGGAGTCTAGATTTGTGCCCGGTTGATGGCAATAGGCTCGCCCCCTATTACATGGGACTTAAACATAACTGGCGAAATGTGGGTGTACTAATGGGTAAACCTCTGCCTAACCCTTCGGGGATTACAGGCGAGATGTTATGTTATGTTATGTAATATAATCACATGTCATACAAAATATAGATCCAACAAGCTAAATTCTAGATGACCTAACAACAGTAGATAATGCTCCATTTTATGTCAATATAAATTACCGTTCAAAACATATTTTCACACACATAACAATGATAATGCCTGACGCGTAACGATCGGCAGCCCAATACAAAAAGTTCATTGAACCCGTCTATTGAAACTGTCTACGTTTATCGTATTCGTACTGAATATTTATAAGGTACACTTGGAATCATGTCGTGGTACATGTCGGGAAGAGTGATTAAGGCGCTTGACTCTCATGCAGGTTATGCTGTGTCATCATCATCATATCAGCCGTAGGATGTCCACTGCTGAACATAGGCCTCCCCTTCAGATTTCCAATAGGACCGGTTGGAAGCGGCTTGCATTAAGCGCGATCTCGCGGTCCTCATCAGATCGTCTGTCCACCTTGTCGGTAGACGTCCTACGCTGCACTTGCCGCCAAGTACCAATGTGACTTTTTCTATTTCATAATCTCTCTAAGTTTATCTTGGACATCTCTGACATCGGTGAAGGAAAAACATCGTGAGGAAACCCGGATTTATCTATACTAATATAATAACAAAGCTAAAGAGTTTTTTTGTTTGTATGTTTGTTTAAACATGCGAATCTCTGAAACTACCGGATCGGTTGGATTGGTAAAGTTATTTTTGTATAGCCGGATTCATGAGGAATAGTATAGGATATATATTATCACGCTATAACCAACAGGAGCGGAGCAGTACCCAAAAACGTAACTTAACACGGGTGAAAAAACCACGTAGATAGCAGTTAGTAACTAAAGTCTGAAATCGCCAAGCTTTGAGCAAGCGTGACGATCAATGTTTGTGCCTTCTCTATATGAGAAGAAGCCTTTGCCCTGCAGTAGCACAATAAATTAAGGCTAGTAATCATTATTAACGAGTGGAATATTTTAATTTGTTTTAAATACAGAGCCCCTCACTTAAACAACATCCATTAGAAATACATTTTAAGTAAGCCTAAATTACACTGGGTCCGCCCGTCATTATCGGCTTTCACATTTCCCATAATTACTTTCCATAAATGTCCCAAGCCTGTCACCGAAAATCATAAATCATTCTCTCTCGAAATTCCACGAAACTTAACAGCCATCGACCCAAACGTTCCATTCAATCAATAGAGTCTAACCCATCCCTAACTCAAATCAAATAACCGCCACTTCGATCTAATCAGGTTGCTGGCGACACTCGACCAAATTCAAGAGTACGTTTTCTGAAGTGCTCTCGAACGATCAATGGTCATCTTAAACGGTCCGGGGTTCTGCACGATTTTTCTCGTCTGCCATTGTTTTTAATTGCTACTTAGTTTTTGCGACCGATGGACGGTTTTGTAATGAATTGAGTACTTCTACGTTCTGTGTATTATCGGTGAGTTGTATTGGCTGATTAAAATGTTCGGTTGCGGTATGTTGTGGAGGTAAATATGGGTTTTGACCGCCATATTGGTTTTGATCGTCAAATGTTTGTTTTTACCTGTAAGTGGAATAACAGCGGGGCGTTTGTGTTCGTCAGCGCGTATTAAATTTTATATGGCTAGCATTTGCACACAATTTTGTGTTGACGGGTTGACGGTTTTAATCTCTAGCTTTTTAGAATAACGTTTAAAAATGTTTGTACCTATTCTAAATTTGTCAACCTTTTACAAAAAAAACTCGTAGGTGCGTTTAGACACATAAAACTCACACAAGTAGTAGTAAACCCTGAACAACTAAGCCATACAAATATTTGTTTCACAGTTAACAGCTAATCGCTTAGCCATAGCGCCAAACGTATCGACAAACCAAATCGAAAAAAAAGTGTGTATAAATCTATTAAAAAAAAAGGAAAAACTAGTTTCAATTCTTTCTTAGAAATGAATGTGTCTAATATTTTATTAAAAAGAATAGTGCACTTGTAATCCAGGTCATTAATTACGGATAGTACCGACCCAATCAACCTGAGCGAGAGATTTCCAGACACAGCATCCTTTGCTTCATTTTCCTAATAGATGTAGTTAATTATGGCTAGATTACTAAGTGCTAATGGTACATTGCCTTTGATACTGTGATTAGTGGCTGCCAATGGCCTGTTTTGTTCTACATTATGTTTAACTGGCTCGTTTTGGTCTCGTGGTTGATAGTGCAACTGCAGAGCTTAGTGTCCTGGATTTGAAATTCCAGGTCGGGCAAAGAGTTATGAGCTTTTTTCAGGAGAAACTCAGTAGCAGCCCGGAGTTTAGTGGGACACACCTGTGCCTCGGAAAGCACGTAAAGCTGTTGATCCTGGGCCTGATCTCTCTCCGGTAGTTTCGGATTGATGTTTTATCGGACTATGAGAGTGAGGGATGGGGGAGTACACCTGTCTTTGCACATACTTGTGCACTAAAATATCTACTGTGTACTTAGCTAGTCTCCCGTCTAATGAGATTGGTATTTTTAGTACTATAAGTATTTGCTTTCTTTTCATATAATATTTCCTTTAAGTAATAGAGGTAATTATGGTAGTCAATTAACATCTTCAATAGATTTCTTTGCCTTACCTTTCCGACTCTCAGTACCAGGAGGTCAGCCAAAGTAGACGCTTTATCTAAATCTTCTACTACATCTTCACTTACCAAATGCGCGTCTCTAGTAGTAAAGGTGACGGGGTCAGCAGAGTCGGTGGCAGTACAGGCGTACTCCAGGCGACCAGTGACGGTGATCAACTTGCTGCCAGTACGGGCCAGATCGATGAGGTTCAAGCGAAGAGTATCCGCTGAGAATTCCACCTGGTAACAGAAACAAACATTAAAATAAGATAAATTCATAACTACTTTAGGAGTCAAAGTCAAAGCATTTAATCCAAATTAGACAATTTAAAAGCATTTTTGAATTGTTAAGGAGTCGGTCAGTCAATCAGCAAGTTGAAGCTGAAAGCGTTGTTAGGCCTCTATGGAGAAGAACGAGCAAGAAACTCCAGGGACACTCTTTTCAATTAGATTTTTAAAAAATCCTGGTTAAAATATTTTTGTTGCTTCTAAATTTAAAAATAATGAAGATGATTAAAAAATTACAATTATAAAAAAGTGGCAGTTTAGAGATGAACTATCCCAACTATGCAGTATCAGCTCACCTTCTTCAAACAGCCAATAAAGTTGGTATGGACCCTCGCACCAGGTAAAGCTCTGGCGTTGAGGGAGCCTCCGACATGAGCCCTGGACGACGCCAGCATGGTGAAGGAGCCAGCCACGTGGGAGTGGTCGGAGTACACATCGTCTACTACTGCTGATACCTGTGGACAAGAAGGAGGAGACATAAGAGGAGTCGGAGGGAAAGTCCTTGAAGTTTTTAAAAACTAGCTATCAGAAAATAGAGGTTTGGTTAAGTTAGGTCTTTCAGTAAAATTACTGATTTAGCCTAAACTAAAAGTTTAAAAAATCTCAAGGTCAAAAGATAGGATCAAGGTCAAAGAATAATGTTTAAAGTGTTCAGACTTTAACCTTTTAGTTATTTGCAAGTTTAAAAACTTACAGCAATTAAAACAACTAAAACTTTATATTAAATATCGATGCTTCTAAGATAGAACGTCAAATCGATGCCTTCTTCCAAGTTTCCCAAACCACAATAGATTAAGGCAATAAAAAATAAAGACTTCATTAAACAGACGCACCTTGCAAACAAACGCACAACCACTCCAAGTTTCTTAATAAATGTAAAAACAAAAACTTTTTTCATATCGAACCGCAGACGCTCTAATGAAAGTTGCTTTTCAAGTTATTATTACTCGTAAAACATATTGGATAAACACTTTACCAGTAGCCAGATGTCCCTATCGTTAGGTTCGGGCGATGACGTCGTAAACGACAAACATATAGACAGTACGGTGTAAGCTTATGACCATGACCGGCTGAAAAGCCTGGCTGTGTCAATAGAATGCTATTTTTGGTTTGCTGTCGCTTCATTGCTTTTGAAATAACTAGTTGGAACGTTGGAATTTGAACCTTATGTTAATGTTGAAGAAGTTCTAATGAAAGTACGAGGCTTTGAATGCTTTAGAGAGCGTAATTGCAATTATGAAATAAAAGATGGTGAGTTGGATAGTGGAGTGCAAAAATATGTTTTTAAATTTTGTAATTACCAACAGTCATGATAAGAATATAATAAGAAATCTTATTTCCATATAAATAAGTAAAAAGAATAGTAGAGGTCTTTGTAAAAGAGTATGTCTGAAGAAGTGAAGTCAAACCAGTCATTTGGTATACAGGCAGCTAACATGTAACTAATAAAAAAAAACTTTTACAACCGAATTGAGAACAACACTCTGCAGTGTTAGTATCAACTAGTCTCAAATATATTATTACTCATCATCTGCCTAGCCTTTTCCTAATCATGTTCAGTCGGCTTCCAGTCTAACCGGATGCAGCTGAATACCGGTATTTTACATGCAGCGGCTGCCTATCTGTCCTCCACAACCCAGTAACTGGGTAATACGATACCCCTTGGTAAGTCTGGTTATCAGATTTTCGAGGGAGTCTCAAATATTACTAAACTAAGTACTTAATTCAACAATGAACTTTCTAGACTTCATTATAAAGCCTTAAATTCACTACACACTTCAGATTTTATTATTCAAGACCATCTAGGGCTTGTCATTAGCGGATTCAAATCTTCTTCAAAGGAAAACTGTAGCTTAGGACAGGCAGACATAAAATAATCTGAATTTGTAACAAGTCATAAAAGTTAAGTTATAGTTACACACCTTTGGGGAATACGAAAGCCTATTAAGGTGACCTACTTAGTGTGATATGAATTCGAAATTCTAAAATCTTTTTCGTATCATGTTATCGAAGTCAACTGCCTTTTTGGTCTAGTGGTCGCAAAGCGCGACAGTTAAGCATGAGGACTTGGGCTCGATCCCCAAGTCGGGCAAAGTGGTGCTGGGTTTTTCTATCAGGGATTTCTCAGTCTTCAGTCTTCGGAGTCTGGATTTCTGCGGTTAATGGCAATAGGCTTGCCCCTATTACTTGGGACATAAACATAACTGGCGATATGTGGGTGTACTAATGGGTACATTTCTGCCTAACTCTTTGAGGATTACAGGTGTGATGTTATGTTGTTGAAACTATTGAGGAAGTTGCTTCAGTGCCTATAACTATTGTAGTATTATTGTTTAAATTAATCCTTACATTTCCATCTTCACAAAAAGTTTCTTTACCTACCTACTTTTATTTCAATCGGATATCTGAAAAATAAATCCGACAATTCTTATGAAAGAACAAGCAACTTCCTCAACTATCGGATCATCATTTTCCATTAAACCTTATAAGGAATTGTTTCGCTTTTCTCATATTTCTAGTAAATGGAAACTCTCCGATCGCTTTATCCGTCTGTCTGGCGCAAAAGATATAATATCGGGTAAAACTAACAACTCTTGCAGTAACTAAGTTTTGAGAAATATCTGCGTCAACTTTTATATTTTACTAGATTGAGATAAAATTGTTTGTAACTTTAAAGTTTTCTTTGATAGTGAGATTTATTATCTCTTTTTCCTCTATCTTGGGGTAAGAGGAAAATAATCGCGTTTTCAAATACTTACTATCATTCTTGCCAATTTGTACCTATATAAATATAATATTGGACTGCCTAGTTGGTCGCAAAGCGCGAAACAACAAAACAAACGAAAACCTCTTCAGCGTCATAATATTTAAATTAATATTATCCCCGAATGGTTAAGCAGATGTGTACCCATTAGTACACACAAATTTCACCAGTTATGTGTAAGGCCCATGTAATAGGGAGCATGTAAGGGGCGAGCATATTGTCAGCAACTGGGCCCAAATCCAGACTCTGAGGCTGGTACTGACAAATTCCATAATAACGCTTTGCCCGACCTGGGAATCGAAACCGACACAGTCGCGCTTTGCGACCACTAAACCAACGAGGCATTAACAAACTATATAAAGAAATGATACCAGCCTAAATATTGTCCCACGGCATATCAAAGGCCTCTTCTAATACAGAGAAGGAACGAGTATTGATCACCACGCTTGCTCAAGGCGAATTAGCCAATTGAAAATTCAAACTTATATTAATTATAAGTCCAGGTTTCCTCAAGATATTTTCCTTGTTTCTTAATCAAAATATACACTCACTGAAACCATAAAAACAGTTAAACAAAAGACTGTCGACATTTCAATTTTCCCGTTTCAAAATGTCCCCCTTAAAATCTTGATGATCGGTGACGAACGTTCAATAATAAAATTCAAATTGTGTAACAACCCTGGGAACCACGTCACCTGGCGTATGGTTTCCAAACGTGACCGTTATATCGAGTACAATTTACTTTGTAGGGTTGTCTATTTAATTATACGTCTGCTACTTTCATTTGAAAACGTGCTGTTTGCTGCAGTTTTGTTGTGTCGTTTCTATTATTATTTTCATTATGTGTGATGACTTTTTTTCTCCTTTTTTATTATTGTTAATGATATTGGCTTCTCTTTCTTTTTGATTGTTAATCGCACACAAGGATGGGATTAGTTTTTCTTTTTTGTTGTTTAGTTTCTGTGTACATTTAGTTTTCAATATAACAAATTATCAGGCAGTGTTATACAGTCGCCAATAACAGGCTGTCTAGAAATTGTATAAAAAAATTGAAAGAAAATAAAACACTTTTTTTCTGAATATGAATTATAACAGTGTTCGATCCATCCTGGGTTCGATTCTTTGTTTCGGAAAGCGGTCTGGAACGGTTTTAACAAGTTACGATATTTACTTTAAACCTCTCATTAATTCATCCACAATTACTAACACTGTAAATATCTATAAATCCACTTCAGAAAGGTCAATTAAAATTAACATTCCCATTATACAACATCAATTAAGTCTGATTCATGACCGAATACAACCGTCCAAGCGTCCACCCTTAAAAAAACTTCCATTGTTTTGCATAAGACAAAGGATCTGGTAATTAAACACCTCACTAATTGGACCAGCTTATTCATAACGTCACCAGCTGCCGGTTTATTGGGTTTTAAAAAAGCACCGATAAATATTCATTTGTTTGTAGTTTTCTTCTGTTGTTGTAGATTGTTTGCGATTAAAATGTTTTGTTTTGAAAAAGTGAAAGAAAGAAAGAAAAACTGTTTTTTCACACGAAAATGACGCACATAATGTAAAAGAAAAAAAAGAAAATTGTACACAAAAGCTTATTTATTTAAATCTAAAAAATTAAAATATAATGTATTATGCGCCACTACCACTTAAAGGGCTTACGCTCAGCATAATGCCGTGCCCAGTGCACGGATCACTAAAACATCATCAAGTGGATTTTATATCATCATCTGGTTAGCCTTTTCCCTTTTTCCTAGTATTTGGTGCTGGTAAAGCTGCTTATCCTTTATTAGCAACTGTGTGAACTTATCAGTAATCGAAATATTTCAGATCTAATGTAGATATATCGAACATAGTAACATTTTCGGATTCTGTTACTTTTGGTTTTTTTTTCGTTTTAGTCAGGACATGGTTTGTTCTAATGATTTTTTTTTGAAAATGCATCAATATAGACAGAATATTTTTACATGAAAATGACAATTAAAAAAAAAAGGTTAATTAAAATCGCACCCGTGCAAAGCCAGGGCGTGTCGCTAGTTATGAATAATTTCACTTATCATCTCTCTTGTTATTATCAAGTCCTCTCTTATCAAGGTCTTCACTCACACCCTCCATCCTAACAACAATAGGGTCAGCCGAAAATGAATATTCAAATAACTTTAAGACAAAAACAATATTTCCAAACCACCTAGTAACGGAGTCATTATTACTTGTTGAATGATTGAAACATTGATCGTCACTTCATTTGCTTAATCGAACATTGTTTTGAAACTACCCCGAGATAATGGAACGCTGGGGGTATTGTAATTAAGCAATATTATCGCTAGACATGATGTTATTGAAAATGAATTGCCATATAACATCACGCCTGTAATCCCGAAGGGTTAGGCAGAGGTGTACCCATTCGTACACCCACATTTCGCCAGTTATGTTTACGTCCCATGTAATAGGGGGCGAGCCTAACCGGGCACAAATCCAGACTCCGAGGCTGCTACTGAGAAATTCCTGATGGTAAAACCCAATAACCCTGTCCGACCTGGGAATCGAACTCAAGACCTCAGGATCAGCTGACACGCTTTTTGACCACTAGACCAACGAATGACGATGAACTAGACTAGACTTTACTTCCTAATGAAAAATTATCTTTAGTAATACATACAAAATAAATACCTACATTAGACAGAAAATTAATAACAAACTAGATGAGCTCCAAATTAAACTCCATAATTCAACTTCAATACCACAAATGATAACTGAACCAACAGATCATATAATCAACTGAGTAAATGATATTAATTTAATAACCATTTCCTAATGCAAATTGACAGAGACCTGTTTCATAATGAGACTTGGTATAAACAGTCACGCATTAATTTCTATTTTAGCGGGAACCCATTGTGGTGGCACTATTATCAAGCGCCTTTCATCGACAGTGGCGCCCCCATTACTGAGCGACTCGTTTAAATTCAGAAACTATTTTCAATTTTGCTGCCTCGCTTCTAGATCTGTTGAGGTTTTATTTGATTTTCTCGTTCATTCTATTGAATGGAAGAAACTGAAGGTGAGAACGCAATTCGTTGAAGATAACAAAGAGAACGAATATAGAGAAAGAGGTGTAAAGACACTTACACAGCCGTAAAGTACACACGCAGCCCATCAAACATTGAGCAAAAATGATTACTGGTAAACTACTTTTATTAATGGTTTGAATAATAATCGTTTACTGGTCACGATGAAAAGCACGAAAAATTAAGACAATGGTGCCGATTCCCTTGTTCACCAACTAGACTAAATTTAGAGAATTGACATCTCTCACTAACATACAGCGAAAGGAGAGGACGGTGACATTCCGTGACATTAAAGAACTAAGTCAGCGATGTCAAACTAGTTTTGCCTTGAACTTTTCCATATTTTTAATCCATACGTTTTAAGATGTCAACTATAATTGTATGAATGTGTCAGATTGACAACTCTAAATTTGACAGCTCTTATTTACATTAGTCTCTTTCTTGTTTTATTGGACAGAAAAAGATGGAAATAGTCTAATTTTAGTTTAGTTTGTAACCAAGAGAATCGGCACCAGTGGCCTACTCCCATCTCTTATAACAGTATTATTTTAATATTACTTTGCCTTGTAAACTGTTAGATTTTCAACGCTCGGCTCAGTGCCTAAAGTTGAAACTCCAACAAGTAAAATTGCAGAGTAATATTAAAATAATACTGTTTTAAGAGGTGGTGGTAGGCCCCCAGGCCGACAGTTTAGAGGTCGTGAGGTATTTACAGCGTTTCGTCGGTTATTATTAAATCTAGACCATGTAGATGTTGCACTTTTGTAAAGAACTATTTTTTTATATTAATTTGTCAAAAAATCCTAGTCAAGAGATCTAGAAAGTAAAAAAAATCTCTTAAAGTCACGATATACCTTCCACCGTAAAGACCCTAAATGATTAAAAACCAGTAACCCATTTTTTTTTTTATAATATTTTCAATGTGACAATTTTCCATTTTCTTAAGTACATAAAAAGAATAGTTCAACAATAAGTTTTCCAGAACGGTAACAATTTGCTGTCTGTCGCAAAACGACTTCTAGAAACTTGAAATTCTGACTAAGTCCTGCAGCAATTACAATTCGTAGTACAGTTTTCACGGTATTATTACTTATGCAAATTGTCAATAAAATTAAATTTATTTATGTGAAAGTGGAAACAAGAATATGGAATTATTTATTGCTATTAAAACAACAAATTTACGTATGCCTTATGAGACAATTATTTTCTAAGAAATAGAATACCTTGAAAATATACACGGAATAATAATCAGTCACATTATTTTATAACGAAGACAACGATAGCGGAAGTCTTAAGGAAGATTTGGTAACAGTATTAATTAATATTACTTACCCTGCAGAAACTCGTAAACGGCGTGATCTGAAACAATAATAAGCTTCATTAGTATGCGAAGCAACGTTCCGCGTCAAATGATATTCGTGTGAAAAAGATATACATAGCCCAAAATGTTGTTGTTATTCGAAAACATACGAAAGGACCACGAGTTAACAAAAGGACCAAATTTTTTTAGAACACAGTTCATTGTAGTACTGGACCTAATCTCTAAGCCAAGTTAACGTAGCGAGAAATGAACGTTGACCTTACAAAGCGGACAAAAACCTAATCTATCACAAAGCTTGAAGTCCATAAATGTACGCATCAAATCCAGGCCACTAGTCCAAGTATAGGCAGTTTCGATAACCCCCCAATATTCTCAAAGAATGAGAAAGCCCCACATAAATACATAATTAACGATAACGGAATAGCTAGGGATGGAGCGGGCCCGCACGCAGTACGTAAATAAACTATTTACTAGCGGTTTGTGCCTCGTTCTGTACGGTTAGTTCACTTGAATGGTGTTCGTATGACGTAGGGTAGGTAGGGTTGAAAAGAAAAAGGAAAATGTTTGGTCCTTTTGGGATAAAGATAAATAGGACTAGAAGTTAGACTAAGCGAGTGGATATCACCAGTTTCCCTTGATGTAACAAAGTAACAATTCTGCGGAAAATTAATTCACTAGAAGTTGCGGAGGTCACAATATATGCATGAATGGGTTGATCTAACGCTCTCGCCTTAGCAGCAAGGGAGTTAAGTGCAAGATCGAAGGACGGTAACAAATTTATATGACATAACATAACATAACATCACGCCTGTAATCCCCGAAGGGTTAGGCAGAGGTGTAACCCATTAGTACACCCACATTTCGCCAGTTATGTTTTTAGTCCCATGTAATAGGGGGCGAGCCTATTGCCATCAACTGGGCACAAATCCAGACTCCGAGGCTGCTACTGAGAAATTCCTGATGGAAAAACCCAATAACACTTTGCCCGACCTGGGAATCGAACCCAAGACCTCATGCACAGCAGTCGCGCTTGCGACCACTAGACCAACGAGGCAGTCAAATTTATATGAATGTTCAGAACAATTAAATACAGACCGATGATTATCGTAAAGTCCCAGAGTTCGTTACACTGGCCGAGTATTAATGCGACGTTTCCAATTCTAACAAACTTTGTCAAGTTTACATGACATCGGTAAAGGAGAACATCGCAAGGAAACCTGGACTTACACTTAATATTACGTCTGAAATCGTCCAATCCACCCTGAGCAAGCGTGGTGATCAATGCTTTATCTGCATGAAAAAAGCCTTTGCCGTGCAGTTGGACAATATTAAGCCAGTTTCAGTATTAATTAATACAGACATGACGTCATATTTGATCAGTTAACAAGGCCCCACTTTATTCATCATGCTACTTTCATTTTTGTTTTTCATCAACAAGAAATGCTCAAACATTTCGTTTCGTTGCGTCTCATCAACATTGAGTGCAGAAATAAAACCAACTACCGATTAAATTACTCCATATTTATTGTTCAATTTTGTTTTCCCGACGTTTCAACTGCTCAGAGCACACGTAATCATGACAGGCTCGAGGATAAAAAAATAAAAACGAAACGGAAATAAAATGCAACGTCGGCGAACGTTGCAGTGTATATTAATTTTTAAAATTGGACAAACATTCATTGACGTTGTCGTGAAATGAGACTTTTGGCTGCCCCGTTGGTTTTGTGGTTGCTAGCAGTCTTTAACGTGGGGAGTTCGATCCCCAGGCCGGCCAAAGTGTTATTGAGTTTTTTTATTAGGAAATCCTTAGTAGCAGTTCGGAGTTCGGAAGTTGGTGTTATGACATCATCCTGTCTCACAATAGTCCTGCGCCTGATCTCTCCCTGGTCGTGTCGGATTTCCGTCTCTTGGGACTATGAGAGTGAGGGAAAGGGAGTATACCTGAATTTGCGTACATATTTGTACAGCAAAATATCTCCTGAATACTTAACAAGTCTCCATTAAGGTTGACACATAGAAATTCTGTCGTAAAAATATTAATAATAAAAGCAAAACGAATTCAAGCTATCAAAAAAATATCTGCATAGTAGCATTGGAGTTACTTAACTATTTAGAATCACTAACCACAGTTTTGTTCTTTATAAAACAAAAGAAAAATAGAGACCTATTTTATTGTAAAACAAAGTTATAAAAATACATTAATCACGCGAACTGAAGTAGGCCAAAGGCTAAAGAAACAATAAAATCTTACAAAGAACATCCAGGTTAACATTTTTCACAATTAATAACGCGCCAGTGGAACGATCATCGTTCAAACACTCCACAACACGCCGACCCGAGCATACAGGAAACATATACCCAATTCCACTACCGACCAAATTTATCGCCGCAAAATTGCTTCAATTACAAAGGCCATAGGTACCAAGATCGATCGCCACCGCTAATTACCTTCAGAATGCCAAAACACTTGGAAAAATTCGCCTTTCAACAAAAAATCGTTTTCACTTTAATAATCAAATTATTCGGATACGAATCGATTCAGCTTTTTCAAGTAATGGCTACAATGATGAATGGATCTCGGTTTAAACACGCCAATGAGCTATAAGTCGTTTGCTATCGATCTGAGTTCAAGGTATAGAGTTTGCAATACAGGCTTGAGGTCATAAAATATTTGTACAGCGATGAAAGCGCTTTATATTCGGCTGATGAAATCTGGGAGCATGGGGGTCGTATAAATAAGAAACGGTGTTCAAGCGACGACGGTCGTTGATTACAACTGGTTATATGAGCTATAATGTTTTATGAGAAATATGTACAAGACGATATAATCATTTTAATATAACGTACTTGTAGAAAATATATACTGTATTTCATTTTGTATCTGATGGAATATTTGTGACTAGCGGCTGCCCGCATCTTTTGTTCGTTTAGTGGTAATCAAGTATATCACAAAACAGAGCCTAATACGCTCGACAATAAAGTAGGTTTACATCAGTGAAATATTATTTTCTAATCAGACCAATAAAGAAACATCTAAACAAACCTACAAGCCTATATCATAACCCTTCTTTTGGCTTAGTCAAAGTCGGATAAAAAGAAAAATAGTATCCCTAATTTTAAACTAAAAAGAACTAAGATGGTTTTTTTAGAAAGATTCTCTGTACAAAGGTTTTAAGAAAGTCCTTACCTCTTGTATCCTCCGATGTACAGTCAGCTTATGCCACTGATGGTCATCAAATCTTGTCTTCGCTGGCTTGATGTGCATCTCCTGCTTCCCATTACCAAGTCCCATAGTAAGGGAAACTCCGCCATCTCGTACGGCAAGGTTCAGATAATCAGCTTCATGACCTGAATGCATAAGACTTCGTTAAGATAGTTCTCTTCAAGAATTTACTTCGCCTTTATTCTGGCTTAAGAGAATTTTAGTGAATGAACAACTTTACAGGACAGGAATTGCTAGCGGTGTTAGTGAATAATGGACCTTAAGTTCTATCTAAGTTAATCTAATTTACGAACACCAGAGTATTTTACTTTATTATAAGGATACTCATACAGACATAGTCTAATTATATTTTTGTTATAAGGTGAACACACTGAATGAAATTTTGGAGTTTGGATAAGGTTATATCTTGGTTAAGGTAATATCTAGATTTGTGGGTAGTAAGTCTTACGACAGTTTTATTTAAATTGATACACGGGAGCTCAACAATTAATTGTTTCTATTACGAGTTATTGAGTTAGGTGAAACCTTAAATTTCATCAAATTTAATTGTTAAATAACCAAAATATTAATAGTCTTTATATTGTGTAGATTGGACTGTTGGTACGATTCTTTTAAGATTTAAACTAAATATAGTAGTAGTAGTATTATTATTAAATACTACTACTTCTTCTTCTTTCTTCTTTCTTCTTTTCGAGTCGATGATTAACTACATAATACTACTAATACTACATTAATACTAATACTGATAAAAAACGTTCAAAATCTGGTCACTATCTAAAAAAATGTAGAATGTAAATCAAAGGCATTTCTGACAGATTAAGACTGAAATTAATTTACGATCGTTCCTAAAATCAGTAGACATTCCCCCTTCAATACAAAATTTCAATGATGTCACAAGAACTTAAAGGCTTTTACAGTACTCATAGTATCCACAAAGGCAAAGAGAATCTCACCAGTGTAAAAGAGAAGTCCATTAGGCTGCCGCGTCTTGAAGTACAGCGAGATGGCGTCTTGTGTGCTGACTATAGGCTCGCCCCCGGTCTGCGTCAAGTCGTATGATAGGAACTCTGCGCCACGAAACGTCGCTTCAGATGGTGCTTTATCTGGAAAGAAAGCTACTGTTAACAACGTATTGAATACTTCTGCAAATCAAATTAAATCATTTTGTTAGAGCTCCTGTAACCTGTGATACAGAATTATCCTAGTACAGCCACCTCACTTATTATTTAGTTTAAGATTCATGATGTAGGTACCTATTTTATCTTTTAAGTTTCCTAATATTTTTTCCTTTTTTCAAACAAGAGTAATGTACTACATAGATGTTCTTTTTGCTTGTTCTGCTCACGATTTGTCTACATAGTTTTCAGCCACCTTAAGGGAATTATAAATTTTTCCGAGATATAAAGTAGCCTATGTACTATTTCAGATTATAATCTATCTCTGTGCCAAATTTCATCAAGATCTGATAAGTCGTTCTGGCGTGATTGAGTAACAAACATACATCCAACTTTCACATTTATAATACTTCTGAACGCGACTTGGTCCGCGTGGACAGGGGCGGATTTATGTATAGGCTTTTTGGGCTGCAGCCCAGGGCCCCCATGATTATAAGGGCCCTCATTGAAGAAAAAAGTATAAGAGTAGGTATCTTATCATTTCACTCTCGCCTCCATTACTACAATTTAGTCTCGGTTGTAATGATTAACTATTATTAGTCTAATTTGTTTCCTTTAGGTACCGTAAATCTATACATAATTATGGCAAACATTTCTTTATCAAAATGGCAACAACTTTACTATTAATTTAAGGTAGGCCCCCCAAGTAGTGCTAGCCCAGGGCCCCAGAAATTCACAGTCCACCCCTGCGCGTGGATAAGAAATATATCGTAAAACTTATTCTATGACACTCGGGAATACTATATTTTTCTATCAGTAAAATATTTTGTTGTAATTGAATCAGTATTTTCAAAGATTACCTCAAACAAATAAAAATAATAGCCTATAATTTGTAAACCAATAACTTAAAGAAAAAAGTTTCAAAATAATGTCTAAAAAACGTAATCCAGACAAAAAACTACAGCCTACGATCTTAAGCTTGAAATAACGCTTAAGGCTATAAACTAATGAAAGAAAATATTAAACCTAATTAAGTAAATTTACAAAAGACTTTACTTACAATATTGTTTTCCAATTATTTTAAGGATATAATAGACTTTTAAGGTTCGCCTAGAGCCAGAAAATCTGTTAATACTAAAGCTTAGATAAATATTCACAAAGAATATCAGACCTCATATAATCTTCTTTATACTTATTACTTTGTACATGTCATTGTTGCCTAACTCATGTTAAACGGCTGGACCGATTTGGATGATTTATTCTGTGTACGTTTCAATGAATTTTTGGATGGTTTGAACACAATACGGCGCTGATGTGGGTATGTCACCAAACAACAACATTAAATGTGGCGCTGCTTTTCAGTGCACATAATGCAACGAAGCCTACTGAAATAATAGTAATATTCTCTTAATTTGTAGCAGTTGGTATATATCGTACTTTTAATGACTTTTATTTTAGGTAGGTATATCGTCTTCACATTCGTATAATTATCAAATTAATGTTCCTGTAGGTACAATTTTTTGTAAATTATATTTTTTATAAAGAGTACGTATGAAGTTTCTCCATAGGAAACTAACTTTTGGAGTGAGCAACTAGATTCAATTTTTTTTCTTGTAAATGACGTTCAAAATTGTATTTTTATGGTCGAATTGAAATAAATAATTTGACTTTGACTTTATAGTATCGGAATCCTCATCAGAAATAGCTCTAACGACAAAGTAATTGAACTCATCACTATGCTGCCCAATACACAAAACCACAAATATTGTGACTAGAAACATAATTAGTTTTAGATCCTAGGTGACCGAATATCGATTACATTACAATTTGAAGACAAAAATATGTATGAGCTATTACATAGTAAGTATTGTTTGTATTGCAGAATAAATAATTATAACTTGATTATTTTTTGAGGAACTCGTGGCTAAGTAATAACAGCCGCATGGGTCGATCCGTCAGGTTAAGCTACGCTTGCCGGGGTTGGTCCGTGGATGGGTGACCACCTTTACACACCGAGACTCCTCCGGACCTTGGAAAGCACGTTAAGCCGTTGGTCCCGGCTGTCATATGTGGATCTTTGACAGTCGTTACGGGTCGTCAGAAGCCCGAAAATCTGATAACTAATCTCACCAAGGGGTATCGTATTACCCAGTTACTGGGTTGTGGAGGTCAGATAGGCAGTCGCTCCATGTAAAATACTGGTATTCAGCTGCATCCGGTTAGACAGGAAGCCGACCCCAACATAGTTGGGAAAAGGCTAGGCAGATGATGAATAAATAAAATTAACTGTGATGATTGACGAAACTGACATTACTAATAAGTTAAACTAGCTTTGAAGTAAGAGACAAAGTCAAAGCATTTGTATTAAACCACTTGCAGACACTTTTGAACTGTCAAAGAGCCGGTCAGTTAGTCAGAAAGTTGATGCTAGTTGCTCGTTCCAAAACGTAGGTAGGTATCTATGGAGAATAACGAGCAAACTCCTCGAACACTTTTTTTAATGAGGTTTTTACAATAACCGGATTTTTGTAGCCGGTTGATGGCAATAGGCTCGCCCCCTATTACATGGGACTAAAAACATAACTGGCGAAATATGGGTGCACTAATGGGTACACCTCTGCCTAACCCTTCGGGGATTACAGGCGTGATGTTATGTTATGTATGTTTTACAAAATCCAGGTAACATTATTCTTGTTGCTTCTTTAAGAGGCAGAGCAAAACAAAATAATTTAAAAAATCATAAATACGGAGTGTAAAATTCTATAACACATAGCCCTATAACACACTTCGTCTGGGTAGACTTCAGAATTAAACAAAACTCCTGTACTGATTTAAAACTGTGTTTTTAAATACCCCCGCGACCCCTGTTATATTCAATTTGATATATGCAAACAGTAGGTACCATAACCAGCGATTTTAACAGAAGACGGGCCTGTTGGTTTGGTGGTTAGCGGCCCTAACTGCTAAGCCGGAGGTCGTGGGTTCGATTCCCACCCAGGACAAACTTTGTGTGATGAGCATGATTGTTAGTTCTGTGTCTGGGTGTGATTTATCTATAATATGTATGTATTTATAAATTATATAAGTATGTATATCAGTTGTCTGGTTACCATAACACAAGCTCTGCTTAGCTTGGGATCAGATAGCCGTGTGTGAGTTGTCCCAAGATATTTATTTATTATTTATTATTTATTACCCAGTTACTGGGTTGTGGAGGTCAGATAGGCAGTCGCTCCAAGTAAAATACTGGTATTCAGCTGCATCCGGTTAGACTGGAAGCCGACCCCAACAAAGTTGGGAAAAGGCTAGGCAGATGATGATAGATAAAATAATAAAACGAAACTTCTGTAACATAACATCATTATCATCAGCCTGTTATCCTCAAAAGGTTAGGCAGAGGTACACCCTTATTTCGCCAGATATGTTTAAGTCCCATTTAATAGGGGGCGAGCCTGTTGCCATCAACCGGGCACAAATCCAGACACCGTGGCTGCTTTTGAGAAATTCCTGATGAAAAAACTCCGAAACACTTAGCCCGACCTGAATCGAACAAAAGACTTCATGTTCAGTAGTCGACAGTATTTATCCTATCTACCAAATTTAACAGATTAATCACTTATCGACCAAAATATGACTGGACTATGTTTGTATGAGGCGCGAAGCAGTGCGCTATTAAGAATGTTCTCTTAAACAACACATTTTTTACACTCTTCTACAAAAGACTCCGGTCCTCTATTCTTATCTAAGTTCTCGTAAATAATATAAGCTCCATCGATGAAGTCTATCAAAGAACTAAAGTTACTGAACTAGTTATAGAACAGTCTAGTCTAGTTGGGCTTTGTACAGTTTTTAAAGAGAAAATTGAACACTTAACAAAGGTGGTCTTGAAGAAAGGAAGAAAATTGCAATAATTGGCACAAATAAAAAAAACATATTCAACAGGGATTATTTGATAGAAGACAAAAAACACAAGTGTTTGTATGAGTGAACAGTTACAATAAAATCGTCTAAATACAATTTTAAAATCAGTAAGACAATTCTACTAACTTTTATGAACGATCGCAAACTAATCTCATTCTGACATACATAACATCACGCCTGTAATCCGCGAAGGGTTAGGCAGAGGTGTACCCTTTACACTTCTCTCTACCCGCTCCCTAACCATCTCATCTGATACTGTACAAAATGACATTGACTTGAGTTAAGATTGCGATTATAATTCAAACGTTTTTAATTAGTAAAATGGACCTTCACGGGTTCAATGTTAAGGGTAAATATTATACCTAACCTTTACAATATCTTCGGGCTATGTATTCATCGTTAGCGATATTTAAGGGCAATAAGGGTCAATTTGGGTATCATATTTTACCGGTCATCCATCATAATATAGGAAACTCTTGATAGTCATCAGGAGAACGAAATTAGGCTTCTTTAGGGTATGATAAACAAAGCAAATTTTCATAGAATACCGGACTTACTACTATTAAATATACAATCGATTGGTAGATACCGAAACAAAAGCAATGAAAAAAAAATGACTTGATACTAGCTATGACATGGTACCTAGATGAAACTAGATTATTTTTTGGATATGACTTTTAAAACTGCCTTTCAGTAGCCGAATTGAGAAGAGAGAAGCTTTCCGGAACGTAACGAACCTCAAAAATTAAATTAAAAAATTTAAAAGCGGCCGTTTTGGATCAATTTTCATCAAAGTACATATAGCTAAAAACACTGCCGACTAATGTACTTTTCAAACTAAAAAAAAATCAAAATCGGTTCATCCGTTCTGGAGCTACGATGCCACAGACACACACACAGTCACGTCAAACTTATAACACACCGTCGTTATTACGTCAGCGGTTAAAAATAAAAGCTAAAATATACTCCAGTGTACTAGAACAAGTTCTTTCATAAAATAAGCTCATAAAGAACGCCAGTTTCATACCACCGTGAACTAATAATGAAACAGTCTTGCCCAGTTATGGCTTTATGCAGTTTTAAACGAAGCCGAAAGTTGGCAACACCTGTACCTATTCTTGGAAATTGATTAATCGTTGCAAGTTTCTCGGTGGCAGTTTTGTTTTTTAATTTCTTGTTGCACTTTTTATGGCTTCATTAGTTCTTTGAGAAGTAGTTAGAGCTTTTGTGAATAGTGTTAAAATCAATATAGTTTCTTTAAAATACGATATGGCAACAGCTCGGCTGGAATTGCCTCGAAAATTTTACTGGTCAGCTAACAGTGTGCCGCCTGCAAGCTGTCGCCTTTTTATATTGCCATCATAAAAAATACTTTGATGTACACTATTCAAAGCTCTAACTTGAATGGCAATTTATTTCCTGTATTGAAGCTGTGCTGTTATGATTATGATGAGATTAACACTTAAAAGCGTTTGAGGCGGACGGTATATTAAACAAACGTTGAAATCCAAAATATTGTAAATTAATAAAAATTATGAAATTTTAGATTTTAAACTTGAAAATTTGTGTGACTAAAAGTAACCAACGCAATGCATATTCAATGCAGACTAAGACAAAAGACATCATCTACATAACATTCACCTAATCTTTCAACAATATCCAAACAGCCAAAAACCCAAAATGAAAATACCATAACAGGACGAAACAATCCAGAACATAACAGTATACTGCTCATGAAGCCAATACAATAACGCTTAGTAGCGCGTAACTCCAAACACCTGGCAGAGAAGCAATGACGTCATATAACTGAGAGGGTTGACGCCAAGTAATCTTGAGATTAACGCGAAGGTAACGCAGAGATACAATATGCGATAGCAGAGCTAATTGGAGGAACTATTGGTTGTGGCGTGTAAACTGTTGGTAGGAGCGTCAACTGTTGATGATTTGATTGCTAAGGTTTAGAGAGATGGGTAAGCATAAACTGTATGTTTTGTGTTTTGAATTTGGTGTTTGATTGCGTTGAAAGTTACTTTGATGATGAAGCAGGTATATCTTGAGTCATAAAGAGAATTATCGTCACATATGTCATAAAAAGAGAAAAGTCGTGATGGGGATATCTCGAAAGACATCATGGGGTCATCAGAAGCAAGAAACTACTAGGTAGTAGTTAAGACGCCCGCTTCTAACGCATTAGGGTGGGAGTTGGATACCAAGCCAGTACCAATGTGACTTATTCAATTCATAATGTCTTAGTTTGTTTTGAGGAATCACTGACATCCGTGAAGGAAAATATCAAGAGAAAACCTGTATCGTAATAAATATAAGTCCGATATCGCCAATCCGCTGTATGAAAAGAGACTTCTGCCCTGAAGTGGGGCATCGATTGGTTGGTATTATTAATTAAATTTTTGCATAAACAGATTAACAAAGAACCAATTCTGATAAAATACGACTTATTGTTCAATAGAACGGCCGTACACAATGAGAAATTGTTATTCAATAAAATACGTTTTAGTGTTGTATAAAGCTGTCGTTCAAAGTAAGCGTTTTAATACTTTTTACGAACACAAAGTTACGATCAATACCTATAAAGACGAGAAACGTGACCTACAAATAAAAGTATACTAAATTTCAACGCCTGAATCTGCAAAGACATCAATAAAAAACTTGCTTCATACTTCCAAAGAAATCATAACCGTGACAACTTCCAGGAATAAAAATGAACGTAAAATTGTACTTGTTACGAAAGACACTGAACTGGGAAGTTGTGACGTCAGATTAGTTACAACTACCCTCCAGGGCCCTATGGAGCGGTGTAAAAAATTTAAACTATGCTAACCACGACACTTGAACTAAATGGGATGGACATTAAACCGTTGATTTTAATGTTTGGAATGGAAATAATTGGAGTATTCTGAATGAGAATTACTTTAAAGTGTGGATAATAGAAAAGGTTTAAAAAAGCCTTTCTCATGCAATGTGCATAAATGTATTCTAAACAAACATCAAACATCGGGAAGTGGCTCCTTGTAAGATTTGATTAGCCACAGACCTGTCCCGGACAGGTGAAAGTAATTGAAAGCTTGTAAAAAGCTTTAATAATTCATTAAATAGATGTCCAAATAGTATAAGAATCCCATTTGAGTAAACTTCTTACTTATCTTAGTCTTGCTATCAATCTACCTGATACTTCAAATGTGCCTGTGTATGGTCTAATTGAAATAAATGCTTTTGACAATGAAGCAAAAATTACTTTAACAAAAACATTTTCAATAGCAAATCTTCTTTATCAACCACAAAAATACCTGCATCAAAAGCTTACTTTTATAATCTTACACAGCAAAAAATTAGACAACAAACATCAAAGTGACCAAACGCCTAAACAATAATTCAACAAAATGGTAGACCGTAGACGGTAACCATAATAGGATTGTTACCAAAACTCCATTCAATGAACTTAATTTTTTACATCCCAAAGCACAAGAGACAAAAAGTAACAAAGTTGGAAACACCATGAATTTGAAAATCAGTAAAGTTACTTTAACTTTGGAAACAGAGAAAGCCAACGTGACTGGTTATAATGAAAGCGTTTTAATAAACTGAATTGTTCGTAGTACCAAGATGTTTGCTCAGGCACATAATATAAGGAACATAACGGTGCTTGCTTTAGACATATGAATGTTATTTACTTGAGTTCTCAGCTATTTAGGTTATGAGTAAGCTTTAGTGCGGCTCTCTGATAATAAGCTTTTTATTATAAGTACCTGTTATAATGATTCATAAGGACTCGTTCGTAGACCTTACCAGGTTTTGACTTGTAGATAAATGGAAGATGATATTGTTAGAATTCATTCATTCATTCATTCCTTTGTAGGTTACTTGTGAATTAATTTAGAGTCAGCGAAGCATTACTTCTTATTTCATCCATTTCTATGAGACGCCAACTCAGTGGTAGCTTTCTGTCAAGCAATAAAATATTAGCGTGTTTTAGTAAAAACTCAAAGTAGGAAAAAACAAATTGAGTTGTAACAAAAAATATTTTATCATTTGCTTTATTTTAGCTTTTGCCCGCGACTTCGCCCGTCTAAATGACGGACTCCCGTTTTATCCCCTTAGGGGGTTGAATTATGGAAAATCCATTCTTAGCGGATGTCTACTAATTGAAATCTACCTCCCCACCTTTCATCTTTCTACATCAAGCGGTTTTCGATATTTCGTGATGAGTTAGTGTGTGACCTTTCGCTTTTATATATTTAGATTTAAATGGGAAGTCAATTAGAGCCTTGAACTGACGAACCCTTTGTTCTCTGGTGCTATTAGAAGTAATTGAAAAATAAAACTAAACTGTTTTATAAAGCTATAAACTTTTCATAGCTAGATCTTAATATAAAACTGGCCAACATTAAAAGCTGCACTAGCGCACATTATTACTAAAGATGAAGATCGTACTTTGCTGTTTAATAATAATAAAAAACAATACCAGACTGTTACTATCCCACAGCAAAACAAAGGTCTTCTCGTACAGAGATGGCACGTGTATTCATCAGCAAGCATGCTCAAGCTGGTTTGGCAATTTCGGTCAAAGTCAAAGTCAAATAATTTATTTCAATTAGGCCAATAGAGGCACTACAATAAAGGCACAGGTTCTAAAAGGTAGTTTTGTATGGAGAAGAATGGGCAAGAAACTCCATACGTACTCTTTTAAAATCATTATTATTTAGACATATCTATCTTCTATCTATAACAATAAAAATGATAGGCTAAATGTATTGCTAAGCGCAAAAGTCAAGAACGGCTGGATAGATGTAACTGATTGCTGCTTGTTTCTTTTTTTGCTGTGTTTGTAATAATTTCCCGGAAGTTTATAATGAAAGATTGTTTTTAGAAAAAATCCATCGAAAAAATAGTCAATTTGCACCCGAGCGAAGCCGGGGCGGTTAGCTAGTACTAAAGCTGACAAAATTATTGTTTGTTTGTTTACACGTACTTATCTCTTGAACTACCAGATACATAAGATGCCAGATGAATAAGAAACAGTATAAGCTATAATATCACACTACAACCCACGGGTGCTAAGCAGTAACCGAAGGCGTAACACGAGCGTCGATGTCACAGGGAGCAGCTAGTAACCATGTCAAAGTACTCCATCATTTCCTGAACCAATCCATTTACCTCAAAGTATCGCTTTACGAACCGTAACGTTGTTCGTCTTAAAATTGTCAAAACAACGAACAAGAATTACTGAACCATCGGCCTTTTAACCGGAACAAACTTTAAGGTGACTCCTTAGAAAATACGATAAAGTTACTTGTGTTTTATAGAAGTTTCCTTAAAGTTTTATTGCGAAAAATTGCTTGTTGATATTTTGAATCACATAAAATATCGTTAGCCAAAACAATGTCGCGTCGGTAAGTTATGGTGTTTCAAGAAAATTGTTTGGTAAGATAAATTGTTACCTGTTGATTTATTTGGAAAATATCTTCTTCTACATATATAAATAAAAAATAAAATTTATGTTTGATGTTATTTTATGATAAAACTTGCTAAAAATCTTGCTAAAATTTTTGCGACCTTTGACCCCTAATTAAAAAAAAATCTAGGGGTCGGATCGATGAGGACTTATTAGGGATCGTTTATGATGGTGTTCTGAACAATCCTACCAATTTTTAGCTTTGTGTGAATTATTGTAACCTCGAATGTCTAAATTGACCGGACTTATAAAGTGGAAAGCATTTCAGTATTCAACTTAAAGCACCTGAGTATTTTATTAGCATGAGTATAACAAAATTCATCATCTTAATAAATGTGGGTTATAAAAGGAAATTGTATCTGCTGTTTATTATTCCGTGCACGCTGTAGGAGTCGTTCCAGAACAATAGATTAATGTTCCTCTACCTAACAACCTGTCAGTATGCACCAACGTTAACTTCAAGCATAACATTGAATGGCGTAAAACAATAACAACGTATTAGTTCTAAGATAGAGGAAAACTTACCCATATAAATAACTTAAATTACCCGTGAACCCGTAAATTCCAAGTCACATTAAACTAGTTAGGTTAATAGAAAGGTTTCTAATTCGTGGCTCAATAATAGAGGTCCTAACGACGTACCCTGTGGCACACCCCACTAACTATACCCTCCAACTCTCGACGTTTCGAGGGAACCGTCACAATTCTACCCCGGAGTACTATTCATGGTCTATTTGTGTACTTGTAACTAGTTTTATGTTAGCAATGCGTTGTAACGACTGTATAACATGAGTGTAACAGTGTCGAATACATTTTGGAAAACTCAATTAAGCTTTGCAGCTTTGTAATTAAAAAGTTTGTTTTGTAATCTAACGGTGTTCTATTTTATGTTTCTATTTTTCTTAGGTCCAGTAATTAACCTACCCCCATCTCATATATGAGTTTGTGGGTTCGATATAGGACAAGTATCGATGTGACTTTTTCAATTAATTTGTACTTTCTAAGTTTATCTTGGACATCACTTACATCGGTGAAGGAAAACATGTGAAGAGACAGAACTACAAGCGTGTGTTCTTCTCTGTATGAGAACAGGGCTTTGCCCTACAGTTGGACAATATTAAGCTTGTATTTTTTCTTTTTGTCACAAATCATTCAGTACATTGATCTTGGCTTTAACATTTATCAATCATATTTATAATATTCATGTTTGTTAATAACTTCAAATTGTCTTTCAATTATCCAGTAACAATTATTCTATATTTCAAGTTAACATAGTACTTAACGAGAATAAAAAAAGTCTTCCACGATCCAAGAACAACACAAACAAGAGAATTCCATTTCACAAAAACATAATTCAGCTCTATAAGAAGAACCATAAATATTAAATTAAAATTACCTTGTCAAGGAAACGGGAGAATCTTCCATTTAATTCCCAAATATGACATTGATGCGTTTTCCTTCGAAAAAAGCGTTTAAAGTTAGTAAAAGTATTTGCATCCGCCTGGGATGACATACGGAAGAAGCCATCAAACGGAATTGCCCATCATTCCATAAAAAATATTCCAGTAAGGAACGTTGAACGTTGTAGATGTCTTCAAGTGCTGATCGATTTACATGCATTATCCATTAGAGCTGATGTATTCGTATCACGAGTGCGTTATACGCCGAAAATTGTTCATACCGCTATATCTACAGTATCTTAACTAGAGTATGTTCAAACGTAAATACTTTATAGACCTTATTTATTTATAAAAAAAATACTATGATTGTATCGAATCAAATTATCTCATATTCCGTTATTATGATAAACGTATGAGTAGCAATTATGTGGTCTTGTAATTACCCAACTAAAACATTGTCATAAAATATGTACAGCTTCGTGTTATAACTTAATCGCCTCAACAGGATGAAAAGTACATCAAGTAATTTACATTTTAGATTGAATTAAAAGCAGGGCAAAGAAAATTATTTCTTTATCTTTTGTACGTAGTTCTAGGTTATTCAATTACTTTTTCATCTCAGATAACAGACACAGCAGAATCTTTATAATAAATTATTTCAAACCCAGTTTATATTAAATTATATTCTTATGTTTCTATTAAAAACTTTTTGATGATATTAATACTACAACATGCGCAAAACGGGAAAAGTCGGTTCAGTAAAATGGTCGAAACAGCTTTCTCTAATACGACCTTTATATTCAACCACGCAACTTAAAACATTAACAATAAGGTCCTTTATTAAACCACTAAATACACACATTAAAGCCGTTTTCGCAAACAAAGAAAATTTGCACAAGAAACAAAACAATCCCTGGAATGGGGCCGTAACTTCTACAACTGTGTGTTATGCAGAAATGGGGAGCGCGCAATGTTGTTATACATTGACGGTAATGTTGATACAGATTCGAATGGCATGCTGATGTTGTAAGCGATAGGTGGGAGTATAAACGTTTCATCGGTTTTCTAGTGTTGTCGTTTGTCGCGACGTGGTAGGGGAGGCTACGTTTGGGGAAGGTGGATGGAAGCCATATTGGTTTTAGGATAGGCATGAGAAACTCAATTTTGGACGTAGAACGCGACCCGGACTGTATGCAAATTTTATTCGGCGCGGTTTATTCTAATTTCGTTACCCTACTTTAATGGAACTTTTGAAACTGAATACATTTTTAAACAACATTTAGCTCTTGTTGTCGTAAGGGTCAAAAAGGTCGTAAATTAAAACTAACCTGGGTAAAGTCAAACATCTTTTATCTTCTATAGCGACCCTAAAATCAGTAACTCAATAAGTTTTGATATGATTTCCATATATCCCATCTTTCACGGACTGACTCTCGTGTCTTTTTACCCTCATCTCTTCTATAAAAAAGGGACCACAAATTCACTCATCTGTCAGTTAGCTTCCATCTTTTTGTTTTAAACAAACCCACTGGAATAGATAGAAAATCTTTTGAAGTGATTACAAAGCTAAACATATTTTTAGAACTATCCTTTTCAACCCCTTTCATCCCTTGTAATCCTTTATTTATACCTGATTAAGCTTGCCTGTCTTCGTTTATTTTCTGGTTAAATTCTTAAAAACGGTTGCGAGGAAAAATTACGAGCTTCATACATTTGGAATATTATGAAACCTTAGGTCTTGCTTGTAATCTACCTTGTTGGATATTACAGTTTTTTTATTAAACAATGTAGATATAAATTTGCTTTTTTAAGGCTTACTGGAAGATGGTAAAACACGCTATAATTTTAACTTAAATTCTAAATTAAATACCAATAAACCGATATTCATTACACAAATGAAATTCAATCCATTACTGTGAAGACTTGAAATGAAGCTAAATAAACTGTTAAATCAAATCAAACCAAATTATTTATTTTTATAAACTGGCTTAGCGCGAGAAGAAAAGACCATAAAGATAAATTAGTGATTTTTGATGCGTTGGGCTACATTTTTGCAATTTTCGAAGATATCGAAGAAATCTATGGGTGCAAATTGAGGACAATGTAACAAATTGAGCAAGTTAAAAGAGGTCTAGAATAAAATAATATTTAGTATCAATAAAAACAATTGACAATAAATTTCAAATAGCCGTGGCAGCTAAAAGTTATCCATTTTCGAACATAACGTACCGATTTACGTAAAGTAAATAAAATCTTATACAGGGTCATTGAAAATTTACCCGAAACCTGAAAAGGGGTCATTGTACTAACATAGCTAAAAGCAAAATTGACGCCAACAAATATGTAAACGCAGATTGGCAATTTATTACTATTGAAATCATTGTATAAGTTTCCTAATTGGTTCATGTAAAAGCCTTACGTTGTTGGTAACTTAGGACCACGTATTTCGGTATTTGGTCCTTTTGCCTTACATTATGTAACGAAGTTTGATGAAAGCGTATTAGGCATGTTGGAATTATTCATGTGTTGTCATCTGGAAGTTGTTACCAAGTATGGTAATTAGCGCTTGATTTTTGATGTCAAGAATTTTGTTTGTTTACGCTTTCGACTTTATAAAAAGGATACCGTATAAGTGGGAACGACGGAAAATTTTTCTTTTTTGAAAATATACTTTTTCTTTTGTTCTTTTCTTCCACAGGAATGTTTATTTAATTTGTGGGTTTTAAACGTTTTGTAAAAGAAATTAAAGTACACTTTTGTTTTGAATGAATTAATACAATTTTAAATGTCGTCACGTTGGCTTTCATATTGTTGTCTATTAGTGTGCCTCTAGATAATAAACTCCTCTTTATTATATAACTAGAACACTAACTAGTACTTGTACTACTAATGTATTCACCAGGGATTATATTTAGGTTAATCTGCAGTACTAAGAATACAAGTCTCTTAAGCCAAGCAACCCACGCAAATAATACAATGTTCATAAATAAACCATTCCCTGCGAAGGTCTAATACTTACTTATTTTAAGCTAGCAAAATCATGTTATTTTTAGACTTAATAAAAAGACTATATACATAATCTGCTTTTACCCAATAAGGGTTTATCAGACATGATATCTTTTAACGACCTTGCGATACGCGAGTCTCAAGAATTACTTAGCAAAAAAAATCGTTAAAGATTCCATGCTAGGAATCAGTTTGTGGTTAATACAAAAATAATGGCGCTATTAAAAATCTAGTATGTACCTATAAAACAATTTTACGTTTCCTTCGAAGGCTATAGCATGCCTAGTCTATTTTCAGAACCCATTTTGTGTCAAGCCATTTCGTAGTTCAATACACGCAAAAAACTTCTATCTAACATCGTAAAATATAGGTACCAAATATTATGACCAAAATCATTTCAAGATTTTACGCATAGATATAAAGCAACATAGGGTTAGTATGACCCGGCGTGAAGCAGTTCCAACCAGTTAGAACCACATCAAACCGCTCCATACCGGAATAGCGGTAACAATCTGCATGCTAATACCCTCAGGTATCATAAAATGGAGTTACTGTTCTGGTACAGCTTTCGATTGTATTTGAATTGCTTTTGAAAATTATTACGTTAATTAAACGCGAAGGATTTGTGGTATTACGGCACACTATATTTTCTACCACCTTTACTGGTTTTCCCATTTCAGGGGGTGCTAAATAGGCTATTACCAAACTGAAAACGAGCCCAATTTTAGATTCTCGTTCCAGTAAATGGGTCGCGATGTTTTCAAGATTCGTCTCTTTGTCAGTTGCAGATTCTATTATACGAGATAGTTGGAAGTTGACTTCGCAGTATTTTCTTAAATGGGGTGAACGAAATTCAAAGCTGTTCCCACTGAATGTGTGAACGTAGCTCGAAGTTACTAGGTCGCCTTCGAATTTGAATACTACTTTTTCGAATTGCACTTTACGACAAAGTTTCTTATGTCTGTCCTATTTCCTTGCCGCATTGGTAGAATAATTTAAATCATTTATTTAACTACACACAAACAACATAGCTGTCTTTGCTGTTGCGTAGTCGGGTAATGACGGCAACTTCCGAATACAACATCATAATGAACATCCTACAGAAATAGTCAATTATAAATATAACATCACGCTTGTAATCCTCCAAAGGGTTAGGCAGAGGTGTATACCCATTAGAAGACCTACATTTCGCCAGTTATGTTTAACTCCCATGTAAAAGAAGGCGAGCCTATTACCATCAATGGGACACAAATCAAGACTCCTAGAGTACTACTGAAAATTCCTGATGGAAAAACCTACAGTCGCGCTTTGCGAAAAATAGACCAACGAAGCAGTCAATAATCAATTATGATCCGTCAAATAGATACAAAATATTTTCCTCGATTTGAAATGTCTTCAGAATTTCTACAAACTTTTATTATAAACAAGAAATACCAAAACAAAGACACTAGAAACACATTGTTACCACGTATGTGCTGATAAAAGTATAACATGCTCGCTCCTTATCTTTGCAACGCTCGTAAAAGTTTACTGTTACGACTATAGCCTTTGACCGACTGACCGATGCTGTAGACAAACATAGAAGAAACTTTATATATAAAATATACTGATATTGACAAATAAGAAGCAAGATGTGATGCTTTCTGACATAGGTGTTCATTTTTTTAAATATTAAAACTTAAGAACTCATATTTAAAATAAAAAAAGGTTGCAGCGTCCCTCAAGGATGCATTATGCATTATATACTGAAAAAAAAACACAATTTTATAAGAAGATTTGTTACTTGTTTCCCTCATGCCATGGTTCCGGGTTCGATATCGGATAAGTATCAATGTGACTTCTTATTTTCTGGGTTTATCTTCACCATCACTGACATTACTAAAGAAAAACGTCGGAATGAAACCTGGGATAATAATTAATATCAGTCTGAATTCAGAAATCCGCATTCAACCAGGCGTGGTAATCAATGGTCATGCGTCTCTGTATAAGAAGAGGCTAAAGGCAAATCTTGCAATAGATAGTAACATACAAATATATATTTTTTTATTATTTGTACTGTAATAAATTAATGTTATCGGTTCCATTCAATTACCAATCAAATTATATAAAACAAATAATAAAATAATACTTGCTCAACTTTTGCAATATACAACTAAATGCCACAGTAACATCCCATATAACAGAGAGCCTCCCACAACGAGCAATCGTATTCACCATCTGTTCGTAAAGTTGGACAAGCGGACGTATCTTCCGGTTAGCTTGAGTGAAGTGACAGGGCTATTCCCCAGATACCGATCAAGACTTACTAACTCTGGCGATATGAGCATGATTAAATGTGTTACGAGCATTTTGTTAATTGACTTTGAAATAGTGACTTGTACGGTAAGAACGCAATTTATTAGATTATGTATAAGTTGGCTGTTGGCTGGTTGACTGCATTCGTTGGTCTAGTGGTCGTAAAGTGCGACTGCTAAACATGAGGTCTTACATTCGATTTCCAAATCGGGCAAAGTGTTATTGAGGTTTCCCATCAGGAATTTCTCAGTAGCAGGTTTGAAGTTTGGATTTGTGCCCGGTTCATGGCAATAAGCTCGCCTATTCCATGGGACTTAAACATAAGTGGCGAATTGCCGGTGTACTGATGGGTACACCTCTGCCTAACCCTTCGGGGAATGCTGCAGACGTCATTTTATGTGTGTTGTTTTCTTCTCCCTCATTTATTTTCACGTAAAAATGCACAATAGACCTATCTGCTGTGTAATTCCGGAAACCTTTTTGTGGAACTTTGCCAAAAACCAATTTCCCTCGATTGACTCTTTAAAACTTGACACAATGACACAACGAGCGGAGCTGAAATGTGTTACGGAAATAAAGATATTTTTTGAAAAAGTTTCAATGAGCTATTCGGGAATTGTGTTGGACAAATTTTTTTGACCTTGTGCTTTTATTTGTTTTAATTACAGTACAATGGGAACAACAGTTATCATTGGGTAAGAGTATTGTTTTAATTACAGTACAATGGGAACAACAGTTATCATTGGATAAGGTCATACAATGTTCATTGCTGATTGCAATACCGTTGCACGACTTTAATCCTTCAAAGGAAATATATATAGCTGTACTGTCGGATGCACCCATAAGCACAATGATTTTTAAACCAAATTTAAAAGTTGTAGTTGGGTGGATGGATAAATGAATGGATGTTTGTTTGTGAGTCTGTCACGCTTTAGTGACTAAAGATAACCTAATGCACACATAAAAATATTGCTATCTAGCTTACATTCAATATTTTATGTCAAATTGTTGTGTTCCCCTATGATAATTTATTCCTTTGGCTAATTCTGAATCTGTTAATCTGTCTATCTACGCAGTTAAAGTGAGTAATAATTATAAAATATACACAAACAGCACAAGAAGCTGTATCACAAAACCAAATCAACATAAACGCTCTCAACGCGGTTGGTCCATAAAGTTGGACAACATTAGTTCCGGTTGGTTCAGGAAACACTTCTGCATTTCAAATATAAACCAAGATGTTCAACCAACTTGAGCGGTGTCTGATGTCTCTATTTCTAAATCTATTTAATTGATTCAACCTCTATAGTAACGTGATTCGAGAGCTTTTAGGAATGGAATTGATTGCTGCTTTGATTTGCTATTTTTGGTCTTTGTCTAGAGCTATTTCGGGTGTTTGATTTATAGGTTTGATCTTAGTTGGGATTATTGACTACGGTTGCTGTTGTGGCGCAAATTGTTTGATCAAAGTTCAACCAACTTTGCTAGTAAATCTGTTTGGATTTTGAAATTGATCGTCTCAGTAATTATTTTGTTAGTATTTGACTTTACTCGTATTAATCTTTATTATCTTTATTTATAATTATTATTCGTTAAGGCCTTGTGGTTAAGGCGCCTTCCTCTAATGCACGATGTTGTGGGTTTTCAACCGCGCACGGCCGATTGCCAATTGACTTTTTTAAATTTATATGTACTTTCTAAGTTTTTTGGACATCACCGACACCGGTGAGGAAAGACATCGTGAAGGAACCTGAGTTACAATCAATATAAGTCTGAAATCGCTCGTGTTTATCTCCTTCTCTGATGGAGAAGAGGCCTTTGCCATGCAGTGGAGCAAATATAGGTAGGTCTTACGTATATTATCATATTACTAATCTTACTTCACATAATTATACATACTTACGTCTCGTGGGTTCTTTTATACAAGTTTTTATTTCATTTCTTGTAAGCTCATAAATGCTTATTTTAAACCCGCCTATATAATGCTAGTTCCTATAACACGCTTATTAAAAAACATCGGTTTTATTTTTCTGAAATTACATCCCCATAACAGTTCCGAGTAATTACAGCGTAATTCATTTTTATTGGGTCACACTAAAGCTGATTACATACGACCTGATGTTACATATAACAATAAAATTCAAAAAGCACAACTGTAAGTACTAGCTTCGTTTGCCGTCATAAACACGTCAGTACTTGAATAGAAAAAGCGCCTTTATTGTTTTGACATAAAAGTGAGCTGTCAAAGTTAAATTCCTGCCATGCTTGCTAGCGCCGATTAATTGAAAATTCGATTTTAGAATGCAATTAAATAAATAGTAGAGGGTTTTTTAATTGTTTTCCACATTTCGCATGTAGGGGGCAAGCCGATTGACATCAACCGGTCACAAATTCAGACTCCGAGGCTGCTGCTGAGAAATTCCTGATGGAAAAACCCTATAACACTTTGCCCGACCTGGTAATCGAACCCAACACCTCAGCAGTCGCTATTTGCGACCGATAGACCAATGAGGCAGTCCCAGTGAGTCTAATAAAAACTTTTCAAACTTTCACGAGGCTCCGATGGACACATGGTAAAATCACGACCAAGTTCGCTCATCCGCACGTTCGTCGATTAATTGAAACTGGAATTTTTGGAGCCGTGACGCGAGCGGATTGTATCCAATATTGTTCGACGAGGACTTTTTAATTGTTTTCATGTAGTGAACGTGGGCGCCAGTAACGCCATCACTCCGATTTGATTGTCGAAATTGAATAGTTGATCGGATTTTTTAGTTCTATTCCGGTTCAGAATTGTAATTGAAACATAGTGAAGTTATTGAAATAACTTAATATCACGCCTGTAATCCCCGATGGGTTAGGCAGGGGTGTAGGTACCTACCTGTTAAAACACCCAGATTTCGCTAGTTATGTTTAAGTTCCATGTAACAGGGGGCGATCCTTTTGCCAGTAATAAGAAGAAGTTATTGAAATATTGAGCAAAATTACAGCCAAGTTATAAATATTAAATACATTTTTATTTGGAACAAGTTAAAAAACACAAAATTTACAAAATGAAACGAAGATAGCTACAAAAGTTAAAACTGTGGCCCAGCTATCAACGCCCAGGTCAAAAACATGGTACATTTGCTCCGGTTTGACATCGTCTTTTCGAATATTACTTTGCTACCATGTTTTTTTGCACCTTTGGTCGACTGTTAGAGAATGCTTAAAGGCATTAAGTCCGCCTTTGTACTTTTGTTGCATAAAGTTTTATAAATATGATATGAAAAAACAAGTGAGATGTGACTTGGAAAGATTTGGGAGTGGTCTTTGCAGAGCTGTGTTTTAAAGACTATAAAAAAAAAAACAGACATTCCAATTTGAATCAATTAAATCATCACGTATACACTGCCTCGTTGTTCTAGTGGTCGCAAAGCGCGACTACTGAGCATGAGGTCTTGGGTTCGACCCAGGTCGGGCAAAGTGTTATTGGCTTTTTCATTTAGGAATTTCTCAGTAGCAGCTTCGGAGTCTGGATTTGTGCCCGGTTGATGGCAATAGGCTCGCCCACTATAACATGGGACTAAAACATAACTGGCGAAATGTGGGTGTACTAATGGGTACACCTCTGCCTAAGCCTTCGGGGATTACAGGCGTGATGTTATGTACTTATGTGTATGTATACACTGAAATCATTTTAACAACACATGGCTCTAGTCCTACATAATCCCGATGGGCTGTCGGTCTGTCTTAATAACGTATCTCCTAACATCGACACTTTCTACACCTGCTGTGTGCCTTTGACAAATCTCAACTAGCACAATACACTACGGGCCACGATAATCTACCCATCGCTTCGTTCACTAATCTACCAACGCGTTATAACCTCACAAATGGTTAGGTAACCGATCTAATATTCAAATTCATCAGGCAGTGAGACGGTACCCCAATATCGCACCGCCACAGTACTAGGTTCCGTAAATCTGCATAGCACCCTTTGCTACCCAATTTGGCACATGCCGGTAGGGTTATCAAATGTAGTGAGAGGATTTGATTAAATATTTAGGAATGTACGGCTGGATTTGGGACAGGCGACAACTACGAATGAGTTGCACGTAGAATTGTTTTGATTCCACGTAACAAAAGAAACTCTATGTAATAAACAATAGGTAACAATATCGACCAATAAAATGTAACTGGCACACGGCGTAGAGACATTAACTTTAATGCTCATAACAGCACTAAAATATCAAATTATGTTTGTTACTTTACTACCAATTACGACGCAACATTATAACACGCTGTAACACACATTAATATTTAACTTGACAACCCTACACAACAGCTACTCAGATAGTTCCCAATTCAAATTTCCGAACGATCGCCTTCGGGTACGCTCGGCGATTTCCGTCGCACGTCGGCTGGAATAATGGCGGACGACGCATGTCACAGGAAATGGGGACGATGACGGACCCCGGAAACGCTCTGGACAAGAGTGACCTCGTATGAGGACGCTCGGGAGACATCGGAGAACGTCGGGGGACATCGATCTACTGCCGGCACGTGATTGGCTCGCGTTAAGTGGATTTGTCGGACTTTTAGATAGACGCTATTTTTGAAAAGTAAAAATATTCGTGGTCTATTTGAATGAAAACTAATATTCGTGAAGTTTGTGAAAGGTTTTTGGTATTGAAAAGTGGATGTGAAAACTGGTTGAAAAATGAAATAGTTTTACGTAAAACCGGGCGTGAATATAACGTCCATATAAACTTTATAACATAAAATTGCTGTCATGTTTCCATGACCGAATTCCGGAGACTTATTCCAATATTTCATATTGGTTTGCACACAAATGCCATTCAGTTCCTTGCTCGTTCTTTTCCATAGAAACCTTATTCGTTTTTTTTTTTAGTACGCGGTGAATATTCTCATGGACTTCCTCCATCGTGGGGGTGTCTCCTTAGACACCCCCACGATGGAGGAAGTGGTGGTGGTTTACCGGTAAGAGCCCCTTGGCTCTTACCGGTAAACCACCGCAGTGTTCCACCTCTGCCTATTACCGGGAGTGCGGGATTCGCATAAGCATTCATCGCTCCTTCTCCATGGAGACCTACCTAGGTTTTGGAATGAGCAACTCGCTTCAATGTTCTGAATAACTGGGCGACTCCTTGACAATTCAAAAGTGCATGTAAATGGTTTGATTGGAAAAATTGTTAAATAAATAAAAAAATTGCAGCCTATTATTGTCCTACTGCAGAGCAAAGGCCTCTTCTCATAGAAAAAGCACGAGCATCGATCATCATGTTTACTCAAGATGGATTGCCGATTTCAGACGGCTTTTCAGACTTTTATCAGAGAAAAATAAAGCTTCATCTCTTTGATTTACCATTTGGATCGATCGTAGCATCTTCTCATTTACAACTAAAAGAAATAAACCATAAGTCCTAGTTTCCTCACGATATTTTCCTTCACCGATATCAGTGGTATCCAAGATAAGCTGGCAAAGTAGAAATTGTTACTAAAACGATTCGTAAATATCTATAAAGGAAACCGGATTCACCTCTTGCGTCATTACAAAAAATTGCAAGTCCTAACCAAAATCGAGTAGGACATAAACCATCGATGCCGCTTAAAAATACAGCCACCTCGGGGAAAAAGCGCATAAAAGTAAGTAAGAAGAATTCCCCTTGCCTTATCCGACGGATATCCAAGATAACAAATGGGAATCAGTTCCCTTTATCCGAGATTCTATTTTAAAAAGAAAAATCTAAAATGGATTTTTCATTAGCTCAAGCTTTAACTTGATTTAAGTTTTAGCAGAGATAGTGAACAAAATAGTTGGAACTTAGGAAGTTAAGTTATTTAAGTCTTTAATAAAGTTTGAAGCGGATCTTCCATTGTGTTTTTATGCTTTTAAGGCCGCAGATAATCCTGATAGGCTTAAACAAAAATATAGCTTGAAATGAGCAATTTTGTTATAGAATTGAGTAAGTTGATATCATTACCCAATAATACCAAGACCTAAGTTATTTAAAGGAACACTTTATTTTATTGCTGAAAACTTGATTAAATATTACATACATAAACTCACGCCTTTTCCCCATGGGGGTAGGCAGAAACTACAGAACGCCACCTGCTACGATCCTTACACTCCTTTCGCCTCAACTACGTTCATACATCTCTCCGCTATACATACTCCGCACATTACCTTTCTGAAAAACCTCACCAATAAGGTCAGTGTGGGTCTTCCTAGGGCGACCCCTCCCTGCGTTGATTAAATATTAATTTACTGTAAAATTGTTTTTTTTTTCAAAAATAGAAAATAAAATAGAAATCAATAAATAAATAGATAGTCAATTGAGTTGCCAAATAAGTGACGTCACAATTCGATATTGCCTTACAAAATCTATGGGAGAATAGCGTTTTGACAGGTCACAAAAAGTACGTCAATTGTTTGGTAGTGTCAAGTAGCCTATTCATCGGTTTTAATATGATGTCGAATATGAATTTCAGATGACGAATAGAAACGGTGACAAATTGGGTATGATTCATTCAAATAATCTATTGATATTTTAACAGCAATATGTTAATCTTGTTCCTATTTATGAGAACCCTGCTGTATGCATAATCTATTCTTCTTATAATAAAACTGAAGAGATTTTTTGTTTGTTTGATTAAACGCGCTAATCTCTGAAATTACCAATAGGATTATACCGACGGGTGAAAAGCAAAATAGGTATATATTAAGCGGCAATTTGGTAGTGTTATATATTCAACCTAATGAGTGTGTATACAAACACCTGTCCACAATACAAAGAACAAATTGTCGCTACATTTGACCCGTCGATATGATAGCCAGATTTATATGGGGTAGTATAGGCTATATAACATCACGCTACGACCCAAAAGAGCGGATCAGTAACCAAAGACGTAACATAACGAGATTGAAACTGCAGGCTATAGCTATGTATCTGTCTAAATATATAAAAGCGAAAGGTCACTCAATTTCCCCGAAATCTCGAAAACCACTAGACGTGTAAAGATGAAATTTGACAGGGAGGTAGTAGACATCCGCTAAGAAGAGATTTTGTAAAATTCACCCCCTATCCCGGATGAGACGAGAGTACGGCATTTACGCAGACGAAGTCGCGGGCTAGCTAGTTACGTCTACAAAGGTTGAATCTACCACCTCCATAGCATTCCAGCATTTCCTTTAAACACAGACACACATATCCGACATTCCTTAACATAACACATATTATAGGGTGTGCAACTTCCGCGCACAATTCCATGTCAAATAACTGCCAGTGCCGACTTCCCCTAGTTCCCGTTAGTTCCTCTTATATCCCGCAAACTTCCCCTCCCGGCTATGTTGAATTCCCGGGGGGATTATACATTGCGACCACATCGTGTTTGAACGAAGAAGTGGAATATTGAAAACGGCTATACATCTTCAGATCTATTGGTTGCAAGTGATGAGTTTGGAGTTGTGGGACCGTTGGTACGTATAGCTGTGTACTGTTGCTTTTCGATTATTTTTACCCACCGACGCAAAAACGACGAGGTATTGTTTGACTTGCCTGTGTGTGTGTCTGTCTGTGGCATCGTAGCTGCCGAACGGATGTACCGATTTTGATTTTGTTTTTTTTTTTTTGAAAAGTGAATTAGTCGAAAGTGTTCTTAGATATGTTTAATGACGGTACAAGATGGCCGTCGTCGAGGTAATTTTAATTTTTAATTTAATTTTTTATTGTGTTTGACTTGACTACTTCGTTAGTCTCGTGGGATTCAATTCTCAGTTCAGGCAAAGCGATATTGAGTACTTTATTTTATTTATTTATTAACCCTTTGTAAACTTGGCGGAAGGCAGCACTTTATAAAAATCACCATGCAAACAAAATTGATTGACAAAATTACAAATCATTATAAACATACCTTTAGACAAGGATATGAGAGTTTAAGCCTGACAACACCAGTTAATTGGGTTAAGCTCCGACACGACCAAGCAACGCAAATTAATAACAAGGAAACACACACAATACCACGCTTATTCTCTGTAAAGGGATATGCAGGAATACTGCTAGCAAAAACACAGTTCCTAGGGGATTATAAATCCGGGCCAATATGCTCGGGTTTTTGTGAACAAAACCCGTTTAAGTGCCTATTCGGTTAGGTTAGTGCGAGTTTTTATACCTATTCGATTAAATTGTGCCCCAAAATATTAAAAAAAAAAATTAAGTTCTAAATCAATAACTTAAAATTGCTTTACCTGAGCATTAATTAAAAAATATGGTCTTGATTGTTTGTGTGGCTGGAGGAGTGTTCCTTGAGGTTAAGCTACACTTGCCGGGGTTGGTCCGTGGATGGGTCAACATCTTTACCCACTGACACTCTTCTGTGCCTCGGAAAGCACGCTAAGCCGTTGGTCGTTATGGGTCGTTAGAAGCCCGAAAGTCTAAGAACGAGTCTTACCTAGGGGTATCGTATTACCCAGTTACTTGGGTGTAGATGTCAAATAGGCAGTCCCTTCATGAAAAATACCGGTATTCAGCTGTATCCGATTAGACTGGAAACCGACCCCAACACAGTTGGAAAGGGCTAGGCAGATTGATTGGTTTTGAAAGTTTGTATGAGTCAAATGCGGCGTAAACAGTCTTTGCCGTTCAGATATACGTCAATTTGTATAAATTAAATGAGTTGCACATTATTCTCGCTAGATGGCGCTATTTCGAATTTAGTTATTTTTTTACTTTATCCCAAAAAAACACTAATGAATTGGTAAACAAAGCAAAGCAAATCGGAAATTAATCATCCGTAAAATGGCCCTAATAAAAACAAGAAAAACCAATATCTAACACTTACCGGTAAATCGTTTAATTCTAAACAAAAACGAGAAAAAAGAACCCCACGCATAAAAATAACCCTTTTTAGAATAACGCGACAGAGTTAACCCTAAACTGCGGGCTTGATCCGGCAAATCGTCCGTGAAACGCGATAAAGCAATCTACAAACGATACTAATGCATATATTATGTGACGCTTGGTTGAAAATTTAAACTTTGTTGCCTAACGAGGAGGTAAGCTGTGAGAAATGTGGTAACCGAGTTATGTGTAGTTTGAGATTTATATCCGAGCATTTTTCTAGAAAGAATATTTTACGAACCCGTAGGAATGCTATCGATAACTTTCCGTTTGATTGAATCCTGGCAACCGCCCATCAAAAAGCCACAAAAAGGAGAAAGGTGAGTAGAATAAAATTCCTTGTTACCCTATTTTTGTAAGCGGAACATCGTGTTGGCTTTAATTAAGAATGATTCTTACAGGAAATTCTTTTTCTGTTGAAATTCTTTTACTAATAAATGGACTTACTTACGCAAAACGGAATCAAATCACACAATTACAGTTTTTCAGAAAAATACATTTTTCTCTAAAGTGTGCAATAAAAACTGTCTCGTTGGTCTAGTGGTCGCAAAGGCGACTGTTAAGCATAAGGTGTTAAGTTCGATTCCCAGGTCGGGCAGTGTTATTGGGTTTTTCCATCAGGAATTTCTCAGAAAAAGCCTCGGAGTCTGAATTTGTGCCTGGTTGATAGGCTAGCAATAGGCTCGCCCCCTATTACAAGGGACTTGAATATAACTGACGAAATGTGTGTGTACTAATCGGTACACCTCTGCCTAACCCTTTGGGGTTTACAGGCGTGAAGTTATGTGTGATGTGTGCAATGAAATTATTTGACAAATAATTTTAATGCACACTTTAGAGAAAAATGGCATTTTCTCAAGAAACTTTCATTGTTTTTTGAGAAAAACAATAAACTTTTTTGTATTTGTTTTGTATTGTAATGTGTGGGTTGGTTCCATTTTGCGTAAGTAGGTCCCAATACGCTCCTTAGTCCATTGTTCCTTTACTGTCTTGTACCTTGAATAAAAAACACGTTTAACATTTTATCTCGAACAATAAAAATATTTTACAGCTTCCTGCAAAATAGTCCATCAAGCCTCAAAGTAAGGAAATAAAATTTGAAGTCTGAATAATGATACGGTTTTATTTGAATCTAAGTGAGGGATTTTGGCTATATTTTTTTGTTGTGGAAATTTCAATTTATTTACCGAAGGTTTAGAGTCAGTTTTGCAATAACAAATAATTGTGGCTATTTGAAATTATTACATAACAACACACCTGTAATACCCAAAGGGTTAAGCAGAAGTGTATCCATTAGTACCTACGTCCACATTTCGCAAGCCTATTGCCATCAACCCGGCATAATCCAGACTTTTAGGCTGCTTCTGAGAAATTCCTGATGAAAAAATACAATAACACTTTGCCCGATCTGCGAATCGAACCCAAGACCTCATTCTCAGCAGTCACGCTTTGCGACCACTAGACCAACGAGGCAGTCATCATGGTTAAATATATTCCAACCAAAATAACGAGTAAAAAATTAGAAGTTTTGGTTAAAACCCATTATTAATTTCTAATGAGTCTTAATTTCCCAAAACTTGAAGAACGGAATCGTACGAGTATAAATACACTCCAAGAACACAAAACCATAACAAACCGACTCCATTATTCACAATTTTAAATGAACACATAATTACTTCTCGGTATCCCCGGATCTTGAACAGTTTGGCACATCAAGCAAAGTTTTAAGACTTACGGGGTATCCGAAAAATTCAGCCAAATATTCTCGCCATACTTCAAGATTCGGAAACTTGTGCTATCAGGGCAAGCGATTCAACTTTTTGGATGTTCGTCGGTGCCCCTACTACTGGCTTTCTATACTCAGTTTAGGAAAAACTGCTGTAGAAAACAGTTGTAATAATGTAGCCAGTGTGTGTTTTTCAAAATTGCGCAATAGATTGTCAAAGACATTTTTGCGGATGTAATAAATAATAATTAATCAAAGTCAAAGTCAAAACATTAATTTCAATTAGACCATTTATAGGCACTTTTGAATAGTCAGGGAGTCAGTCAGTCCGAAAGATGAAGCTAGTTGCTCGTTCCAAAACGGAGGTAGGCCTCTATGGAGAAGAACGAGCAAGAAACTCCACGGCACTCTTTTAAATTACGTTTTAATAAAATCTTGGTTACAATATTCTTGTTGATTCTACATGTGAAAACAATGAAGATAAATATAAAACAGTAGTAAATAATACTAAAAATAAAGATGTAAGCCATAGCAGTTAAGAGATGACCAATCCCAACTGACAGCACCCGTTCACGAGCATGACGCATGGATCAGCACCACCTAGCTCAACCATCATGAAGGGAGCCAAGTGAGCCAACATTTTATAACCAATTTTAGATACTAATATTATTTTAAAGAGGTAAAGATTTTTTGTATTCCTGTTTTTAAAAAGTACCTAAGAGTCTCCAATAGTAATCCAATTACTGGTGCGATTACAAAAAAACTTTTCACTGATGCAACCTGCGCCTTGCAATAATGTAACCATCATTTTGTAAAAACCTAATTTAAAAGAGTGCCGTTGATTTTTTTGCTCGTTCTTCTCCATAGAGGAAAACCGTTTTAAAAAAGAACGAGCAACTAGCTTCAACTTTCGGACTAACTGACCGACTCCTTGACAACGGACGATATCCCAAGCAGAAGCTTATTTTTTATAAGAACTAGATGACCCAATCAACTTCGTACCACCGAAATCTTTTTGTCTAAGCCGCGCCACATTAAAGGCTTTTAAAATCATTCGAACCTTTTCGAGATTTTGGTAGACTAACGTGGCACAGCAATTATTTTTTTAAACATATACAGGGTCATTGAAAATTTACCCAAAACCTAAAAAGGGGTCATAATACTCATCATTATGAACAACTTTTACTATGGGACCAACACCGAGATCATGAAAAAAAATCAGATGTTCCATACAAAAATGCTACACAACACGATCGTAATGTATGGAACCGCTGATTTTTTTTTTTCAATTACCCTCTATAAATAGATATAAAGAAATAAGAAATAAATTGAACAAACCAAAAGGAAAAATATCTATCAAGTATGGTAAATAGGCAAAATTACTAAGAAGACATTTTACTTCGACGCAAACTGAACTTTATTGAGATAGAAGCATTGAGACAATGCGCTATTAATCAGAATGTGGGACGGTGATAAGCCCATCTGCATTGCAGAAGATTTAAATATTCTCCTTAGATATACCAGTAATCATTATTTGTGAGTAGGAGAAAGTAAAAAGAGATCTTTATTTATTTATTTAAGTAATCTGAAAGACGTATAGTTATTTGTTTTTTTAGGTGGTAAAGATCATCAAATGACTCCTTCCGCCCTGGGTGGGGCAGAAGGGACTGTCAGACTTTTACTGACTAAAAAACCACCCTGTTCCTTCTGTTGCCCTTTACGTTCCGGGGCCACAATAACCTGTTAAGACGTCCCGCAACCCCGGCCGGCATCAAGACCTACAGATAGAGAAAAACAGACTAGTGACAGAAAATTAGACTGACAGCCAATTACAAGTCTTCACTTATAAGATACAGAATAATACTATGTTCTGTGGACACTGAAAAAGCGTCTGTTTCTTATACAAATTGCGCAAAGACACAAAATGCTAGAAGTTACAAAAATACCTAAGTAAACCAAGTAATTGTATTCTTTGCCACATTGACAAAATCTTTCAGTAAATAAAACTTCAATAAAGTCAAAACTATTTAATGGTCACATTGGTCGCGAAGCAAAAAATAGACCTCGACTTTTTATACTTTATGCAACAAAGAAGTACAATGATGGTCTTGATGCCTTAGGCATTCTCTAACAGTCAATCAAAGGTGGTGAAGGGATAACATGGTAGGTGCAAATTATTGTACATTTCATGACCTGCCAGTGATATTCAATCTTTGTTATAAACATAACATCACGCCTGTAATCTCCGAAGGGTTAGGCAGAGGTGTACCCATTAGTACATCCACATTTCGCCAGTCATGTTTTAAGTCTCATGTTATAGGGGGCGAGCCTATTGCCGGGCACAAATCCAGACTCCGCGGCTGCTACTGAAAAATTCTTGATGGAAAATCCAATAATACTTTGCCCGATCTGGGAATCGAACCTAAGACCTCGTGCTCAGCAGTCGAGCTTTGCGACAAATAGACCAACAAGGCAGTCCAGAACAAAAAAATAACGCAATTTTTGGCACCGTTAAGTATCTATTTACACACTTAATTTCAGTGCAAAAACATCCATCCGCCACACATTTACCATAACATACAATATCAGGAAAGTTTTAGAAATACATAACATTATTACGCATATTTCCCCCTCAGTAGGCCACCAAATAAAATGTTTTAGCCCACAGGGAAATCAGACTATAGATACAGGTGCCTAAAAGTACCTCACACCATATCCATATGCAGCACGGAGAATATTTTAAACCCTCAATATTTAATATGGTGGCGCTTATTCGTCGTAAAACTCCTCGTCATAAACTCCTGAAGGTAGCTGCTTTATATGCGTAATACATGGGGTTTAATATACTTTAGATTACATTATTTATTTTATTGTTTTGAAATTATGCTGTAGTAGTTGCCTTGATAAGATGCAAGGACATCAATTCAAATGATGTACTTTCAAAGTTTATTTTGGACATCAATGACATCGGTGAAGGAAAACATCGTGAAGGAACTTGGACTTAGTTAGTGTGAGTCTTAAATCGCCAACTTTTTCTGTATGAGTAAAGGCTGTTGTTCTGTAGTGGGACACTAACTGTGTTTAAACTGCGTGCATATACGCCATTGGTTACTTTTTCGTACTCGTGGGTCACTGCGTGTTGTAATAAAGCCTAATAAACCGCGCTATCGTCAAAAAAATACATTCATTTTATTAGTACAGATTAGTCATAATTAGATCCAATCAAAAAACATACAATTTAACCTAACCAACCGGGAATAAAACCCTGTATCTCCTATTCGGCACCCGGACTTAACGACCAGACATTACATAGAAATGTCAAAAAAATATTACTTGTAAAACGACATAATATTAAAAAAAAAATTGTCATTAAATTTAAATATCGAAACATTTTTGAAAAGGCTTTACTCGTTTTGAAAATTGCCAGTTCTTAAAAATAAGCTGTCAGTTTTCTTTTCTCTCTGAAGCTTCAATGTATTAATACCTACAATATTATTATGGCAACTATATGATTTTCAGAAAATTGCTGTACATAATGGAAGCATTAAAAATGCTTACAGAATTTCACAATAATGTATAAGCTTTTTCTTGTAGGGTACTTATTTAATTAAGGTTTGAAAAAAGCTTGGAAAGAGACCATTTAACCGCAGTCAATTATTCACTTTTATCGCTTTATGAAACTAATCATATTTATTTTGGTTTGTTGGCAAAAAGCTCAGTAGCCATGTATGCATCGCTGTCTATTTTTAAAAGCTTTTATTCAACTGCACTGCACAATAACAATTTAGTCGTTTAATTTAGTAGTTTGTTAGTCGTTTTGTTCCGTCTAATCACAAAAACGGCTGAAGGGATTTTGACGGGACTTTAATTGGCAGATAGCTGATGTTATAAGAAGTAACTTAGGCTATTTTTGCTTAAGAAATATAATTAGGAGCCTGCTGAAAAAATCCCGGAGATTACCGAAATTCATTTTTGCATCACAACCGAATCGCAGGCATCGAGCTAGTTTTAAAATGTACATGGCCAATCATTGTCAATCTTTATACTAAATACTTTATTATATTTTTCCATTTATTATCCCAACTCCAATTTTGTTAAATATTTCCACATTCTTTATCACTCATTCCTCACTTTCGAGATTCGATCGTAACATCAACACGTAGTAAGAACCCAAATGTAAGTTATTTGAAAAATTGGACCAACTTCACATAATCCTTAGCAGTAATAAAGGAGGATTTATCAAATTGTTACTGCCGGAATTGGCTTGTTTAACACGACGTTTGTAACTTCATTGGAACGCCCGCCATTTTGAAAACATTTACGCTTAGAAGTCATTTATATTAATAAGTAAGGTAATAGTTGAGAAAGTTGATCAAATATGAACTCTAATATAATAAAATTATAGAGTTATTTGTTTATGTAAACGTACGAATTTCTCGAACTATCGTCGAAAAACATTGCGACCCTACCTTATAACACCACACCTATAATTCCCGAAGGGATAGGCAGAAGAGTATGTTTAAGTCCCATGTAATAGGGGACGAGTCTATTGCCATCAAGCGGGCACAAATCCAGACTACGAGACTGCTACTGAGAAATTTCTAAAGGAAAAACCCAGTAACACTGCCTGACCTGGGAATCGCACCCAAGACCTCATACTCAGCAGTCTCTCTTTGCGATCACTAACATATTTTGATAATAAAATATAACCTATAAGCACTTAGTGATAACGTAGCTTCCAATTTAGCGAAAGAATTTTCAAAATCGGTCCAGTACTTCCGGAGAATACCGCGTTCAAACAAACAAACTCTTCAGCTTTACTAAATTAGTTTAGATGATAGGCAGATTAATGAGGAATAGTATAGGCTATATAACATCACGCTACAACCCACGAGAGCGGAGCAGTACCCAAAAATGTTACTTAAAAAAACGCGCGCACGAAGTCGGAGCCAGATGCTAGTATTACATATATAATGTTTGATTAATTACTTAGAACCTAATCAGTTCATATTTAAGTGAAATGTAAATTTATGAGAATAAAGTTTTTAACTAAATTATGATTAAGTTTGTTGAGACGTATGGTTTTAGTTTAAAACGTAGCTCTTCTAATTTTATTAAAACGTGGTTAGAAATACTTGTTCTACACATGAAGTTTGTTTAGTTTGAATATTAATATTATTATAGGATAAACTCTGTTCAAACTAAGAAATTCAAAGTCAAAACATTTATTTTAACATAACATACATAATATCACGCCTGTAATCCCCGAAGGGTTAGGCAGAGGTGTACCCATTAGTATACCCACATTTTTGTATACCCCCGCCAGTTTTGTTTTTAGTCCCATGTAATAGGGGGCGAGCCTATTGCCATCAACCCGGCACAAATCCAGACTCCGAGGCTACTACTGAGAAATTCCTGATGGGAAAACCCAATAACACGTTGCCCGACCTGGGAATCGAACCCAAGACCTCATGCACAGCAGTCGCGCTTGCGACCACTAGACCAACGAGGCAGTCAAAAAAAACAGATAATAAACAGTTCATTAATTAGGATAAGTTTCATCCATCGGTTTCTAAGAAAACTTGAACTATATCTGACGACCCTGAATACCTGTCTTTTATTGACTGTACCAAGTGTTACAAAATTTAGAAAATAACAAAGTTTGCACTAATTTTATTCTCGAAAAGTTTCTATATCTGTGCACCACACTATGTTTTGTCTCTGCATCACACTAAGGTAGACTGGTAGAAAATGCCCAAGGCATTAAGTCCGAATTTGTACAGTGTATTTTTTTACATGTGCATAAAGTTTGAATAAATAAATAATTACTGACTTAGCATTCTAATTTTATTTGGTCATTTATGTCTTTTATAAAAAAACCTCCTGAATTTTGAAAAAGATGCACAAATCAGTATTGTTGTACCATTAAGAAGAAAGTTGAAGCTTCATTTCCTCTCACAAAGATTCTCCAAACATAAAAACCCTGAGGCATATCCTCCTACAGAATGCCGACATATGCAGTGTGCATGCAGAAATTAATTACCACACTTCAAAACAATTTGAAGTAAGGAGTTCACGCGATTTCTTAGGAAGATTATTTCCTTTAAGCGAGGAACTTGGTGGAACAGGAAACGGATCGTGCGCTGAGAGGTTCGTAATTACGCTTTTTATAGTAGGGAGGTAAACAGAAGACGTGGTGTTGTGTCTAATGGTCATGATTGTATGGCTAAATGTCATAGCAGTACCTACATTTTCTAATGCTTAATTTTTGTCTTTTGCATTTCTCATTAGCAGCCTCGGAGTCTGGATTCGTGCCCGGTTAATGGCAATAGGCTCGCCCCCTATTACATGGGACTTAAACATAATTATATTTTACTATTATTTATGAATGCATTAAAGCATATTTTTAAGTTTAAAGTCCTATGTAATAGGGGGTGAGCCTATTACCATCAACCGGGCACAAGTCCAGATTCCGAGGCTGCTACTGAGAACTTCCTAATGGAAAAATCCAATAACACTTTGCCCGACCTGGGAATTAAACCCAAAACGTTACGCTTAGCAGTCGCGCTTTGTGACCACTAGACCAACGAGGCAGTCATAAAAATAAAAAGGCGTATAAGAATTAAGTTAAACAGTAGTGTTTCAAGTTAACATTAATACGAAAATAAGCCACAGCCTAAAATAATACAGACAATTTAAAAGTTAATTGTAGCAGTGCCACCACTGGCTCTGAACAACCGTTGCCGCAAGTAAATAATAAACTGAGAGCACTTTGTTGCCGGTCGTAGTTGCGAACGTCATTTCCGCCCTTAGTTAGGGTTACCAGCTTAACAGTTAAGTTGGATAATTCTAGCATCAATTAGTGTGATAATTAACCAAGTTTACTTAAAGATTAAGAGAGAAAACAATGCTCTATTTATTTAATTACTACTTTTTGTAAAACATATGTGTATAATATATTTTTTTTAAATAGTATGTATGGAGTTTCTTGCCCATTCTTCTCCATACGAAACCACCTTTTGGAATGGGCAACTAAATTCAGAATTATTATTTTCTCTTGTAAATGACGCTCAAAAGAGCCTTTTAGTGGTCTCATCGAAATAAATGACTTGACTTTGATCACTTTGTCGTAATGCTATAGCAAAAAAAAATTTAAATGTTCTTTTCTTTCGATATTCTACTTTCTAAATTGGAGTTGGTTTTGGTAAAACGAACCAACCTACATCAAAATCTCTGCCATTTTTCGCTGCTTAATCTATGGCAATATAATAAAGCCGAAGGCACATTTTGTTTGTTTGTTAAAAAGCGCTAAACTCTGGAACTACCAGTCGAGCTAGACAAAATCTTTTTGTACATGATAGCCAGAGTCATAGTATAGGCTATATAACATCAAGCTATAATCAGAGTTGACGTTCCGTAAGCACATAGTTGGGGTGTGCGGCAGAGCTTTTAGAAATCTTGGCTTCGTTCTGAGACAATGTAAGGACTTTAGTGATACGGCAGCAATTAAAGTTTTATATAATGCACTTGTTAGGAGTCACCTTGAGACAAGTGCCATCATTTGGAGTCCTCATGAGGAAAAATACAGCCTCATGCTAGAAAAAATACAAAATAAATTCAATAGGTTTTTGTACTTCAAGCAGTACGGGGTTTATCCACTTTACCCTCTGATGTACCCGAGTCTGTTCGTCATGGGCATGGTCGGGTACACCAGGCTGGCAGTGAGGAGGGACGTTGCGCTTGTTAAATACGTGGCAAGTGTATTGCGAGGGTTGCTACATCACCCAGAGGTGCTGGAAGCATTACGGTTGCGTGTTCCGGACGGGTACGTAGGTGCACGCCGCCGTCCCGCTTTGTTAGATGTGCCAGCAGCTCGGACTAACTTACTCAAGTTTGCCCCTTTGTCGCGAGCCGCACGTCTTATTAATATGATAACTATGTCGGAGGATATTTTTGGGCAGAACCAAAAACAATTGTTCCAAAATGTCCAATTACTTATTGAAAAATTATAATATTTTAAGTGTTATTTTATTAGTACCTAGTATTGTATTATATGTGTACCCTAGTATATTACTATATTTTATTTAGTTTTCTATTGAAATTTGATATTTTTAACTTAATTCTAGTATTACTTATAACATCGTTTTGGTTTCTTACTGTAAAGGCGTTATAATTGTGTGTGTAAATAAATAAATAAATAATAATAAATAATAAATAATAATGCACGGGAGCGGAGCAGTAACCAGAGATGTATTTAACCGCGAGTGAAACTGCGACATTTTAATATAAATCATCATCATCATATCAGCCGAACGACGACCACTGCACAAAGACACACAATGCTGCCGATTCCCTAGTTCACAAACTAGACTAAATTTAGAGAATTGACATCTCTTACCAACCTATAGCGAAAAGAAAGGACGGTGACATCAAAGAACTAAGTTAGAGATGTCAAATTAGTTTTGCCTTGAACTTCTCCATATTTTTAATCCATACGTTTTAATATGTCAACTATAATTGTATGGATGTGTCAGATTGACTTAATTTGACAGCTCTTATTTACATTAGTCTCTTTCTTGTTTTATTGGGCAGAAAAAGATGGAAATAGTTTAATTTTAGTTAATTTATGACCAAGAGAATCGGCACCAATGACCGGTGCTGCGCTGCCCGCATGCAGCAGTTCCCCGCGACCTTTTCCAAGTCTTCGACCCTAATAAATACCTAATACATTTTAGTTTGTCAGGTACCTTTTTTATAGCAAGAACATAACCCTTATCACAGAATAATATCAAAGGAAGAGCCAACCTTTTCATCTCATATGAAGTAGGTACAATCAACAAAGCAGATAGGTATACAGGGTCATTAGATATAGTTGAAGTTTTCTTAGAAACCGACGGTTGTTCTCAAATGTAATTTAATTTAATTTAAAAAGCAGATATAATGGTGCCGATTCTCTTGGTCACAAACTAAACTAAAATTAGACTATTTCCATCTTTTTCTGTCCAATAAAACAAGAAAGAGACTAATGTAAATAAGAGCTGTCAATTTAGTCAATCTGTCACATCCATACAATTATAGTTGACTTATTAAAACGTATGAATTAAAAATACGGAAAATTTCAAGGCAAAACTAATTTGACATCGCTAACTTAGTTCTTTAATGTCACCGTCCTTTCCTTTTGCTGTGTGTTAGTAAGAGATGTCAATTCTCTAAATTTAGTCTAGTTTGTGAACAAGGGAATCGGCACCAATAAACAGTTCATTAAGTTAAGTTTCAATCGAAGACATCTGGGCAAGTACCAATGTGACTTTTTCAATTCATGTGTACTTTCTAAAGTTTATCTAGGACATCACTGGCATCGGTGAAGGAAAACATCGTGAGGAAACCTGGGACTTATTGTTCTACTCAAAACATGTCGGAGGCCCTTGAGGCGGTTTAGAAACTCTGACACTAGGGTGTGTGGGGTCGTAAGACCTTACTGCCCACACGGTAAAGACCTATCTGTTTTGTTGACTGTACACTACACATTATATGTAGTATTTGTAGTACAAAATGTCCGCCGATACATAATAAAGGCAAAACACTTTGTATCCAACTAGGTACTCCCGACATTATTTCCGCTCTTATCTTAGGGTTGGCACGTTGGGATTCGTTGTATTTATTTTTTTAATATTAACGTTTATCGGTAACATTTTTTAGAAAATATATTGTTGTTATGTATATGTGATACTTATGTATTGCGCAAAACCCTAATTGTTTTTCTAAAATAAATGTAGCCTAAATTGTTCCTTATAATATCAGCTATATGCTAGAGAAAAGTCCCGTCAAAATTTATCTTGCCGAATCAGAGATTAGTCGAAACAAACAGACAGATATACAGGTCGACTGACAAATAGAAAAACATTCTAAAAATTGTGTTTTTAGAGGAAGTACCAACCGTGTTATTAGGTATATATGGAATGCAATAAAAATTGAGTATTATTCTCAAATACATAAATATCAAAAATGTTTTACTGATTTCTTTGAATTTCATTTCTAATAACAATGAATCGTAGTTTTTTTTAGTTTTTTTCCGTAGTTTCTGCCTATGTATGTATGTATGAATCGTACAAACAACTGCAAATCACTGGAGTAAAATTAACAACACACAAGTACTTTGTCTTAATCAATAATTAATACAGCTACCCCTATCAACTACTAATAAGTAAATCAGTAGCGAACCGATCCAGCTCACTTATAATAATTAATCGAGCGATATGTTCCGAAGTTTGACAGCCCTGTGCGGATTGTGCCAACTTCACAGAAACTAGTTCCGTACACGTGTTGGTCGCAAAAACTTTGACAGCCGCTGCCCTTTGATATGGAGTATAATAGTTTTATTTGTTATTCGATACCGGCGGTACTATAAAGAAGTATAATTTGGTTGTTGTGTTTCTTATTAGTTTAATTTAGTATTGTTAGTAGATTGCCACATTATCGCATTAGGTTTATCCTGTAATTATAGTTGATAAGGTTATTATAAATAAATAAATAACACATGACATCACGCCTTGTAATCCCCGAAGGGTTAGGCAGAGGTGTACCCATTAGTACACCCACATTTCGCCAGTTATGTTTTTAGTCCCATGTAATAGGGGGCGAGCCTATTGCCGTCAACCAGGCATAAAACCAGACTCCGAGGCTGCAACTGAGAAATTCCTGATGGAAAGACCCAATAACACTTGCCCGACCTGGGAATCGAACCCAAGACCTCATGCACAGCAGTCGCGCTTGCGACCACTAGACCAACGAGGCAGTCAGTCGGAATCAAAACATTTATTTCAATTAGACCATTTACAGGCAGTTGTGAATTGTCAAAGATTTTAAATTACCAAAATTCGATCATTTGCATATCATATTTGAAAAAAAAATTGTAATAATGGACAACCCTGCACAAACCATTCCAACTTTAGTTCCGTGCCGTAACAAAACTACAATGTAACACGTGTCGACAGCAAAAACTTTGACAGTCGCTGCCCTTTACACTTTGTGCCACGGAAAGGTAACATCTGATGTTAAATATTTAAAGTTCAAACTCCATTTTAGTTTGTATTTGAGTACGGTTCGGCGGAGGATTAAAAAAATGATTTTGTCACGTAATGTAAGAGGTCATAATTTATTCAGTTCAGTTTCCAGGAAAAGAATCACGCTGTATTATTTTGAATGACATTTGAATATTACAAAGTCTTGTTTCGCTTGTGTCGTAAAATATGAGTTATGGATGATGATTACATTTAGAAGATGGGCAGGTCTGTTTTTATCTTGTTTCATTAACGAGCTGAAATCAGGACCTAAAGTCAAAAGTCAAAGTCAAGGTCAAAGTCAAAGTCAAATTATTTATTTACCACTTAAACGCCATGCAAAGGGATCTCCTCTGTAGAAGGCGTGTTAGAAGTAAATAAATAATTTGACTTTGAGTTTAGACTTTAGGCCAGACTTAAGATCGCAGTTTGCTCCCTGGATATAATTATGAAAGACCAACAATTAGAACATCCTAGAGAATCTAAACCGGGTCGCTGTTAAAATAAAACTTAAAATGGAAAAAAAACACACCCCTTTTATTCATCGGCCATTTTGAATTTATCGGAACATTTTACGTAAGAAGGTTTACTTTAATCATTATTTTTGATGACTACGCAGACACAGGAACGCAATTTATATTTCCAAGTCACTAAACTTGTGATTTCTTCTTGTTCGTCCTAGCGATTACAAAGAAAGAAAAGAAAGAAAGAAAAGTAAAAAGAAAGCCTATTTCTAAGTATTAGGTAAGTTGTATTAACTGAACGGAGTATTAAGGGATGTAATAAAGAAGTAGGTATAGTGTGGGTTTTTTTTTATTAAACTTCAAGCCTTGGGCATTCTTTAGAGAGAGAAATAATACAAATACAAAATAAAATAAAAAAAATATTAAAATCCAAGTAGGAGTTCGTAGCTAAGTAATAATATACGCACGGGTCCATCGATCAGGTTAAGCTACGCTTGCCGAGGTTGGTCCGTGGATGGGTGACCGCCTTTACACACTGTGCCTTGGAAAGCACGTTAAGCCGTTGGTCCCGCCTGTCACACGTGGATCTTTGACAGTCGTTACGTCGAAGCCCGAAAGTCTGACAACCAGTCTTACCAAAGGATATCGTATTACCCAGTTACTGGGTTGTGGAGGTCAGATAGGCAGTAGCCCCATGTAAAATACTGGTATTCAGCTGCATCCGGTTAGATTGGAAGCCGACCCCAACATAGATGAGAAAAGGCTAGGCAGATTGGTTGACTTATTATTATAAATAAAAAGTAACTCAGTCTGTTAAACTTTTACGATTAAACATACATACGAGTCAAACACATAAGGCGATAAACACACGGCACCGCGCACCCCTGCGAAGGGCGGTGGCGGTAAAGGCGAGAGCACCGCTCGACCGCGCGGTCAGACGGTGTACGTGTGTTAGGCATCAACGGATTTCTTAGAGGCCAATGCGACACGAGATCCGCTTCACCGCCAACCGCAGCGGTGCGCGATGCCGTGTGCTAATCGCCTTATCCCTCCTTTTGAGCTTCGCTGACATCGGGTATTAATCAAAGTCCCACACCAGTTCCAACATTTGAGCTCCAAAGCTAAATTTTCGGAAGCTCGCGTGCCAACACAGCATTTAGCTCTCAGTCGTTCACTCGCTCAGTAGCTGTAAGAGCTGACATTTCAACTAATGGAACATTAGCTAAGGTTCAAACCGAGGTTAGTTTAGCGCCACACCGTTATATTTACCGGGGACGTGTTCCACTAACTGGCGGTTCAAGACGCGAGAGAATATTAACACGCGATTCCTTGTAAGTTTGTGTGATGATGTAGTGCTGTGTTGCTAATGTTTATAGTTCGTTGAAGTGAGATATTAGGGGTTTACTTTTAATTAAGTAATATTATAAAATAATTGGATAATGCTGCGTTTATACTTAACCTGCTCCGCGTGTCGCCAAGCGTTTGAAAGTTATCGGTGTCATACATTTAGCAGGTTGCTCCACGCCACGCGGGGCGGGATTAATGTGATCAGTCCTATACTAAATATGGGCCTGTAGGTCTAGTGGTTAGTGACCCTGACTGCTAAGCCAGAGGTCGTGGGTTCGATTCCCACCAAGGACAAACATTGTGTGATAGCATGATTGTTAGTTATGTGTCTGGGTGTGATTTATCTATAATATGTAAAACTAAATAAATATGTAAATAGGTATGTACTTATGTAATTTATAAATTATATAAGTATGTATATCAGTTGTCTGGTTACCATAACACAAGATCTGCTTAGCTTGGGGTCAGATAGCCGTGTGTGAGTTGTCCCAAGATATTTATTTATTTATTATTTATTAAATGTATGAAACCGATGCTTGCCCACGCGTGGCGCCACGCGGGGCAGGTAAAGTATAGAGAAGCTTAAGGCAACTGCACCAAATGCTTGACTCAGAATTAGTTAAGACGAGATCTATCTATACTAACAAAATGTGAAAGTAACTATATCTCTTAGTTTAGCTTTCACGATTAAACAACTGAACCGATTTAGATGAAATTTGGTACGGGGTAAGTTTAAACCCCAAGAAAAGACATAGGCTACTTTTAGTTCCACGATTTCGTCTGCGTCCGCGATAGCCGACGGAGGTTTTTGTTAGTATGTTAAAACACGTTGATCTCTAAAAGTATCAATCGGATTCGATAAATTCTTTATTCGTTCCCTCATATTTAGAAAGAAAAAAACATATTGTCATAGACCATGTGCATGCTAAAATAATAATTGGAAGATTATTCAAGTATAATTATTCAATTTTTTTTATGCTTTAAAATGTGCCCCTCAGCACAAATAGACCGAGATAAGCATAAACGCCAGACCACTTGTGTCTGACGCTGATAGATATAGTTTTCGAGTAAAAACATCATAAGTAAGACCCACTTTATGTCGCTAAAGTAAAGTCAAGCTTAAATACCCTACTTCTCCACTTACCTCTTTCGCAGAACGCCCCTTCGTAGTCTCCATCACGACACTCGCAGATCGGTCCATCGTCAGTGCTGATGCAGACCCCGCCATGTTGGCAGGGGTCGCGGCGCTCACACGCGTCTCCGCTAGCGTTGCTGATCCGGGAAGTCTGGAACAAGAGACGTTTAATATCAACTAGCTGACTTTATACCGCCATATGTTTTGTTATGAAAAATAGATTTTCGCCTACTCGATATGCATACAAAATTTCATAAAAATCGGTGTAGCCGTTTCGAAGGAGTTCAGTAACAAACACTGCGAGACGAAAATTTTATATTATAATATTAGGAGATTATGTAATGATTTGCATCACAGTTTTGTATACTTTAAAGGGATAGGTAGATATTATATTATGTAGACTGCTCATGCCCGCTACTTCGCCCGTGTGACAGGCCAATATACCATCAAACTTAGCATAGGGTACTCGGTAATAGTGTAGCTGATAGAAATATCAGTAAAAAATATATTTGTAATCAGACTTATTATATAAATACACGTAAATCTTCTTACAGAAACCAAATGTTTCAATAACAGGCTTGTATCTAAACGAATACTTTATATTAAAAATAACTCACGGCTAAACTTCTGAACTTGATTTTAATGAAATTTTGGTACGGAGTAAGGAACCCCGAAGAAGGACATAGGCTACTTTTTAATCCGCGACTTTGTCTGCATCCGCGATTACCGACATATACGCGGAGTCACGAGCAAAAGCTAGGTTTTATTACAAGTTTTACAGTTAATTAATTCCCTTCATTGCCCGTCTCCTTCAGTAAGTACACTGCATACTATGACAAACAAACAAACTTTAGCTCCACCAGTCAAGCAAAACAAACACCAACTTATTGTCAGCGGTTAATTAAAAGGACTTTATAAAATTAAAACCGTTTCAGCACAAAGTTTATTAACCTCAGAGAAAAAACATTTAGAAGCTTATTTTGAAAAGGCGCTTAACGTACGTCCAGATTTTATTTTTTACCTAGGTGACCGAAACTGTAAATCTTTCGGTGAAATAACGTTTAGCACTGTTTCTTTTACAATCAACACGGAATAATATACAACATAAATGATACACTGATTGTCAGCATTTCAGGTGATATTTTATTTTATGTTGATTTTGCATCTATTACTTATTTCTTTTAACCCTTATCTTGGCACGGTGGATAATTTAATACGTTGTTTTCGAAAATAATTATAGAGACGTTCATAACGTTTACACGATTTAAGTAAAACTTATAAAAATTCCAAAAAGAAATGTTTTTATGTAGGTATATAGGGTTAATATTTTAAACAGTGAATAGAAAATAAAGAAGGCAAGTAATTATAAAATTGAAAAAAAAATAAAACATCGTAGTACATAGTCACAAATAGCCCAAGACAGACAGAAATGGAAGGAGACTTAGGCAGGTTTTTGCCCCGCCGTGGCAAAATCCAGGGTAATAATAATAACCTATATGAATAAGGGTAGGAAGACTTAGATAATAACCAAAAAGACTGGCGTAGAACATTGTATGAAAATTAAGGATGAGACGATAGGTATTATAAATTCAACGTTAATACTTTTAAGATGTTGTCACACTGAACGCAAGTTGTTGCTAACGAAGATTTTTAGTTTTGTTTTTTTATTAATATTTTTGTGTGGTCTGTGTCAATAACATTTTTTCTTATTCGTAAGAACGACCTGATCTTAAACTTTCATGAACAACAGTACGGTTTCACCAAAGGGCGTTGTACAACTGACGCTGGTGTCACCCTACTAAAGAACATTTTTAACGCCTGGGAGGAAGCTCAAGATGCCGTTGGAATCTTTTGCGACCTCTCAAAGGCGTTCGATTGCGTTAACCATGAGACACTTTTGTTGAAGCTGGAGTACTACGGGATTAGTAAAACATCTCTTGGTTTACTAAGGTCATATCTGATAGGTAGACAGGCTAAAGTTCAGGTAAACGGCGTAAACTCATTGGGGTCTGAAACGACTATGGGCGTTCCTCAAGGTTCGATATTGGGTCCATTTCTATTTCTAGTTTATATAAATGATTTGCCTCAATTACTGGAAAATGAACCGAAGATGGTGTTATTTGCAGATGACACCTCATTGATTTTTAAAATAGACAGGCGGTCACAAAATCTTGACTACGTGAATAACTCTATTCTTCAGGTCCAAAATTGGTTTACAGTTAATAATTTAGTATTAAATGAAAAAAAAACTAAATGTATTAGATTCAGTTTACCAAACGTTAGAAGTAGCGAATGTGATATAATATTGAATGGAGAAAAACTGGAATTTATTAATCAAACGGTTTTCCTAGGAATCACGCTCGACAACAAATTACAATGGGGACCTCATATAACATCTATTGCGGGACGGTTAAGTTCAGCAGCGTATGCTGTTAGAAAGATAAGACAGTTGACAGATGTAGAGACTGCGCGATTAGTCTATTTCAGCTACTTTCATAGCATTATGTCTTATGGCATTTTATTGTGGGGTCGGGCTGCTGACATTGAAACCATTTTTATTTTACAGAAGAGAGCTGTCAGAGCCATTTACAATCTACCTCGTCGCGAATCTCTTAGGGAAGTATTTAAGAAGATTAATATTATGACAGTGCCTTGCCAATTTATTTATGAAAATATTATGTATGTGAGAAAAAATCTAAAACTTTTTAAGAAAATATGTGATAGACATAATATTAATACCAGAAATAAAGATAAAATAGCTCAACCTTATTTTAGATTGTCTAAAGTAAATACATCTTTTATGGGGTACTGTGTTAAATGTTACAACAAAATACCTTCTGATATATTAAAATTAAATGAAAGAAAATTTAAGACACATATTAAAAGTACACTTTGCAACCAAGCATATTATAAATTAGAGGATTATATTCAAGATAAGACTGCTTGGAAACATGCTGGTCCTGCTCCATAGGACAATTACTATTCATTCTAGACAAAATCAAGCTGGTTAATGTATATAGGTATATAGGTATATATTTCCTTTTTTCTTTTGACATTTTTATTATATTTTTATTTTTTATTTGATTTTTACTATGGGATTGCGCAGGCTCACACGCTGTTTCATTGTTGGTTGAGATGTTGAGAGTGGTTGTCTACAGTTCCAATATTTGTTAACATGTGAACATGATGTAACTTTAAATATATTTTTACCATGAATTCCTAATTTGTAATATAAATTATTTTTGTGTGTTATTATACAGTAGTTTTTTTTTATAGAAGGTACATTGTATTCACATGTAATTACGTATGACTATGTATACAAATAATAATATTGTAAAACATTGATTTTAAAAGAGTACGTATGGAGTTTCTTGCCCATTCTTCTCCATACAAAACTACCTTTTGGAAGGGGCAACTAGATTCAATTCTATTTTTTTTTCATGTAATGACGTTCAAAAGTGCCTTATAGTGGCCTAATTGAAATAAATGATTTGACTTTGAAAGATTAAGATCAGGTCGTCAGCATTCCTAACCTTAGTATGGTGACTTTATTTTCGTATCGATACTTTGTTACTTAGAAATTGTAATAGCGCTGAACATTATCACAATTCAAAACCGTTTCTTTTCAGATTCAAAATCTTATTTGTTTATTTGTCAACAATGTAGGTACATAAGTCGGTACATAACATCTGAAAGTCAACAAGAGTGTTACTTACATAAGTTATTTACGTAAAGTTTAAAAAACGCACTAAAAGCGAAATGGCGAGCAATTCTACTAACTTATACAAATGATCGCAATCTAATATAAGTTTCAATCTGTCAAAAATGTCTCTAATTTACCAACACTTTTTGACATTTATTGTCTAAATTGTGACTAAATTTTGAACGTTTTTAATGAGCAGAATTAGCCCACAGTTGACGCTACGCTTGCTCGTCGTCCGCAGAGTAGGTATGGAGTTTCTTGCCCATTCTTCTCCATACAAAACTACCTTTTGGAAGGGGCAACTAGATTCAAACCTATTTTTTTGTATATGACATTCAAAAATGCCTTATATTGGCCTAATTGAAATAAATGATTTGACTTTGACTTTGAGTTTGTATTCAGTGTGCCCACGACTTTAGGGTACTTGATTACACTGAATATTACCTCTTTATGCTAACTTATTAAAATTTCGTACCGTCACTTGTATGTTCGGTCATAAAGGAAGTAATTAACTTGGTTTTAATCGTTATAATTATTTAAGGGTTTGTGCTGAATGTGTGTGTGCTGGGTTTCATTTTATTTGTGGACGGCTAAACATATTATATCGGGTGTAAAAACATTAAACAGAGATGAAATTATTCTTTTCATTGCGATATATCTTTCTTTCTGGATCTGTGAACCTCATAAAGTGACAGAGATATTAGAGGCAAAAATTATAATAATTTTCTACCGTTTTATTTTTGTAAGTTGTAAATAAACTTTAATTCTCTGGGGCTCCTGTACAGTTGTATGCACCCATAAGCACAATAATTTGTGTGTTTTACATCGCATGATTCCGAAAACAGTAATTTTTAAATATATACAAATTAGTAAGTTGTTTCCTAGCAATAGTTTTTGCAATAAGTAATGTGTGTTTTTACACCCTGTATATTTATCGGGCATAAATTTTATTTAAAAAGAAAATGAGATAAGCATAAAAAAAACAATCAGGCAGAGGTGTATGTACCCATTAGTACACCCAAATTTCACCAGTTATGTTTTTAGTCCCATGTAATAGGGGGCGAGCCTATTGCCATCAACCGAGCACAAATCCTGACTCCGAGGCTGCTACTGAGAAATTCCTGATGGAAAAACCCAATAACACTTTGCCCGACCTGGGAGTCGAACCCAAGACCTCATGCACAGCAGTCGCGCTTGCGCCCACTAGACCAACGAGGCAACATAGCAACATAGTTCTGCCTTAAAATAAAAATTAAAATAAAATTTTAGAAAAGGAAAAAATAGCAATTCCTATAGGTATTGAGAACAGAACTTCATTATATTCAAAATAGTCACTGATCTTATAGCCACTGGCTTTGAAAAAATGCCTTCATTGAAAAATTGATAGCCACAGTCTCTATAATCCAAGACCACAGAACCACAATATTCTATTCTAATCGTTCTATTTCCAATCAAAGCCACAAACAAAAATATCTACACTCTCAGAACCTTTCCTGAATCTATGCCCACTAATGAAGCCCACAGCTGAGCAATCCCGAATTAGACCCATAAAGCCACCTGGGCAAAACCGCAGGAAACTAGTTAGTTAGTGTCGACCTATTATCAGATTAAAGTTAGCGCCTAGACAGTTTTGCAAGATTAACTGGGCGGGCTATAAAACAAGCTCTAAAATTAGCGTAGACGTCATGGCCCAGTGGTTAAGGCGCCTATCTCTTATACAAGAGGTTGTGGGTTGAAACGACACGGGCAAGTACCAAAATGTTTACTATTTCATATACACTTTCTTTTTAAGCTTGAGCTTGTACTGGAGTACTCGAGCTCGTGGCTATCGTATAAAAACGTAGGTAAAATAATGGTATTCAGTTGCACCTGGTTAGACTGTAAGTCAACCCTAACATAGTTAGGAAAAGTTTAGACAGATTTATTTTGTTGCTATCTCAGTAATTTGCAGTAAAATAATGCGGCGTGAAGTTATGTTATGTATTATGTAAAAATAAATAATGTTATCTTTGAGATAAAGCATATTAAATACAACTAACAATAACGCTAGTCTCATAGCCCCACACTAACGACAGTACTAGTTATCTCAGCATATTAAGATCTAGCGTCTAGACCAGCGCTTCTAAGCTCTGAGTCTAGATCTAAACCCAATTATGGGATAATCCACTCGTTAGAGGTAAACCGAATTAACTAGCGGTATTCTTAAAACACCGGTTAGTTTTGATATAGATAATATACTAAGTGGTTTTTGAGTGATTAGTGAATTCGTTTTAAAAAAAGAACATTTAAGTTTTGCACCGGCGCGGCGAGGAATGTATCAGATGGACGAGAAATCTGTTAGTAATAAAAATACTCTATTAATGTAGCAATATAGTTCAATTTTGTACGAACGAATATTTCAATTCGCATCTCGCTCATCTGTGATGTAAAGAGTCTAGAGGAGCGTGGATGTGCGAGGCGAGAATCGAAATATTAGTTCATACAACATTGAACTATATTTTTGCATGAATAAGTATTGTTTTGTCAATTGAATTCACAAATCCCGTGTGAGACGGCGCGTGCCAACGCTAGACGGCGTGTCACATCTTTCAATGTAAAAGTTAAGCGTAAGTTCAATTCTCGCCTATCTACTCCTCGCTGGGTTGAAACCTAGTAGAGCAGTCTTAAAAAAATCACTGTAAACAGGTCCCCGTTTTCTATGAAATTGTTTTTCTATTTAAAAATAAACAACTTTTAACTGGCACACTTTATATAAGAATTGCATTACTCGTAATCAAAAAGAAACTCTAGAATCATTGGCACAGAGACGAGCGATTAGAATACGAATATTACTTAAAGTCGCAATAATTGGTACTTGGTTGAAGGTATTTATATGGCAGAGGGAGGCAACGCAGGGATGGGTCGCCCTAGAAAGACCTACACTGATCTTATTGTTAAGGTTCTTCAGAAATATCAGGTGCGCAGTACTCGTAACCGGCGTGCTTGTATGACGAGATGTATGAACGTGGAAGAGGCGAAAGGACTATGTAAGGATAGTAGCAGGTGGCGTTCTGTGGTTTCTGCCTACCCCCATGGGAAAAAGGCATGAGTTTTTGTATGTATGTCGCAAGAATTTGCCCCCTGAGCATCACCAGGTTTTGAAAAACTGTACGTAATCAGTATTTAGATCGCTGTCACCATTTCGTTACATAAAGTACTAGACTTTTTTTGTTAACCCTAACATCGCGTGGTTACAGCCACTAACTGGGCTAAAAGCTCGTGTTAGCAAAGGCTACGATTATGTAATTTGTATGTTAGAATATTATAACATTAATTTCAAGCGGCCAGAATAGGGCCCATGACCTTGCAACATTATAGGGCTAACTTGTGGTAGCAAGTCAAGAACTTTAGGAAAATTAATTCTAAATCACTTATTAACAACATAACATCACGCCTATAATCCTCGAAAGGTTAGGCAGAGGTGCCAATTAGTACACTCTCATTTCACCAGGTTATGTTTAAGTCCTATGTAATAGTGGGCGAGCCTATTGCCCATTGTTATCGTATCGTATATAACTAAAGTCTAATATAATAAAACTTAAGAGACTTTTTGTTTGTTTGTTTAAACTTTGTAAACGCGTTATGTAATCTCTGAAATTACTAGTCTCATTGAAAAAAATCTTAGTATATGATGGCCAGATTCATGAGAAATGGGCTTCTAACACGTTACGATCCACATACACAATTCAAAACTGAATGCAGGTGAAACCGCGGGGCAAAGCTAGTACGGTTGTATGGATGTTGCATTCAAACAGATAGTTTCAACATATCCTATCACACATGACGTACAAATATCAACAAAATAAAAAAAAACAGCTGTTCTCTACAAAAAATGCTTTATAACACGGTCATAATGTATGAAACAGCTGTTTTTTTTTTTCATTATTCAGAGTTGGTCCCACATAGTATAAATACCCCCTTTTCAGGATATTGGTGACTTAACAATGACTCTGTTTATTTATCCAACTCGGTCATCATTGATAAACCAAAACAACATAAAACAATATACCGTCCCTCTACCGCACTATTCAATCAATCATTCATTCCTCTATCCCATTCAATCACAACTACATTCATTCATGATGAATAAAGAATGAATTCAGTTACCAACTCTCGTTCAAAGGAGTGAAATCGGAACAACATTCTTTTTAAGTTCATCGAATGAACTTGCAACGGTTGAGTGCGACTCTTAGAGATTTAATCGCGTTTGCGAACTCGAATTAAGGTGCAATTCCACTACAGTGCACGCGGTGCACGATGAGCACGTACACGTTAGCTGCATGCATGGTTTGATAACGTCATCGAAACGAGTGGTGTGCTATAAAAAAAAAAAGAAATAGACCCACGCTGCTAAAGTGTGTGGCCTCTGCGTGCACATCTACGTAAGCTGCATGGGTTCATCGTTCAAATCACGTTTCTACTAAAGAATATTAAATGCACGAAAATTCGTAGTCACCTATAACCACGCTACGTAAGGTTGCGTTGGTTTGATTACATCAAAGAAACACGCGTGGCCTAATATGATTGAAAAAAGAAATGGAACGCTGCTAAAGCCTCTGCGTGTACATCCTACGCAGCAACTGTAGGCCGCATGTATAGCGTGCGCAGCGTTAAGATGCGTGGGTGACTTATTAAACGCGTGTACAAATGACGTCACCAATCACGTAGCGTATTGATAGGCTGCAGTGGATGTTATCACATAAATTTTCAAACATAGCAAAGCTAAGCCAACGTGTACAGCGTGCCCGTACGTCGCAGTGGAACAAAGCCTTAATTATTCGAGCGTCCAGACATCTAGATTATACGGGATACCTAAACCTTTGTAAGAGATTTAAAGTTTCCTAAGTAAATAGGTAATTGAGATTGCGGATTCGTGTATTAGGTAGATGGAATTTAAGTTTAAATCCAGGCAAATTGAAGACAAAGTTTTGAGTAGAGAATGTCATTCTGTACAATTACTTTGAGTGTATCTGCTGTAGCGTAGCAAGGCGCATGTAACATATAAGTACGCTGTGCTATTCTGAATGTACAGTCAACCAAACAGATAGATATCCAGGGTTATATAGTTATGGTTTTCTTAGGAACCGATGGATGTTTTGAAATGTAGTTTAATTCAAAAAGTAGATAATAGTGCCGATTCCCTTGTTCACAAACTATACTAAATTTAGAGAATTGACATCTCTTACTGACATACAGCGAAAGAAAAGGACGGCGACATTAAAGAACTAAATTAGCGATGTCAAATTAGTTTTACCTTGAACTTCTCCGTATTTTTAATCCATACGTTTTAAGATGTCAACTATAACTGTATGGATGTATCAGATTGACTAAATTTGACAGCTCATAGTTACATTAGTCTCTTTCTTGTTTTATTGGACAGAAAAAGATGGAAATAGTCTAATTTTAGTTTAATTAGTGACCAAGGGAATCGGCACCACTATACAGTCTATTAATTAAATTAAGACACCCATTGGTTTCTAATAAGGTTCAACTATATCTGACGACCCTGGACACCTATTTGATTTGTTGCCTGTACCTACATCGGCGAATTTAGATGAAGTGAGCTTGAGATGAACTGGCATAACATCCCTCCTGATGATAGAGATTGGCAGAGGTGTACCTACCCATTAGTACACCCACATTTCGCCAGTTAAGTTAAATTCCCATGTAATACGGCGAGCCTATTGCCATCAACCAGACACAAATCCAGACTCCGAGGCTACTGCTACTGAGCAGTCCCTAATGGAAAAACCTGATAACCGCTTTGCCCGACCTGGGATAAAACAGAATACCCTACGCTCCAACCACGAGACCAACGGGTGAATTATTCTTCGGATAAGAGTTATCGTACCATAGAAACGTCAGCTTAAAGGCTGCCTTTTCTGAACAGTGTCGCTTTCTTACCACTCTGCCTACATATACATATATCTGTTATCCCGTACCATTCTACTAAGCAAAGTTCTACGAGAAACTGCGATTAGTATAAATCTGAATAACAAATTAAGCAAGTTGCGCCATCTAGAGCCACAAATTAGAACTATTTTGCAATGACGTAATGGAGTGTTTGTATCAATTTACGTGGTTAACGACATTGTAGATATCCGCAAAAACAATATTATGCCCAACTGAAACGCGTAAGTTTACGTAACGTTTCAGTCACGTGTTTTCCTACGTCCCAATTTCATTACAAACTAGTTGCTTCCTGCGACTACGCGTGGTTTTTTTTTTCACCCGTGTTAAGTTACGTCTTTGGTTACTGCTCCGCTCTCGTAGGTAACAGCGTGATTTTATATAGCCTATACTATTCCTCATGAATCTAGCTATCATTTACAAAATATTTTTTTTTTCCAATCCGACTGCAAGCTTTATAGATTAGCGCGTTTGAACAAACAAACAAAATATCTCTTCAGCTTTATTATATGTATAAGTATATGTATCTTTCTAAATATATAAAAGCGAAAGGTCACTGACTCACTCACTCATTCATCAGGAAATATCGAAAACCGCTTTACGTATTAAGATGAAATTTTAGGCAGGGAGGTAGATTATAGTTAGTAAACGTCTGCTAAGAAAGGATCCAAAGGTTGTCTAGAAAAATCAACTTTGACGCGGACGAAGTAGTGGGCAAAAGCTAGTACCTTTATACTTACACATACATACATACATAAACTCACGCCTTTTTCCCATGGGGGTAGGCAGAAACTACAGAACGCCACCTGCTACGATTCTTTCATACTCCTTTCGCCTCATCTACGTTCATACATCTCGTCATACAAGCACGCCGGTTACGAGTACTCCGCACCTGACCTTTCTGAAGAACCTCACCAATAAGGTCAGTGTAGGTCTTCCTAGGGCGACCCCTCCCGGCGTTGCCACTCACTTCTGCCATATAAATACCTTTTGTCAATCGTCTTTCACTCATCCTCTCAACATGACCGAACCATCTAAGCATGCCCTTTTCTATCTTTGTCACTACATCTTCTTCTTTATTGTTCTTGTCTACCTTTATACTTCTTTTAATTTTAAGGACTAGTAGCTAGAATCGTAACTGAGTACATGATAAAAGTTTTTGATACGATATTCCTTGGGTACATTCTTTCTTATAAATAAACTTAAAGGGTAGACTTACAACCCTGCTTACCCCAAAAGTTCAATGAATATTGAAACTATATTTCTTAAACAAATACACTTAACAAGGCATTCACCTATCGACCTCTTGCATAAATCATAACACACTATCACGAAATCAACTTCAAGCAAAAACTATTCCAAAGTCACTCCAAATTATACTTTAAAAGCAAACACATTAAAGCTGAAAATTCTTTGTAACATTCATTTATTTGTAAAAGTCATGTGCCATTAGAAATTATACTCTGACATTGAGTAATTAAAGTTGAAATTCTATTTTTCAGTCGGTTTAATGTTGTGTGCGATATATTTCTATGAATGCTTGTGTAGTAAAATAAAGTTGTTTTCTAAGTTATTATGAAAATGTATTGTAAATAGAAAAAGTAATTAGTGTTTACATAATATAATAGTTTTTACAACAATCAGTCTGCCTAGCCTTTTTTTTGTTGGGGTCGGTTTCCAGTCTAATCGCATGCAGCTAAATACCAGTATTTTATATGGAGCGACTGCCTATTTGACCTCTACAACCCAGTAACTGGGTAATACGATACCCATTGGTAAGACTGGTTGTCAGACTTCTGACGACACGTAACGACTGTCAAAATCCACTTATGACAGCCGGGACTAGCTAAATGTACTTTACGAGGCGCGGAGTCTCGGTGTGTAAAGATGGTCACCCATCCACGGACCCACCCTGGCAAGCGTAGCTTAACCTCATGCATCAACCCGTGCGGCTGTTATAACTCAGCTACGCGGACCTCAACTTAAAATATTATGTTAAGAAAGAAGAAAGAAAGAAAAATTGTTTATTCAAGCGTAAATTACGCACATAACATAAAAAGAAAAAAAATTGTAGAAAGTAAAAACAAGTTGTTATGAAATAAAATTAAAAATTAAAAACAAATAAATACTTGAGCGCCACTACCGTGCGAAACGGCTGACGCTCAGCATAATGCCGTGGTCCGTGCAGGAAAGCACGAAAACCACGTTGCTAGTTTTCAGTGTAAGCCGCATTTACTTTTTTCCAACATTGATATCGAAAATAAATAATTGAATCCAACCCAGCACAACAATGCTATACATACATACATAAACTCACGCCTTTTTCCCACGGGGGTAGGCAGAAACTACAGAACGCCACCTGCTACGATCCTTTCATAATCCTTTCGCCTCATCTACGTTCATACATCTCGTCATACAAGCACGCCTGTTACGAGTACTTCGCACCTGACCTTTCTGAAGGACCTCACCAATAAGGTCAGTGTAGGTCTTCCTAGGGCGACCCCTCCCGGCGTTGCCACTCACCTCTGCCATATAAATACCTTTTGTCAATCGTCTTTCACTCATCCTCTCAACATGACCGAACCATCTAAGCATACCCTTTTCTATCTTTGTCACTACATCTTCTTTTAATCCGCAACGGTCCCGTATAACCTCATTCCTCACTCTATAGCTCAAAGTTACACCATACTCCGCAAGGAACGCATTTCCACAGCATTAATCCTACTCTCATGCCTCGTTTGCCATATCCAACATTCACATACATACATACATTACATCACGCCTGTAATCCCCGAAGGGTTAGGCAGAGGTATACCTATTAGTACACCCACATTTCGCCAGTTATGTTTTTAGTCCCATGTAATAGGGGGCGAGCCTATTGCCATCAACCGGTCACAAATCCAGACTCCGAGGCTGCTACTGAGAAATTCCTGATGGAAAAACCCAATAACACTTTGTCTGACCTGGGAATCGAACCCAAGACCTCATGCACAGCAGTCGCGCTTGCGACCACTAGACCAACGAGGCAGTCAACATTCACTTCCATAAATAAGCGTAGGCACCAATGCTATAATGGGATTTATTTATTATTCAATCACAGGTAATAATCGTCGGCCATTGGCCCATTTCCTTATGCTTACAACATTAATTTTCGTTCACGCGATCCCCAAAAAGGGGTCATTGAACTCATCATTATGTACAACTTTTAATATGGGAGGGCGAAAAAAACAATAACTACTCCACTCCATGCATTCTGTTCACATAAGTGGACAAAAGGTATGCAGAAGCAGCTATTTTTTGGAACGAAGTTTCTGAACGCGACTTGCCGTAGGAGTTAACTGGTAGAAATCGTCACGTAAGGAAAAGGTGTTATGCTCCCTCTAGACGACCCTCCCTCTCTTTCTCTTTGTCTCTTTCTGTTATATACGCGTGTGAGTATCGAGATTTGAGCAGCAAGCTTTGTGCGCGACCAGCTGGACGTATAACCATAATTATAACCATTGCAATTCATGTGGACTTCGTCTCTGACGCTCTCCCCGCACTATTTTTGTCTGTTTTACACAAAACTAACCCAAAAACATTTTTCCCATGAACTTTCTTTAGAAAAACCTTCAAATTCCCATACCCCCAGCAAAGGTTGTTGCAACACCACTTAAACAATGTTGCCAAGTAATTATAATCACACAAAGTACAAGTAGCCACACGGCTTCCGTGTTAAAAAAGATTTTTTTCACCGACTACTTTCCTGAAACACGGAAGGCCTGTAACACGGCTGAATTTTAATTGCTGAAAAGAAAAACCGAATATTTTAACTTTTTACACGTACTACAGAGTTTTATTAGGAAATTGCTGAATTAGTTCGTTGCAAGACTTGTAAAATAGGGCTGGAGTTAACTGTTTTTTACTGCTTGACGCTTATGCCTTTTTTTTCAGGGTTTGGAAATCATCAAATGACTTCTTTCGCTGTGGGCGGAGCGTAAGGGAGTGTGATACTCTTACTGACTCGAACCCATCCGTGTTTTATCATTTTTTATTAAAAAATATTGTTACATGTATACCTATGCTATAGAGTGATCTTAAAATTTACTTATTTACAATAAAAATCTTAAAAAAAAGAAAAATTGTTTAAAATACATAAAAAAGTAACAACATATAATAAACAACAGCATTTTTGCGAATTCACTTAAATGGCATGTAAGATACATAGAACTTAGTGTGGAACTCGTTAATATAACCCGAATTGCGCGGCTCAGTGGTGTTTTGAGTTTTGGTGTTTTGGTTAATGCCAGCCGTTTGCGTTCCAAAGCCGCGGTAACTTTTTCGAACAAATGCTATGTCGAGCTGTGTGTTATCTACCATTACATATTGTGAACTAGCTTTTTCCCGCGATACGTCCGCGTGGAACTTGTTTATATCGTAATTGCATACAAACTTCCACCCCCCTTTTCACCGCCTTAGGGGGTGATTTCCGGGATAAAAACTATTCTATGTCCTCCCCCGGGTCTTAAACTATCTCTATACAAAATTTTACCTAAATCGGTTCAGCGGTTTAAGAGTGAAGAGGTAACAGACAGACAGACATACATTCGCATTTATAATATTAGAAGTCTCTAAACCCTTCAAATATTAACATCCATTTCTATTATTTCATCAACAACCTACAATATTTACGAAAGCCTATAGATACTATTTTCGTATTTAACGGACAAAACTAAGTCAAACAAGCACTTCCTATAAACCTGCCCAATTCCGTCAAGTGACTGTCGCGTGGGAGTTACTTCGTATAGTAAATAGATTTGGCATGTTTTTTTAGGGTTCCCTACCTAAAAACTACCAAAGAGAACCTTATTATTAAAACTTTCTGTCCATCTGTCGTATGAACTGTAATGGATAGACACTTGGAGTTTCATAGTGTATATTACTATGACCGCTTTAGAAACAAATAGAAATAAAATAAAATACATCAATAAAGGGGGACTCTAAACATAAACATAACACCACGCCCGTAATCCCCATAGGCAGAGATGTACCTATTAGTACCCCCACATTTCGCCAGTTCTGTTCAAGCCCCATGTAATAGGGGGCGAGCCTATTGCCATTGACCGGGCACAAATCCAGACTTCGGGGCTACTACTGAGAAAGTATTGATAGAAAAACCAAATAACACCTTGCCCGACCTGGAAATCGAACCTAAGACCTCATGCTCAGCAGTCGCGTTTTGCGACCACTAGACCAACGAGGCAGTCATCTCCAAACAAAAAAAAACGTGTTCTATTCTATGTAGCGTAAAATAATGGACGATGGTACGGAACTCTTCGTGTGCAATTCCGATTCACACTTGGCTTTTTTCTTATTTGTACTCAATAATGGAGATAGCATGTTTTCCTTTTTGCTTGTAAATAGTGAATAGTGTACGTGTAAAAATAGATGATTGATACGGAAGGTGACGTAAAGTCGAAACGCGTGATTCCCCAAGAAACGTACTAAGTACGCGATTCTAGGTATTGGTAAGATTTTCTTGGATTTATCCAATAAATGTCAAAGATCATAGAAAACTATCGAATATAATACGAAACCTGAACTCATACCTATAAAGACTAGAATCACCAATTAGTCCCTATGAAGCGTGAGAATTAATGCTCGTGCCTTCTCTGTATGAGAAGATGCATTTGCTCTGTAGTGGGACCATTAAAGGTTGATATTATTATGACTACCTCGTTGGTCTAGTGGTAGCAAAGCGCGACTGCTGAGCATGAAGACTTGGTTTCGATTCCCAGGTCGGGCAAAGTGTTATTGGGTTTTTCCATCAGGAATTTCTCAGTAGCAGTCTCGGAGTCGGGATCTGTGCCTGGTTGATGGCAATAGGTGTTATGTAACATAACATCATGCCTGTAATCCCCGAAGGGTTATGCAGAGGTGTACCCATTAGTACACCGTGTATGTTACGTGATTTAATTATGTTATTATACAACATAGCACAATGGAAAGTAAGCTTGAAGAGAGCCTTACCAGTAATCTAAGATACCTCTGTTACTCCTACCAATCAAAGTCTAGCCTGAATATATCATCGCTTTAGGTCCAACATCTACAACGATATCTAGATATCTTTGCACTAACGCACTATAAATTCAAAAGGATGGCTATTGAATCTTTAAAGTAGTATTACCTCAAATAACATACGAGTAATTCCCTACAAAATTTCCTGCAAAATTAACGCACGCGTTTAATAATTCTTCAAGCTATTATTTCGCGGACATTGGTGTGGGTTACGCGTTTACTTAGTTTTAAATATATTATGTCATACTTAATTGTAATGTGTAACTGTTTTATGTCCCAATAAAGTAAAATAAATAAATAAAAATAAAATAAACATTAATATTATCCAAAGTTAAGACGAAATGTCATTATACGTTATACCTCGTCGCGTGTGTACGTGTAAGGTACTCTCATTTCTCACGCGGCGCGCAATGTACGTGATATGAATACAAAATTGTAGTTACACGTTAAATCAAAGAGCTCATTTTTCATATAAATGGTTCACCATAACGTTATGTGTTATTAATGTTATTCGCTTTCAAATAGAGTGTGATAAGGATGTGGTTTTTCTTAGGACTTAGGGATGATTCTCATTAGAGCGGGCCGTGCCCGGGCCGGGGCGTGGACGAGCCGACGTGGTATTGAAGTGCGTCGAGAGGGCCCGGACGGGACACGGATAATGCACTGTGTAATATAAATTGATTCATACAAAATATATGTAACAGATTTTAAACCGTGCCCCGTCCGTGCCCCGCCCGGGCCCCGCCCCGGGCACGGCCCGCTCTAATGAGAATCATCCCTTAAATAGCTATTTGTTCTAGCCACTGACATCAAGACGCGTGACCTTTTTTTTGTTAGCCTATTCTGCCCCACTCCTGGGCAAAGGCCTCCCTCCACTTCTTCCATCCTTTCTGAGTGCCTCATCCCTCCAGTTTAGGAGAAATCCTAAATAACGTGACCTATGTTAAAAAAAATGTGCTCATTTTAATATCAAAAAGTTACTCAAGAGAACTTGTTATATCAAAAAGTGAAAGGAAAACTTCTTAATTTGAAAAGTGACATAGAGAAAATATCAAAACATTTTTTAAGGAGAAATTATGTTATAAACTAAATAAGTAATAAGAAGAATGAACTAACGGCGTCTCAACCACTTACATAAAACAGACGTAGAGTAATCCATACAACATACTTACAGTCAGCAACAAAAGTCGATTAACAATGTTACTTTTTTATATCATTTAAACAGACATAAAACACATAATATTCTGGCTTTCAGAATTACAGGCAATAGCTAAGGGTTTATTTTATCTTAATTTTATATTTATTGCGTTTTACTTTTGTTGCTGACTGTACTACAAAAATGAGCTTTAGTATTTGTATGAAGTATCCTGTCGGGACCAGATTCCCCCTTGCTTCGGCAGTATATATACAAAATATTAAACTATACTAAAGAGTCTGAACGAAGAAGACGGACAGCCAAGTACTGTTGCGAAAATTGGAAGATCCCAATCTCCAGCAGAGGACAGTAAGTCAGAAAACTTTAACACTGAGAGTCAAAAGAAATAAAGAAAGTATATTTCAAAAACTCAAACTTCGCTAATGGTCTAAAGACGCCACCGCAGCACGCCTACTAACTGTCTGACTCATGATTAACATTCTACGTTGGACGAGAACCAGGCTACGTTTCATTTTTAATCTCCAAAAGTTAAATTAAGGACACACATAGCCTTCAGAAAACATTTTCTACGTGATATTTTAGGGACATTTTAAATTCGGCCACCTTTTATGATCCAGGAGCCTATGGTCGGCAGTCCTACGTCATTAGCATGGCTGCAGCTTATCGGAGATCTTACAAAAAAAATTGAATTTAAATAAATAAAGGTACCTTATTGCGATATTTCTCCTAGATACATATTTTATCTTCTTCTTTTTTAATAAATCTTTGGGAAAGTTGACTTGAGCTTCCTTAAAAAATCGAAATGAGGCACAGTATTGAAAGAAGTGGAATGTACGACGGATTTATAAATGGGCCATGGGCCTACTCATGCCCCATCAGTAGGACAGTAATGGTTAGCAAAAAAAAACTTTGAACTTATTTAAGCTTTTTCTGAGCTATTGTTGTATACTACAATTTATACGAAGTATAGTAAGTATTTGAATCTTCATTTCTTGATTTTGTACACCATAATAGTCAAAAAATATTATTAACAAAATCCTATAAAACATAAACAAAATACCTTGTAAACCTGCTACCTGAAAAAAGGCCGAGCATTAAAGCGAGCAAGTACACACACTTTCTTAACATACTCCTCTACCCCAAAATTTCAGCTATATTAAGATGACGTAGGTCTATTGACTCCGGGATCCCGGTCCCTTAGGTTTAGCCATCTATGTTTTATTTATTTTCTCGTACCTGAGAACAATGGGGGAAAAGGTAAAATCTGTGAAACAAAAACGGTTATATTTTAAACTCGAAAGGTCAAATTAAGTCCGCCCACACACTTGTACCGTAGGGGTGGTACGTGGAAGGTCAAAGGGCGGCCAAAGGTCATCTAAATTGTCTCATTTGCATAAAGATTACTGTCAGTTGAAGAATCTCTGTGATTGTTGTGAAGTTATTCAGCTTTCAGTTATTTCTATATTTGATTAGGATTTTTGTCTGAATATTAATCAGTTATTTGTTTATTTGTTTCAAAATATATCTTTTATGAATCAGCATAACACCGCGTAAATGTCGGTTATCGCGAATGCAGACTAAGTCAAATAAAAACTAGACGTGGTAGGTACTGTCTTGGGGTTTAAACTTACCCTGTACCAAATTTCATCAAAATTGGTTTAGCGGTTTAGCCGTGAAAGCGTAACAGACAGACAGATTGAGTTACTTTCGCATTTATAATATTAGCATGTATTATAAAAGCTCTAAAGTTTTTGTTTAACCACGCTAATCTAGGGAACCACTAGTCTAGATTCTAAAAAATGTATCGCTAATAGGTAGTTAAGTTATCCCTGAATGCTATGTTTAAAAAAACATTGACGAATTTGTAGACTAATATACTTACTGTAACTAGTTTAGTTAGGTAATTGTAAGGCTCTCCCAAAACTAGGAAGCGCCTAATTTAAAGGTATTGGTCCCTTGTTGGACCCACGTAATAAATCGTAATCTTAAGTTCTGTTTTCATCAATAATTGCTGGAAATGATGATTTGTAACACGTCTAATTAGGGGACTGCCTCGTTGGTCTAGTGGTCGCAAAGCGCGACTGCTGAGCATGAGGTCTTGGGTTCAATTCCCAGGTCGAGCAAAGTGTTACTGGGTTTTTCCACCAGGAATTTCTCAGTAGCAGCCTCGGAGTCTGGATTTGTGCCCGGTTGATGGCAATAGGCTCGCCTCCTATTACATGGGACTTAAAAACATAACTGGCGAAATGTGGGTGTACAAATGGATACACCACTGCCTAACCCTTCGGGGATTACAGGCGTGATGTTTATGCTAATTAACGGGGCTTCCTTTAACGGATTTTCCAAAATTCTTCCCCTGTGTGGATGAAACGGGGATCCAAAGTTTATATAGAGAACGCGGGTGAAAAAAACTCCGCGGGCGAAGTCGCGGGCAGAAGCTAGTCACAGAATAAAGAACACAAGCCCCATTCATAATCTGAACCTTCAACCTGACACTACAGCTACTTTGATTGAATAACTCAAAGTTCAAAGACATTTACGCGATGCCTAACGACTCCCACGCATTGAGACGTATCTCCGCCGCATTCAAGTCAGCCCATATTCACCGAGCCAACGTCCCGTCCCACCGGCGTCCCGTCCCACCGGCATCCCGTCCCACCGGCGTCCCACGCGCCGGTCCCAGGAAACGCTTTGATGGCTGACGCTTTAGATAGGGGTTATTTTGGCAATATATTACAGTTCTACCTTTTGTATAAGATTTTAGGTTTTTTGGAGAAAGAAATTTTTTAAGATACCTGCTTTTTCTGCCATAACTTTTTTAACCATATTATTTTTTGTTTTATAAAAAACGTTGCCCGACACTAGGCATTTCTCTTGCATCGTAGGTGCGTTAACAAAGATCTCACATACACAGACAGCCAGATCCAACACAACTACCTGTAGGCTATTCAAATGTTTGTTCCGTTCGGGAGTCAAACCCGCAACACGCAACGTAGCAGCCAATCGCTCAGCCACTGCGCCATCCGTGTTACATAACTTTGCTAATAAATGAAGCAAAAAATCTTTCAACTGCTACAATAAAAATGATGATGCGATCCTTCAGCACGCCTCTACGCGTCGACGTTGAGTGGGCCGATAGACATTCGTTTAGGGATGTAACACCCACGCGCGTTTTACAGAAAACACAATGCGTCAAATATTTGACAAACAAACATTGGTTGAAACAACAGTACGACGTCAGTGCTACTGTTAAAAGGGCCAACAGGACTAGATGACTGAATTATATAGCGATATACCTACCGTTTAGTATGTAATTTAGGTAGTTCTAGAAAAATACAGACATTTATGTCAAATTATTTAGCCGTTTACTAGGGTCGTTTAGGGCTAGCGATAAACTACACTAACTTGACGTGCCCTTCCACAATTCAAAACGTTTGAAAGTGTTACGGCTCCCGAAACAAAAACAAATCAGCGATTTGTTGCTAGACTAGCGGAGTCATTAATCACTCATCATTATTAGTATTGCGCTGCACTGACATACTCAGTCTATGAAAATGACAAGTGCGTTGTCTTGCTGTACTGGACGTTTACTTAAAACATTAAAAATTATAAAAAATATTTTCGCAATCGATTTTTTTTTTTCTTTTGGCTATCTTTTATTGAGACTGTAAATATTGTAGGTACATAATATTATTTAATAAAATAATTTACGTAATAAAACATAAACAAACCTTACATTGAAATTTTGTCCTTCGATATGTCCGTTACCAGAAATTTGCCACGTTGCCAGGTATGCTCCAGAACAAAAATAAAAAACGATCGCAATTATGTGAAAATCATGAATCTATGCTTTTTTAAACCCATTAGGTACATTACAACAAAAAAAGTATAATGGTACTCGGCTATATTCAAAGAGAGATCATTTATTTGTTCATTGTTAAAAGCTTTTTTTTTTTTCATTAAAGTATGAAATTTATTTACTCCAGTACATGTTAATACTCAATGAAAACTCACCTGTAAATAAAATACAAATTCATTGAAAAAACATCACAGAATTTATGATCATTAAAAGCATCCACCGTGATCACATCGCCAATCACGCATGGCGGGAGTACGGGCAGCCCTGCGTGGGCGGTGAGTGGGCTGATACCTAGACAGGGGTGCTACACCTACGCAAGTGATTCCACGAAAACTGTTGGTGTTATGAATGAAATCATACGGCTGGCTACCAGTATCTAATAAAGTTTATTTATTGTTTTTCTAGACCTGTTTTTTTTTCTTCTGTTACATACATATACACGTACATAAACTCACGACTTTTTTCCCAAGGAGGTACGCAGAATCTACATCTCGTCATACAAGCACGCCGATTACGAGTACTGCGCAACTGACCTTTCTGAAGAACCTCACCAATAAAGTCAGTGTAGGTCTTCCAAGGGCGTCTCTTCCCTGCTGTTTGCTTGTTTTATTGGTCCACTTATATCCTTATAACCTTATCCTTATTTGTCTACTTACACAATTAAATAATTCAATTCCGCTATTTTGATCTGGGTTCATTCAGAACAGATTTTTTTTTCTTCGAGAGTTTATTCAGTAATAATAACACTCTCAGATCGTTTATTAAAAAACCTGAAAACCTATACACCTCACACACCAACACACCCTAACCCTCACACATGACTGTGATCTCCTCGTGTCGTTTCCTTAAATTACACTTAGAACCACGTGAGCGAAGCCGCGGGCACAAATAGTCAAAAATATTGCTCGAAAAGTCTATTTCATAAGCTCTAAAATAACATGTTCGTCCACAAAGCCGTCCTATAAGAGTTCCACCCACGCGGCATCCACAAACCTTTTTGCGAACTACCCGCATTTTCATTAATCGTTAATTGCTACATATTTTACGATGGAATAATATTTTCTTTTGGAACCGGGTTTCCGAGCGATATTGCGAGCTTTTGGGATATCTGATATATTTCAGGAATGTTATTTTGGGATGTCTCGATTAATTTGAATCTCAAAAAAAGTAATTTGTTCGAGAGCTTCTGGTATTTCGTACGTGACTGTATTCATATTATTTTAATACAAGGATATTGAGTACGTCTATAATTAAGAAAAATATTGAGTTACTTAGGCTTTACGTTTTCTTTGAAGGTTTTATTTTTATTACGATATCTAGAGAGGACAGACCAAAGTCACCAAAGTTGCCACTTTGGGACCTTTATGCCCCAAAGGGTATAATGGTCTTAGTGTAGCAACCGCGCAAAGTCAAGGATGGACCAAAGACCTAGTAGCCGCTGGATGCGAAAGGCACAGAACCGGTTCGGGTTATTTGGTAAATCTTGGGGGAGATGTATGCCCAACAGAGGGCGTCTTCCGGCTGACTTGATGGTGATGATGATTATTAAATTCATCCATATTCAATAATATTATGTACAATATTCATATTTTTTATATTTACAGGCTTAATAAATGAAATACAAAATCACAATAAAAAAATAACTAAATGAGTCACTTACTCAGTCACTCATCACGAAATATCGAAAACCACTTGACGTATAAAGATAAAATTTGCGAAATTTGGCAGAGAGATAATTTATAGTTTGTAGACGTCCGCTTAGAAAGAATTTTCAAAAATTCACCCCCTAAGGGGATGAAACGGGGGTCCAAAGTTTATATGGAGAAACAAGATTAGATCGCCAGTAACCGACATTTACGCGGGCGAAGTCGCGGGCAGAAGCTAGTAAACTATAAATGTATACTAGGTGTAAAAACAAACACCACGTAGCCGTTCATTATAACATCACGCCTGTAATTCCCGAAGGGTTAGGCAGGGGTGTACCTATTAGTACACCCACATTTCGCCAGTTATGTTTTAAGTCCCATGTAATAGGGGGCGAGCTTATTGCCATCAACTGGGCACAAATCCAAACTCTAAGGCTGCTACTGAGAAATTCCTGATGGAAAAACCCAATAACACTTTGCCTGACCTGGGATTTGAACCCAAGACCTCATGCACAGCAGTCGCGCTTGCGACCACTAAACATAGCCGTTAACTACGCATTTTGCCCAAAGGTAACATTAAGGATTTGAAACATTTCGGATAATAATCAAAGTTGCCCATTGTTTTGAAACTTACCATAACATATTATATTACATTGTATGTATTGTAACATGTTACAAAGTATCTACCTGCGTAACCAAACAACGCTCCGTAATATTTCCCGTCAGAAGTTGTGACGATGTGTTACATCCTTAATTTGTCATGTTACTGACGTAGGCTTTTAAGGGGTGTCTACATAATTTATATACATAATTATGTAACTCACTGTATGATATAATTTTAATGTGTGTTTATATTTTGAGATTTTGTTTTGCTAAAATGTTTGTTATCTCTGACAATAGGCACTCGTTGTGAAAATAATTTACTCAAGTAAGCCGATTTGAGGGCCTACACGAAGCGAAAGCGAAAATAAAACATTGCCGAAGTCACCCAATCACAATTATCTTATTTTTGTTTTTTCTTTAATGTTTCCCCACACTATTGCTTTCTCCTAAATTGTGGGTGCATTTACAAACAATTAAACTTATATACACAAATAACTAGATTTACCTATAAACCATATAAATTATACCTTCTAAGTATCAATTTAAAGACCAAATTCCAGTATCGAACTCGGGACACGGTAGCCAATCGTTCAGTCACTGTACTAACCGTGTCCTCAAAAGATACCTTCTAAGTATCAACTTAAAGTCTAAATTCCAGTATCAGAACCCAACAAATATAGGTTCAACCAACGACTTTATTCAACAAAACTGCTTATAAGTTATTTGAAAGCGAAGCCTTTGACGCACCCCCATACGGGCATGTAAATATACCGCATTTGTCAAATTTCAACTGTTGCCGAATAAAGCTTCCTTAAAATGTTCCGTAGGTACTGCAGGTACTTATTGCAAAAGAATTTGGTATGCGGGCGAGTTTGTCGTGATTCTTTTTTGTACTTTCTCAGAACAGGCAAAACTTTGTTAGGATACAACAACAACGGTTTGTTCGATTTTTGAAATATTCAGATAAGGTTATGTAGTATTGGAGAGTCACGAACAGTTCAATTTATTAACCAAACAAACTTTTGATAGTGTAAAGGATTTTTTTACTGTTAATTTAAGTAATTTTTACATAGATAATTAATGAGCATGGCGGTTGGGAGTTTGTCATGTTTACTCAAATGTCTCGCTGATGGTGGCGCGTGTGTTGGATTATTTAGTTCCCTTCAAGATGGTTGAGCTAAGTAGTGCTTAGTCACGCGTTATGTTCATGATCGAGCGCTATTAGTCAGGATTGGTCATCTCTTAACTGCCATGGGTTTTTTTTTGGTTGGTAAAAATCATCAAATGAGTCTTTCCGCCCTGGGTGGGGTGGAAGGGACTGTCAGACTTTTACTGATTAAAAAACCACCCTGAGGGCTTAGACAAAGTAACAATTTCAAAACGATAACGAAGTTAGAAAAGAATGAAATGTATTTGATTGATATAAGCCGCGTTAAGTCACGTGGTCAATCGACGAAGCGATGACCACATGAAAGACTAAAATGTATGGGATTGACATAAGCCGCGTTAAGTCACGTGGTCAATCGACGAAGCGATGACCACATGAAAGACTAAAATGTATGGGATTGACATAAGCCGCGTTAAGTCACGTGGTCAATCGACGAAGCGATGACCACATGAAAGACTAAAATGTATGGGATTGACATAAGCCGCGTTAAGTCACGTGGTCAATCGACGAAGCGATGACCACATGAAAGACTAAAATGTATGGGATTGACATAAGCCGCGTTAAGTCACGTGGTCAATCGACGAAGCGATGACCACATGAAAGACTAAAATGTATGGGATTGACATAAGCCGCGTTAAGTCAATCGACGATGCGATGTTACTTTGTCTAAGCCCCCTGTTCCTTCTGTTGCCCTTTAAGTTCCGAGGCCACGGTATCCTGTTAAGATGTCCCGCAACAACTGTCATGGCTTACATCTGTGTTTCAAGAAAATAAAACGATAGAAAAAGGTAGTAAGTATGTTCTCGTAGTTGCCTGCACACGTGTTACTTTCATGGACTGTACTTCACTACTACACTGGTACAATTACTTATTTTATATTCCGTGCTCCTGACATTCCCGAGTGATGGTCGATATTAAATCCGGTTCCGAATATGCGACGTTTATTGCTGGCAGAAATGTTTCACGTTACCCGAACGAATATTTTTGGTGAAGTTATAAGTTGGATTTTGGATTGAATGTGAAAGTTATACTTTAAACAAATTTTATTTACATAACATAACATCACGCCTGTAATCCCCGAAGGGTTAGGCAGAGGTGTACCCATTAGTACACCCACATTTCGCCAGTTATGTTTTTAGTCCCATGTAATAGGGGGCGAGCCTATTGCCTTCAACCGGGCACAAATCCAGACTCCGAGGCTGCTACTGAGAAACTCCTGATGGAAAGACACAATAACACTTGCCCGACCTGGGAATCGAACCCTAGACCTCATGCACAGCAGTCGCGCTTGCGACCACTAGACCAACGAGGCAGTCAAATTTCAAAAGCAGGCAAATTTTATTTACTTACTACGTTTTTATGGGAGAAGATTTTATTTTCGCTTTTTAATGTTTTTTTTTTAATCAATGTCAATTTCAAATATATTGTTTTAATAAGACCATTAAAATAAATTATGAACGACATTCACAAGAAAAAATAAGTTGAATCTTGTTGTCCATTTCAAAAGGCGGTTTTGCATGCATGGAGAAGTATAGGCAAAAACTTCATAATTTATGAACTCACAAAAAAGAAATATTTTATAATTTTTTTTAAGTTTTTGATTGTAATTGTTGACCTATTAGGAATAACAGACAGTGATTCCGAAAACTAAGTCTTATTCAAAGAACCTAAAGCAAAAACTAAGAAAAACAAAAGTAATACTATTTTATATTCTTTCTAACTAAACTGTTGCCGTCGCAATAAAGGAGAAATTAGCAAAAAATATTCTAATATTAGAATTCTGTCGCAGTACTAAAATTGCGCTAACATATTTCATCCCCTTAAAATAAGCTTCAATTAACGTCACGAGGAGGCCGGGGCGTTATGTCACATGGTATTACATAGTTTGACACGCTTATATGTGGGTTTTTAGATTTTGCCGTAAAAATGTCGATTATATTTTTTTTGGTACGAATTTCTAACAGAGTTTTTTTTTGTGTTTAAGAAAAAATAGATATTTTATAAAAGGTTTAGTAACTAAGTGAGGTGTTTTCAAATATTTCACCAAAAATATATATTTAATTCTAAAAACATCCATACTAATCATACTATTCATACTAATATCATAAATGTGAAAATAACTCTGTTTATTACGCTTTCACGACTACACCACTAAACAGATTTTGATGAAATTTAATAAAGGGTTAGTTTGAACCCTAAAAAAGGACAAAGCTACTTTTTATTCCGTGATAACCCTCATTTAGGGAGATGAAATCAAGAGCAAAAGCTACTTTATCATAAGCTAGACATGCTTTTTAACCACCATATGTATGTGTTTGTAACCAAGGTATAAATATCAATGTCAAAATACAAATATCAAGTATTCTTGCTGGCAATTAATATTCAAATCCAACTTCAGCAAAATTGGAACTAAAACACAATCTAACTATGAAACCCAATAAATAAAGTTCTACTGTTCGAGAGTTTGTTGCAGTTTTAGATACTGTATTAAAGTTACACAATATATGTAAAATTAGCCTCACATAGGAGTTATTGGCATACATAATATCATGCCTGTAATCCCCGAAGGGATAAGCAGAGATGCATCCATTAGTACACCCACATTTCGCCAGTTTTGTTTAAGTCCCATGTAATAGGGGGCGAGAATATTATTGCCTTGAAACGGACACAAAACTAGACTTCGAGGCTGCTACTAAGAAATTTCTGATGGAAAAACTCAATAATACTTTGCCAGACCTGGCACTTGCTTAGTAAATAGATTTATTGCCACGATACCTATATGTAGAGGATATTGTAACTGACATTCTTTTGAAATAACAGCTTATGAAGCTTTTGTAGACCAACAAAAAAAGTCTGAGTGTAGTCGTTTGCTTCTCTTTAGGTATACCTTTTTTTGTTAGGTGGTAAAAATCATCAAATGACTTCTTCCGCCCTGGGTGGGGCGGAAGGGACTGTCAGTCTTTTACTGACTAAAAAACCACCCTGTTCCTTCTGTTGCCCTTTACGTTCCGGGGCCACGGTATCCTGTTAAGACGTCCCGCAACCCCGGCTCGTTAGGTATACCTAAAGCTACATTATTATGTTCTGTCTTTTCCAGAAATTAAAGAACAAAAATTATTTTATAATTACTTATCATTTACCAATTACAAATGATATAAAATGCAGTCTCAATGCATCGACGAAAGGGAGAAAGGTCTTTGCCCAACAGTCGGATAGTACGGGCTTGTCATAAAATAATTATGAAGTAAAGTGAAGTGTGCTATACAATTTATTTTTGTTAAATCAGAGTTAATGTTACATAAGTGGGTAATTGAATGTTTTGATCTTTAAATTCCTTACATCTACACAGTCCTGCATGGGTTACGGATTTTGTTCGAAAGAGTTAACGCGGCCCTAGAGCACAAAGAGCATTAGGAGGAACATGGATAGGTTTTAGTTAGTAAGAGTCTGACACTCCTTTCTGCTCCGTCCAGAGCGGAAGAAGTCATTTGATGATCCTTAAAAAACCCACACAGTTATACTTCTCTTCTCGCCCTAAAAATAACCCCCAATCAAGGGCCGGAATGTTGGAAACATCACTGTCACCAAAAATGACATGGGTAAAATCCGAAGTAAAAACCTATGTTCCGTAAAATGGAAGCTAAATCCGAATCGAAAAGTCAAAAAGGCCTAATTTTAAAGCTAAAAAATACGAGCAAATTCTAGATTCAACCGTCACAGTAACCCTTTAAATAAGCCTCAATTAAGTAAGGGAGGGGAGGTTGGGGTGTTACGTCACACACGTTTATTCCACTATCAACACGCTTTAATATTCGCTCGCGGGCTGTCACGGCGTGACGTGGCAACATGGCCGCCGCAATCACCGTCGAGTGGCGTCGTGTCATAGGGTTGAGAGACGTTTATGTTGAGCGCGGGAAATTGAGTGAACTGTTTACGTTTACATTCTGATGCGAGAATGAATGCGATTTTGGTTTCTCGGTTTGTTATTTTTGTAAGGTTGAAGAGGTTCAGCGTTTGTGGTGTGCTTATGGAAATTATGGATTTGCATTTTTATCGTAGATTCTCTTTGCTCTCAAGAAATATGAATATTTCTAAATTGTAATAGGTTAATCTATCTAAATATATAAAGGCGACACAATAAAAACAACAATTAACAATTCATTAGCTCAGTTATCATGAAATATATGTCAGTTATAATATAATATATTTCATGATAACTGAGCTAATGAGTCAGTGGACTCACTCACTCAGTCATCACGAATATCGAAAACCGCTTGATGTAAAGATGTAATTTAGCAGGGAGGTAGTTTACACATATAGTAGCAGTAGTAGTAGTTAGCATAGATAGTATAATTTTACATGGAGAAATCAACCTTGACGCGGACGTAGTCCAAAGCAGAAGCTAGTGTGTTCGTTGATGCTCTGTCACCGATAATAATATATTAGTAATATCTAGAGAACGAGAAAAAAAAAACCGCCTCAAGTGTATTACCATTAAATAATAATTATGCAATTGTGCATGAGGTCTTGGGTTCGATTCCCAGGTCGGGCAAAGTGTTATTGGGTTTTTCCATCAGGAGTTTCTTAGTAGCAGCCTCGGAGTCTGGATTTGTGCCCGGTTGATGGCAATAGGCTCGCCTCCTTACACTAAAAACATAACTGGCGAAATGTGGGTGTACTAATGGGTACACCTCTGCCTAACCCTTCGGGGATTACAGGCGTGATGTTATGTTATGTTTATGTTATGTAATGATTATACTGTTCTGTTCTGTATATTAATTTCCATCACATACCTACTCATGCCAACCCTATTTCATTACGAGTCTCCGAGTCAAGTGTGACATTAAATAGGATGTGGAATTGCAGGTATCGACGATACCTATCGATATGGAAAAAACTAAAATGATCCAATTCCAAACCCATAAAAGAAAGCCATTCACGTTAAAGGTTAAATATAATGACACTATGATTGAACAAGTGGCAAGTACTAAATTTCTAGGGATAATGTTGGATCAGAATTGCGACTGGAAAACACACGTCGATTACGTCTGTGATAAACTCGACAGATTTGTCTACGCAATAAAAAGATTAAGAGTCACGGTATCATCAGAAGCTGCTCTTTGTGCTTATCACGGATACGTTTCGTCCGTACTCGCTTATGGTCTCTTGTTGTGGGGTAATTCGGTGGAAATTACAAAAGCGTTCAGAGTACAAAAAAAATGTATACGTGCAATCTGTGGGGCCTGGTATACGGATAGTTGTAAGCCCTTGTTTAAAAAGTGCAATATTCTGCCATTGCCGTGTATGTACATTAGAGAATTATGCCTATTTGTAAAACAACATCCGGAATATTTTATTAAACACAAAGATGTAACCAAACGAAATGTAGTTCCTAGAAATAAAAATAAATTTAAACATGAGCTCTGTATACCGCAATGTAGGCTCGAATTGTATAAAAGGAACTCGTACATAAATGCTGTAAAGGTATATAACAAATTACCGGACGTTTTTAAAGACCTACCTTTGCCCATGTTTAAAAAGAAAGTAACGCAATGGTTAAAAGACAAATGCTTTTATAATCTTAAGGAATACATGTCAGATGAGGGAAATAGGAATTAATAATATTGGTATATACCTTATAATAATTTATGGATGTTCGAATTAATTTTTATGACATTATCAATTACAATTTAGCTATTTTTTATACTTAAATTATTAATCTGACATTTTATTAAACTTTATCTCTGACGAAAATTAAATATTTGCACACCAAATGTAATGGTAGAATGTAAAGGGCCCATTATAGTTAAGATCATACTTTGTAAACCTACATTCTGGCAAATAAATAGATTTTGATTTGATTTTTTTTTGATTTTGACGTAATTAATTAGTTAATGCTTTAAAATTATTGAGGGTGACACGTCTAGACGCTCTAATATTACACCAATTAGAAGTTAGGTGAAAATTAATGATGTTATTTTAGTACATTTTCTTTGATCTTACTTGCTTTTGAATAATTTCAAAATTGTCCTGTATATCTGTCCAAATGTAACTAATTTTTGTGAGAAATAAATAAATTATTATTATTAATTATTATTATTTTATAAATATTGACTGCCTCGTTGGTCTAGTGGTCGCAAGCGTGGCTGCTGTGCATGAGGTCTTCGGTACGATTCCCAGGTCGGGCAAAGTGTTATTGGGTTTTTCCATTAGGAATTTCTCAGTAGCAGCCTCGGAGTCTGGATTTGTGCCCGGTTGATGGCAATAGGCTCGCCCCCTATTACATGGGACTTGAACATAACTGGCGAAATGTGGTTGTACTAATGGGTAGACCTCTGCCTAACCCTTCGGGGATTACAGGCGTGATATTATGATGTTTTATGCTATTATAAATGCGAAAGGTTAGATGGATGTTTGTTACTTAATCACGGCAGAACGGTTGATCTGGATGTTTGGCACAGATAAAGATTATAGTTTGGAAAAACACCGGCTACTTATTATCCTGAAAAAATGTGTCCGTGTGATAATTATATCCACATTGACGCGGAGGTTGCGGGCAAAAACTAGTATCATAATATGGAACGTGTAGCAAATAGTTTTCTGTCACAAATAAATCTACGGAAATAACTAACTCCCACCTAAAAGCTATTTTTTCTTGTATTAGACATAACATAGGCCTAATCAGCTTACTAAGAAAGCGTAAGTAATGAAAAACCCACATCCTTAGTAATCTGTTTTTAAATAGTCGCTGAACTTTCACATTTAAATTTCACTTTCACTTATATTTATATATATAATTTTTTTCACATTAATTATAGGTAGTGTTTTATTTACAACTTTTATATTTAAACTACAAACAATGTGACATACGTGTCATATCGATTACTCAAATTCCATATCCGAAAAATGCATGCCGAAAAATTTTTTGTACATATTACATTAAACGGATTAGGAACATTTAATGGAGCGCTGTCTACCCAAACGTCAAAATATTTATTTATTTAAACTTTATTCAACTAAAGTACAAAGGCGGACTTAATACCAAAGGCACTCTCGGACAGTCGACCAAAGGTGGTGAAAATATAACATGAAAATATGACAGCCTCCAATAAATTTGTCGTGTATCCTTATGGGTACTACCTCCTCATCAACATTCGACCACCGTACGGAGCACCGAAACTTTGTTCCGATAGTTGGAGGACTTACAATACATAATTTTGGGAGTATCAGAGATCCTTTTTACGTTTATACTGACACCTACATTTTAGTGGGGTAGACTTTGGGTGCCTTGTTTTATATACAATGTTTTTTAGGGTTTCGTCCCTTTACAGGGAAAAGGAAACCTTACAAGATCACTTTTTGTCCGTCCGTCACAAAGGCTTTTTGTCTCAAAGTAAGCAAGCATAAATGGGAATTCCTTTTTCTTGTGGTTTTTAACGTTTAAAAAATCTTTTAACTAAAATAAATAAGGCAACGGTTAAATTTTCCGCACGTTTTTAATACCCAACACATGCTGTCTAAAGAGGCTTCATACAAACAACAAATCTGAATACAATACGGTCCAGGGTCATAGCTCCCCAATCCACCACCAAAAAAAATGCAATAATAATAATTTATCATCATTTCTTTGTAGATTAATGAATCAATTAATTTTTTACAACTTATCCTCGGCCGGTTTATGACATAATTTTTGCGTTTTATTTCAGAACCGCGTTATTTTAATGTGTTAATGGCTTTACCTGTCGCCATAAAAACGAAGATTAGAAATGTAATAAAATATGAATCGTTAATTCTTATTACGACAGACAGAGGGCGGTTTACAGCAAGTTCAATGTACGGTTGGTAAATAATTTGGGGTGAATAACAAATTAACTCTTAAAAATACGTTTGAATTTAGATTTTCAACCACGATGAGTAGTATTTGGGCAGTTTATGTGTTTGTTAATTACCGAAAAAAAAGAAATATAGTAAAACCAAAATAGATTCTAAACTTTTCGACTTTTATAATTACAAAATTCCGATCTACATTTTCTTCTAACTATTTTCTTCATAATCCAAAAACGTTATTACTCAAAGTCTTTAGTCGAATACCTACGATATTATTACAGAGCAAAGCTATCACTGAAAAAGATGACCAAATATTACAAGTAAACATATTTTTCCCAGTAATCTTCTACTCATAAATTACTTCAGAAAACCATGATTACTTAAATAAAACAGGTAACAAGAATTTTTTTTCGCCGATTATATTACTTCTGCTTGTGTTATAACTTTATCAGCCCAAATCGTGTATGACAGACACGTGTATGTCTCTCATACACTAAGCTCGACCCTATTTCCACAAAATACTAGGAAACTGTTGCTCTTGAACATCGAATTTGAAAATGACAGCCTTGTAAATAAGTTATGTTGGCCTCAATCTTCTTAGCGTAAGTAATTTTGAGGTAAAATTAGTATTCACTCGATTTTGTAATGTCTAGTTTAGAGTACTCGTGGGTTTGTATACCTTCTTATGAGGTACATCATCTATTGAATAATTGAACGTGCAGAAAGTGTTTTATAATGATTATCTGATCTTGAATATGGTACCTATCTAATTTGGGTACTAAGATTTCGATTTAATATTTTTTTACAAGCTTTGATTTAGCTTACACTGTACGTATGTAAGTTGTCCTTTCAAAATTTGCAAACCGTTTTTAGACCATTTGTTGGTATCTGATTGAGTTGAAATTTTGCATACACCTTTAGTTCTGATGATAATACAATGTCCAATACTCAATACTGTAATAAATTAAAGCTTGTTTTTAAAAATCATTTTTTGCATACGGCACGTAAATTGCTTATTATATTAATGCAACACAAAAACGATTAAAACTATGGAAAAAATCTTCAATGTACCCACATAGTCAATCACACATGTAAGACTTCTCTTAAACTACATGTAAAAATACCGAGCTCCACATAACTTTATCACCGCAGCACACAACTAAAAATCCCCACCATTTTGAAGCACCTTCAGATAAATCCCTCGTCTAGTTGTAAGCACGTCACGCCACCTTTCAGCGCTGCAGCGCTTCAGATTAAAAAGCCATCGGGCATGCACCGCGTAATGGATTTTTAATGATGTACCATTTACGCGCTCTAGCCGATATCTAGCGCTTTTTTATAGTTCTGGATTGAGATTAGCAGCTGGGATGCTGGGTTATATGAAGGAGACCTAATCTTAATATGTTTATAGGATCGCGTTAATGTGTTAATGGCTTTACCTGTCGCCATAAAAACGAAGATTAAAAATGTAATAAAATCTGAATCGTTAATTCTTTTTATGGCAGACAGGGGGCAGTCTACAGAAGAAAGGTCAATGTTCGATTGTCAAATAATTTGGGGTGAATAACAAAGTAATTCACAAAAATTCACAACTTTGAATTGTAATTGAGCTGTGCTGATGCCTTAATATTATTAAAGAAAAAAAGACAGTATGAAAATATTTTTAAGATCCAGTTTGCAGTAATTAGATATCTATCTAATTGTACTTAATTTATCTGATCAATTAGGTACAATGAAAAAACCTCTCAGTGGTATATTTAAATAAAAATGAGTATAATTTGGTTTTATGCCACAAAATTTTAAAACTACATGAGTACTTAGGACAGAGCCAATGTTTCACAAAATAAAATAATTTGCCTTACAGTATATCCAAACTGGAACATGTCCATTTATCTCCTACCTCCCCAATGCATATACTCATACCTAATGCACATAAATGCATACTCATTTTTCTCCGCTTACCCTCAGACGACGCCGAGCCGGTCCAAAGGTCCCAGCTCTCCTCAAATAAATTAATCCTACCGTCTGAAAAATTCCTTTTGCAGAATTTTCTTGATCCCAACAAAATTCGCCTGAACATTTTATGAGATGATATTAGCTTTGTCTTACTTAAGCTTAGATTCCTATGTGTAGGTGCTATGTATAGCGATGCATAAAACATAACATCACGCCTGTAATCCTCGAAGAGATAGACAGAGGTGTACCTACTGATAGTACACCTACATTTCGCTAGTTATGTTTAAGTCTCATGTAACAGGGGGCGAGCCTATTGCCATCAACCGGCACAAATCCAGACTCCTAGGCTGCTACTGAGAAATTCCTGACGGGAAACCTCTAAAACACTTTGCCCGCACTGAACTTTGCTTTTGCTAATCACTTCAAAAACAGTATTTTACTTTCTGAACTGAATCCTTTGCTACAGTGTTAATACTAGCTGAATATCCCACTTTCATAACATGTACAAAAATACGAATCGCCCTAAAAATATTCATATCCCTCTGGTTAGACTCCAGAGACCTAAGACCTTCTTAAAAGTAAGGTCACGAGCGCCACATAAATTGCGCGACGACGCCATATCGTCATCTTCCTTTTAAATTGTTATAATATCTATTTGAGACGTTCTGGAGGTGGCAAATGGTCTTTTCTGTGAAACTTGGAGATGTTATGAGTTTTTAATTATTAATGTTCTGTGGACATACACATACATACATAAACTCACACCTTTTTCCCATGGGGGTAGGCAGAAACTACAGAACGCCACCTGCTACGATCCTTACATACTCCTTTCGCCTCATCTACGTTCATACATCTCGTCATACAAGCACGTCGGTGATGTTTTTGGAACGTTTTGTTATTCTATTAGTAATTTGTAATGATTGAAAATGTGATCAATGAAACATCGGACGGCACGGTTGGCGAAGTGGTTAAGCGGTGACAGCTGTGCTGCGTGTCGCGGGTTCGATTCCCGCACGGTACAAATATTTGTATGTATAGTTGTTTTGGATTGAGCTGTCTGTGTATGTGAGTTTATATGTTTTTAAACGCACCAACGATATAGGACAAATTCCTAGTGTTGGGGCAACGTTTTAAAAAGCAAATTAAGAAGAATCATTCCCAGCAACATTTTTAGCTTATGATGAGCAGTGTTAGTATGATGAGCAGTATGCGGTTGTTTTACACCTTGACCTTGAAACCTTAGTTATCACTGCGCTAAACGGTCAAAACAAAAAAGGAGACTAATCTCACTTCGTAGCACGCCAGCAGCTTAAATCAACGAGATCTAATTACCAATGATATTAAACAGCGCTAATATACATAATTGACTGCCTCGTTGGTCTAGTGGTCGCAAGAGCGACTGCTATGCATGAGGTCTTGGGTTCGATTCCCAGGTCGGGCAAAGTGTTATTGGGTTTTTCCAACAGGAATTTCTCAGTAGCAGCCTCGGAGTCTGGATTTCTGCCCGGTTGATGGCAATAGGCTCGCCCCCTATTACATGGGACTAAAAACATAACTGGCGAAATGTGGGTGTACTACTAATGGGTACACCTCTGCCTAACCCTTCGGGGATTACAGGCGTGATGTTATGTAATATACATAACTAGAAAATACATTTCGGTTTCAAAATCCCATCTCCATTTAGGCTATAAGCGACCAGCTAGCATAGATGCAACAATTACCGCCGACCACTAAATCACAGCCATTACCAATGCCGCATAATATCCGCTGCACTCCAAATTAGCTGATCCAAATCACTGAACAAAAACAGCGAAACAAAGTAATAATTTAGTAACAAAAAGTAATAACAACCCTTACTTATAAACAGGAAATTGGACTCTCTTCCGTGGTCACAAAGTTCGTTATGTTAGTAGCAGTGACCGGTTTGGACCACAGGGTCGGAAACTGACCTTACAGCCTATTTTTAAACAAGGTCTCCTCTAGAAATTCTGAAAGAAATCTGGCGTTGAATTTTTCACCTAGTTTTTTTATGTTTGAAGGTTGCTTTTAGGTTAATATTGTTTTAATATTTAGCTGGAAAGACTCAAGATCTAGGCGAAAAATGAAAATAAGTTTAATAAAAACTAGCCAAGTGTGAGTTGGACTCGCAGACGAAGGGCCGAAAAATACTATTTCATGAGTTAATTCACTTGAAACTAGGCACGAATGCGAAACTAAAAAATAATAAAGTTTATCTAAATAATTGTTACGCGTTCACGACTAAACCGCTGAACCGATATTGATGGGTACGAGGTAAGTTTGTACCCCAAAAATGTACTCATAGGCGACTTTTTAGAATAAGAAGACAATTCGCGATAACAGACATTTACGCGGACAAAGTCACGGGCAAAAGCTAGTTCACAAATAAATTAAAGTAAGGAAACATTTTAAGCAAAAATAAAATACAAATCGACATCAATGCACTTTCTCATCTCCATATTTTCTAATAACTACAACACAACAACAGCTATAAACTGCACTGACTCTTACGCTATTATAGGCAAAGAGCCAGCTTGTTATTTCCTGTACGTCATTACAATTTCCAACTTCTATAAACCTTTATTGCTTTTGATGACATCCGATGTTCTTATTATTTGTACCGTAAAACGGGGTGAGTTGAGATGCAGGGATGAATCGGGATGAAATTTTAAAAGGGATTTTATCGATGAAATAATACAAGGTACAGTTATGAACACAAGAAAGTAACTATGCTAGTGATTGACAGCACGAATCCTAGTAATAGGTATTATGGAGTATTCCCGTTTCAGCACCTACCTATACATTGAGCACCAAAGGCTACGTTAAAATATTGATTGGTGCTCAATGCATGAGCAAATGGAAAAACTTCGGTATTATAAATGTGAAAGTTTATAAAGATGTTTGATGCATGAAGCAAAATACAATATCATGCTGGAGCGAGTACAAAATAAATTCACTAGACACTTGTATTCCAAACTTTATGGGGTTTACCCTTTTTACCCGCTGATGTATCCGACACTGTTTGTACTGGGTATGGTGGGGTACAATGAACTAAGGGTGCGCCGGGAATTCACACTCGCGGCGTACGCGCTGAAGCTCTTGCGAGGAGTCGCACATAACCCGGGAGTGCTGCGTCACCTACAGCTGTGCGTGCCAGACCGGTACGTGTGGAGGCGGCGGCGGCCGCCACTGCTGGCCGTGCCTGCTGCTCGAACCAATCTATTGGCAAAAACACCTCTCACCCGCACAATCCGTGTGCTCAACGAATTGCATAAGCGGGTCGACATATTTTCGTGCAATATGAGTGAATTCGCAAGAGTTTTGTTAAATTTTGTTAGTTATAATTAGAATTAATAATAATAATAAGTTACCTGAAGTTAGAAATTATATTAGTTTAGATTATTTATTTATGTCTAATTTTTAATAGGTTTTAGTTTATTGATTTAAATTTTTTGTTTATGTTTTTTAGTATAAGTTTGTAGTAGATAAGTCTAGATTTAATTATTTTTTAGAAACACTCTATTGTTTTGGGTTCCACCTGTAAAATAGTGTGTGTTAGTTGAATAAATAAACAAATAATAAATAATAAATAAATTTTTGGTTGTTTGTTACTCAATCACGCGTAATCCGCTGAACAGATTTGGATAAAATTTGGTACAAAGATAGTACAATTCCTGGATTATCCCGGTAATGTGTTTTCCCTTGGAATAATAGTTTAACTTACTTAACGGAAAGTAATTTTTTCACGTGGGCAGAAAGTCTATACTAATATTTTAAATAGAAAAGATTTGATTGTTTGTTTGCATTGAATAGGCAACGAAACTACTGAACCGATTTGAAAAATTCTTAAGAAGCTACGCTATCCCCGGGTGACATAGGCTATATTTTATTATAAAAAAAATAGGGATCCGTAAGAAAAATCACGCCAACGAAGTCGCGGGGAGAGTGCTAGTAAACTATATTACTTCATCGTTAAAACCCCTTTAATAGTTTCGCCCTATTTCACCCCTGCATCCCGTTTCATCCCGTTGTACGGTATATTAGATATTGAGTTTTCTGTTTGAAGAGAAAATTACGTTATGTCTCGTGCGTCAAACAGTAAAAAATAGATCGCTTTGATTTGATTTGATATACTTTTATTTGTTATCAACTTCTGATAATATTCTGTTATTGTAGAATGGAAAAAGTGTTATGAATATATTTTTTTGTATACCAACTTTCTAAGTACCTACATAAAATATATTCTATTACCCTTCGTGTTTCCTACTACAAACGCGAAAGTTTGTGACGACGGATGGATGGATGTTTGTTACTCTTTCATGCTTTACCGGGTGAAAGAAAATAAATGTTTGGCACGCATATTATTTTTTGTGCTCCCTTAAGGTAATTTAGGACTTATTTATTTATTTAAACTTTATGCAACAAAAAGCACAAAGGCGGACTTAATGCCTTAAGCATTCTCTACAAGTCAACCAAAGGTGGTGAAGAGGTTACACTGAGACATGGCTTAATTATGAAATCTACGCAGAAAAAGTTGCGGGTAGATGTTAGTACCTATTTATATACTTTTTAAAGTTTCATAAACAACGTAATTTTTCTTTTCTAACTATATGGAATGCTTGTTATTTTTCTTGCTCACAACGTTCCTCTACTGGGCAAAAGGCCCCCCAATTTCTTTCTACTCTTTTCCTCGGCCACCATTACATACGGCGACTTCATACCTACATTTCCAGGCACCCCTTGCATCTTGGGTTCAAGTCAAGTCAAGTCAAAAACATTTATTTCAATCAGACCGATTACAGGCACTTTTGAATTGTCAAGGAGGCTCGTTCCAAAACGGAGGTAGGCCTCTATGGAGAAGAACGAGCAAGAAACTTCACAGCACCCTTTTAAATTAGGTTTTTACAATATCCTGGTTACATTATTCGTGTTGATTCTACATGTGAACACAATGAAGGTGAATATAAAACTGAAGTTAAATATAAATTAAAAACGTAAGCCATAGCAGTTAAGAGATGACCAATCCCAACTGACAGCACTCGTTCACGAGTATGACGCATGGATCAGCACCACCTAGCTCAACCATCATGGAGGGAGCCAAATGATCCAACACACGCGCCACCATCAGCGAGCGGCAGCAGTTCTTTACAAGATTAAAATATTCTCTAATATGTTCAAATTTATTTAGCCAAAAAAATGTCGTACTAGTTTTTTAAATGTCAAGAAAACCAGTAAAGATAAGCGGTAACAACACACAGAATGACGCTTCAAATAATCACTTTTTTATAAGTCCATAAGCTTCTTTCCCTTCGCTTCCTCTATATTCACTCCCTAGCAATATAAAAAATGATTAATACACAAACGACAACACAAAAAGTCCAATTATCCATTGCTGCTTGTTAAAACATTATGAAGTCACTCAGGCTATGTAAAGCAGCGATCGTTTGCATTGTCAACGAGCTTAAGAGTGACTCGCGATTTTCTGTGCAGCTTCCGTAGTCTTTGTGAATTGATTGATGTTTGCTGAGATTTTTATTTAATTTTTTACAGCTGAAGTTTGAAAAGTCGATTCTGTTAATATGGGAGTGATTATGACTTTTTTTATTGGAGTTTCTTTTTTATTGGTGACAAATTAAGATCTATTTTGGAATGGTGTATGCAGTTTTTGTCTGTTTCTCTCTTTAGTAACAGTATAAGTTGTTCCACAAATCATAACCTCACGCCTATGATCTCCGAAAGATTAGGCGCAAGTGTATACATTAATACACTCACATTTCGCCAGTTATGTTTAAAGACTATGTAATATTACCATCAACCGGGCACAAATCCAGACTCCGAGGCTGCTACTGAGAAATTCCTGATGGAAAAACCCAATAACACTTTGCCCGACCTGGGAATGGAACCCAAGACTATTTTCAACTAAAGATAACATTAAAATATAGCGTACTCACTGTACCTACCTCCATTAATTTAGATTCGAACCTCCGAAAATATTTTTTAGAATAAAATAAAAAGTTCAAAAACAAACTTAAATTATATCACGAAAGCATCAATTTCACAGAAAATAACATTTCAAGTTACAAAGAGATTTGCATGAACAAGTGTCAAATATAGGAATCTAACGGTCGAGGGGAGGTCGGGGTGAAAAAGCACAACTTTTATTTATCGTGTCGAGTCAGAATTTAAATATATAAAATGTGAATACATTTTCAAATTTGAATTCTGACTACAAAAGGAATATTTGAGCGTGCATTCGCAGTATATTATATTATATACCTACTAATTCTTTTTCAGATGCATTCAATTTTACGATGGAAAAACCCAATAACACTTTGCCCGACCTGGGAATCGAACCCAAGACCAACGAGGCAGACCAATAACAAGTTTTAGTTAAACTTAAACTGAATTAGATGATGCCCAAGGCATTAAGTCCGCCTTTGTACATTGTATTTTTTTACATGTGCATAAAGTTTAAATAAATAAATAAATTAGACTTTTTAATAAAAAATCTATATATTTATTTATTTACGTTACCCAGCCAAAATCCCATATCTTCAAAAGCCTGCATACTTGTCTAAATTATTCATTCAACTCAACTCTTTCATATTTCATCTCACAAAAAAAAGCCAAAACTAGGATTCATAACTTGAACAATAGCTTTCAATCTTCCCTTCCCAAGTGGTTTGCGGTGAGAAAACAAAGAAATAGCCAGTTACTCTAGATTTAAGGGCGGGTGGCCCCAACCTACGTCACCCTTACTTCTCGTTAACCATCTTATGTTTTTAGATGTGTGGATTTACCCAACATCTTGCGTATCTCATTTGCTTTCAAGTTATTGAATTACCCTGCCCCTTATGTTCAACACGGTAAAGACGAAAATCCGATAAGCGCGTTGACAGGGAAAATATTGGATATTTTAATGAGACACCCTTTTTGTCGGATGATTTTAATATTTTTCGGTTGAAGGAGTGAGTGGAAATGTTGTTTCATATTTAATAACGTTTTATAATTAATGGGATCGTGTGATGGGATGGAATCTCTGAAATAGATGACAGGGTTTGACGTTTATTCAATAAGCGATCATGTACGTGTTGCTTTATTTTAAGCGGTGCAGCTTTTTAAGCGTTCTATAAAATATACTAGCTTAGTATTCCTGCGCTTTTGGGTGCAGGCCTCAAAACTAACTATAATTATACAATATACTTTTGCATATACATACAATAATGTTTAAGAGATACAATCAACCTGCCGTCCGTAGTTAACTCCGCCGTGAGGTCGATAGCACAGCTCAAATTACCAAGATTGGCTATTATTGTAAGAAAGATTTGTATTTTTGTTCGTAATGAATAAACTCAAAAACATCACCTATTTTTAATAATCTTTCGCCCACTGAAAGCTACTTTATCAGCAAGCAACATAAGCTAAAATCCAAAACCCGCAAATCTACATTAACGACCATATTCAAAGTTTAATTCCCAAAAACTCAGCTATTGAATGATTTGCCGGACGATATAAAAGAATGCGATAACATTAATCTATTTAAAAATAAGCTTAAGCAACATGAATGTAATTATAACTTCTAATACTCTGGAGGACATTGTATTGTATTGTTTTATAGTATTTAGATAATATTTGTATCTCATTATATATATTTGTATATAAGCGGACTGCAAGTTCTTATGATAAATAAATTCTTAAAACCGAAAACCACACCCAAAGTGTAGAAAACGTGACTAATATTGGCACAAACGTCGTCGGATACTACAATATCCATATCACGTTCATGCAAAATATCCACACTTAGTAACTGAGACATCGCTTATCGCTAAACGACATGGCATAGATAGAGTGCTATGCATTATTGAAACACTTCTTTACGTGTCAAACTATGCACGTTTTGTAGATAGCTAAATGATATCCGGAGTATGCTTTGACGATGGTTCAAGTGTTACATATAGCTTTGAAAAACTTTCAAATTGCAATCTTGTAAACGTTTTAAAGGTAGGATGTGAGCTTATGTGCCAGCTTCGTTTATTGACACTAAATTTTGAGCGTTTTTAATTAGCAGAATTGGGTTTTTGGTCAAGTTTATGGAGCAAACGTGACCAGAGATACGCGACAGACAAGTTCAAATGGAGAAAGGGGAGGCCTTTGCCCAGCAGTGGAATAGATAATATGCTTATGAAATATACTGGCCAGGTACAAATCAAACTCGACAATGAAGGTTCCATACCACACATGACATCATGCCTGTAATCCCCGAAAGGTTAGGCAGAGGTGTACCCATTAGTACCACATTTCGCCAGTTATGTTTTCAAGAAGAGAGCCAGTTGTGTTTTTCAGTTATGTTTTGGTTCGTTTTATTGTGTTGTTGTTTGTTGTTGTTTCAGTTGTGTTTTGCTCCGTACCATATACAATTAATACTAATTAAACACAATAAATACAAAAATATAACAAGTTTCTTCTAGGTATAAGGACCTCCTCTAATTTTCAACTGTATTTTTTTTTGTTATAGAAGTACACACTCTGTGAAAATTTTATCTCTCTACCTTTTATTATTCTAATGCTATACAGGCTGCTGACAAACAGATGAACAGTGGGGAAGCAATATTGCGGGTGCCAAAAAAAAAAAGGAGAAAAAGGTTTTCGAAAGAAAGCAGAATTGTAAAACTAATCAATTCCAATTCACATTCCTATACAAGACCTCACTCCTATCGATTGGTATTCTTCTATTTATAACAATAACCTTTTGTTGACACGTTACACAAGACCCCGGTGGCCTGACTCCACTGGCTGACCCCACTAACCTCGACTATACAGACAGATTAAATCTGACGGTGAACTTACAGACAATACTGTAGCTAAAAACTTTACTGTGAATAATTTGAATAAACGACATCTAGATTGTAAACTATTTTTTTGTTTCATGTTTATTTGTCTTTGTTTTAAATGTGGCTCATTTCAAAGTTCCAAGTTCAGAAGCCACATTTCAAAGTTCAAGGTTCAAAGTTTCAAAGTTCGACCATCACCCGTAGGTGATGGTCGAACTTTCAAACTCTTGCTGGTAGTATTGCATTAGATTGTTTTAAATATTACAATACTGTTGTAATCCCCGAAGGGTTAAGCAGAGGTACCCATTAGTGCACTCACATTTGGCCAGTTTAACAAAGTCCCATGTAATAGGGGGCGAGCCTATTGCTATCAACCGGGCACATATCCAGACTCCGAGGCTGCTACTGAGAGATTCCTAATGGAAACGCCCAATAATACTTTGCCCGACCTGGGAATCGAACCCAAGACCTCATGCACAGCAGTCGCGCTTGCGACCACTAGACCAACGAAGCAGTTTTATTACTATAAATAATATTAGCAAAAATGTTTTGAACTAACTTTTTAGATCTATGCATCCTGCTTATTTATGTGTAAGAGATTTCATTAAAATCGGTTCATTCATTTCGAATAATAAGGTCTTGAAAGTTCATAGGAAATGACGTAAGGCGTAAACGCTCATAACAAAGCACATACACCCGACGACAAGATTATAATTATCTAGCTATACATTTCTACTATTAGTTGACCTCACATTGTACCAACATTTACTACAATAAGAGGTCAAAAATTACTGGATTTATAAACTCGCTGTTACTACCTGAAAATCATTCCGTGAATAATTTGAACATTCGACCCTTATGAGGTTTATTTTGGAAACCGTATTTAATTTGTTACCTTAACCATTTGTAATAATTATGGTAGAGGAAAGGTATTATAATTTTAATTATTGGTCTGCAATGTGAAGAGCTTTTGATAAAATATTAATTAATTAACACCGTCGGTAGAGTATTGTGTTTTACGAAAGCCTCAGCGAATGCTTTTTTTTTAATTGACCTGATAAAAGGAGGTCATCAATTCGACCTGCATGTTTTATTTAACCTTACTTTATTGTAATCTGCTGCATTAAAAATCTTTTGCTTTAATTAGTTTTTCCTTGATTTTTTTTGAAAGTCTAGTCGAAAGGGTTTTGCCAGACAGACCTTTGTAATAAAATCCACGATGATATTTTTCCCCTTGTTCCCCATTTTATATTAACATAGGTTTTTTGAAAAACGTACCTTTTTTAAAACAGTACTTCAAATATAAAAAGCTTTTTTTACAAAAAAGACAACCGCCTTCAAAAACCACAAAATAAAAAATAACTTTAGTTTTGGAATTCGGTGGCTTTGGTTTTGTTTTTTGTTACGTAGGTATTGCCACAAAAAACATACAGCCGAATTGAGAACCTCCACCTTTTGAAGTCGGTTGAAAATCAAAATCTACTTACCGTAATTAGTCTCTGGCGAAGGCGAGAAGCAAACGATTAGAATGGTCGGCCAAGCAAATGATGGAACTAGCTCAAGGGCATGCGCAGGGGAGATTATAACCTTATATCTATGTCATTACGCTGGACTTGATTTATTAGGGAGCGGTGGCTAAATGTTAAGCTGCAGTGTTATTCTGAAATTCTCCACTAGTAAATTTAGGTGAGTTTGAGGTGATCAAAGAAGAACTAAGGTAACCGACATAGCTCTCAAAATTGCGAAACACATAGACACATAGCTCCTAGAGCAGACGGCCGTTAGGGTCGTAAAGCTCCCGAGTCATGGTAACAACATACCGGAAGGCGCAGTGTGTGAAGTCCCTCCACAAGGTGGACTGACAACCTGGTAAAGGTCGCAGGAAACTACTGAATGAAGGCAGCACAGGACCAGTCATTGTGGCTATCTATATGTCCAGCAGTGGACGGCGTTCGTGTGATATGATGATGATAATGATAAGCTTGAGGTTAGCTGTCAATCCATAGCATTGGTTGGGATGACAGCTCATCTAGAGATTTGCTCACCTAAAGCTCATTTGACCTAAATACACCAAGGAAGATTTTTACAGAATGCACTAGCTGTAATATATTTTGTTAATTACAAACAACCTATTTTAAAAGCATTGTGGTTGTTATGCATTTGGGATTACGTTCGAAAGTAGGTTTATTTTCTGATGTGTTACAGTGAGTGATATGTATGTACTTATCCTCTCTTCTACTCGTATTTTTTCTAAGAGAGGTCAAGTAAGGCAGGGCACTATTTTCATACCAATAGTCGAGGCATCTTATTCTCTGCAGGGAAAGGGTACACAAACGAAGACTGATGAAGAAATATAAAAATAAAGAATATACTTACAAATGCAGACGCCCTATACTGTAATATTCTTCCTTAACGAATTGGTGTGAAGTTAGCTTGAGGTCACCTTTCATCCCTCTTGATGGTAACGTTTGTAACCTCACTTTGAAGTGAGGTTGTGGGGAGGTGAGGTTAAGTAGGATTGATGCCACTGCACCAAACAGATTCTTGCAAAATAGATCGGTTACAGTAACAAACCGTAAGTGAGAAAATTGAAATGTCAAAAGTATTTTTGCTTTCAGTTTCTTTTAATTCCCTCAAAACATTACATTCAGTAAAACCATAATTTTCTAAAAACACAATTGAAAAGAATGTGTGTGGAGTTTATTGCTCGTTCTTCCATAGAGACCTGCCTACGTTTTCAGCTTCAATTTTCTGACTATCTAACCGACTCCTTAACAATTCAAGTGTCTGTTAAAGGTTAAATATATGGGGAAATGAGTCCCCTCCCTTATTGTATTGGATCGATGGTGAATGGGTAAATATTTTGACTTAAAAAAAAAAAAACATTTCCATAAACAGAATCAAACAAGTCCAAGCACACTGAAAATCACATATATTGATCGAAAAATTGCCAACCGATGTCCTTCGATAGTTCCACAAATCTATCGACCACAGCCTACTAGGAAAGCAGTGTAGTAAATAATAAATAGTGTGGTGTACTAGCACCGTAGTATTGTATACAAAAATGAAGCGATCGAGCTGTCGTGTTTAATTTATTCTGGGCGGGAGTTCCTCGATTTAAGTGTGGTCTAAGTATAAGATGTAGCGTTTATTTGACTTTGATTGTGATTGTTGCAAAACAAACAGTTTCAAGACCTTTGTGACATTAGGACAAAATGAAGTCTGAAATAAATATATTTTATAATTTTTCTTTTTAAGAATTCGTATCGAAGGACCAAAAAATAGTCAATGTTTTGAAGTCTGTTAAAAGTCCTTCGTATACTGGGTATCTTTGTAGGTTTTGAAAGCATAGGCCCTGTTTTAAACCAACTTTATTTAAAAGCCAATTAACTCATTAAAAACTTGTAACAACTTGAAACCGCCATAAAATTGCATGCTAGTACCAAATTATCTGTTAAACAACAGAGTAACTTTACTAAGCTTGTATTTACTGGTAAAACAGTTTGTTAACATTAGTTTAACGCTGATGTAGTATAAATAAGTCTTATATGTATAATATTTAAGTCCAGTTATATAAGTTATTTTGTATAGTGGGTGCATTTTCAAATATTATAAACTCACATACATAAACAACAACATCCTTACTTAGGAGCCGCACAAATATTAACAAATATTTTCGAACCCGCGGACACGCAGCGCAGCAGCCAATCGCTCAGCCACTGTGCCAACCGTGTCGTGAACTACTACGTCTATTTACTGGGAAAACTAAAACGTTTATTCCCATATAACGATACTATAGTAGCAGAATTAATTCGAACAGGCAAGTGATTGCTATAGCTACGCTAATGCATAGCACTCCATGTGCATAAACCGCTTTAACGAACGATCCCGCTGGGGTAATGCCGTAATCACCTCGCTGCCAGTAATAGTGATCGCAATACAATAGTATTAGTATACAGTTTGATGGAATTACTGGGTCGGTTTCCAGTAAATGACTGTGTAATCCTCAATATGTACCTGTAACATTGAATTTCCGATACCATACAGTATTTTGATTATTGAAATTGATTCTCAGATTCTGTGGGATGATGAACAAAAGTAATAAAATTAATGTCGTTTGTGTTTTTTTGACATTAAAATTCTTGCCTAGCGATGCACATATCTATAATTTTTTTTGTCTGTGACTCTAAAAGAAAAGCGGCTTTCAGAAGAATGTGTCTAAACTCCAATAAAGGACCGCTTTGCACTTGTACCATAGACAATAAAACCATGACTAAGGTTAAACCAACGCTCAATGGAATTTCTTTGTTAAATCCAACTTAGCAAAACCTTTATCAGTAGACCGGGGAAGTCAACCGTGTTTCACACGTTTTAAAGTTCAAAGTCCAATGGAGCTGTATCCTGAAGAAACGACAATGGCTTGCAAATTGCGATGTTTATGATTTTGTTGAAAGAACGCGAAGTATTTGCAAATTATCTGTAGACGATGTGCCATTAGGGTAACGTGATAAACATTTATGAAATACCTCATTTTCCTACTTTAAGTAAAAATGAAGTAGAACTATTTTGTACTCATTAATTACGTTATTCTGAACATAAAAATGTATTAATATCACTAGATTTTATAATTATTTTTGCGTAGACTCCGCAAAGTTCTAAGTTAGCCCACGGGAACATAAAAATGGGATACAAATTATCCTATTTGTTAACCTAGATCAATCTCTTTAGATGTGCTTAATTTTATCAAATTCTGTTCAGCCATCTAGCGTGAAAGAGTAACAAACATCCATCCATCCTCACAAACTATAGAGGTTATTATAGCAGTAAAGAGTACAATAGTAGAACGTTACTTCTTCAAAAATAATTGATGATTTTTACTTCAGTAAATTTCATTAACATTAACAGAAATATAACATAAATTACCCATATAAGGAAGCACTTTTTATTAACTCTAAATGAACTTTATTTTGCCAAACCTAAGACTTATTCTGCCTGTACCGTTCATTAGAACTAGAGGCGCGAAAACTTAAGAAGAATGAGTGGGTGTGTTTGTTCTCAGCTGATTTAGCCCGAGCTTCAAAGTAAATAAGATTACCATAAAACAATGACTTCACAAGTGAATTTAAACGAATTTATTCATAAGTTTCCTATTGTCGGCTCTTGGGAGACTTCTGATTGTTTTTAACCTAGTTTTTTATTTGAACTTTGATTTTTCGCTGCGGGAACCTCTGAATAGTAATGTTAAGATGGCGCAAACAAAGTTTGTTGTTACTTTATTTGAAACATTTCTTCGACTTGCTGCAGCGAGCTTTACTCTCTTGGTGCTAATTATTGTAGGTTATTTAAGTTTCCAGTTAAGAGGAATGATGCTAAGGTTGCCGGCGAAATTTTAAATGTCTTTAATTTCTCCAACTAAGTAGCAGATAGTATGGTAATAAAAATATTTGACGCGACAGTAACATAATTATGTTTTTACAATTTTGATATTTATTCGTTTTAAAACTTTCAATATAATAATAACTTAAACCCAAAACTTATAAATAATAACATCTTATATTTTATTTGCTTATTTATGTATTCACATACATTCATTACTTAATCACCAATAAAACTCTCTGAGTTATAATTGGCCGTAAACGTTTTGTTTTAATTAAATAGGCACATTTACTGGTAATTCTAACTTGCGAGAGTTATGGTGATTAATGTAATGGTTACAATTGTGTTAAAACAAAGGTATATGTCAGTATCGCGTCGACAACTCGATACTGTGCTGCAAATTGGTAAAACCTAAAAAATACAACTTTGAGCTACTCTAACACTTATCACATATCAGTTTGACATCTGACACAATATTTCAGATAGTTTACAACGCATGAGCAACGTTGAACAACGCATAACTAGACGGTAAAGTAAAAACACTAAAACACCCATCTATCCACCATTATTCTGCAAGATTTGATTCCGGTTAAAAATAAGAGATAATTCTTACATCGCTAAACTTACCTTCAAATCTCTCGAGTGTCTCAACTCCTGTCTCCGTGGTGGTTGTCCAGGCAGGTCGGAGTACACCAGGTTTCGAACAGATCCGCGGAACTTTGGCTCGAAAATCACTGAGGGTAGCGCTAGAGTCGTCAGTTTTGAGTTGTACCTAGAACAAAGGATACAGAAGTATTAGTAGGATATTACTTTCTTTCTTTCTTTCTAGGTCATCAGTGGAATATGTTAAGATTTCTAACTTAGACAACGCATTTTATAATGTAAGTGATTAACAATACCTAGTAATCATCAACATCTGTCTTCATACAATACAATGCTAAAGACAAGTCCAGTCGCAAAGGACCAGAAACCAACACGGAACAAAGGACCAATTTCCTAAATTGATTGATAAACGACCATGCAGTGTACGTATTAAAGACGAAAACACTCGCATATCCTATTTTTCTTTCCTCTTGCTTGGCTTTAAAGTAATTGAATTTATCTCGAGCCGTAACTATGGAACGTGCGAACAACTTACAAATAATAAAACCTATTTCGCTCACACGTCCCCGGAAGAGTGATGTATACGTTTAAAATATTTTTAATAAAACACCATTTTTAAAGAACATTCGTCACGGGTAGACAGAGATGGCTAACAACAATTTGTCTTGCGTCCCTTTCTGTTACAGCGCACCGTGGAACAATATTTCAGGGTGACATGGTCGCTAGAAGCTTGCTTTAAAATTGCTTTTACTCTATTTACTGTTGCTTTGTTTTAAGAATAATCGCAAGGAAAAATAGTTGAAAGAAAAGAAGGCATTCCGAGTAGGGTACGGGAGAATACCTTTCGACTTCGTTGGTCCCGAATTTCGGTATCCTATTGTAATAAAATACCGGGAATTTCGAGACACTTCGTTTCGGTGGTTGTTTACATTGTAAAAGGTATTCTGGACTGGATTCTACTCGAAAGTTACTCAAGACTTGAGGATTTACGAGAAGCTTTTCGTATTCTTCCAAACTAATATTATAAAGTCACAAAAATGTTAGTTTGTTTGTAAGAGAAAAAGTATTGATACTAAAAAAAAACATAGATAAAAGTACACACGTACCTACTGGATAAAATTTATGGTATTCTTGGCTTCCAGGCGGAAGACGTCATGGGCAGAATTAATAAATTTAAATATTAATATTTAATTACTTCTTATGACTTAGAAAGTTCTAGTTCTTAGTTTTTCTTAGAAATCGCTCACACAGGTAAAGAAAACATTGTGAAGAAACCTGGACTTATAATTAATATGAGTCTGAAATCGCCAATCTGATTTGAGCTAGCTTCTCTGTATGAGAAGAGGATTTAGCCCTGTAGTCTTATAGTAATAAGATAGAACTATGAATGCGATCTCTTTGAAAAGTTACGTTGCTTCTTCCTTCCCAAAGTTTCAACCACGTCTTAAACAATTCAAAACACGCAATGCACTCACAGTCTTAATCCTAATTAAAAAGCGAGCTAGTTCACATAATAACCGCGGTAACTATATCACAATTACTTCACACTCGTGAACACCGAGCACATAGCAACTAAGTGCAAAGAAAACGAACTTAACACCAACAAATTTAATTACTACAGCATCCTAGGAAAAGACGGCAGAATTATTGCTTTTTAAAAATTCCCGTCCCAATGGAGCTTTGCCGTCAGAATTTTGTAACGACTTCCAAAGTTTGGTAGATAATTTTCACGGGAAACACCGAAGTAATAAAAAGAAATAATATAAAAGCTGTTTTTTAGGATGATCTTAACTTTCATGATGATGGAGGCGGAGTGAGGATAAATAATGTGAAAATGGACGAAATTGGAGAACAAGAAATAAGAGATGTCATTAGAATTTAAGATGTGAAAGATAATGCTGCCAATTTATTTGAGTTTCGTAAGATTTATTCAAGTTGATTCCAAAAATAAAAAAAGTGTGGATAAATGTACATTTTATTTTTATTGTATACATTTAGTTCTGGTTTTAAGATGTTAAGAATAAACTATCCAAACCATACCAAAAAAAAATATCCTTATTATCTTATTGAAATTAATAATTTGACTTTGACTTAATCAAACAGTGTTTTCTCTAAAGTATCCATAACACTACGCATGACTTTAAGAGATTTCATCACAGTGACATAATAACAAATCACCCTATAACTTACCAGCAACAGTAACAAAACGAGTTGACAGCCAGACAAGAACAAAACGAGGCTAAAACAATAGAAAGACTAATTCACAGCGCTAAAAGCCAATGAACCATTTCCATCACCCACTAGATTAGGATCCCAAACTTATAACTAAGTTCCAACAGAGCAATGAATAGTTAATGCTAAATGTCTTACAAGTTTCAGTTTACAAGCTTCACAGGCTTTGCAGACTAACTTCGATCTATAGATTAGTCTGGACTAAAACCAGACATAAGTTTAAGACTTTCAGAAACCTTAGCAACACTGTTAACAATTAGTTATTGTAAAATATTTAGACAAGTTTCTTAGTTTATGTTAGCTAAGTTTATGAATATCTATTGTTAACATGGTTGGAGAAATTGGGAAACATAATTAGGTCACCAGTTTTATTTAGCTCTAGCGTAAATGTCGGTTACCTATGGGGTTTTAATTTTGTTTCTCGAACCCCTAATTCTTTTTTAAACTTAAAGTTATTCTTTACAACATCAGCAATCCACCGAAACCAGTGCAACTGTTTAAATTATAAGTCAGAATGAACAGAAATACTGAAAACCTAAAATAATTGTATTGGTGGACAGCTGATTTGCTGAATAAAAAAATGGAAAATCTCACACTGCCCAATACCAAAAATGTTAAAAATAGTGGAAAATGTTACCTAGATATGTGTCAGTGACAATATATTAAGTCTAGACTAAAACCCAGTCTAGACTTTCAATTTTACGTCTATGTACTTACTAAGCACTGTCTGGCTAGTCGAAGTGAACGCACCATTGGGAACTATAAAAACTAATGGATTTCCAATAGTAACGGTTTTGTCGACTAAATACAAAATTTAAGATATCTTGCCCACCACTGACTTACGGCCAAGGAAAACATACAGAGAAAACCGTTGGAAAAGTGTGGTCAGTAAAACTAATTCCTTTTAACAGGAGGGGTTTGCGTAGTAATGCACTTTAAAAAAAAAGAGGACAATCCCTTTTTTTTTTGGTCCTTTAAGGCGCATTATACTTATTCAACTTTTTTTATTTACTACAAAGCTGAAAAGTGGTTGTTAAATATCATAATAATATAACATGCTCTGCATTTCTTGTAAAATTAATTGAATTGAAAATTGAAAAAAAATGGATAAAAAATTAAGAGTTTTTCATAATGACATAGCTAGCTATAAACGTTTCTGTAAACAAAAATAAACACAATTTTTACAAAATAAGATTGTTGTATAAGCTTTTTTCATTTCAAAATTAAACCAAAGTCCTAAATTATCTCTCGGTAACAAAAAACGTATAAGCATTTCAAAATTAAGCCAAAGTAATAAATTATCCCTCGGTAACAAAAATAGGGATAAAAGTGTATTAGATATAGTGCCTATATGCTGTCCCTGAATATAATCTATCTCTGTGCCTCTGTTTCATCTAGATTCGTTCAGCCATTCCGGCGAGTAACAAACATTCATACAAACTTTCACATTTACAAGTATAATAGTAGTAAGATATAGTTAGATAGGTGCTTTATAAATCTGTATTTTACAGCAAAGATAATACGTACGAACCTGATCATATTTTAACAGTATCACTGCTACTCACAAGATCATTATAATTAATCTAATTTAGGATACCAGTCCTAAATACACCCGTTATGCTAAGTGTCTCGGTCTAAAGTCTGTGCGTTACGTCATATTACTCGTTAGCGCTGTGCCTTATTCTATTTTCTCTGTCCTAAGAAAATAATACGGAATCAGGTCGTAGCCTTGTAGGGTAACCAGGCTTTCCGAGAGGCCTTGCCGATTTTGTTGAATTTTATGTTCCAGTAATTTTTCAGATAAAGAATTTATGATATGAGGCAATATTTTTAGCAGTTATTTCGTAGGATGAAGGTTCAAATTGTCTGTTGTAAAGGAATTAGAACACATTATATTTATTATTTGAAAATTGTTGTTTTTAACAACAGACATGTAGAAGTCATACATCTATTATTTTGTAAAAAAAAAAAACAATTGCCGTACGTTAGTTTCGTCAAAAGTGGAAAATGGCTCGATCGATTTCAATTATTTCTTTTTTGTTTTATTCGCCCCAATACTGGGGTAGTTTAAAAGTTTCCAGGCGATATGAAGAAAAGTTTACCCGGCCATCTAGTATTTTACAAAATTTGCACCAAATATACACTTTAACGTTAGTTGTTTAGTCTTATTTCATTATCCTCATCACCATATCAGCGTCAACAGATTTCTAATAGGACTGGTTAAAAGCGGCTTGCATCCAGCGTGACTTATTTTTTATTTTACAATATTATTTTATCATGCCTCGACTGCCTCGTTGGTCTAGTGGTCGCAAGTGCGACTGCTGTGCATGAGGTCTTGGGTTCGATTTCCGGGTCGGGCAAAGGGTTTTTCCATCAGGAATTTCTCAGTAGCAGCTTCGAAGTCTGGATCTGTGCCCGGTTGATGGCAATAGGCTCGCTCCCTATTACATGGGACTTAAACATAACTGGCGAAATGTGGGTGTACTAATCGGTACACCTCTGCTTAACCCTTCTGGGGTTACAGGGGTGTTGTTATGTTATGTTATTTTATCATGAAAATTATGACTGTCAAATATTTAAGCCTTTGACTCTTACTTGAAATAACCAGAATAAAACTAAAACAGCATCATTTTCCATCTCAAATATCTCCGTCCACTTTCTACCAAATCCTGGTACTCTCATACATACCTACCCTCGCCCGAGGTCGGATAAAGAAGATTTCTCGTGATATATTACAACTACACCCGCGACTATCGCTATAGTTTGTTCACACTGCGCTATTCAATTTTTCAGTACATAGAGATAGGTTTTAAAGTTAACAGTCTGTTGTGTACTGAAATAATTTTTCTGGAGATGCTGATATGAAAAGATTTGTACAAAAGCAAGAACGAATTATTATTTTCAAAGCTTGCGTGTATTATTGCGGAGACAGTTTTCAGAAATAAAAAATACACACACAACATCACGCCTGTAATCCCTGAAGGGTTAGGCAGAGGTATACCCATTAGTACACCGACATTTGACGAGCTATGTATAAGTCCCATGTAATAGTTGGCAAGTCTATGCCATCAACTGGGCATAAATCCAGACTCCAAGGCTGCTACTTAAAAATTCCTGAGGGAAAAACCCAATTTTCCCGGACCTGGGAATCAAACCTAAGACCAAATGCGCAGCAATCGCACTTTGCGATCACAAAACCAACGAGGCAGTCTGTAGTCAAATCATATTGACCTAAAACTTTCAAACACATTAAAAGGAAACGTCCAAATATTTGACCGGGTAAAACCTAAAACCACGGTAAGGTTTAATGCATATAAACTAGTTTGACAACCGGTAAAAGGTCAACGCCACGGGCACAATTCAATTTGACTACGAGCCTTCAATTCGACCATTTTCCTGGTACATGAAAATTTGGTGCAGCCCACAATACGAAAAAATAAAGTTGAAAAACTAAAATCCGACTACGACAAAAATGTATAGCAAAAAGCTGTAAACAAGACTTCAAGTTGGGACATTCATGACTTATTGTCTCAAAACTATGATAAAGAGAAAAAAAATGTATTTCTGTTTATAATGTACGTTTTAAAAACTGCTTAATCGATTTTTAAAATTCTTTCACCTGTCTATTATCGTGTAACATGAATAGGTATAAATCACAGGTATAATCATTCGGTTGAATAGGTCATATTTTTTTTTAATTAGGGATTCGTTAGTCAATTTATGGGGCCGAAGTCTCGGACAAAAGCCTAATAACTTTATTTCGAAGGCCGGTACATATCACAAACGACATGAAACTACGACTACAAAAAAAAAAAACAAAGTTTCCAAACATTTGATTCTTAGCCAAAATTAACAAGAAAAAAGTAATTCTTGTCCTTAGTTCAGTGACTAATAGCAATGAGAATAAAATACAGTTTATATCTCGAAGCTAAAACTAATACACCAAAGAAATGCTTAACAAAGACACAGTTAAACCAAAAAACAAAAGACTGCAGTTTTTCTCTCCAAGTACTCGTTGGCATTTTAAAAAGCTACAAATTAATTGTTAGCGCATAATGATGCGGAAAGACAAACTGACAGTAGGAACGTGACTGCAGTTGAATTCCGTCCTGAGTAACGAGCCAAACCGGGAACCAGTTATAACTGGGTCACGCAGAAGTGTAGTTAACACTTGAAAACTAGTTTTTACCGCGCGGAACTAGTATTTACCGGGATTTTCCGCCGCCAAGCGGATTGCGCTGGTGTTGTATAAATAATAACGCGTGATGGCGTTCCGTTGTCAACTCTATTTTTTAAAGCTTTATAAGATTGAAATATTATTTTTACAGTTTTATTTGAAGTAGAGTGAAATTAAATTAACGGGTTAGTTACTTTCAGCATGAATGTGAAAATATTTCAAGAATACCAACCAAAATCTCTTATGAAAATTGAACAAACTCTAAAAGTTCGAAAAGACCAAATATTTCATAAAGTTACATCATTATAAAGACGATTTTTAACCGCTTAAATGATATATAAATCAGACGTAATATTCATTTATTTTATTCTTTTTGAGAGAGCTCTTACTTAAGACGCCACTAATGACATCGATTTATTTTACTTTAAGAATCCCACAAGTAAATTCCCGGAGCGAAGGACCAAAAATAACACAATTAACATTAACTACATAAAGACCAATAATTATAATTTCTCGTTTGTGGCTTTCTATTCCAATTTCCTAGTCCGACCCTAATCGACTAATTGGAATGTTATTAATTTTCAATCTGTGTAATTAATGTTCTCTGATGATGTAGTCAATTAATAATTATTCATGATATCTGTTTCGTCTGTATTACAGACTTATCGTTCAACAAGAGGTACAGAAGGACCAATGTTAATTGCAAATGATTTTTTTATACCACATCACATTTTAACAGAAGAGTACATATTGTACATTCCTTTTTTTCATCAAATTAAGCCGTAACGAAGCGTGGGCGGGTTAAGCTAGAAATACCAGCCATTACTGTCCCACTGCCGGGCAAAGGCCTCGTGGTTATACAGAGAAGGCAAGAGCATTAATCACCACACTTGTTCATGCCGGAATGGCAATTTCAAATAAACTTAAAATGAAAACTATCAAGCAACGTCTGAAAATTAAACACAAAGCCATCTGATTGGTTGCCAATACTCAGCCAATCACAGTAGCTTACGCGCGCTTGACAATTTGTTAACTTTTGTGCTTATTTTCCTTTCAGAAACCAGGCGTAAGTCCCCAACATTACACATTTGCATGTGTATACAGAATTGTAAAGAAAAAAAATCCCTTCAACCCTTTCTAACCAAGATAAATAACAGAATAGCCGGAGCGTACTATTTTGTCGGCACAACAATGCAACGAGCCTCAAAACAATGTCAGGACCATTTTTCACAGAACACAGGCGCCATATGTCAAATAGTCAGCAGTTTTCCATTTTATCCCCATAAAAAACTCTTAAAACAGAAAATAGGAATGCGGGACAAGAATATGGGAGAGAATACAGATGTGACACCGGTTGTGTGACGGTTGGGTGCGGGCCTTTATTATATTAGTGTTTTTGTTGAACATAAGTTCTGATATGAATAAATTGGATTGTTTCAATTTTCGTACAGTTAGCGTTTTTTACAGTATCTTACTATCATACTCGGTACTATTGAAAATACGAAAGTTTTGAAGGATGGATGTTAATCTCTAAATCACGCCAGAACGGCTGAATGGATCTGGATGAGATTTGGCACAGAAATAGAATATAGTCTGGAATAGCACATAGACTTTTTATCCCAGAAAAAGTACAGTTCCCGTTGGATAACATATCAACTTTGACGCGGACGAAACTATGTAAAATATCTAGTGTCTTCTTTATTATAAACGCTAAATTTTGTGACAATGGATGGCTGTATGTTTGTAACTCTTGGCACACATACTTATCACAATGATTTTAAAAGGTACTCATAATCCATTGCTTCATATGTTTGAACAATTTGTCAGCTTCACAACGTAAATAATGCAGTGAATTTTGTGGGATAATTTATGTGAAATTACGTAATTAGGCTACTTAATTATTATACGAGATAATTTGGTGTCGTCCTTTTTTTGGAAGAAAGAGAAGAGAGATTATCTTTTCTTAATTTAAAAACGCGTCCTAAACTCTAGTACCTAACTTTAAGGAACGTTCGGATTCTAATCTTAGTCAGCTACTTACCTTTTTACCTACCCTTTTTGGTAAGATTTTGACATTGATTGTCGCTGAGATGAGATTGCGACTAGATTGTGAACGTTTTTAATTACAAAAATGGTCCTTAAGGTATAAAATTATAAGTATTAAGTATTTTTGCCCGCCACATTGACCGCGCGAATTTTCTTTATTGAACCCTATCTTTTTTTTTTAAATTAAGGCCTGAAAATTTACCTTATAAATTTAGCCTACTCGCTGATAAGGTAGCTTTCTATATGCAAAAAAAAAAAAAATCGGTTGAGTACTTTTTGAGTTTCATCATGATCAAACAAAAATACAGAGCTTTTCTCTTTAAAATATTAGTTTAAATAATTACACTATCTTACACTTCCGAGCAATTTACCCTACCCTTTCCTCAGTAACTTGGAGTTACCTCCAGCCCTCAAAACATTCCTGTTGACCTGAAAATATTTTCAGTCTATTTCAGTAAGAATTGAAGGGAAAAACAAAAGAATTTCGTATTAATGGTGCCATATTTTGTTGAAACCCATCTTGTTTCAGGAGCTACCATTCAGGATAGTTTTAAGTGATAAGGCAATGCGGAATTACAGACATACCACAAAAAATTATGGTCGTGTTTTTGCTATTGTAATTTATTTATTTAAACTTTTGAAATTCGAATTCTTAGTCAATCATTTTCATCAGGCACTTCTGAACATAAATTACTAACAAGAAAAAATATACTAATTATTTTTTTTATTTTTTTATTTATAAAACATTAAATATATGCAATTAAAAACACACATATTTAAAACAACATGCACTTGTTAAGTTTCACATAAAAGTCATGGCAATTAAACAATCACAGTTGCCATAAAAACTTGAGTTAATTACTGAGAGTTAATTACTATGGTTTCGGCTAACTTTGAACATAAAATTCATGAAACATAACGTACCTATAATTTTAGGTTCAAATTCAAGAGCCATGCGGTACTTATGTAATCTGGAACTCAAAGAAAAAATGTGATAACCAAACTGTCTTTTATAAGTCACCCAAACACGCAACTTATAATAAAACGATCCGACTTTGATTGCATGTTTTTTTTTACCCGTATTAAATTATATATTAAAGATTTTTCCAATCTGACTGGTAGTTACAGAGATTAGCGCGGTTAAACAAACAAAAAATCTATTCAGCTTTATTATATTAAGTATAGATGTTACACTACACGTCGCAAGTATTAAAAAAAAAAGCAATGTGGGCCGCTCACACAAAGAAGCGACATAATGCCACGAACCTTTGTCTATGCTTTTCTTTTCTACATTTGACGGGATTTTTTCATTCAATTCAAACAATGGAACAACCCTCTATGCTTTTATAACTCGGACCATGCACCAAAAACGAGGAACTCAATTAAAATTCCTAAGGCGTTTGTATCCCACTTTTATTACAGTAATTTTGTGAAAAAATACTACTTTTACTAAAGCTTGATGCGGCTTCTAAATGGTATGTTGATTTTGTATTAACTAATTAGTTTGTGTTCGATTAACTTTTGTGTCCGGGAAATGGGTTCGGTGAAGCGTTTAATGGTATATTGATTACGCTGGTAATGGAGCTTTTCACTTGGTGTTTTTTCGTACGAAATGTTCGTACTTGTTCCTTTTTTTATTCGTACTTTACATTATAAATTGTGTAGGAACAATGTGACGCTAATTAAGGCATATAATAATGTGTAGTTTGGAAACTTACAACAAGAAATATAGTATGTGATCGTTATAGTTTTTAAGTCAAACTGTAAAGTGACGACTGACGCGTTCTTTGATGCTCTATGACCCTTTTGATGAGACACCTTTTAGCGCGTCATGGTAGTAAAACTGACTTGAATGCCGTGTCGACAAATGGCATAACACTGCCATGCCTTCTGTATTTTATCACAATCAATCATCACGCGTCATCAGGACTAATCTAAAAACGTATCACTTATCACAATCGGTTGAGCCAATGAGTAGTTACGAGTGGACATACATATTTTCAGATCAAACATAAAACCCCCATTTTGGGCTTCGCCACAGTCAGGTAAAAAGTCATCACTGTCACAATGTAGGAAAATTAAAAGTTATTAAAAGGAAGTATGGACTATCGAATTGTCTAGCTCAACCACACACAATAAACAAACATAATTATCAGAGCGTACCCATAACATTTAAGAGAAGGTCCTCTCTCCACAGTGAAATAGTTACAAGCTGATATTATTGTCATAAAGTAAGACTCTAAGGACCAACCTAAAAGGGTAACATTTCAGCCAACACGTTACCAAACATGTCGTATTAAATGTAGTATCTTACACACACAATGTTTGACCAAACGTTGGTCCTAAGCAAACAGTATTTTTTACGCGACGGATCCGGATATTTCCGGTTAAATTAGCGTAACCCTCACTAAATTAGGTGCTCTTCGGTAAATCGGGGGCTCCACGCGAACACTTTAAAAGCTCACAGTAATTAGACCTAATTTTATGGGAATGTGACTTATTATAATTTAATTCTACAACTAATAATCAGATTAAATGAAGTCCAAACATCATGGTCTTCACAACATCATCTATTTTTAAACATCATCACTACTCCAAAATGTGCCACTAGATGGCGCTGTGCTTATGACGTCAATTTCTACATCGCGGTGTTAAGATTCTCCGCGACTGAATGACCCCTCTCGGTTTTTTAGTTTTGGATTAAGACCTTACTTCATAGGATCATTTCTATAGTAAGCTCTTCTCGAGACTTTCACACTATGTGAGTCCTCACAAGCCACGTTGATGAGATGTGGCGCGGTGCCCTGAGCGTGAGGCGGGCGATGGTAGACCTACCATCAGCCCTCGATGATCGTTCACTTCCTTCGCAAGAGGGGAGCGTGGGGTACTGTCGCTGTCTGAGTGGCTTGTTATTAAACCTAGTCAAAACACAACATCTTAACACAAGAAAAAAGGTCTGCCTATGTACTTTTTTGATTCATAAAGTTAAATAAATAAACGATCTGAGTTTTGAAACGCAGTATGGTGTTTTGAATTTTTAAAATCGTTATCGAAATTAAAACATCAAACATATTATAATGTTATTATAGGAGTGCCGACATCCATGCAAGAAAATGAGGTTTTTGCTTGTTTGTACAATCAAAATCTTGCCGAAAAACTTCAGGACTGCAGCCTTGAGACATTTTTGAGCTCAATTAGACTAAGTCATAAGTCAGGTAAGAAAGATTCTGGGACTTGTAATTTTATTGTCGAAGTATCTGCAGTCATACGCAAAGCCCTGGTATCACAAGAACGAGTTTTTGTAAATTGGTCGTCATGCCCTGTGAGGGATTTTACTTTGGTCACACGTTGTTATAAGTGTCAGCAGTATGGACACGCGGCCAAGTCATGTCGACAGACCACGTACACCTGCGGTCACTGTGGTGAACAAGGTCACTCGATTAAAGAATGTCCAAAGAATGCTGATGAACCAAAATGCGCTACTTGCCTGCATTTTAAAAAACCTGCCAAACATAACACAGGTGCTGCAGACTGCCCAGCAAAAATAATGGCTGAAAAATGGTACATCAATTCTGTAGATTATGGAGGCGCCTAAGAGCGCCGTTAATTAGTTATTTGTTTGACCTACCTTACCATTATGATAAATAATTTATTATATGATTTAGATAATTTCTCTGTATCCGAGTCCAATGTTTGTGACGCGGAAAACTGCAAACAGTATCTATCTGGCTTCCAATCTCCGCTAACCATACTAACACAAAATATTCGCAGTGTTTTTAAGAATTTTGATAGCTTTAGTACATTTCATCAACGACTAAACATAAATTGTGATGTTATTGTTTTAACTGAATGTTGGCTTGCTAAACAATATAACATACCATTAATCCCGGGTTATAATATGTATAAAAGTACTATCAATTACAATCAAAATGATGGGGTGATAGTTTATGCACGGAATCATTTGAATGTTTCTATAGAGGAACCTGAGATGCACGACTGTAACAGACTGTTAGTTAAAATCGGATCAGAATTTGCGATATTAGCATTATATCGACCTCCGTCTTTTAGAAACACTAGCGTTTTTATTGATTCCCTGAACGACACTTTACAAAACCTGTCATTCATTAAAAACTCGGTTGTAATCGGAGATATAAATATCAACATTCTTCCAGGAAGTGCTGATTCGTCAGCTCAGGACTACCTCAACCTATGCGCCTTTCATGGCCTGCTCCCAGCACACAGCTTTCCTACACATCACAGTGGCTCCTGTTTGGATCATATTATGCTAAAATCGAATTTCCCTTCACTTGCACTTGTTGTTAACTCAACAATAACAGATCACAATGCTGCCCTACTAACCCTAAATTGTAAATTACCTAAACAAGGCTCTCGCAAAATGTCACAACTGAATATAAATAAACTTGAAGAAGATTTACGCGTCATCGATTTTGATCCAGTCTATAATTCCGCTGACCCGCAGTTTGGCATGTTGTATGTAATTGAAAACTTACGAAATGCAATTCAGAAAAACACAGTCCTATCCCACTTGAGTAACAAAAACTACAATATAAAACCATGGATCACACCTGGTCTTATTCGCTGTATGAAACATAGGGATAAACTGCATATGAAGGCTAAATCTTATCCAGATAATATAGTATTGCAACTTTCGTACAAAAGATATAGAAATTACTGTAACGACCTCCTTAAAAAAATTAAAAGCAACTACGACAAAGTGGCATTGGAAAAGGCTGGAACAAATAGCAAAAAGATCTGGAAATATATTAGAAACGTGACGTATACTACGAAACAGTATGAGTCATCTTCAGGTTTATTACAAGCACACTCGTCCCCGCTGGAATCCGCTAACATAGCAAATAATTTCTTTGTTAATATTGGAAAGAGTCTGGCAGAAAAAAATACGAATCAATCTCACAATATAACAAGTACACCGTCAACATGTAACACTGCTTTAACATCCTTCGCACTGTTAGATACTGATGAGACTGAGGTAGAAAGTATAATCATGACCTTGAAAGAAGATTGCGCTGTTGGCTGGGATAACATCTCTAATAAAATTATTAAAAAATTCAAGGACATTTTGGTACCACCTCTAACTTATATTTTCCGCATTTGTTTGTCTTTGGGTCATTTTCCAGAGTGTCTCAAAAGAGCTGTAATTATACCTGTCTATAAATCGGGAAGCAAAGATCAAGTGACAAACTATAGGCCTATTTCTTTACTGCCTTCTATGTCAAAAATATTAGAGAAAATTATAAATAAAAGATTGTTAAAATATTTGGAAGATAAATCAATTCTGTCTAAACGGCAGTTTGGATTTAGGCCTAGAGTTTCAACTGCTGATGCGGTACATCATCTAACTGACTATCTTGCGCAAGAACTTGACAGGGGTAACCATACAGTAGGGATTTTCCTGGACCTAGCTAAAGCTTTTGACACAGTTTCCATTCCGATGCTGCTGCGCAAGCTTGAGATCATGGGTGTAAGAGGCACCCAGTTAAAAATTTTCCAAAGTTATTTGGAAAATCGATCCCAGTGCGTAAAGATTGGCAATGTTGTCAGCGCTTTTCAAAATAATACATTTTATGGTGTTCCCCAAGGAAGTATCTTGGGGCCCACTCTATTTTTGATCTATATAAATGACCTTTGCGATTTAAAACTAGAGCGCGGCACTATCATAACTTACGCTGATGACACTGCTTTGCTTTTTTCGGCTGACTCAGAAAACGAAGTCTACAATCTTGCGCAACACGGATTCAATATTGTAAATAAATGGCTTCTAAATAACTCGCTAACTCTAAATGCAGACAAGACAAACTTCATTAAGTTTTCGATGCGCAAACAAATACCCAATATCCCCTCAACATTGCATGCTCATTGTTGCCAAGTGCCTACAGAAAGTCAATGTAAGTGTCCCAATATTAAAAAGACTGACAAAATAAAATACCTAGGTATTATAATAGACGAAACCCTTTCCTTCAAATACCACATGGAAGCTTTAAATAATAGAATTCGTAAGTTGATATTCGTATTCAAAAAACTACGGATTATTGCAGATGCAAAAATAATTAAGCAAGTATATTTTGCTCTTTGTCAGTCAATTTTGACTTATTGTATTACTGCATGGGGTGGAGCGAGTAAAACATTGTTATTGCCCATTGAACGAGCTCAAAGAGCTATTCTCAAGGTGGCTACTTGTCGGCCTTTTCTGTTCCCTACTAACCTTCTGTATAAATCCTGTGAGGTACTAACAGTTCGGCAGTTATTTATAATCAGCACTGTACTAAAACAACACACAGCTCTTCCTTATAGCACTGAATTTACTAATAAGAGACGGAAAGATATAGTTTGTCCTCAAAAAAGTACAAAGCATGCTTTCACAGCCAAATTTTATATGTACCTTGGACCGCTACTTTATAATAGGTTAAATGAAAAAGGAAACATCTACTCCTTAAATTTCAGTAACTGCAAAAAAATCCTTAAGGAAGCTTTACAATCAATGTCCTATGAAGATACAGAGAAGTTACTACTTGTTCTTAAGTAACGATTGGTCAAATTATTGTAATTTTCTATTAATAATTAGTTAACTAAGTTAAACACCATAATTTTTAAACATCTTATATTGTATAGTCTATAGATTATTATGCTTATTATGTGATTATTTAATAAATTAATGTAACCTCCCTTCGCCTGAAACACAGGAATTCCTAGTTCAGGCATAGATTATTTCTGAACTTGACATAGATTTAAGAAAAATTGTATTTAACGTATACCTTATGTTTTTTGAATAAAATTTATTATTATTATTCCATTTATTTATTTTGTATACATATATAATTACATTTTTAAATATTATTATGAAAAAGATATAAAAACATTTAAAAATATAAAAAATAGTATCCCACCGGCGTCGGGAACAGGGTCCAAGCCACCGGTGGTCAGGGCTCCTGAGAAAGGAATCTCCTAACAATACGCGCCGTGTCCAGGAGTACCGCTTTCTGAATCAAGCCCTTGATCCAACCGCCCAACGAGAGCCTCCTAAGGTGTTGGTCGAGGCTCTTGGCTATTATGCCATTGGCCGTCACGACTATCGGCACAGTGATTGCTGTACTCACATCCCACATGTCGACAACCTCGCGAGCCAAATCAAGATACTTCATTTGTTTATCTTTCTCAGCCTTCACGAGGTTCTCGTCATGCGGGACTGTTATATCCACAATCACTGCGCGACGCTCTAATCGATCTATCACCACTATGTCAGGCTTATTGGCAACAATAGTCCTGTCAGTGATGATAGATCGATCCCAATATAATGTGATATTGCCATTTTCAAGAACTGGGTCGGGCACATACCTGTAGTAGGGTACTTCCGATTCCACAAGACTGTATTTAAGGGCAAGCTGCTGGTGGATAATCCTGGCTACTAGGTTATGCCTATGCAAGTAGTCTCCGTTAGCCAGACGAGAACACCCAGATATAATGTGCCGGATTGATTCCCCGGGACGGTGGCATGCCCGACAAATGTCAACCGTACCGTCCTTCACAATATATCTCCGGTAGTTGTTCGTCATTATAACTTCGTCCATAATTGCACAGACAAAACCTTCGGTTTCCCCAAAGAGGTCACCAAAGCGCAGCCAGGATACGGACGCCATAAAGTCTACATCAGGCCCATGTAGGGCCCGGTAGTAGCGCCCGTGAAGCTCCTTACTCTTCCATACCTCCATGCGATCATTAGTATCCAATACTACAGGTTTGCGCCAGTTCTCGTTCGCTAAGGAGAGCGGGGTGAGGCCCTTGTCCACTAAGACCACATCTCGGTGCATACCCACGTCGGCTTTTAGGAAATACTCCCTGAGACTGCATATCTCACGGTTGTGCAAGGTCTTGGCATTTAAAAAGCCTCGACCTCCACACTTCCGCGGGACATACAGTCTCATTACCGATGACCGTGGGTGATGCATCCGATTTGCGGTCAACAATGTGCGGACCCTCCTATCCAGGGCATCAAGTTCCGTCTGAGTCCATTTGAGTATGCCGAAAGAGTACATCAAAACCGGCATGACCCAACCGTTGAAGGCGCGCACCTTGTTTCCGCCTGACAAAAGACTATTTAATACTTTATTCAGGCGGCCAAAGAAGCGCTCCCTCAACGATTGTTTCATATCGGCAGCATTGATGCCTAACGCTTCCGACATACCCAAATATTTGTAGGTTTCAGTTGAGGAAAGGGATCTAAGGTTTATGGAATCCGAGAGTTGGGTTCCCACAGATTCCATAATCTCCCCTCGCTTCACATGCATGACTGCACATTTGTCCACACCAAATTCCATTCTGATGGCACTACTGAAAGTTTCCGTTACCTTCAGTAGCTCCATCAGTCGCGAATTGTTGGGGGCAAAGAGTTTCAGATCATCCATGTAAAGAAGGTGAGATATGACCTGACCACCTCTTCTCAACCGATAGCCCAGACCCGAACCCTCCAGCAGTGTGCTTAGAGGGTTCAAGGCTAAACAAAACCACAGAGGACTCAGACTATCACCCTGAAATATACCACGCTCTATCCTTATCGGTTCGCTGCTCTCTGGAATCTGCCTACATCCTGGATAGCGAAGTACCGTCCTCCATTGCCCCATACATGACATTAGGAAGGTGCGTAAAGTTGCATCTACTTTGTACAACTCCAACACCCTCATAAGCCATGTATGTGGCACCGAGTCATAGGCCTTCTTATAATCTATCCAACATGTAGATAGATCCTTTCGAGAACGTCGAACCTGCTGGTTAATGGCCATATCAATGAGGAGCAGCTCCTTAGTACCACGGGACCCATTCCTACATCCATTCTGAGAGGCAGACATGATAGAATTGTCTTCAATATGTTTGTTAATTTTCGCTCTCAAAATGGATGTAAGAACTTTATAGACCGTCGGCAGACAAGTGATCGGTCTATAATTTTTGGGTTCCGCAGTGCTACCCGATTTGTGGAGCAGGTGGGTTATTCCAGTTGTTAAGAACTGGGGCAACGATCCAGACACTAAAGCTGACTGGAACTGGGACGCCAAGCAAACGTGCGAGCTTCTGAACCATTTGATCCAGAAGTTATGCAGCCCGTCCGGCCCTGGAGATTTCCAATTAGGCAATGAACGGACCGCACGAGCCACATCTTGGGGGCTGATGGTAATTGCCCCCATTTCTGGTATCAGGTCGCACGCTCGCTCAACCTCCCGTGTCCAATCGCTCTCAGTGTGACTGACAGGCACCGACCAGATGCTGCGCCAGAACGAACACATGGCGTCATCATCCGGTAGGAGCGTATCAATCACACCTTGGCCTGGTCGCTCCCAAGCTCTGTATACCCACCTCTCATCACTCTGGAATATGCGATTCTGAGTGTATCGTTCCACTCGCCGCTTGTACCGACGAATACGGTTTGCCCATGCACAGATTTTCTGCTTCAGGAAGTCGATACGCTCTGTGACGCGGGACAAATAATCTCGAGGACTGACATCAGTCCCCGAGAACGCCCGCCTCACAAAGCGCATCACTCTAGGGCGAGTATTGCCCTCCCTAAAACAGATTAGCTTGCCGATGAGTGCTCTAGCCCCATCGATACGACGCTCGATCCTGCACTGCCATGCTGGCACCGCTGGTTTTAGTCGTGTAGCTCCGTCACTATTGGGAAATTTGACGTGAGCTACACGACATGCCGCTACAGCTGCACAGTACAAGATCGAGTGGGCATCAACAAGGTCTACACTGCTGTCAAAACAGTTTGACAGCTGTGAATCCAGAGCACACACCAGCGCCTTATTTTTCTTGTGCATGGGCAAACGAGGCAATCGAGGTCTCAGCTCAGGCTGCATAGAACGATACTCCCGAAACGCATCCTCCAAAGCACTCCTCAACTGTACATTACACTGGGAACTCACAGTAATAGCCCCGTCATCAACCTCCTCACCTATGCGGTCGAGTCGCGGTGAATCACTAGGTAAATTCGGCGATTGAACCGCGACTGCAACCACTGGCGAAGCAAGTGTAACGTGGTTATTTCGTGATTCGATGCGTAGTCGATCAAGCACAATGTCATCCAACATATGATTACGTTGGATGGCACGCACTTGATCCGATAGACGTTGTGCCGATACGTTGACAGCTGGCTCAAGCACCTGAAACAGAGAGAGCATCCGACCACGGTACGCAGTCAAGTTACTTCCCCCCTCTGTAGCCCCAAAGTATGAGCGCATGACGTTTTCATTAACGGACTGTGTCCATCTCATGCGCTGCACACTTCCACCGGAAGCGGGGACCCTATCAGAGGCCGGTGGGCCTCGGAGTCCTAAGCAACCCGGCGGCCGGCGTCCTCCCCGCCGACGAACAGGTGGTGGCGTCGAAGGCGGAGAGAAATACTCGTCGCTCGAACTCGACGCAACTGCCGAGGCCGGTGTCACAGCACTCACGGTGGGGCTGGATTCCGGCGGTGGCGAGGCGGAGCTGAGCGACGAGTCCGGAGGTGGTGGGGGTGCTTTATTATTATTATTATTATTATTATTAATGTTAGAAAATCCGAGATTCAAAGGTCATCCGCCATATTGGATTTCCAAATCGTTCAATAAGAATGACAGTAAACAAATCCAATGAGCCGCGCTGTTTGGTTATGTGAATGTCAGACACAGTATTGACATTTTGTTGGTTAAATAATTTCAGGCGAGTCGATCAACTGTGCAGTGCTTATGATTATTCTAATAATAAACTATGTAAGTATCTTACTTCCTACTCTCTGTTATAAATGCAAAAGCTTTTAAGATGAACGTATGTTTGTTTCTCTTTCAACGTTAAATGAAGCTGAAGTGACTGATTGTCAAAATAACAGACGTTTAGTAAATTCATAATTGTGAGTGTTTATACGGTAGTTACTTATACCAACAATTCATTTTTATGATTCCAAAAGGAAACCATGAGGGTTCCGTTTTGGCCGGGATTAGGATCACTCTGTTGACCGTCTGTCAAGACCTTTTTTCTCAGGAGCGCGTGGAGGTCCAGCTGAAATTAATGTCAAATACTCAAGTCTGCTACCCCACGGAGCAGTGAAAAAATCAAACTTCTAAGTCAACGCAAACTAAAGATTAGGTCATTTATGATGTATATTTGAACGCTCGCTAGGGAATTAAAACCTATAGGGGACTTCCCTTTAACATAGAATCATGAAATTTGGCAAGAAGCAATGCCATGTAGCACAAGTACCTAAAGGAAGAAATCCGAAAACCGTACATCACAAAATAATGCCTTTTTTGCGATTATTAACTTATTTTTTTGTATGTTATGTAAAATATTGTACAGTGGTACGGAACCATGCGTGTGCGAGTCCGACTCGCACTTGGCCAGTTTTAATTACGAGTACAATTATATGTTTACGTATTGGTCACTAATTACCAATCGACCTAAACATAGGCACTCGCCTAAATAATAAAACTACCATTTTCTTGGGACTCATTAAATTGTAAACAGTTAAAATAAATTCACATGTGCCTGTTCATGAATACGTTTATAGGAGAATTGGTATGGGTTTTAAGGTAAACAATGCGGCATCTTATGCGGTTGTAATAGGGGCGATTTTACAACAAAAAGGTAGATAGTATAGTCTGTGCTGACGAACATTTTCAAACTTTTAATTGCCATCCCTTGGCATCGGCACTGTTGTAAAAACTACCTAACTTGTTGTCCTGGCTTAATGTGTCGCTGTGAATGGTTCACCATTAACCTACATGGCGTTGCTGACGTCATTCCTTGCGTCACTTGTTTTAGTATCGTTTTCTATCATAGTAATTTGATTATGTAAGATTTCTTCTCTCGCTGTGTTTATTCTCTGACTTCTTGCTAAAACACAAGGAAAAAATGTTACTTTATTTTTGTTTTTTTTTTTCAGCTGCGTTACGGCATACGTAACATCACGCCTGTAATTCCTGAAGGGTTGGGCAGAGGTGTACCCATTAGTACACCCACATTTCGCTAGTTATGATTAAGTCCCATGTAATTGGGGGCGAGTCTATTGCCATCAACCGGGCACAAATCCAGACTCTGAGGTTGCTACTGAGAAATTCCTAATGGGAAAACCCAGTAACACTTTGCCCGACCTGGGAATCGAACCAAGATTTCAGCAGTCGCGCTTTGCGACCACTGGCAAACATAAAGCTAGCATAAGCATTTTTTTTTCTTTTATTCTTTGAGACTGTATTTCATGACGTAGTTTTTTATTTTTTAGCATTACAACTCACATACTATATTATTTTGTGGATAACGTGGTTGGATATACAATTGTATAATTTTGTACACCCTACTTGTACACTATATTTAAGTAAATTAAGTATGTAAATGTTACTCCTTATATAACATATATTGTATATCAGTTTGTTGTTCCAAATAAATAAATAAATAAGCAAACAAGCGACCGTGGCGGCGGCCACGTTATATGTCTTATATGTCGGCTAGTCGCCAATCGCGTAGCATCCGCGGCCAATCCGCGGCCAATGGTGGTCACTAAGAGCGTAGAGGCTCAAAGCGATTGCTTATAAAATCCAGAACTCACTGACCGCCGCGACCTGGCCGCCGCGACCATGGTCGCCAGTGCATAGAAAGCCTTAAAACGAAAACTATTTTTTTTTTTCTCAAACCAATATAATCGTAGCACGCCCCGTCCGTCTGTGTGCCGCCATTTTTCTTATCCAGCGTTACCCAAAGTTCACCGCATTAATATTAATGTCCTCTACATATTTATGGTACCGCTCCGTGTTTTTATTTAATTCAATTATGGAAGCGGTTTAGTGGACACAGCTTTTTGGGACGTTTTTCCGCGTTTTGTGTCGGCCAACACGTGCACACATTTTGTGGGTCTGATATCTTTCAAATGGTAATTGTTTTTACGTGAAATCATCCTAACTAATATTATAAATGCGAAAGTAAGTTTGTTTGTTTGTTTGTAACCACTTTACGCCTAAGCCACTGAACCGATCATCCCGAAATTTTGCAAAAACGTTGCTAGGTGATCAGGGACAAACATAGGGTACTTTTGATCCCGAAAAAAAGTACTGTTCCCGAGGGAAATCACAATAACGTCCTTATGACAGTAGATGGCGCCACGTGTCTATCGAATCGTGATCAAATTTTAAGTTTGGGCATCTAATACATTTTGAGTCTAGACTGTCGATAGACCAGTTTCAAGTATACAACCTAGGCGTACGGAGTTGTTTGCTTAATCATTTTTTATGCCCAAAACCGCTGAAGAGCATAATGACATTTTGCATAAAGTGGCTACCAGACGGACCGACCTGCGGTTGCGGCTAACCGCAGGCCGCGGCTCCAACCGCTGTAAAAACACACCACCGCGGTCACAGTGGCGGCCTGAAGTGTCATTAGCGCGGTATTTGTGCCACAATCGGACGTCAGTCAATATGGCTAACCGTAACGTTGTCTTATTACTCTCATGACTCATTAGCCCTCTCAGACGATGAGAAAAAAGGGAAAAAAAAACCGTTTATTTAAACACTTAAGGTGGTGAGTGGTGTGAGGTTATAGTAGTTTATCTCTACCTATATTAGCATTAGCATCGCATATTACTCTTAGGAATGGAGAAGTGTGGGTTAAATTTAAATTATTATTTAAATTCAACTATTTCTATTACAATTTTCATATTTGGTGTCATTTTACAAAGCAGTACACGCGGCCTGTTGTTAAAATTTGCAACTGACGCGGCCGCCACAACATTTCGCGTTTGTCTGTGACCCACTTTATATACGTTGTCAGGGATACAGAAAAACTGCGTAACTGACACTGTCATCAATGTGTCGTCACTGACACTGACAGGTGTAAACGCATTCATAGAGGATGCATGGAAGAATAAAGGCGAACTTATAACACGCTTCGCCAATTGTGAATTGATTTGGATGATTCTTTTTTTGTTTATTTTTTCCGAATTGGTCCCATATAAATACTGTCATGATCTAATGACGAACTTCGGAGATATGGAACGGAATTCCTCATAGGATCACAGCAGAACTGTCGCAATAGTAAAATTGCTTTGTTTAATGCGTTTAGTCGATGACTGACTGAAGGAAGAGGTTAGTTGCTAAACTATGACCGTGACCTTTGTCGATGTAGATGTATAGACAGCAGTTTTCCAACGGCAAAGTTAAGTTTGTCCCTCAGTACTGTTTATGTTTTCTTTAGAGGTATGTTCGGTGTATTTTAATGACGGTAGGTAGGTTCCTTTTTTTCACAGCTCCAACTCAGGCAAAAGCTCTTTGCTAGCCCGAGCAAAAATTACTGCTCAATCCCCGGAATCTTCCGTTCATGCCGCATTAAGAAAGCAAGCACAACCGGAGCGACAAGCAAATTTGAGAGCTGATGAGACATTTTATTAAAGCCAGGAAAGACTGGAAAGCCAAGCCGTCCACCCGCCAAGCTTCTTTGAGAGTGACTGAGACGCCCTTCTAAACGCAATTGCTTTTGGAGAAACAAGCCGAAAGCCAGAGCGCTGTAAGAGCAACTGAGACGCCTATTCACACACGACACACAACACACATGACTACACGACTTCGTCTCAGAGAAGAAGCTCAGCCATTACAGCGACTGAAACTCCAGAACAGACGCAGGCGAGAAGGACCTCCCTTGCAGAAATGCAAACTGGACGCCGACGGACTTTTATGAATCACAGTCTGTTGGTCCGTAGGTATTTAATAATTCTAGATCTGGCCGAGCAACAAGCCGAGTACAGCCCGAATTGATTGTCAAATCCTAAACCAACGCAGGCGAAGCCGCGGGTAAAAGCTAGTTACAAATAAGTACGATTGAAGGGTCTGTTTGTAATGTTATAATAATAGGTTTTTACAAAATAGATGTGAACGTTTACATGGGGTGCATACAAGATAAAAAATAACAATTTTGAAAAATTTTGTGTGTGTGTTTCTCTTTATCTGTGAAAAAGGGGGGTGAAGATCGCCAATAACCGATATTTACACGACAAAGTCGCGGGCAGAAACTAGTCTATATACTATACTTCTCTACTTATTATTATGAAGCATAACTTTGGCTTAAGAAATTATCGCAATGATTAAAAGAACAATATAACATTCGGTTCCGTTAAGCGGCTTTTAACACCCGAAACATCCAACTCCATAAATAAATCCAAAACATCCAAGGATATTGACGACAACAGTACCACTAATCAGTAAAGAGGCTTATCGATCCATAGCCGTACTTATGAACACTCGGAGAAAAGATACATTGTATTTTTTGTGACGCCGCAACTCCGCAATTCTTGGTTTCCGAATTGAAGTGGATGTACTAACAAAATGGAAAGACAGAAGGTCCAATGTCCTAGTAAAATAATTCGCTGGAGATTCTAGAGTAGGGGTGGTCAACTTGATGAGAGCTATCGGTCATTGACCGTAACCTAATTTATCTAACTCACAATCATGCAATTCAACATCATCATATACCTAGCCTTTTCCCAACTAATTTGGCGTCGGCTTCCAGTCTAACCGGATGCAGCTGAATATCAGAATTTTACATGGAGCGACTATCTGACCTTCACAACCCAGTAACTAGGTAATACGATACCCCTTGGTAAGACTGGTTGTCAGACTAATCGGGCTTCTAACGACCTGTAACGATTGTCAAAGATCCACGTATGACAGCCAGGACCAACAGCTAAAAGTGCTTCTGAACCTACAAAACGTGTAAAAATGTTTAAGTGTCTACCAATTGCCGACGGCCGGACAGACCGACAACAAAGTCTTAGTAATAAAATTCCGCTTAGCAAAGGGAAAAGAACTTAAAAATCGTGGGTGTACGCTCTATTCACGCACTATACACGTGTCACTCTTCTGTTCTCTCTCCATTATGCTACGAGTGACTCATGCGTATTGTAGCATCGCGTCTAAGATGCCCCGAGCTTCGTGTGTTTTCTGTCTAGACATGGGATGTCTCCAGTGATATCATAACAGTACCCATGTTTACACAATGAAGTCATAAAAGTATTATATTTTATTTCCTTCAAAATATATATTCGTATTTATTGGATTTCCAACGATATTGTGAAGGTATTAAGTATGATTTCACAATGTCATGATTCATTATGTTTTCCTTGGTATTGGGTTTGGTACAAAAGAGGAGAGATAAAAGATAAAATATATTTTATTTTTAAAATATAAAATAATTGGTTCATAGTGTAAACTTGTAAAGTATTGTGTTCCAGGTTTGCGGAACCTAGGAACAAAAAAAAAGATTTAAAATATCCTAAATATTTGATTATGGAGTACAAAGTCGAAGTTGCGTATATGTATATTATTTTATTAAGATCTTTTTAATTAGTTAAAAAATTCATGTGTATGTTCATGTTTTTTTTCTTGGTAAAAACACTGTAAACTAACCTCTTAAAATTATCTTTCAGCAAAAATATCTACAAATACTAATCAACATTATTTTATTTAAAATTATCAGCAATGGTTAAAATTAAATTAAAAAGCTCTTAATAAAAAAAAATTGCGCACCATATTTGCATGAAGAACTTTTTGTAACGATCAAATTAAATTAAAGGATTACTCTCGACAAAGATTCAGTAATACTTCAGAGTTGGCTTCCCATCTCTTTCACTCTATTTAAATAAAATATAGCAAATACTCCTATTTCAATCAGCATCAGAATCACTCAGTGCTAAAATCACATAAATCTTATCCAATCCTCAAAGCCTGGAGCAACTAGTCTAAGAGACGGGATAATTTCAAAGTTTGCGTATAGATTTTAATCATGTCGCATGCATGCAGCCGTCTTATTATATGTAGGTATACGATATCACTCGAGGGAAGCGACGCCCGCCGCTCAGTTTGAGTGGAAAACGTACCTTTAGGCCGGTTGTAAACTTGCGTGGTTGAGACAGTTTTTTGTTTTTTTTTTGCTAGCACGATCCATAAGGGATAATTCAAAAACTCATATTTTCCCTTACCAGTTTTTGAGTTACATAATTTGGAATTATGTTATTTGTCGCGAAAATAACTAACCATAATCTAAGAAATTATTTCCCTCACACTTTCTTCACAACTAAAACAATTTTATTTACTTTTTGACCAAAATATGACTACACTACGTTTTGTATGGAGCGTGCGTTTTGTATAACGTCGTAATCTGTTTTACACAAAAAAGTTACGTTAATTTTATTTCCATTTAATCTGAATTATATTATATCAGCATTTTTGATTCGAATTACCAATGAAGCTCAAAGGACCAAAAAAATTAACATCAAAAAGTGTCTTAAAACTGCAGTCGTTCTTGCACCTATTAATTGTTTGGCAGTATTCACCCTGTTTTTTTTAATAATATATTAGTAGAAGTTATTAAAACTTCATTTCACTAAACTGCTCACACTATACACACTATACCCTTTCTGAATACTCAAGAAAGCTTAATTTATTTGAACGTTTCGAACACTGTAAACATTCTACATAACACACAACCATCCACAGTTTAATATCAGAGACGCAAGACAAATTGCAGCCACAGTCTAACGTGTGTGGAGGTCCTACGGACGTCTCAGGGCAATGTTTGTGATGCCAACTCATATCCTAGTACTACGCACACATCGCATAGGATATACGAGTTTATACAGCGAAGGAGAGTCGCAAACTTGAGCTAGATTGAAAAAGGCTTTCGTTAGACTATGTTCAGTTGGGAGTTTAGGTTTGTGAAAATGTGGGAATGGTGAATTAAAGCGCAAAAGACCAAAATACTACAAATATAATTATTTCAATCATTTTTAAATCCAAATCCATTTAAAGTCGAATCATTTATTTTAATTAGGCCAATTTAAGGCACTTTTGAACTTCATAAACAAGAAAAAAAATAGAATTGAATCTAGTTGCCCCTTCTAAAAGGTAATTTTGTATGGATAAGAATGGGCAAGAAAATCCATGACATGATTGACAGACTTCATAAATAAGATAACCTAAAAAAAACAAGTACTTATAAAAAAATAAATGGCATCAATGGTATCAAAAATTTTATCAGTATAGCTGTCAACTGGAAATGTGCCCAGAGATCTGCCAGCCCTTGAGTCCCGGGAAGTGTCAACCAACTATAGTGCATTGTAATGAAGATCGGCATTTCATGTCATGATTTTTAATGGTGTCAATTCTAATTCCTGAACAAACCCACTACACCTGCTAAAGCTTTCAACACATCTATTAGACGCAGTCGCGATCAGCCATAACAATAAACCCAGAAACTAAGCAAATAAAAGTGACACTTTTCTGCGTCAAAAGAAACGTCTCAGAGTTTACGAGACAACAGACGTCATAAAACTTTGACAACTGTTTACACATCTTATTTGAAGTTTTATTAAGGATGTTAATCAATAGTTAAGTGCGATTTGTAGAGGTTCTGGTAGTTATCTTGAACCATTGGACTATTTGCATTAAAAATGAAGAATTATTTGGTAATATAAGGTTAAATTACAAATTATGTTTGACATTTTGTAATTTAAAAGACACGCATATCATTTTTTTAACAACATTTATATGGATTTGAAAGGAAGGCCTTTGCCCTTTAAAATCAAATGGGACAAAACAGGGTTTAAAAAAAAGCTTGTAAAAAATAAATATTTTGTAATTTAACCTTATGTTAGCAACTAACTCTGAGTTAACTTTTTGGAGCAAGTGGGCGTTATTGTGAAAGCATATCTGACGGAAGATGAACTGCGCTTCATCGGTCGCGCAACCCCAAAACAATTATATTAATACAAATATTATGAAGCTGAAAGGTTTCTTTTTTTTTGAACGCCCTAATCTCAGGAACGACAGGTCCGATTTTCAAAAAAAAAATCTTCAACTTTGAATAGCCGGTTTATCGAATAAAGTAGGCTATATAAATTTTGGTCAGAAAGAATTCCATTGTTGCTAAGACCGAGATAAATTGTCTTTTACAAAAATAACTTTTGCAAAACGTCTGTGACAACAGTTGTATCAAAACAGATCCACAAATAGAACAAGATTCCCTTTAAATCGCTATACTTAGACCGTGTATGTAACCTTGCAGTGAGGCAGCACGGTACGCAAAGGCCAAGTCGTTTGCAATTTGATTGAATACTTTAGCGCTGTGTTACGAAACCCCCCCGGTTCAAGGTCATAGGTCGCTGAAACTTGTTAGATATGTATAAACGGAGCTATTTCAGTAGATACGTTTTCCAAGAAAAAGCATTTATAAATCTAGCATTAGTATTCTGTTGAATTAGCTAAACTGGTAAAACTTGTGAGAGTTTGAAAGGGAATTTGCTACAAACGAAGACCTCAGCAGATGTAACTGCTTTTAATAACGTTTGGTATTTGTGACCAAATTTTTATTTTTGGAATATTTTTCTGCATATTAAAATGTGAAATATAACATGCGGAAGACTTGCCAATAAAGGATTAATTTAACAATACTCGAACTGCCTGCATGAATGTAAAACAACTAAGTGCGGACACGCTCATGAGAGGGACAATATTACGATTAAGCTAGAAATGCCGGAAAAATGTTCACACGTTTCTTGTAAAAAATCTCTTTTATTTTGTAATACAGGCCGTAGTAATACACAATCTGTAAAAATTGGTACTACTTACTAGAGCTTAAAAGATGCAGCCCTGTTACAGATGAACAGTCAGACGAACAGACGAGCGAGAGCAATAAAGCTCACTTTGTGTACGGAACCTAAAAATCAACTTTCCATACCACCAAATAACCTCCAGAAAATCTTTATTAAGTTACTCCACTATACTAAAATTAGACCTAACATCTAAAACATAGATCAAGCTCACAACAAATTGATTGATAACCGTCTATAAAGCAGCGACGGATCACTAAGTTTCGTGTCAATAAAAACGGTTGCACGCAAACCCAGAACCAACATGGCGGCTATACGGCAATGGCGGGTCACGCAACATATGAGATTTGTTTCGTAATCATTTGATAAGTTTGTGTGAGTTATTGTGAATGGCAATGCTTTATTTTTTTATGGATTTACGTAATGGTATGTTGGAGAAAAAATTTGCCGACCCTTCATTTCGTATGACGTTTAATACCGAACTAAGTTATGATCCTCACGTCATAATTTAATCGCTGCAGTGAAAGCAAAACATTCCATAGAAAATAAAGAAAGAAAGAAAGAAAAATAGTTTATTCAGCGCACACACAAAACGAACAGTAAAAATAATGTAGAACAATAACTATAGAAATAAATAAAAATTATACCAGCCTATTATTGTAACTGCAAAGACCTCTTTTCATACAGAGAAGGCATGAGCATTGATCACTACGCTTGCTCTAGGCGGTTTGGCGGATTTCAGACTCATATTATTTTACAACTCCAGTTTTCCTCGTGATTTTTTCCTCCACCGATGTAAATGTTGTTCAAGATAAACTTAGAAAGTACACAATGAATTGGAATAGTCTTAATGGTATGTTACATGCCCAGTAACGAACCCACAACCTAATGCATGAGAGGCTGGCGCCTTAACCCCTGGGCCATCACGACATTTTTAACACGTGTGACTATAATTAGTAAAAGGCGAAAAGCCTAGTATTCAATAAAAAATAAAGATACCATTCATATTGTTGATTGATGCACATGTTGTCAAGTTACTTTGAGTGGTTTTTTTGAGTGTCATCCAAAATCTTGCTACAACAAGATTTTGGATTATTTTGGTTTGGTACCATTTACTGCATTGTGTTAATTTTGTTAATGACAATAAATGGATCGACACCGTTAACCAATAATTCCAAGACACAACTTCTCTAAAGAAACACATTATTTTGTCCCTGAAAAAAACTATTAGTTTTCAATGAACTGTAAGATTTCTAATTGCTTTCAAATTAATAAATAGACCATCGAGTCGGCACAAGAGTGACGTCACAGTTGTCTTTTGCCATACAAAATCTATGGGAGAATCGCGTTTTGACAGGTCATAAAAAGTACGTCAATTGATTGGTGGTGTCAGCTACCCTATTAATTCAGATTTTTTTTCTCTGGTCCTTCCAGTTTAGCGTGAATATTTGCAATTTACATCACCTCTTCTTATCAGCAATTTTAGAGCTTTTTATACCCCCATCATCGAAATATATTTAAATTAAGTAATCCAAACGAGTTAATACAGCCAATTACTGTTAGCATTTCACGCACAGCATAAATCATTTACAAATGTCACACGAACCGATTGAAACCTTAATTCGTTTTCATAAAGTTTAATTTTGTGCGGCAGGTGTTCGCGTTTCGATTATCGCGGTCAAAGTGACAGATTAATCATTTTGTTTTTTTCTTTCCAGTGTCGAGGGTCACGGCTGATCGGTGATTGTTTTCAGCGTGTTTCCTGAAAGTTCAATTGGTGAATAATGTTGGTGAAATAGCTATTCAAATGTTATTTGTTACGGTGTTTGTACATGCCCCCATTACATGGGACTTACTCATAACTGGCGTAATGTGTACTAATGGGTACTGCACCTCTGCCTAACTCTTCGAGGATTACAGGCGTCATGTTATGTTATATCTTTGAAATATATGTAAAGGGTAAACAACGTGGACAGAACAGAAAGAAAAAATGAACATAGTTTTTTTTCGCTTTCACTTTTTTTATATGCCATATATTAAAAGACAGACAAACACTTATTCGATTATGGAACACCTTAAGATGGCGCCGGCCATTATTATTAATCACAGCAATTCCAAACGCCTTTTCATAATTATATGACATCTTAGACGAACGCGGACATAAGGACCAATTTCATGTAACTTTCTCCCATAATCATTATGAGTCTTATAAGCGCACACAAATTAGTTTGTCACAAAATCGATAACAACGAACCGCCTGAATATGTAACACAATCCATATTTAGATTCCCATTACCACCATCACGAAAATATACACTACCCCACGCAACATTAAACCTTATAACTTTATTATAAAGTTTAGAATCCCGTGGAGTAATCTAAGTTAGCCCCGCAGCTGGTAATAAATTTAAATAATTTAAATTTGTTGTAAGAGAAATTGTAACAAAGCGGTTGTTTCAAAAATATCATATTTCGTTGTTACTAGGACAGACGCTTGTAGCCTGGATTCTGTTCAAAACTCTTTATGCAAAATAGGTATTACTTTTCTAATTTATTTGAGCGTGAAAGAAGAAAGTATAGCGCATCATTCCAAAATTACACAACATGACCAATCTGAAAGCCAATTCTACTAACAAAATATTCTGGATCTAATCAAACTCAAATGTAAAAAAAAAAATTTTTTTGACAGATTAGAAAGCAATCATAATGCGATTGATGTTAAACTTAAATCCGCTTGTCAACACTTTTATGCTGTTAAGTCTTTCTAATTTAGAACAAGCTTCTTAAGAGAAGACAAGACAGGACAGGTTTATAGATAGGCTAGGAATTTTCTCGCTATTGGGTTAAAATCTGTTTTTTTTTTAATTATTACAAATCAACATAAACATAAACATAACATCACGCCTGTAATCCCCGAAGGGTTAGGCAGAGGTGTACAAATCAGTACACCCACATTTCGCCAGTTATGTTTTTAGTCCCATGTAATAGGGGGCGAGAGCCTATTGCCATCAACCGGGCACAAATCCAGACTCCGAGGCTGCTACTGAGAAATTCCTGATGGAAAAACCAATAACACTTTGCCCGACCTGGGAATCGAACCCAAGACCTCATGCACAGCAGTCGCGCTTGCGACCACTAGACCAACGAGGCAGTCATTATTACAAATCAACTGAATAACCAATATCTTTTCTGTATATAATTTTAGTAGTTACCAGTATAAATGGTGGCCCGGTGCTGAAAGAGCCTGAAAATTTCGTCAACCTTGAAAATCAGTTGGTCAGCCTTGGTCTACAGTATCAAACCCAGCACCTATTCGAAACTGCCCAAAATGTAATCCTGGCTCCTAGTAAATAAGTTACACTATAATTCGCTTAGCAGATATGTATCTGTGTTACTCAGGATTAATACACTGGAGATATTCCAGATTTGCTGAATTGGGATATATCGAGGTCACTAGGACGCCATAGTTGCCATCTGTCTGTATATTATGTACAATATACATACATAGCAATATATTACTTGGACTAAGTCGTATTTATTCATGTTGAAGGAATAAGACGTCCATATTCATGTTTATTAATATTAATTATTCTTGAATAGATTGGATCTCCAGGATTAACATTAATAATATATTTGATTGACTTGTCTATCGTTATCCAAGCAAAATTACTTTCTTTGATTTGGTTAGTGAGATCAAAAAGAAAATGAGAATATTAAATCAGACATAATTGGCTGATTTGAAATTCTCATGCGACGCCCTCAGGGTAGGTAAAACGATGATCTTAGCAGGGTAGCCACTTTGGCAGTAGCTGAATGAGAGGTACCGAGAATCGAGATTAATGACATGTGATTGGAGAGGCTTATGACCAGGAGTGGACAACTGCAAGCTGATAATGAAATCAGCATGATGAAATCTTCTGCACATTGGTCTCTCATATATTCGAATACTATAATATCATAAAGCCAGGAAGTATTAGTCCGTTTGAAAAAATCTTGTTTATCAAGGAAGGTTTTAAGCTATAACATTAAGCTACAACTTTCGGGAGCGGAGCAGTAATCAAAGACGTAACTTTACGCTAAATAATAATCAATCATATAAGGGTTATTGTCGAAACAGTTTTGCGTGGAAAGCGGGTTGGTTATCACAAAATGTCGTAATAACCGGACAGAAAGATACTACTGCTCGTTCCCTAAAAAACCTCTTTATCTCGGTCTAAATAACCCAGTACTAAAGAGATAATAAATTATCAACTAAATAGGGTAAAAGCTGGTCCCATTTACGCAAAAAAATCTAGGTTAGCCAAGTTGACCCTAAACCCCCAGACAAAATGTTCCATTGACCCCTTTACGAAAAGACTTTCTGTATTCTCGCGAACCAACCATTTGGCACAATAAATAATGGTTCGTTCTCTGAAGCAAATAGACGAAAATTCGGGCCGATACTAAGAGTGAATGATACATGAACCGTTGATAATGAAAGGTATGTTTTGTTATTTGGCCTATTGGTGAGCTTGTAAAGCTACATTGTTTTTACTGTCAATGAATGTTGGAAGCCAGATATGCCTTAAAAAATAAAGAAAAAAAATTGACGCAGTCTATGTGGTACCAAGCACACAATAATAATGAAAAGGCAATTTGATAAAAAAAATATTTAAAAAACATTATTATGTGGTCTACCGCAAGAGCCGGTATTTCAAAAGTTATCTAAGGAACGAATAAAAATCTTAGCCAAGAGCAGAAAATTTTCTGGTCTTTGTGTCCGCATCGAGTGAAGCAGCTGCCACTTTACAAAACTAACCCAAAGAGCTTTAGTAAGTAAAAGAAAACTATTTCCCTACTCCCTTACTAGGTCATTTCAAAATACAGAACAACGTAAACTAATAATTATTTCTACTCTCAGTAATGGCGGACGGAATCGACTACTCGTTCACCAGAGCTCGCTCGCAACAGGATAATCGACTACCCCCGAGTTTAACGGCCAGTACATTTGTACCAGAGCTCGTAACCCGCAGTTTTACGTCAAAACAGAGATAGGACAAGGAAAAATATACCTTTTTTAAAATTAAAATGTAAGTGGTCCGCTTCAGAGATTTATGATGTTTGTCCTCCGCGACTGTAAATGTTGTGACGTTGCCACAGCAAAAAAATATATTTTAAAATGTATTTTTAATGTTTCAAAGCAAAGGTTGTTTTATCTAACGCCAAATAAATTAGACATGTGGAACGTTTTGAAAAATTTGAACGGTTGAAATGTTGCCATCGTAGAACTCTTCAAATAATAAAGTTGAAGAGTATTTTTTGTTTTTTTTTTATTTTTATTTAATCGCTCTAATCTCTGGAACTTGTATAATTATGATAGCCAGATTCATGAGGAATATAAAGACTATTAAGCATCACGCTACGACTCAAAGGACCAGAGCAGTAACCAAATACGTAACATGACGGGGATAAAGAAAACGCTGAGGAAAGTAGTGGGCAGAAGCTATAGTTTAAAATAAATAGAAAGTACGAAAATTGGTTTAATTAAAGATTATTATAAGCCCATTCGGCTTAGTTGATCGTGATTTAATTGAGTTCCTGTTTACTTTTTGTAAGCAACGTTACAATTAAAGCGGTTCTAATTGAATGTGGGCAAGTGATTTGCATTTTTAAACAACATTTTAAATTAATCGTTTATACAAACGAGCTGGTAATAATTATGAATGGCCACAATAACAAATAGTCAGCATAATATTTTAATTTTTAATGTTGGAATGGTTATGAGTTGGTTGAATTATGTGCTACTGGGTTTTGCTTCCGACTTCGCCTGTGTAGACTTCAGAATTAAACTAAAGTTCTAAGTTTGGACTGCCTCGTTGGTCTAGTGGTCGCAAAGCGCGACTGCTGAGCTGGCCCTGGGTTCCAATCCCAGGTCGGGCAGTGTTTTTGAGTTTTTTCATAAGAAATTTCTCAGTAGCAGCCTTGGAGTCTGGATTTATGCCCGGTTGATGTCAATAGGCTCTCCCCTTATTACATGGGATTTAAACTGGCGAAATGTAGGTGTATTACTGGGTACACCTCTGCCTAACCCTTCGGGGATTACAGGCCTGATGTTATGTTATTTTCTAAAAGAATACTTTAGAACTTCTCAAGCCCATAAGAACGCAAAAACGGGACAAAAAAATTATGTGTTCAACTAGATCAACATCTATATTAACATCCGTTCAGCCATTTAAGCGTAAGTAATAAACATCCATCCTTTTATCAATCTTTATAAAGTTTCGGGTTTATACGTAATAGTAATAGTGAAGAAATAGGACCACTTTAAAATGCCGAGGCCACACTTTTGCACTGCATTTATGGACCTAAAATATGTCCGACCCCAAACAGGACCCCAAAGTGTCTTTAGAAAGTTTTTGGTGTGAAATAAAGCAATGCTCTCAGAGTTATACTTTATGATGCTTATTTATGGTACTTAACCTACTTATACGCTTATAAAACAAAAAAAGGAACTAAAGACCAAATATTTAAAAAAAGATTGCGTCTACAAACTGTGTTAGACAATATATATACCTATACCTGGATCTATCATCATATAATATAATAAAGCTAAAGAGTTTATTTGTTTGTATGAACGCGCTAATGTCAGGAACGTCTAATGATCCAATTAAAAAAAAAATACGGTATGTAGCCCGTTTATCAATTAGCTTCAATTTTCGGACTAACTGATCGACTCCTTGACAATTCAAAAGTGCCTGTAAACTGTCTAATTGAAATAAATGTTTTTGACTTTGACTTTATCGAGGAAACATAATTTTAGCACATGTGGTGTTTGCTTTAAGTAATTTTATTGTTACACTGTTCAAAGTTTTTAAGATGTTATTTTTGTCGTGATGCTTATGTAAACAATTGTTGGTGAACCAAATAAATAAAACATAAAGTTATCGACCATATAACACCATGACCGACGAAAGTGAAGCAGTAATCAAAGACTCAAAACCAAGCAAAGTACATAAAATAAAATTCCTCTGAAATTGAATTTGAATATCAAACACGGCATTATAACCCTTAACAACGGTGAAAACTGCAAAATGGTTCATAAAAATATGATCAGTATACGAACTTTGTAAGTCACTAGTCATCCACTTCCAAAAATTCACGTTTACAACCGTAAAATATCGCAGCTGCCATCAAAAGCTAATAAAAATAGAAGTTCAAATCGTCGAGAACGCATAAAATTCTTTATCCGGAGCTCGCTTCACACATTCCTCAAGGCCATATGTGGTTAATATCGAGTTTGGAATATCGAGCAACATGAGCATCAGGATTACGTGCATCTTCACACTAACATATTTAATCTATCTTATCTATGCGGCCAGTCTTTTGGGCACATTTCCAGCGGATGAATTTTTTGATGCCATTTAGTTTTAGTTTATTTTTATTTTTATTATTAAGCTTGTAAATAATGTATATATTGTTTTAATTCTTATTTAAATACTCTATTTAAATTAAATTCTTATCTATTATACATAAAACAAACTCGGGTTATTTATATCTCAAGAATGGCTGGACCGATTTTAATGATCTATGATTTGTTAGATTCGTCTCCGCTCTGAATAGCAGAATAACTATTAAAACACGGATCAATTCTCAAAAAAAATATCTGATTACGAAGTTCACCTGGTCTGGGGGCTTAGAGAAAGTAACAACTTCTAAACGATAACGAAGTTAGAAAAGACTAAAATGTATGGGATTGACATAAGTCACGTTAAGTCACGTGGTCAATCGACGAAGCGATGACCACATGAAAGACTAAAATGTATGGAATTGACATAAGCCGCGTTAAGTCACGTGGTCAATCGACGAAGCGATGACCACATGAAAGACTAAAATGTATGGGATTGACATAAGCCGCGTTAAGTCACGTGGTCAATCGACGAAGCGATGACCACATGAAATACTAAAATGTATGGGATTGACATAAGCCGCGTTAAGTCACGTGGTCAATCGACAAAGTGATGACCACATGAAAGACTAAAATGTATGGGATTGACATAAGCCGCGTTAAGTCACGTGGTTAATCGACGAAGCGATGACCACATGAAAGACTAAAATGAATGGGATTGACATAAGTCGCGTTAAGTCACGTGGTCAATCGACGAAGCGATGACCACATGAAAGACTAAAATGAACGGGATTGACATAAACCGCGTTAACTCACGTGGTCAATCGACGAAGCGATGACCACATGAAAGACTAAAAAAGCTTTTTTACAAAAAAAGATCACCGCCTTCAAAAATCACAAAAAAAAAATAACTTTAGCTTGGAAGTCGGCGGCTTTGGTTTTGTTTCTTGTTATGTAGGTATTGCCACCGACTTCCAAGCTAAAGTTATTTTTTTTTTGTGATTTTTGAAGGCGGTGATCTTTTTTTGTAAAAAAGCTTTTTATTTATCACTTTTTAGTGCTTGTGTGTTAATGTTTGAAATCCTTACATAAAGCCCTTTCAAACAATACCTCACACGATATATTTAATTTTGGAAAGTGGTAGGAGGGGGGTTGACTTACCCCCTCCCCACTTCCTTTAGTCAGTCATCGACTACACGTATAAACAAAGCAATTTTTCTTGTTACGGCGGTTCTGCTGTGATTTTACAAGGAGTTCGGTTCCATATCTCCAAAGTTCATCATCAGATCATGACAATATTCCTATGGGACCTATTCGGGACTATACTCTTTCAAACAAAAAAAGAATCATCCAAATCGGTTCATAATTGGCGGAGTAATCGTTGAACAAACAAAACATACGCGTCGAATTGAGAACCTCCTCCTTTTTGAAGTCGGTTGAAAATGAATGGGATTGACATAAGCCGCGTTAAGTCACGTGGTCAATCGACGAAGCGATGTTACTTTATCTAAGCCCCCAGCTAGTAACTAATAAAATATGTATTAAAGATACATATTGTATGTTAGGACCATTATGTTTATTGGACTGCAACTTTTCAAGTATTTTCTTTCACAACAAGTGTAAGGGCAAGGGGAGGTGGAAGGAGATGAATTAATAGTAATGATAAATTTAAATATATTTTAAACCTCTGCCTCGTTGGTCTAGTGGTCGCAAGCGCAACTGCTGTGCATGAGGTCTTGGGTTCGATTCCCAGGTCGGGCAAAGAGTTATTGGGTTTTTCCAACAGGAATTTCTCAGTAGCAGCCTCGGAGTCTGGATTTGTGCCCGGTTGATGGGTCGCCCCTTAATACATGGGACAAAAACATAACTTGCGAAATGTGGGTGTACTAATGGGTATACCTCTGCCTAACCCTTCGGGGATTACAGGCGTGATGTTATGTTATTTTAAACGTTTGATGTATATTGAGCTGGTATTGCTCGATAGTTAAGTATGTTGTCACATTTGAAATTAGTTTGACGTAATTAATTAAGTTATTATAGATTGTGGTTTGGCTCGGTTTAGCAGAACTAAGATCGATGATAAAGAAGCAGTGTTCGATAAATATTGTATTGTGAACATTAGTAGTTATAACGATAACATGCATATATGTACATAAATATAACCCAGGTAAAGAATTACCAATATTTTTTTTTCATAACAAATCTCATATTTTTCGGAAATAGGTTAAGGCCAAATCAGAACACACTTGACCAAAATAAAAACACAAGTAAATACAAAAATATTAAAACGAGAAAAAGAAATTACAGACCCACATACCGCATACTCCGATCAAATATTCCCAATTGACAACAAAAACACCGCAAGATTACCAATAAAGAGAGAAATTGAAATGGTTGTTCGCGTATGAAATTCATAAAATTATTCTGTAAACATACTCTAACTGAGGTCGCCACTAAATCTGGGCACCATATGGTCGAGGAGCTAAGTAATGCGCGACACGTGAGGACGAGCACCAGTGTCTTTGGTACTGAAAGTGCTATTATGTGTCATGTACAAGATTGTTTTGATTTTAGTACATAACATCACGCCTGTAATCCCCGAAGGGTTAGGCAGATATGTACCCATTAGTACACTCGTTATGTTTAAGACCCATGTAATAGGGGGCCAGCCTATTTCCATCAAGTGGGCACGAATCCAGACACCAAAGCTGCTACTGTGAGATTCCTGATGAAAAAACTCAATAACACTTTGCCCAAACTCAAGACCTCATGCGCAGCTGTCGCGCTTTGCGACCACTAGACCAACGAGGGAGGATTTTAGTAGATAATAATAATTTAACCAGCTTATTGTCCTACTGCAAGGCATAGGCCTCGTCTCCATACAGAGAAGGCATAAGCATTGATTGCTTGCTTAAACTTCGGCGTGTGACTTCGTCCACATGTTTTTTGTCTCCTGCCTGAAGTTACGTCTTTGTGTACTGCTCCATTCCCATTTGCGATTTGTTATATAGCCTATCCTATACCTCATGAACCTGGCTCTTAGAGCTTAACGCTTTAATACAAGTAAAAAGCATTATTATATTATTATAATAAGTCCAGGTTTCCTCACAATGTTTTCTTTCATTGACGTCAGTGATGTCCAAGATAAACTTAGAAAGTAAAATAAAGTGAAACTGAGGAAGAACAGAAAAAATAGTACCAATCAATTGTCTGTAGAGATTGATAAATAAGAAGGGTTTACAAAGGAAACAAAGTACTCGCATTTAATAAATCGTTCACGTTTAACTAAAGAATAACACAATATAGTGATACGAAAATTAAAAATCAACACCAAAAACGCGTGACGACTAAATTGGACGAAGAAAAATTTGTGTGAAAGAGAGGGAAGACTGAAACAAATCTATTTTGCACAAGGCGTGACCTCTTGCTACTTTAAACTCCCTAATCCGTCTTTATTACTGGACTCCTTCAACTTGCAGTAGAAAATCAACCATCTTCCCCCAAAATTGATGTCGGGGGGATGAGAAATTGAGACGAAACGAATATTATAATAAAATGTTTGAGATAAACAGGAAAAGCATAAAAAATACGCAAAGGGAAAATAACGTGATATCTGATAAGTCTACTTTACAAAGCCAACGATGATTAAGCATTGTGTATTGTATAACACAATCCCTTCGTAATATGTTTTAACGGATACGCGTTCTAAATGGATTTGTAAGAAATCATAAATCAAATGGCATTACATACAAATAATTATGGTATCTATCTATCTATTACTTATTAACATGATTATAAAACAAACCACCTAAGGAAAAACAAAGACACAAATCAAAGAAAAAATAAAACACCCAAAAGGTACCAAGGACCAATCACAAACGAAACACGTAACACAAGGACCAATCGCTGTTCACAATAAAATGAAATGACAAGCACATAATGTGTTAGGACCAATCATGTTGATAACCGCTCGTTACAGGAACCCGTCATTACTGATCTAACAAATCATACAGCCTGTGGTCACAAATCATGGGCCACAATGCCCTTAAATTGGAGGAAACCCTGTCTTTTGTGTAGCGAAGTTGGGATCAATGGTTTAAACATTATTGTTTAGTTGAAGTAAAAGTCAAGCTAAGAAGTCGTAATTTACAACTAATACCTAAAGGCTTTATAATGATTGTATGCTACCACAGGATAAGACTTATTTTGGGTACCTAAAACGTACTAGCAACTGTTTTTTTTTTTCGTTTGGAATAGATTACCTCTAATACGAGACTGATTACAAAAATTCTTTTACTGATAGAAAGCTACACTATTGCCGAGTGCCACAGGATATGTTTTACCTATTGTTGACTTAACTTCCACGCGGAAAAAGTCGCGGGCAGTAGCTAGTCTATTATAAATACACAAGGCTACATTGCCGACCATTTTCAAAAGAATAAATATTTACTTGTTTTTTACAAAACATTTAAAGGCAAAACAACTTTATTGTTTTATAACATTTTAAAAGCCAGGAGGCGTCGCTCTGAATTGGGTCACCAAAACATCTTATGCCATTTTTATTTGTTCTAAAAATATGGTAAACAATGGGGTCGTTTTCTATGGTGACTGTACACCGACATTATAACAAAACCTGTTTTTCTCACACAAATCACGAGCACAACAATGCACTGAAATTCGGCGAGAAAAGGGAGACCTTGCTCTTTGTTCAGAATGCGGGTACCAATTTTGTTTAATGTTTCGTGGCAACACCAATGTTGATAAATGCGACCTTAAATGTGAAACGTTTGAATACAAAATTGAATTAACTAATTTACTAGCTTCTGCACGCGACTTCGTCTGCATAACAGTCAAGTATACAAACTACAGGTAAATTACTAGTCCATAAATACTTTTAGTACTTTTATTTAATCATTCCTACTAAATCAATAGTTTTGAGAATGATTGCAGTTTTTCTTCTGGACAGGTTGCCAGCAAAATCAAAGCAACGTATGATATTTAAGTATTGTCTTATATGTCGGCAATCCCCTTGCCACCCCACTTTTCATCAAGTGAGCCAATTACTTAAAACTAAAACCATTTTTGAGGTGGTCCTTCAGTCCGAACTTTCAGACACCAAATCCAAATATAGTTTCAAAAGGACCAACTGGGTTGTTGGTCCCAAAAACTAGTAAATTGATTTAGAAGGGTTTATTGTTTGATGTAAGGGCCTAACTTACAACAAATCATACAGCCTTCCGACCACAAATCATGGAGCAACAATGCGTCGAAATCCGCGAGGGAGGCCTTTGTTCGTGGAGTGAGTTGGTGCCAATGTTGGCCGTAGATGTTTGCCAATGCGCGTGATTGTAAACGAGAGGTATTTACTCTAAGGGTTAGCGAATACAGAGGAGCAATATACTTGAGCAGCTTTTATACATCATGTATATTTTAATATCAGCATAATATACTAACTTCTGTCCCGCGACTTCGTCCGTGGGGAAGTCAAATAACTATATCATGCATGCGTGTTTTCGCCTATGGCACTCAGCAATAAACCAGCTTTCCATCAGTAACATAATTTTGGTAATAGTATTAATACTTCCAGAGATTGCTTCTTCCAAACAAAAAACAAACAAACTTTACCTTTTAATAATATTAAATATACACAAAATGATCGGAAGCGTTGATAATGCGTTAGAAAACAAAGTCATTATTTTGAAAATATTTGCCAAAGAGATTCCCAAGTTGAGATAGCCGTCCTAATTGGGGTCACAAATTATAAAGAACCTCAAGTGTTAAAAAATACTAATAATCACTTTGTTTAATATCTCTACTAGGAGGCCAATTGTACTAATTAAATCGTCCAAAATCTAGTCGCTAAAAGGTCTAGTCTGTATAAAAAAGGTAGGTAAATTAGAGGCGTTTTTGAAAGATTGGGACTGAGATTAGATTACGCTCGTTCTTATGAGGAAATGCTAACGCTCTCGCCTGTTTTATTTCTGGTTTATGACGTTAATAAAATGAATTTTATTTACATTAAGTATCGACTATTTGTAGGCCTATGTTTTACTTTTAACTTTATTTAATGGGTTCTAGTGTTATTAGTAGTTCATTGCTTTAATAATTTGCTTTATACAAAGAAAAACAGGCAAAAGTTTCTATAGAGAAAAGGATCAGCCGTGTTTCCTCTTAAGTCATCATCATCTGCCTAGCCTTTTCCCAACTTTGGTGAGATCGGCCTCCAGTCTAACCGGATGCAGCTGAACACCAGTATTTTACACAGAGCGAATGCCTATCTGACCTCCACAACCCAGTAACTGGGTTCCTCTTAGGTAGTAGTAGATTTGCTCTCCAAGTTAAAACTAGAGTACCAACGATTACTAAAACGTTAAATTCAATAAATTTCAGTTTGTTTGTCCACGGTTATGATTCAACAAAATTTACTGCTTCTTGGTTGCATGATTTTACTCAAAAACAAATCACACAGTTCCTTACCCACAAATCACGTCCAACAATGTGCCAAACTCGAGCGAGGCCATTGTTTATAGGAGAAAGTTTGGCGCCAATGTTTGGCATGTTGGAGTACGATTGTTATTGTCTATAACTTTGCCGTCATATTTCATATTAAGTGTTTACAGTACCTTTATGCTGTAAGGGGTATAAATTATAGAGAGTGGATAGCCACTCTCCATAGTTAACACTAGCTGGTTAAGGAGACTGCAGTATTACAGTGAAGTTAAATCATGGTATGACATACGAAAAATTAATGAAACAAATAGTTAAGTGCGCGGAAACGGTTGTGGTTGGTTGACTAAATTACCAACAAGTAGTCACAGCAGCTTTAAACACGCTTGTCCTGGGGTAAAAGGTCCATTGCTCATTATAACAGCACCTTAAATTGGAAGAATGGATTAAATAATAGATTTTATGTGTCGCCATATACAGCTTAGGTAAAAATATGAATTAACCTTTTTTCATAAATTATACTATTACCCAAATTAAAATTAAGTCTATTCTGTAAAAAATGTACATCGGTAAATATAGGTGATGTGAGTTTGAGGCTAGCCCTAGCATCGTAAGGATTATAGCTCTTCTTAAGCTCACATCACCCTAATTCACCAAAAGATATAGAACTAGAAATTTTAGGACAAAAAGAATAGGGCCAGAACAAAAAGAACAGGGCTACTGTAAAACAATCACACATTACACAAAATTCCAAAAGGACCAAACATAACATGAAACAATATGAAAAAGCTGATCAATTCCAATTTGTATGCTGAGCGTTCACTTAAAATACAAACTGCGTATAACGGAATGTCAACAGACGGTTACGTTTTGACATTTGATTGATAAGCATCGGCTTTCATTGATACACGCATCCCGAATCCCAACCGACGATAGCGGATCTGAATTAATAATCTGAAACTGCTGATCCATTTTTTTTTATTTGTAACGAAAATATTTGTGATAGTTTTTACTGTCATAATAAATGTTCTAACGATAAATCTATTAGGTAACTAGGTACGTAATTGCAATAAATGTATTTGTAAAATCAGTTTGAAGTAGCCCCAGATGTTTTTTTGCTGTGTGAGAACTGGCCTCATTGAACCTAACATAGAGCTCATATTGCTTTGAAAACTTGGAAAAGTTAGTTTTATAACATTTTCATTCAAGTACATAATGATTTTTTTTTTTTTCAAATTTCCTTTGCGGTATGGAAATCATGACGAAACTTAAGAACAATCGCAATCTAAACCGTCTCAGTTTATCAAAAATGCGTCTAATTTACGATTGCGATTAGATTTTGATTAGTAGAATTGGACTTCTGGTTTCTCAAAGAAATAAACACCAATAATGCTCAAAGTATAAACACTTATTGAGACAATTGGAAACACCTTAATAACTAGATTCAAGTACCGAACTAATTGAATAGAACAACTACAATATTCAACTAACTACATTTAAATTGGATGGCTCAAAAAAATAATTCATTTAAAAAGTAATCTCACAAAATTATGTATTAAGACTTTACACAACTTGTGTATTCATATTCTAAATATTACGCCACAAACATTGGCCCGGGAGTCCAAACTCTCAAGGCCAATTTGGGTCCAAAACTATGATTTACGCTTGAAGTCCGTGGGGAAACCGAACTAATTTTACGGTTGTTTCCCTGTCACATTGTCTTCATAATACGGGCACAAATCGCGTAGGAAATTACTTCGCATTTGTTGTAATAGGCAGGAGTACGGTTATTTATGAGCAAAGGACCGCTTCCTATTTATTTGTACGCAATTCAGGCAATAAACGATTCATCTTTTGTTCCGAATACGAGTCAAACGGAATCTGAAGATAGTGCTATTGTGAATATTGTTTGGAATGGTTTCATAGCTATACATTGCTATTCAGTTTCTTCGTATTGTTTTAAGTAGGTAATCTGTGGAAAATGTAGTGGGTAATATACAAGGTGTAGTTTTGAAACCTCGTCAAACAGGAAGTGGCCGTTAAAGACATAAATAATCAAAGAAAATTATGTCACCTTCACAATAACTAATAAATATATTTTTATATAACTGTGTGCATGTAGGTTTATCGCCTCGCCTGTCTAAATCCAGCAGCAAGATGGCTAATACGAATCCAAAAATATTTTCTCTGTTTAAATAACAAATTAAATGAGAATTATTGTCAACTAACGTAACTACGATTATTACTATAATTTATCAAAGCATTAAAGTAATAAAAATCTTACCAAAATAATTCTAAAACGAACCAAAATTAAACAGTTTTATTTAATTCGTTTAATTCGTTTCTAGATTTATTTAAAGCTGCAAACATACATCTCTCAAATTAAAACAAAGCGCAAATAATAATAACCAAATAACACTCATTATTCTTGGGATAAAAGAGACATTCTTTGAAACCTCCGTATAACATGAAGATTTGTGGAAATAAATCTTGCTCAGTAACTCAGTGATACTGATGAGGTAGCTCAGCCTGCCATAGTGGGAAGTTTGAATCAATATCTATCGATGGTTGTACCGGTGCGAGGCCAACGGATCAACTGTTAGCCTTCAAGAAAGGTGGAACAGATATTTGTGTGTTGTTGGTTGTTGATGCAGGGTCAGTAAAATAGTTTTGAGTTGCTGAATTTTGGGAAAACTTTGAGTTTTACTTTTGTATTACTAGATTCCGCTTATAAATATGTGTTCTACATCTCAGCCTAATTCCATTTAGCTCCACAAAAACTTTCACGAGGCAATTTATGCAGTCATTTTAACATTGCAGCAATACTGCTGCGCTCGAAACCCAGTCGATTTCGATTGTATTAATTATGATAACATGAATAATCTGGAATGAAATCGTCGAAATAGAAGATATTCATAAGTTTGAAATTGTCAATATTGTTTCCTTTATTAGTTAACAGATGTCACTATTTCTTGACCAGTAATTGTCACCAGGCTTGCAACTTTGTCAGTACAAACTTGCAACACAATGGTGACCCACTTCCAGCTGTTGTATTGATTTGAAACTTAGCTCTGGAATTCGATTGGAAATTGTTATAGTTTGAAGATTTGCGAAATCTGTTGTGAGTTCTTAGAAATGTTGCTTAACTATACTTGGAGAGGTATTTCAAGTATGGTTTCTCAACATTCCAATGGTTTCAAAAACTTGAATTTTGGTACTTCGGAACTTCATTAGATTCCATTCCTACTATTATAATAAACTCGAAAATTTACGAAAAACTACAGAACGGATTTTGATGAAATTTAAGCTTATACACCAGAATGATACATGGGCTATATTTTATAAAAATACTGAGAGCTTTGAAGTTTACTAGTTCCTTTCTAAAGATGCATTTGATAACGATGTCGCAGTAAATAGAAATGTTAACCATTACTACTAACTACTTTCAAAAATCTTTTACGTGACTTATTTTTTAAGTGCTTTTCTTCCTGCAAGAGCAAAACGCTAACATTATTTATTGATTTATAGTTCCTTTTATTTCAGAAAATATGTACCTAAAAACACACTAATCAATTAAGAAAACACGGCCTATTCTGTACAAACGAATTCGACCTAAAAACAAAATACGACTGCGAACACAAGGACCAAATGATACGTTGTATAAACTTGCCCCAAAAAAGGGACTGATTTCAATATATATAATGTAAATTCTCTCTCACAGCGACCGAAGACCATCACGCCTACTTTCGTAATGGATACTGTCAGAACGCAGGAAATATTATAATGCACAAGTGTGTGCGCAAACACAAGTGCACTCCCTTTTCCGTTACTCTGTTAGTCCGATGAGATGGTATTCCGACAAGACGGAATAGAGATTAGATGCAGGACGAACGGCTTTACGTGCGTCCCGTGGTACAGAGGTGTCACACCATCAACTTCCAAACTCTGGACTGTTTCAAAGAAATTCCTAATGGAAAACCTAATCGGGAAATTGAACCAAGGACCACACGCTCAGCAGTCGCTCTTGGTAGGCACGTAGAAATCGTATCAACCAATAAAGAAAACACGACCTATTCTACACAAACGAACTCGACCTAAAAACAAAATACGACGGCGAACACAAGGACCAAATGATACGTAGTATGAACTCGCCACAGAACGGGGACTGATCTCGATATGGCCTCATCAGTGATACTCCTTGGCCCAGTTGCTGGGCAATCGAGGTCGTATCCTTTCTCTGCACTTTCTTTTGTAGTTTCAATACAGCTAGTTTTTGAAGCGAAATGGCGTTGGGAACGTAGTTTTATATTTTGTTAGGAAATTGTGTTTGAAAAGTGTCATTTTTGCTTTGCATTTGTGTGGTTTCCGACGAAAAATGGAAAAAGAAACGACCTCGTTCGAAAGTATCTATTCTTGGAGATTGAAACTTTGCGTTCACTTGATCTTAACATAGCATAACAACACGACTGTGTTCCCCGAAAGGGTTAGTAAAGATGAATAGTACACTCGCATTTCTCCAGTTACGTTTAAGTCCAATCGCGGCTCCTGAACGTGGGGTTATGGGTTTGATTTTGAGGTCGGACAGATTATCAAAAGTTTTTCTATTAGAAATTTTACAAAAGCGGCCTCGTGTAATTTGGCGTTTGATGGTAGAACACCCCCGTGATTTAAAAAGCTTGTAAAGCCGGTAATCTTTTACCAGTAAAGAGCAAATCTGTGTTTGCGCTCACACCGACCTATTGGCATCAATGGAGCCCAAATACAGACTGAAAACATACCCAGCCTTAGCCTGGAGATCATACAAAATAGTTATAAACTCTTAGTTTCGGATCAAAGGACCAATACTTAAACTCCAAGATCCCAAGTACCATCAATGCTGTCGACGAAATACAACGTATGATCAATGTCTATTCTGGAATTATTAGACGTCGATGTGTCTCAGTTAAACCGAGAATTCATGCCGAACATGACAGGTGTTACTAACTATTGTCGCTCCTTACATGTTATCATTTAGATTTATGTCTGTCTTTACGTTGATCGTACGTATAGAGAAATAGTAGCTTCAACCTCTACATACATACATAACATCACGCCTGTAATCCCCGAAGGGTTAGGCAGAGGTGTACCCATTAGTATAACCACATTTCGCCAGTTATGTTTAAGACCCATGTAATAGGGGGCGAGCCTATTGCCATCAACCGGGCACAAATCCAGACTCCGAGGCTGCTACTGAGAAATTCCTGATGAAAAAACTCAATAACACTTTGCCCGACCTTTGAATCGAACCCAAGACCTCATGCACAGCAGTCGTGCTTTGCGACCACTAGACCAACGAGGCAGTCAAACAACCTCCTCTAACCTCTAATATTTTAATATTGCTTAGTTATTTTCACTGTTGATTTTAAACTCTTGCGCGCACTGACGGGAGCGTTTCAAATTCAACAGTGCGCAAGACAAACTTATGTATACTAAAACAACACTGAGTTCAGAGATCGTGGTAGGTTTCAAGACCTAAGATTAACAACGACCGTATTTATTTTTATGCGTCAAAAATATCACTAATTTGCCTATATTTTTGACTAGTTTTTGACATTACTTGTCGCCAGCTGAAATTGCAACTTGAATTTGAACGTTTTTAAGCACGAGAATTGACCTTCTTGACAGTGAAACTAGTTTACGACTTGAATTTTAACGTCATTTAGTTAGAAGAATTGGCTTTCAGATATGTTCTACAATTATTTAGTTTATTGATTTGACTCTTCTGCAAAATATAATAAAATATACGAATAAATAAATCAATTGAATAATAAATACTGCTTGACAAGGAATAACTTAGTAAAACTAGAGTACATCACAAACTGTACTAATCGGAGCGATTACAGAAACCTATTCAGAATCAAGGCAAGACCATTTACCATTACGACTATTGCCTAGCAATACAAAGTATCATTTCAAAATCAAAGTCAACTACATAAAAAAGGTACGTTACATTGAGCGGGAATAACGTACCATACCAATATTATGTGCAAAATCCACATAGCTAGCGTCACAATTCGGAAGCAATAACCCCAATAGCTACGCCGTAGACGGCTACGGCGTAGACAGCTTTTTTTTTTTTTTTTTTACCGATGGGAAATCATCAAATGACTTCCCCCGCCCTGGGCGGGGCGGGAGGGAGTGTCAGACTTTTACTGACTAAAACCCATCCATGTTCCTTCTTGTGCCCTTTGCGTTCCGGGGGCGCGGTATCTCTTTCGAACAACCCGCAGAGGCGTAGACAGCTACGGTGTAGTTATATAGTGCTACGGCGATTGCTACGCGTGTATTATTTTGTGGGTATTTTTTTTGTATTCGTGTTGATTGTGAATTACTATTGTGCAATGTATGAAGCCATTTTGTTAGAGGATAGGCAGAGGTATGCTTACATTTAGTTGCTGATTATTTTATTCTGAATCTTTTTAATACGAAAGTCTTAGTGGCGACTATGGCAAAATGCTGCAAAATATAAAAAATTTTTCTTCTTCTTCTTCTATATATTGATCACCAAGTTTCTCAAGGCGTATTGGCGATGTCTGACTTATGTTAATTGTAAGTCCCATTTCTAAAAATTATTGCATACGTAGACAAAATTAAATTACCGACTTAGTTAAGTAGGGCTATTAGATTTTTTTTCAATTATATTCAAAAGGGACTTTGACCTTGACTTTATTCTTGACTTTGACTTTGACCTTGACTTTGACTTTGACTAAACTAAACCTAGTCCAATAAAACTAAAACGTAGCTAAGTATACCAAAGAAACATTACCCAAGTCCTTTCACCACGCTATCGTAAACCGTTCTGACCCTAATAACCTGAACTGCTGATCGATTAGTGATACCGTAGATGTTACTCCGATACCAATTTAATTTACAAATATAAAGGCCTTTTGACTCAGCACTTTAACACTTAATGTAACTATTCTGTACAGCTTTTAACCCCTCCAAACTATTTTCAAAGTAGGCGACAATAGACCAACTGGGTCAGACTGGAACCCCTCAGTCTGAAAGTGTATCCAAGCTATTGTTAGTACGAAATAGTTTGTGATAGGTGGCCATATTTTGGGCTAGATTTAGGCTGGAAAGCCGAGCGTGATATTCTGAGATCTAGGCTATGTGAATACTGTAATACATAGAATTTATGAACACGTGTATTGTTGATTTAGGTCTGGATTTCGAGGAAGAAAGAATGTTTGGGAAGAATAACATAACATCACGCCATTAATAAAGGGATAGGCAGAGGTGTACACATGAGTACACCTATATTTCGCCAGGTATATTTAAGTCCCATGTAATAGGCGGCGTGCCTATTTTCATCAACTGGGCACTTATCCAAACTCCGAGGCTGCTACTGAGAAGTTCCTGATCGAAAAACATACCTGATAATACTTTGCCCGACCTAGGGATCGAAGTGAAGACTTCATGGTAAGCAGTCGCGCTTTGCAACCACTAGACCAAAAAACGAAAATAGTTTAGGAAAAGTTCGAATAATTAAATATACTAGCTTCTGCCCACGACTTCGTCCGCGTCAAAATTGACATATCATCACACGGGAACTGTACATTTTACCGGGATCAGACAAAATGCCTGAAGGAACTTTTACAGAAATGAATAATAATATAGCCAAAGTTTACTGTTGGTCTAACCTTGAAAATTATGAACAAAAAATCAGCTGCTCCATGCATTCTGATAGTGAATATTATACTTTAGAATAAAACAACTTATATTTTTTAACCATAATATTATCTGAAAGAGGTTTCTTAAAAAAATAACTTGTAAAATATTACTTAATAAGTGTAAGTAACAATAAGCCTTAAGTGGCACTCACAAGAGAGGTTTTCGTTTATCTTTGCATAAAACAACAGACACAACTAACGGCTAAGTTATTATGCACATATCATATTAAGCGGAATTAAATCTAACTAACAGTCAGACGTCATTCCGCTAATGTATAATGAAGTCTGACTATAAAGGCATAGAATGGGTGAGTTCATTTGTGTAATAATTATGACAGTTTGACAGTTTTTGTATAGAAACTATGTACAAAAATACTACTTCTCTTAGGTTTTATGTTTAGTTTAATTAATGAGAATGTCAAGATATATTTATGAATGAAGGGAAATTATGGCAAATTGCTATTCTTCAAATAAACGTTATCTAAAGGTTAAAATATTCATCCTTATAAAATAACGTAAATATCTATTTAATAAGACTGCCTCGTTGGTCTAGTGGTCGCAAGCGCGACTGCTGTGCATGATGGTCTTGGGTTCGATTCCCAGGTCGGGCAAAGTGTTATTGGGTTTTTCCATCAGGAATTTCTCAGCAGCAGCCTTGGAGTCTGGATTTGTACCCGGTTGATGGCAATAGGCTCGCCCCCTATTACATGGGACTAAAAACATAACTGGCGAAATGTGGGTGTACACCTCTGCCTAACCCTTCGGGGATTACAGGCGTGATGTTATGTTATGTCAAGATATATATGTCAATAAAGGGAAATTATGGCAAATTACTATTCTTCAAATAAACGTTATCTAACGGTTAAAATATTAATCCTTATGAAGTAACTTAAATATCTATTTAATAAGCACTATCTTATCTTCAGATGAAGAAACCTTATCTTACTGAACTAAGTAGTAAACAACCCCCATTTATTTCTGGTCCTTATGCTTATTCATCTTCTTCATCTTTTTGTATATCTTTTATTATGTCACTTTATGTGCAGTCAATATTAGTATTTAGGGTCGTCAGATATTTTATTTTCTTAGTAAAACTTACAGCTCACAGAATATATATATAAACAAATAACTAAAATTAAGGCCAATTACAATAGAGTTGAAGTTTTCTTAGAAACTGGTCGATGTTTTAGTTTGAAACTTAACTTAATTAATGAACTGTTTATTATCTACTTTATAAATAGATTTATATTTGAAAACATCTACCGGACGTGGGCATTTAAATCGAAACAATCAACAGCAAACTCTCTCTTCTCCCAACGTCAAACAAATCCTCCATAATTATTAACAGTATTCATTAAAAGCGTAAAAGCATTATGAACTAATAATAACAATGCGCCCGCCGCAGCTATTAACTTGTAGCGGTAAGTTTGTCGCCGCCACAATGGATGTTGTGTTGTATTGTGTGCACGCAACACTTTGACGTGTGGTACAAGTTAGCAGCGCAATTTTAAAAAAAACTAAATTTTTGACTTTTTAAATAAATAAAACAAAAACAAATTAATAAAAATTGAATTGTCTGTTTGCAATGTCAAAATAATTGTTTTTACTCAATAAAATATGTTTAATACGAAATTCACACGAAAAATTTTTTTTTTCATTTTGCATTTCTGTCTGTTTCATCTCCGAAATCATTAGACCGATTTTTCAGGACTTTCACTGACATAGCTGATCTTATAAAAAGTCAATCTGCCTAGCTTTTTCCAAACTATGTTGGAGTCGGCTTCCAGTCTAACCGGATGCAGCTGACTACCAGTATTTTACATGGAGCAACTGCCTATCTGAACTCCACAAGTCATTGATAAGACTGGTTGTCAGACTTTCGAGCTCCTAACGACTCGTAACGACAGCCGGGACGAACGGCTTAGCGTGGTATCCGAGACACGGAAGACCCTCAGTGGTCTCCCATCCATGGACCAACCCCGGCAAGCGCAGCTTAACCTGGTCGACTCGTGCGGTTATTATTACTAAGCCACAAGCTCCTCTACTGCACTACACTCAAAATGAATACCAATTACTCAAATTAATCGCAGCAATAATTTTTCCAATTCACAGATTGATTGAAATACTTGTTTTAATTTACAATCGAATTGTTTCAAATTAATATTTGCATTGAAACATTGTTAATACACGCCAACGGTTATTCCTTTTAGCTTTTATATCAATTTCACTGAAATAATATTTTAAGCAAAGTTTGTTTCAGAAATCGTTCTTTGACGTCATTAATGTTTTATTAATATTGCTACTCATTTGACGATCGTTTTATACTCGCGTGTAGCTACTTTTGAACTAACTTTACCACAAATGTAGCTTTAACCTTTTCTATAAAGCGTGGAGACACTTTAACGAAACCGAAAGTTCATCTATATAAACAAAAATTAATTGCCGAAATGTATGTACCCGCATAACTCACGAATGTCTGGACGAATTTGGATAATTATGTTGTGTTCTTTATTGTCAGGGCAAAGATTGTATAAAAGAAAACCGAATAAAGGTTTTTACCAAAGACACGGGTTCAAAAAACCACGTGAAAGAAGTTACTGGGAGCAGCTAGTATATTATAAATGATTTTTTCAGCATTGCAATATTTTTTATTACAGACCATAACTGGTTTTTTTTTTAGAAAATAATTAAAAAATGTTTTAAAACTGTGTATTTAAATACCCCCGCCACCCCTGTTATATTCAATTTGATATATGCAAACAGTAGGTACCATAACCAGCGATTTATCACATAATAAGTAAAAGCCTCATAGTTCAATTAATTAAACAAAAACAGAATACTGAACATTTATTATTTATGTACCTAATTTCTCTTCTAAAATTGTAAAACATTTTATCAAATCTCTAGACGAAAATAAAAAAGGTTAATTGAATAAAAATATATGATTAAAATTCCTTCAATTTATCTCAGAATAACTGATTGCTAGTTTTGAATATTTAGTATGCTATGGCCAAGATAATTAGTCTGAGTGTAATTTATATTGGTCCTTGGAGTCCTTCAATTTACAAAATGTGGTCCTTTGAATTCAATCGTACTAATTGAATTGATGCAGTTGTTTATGTAAATAATATTATTATTCATGTCTATACTTGGAGTTCATAAACCTTTGTTTTAAATACATAAATACATAGGTTGTAGTCGGCAAACGACATTCATTTAACAAATACTTACTGTGTGATAATTTTTTAGCTGACATTTTTACGCCGGTCCTTTTTAAGTAAATGACATGTTGCTGATAGCATATTATATGGTACCAGCCTATTATTGTCCCACAGCAGAGGAAAAGCCTTTTCTAATTCTCAGAAATAATTCAGATACGCTATATTATTTGAGTCTACAATACAAACAATAGCACACAAATAGCATACAGTTCAAAGAAAAAGGCGAACATATCATAAAAAATGGGATAAAAAAATAAAATACGACATTAAACTATCCAATACAAAACACATTTCTTTACCTGACCCACAAACCCTAAAGAAAACAAGCCGAATGTCCATCAAATTACTAACAATACGGGTCCAAACGGGTCCAATACAACCCTCCCAGAAAATATTCCCGTATCAACACAATAGCTGTGACCCAACCCTATCTATACTCAGGACACGTCTCTGAACCTAATAGGTCCTCCGCGAAAGCCTAACAAAAGGCTAGACGCCGGGAATACTAATAAAATACGTCTTACCAGGTGTGGGCGATATGGCAGACTAAGCCTGGTCTAAAAGTTTGAGAAGTAGAATTGGGAAGTCTGTTGAAACTTGTGCTAGCTATTTATTTATTTAAATAAAGTATACCAACAGCATTTACATATAGCATTGACAGTACAGTACAAAGTATTTATGATAATGTATTATTTAATGTATACGCCAATTAAATACGGTAAACATAGCTTACATTTTTTTTGTGCTACGCCTATCTGCTCTTCTCTTAGTAAGAAGTGATGCCTGTAAACAATTACACTGCGTAGATGCATTTAATCTTCTAACTAACGACCACTCAACGAGGCGTTTGCTTTCAATTACAAACGTTGTTAAAGCACCTGGTGCCTCACCTTACCGATCGTTAGTGGTTAAAACTACGACCGGGGAGACGAATAGTCTCCTTGGTCCTTAGAGGCGCCTAGTATTCTTGTGTTATTTGCTGCATCCTTAAGGAAAATTGAGCTCTCTTGATGTAGAATTTGTAAAAAAAAACATTTCAACTTGTGTGAATAGCGATAAAATTCACCCGACTTTTGGTCGTCGCCTATCTCGATGGAGAATGGGTATAAGTAAGTACTCTGGAAATATTATAGTGCACAATTTGCGCAGCGGAGGACCAATAGATTAACGTTTTTTCCAAAGCATGGAAGCCCACCAACTTCCAAACTCAGGGCTGCTACTGAGAAATACCTAATAGTAAAACCTAGTTATACTTTGCATGATGTGGAAATCGCAAGACTCCACGCTCAGCAATCGCACTGACAACCACACAACCAACGGGGCAGGCGGAAGCGTAACATGTTTTCTATCTAGAGTAAAAGCCTTATGTAAAAGCAATCACTAAGTTCACTACACCGTGCACCGTTTAAAAATTCACTCAAGGATAAATTTCAATGATTCACAGACAACTCTACGAATATGAATATACTAACAGCTTTCGACACAGCAATTAAATGAGCAGCCATCCACCACCCCCTATGCATTTGCTCTAAAATATTCGATGCAATATAAACCTTAACACATAAAATTTAAAGCGTGCATTCGAATGGGATCACATATTTCTAAAATGTGCATTCAAATTCCAACTTTAACGCATAAAATTCAGGGTTTAAGTTTGAACTGGTGTGGTTGTTTAGTGGGAGAGATCGTATCAATAAAAATACGAGGTTCGATTTTGTAAATCTGTGAACGTTGTGAGAGGACCGATTACAGTAATGGTTCGTCTGAATGCTATTTTGTTGATTAGGAACTTGTGGTCTTTGAATTAGCAGCTTTTGTATGCTTTTGTGTCTACTAGAGCGATGAGCGATGTTTTTACCTGTGGTTACTTGATAAATATATGGTATAGAACTTCAAGGACCAATAGACCCTCCATTGGTCCTTTGAGCACGAATAAAAATACTAACCTATTATTGTAACACAGCAGAGCAAAATTCACACCACGCTTGCTCAAAGCGAATTGACGATTTCAGATTTATATTAACTATAAGTGTAGTTTACCCCACGATGTTCGTCTTCACCGATGTCAGTGATATCCAAGACAAACTTACAAAGGTATATAAATTAAAAGAGTGAAATTGGTTCATAACAAACCTCTAGGCCATCAACCAACGTAACATAACTTAGTTGTTTATTATTTTCTAAAACCATAGTAAGACCCTCGTGCCTTTTCTGTATGAGAAGAGGCCTTTGCGCCGTAGTGGGACAATAATAGGCTGGTATATATTATAGAAAACTGTTTCCTTTAATGGATTTAAGTTGAAAACAGAACACACCAAATCTAAAATTAATTCTCTGACAGCTAATTAATCATCAACTAACTTCACAAACGTTTAACATAATGATACTTTAATACCTCTTTCTTCTGTCTCCCCAAAATAACTACAATTCACACAAAACATATCTAACTACATTGCTAAACCCATGTTAACTTAACACAATTAACTGAAAGTGAGTATAATCTCTCAATTCGTTGCTAACTTAACCAACGGTTAAGATTGAACTGTTTAACTTCGTTTAATTAAAGTGTCTCATTAGAAGTAAGCTGAAATAAATAAAGGTAATGCCTCCCTTGGTAGAGTAATTGGTTTTAATATGTTGCGGTTGGTGTACTGGTAATTATGTGGTGTGTTCGCTATCATAGTGTTATGTGCTGTGGTTTGGTGTGAATTATTATAATACATAGCAATGTGTTGCGTCAGTGACTATTCTATTTATATGGTAGACAGATAATCAATAGTTGCTTATTGATTATGTCTATCATATCTGCCTAGACCTTGCCCTGTCTTTAAAACGCTATAATTCAGGTATAGTTTGGTGCTAAACATGCCTAAGGTCCACTCTCCAAGAGAGAGATTAAAAAATCAAACTTAAAACTCAATACCAATTATTGGGACAAAGTTCCTTAACGCGATATAACTAGCAAAAAACCGTCACGTGAAGAAAATGTGTTATGCCGCTCTTCTAGGTGTCATTCTCTCTCTTTCTCTTTCTCTTTGTCTCTTTCTAATATATACGGGTGTGAGATTCGTGGTGCAAATGCACGGCCAGCGCCTCTAAACACATGTAAATTTTATTTGAACAATTTGTGGAAGGAAACTGGTCCTTTTTACTTTCAAAGTGCGCCAATAGCCACATCAAAAACACTTGGTGTAAATCATGACTATATCTGACGCTAAACTTAAAGGTTAACAAAGAACTTTAACTTAGTCCACAATTTGTCAACCCGCATTTCATTTTATCAACTAAAACTAGTCTAATAATACCTTTATCACTTAGTCTTTCTGTCCGCACGCAACATAAAATAAATGAGTGTTCGCCACCAAATGAATTGGTAACTAACAATACAATTACGTTTTGAAATCATTGGCAGCAACAATTAATTAGTTATGATAAATTGTAGTTCATCGCTTTTATCATGTACGTTCACCGAAACACTAATTTAATTTATGCTGATTAAGCACCTATTGTTATCTAGATTTTGTGTTTTGTTGATGTTATGTATGGGGTTATCAAGTAATATTTTACAAGGGATTTTTTTAAGGGTTCCGTACAACAGGACCATGTCTGTCTTTCATAGGGCTGTTTATTTTCAATCGTAATAAGTAGACACTTAAAATGTTCATTGATTTTGTATTACTATGGTCTACTATAATTACGAACATATAATTAAAGGGTGTTACAGGGAACGTTATTTTTTAATAAACTGCTTAATAAAAAAAATTAACCCTTTGGGTGTGAGTCGGACTCGCACTGGGCGGGTTTTCTTTTATTCGTAAATAAATTCGTACTAGCATGTCACCATAATTAAGAAGACAAATTCAAATATCGAACATATTAAAAAACAAATGACTCACGATGGCGGGATCCCTCCGACGAACACATCGGAGTTTGAATTAAACTTTCCGAAGGCGAACTCTTTCCCGCGCGAAGTCTTACTCTGCGTGATGCCATCCACTGTTAAAGACGTGTGCTCGTCACGACGCGCCACCTGGTGAGGAAAGCGGGAATTAGTTAAGTAATGAGCATGTTTACAGAAGCTTTTACAGCTGTCTTACGCTGTAAAGAGTAACGGTATGTAAGTACAGGCTAAGTTTTAGTTCGCTGACTATTTTTCAGAGGATGGAAGAATGAAATATTTAATAAAAAAAGGTTGTTCCATTCAAGGTGATTATAATGAAGTGTATTTTTATATGGAACAGCTGTTCCTTTTATATATTTCAGTATTGGTCCTAATAGAAGTAGTTTTATTCTTGGGTTTCAGTTTCTTTAGTTTTCTTTGCTTTTACTCTTTGAATTATGGCCAGTTTCAGACCTGACGTAGACGTTTGTGATATACATCTTAATCCGAATAAAGCACTTATTTCCTTGCTTGACTGCCTGATATTCTTAAACGAATCTTGCAAACTTCCCTTTTCAAGAAAAAAATATACAAAAAATATAAAACCACTACGGCAATTAATACACGGCACCGCGCACCGCCGCGGTAGGCGGTGAAGCGGATCTTATGTCGCAGTGGCCTCTATGAAATCCGCTAAAGCCTTCGAGATGAGATTCGCTTCACCGCCTACCGCGGCGGTGCGCGGTGCCGTAAGTCAATCGCCTAACATCTGCCGCGACTTAGTCGCGTTTTCGATATTTCGTGATGAGCGAGTTTTGCTTTTATATATTCAGATTATTAGTTTAATTAGACTATTAGCTATAATTATTGTTACAGGCCTTCAATGTACCAACACGATTACTAACACAAACATCGATCATAAATTCATAACACTTTGGTGATCGATGTTCGCTCGGTACACTCGTGTCAAAATGGGTGCACATCTTTAGAACTATAATTAATTATCGTGTCATTCATTGCGTATCCGTGAGGGGGGATTAGTGATGCTTGTGTGACGTCATTAGTTCATAGATGGATTTACTGCCTTTGTTTAGAGATAATCTTAGTGGGCTTTTATGACACTGCGGTAGCTGTGGTATGGAAAAGGTATTAGAGAAACTTAACTGCAGGTATTTATAACTAACATACACAAACAACCAGACCCGTATAGGCCACACAAATTATTGTTTCGATCAGGAATTGAACACGCGACATGCACACCTACCTATAAGATCTGTATATTTTACTGTTACCAATATTTTACAAATAATAAATGTTTATTGATTATTTTTATTGATTATTGCACAGCAGCCAATCGATCAGCGACTGCGCCAATATTAAACAACCATGTCGTCAATATTATGAAGAGGCAAGGCAAAATCGTTATTTTGAAGAGGTAATCTTTTCAAATACTTATCCGATCACAAACAATCTTTCACTGATAGAAAGCAACACTATTGCCGAATGTTATAGGATATGTTTCATGATATGCTTCCAAGCGGACGAAGACGTGGACACAAGTGTGTGCCAGTATTGCTAGTTATATTTATTAGCGTCCCTCTGCAGCCTTAGGAAGCAATAGGCAGCAGGGAGCAAGCAGTATCCACACAATAGTAGAACTAATGACAGGGGCGCTAATTTCTGAATACTGATAGCTTACCATTAAGTTTCTTACATAATGGAGTTTTGTTAGAAACACATAACATAACATCACGCCTGTAATCCCCGAAAGGTTAGGCAGAGGTGTACCCATTAGTACACCCACATTTTCGCCAGTTATGTTTTTAGTCCCATGTAATAGGGGGCGAGCCTATTGCCATCAACTGGGCACAACTCCAGACTCCGAGGTTGCTACTGAGAAATTCCTGATGGAAAAACCCAATAATTTCTGGGTTCAGGAAATTCCTGATGGACCAACGAGGCAGTCTTTTGTTAGAAAGTAATTGTGTAAAGTAAATGCCCTAATTTGTTTGACCCCTTTAAAAGAAGTTGGGGGAAATTAATTGGTCAGATATCCTAGGAGCATATTTACCCTCAATACCTAGCCAAACAAGTACGTCGTTAAATCGACTCACCTGAACTTTATGCCAATGTCCATCATTGAGGTTGCTGCCAACAGTGATAATCTGCGCCCCACCCCCCAGGTTATACCTCAGTCGCAACGCTCCATTAACAAGCTTCAGTTCAAAAAAATCATAAGTGCCACCGTCATCCGTATACAAAAGTAGACCGTTTGGCTGGTCAGTTTTGAATTCTAATTCGAGTGTCCCGTTCAGTCCGGCGTTCCATTTGCGAAATTGCGAGTACGGGTTTTGTTTGTCGAGTACAAACGCGAAGTTTCTGTTGAAGGATAGTGAGAGGAGGCAGAACAGTATGTAGCGCATCGTGGCGACGTCTGACGGCATGGCTTGTCGACACGTCACAACACGCCCGAGGAGTGGCTCCTTCTGCGTTTCATTTCTTGCGGCTGAAACAAACAAAAGAAAAGCTAGTTTAATTATTTATTTTCAAATTATTTTGATTACAATACCAAAAAAACACAAAACAAAACAAATATTTGTTTAGGGAGAAGATTTGTTTTGCTGTGATCTATGTGTATGATAGAGTAGACGTATAATACAGTCAAAAAGCCTCGCCTTCTGATTTATAAATACGAAGTTCTGGACTAAAATTTTATCTAAATCTGAAGACGTAATAAAATCGTAGCGAAGTCAAAACTGTACATTAAAAAAAAAAAAGAGAAATTGTTACGAAGCCGGAGAATGATTCTAATGCGGAAAATATAGGTTTTAGATTTTTTTCCAGTTTGTCTGTTTGTTTGTTATAGCATCACGCAAATACTGCCGGATAGATTTTGTTCAAATTTTGTATGAATATGCCACATTGGTCGTATTAGTCTATAGGCTATAAATTATCACGCTATTTGCTTTATGAGATAAACAGATGCTTTAATTACTGTTTTAAGTATTATATATTAGAAGAATCTAAATACTAAATATTTAGATTCTTCTACTCATTCAATTCCCAAAAACATCTACGTCATCACGTCTTTTTTGTCGCATGACAGATGAGATCACGAAGGGATGCTGACTGTACCATCCCCCTAGCGTTATCCCTTAGTCACCTTTTATGAGCCCCATGGGATATAAAGGGTCCTCATATCCAACCCCTAGCTATCCCTAGAGGATAAGCTGGGCTCTAAACTAGCCTATCATAGTTGCACGAAGGGTAGTAGGCAACGTTTGTGGTACTTTAATAAGTCATCGTGTGTTGGTAATTTAATGGAACTTCAATGGCGCAGTGACGGAACCATTTGAAGAAAAATGGCAGCTTCGGTTTGTGCGACGAGACTTTTTTTGTCAACACTTAGGTAATATTATAAAGATGTAAAGTTTGTTTTTGTGTTTGAACACGATAATCTCTAGAAGTAATGGTCCGTTTTTTGAAAATTCTTTCGCTTTTTGAAAGCTACGTTATTCCTGAGTGCTATAAGCTATATAATATTTTTCAAATTAAATGGGAATCCGTAAGAAAATTAACGCGAAAGTGATCGCAAGAAGAATCTAGTTTTTCTTAAGAAAGGATAATATGAAAGTAAGAACACTGTTAAAAAATATGTGACCATATGTAGTGAAATCCAGATGTCCATTTTTCAAGATTTCTTTAAAGCACTACCAACTACTACTAAAGCACATCCAAGAATATTATCCTTCACAACTCCTAATTAAAACCTGGAAATTAAAAAAAAAGAAACAAATGAGAAATTCGCAGTCTCATTACTCACACAAACTTCACTAACACGATAACACAGAATAGAAAATATTCCTTACAACAACAAAACATAAGCACAGTATGCTAGAAAATAAATGTGACTCTAAGATACACTATCTTGTGCAGGTAAAAGGCACTTGGTTTTACAAAAGAGCTGCAGTTGCTGAAGAATGTAGGCCGACGGAAATGTGATGCACGAATGTCTGGAGGCGGCATCGTAATGGACAAATAATGAGCAGAGAGACTTTCAAGTGTCTCAAGGTTTTTTGTAAGATAGAGAAAAAATATATGCAAAATATGGTAACGAGCAGATGGTGCATCTTTGGTCTTTTATTTAAATATGTACTAGGTAGTTAGCATAAATAAGGTAATGAGTTTTTAATAACCTCGTAAAATCTGAACTAATATTATAAATGCGAAAGTATGTTTGTATATAAAGGCAACCATTACTGACTGATTGATCCGTCAACACATAGCTCGAACCATTAAACGAATTGTGCTAAAAGGCAGGCAGATAGTTTAATAAAGTAGGCATGCGCTAAGAAAGGATTTTCTAATATACAACCCTAAGGGGATGAAATGGGGGTTTAAGGGGACCGACATTCACGCGGACGACGTCGCTGGCTTAAGCTAGTTACAAAATAAAGGTTTGATTAGGTGTGGGTGGTAATTCTTTTAACTTTTAGAAACGTTTCCATTCTAATCCCAGTACCTATCAATTTGTCAAAAATGTCTCTCACTTACCAATTTTTTTTTTGACATTGTGATGTGATGTGTCTGAGATGAGATCGCGGATTTTGAACGTTTTTAATTAGTAGAATTGGACTTTAGATTTTACGCATAGATATAGCCAGTATAACGTGGATGTGTTTGTTGTGCTCAGTAACCAACCTTACCGCTGTTGTGATTAAAGCTTAAAATCATTTACAAAATAATTGAGTATTTATTTGCAGGTACTTTCAAATACCAAACTTTTACCTTTTAAATACCGCTGCACATAATAGGTACATCCCTAAGAAAATCTGAGCGCCAAAAAAGGCTATTCATTTATGCCTCGTCCAAAAGTTCTTGAGTGAGAGGGTCATTCCAAGCGGGAAGCGCCCAGTCATCCCGCTGGAGCGGAAAGTTGGCACCGACCCCGGATTTTACCGGTACCAGCCGGTTTTTTACCCAGTTTTTTTCGGCTCGAGACGATTTTCCCGTCCGACGACTGATTTGACGTGCTCTTGTACGAAACTTCTCGATTTGTTGAGCTTGCCTTTTTTTATTTTTCAGTTCTCTTTAGTACCGTTCTAATTATTTGTTTAGGTAATTAAAGCGAGTATCTACCCTAACAAATTATAACGGTACTCAAACACCTATTAATGTACTTTTATATGGAAAAGAAAGATGATCAAAAGTAATTTCGTATCCACTAATAACAAGTAATATACATTGAAAAAAAATTCAAAACAAGTTTTTATATTTTCCTAGCTTTTCACCGCAGCTTCGTCCGCGTCAAAGTTAATTCCTCCAAACAAACTTTGGACCCCCGTTACATCCTCTTAGGGGCTGAATTTTGAAAAATTCTTTCTAAGCAGACGTCTACTAATTATAAACTACCTCCCTGCCAAATTTCGCTTTTATACATTCAGAAAGGTCAGGTGCGGAGTACTCGTAACCGGCGTGCTTGTATGACGAGATGTATGAACGTAGATGAGGCGAAAGGAGTATGTAAGGATCGTAGCAGGTGGCGTTCTGTAGTTTCTGCCTACCCGCATGGGAAAAAGGCGCGAGTTTATGTATTCACATTTAGATTTCATGCAATGTGCATATGTTTTCAAAATTCCAGCTCAATCGAACACCGGGAAATGACTCAAATTTAACTTGTAAGATTTGATTAAGTTCCTAATATGGTCACTTTCCGGCTGCACCACCAAGTGTTTTCAAACACCTCTGAATCAAGTAAATACTTTACCTTTCTACCTCAGTCTGGCAGACCAATGTGCGAGTATAGGAAGGTTAAACATTTTTCCTCTGAACTAGGTGACAAGCACCCTCTTGCAGCAGAGTCAACGGAACTCCACACAAGAGGGCGCGCCAGTAAACGTCGCACACACGCGGGGATAAATCAAACGTTTTATACATTGTACACGGCTCTCTTACCGAGGAGGTAGCTGGTGGAATCTTTTGTGGGGGATAAGTGTTGTGAGGTTGCGATATACTGATTTGTACTGCTTATGGTGCAGCTTTGTATACTTGTAAATTTCAAGACGCTGTTATAAAATACATTAGTGATCAATAAGTGAAGTGATATTATCACGAGCGATTTTATCCTCATAAGTGTTATTGGGTTTTTCCATCAGGAATTTCTCAGTAGCAGCCTCGGAGTCTGGATTTGTGCCCGGTTGATGGCAATAGGCTCGCCCCCTATTACATGGGACTAATAACATAACTGGCGAAATGTGGGTGTTCTAATGGGTACACCTCTGCCTAACCCTTCGGGGATTACAGGCGTGATATTATGTTTTATGTTATAAGTGATCAATTAAAATTACGACACCTGGGGGCCTACCCCCATCTCATAATGACGGGCCTGTTGGTCTAGTGGTTAGCGGCCCTAACTGCTAAGCCGGAGGTCGTGGGTTCGATTCCCACCCAGGACAAACTTTGTGTGATGAGCATGATTGTTAGTTCTAGTGTGATTTATCTAAAATATGTATGTATTTATAAATTATATAAGTATGTGTATCAGTTGCCTGGTTACTATAACACAAGCTCTGCTTAGCTTGGGATCAGATAGCCGTGTGTGAGTTGTCCCAAGATATTTATTTATTTATTATAATATCAAAGTAATATTGTTTTAAGAGATGGGGATAGGCCCTTAATAATGCTTGTCTTTTTAGTTTGTTACAAATCTTCCTGACACCCGTTTAAAAGACAAAGAGAGGGAAGGACGTCTGGTAGGGCATAACGCTTTTTCCCTTACGTGACAATTTCTGTGTGACGGTCTACTGGTCGCAAAGCGCAACTGCTGATCATGAAAGAGGGTTTGATTTCCAGGTCGGCAAAGAGTTATTGGGTTTTTCCATCAGGAATTTCTCAGTAGCAGTCTGGATTTATGACCGGTTGGTGGCAATAGACTCACCCATGGGATTTAAATATATCTGGCAAAATGAGAATGTACTATTGACTTGCTTAACCCTTCGAGGAATGCAGGCGTGATGATATGCTATGTTAGTTTCTGCCAGTTAACTCCTAAAGTGCTTCGTTCCAAAAACTCTGTCAACACGACATTTTATCAAAAACACCCTTTACTATAGTCACGACTTTTCCACACAATTCCCCGGAGCCCCCCATAGTTTTCAATTGGAAAGCGTTGGGGTCCCGGCCTGAGGAATATCATGGGATATAGATTACTTTACAAGTCCGACGCGACTCGTATCCCCTAAGGCACCTCTTTTTATCCCTTAATATCATAAGCGTAATGATTTATGTAACAGCACCTCTATATAATACTGGTGTGTATGGAAGTGGGTCGACATAGTTACATAATGATGTTACTATTTATATAGTTTTTTGATAATATTTTTCAGATAGTTTCATAGTTAAGATCTTACTATACTATACAAACGTACAAACACAAAAGTTTGTGACGGTAGATGGATGGATGTTTGTCACTCTTTCCACGCTTAAAGGGAAAAAGACAGAACATAACGTAGGTGGAGGAAAATGGGGGATATAGCTAGTCTATTAATAAAATTAGAGTGTTAACTGCCGGCATCATAAGTCTATTAATTAAACCAAAACCGTTATCATAACAAAACCCCTCTAAGCCAAACAAAACCCGGTCAAAAAAGTACTTTAAATTTACACCCCGAAACAATATAATCCCTTAAACTCGAAAACAGTAATAACACGACGCCAAAATCGTAAAATTAAAAGTTCACCATCACGAGCGGTGGAATAACGTACAAAAATCGTGGAAACTTATCAATTCTCGCCACCTGGGGGTTGAATTATAGGGTTACGTAGATCCTGAGCACCGAGCTGGAAGTAACCGGCACGGATGGGCCGGGCCACGCACACTTAGTGACGTAGCTTACCCTAGAAGGGCCCTGTACCTATCAAAAATTGTTGGAGGCCTAACTATGGCGAAGCCAAAATGGAGAATACAGATTTTTAATAAACACGAAAGTGTTTAACGTATTGCATTTTCGTCAATTTCATTTTATCCTTAAAAAAACTTGCTGTTATCTCAAAAATTTGGTATATACAATCAAGGATTCATCTCCAGCCAACATGGACGAACATGGGCCACGGTATTAAAACTGGTGATTAACACTCGACCTCCCAAACTTGTATAGATACTCAAGTATATTTGTATAGGTATAATCAGTAAAAATTCTCTGCAGTTTTTAAGCTCAATTACCAAAACACATTTAGATCATGGCACATAGTACCCACTTAAAAGAGATTCGTAAGCTTTCCAATGCATTAACGAAACATGCTGTCATTGCAGACGAAGTGACAGGTGACAGGTGAAAGCTAAGAGTTGTCAGTACGCTCTCAGCGCTGTCAGTCCAGAGACGTCAGATAACTTTTCAAATTAACATTTTCATTCAAACTGTTACAAAAATAAATAAAATTAAATGTATTACGGAGCCAAGCCACAAAATTAAAAAGATTTCAAACTACAGAACTAAACAGCAACTTCATGCGTCTATTAAAAGTATTTCAAAAAATGAAAGTACTTAAATATGTCGTAAAAAAACCATTTAAACACTTCCTACCAGATCCTAAAGACTTTGAAATAAGGGATGAGAACTATCCGTCATTGAAAATTGGTCAGTTTCTTGTTAAAACCGAGTACATCAGCACCGACCCATACATACGATCGTTCGCCAACAAGAGAATCGCACCTTACGAACAATTCGGCTTTCAAGTGGGCAAAGTTATAGAGAGCACAAACCCCGAATACCCGCTCAACATGAACGTAGTCTCACATTCCGGATGGCGTGACTATGTAGTTCTGAACGGCGAGCCCGACGACATATTTGGCATTAAACCGTACGACCCACAAATTGGGGACTTACCCCTGTCTCTGGCGTTGGGAGCTTTAGGAATGCCCGGTATGACAGCCTACCTTGGCTTCTTGGAAATATGCAAGCCGAGAGCAGGCGACGTCGTGTGCATATCGAGCGCGGCAGGAGCTGTCGGCTCCATCGTCGGACAGATAGCAAGGATCAAGGGCTGCATCGTCATCGGATTCGCTGGCACTGATGAAAAAGTGCGCGTTTTGAAAGAAGAACTGAGGTTCGATCATGCGTTCAACTATAAGAAGGTGTTGAATGTTAAGGATTCTATACTATCCGTGTCTAAGGGGATCGACTGTTATTTCGACAATGTTGGAGGGGAACTGTCTGCTGAAATCGTAGAATGCATGAACAGGAATGGGCGCATAGCTGTTTGTGGTTCCATAAGTTCATACGGTAATCCGACGCAGATGACACTGCCGGCAATTCCGCCAACTGTAAGAGTCCAAGGGTTCAGTTTCACACAATGGGATTGGGACACACAGAAGGCTGCCATACAGCAGATTAAGGAATGGATTGATATAGGTTCCATTGAAGCGAAGGAGTGCGTTGAAAATGGCTTTGAAAACCTCCCTAATGCTTTCATCTCTATGCTCAGGGGAGACAAGGTTGGGAAGGTTGTTGTTAAACTTTGAATCTTATTTCATAACAGTTAAGTTCAAACTTTACTCGTTTTAATCTTGACTTATGATTTTTTTAAACTATGTAACGGTTTAAGTTTATTTGGCAGGTGAGTGTGTGCCCGTTATACTCACATTGTAACTATGTATGGGCCCTTAGTCAATTGTGAATTATCATTAGCATCGTTTCAGATAACTCGTAGTAGATTTTGCCTATTTATTATTTTCTGAAGTAAACAAAAGAAATTATTTCTTAATTAACATGAGTAGGTACATTATTGTGTATTTATAAAAGCTACTTTTAGATTTTCATTAAAATCATGTACTTTAACTTACTAGTGAAAGATATTATCTTTTTTGTCGGCGGAATGTGCTTTTGTCACTTCATTACGACTCAAGCAAAAATAATAACGTTTATGAAAATAAACAATTTTTTTGTATTTTAAATTACAATGCTTACCACGTTGAAAGCTCTTTTGAGCACTAATGATCACAGAAAACATGACGCTCGCAGCTTTAAAAAATAATATACGAAATAATCTAACAAGTTGGTTTTATTTCAATGAGTAAACCCTTTTAGATGTAATTATGTAACGAGCAGAAAAATATTCTCTCTAAAATAGATAGACTTTTTGCTTATTGAATAGGTATGCTGTTAACTCTAGTCTAGGTCAGAGATGATAAAAACAAAGTCAACGATGAAGTCAGCTTACCCAGAAGAAATCTGACAGTCTCACTTATGCATAATTTTAATGCAGGTTTCGATATAGAACAATTACCAATGCCGCGTTTTTAATTCATCTGTACTTTTTAAGTTAAACTTGGACATCACTGACATCGGTAAAGGAAAACATCGTGAGGAAACGTGGACTTATAATTCATATAAGAAAACTGAAATCGTTATCACCTTGAGCTATAGTTGTGGGGCTTTGCCTTGCAGTGGACCATAATCATCATCATCATTATATAAGCCAAATGACATCCAGTGCTGGACATAGGCCTCCCCTAATGATAGCCACAATGAGCGGTCAAGCGCTGGGACAATAATAGGCTGCTATAAAAACTTAGGTACTTATGCAAGATAAGATAATCAGAAACCTAATATTTTCAACACGCAAAGAGCAAACGTGTCTTCTCTAAATGTCAAAAGGCTATTGCCCCCAGGCAAGACAATTACACTTCAATGTTATTAAACAACCGAAACATTCAAATCTTATTACCTCGTACTAGCCAAACGTCCAAACAACTAAATTATTCAGTCGCGTATCAGGTCGTAACGACCGTGGCGCCCCCTATATTATAGCAAACGACCATTATTACGTCTAGATAGTATCTGACTGGTCTATGACCATGCGTGATTTACGCCACCTTGTTAATGTCCACGTTTTCGTCCCGACGAGGAATGCTATGGCGTTTGTAATGACTTTCTAAGTGATTTTGAGGTATGGTTTGGAAACTGAAGGCAATGTCATGGACGCAAGTCCAGTGGTATGTGGCCAGGATGCATTGAGTTTCAGAAAGAGACAGCACACTTACACAGGTAGTGCGGTCTCTGTCTATAGGCCGATACGCAGGGCTCTTTCAGTTTCATCATTTGGAGCCAGACTGCTGTTTGCCTGGAGCAGTACGAGTGTATTTGATACATGGCGTTTGCCATCCTGTTGTCGTACGGGCGCGGTAGCGGCATCGCATGGCGCCAACAATGTCAAAAATACACAACCGTCCCTCTGCAAACTGACACCCATACTGCTCAATTGCCACAGCAGTTCGTCATCAAACGCTTACATTGAGTGAGCCATTAAAGCGTTGCCTCGCACCGCCAAATATGGCGACACCGCTCGTCACAACCCAAGGATTTGCGACTTGTAACGCGCCACGCACTTCGGTTAAGTTAGGAAAAATAATCACCTCAAGCAAAGCGCCACGGCGCCACTACACCACTCAACTTTTTTATATGTGTCAGCCCTATGAGTGACACACACTTCCCTGTAAAAAGCCGGACTTTTTCTAAAACTAGAAGTGCCATTTTTACGACCGGAGGGCCCGACTCGAGCGCGCGCCGTATACGTAACGTTAAGATCGTTTTTTTAAATTGGAAATAGTCGTTTCACACTTAATATTTATTTAGTTCAGTTAAGTATACATACTTGATTTGGAAAACTATCAGAAAGAATCATTGGTGACTGGAAACATTGTGGAAATAACTTTAAAACTGTTTTTTGCTAATTTAACAGATAACATACTTATTAACTACGTATGCTGCACTGCAAACTAAGCAACATTTATTTATTTTTGGTGTAAAATATTACTGTTAATGATAGTGATAAAATTGCGCTTACAGTTGCATCCATCAGCACAGGGGTTATGGGGGTATTTAATGTTTAATCAAAACATTTGAAGAGGGTTTATGTAAAAAAAAACTTTTAAAATAATCGGAATTTTGACTTTCAAAACATTCCCACGCATGTTCCAGATCAAAAAATGAACCTTCATGTACCTACATGTCTTAGTACATATCCACCTCTTTAAGTAAAATAACAAAACTCTTTTCAAAGTTGGATACAAAAAAATAAATGATATTATTATACTATGTGACGCGGGCTCTAGGCGGTCTAACACAAACTTAAATTGTCAAACGTGTACCTAGTAAAATGTTCAAGAGAATATTCTCTTGTGAGAAGTTTATGAACATAAAATGAAAAGATGTCTTAGTGTGCCACGTGAAATGCTAATTAAATTATCATAAAACACGTTACAAAACTGATTGGAACGAAATTGCTTCGTATAAGCTTCTTATTCTCTTGCAAATTTTGTATCGTATCGTGTAAGGTCTTGTTCTAGAATAATTTTAGGGATTTCACCAGAATAATTACTTTTAAGATTCACCTGGATTTTAATTTCACCATTTTGCGCCTTATTATAGTAGATATCGAGGTATGCAGTTTTGTGATCAAGGTAGTATGTATATAACTGGCGAAATGTGGGTGTACTAATGGGTACACCTCTGCATGACCCTTCCGGGATTACAGGTGTGATGTTATGTTATATATTACGTATCAACAAGCGATTATGGTACACGTTAGTGACAGGCGACAGAGATTAGATACTTGATTAAACTCATTACCCTCCCTTGGCTGCGCCGTAGTCGGATAAATATAGAAACGGGGACCTGACAACATCAGCTTAAAAGCGTTCACGGCGGATGTAACCGAAAGTTAGGTACATGATAACATTATTTTCCTTCTCGTGACCATACCTTGGAATTCGTAGATATGGTGATACTGAAGGTCAAAAAATCAATTTCTTAATTGTACGTTTTTACGAAAAGGTCGTAGGGTCTTATCACACTAGCGGTTTGCGAGCGGCTGCGAATCGAACACGCCGCGGACGCGTGGCTAATTCGCTTCGTTTTCGTCGCGTGTTTGTAGCAAGACACTCCACGCTTGGTGTCCACGCTAATATTTGCGGCGTTCTCGCTGCGCGTCCGCTCCGCTTTGATGGACGCTCGCAATCCGCTAGTATGATAAGACCAATAATGTGTTCTTCCCGAAGTCATGCTGTGCCACCCCCTAATAAATTGGGATAAGGCCAGAAGGATGATGATGAAGATTACAGATGACAAGATAACCTTTCTCATCTGCTGCCTTCATCATGAATAAAGAGGCTGCATCAGTGTTCATTACACGATAATCCTTACATATCCTTTGTCTGTGTAATAACAAAAATATAAGGATTTCCGGCACATGGTTAGAAATAATGAGCGACAATTTAGACCACGATAAGCTCGCTCTTAGCTCTTGGGACTAACTTTGTGCGGGAATAGTGCGGGGACCATATTCTGGCTCATTATGGTTTTGTTCCAGATTTTAGAGGTACTATGTGTCTTAGAATATGTTGGTTTGTTGGTAAGTATTTTGTTATCTGCATTTTTTTTACCCTGTGGTATTAAAAATGTTTATAGAAAAAATTGTATCAGAGATTGAAATTTTTAAAACCATATCTGTGTCTTTCTTTATATGAGAAAAGGCTTTTGGCTAGCAGTGTGACAATCATAGACTGGTATTATTGTTTTTTATTTAGTTTTATGTTTTATTAGCTTCTGCCCGCGGCTCCGCCCGCGTAATGAGTTATTTTTAAAGTATGTTGCACTATTATCCCGAGGGATTATAGACATTACCGAGATCGAAACATCTTCACAAACTGTCACATTGTCATCTTATTTGTAGGATTAATATGTGCCTGAAACAAATACGTAAAACATAAAATAAAACAGATTTTTTTATTAATCAAACAAATAATTAGACCATGATACCTCACCAACCCCGATCACCCCGTCACATCGCAATTAACAAGAACAACGAATTCGAAAATTCAGCAAATAGTCCAAGAACCAGCTTAATTCCAGCCCTCGTACCTAGCCTAGGAGCAGCACAATGAATACAAATTCTGATCTAGACTCAGATGGGGCTGACAAAGACTGGGAACGTTATTAAAAGTCGTAACTAGACTAATTGGTCACGTACTCTGTCCTATTTGAACAAGTAACTAGATACCTGGAGGTTTCTTTTTGTGATGTAACCAAGCACCTGACGTCTTTAGATAAGGCTAAAGGTCGGTGATAACAATGGTTTTTGTACAGGCTCGCTTTTGATGAATTTCGTCACTTTCCTTTGGTCAGAAATATCTACTGAGACACAAGAGTGCCCTTAGAATCTTTAGTTAGAACATTTATCATTAGATTAGGTTAATCTCCTAGGTAGCAATTTTTTAACCGACTTCAAAAAGGTAGAAGTTCTCAATTCGACTGTATGTGTTATTTTGTATCTATGGGGGCTGTTTTTTTTTTTGAAAATTCGTTATGTTTAAAAGTTTGTTTTGTTAGTAAACAAGTATTTGTAATTTAAAAATCGATCGAACTGATGTTATATTTACTCCGTACACTAGCGTTGGGCCCTCGGGTCTGATCAAGCATAAATAAATAGTTCAGAGTAAGGCCAGGATCAGGCCAAGGATACAAGATACTAGGGCAACAGAAATAAGTACAATTCACACAAGTACAACAGACATTATTGCGAATTCCGCGCTCAATGCACAATTGCAGTCGCACACCGCAATCGCGGATTCCTCCGATGCTGCAAATTCCGCGGCGCTTCGGAATTCAGGGAATATTGCCTAAACGGTACCCAGTGTCTGCTGAGTTCCGACCAATAAATCAATGCTGACTTTCTAAAAATATTTTAAGGGAAAGTTTAGTTTTATATTCATCTCATTTCTAAAGTCTTCTTCGATTTCTAAAGTTCAAAAATCCAATCTTACCAAGCTTTTTTCCCAACTAGTATATTGGAGTTGGCTTCCAGTATAATCGGATGCACCTGAATAGTCAGTATTTCACATGGAGCGACTGCCTATCTGACCTCCACAACCCAGTAACTGGGTGATACGATACCCCTTGGTAAGACTAGTTGTCAGATTTTCGGGCTTCTGGCAACCCGTAACGACTGTCAAAGATCAACACGTCTCGGTGTGTTAGAAACCTATGTATGTCCTTGCTTGGGGTTCAAACTTACCACCTATCAAATTTCATCAAAATCTTTTCAGTAAATTAGTCGTAAAAGCGTAACAGAAAGACAGACAGCGTTACTTTCACATTAATAATATTAGTAAGGATTGTGATTTCAACCTTAACAAGTCACAAAACTCCGGACTAACCGAATTATTAAAGCCCTCTGTTCTGAACGCAAACCAACAAGTTTATGTTCACCTAGTATCACAATTTAACAACATCTGCTTATTCTCTCACGCAAGTTGTAGGAAGTAGGTAACCGGGGAATAGATTTGTGAGCTCTGAGTTCCTTGTACAAAGTAACCAGGTTTATTGAGTTATTTTCTGTTTAAGTAGGCCAGGGCCGGGACTGCCAGCAGAGAGCAAGTGGTGGAACAGAAAGGCTCGTCACTGTTTTGTGGTGGGTGTCGTAAGCTATGATATAGAGTTATTTAATAATAATAACAGAGGCCCATGAGGCGGACTAAAAACTCTGACACTGGGTGTGTGGGGTCGTAAGACCTTACTGCCGACACGATAAAGAAAAAGGGTTATTCAATAGATAGGTCAGGAGTGTCGCCCATCGTCCGTATACACTTGTACAACATAGCACGCTTGTCATCCCCGAAGGGCTAGGCAGAGATGTATCCACATTAGTACATCCACATTTCACCAGTTATGTTTTAGTATGTAAGGGTGTGTTGTGTTCTTTTATATACACTAGTACTGCCTTCATAATAATATAATTTAGACTCGTATATTCGCCCAACGTGCGGACACTTGCACAAGCCGGTCAACTCATTAAAAAAAATAGTTTATGTATCCATTTATTTGTTTTTCATTAATTAAGTATAACGGTTAAGGTTGTTAATAATTACAATACTTGAAGAAATAACGCTTAAAATAAATGAAAATAAAAATAAATAAAACACGTTGTTTGTAAAAATGAATTCGAATCTGTTCCCTAAATTCTCAGCAGTAAAGAAAAACCCAATGCGATCTCAACATGCAAATCAGTTATGTAATTTTAAATGTAAAACAGCTCTTATGTCTAAAAGTTTTTTCGGATTAGCTCCTAAAATCTATAATAAATTACCTGACGGCATAAAAGACATGCCAATGGCTAAATTCAAAACAGCTCTACAGAAAATTTTAACAGAAAAGTGTTATTACAGAGTGGACGAATTTTTAAACGAGAAATATTTATAAAACTAAAAACCTAACTGTACATAATAGTTCCTAATTATATTTTAAACTTATTTTATTGTTATAGTTTAATATTTGTTATTATTATCTAAGCATGTGAATCTAGTTAATAAGTTCTCAACAAAAAACATTTGTATGCCAATGAAGCAAAACATAGAGCTACTATTATTTTTTGTTTAATACCATCTATGTAAAACCTATGTTTACAAATGAATAAATGATTATGATTATGATTATGATTATGACAAATATTCATTTAAAATAGACAATAATATGTTTTGGCTTATGTCCGAAATGGCTAGACCAATTTTGACGGGATTTTCACTGACTGAAGTTATTCTTATTACTTAGGCTTTTATTTTAGAAAAAGGATTAGGGATACGTCCAAAAAAAATTAAAACCCGCAGAAACAGACGACACCTGCGCTCAGGCTAGACAATAAATACAGTCTTGAATCAAATAGCCACAACAATACCCACATAATATTAATGAGTTTTGTCTCATTCTATTACTAGCTTAATTACCTCCGCACAAAAGCTATTTTACCCCCGCAGGGATAGCCTACATATTCGAAACCCCTGCTCTACTTCAAATATAAATAACAGAACGTCTAGCCTCAAGCTGAATGTGACCCCGTCCAGGGTACGTCACAATATACTAACTAGAACGAATGTACTAAGCTATAGACGTCACACTACTACACCGCCCTTGGACTGACCAATGAAAGCGCGCGACCTTCGGGTCAAGGACGAATGGGAATTCGTTCTACAAGTTTACGATAACCTTAAGTGTTTATATTTTTATTTCGTTTATATTTTTTTTATACGTCGTCATGGCAATGTGGTTGAGACGATACTGAGCGAACACCTATGTGACTTTTTCAATTAATTATGTACGGTCTACAACGAAAGTCGATTAACAATGTTAATTTTTTACATCATTTAAATAGACACTAAACACATAATGAAAATAAAAATCGGAATACTAATCAGAATTCAGAATTTCTTGTATTTCTTTCAGAATTTCAGGTAATAGCTAAGTGTTTATTATATCTTAATTTTATATTGTACTTAAAAATTAGGATATAAAATCATAAATGTTAATCGACTTTTGTTGCTGACTGTACTTTGTCAGTATTTCTTGAACATTGGTGAAGGAAAATGTCGTTACGAAGCTTAGACTAATAATAATTATTATAAATCTGAAATCTGAAAATTCTTGACAGAAAAACCCAATAACACTTTGCCCGACCTGGGAATCGAACCCCAAACCACACGCTCAGCAGTCGCGGTTTCTTAGACTAATAATAATTATTATAAATCTGAAATCTGAAAATTCTTTACGGAAAAACCCAATAACACTTTGCCCGACCTGGGAATCGACCTCCAGACCTCACGCTCAGCAGTCGCGCTTTGCGACCACTAAACCAACGAGGCAGTCGAAATGTAGTGCAGTGGCAGTTTAAATGTACAACTGGATAATTATTATTTCAGCTGGTTTCATCGTTACCACGAAAGGTTTTTAATCTAGATTTGAACTGTAATTCTATTGCGATCGATCGACCTCGGTGAATGGTAACTGTGCAATTGACAAGTCGATTGCCCTTGGCTCAAGGGTTCTTTTATATTAAATAAAAGGCGTACTTTCAGGGTCAATACCTACATTTAATCGACCAGTTTTGACGAAAACTTTAAGCAATTAAATACAGGTAACTGAATCACTTAATGTTAGCAATAAATCAGTCAGTTGGCAAGTTTTACGATCTTGCTTTTTTCAGACTAAAACATCACGCCTGTAATCCCCGAAGGGTTAGGCTGAGGTGTACCTGATAATAATATACCTACCCACATTCCGCAAGTTATGTTTAAGTCCCATGTAATAGGGAGCGAGTCTATTGCCATGAACCCGAAGGGTTAGGCAGAGGTGTACCCATTAGTACATCCACATTTCGCTAGTTATGTTTTTAGTCCCATGTAATAGGGGGCGAGCCTATTGCCATCAACCGGACAGAAATCCAGACTCGGACGCTGCTACTGAGAAATTCCTGATGGAAAAACCCAATAACACTTTGCCCGACCTGGGAATCGAACCCAAGACCTCACGCGCTTTGCGATCACTAGACCAACGAGGCAGCCGGTTTTTTTAGACTATTAAACTAATTTTTGCCTTCATCTTCGCACGCATGAATCTTAGTAAGATTCATTCCTTATCATAAAATATTAATATAGTCATATAGCACTCAGGGTTCAAGTAGCATTTTATTAGCGAATGAAATTTCAGAACAGTCAATAGTTCAGATCAGCGCGTTCATAAAAAAATACAAACTCTTCATCTTTAATCATCTTTTATGTATAGATTAAACGAGCAAAGCTGGGTAATACAGCTATTTTATTTAAGCAAACTATATTTAACTGTCCTACCTGTGACCCGAAAGCTAATTTTACTAATTAAACAAAGTTTATAGTTCAAATCTATCGCGCAATGTCATTTTTAAAGTCATAGCTCATTAAAAGAGCACGGTTCTAACAAAGTAAATAATTTGCCATTCAAGTTAGGACTTTAAATCGTGTGCGTTAAAATATTTTTTTCTAATGACGCGATTTATATATTTTTTTTTTGTAAGAACGGTTACTAGCCAACTTTAAATCGTTATAAATCCTAAATGGTCAATTAAAATGAAAAAAAATGAAAGAAGCCTAAAGATAATTTTCAAATATCTATCCAATAGTACCCCACTGAATTTTTTTCATCTACTTATTTTTTTCTTCTCACCATAATAAGGCGTTTGGTAGTCGCCATATTGAATTTTGATAACTGTCATGTCTTTAGTGACACTCGCAAGATTAAAACAAATCGATTGACGGAATAACTATCAAAACCGGCGACGCGATTGGTCTCTAGAGCGCCACATATAGGAACAAACATTCATACTACATAGGCTGATAAAGACAGTATCCTTTGCGTCGCGCAATCGGATAAAAAGGTGACGGCTTGCGAGCGGCGCGCTGGTAGTTACCGGCCTAAATTAGGGTCGATAGTTGCCAAACCTTTTAATCCAGTTTTATTAGCTAATTCATAACGTTTTAACATATTTGTTGTTTTTAATTTTTTAATACATAATACACAACCCCCCCCCCCTAATTACATGGGGCTAAAACATAACTGGCGAAATGTGGGCATACACCTGTGCTTAAGCCTTCAGAGATTATAGGCGTGATATTAAGTATAATTATTATTGTGTTCTGAAGTTCTGTGTCAATTTTTTTTTTCTTTCTTTCTAGCTACAATATTTTATTACACGCTTGAAGCGTATCCAACGAACTTAACTTCATTACCTCGCACGAAGGTTAGTAAACACTCAAAGAAGACTTTATATTGTGAACTCCCACGGCCCTCCCACGTTGTATTGTTTATGTGAACAACTCTGACATACTCTTCAAAGTAAATCTGACCTTTAAATCTAAGTTACGTCCTACACGAAATTACTAAAAGTGAAAAAGCTCTTTGTATTATTATTTGTAGTGGAAGCATAAGAGATTTTGATGGTACAATGAGCAAGGGACTTTGTTAATCCATACTTACTAATATTTTAATGCTAAAGTAACTCTGTCTGTTACAATTTCACGAGTAACCAATAAACCGATTTTGATGAAATTTTGTACGGTTGGTTCCAAGGAAAGACATAGGCTACTTTTTATTCCTCGACTTCGTCTACGTCCGCGATAACTGACATTTACGCCGACGAAGTCGCGGACAAAAGCTTATCCACGAAGTTACGGGCAAAAACAAGTAATAAAACAATAAAGTACCAAAAATATTTACAAAACAGCCAACAGTTTGTACGTAAACTTATAAGCACACACCTAGTCTAAAGTTTTAATAGCAGTAGCTAGTAGGTACCCAAGTTTCATTCAAGCTACCTAGCTTGCATGAATTCATTAGCGACATTCTAAGTTAGGAACTTAGTCGCGTCTTGCGTATATGTTTAGTAACTAGGTCCGACATCCGTCTATGGAAGATGGAAGGTTCCATCGATAACTTAGTTTTCTTCCATTCTCCTATTCAATGGAAGATAAGAAGCTTTCCACCTCGTACCTCTAAATACTTATTTCAAAGAATCTCATCTTGATTTTAGGTCTTTGAACTGATTTACACCCTACACTGACAATAAAGTAGCGATACAGTAAAATTTTAAGACCTAGCGGCTCGTTGTACAGTCGCTAGTGTCGAGGGAAATCAAGAGCCGCTTTAGAATCGGTCGTATGTACTTACAGCGGGCCTTTTGTACTGGTTTAGTGTGGACGCACATCTCACGGAAGATATGTCAAACGTGTCTTTGTTGACGTACCTTCCATCATTGGTTATGGGTCTAAAGTTGGATGTTTTATTATCTACTATCACTCTTCCCGTTCGTTCACGTCATTTTTCTTACGGATCTCAAGATTTTAAATATAATATATTCTATCTCACCCGGGGATAGTCTAACTTCCCAACAGTGAAAGAATTTTTCAAATCGGTTCAGTAGTTTCAGAGCCTATTTAATGCAAACCAACAAGTAATGCAAACCAACAAACAATTAAATCTTTCATCTTTATAATATAAGTACAGACTAATGAGGCATGGTTTTGTAAGGATGCAATAAATACATAGCAGATACATAAACCACCGTCTTGAATCACTCTACATATTGATTGAAAACCACATTAAAATTCGTTGCGTAATTTAAATGATCTAAGCGTACAGGCGGAGGGAAGCGTCTTTGTTTTATACTACGTAAAGATATTGCTTTTCAGTAGTAAGTGTTATTATACTTTTAAACCGAGACGGCCCACAAGACCTGGTCCCAGGTGTGCAGGAGAAGAGTGCCTGGAAAGACTTGGAGAAGGGGTTAGAGAAAAAAATAAAAATACAAAACATCACGCCTGTGATCCTCGAAGGGTTAGGCAGAGGTGTACCCATTAGTACACCCACATTTATCGCCAGTTATGTATAGGTCCCATGTAGTAGAGGGCGAGCCTATTGCCATCAACCGGGCACTGAAAAATCCTTGATGGAAAACCCAATAACACTTTGCCCGACCTGGAAATTGCACCCAAGACCTCATGCTCAGCAGTCGCTCTTTACGACCACAACCAAAGAGGAAATATTATTTTTTTTCGGATAAAAATTTGCTCATGATTGGCAGTCCTTTCCGACTAACGGTAACAGAGTTGCTTCTATTACGAAGACAAGGATCAGCAAAAGAACTCCGTAGGTAATCTTTTAATATATTTAATTGTAACAAATGATGATAGATAGTCGCTGTCGCGTGTCTGAGCGATTGGCGCGGAGACATCAATTCCCATGAGGAAAAAGTTTTTGTTTAAAAAAAAAAACTTTCCGCGATATAAGAGTTTCTCTCGTATTCCGCGTTTGACACAGACTTACGCACACATAGACCTGGATCATTTTATTTGTAGGCTGTACTGGTATCCTTTTGCTATGATTTTAAAGACCTACCTAACTTCTTACTACTATTATATAATTGCGAAAGTTTGTTACTTTTATCATGATTTCACGTTAAAAGTTTTCTCTATATGTCAGCTTTCTCTGTATGAAAAGAGATCTTTGTCCAGCAGTTTGACAATCATAGATACTAATTTTTTACTCTAGTATATTATTTTTTTGAAGTAGGTACACTATTATAAGGTGTATGTATATCTAATCTTAATATTCAAAAGCGAAAGGTCCACTCACTCACACATCATGAAATATCGAAAACCGCTTGACGTTTACAGATGAAAGACAGGGATGTACATTATAGTTATAATAGCAGACGTCCGCTAAGAACGGATTGTCCATAAATTCCCTTAAGGGGATGAAACCTCTTTGAGGAGTGGCTGGAGAGGCGCTACGGCGTCCTCACCTACCGCCTGACGCAGGTCCTCACCGGACACGGTTGTTTCGGGAGGTTCGTGTATCGGATAGGGCGGGAGGAAACGCCCGGGTGTCACCACTGTGTGGATCGCCCGGAGGACACGGTGGAGCATACGGTGCAGGACTGCCCCGCTTGGGCAGAGTACCGCCGTGTCGTGGGGCCCCCAACGGGCCAACGCCTACCGGGGTTGCGGGACGTCTTAACAGGATACCGTGGCCCCGGAACGTGAAGGGCAACAGAAGGAACAGGGTGGTTTTTTAGTCAGTAAAAGTCTGACAGTCCCTTCCGCCCAAGGGGATGAAACGGGAGTCCGACATTTACGCGGCCAAAAGCTAGCTAGTATGTGTATATGAATAAGTATACTTCAAATTGTTCAAGGTCCACAAAAATCTAGATTACAATCAAAGAACCACTTAACGTAGCACACCTCCTACTTAAAAAGTTTAAAAAATAAATAGCTAGCTCTTAATTTTGATAAACTATGCTTTAACCTTCGTGGAAGCACTAACACTTACTTCGTAAACTACCATTAAAAGTAAGCCTAAAATATGGCAATAAATTAACTAGACCAGTCCAGTGCGGGGTTTAATGGCTAATGTACCTATACTTAAGGTTGAAACTACAATGTGCTGTACAATTATGTAGGTATGTTTTGTTGGGCTAACTGAACTAAGTAAGCCAAAATGAATGCAATATTTTAGAGATAATAAAAGAAAAATTGTATCAAGTACCTACTTAGTATGATAAACTACTGTTTGTGTATTTTAAAATAGTAAGTATGGAGTTTCTTGTCCATTCTTCTCCATACGAAAATTTCTTATGGAAGAAACAACTAGATATATTTCTTTTGCTTGTTTTGCTTGTCGTTTTAATCATTGAAAGGACATCCTGGAAAGACCTACACCTTATTGGCAAGGTTCTTCAGAAAGGTCAGGTGCGCAGTACTCGTAACCGGCGTGCTTGTTATACGAGATGTATGAACGTGGACGAGGCGAAAGGAGTATGTAAGGATCGTAGCAAGTGGCGTTCTGTGGTGTCTCCCAACCCCCATGGCGGCGAAATAGGCGTAAGTTTATGTATGTATGTATCTTTAAATCTGCACATTAAGTAGCAGCTAATGAAAATAATTGTACTTGACAGTATACCCGCCAACGCTTAACATTTTCGTCAGTAAAAAAAGCAATCAGCTGTTCAATTCATTTTGCAGTGGTAGACTTTGCACTTTTATATGGGACAAATTTTGGCAGATATTTATTTTAATATCCAGCAAAAATTTACTACATAGGCTTTACTATCGAACTCCGCTAAATGGTGGACGGCCTAAGAATTTGTGAAACCTCAATTTTTATTACGTCAACAAAAACCCCCCTTAATTCTCCCGTGGACCCTAAGGGGTTCACCTGGAACACTTTGGGAATCACTGGTCTAGAATCATAAATTGAATCCATGGTACTTGTATAAGTTAGGGTCGCGAAGTCCCTTCCACAATGCATAAAAGTTAACAATACCTCAGTTATTCAGAGTAGAGACCACGGCACAATAAGGCTCAGTTAATATATTCCGAAGGTTTATTTCTGGCTCCGCGGGCGACACCTCGTGACATCTTTCGCGTCCAATTTTAACTTCATTTAAATTACATGGGATTTTTCGGTTCCTTTTCTCCAAAATGAGACGGTAGACAATGGACATAGAGCAGGGGTTGCCAATCCTTTTATAATGTGACTCCTGTAGGCTGTAAATTGCTTTTGCAACGCCGACATTAAGTTTACTTTATTTATTTATTATTTAAATTTAGGGCTGATTTTTTTATAGTCAAATAAATTTTATTCAAAGAATAAATATGACAGTTTGACATATTTTCTATACAAAAGCTGTCAACCGCCATATTTAACCCTCCGTTAAGACTTATCTGACGATTGAAAAATTAGCTCTTAATTAAAGAAAAACTCCAAAGACTGATCTTGATTAAACTATTTAATGTTTTGCAATCAATGCGACTTGTGCGCACCCTGGATAGCTTCACGATACCCCAGGTCGTAGCGACGTACAGTTGGCAACCCCTGACCTAGTGTTTGAAAGGAAAACGGCAAAAGGACAGCTCAATACAGGCTGACTTTTAATCCACTACCCAACTCTCAGGGGATGAAAGGAGAAATAAAAAACTCAGCTGTTACTGCTGATCGGGATGCAGTGCACTATTGTTGTCGAGTTGTTTTTTTTTTTCATATTTCAGAATAGATTTCATAGTAAAAGTTGATCTCATCCATGAGTACTTTCATTGCCTAAAAGCTGCGCTGTGAAATAAAAAACAGCCTGTGTATTTCTCACACTAATCTTATCAGTTTATCATTTGACGTATGATCTTCTGTATTTATGTGAATACTCTATGATAATCCAAGATAAGTCACTTTGGCAGTGATAGTCCAATATATAGAATACTAGCTTTTGCCCGCGACTTGGTCCGCTTTAATTTCGGTTATCGCGGACACAGACGAAGTCGCGGAAAAAATTACCCATATCCTGTCATTTAAATTATATAATAAAAAATCATGATTCGAAACGACACGTGGCGCCATCTATGATAATAAGAACGTTATTGTGATTTCTCTCGGGAACAGTACTTTTTTCGGGATGAAAGGTACCCTACGTTCGTTCCTGTACACCTGGCAATGTATATGCAAAATTTCAGGATGCTCGGTTCAGTGGCTTAGGCGTAAAATGGTAACAAACAAACAAACAAACTTACTTTCCCATTTATAATATTAGTTAGGATTACAGAACTAAAAAGTTTGTTTAGCGCTACCTCCAGATATACTGGTCAGATTCTGAAGATTCTTTCGCTAAAAGGAAGCTACGTTATCCCGGTATCTATCTGAATACATAAAAGCGAAACGGTGACTAACTCATCACGAAATATCGAAAACCGCTTGTCGTATGAAGAAATTTGGCAGGGAGGTAGATCATAGTTAGTAAAACGTGTCCGTTGAGAACGGATTTTCAAAAATTTACCCCCTTTTTTTAGGTGTTAAAAATCATCAAATGACTCCTTCCGCCCTGGGTGGGGCGGAAGGGACTGTCAGACTTTTACTGACTAAAAAACCACCCTGTTCCTTCTGTTGCCCTTTACGTTCCGGAGCCACGGTATCCTGTTAAGACGTCCACAATGGCAGGTCCCGCAACACCGGCAGGACACTAATGAAATGAAACGTAGGTCCGACATTTACGCAGACGAAGTCGCGAACAAAAGCCGTCTATATAAAGGTTTCCTTTTAAACCTAATGAATAAGAAATCAGGCGGTACACCTAGGTGATTCTTCACTAATTACGACCCAAATAATCCTGTCAGATAATTAACTAGGGTAACGAGAGTATTTAAGACAAGAGCGTTAATTACTGGAAAGCCTGCTTTGGGTCTACGATAAATATTAAGACTAGTAGATTTAAGAGCACTGACCGTAATTCCTAGATTTCTAGATAAAATAACATACATAAACTCACGACTTTTTCCATGGGGGTAGGCAGAAACCACAGAACGCCACCTGCTACGATTCTTACATACTCCTTTCGCCTCATCTATGTTCATACATCTTGTCAAACCAGCACGCCGGTTACGAGTACTGCGCACCTGACCTTTCTGAAGAACCTCACCAATAAGGTCAGTGTAGGTCTTCCTAAGGCAACCCCTCTCTGCGTTGCCACTCACCTCTGCCATATACCTTTTGTTAATCGTCTTTCGTTCATCCTCTCAATTAAAGACTTACTACTACGATACTTTAAGAGGCAAACGTGATAATCAGTATAAAACGAAGGGTAAGTATGGAGTATCTTGCCCATTCTTCTCCATAAGGAATTAGTTTTTGGAAAGGATAGTGCAACTAGATTCATTTAGTTACGTCCAATGAGTCGTAGCGTGATGATATATAGCCTATACTATTCCTCATGACTCTGGCTGCCATACACAAAAAGATTTTTAAATCCGAATAATAAATAAAAAAAAATAACTCTTCAGCTTTATAATATTAGATGAAGGTCTGGCGTCTCTCAGACCTACTAGGCTGATAACCCTATAGTCCGCAAAAGACATAGACAACTTCTTCTTTATCGTGTGGGCAGTAAAGTCTTACGACTCCACACACCCTAGTGTCAGAGTTTCTGACGTGGTTTGAGTGGAACAGTAAGTCCCAGGTTTCCTCACGATGTTTTCCATCACCGATGCCAGTGATGTCTAAGATAAACTTTATAGCAAAAAGAACATAAAACAATTAAAACATATCACTTACTGATAAAAACAAAACCCTTATCGTTATTGCAGTGCACACCTGATACTTATACCCTCGGTGAAGTGAATAAGTGAGTCAGTAACACGAGTTACATGCTATTGCCCCTCTGATCCCCGCTAATCCCCCCTTCCCCTCTGATAAAGCCATACAAGAGTACGTTCTATCCTTTTCACTTGCATTCGTTTTCTTCCTGAATTTTTTTTAGGGAAACAATGGAAGAATTATGTGTTGTTTTGTGAGGTTTTTTAATGTTAGTCATTTATTTATTTTGGACTGTCTCGTTGGTCTAGTGGTCGCAAACTGCTGTGCATGAGGTCTTGGGTTCGATTCCCAGGTCGGGCAAAGTGTTATTGGGTTTTTCCATCAGGAATTTCTCAGTAGCAGCCTCGGAGTCTTGATTTGTGCCCGTTTGATGGCAATAGGCTCGCCCCCTATTACATGGGACTAAAAACAAAACTGGCGAAATGTGGGTGTACTAATGGGTACACCTCTGCCTAACCCTTCGGGGATTAAAGGCGTGATGACATGTTATTTTAAAAAACTAACTATACACTACCTCCCTGCTATATTTCATCTTTATACGTCAAGCGAGTTTGGATATTTCGTTTTGAGTGAGTGATCTAACGCTTTTATATATTTGGATAGAAAAATTACAAAGCTAAAGAGTTTCTTTGTTTAAACGCGCTAATACCCTATTTTAGGATGATCAAATAACTTGCTAAAAAGCTTAGATTCTTGGCTAAACCAGTAGCCTTCTAAGTATACCGTTATAAAAAACATAGCCATTATACGTTCAAATAAAAAAATAGTTCTACTGATTTCTTACCCATATATTCTAATCTTTCTCTGATCTATAATCCATTTGAGGTCAGCCAGCAAGCTCGAGCCCTATGACCCAAAACCCCAACACAATTATTTGCCCTATTAATGTCAACGCGGTGAATGTAACCCCTAGCGGACTGCCCGACCTATCTTATTGCCGCAGCTGTCTTTTAGATAATTGCTTCATAGACGCCTGCATTAATTGGTTTCCTTTATCGCATTAACTATACATATAATAAAATCGTAGCGAAGTCAATACTGTACATAACATAACATCACGTCTGTAATCCCCGAAGGGTTAGGCAGAGGTGTACCCAATAGTACACCCACATTTCGCCAGTTATGTTTTTAGTCCCATGTAATAGGGGGCGAGCCTATTGCCATCAACCGGGCACAAATCCAGACTCCGAGGCTGCTACTGAGAAATTCCTAATGGAAAAACCCAATAACACTTTGCCGGACCTGGGAATCGAACCCAAGACCTCATGCACAGCAGTCGCGCTTGCGACCACTAGACCAACGAGGCAGTCAAGGCAGTCGAGGCAGTCAAAACTGTACATTTAATAAAATAAATATAGTCAAAGAAAGCTGTCATAAATTATTCATCTATAGTTACAGGACACAATCAATGTGATAGTGTAGTTATCTATGCATATAAAATGCTTTGTCCTGAATGACTGATTGATTGACTTACGGATCAACGCACAGCCTTAACCGTTGATCGGAGAGACCTGAAACTTGGAGGGTGTGTTCTTTATATGACGTAGGCATTCAATAAGAAAGATTTTTTTTTTAAATTTGACCCCCTAAGTGGTTGAGACAGGGTCCAAAGTTTGTATGGAGAAATCAATTTTGATTTTCGACTTCGTACGCGTAACATTAACGACAGTACACAACAAAACTAAAAGAATACCGGACGAAAAGACGCTTATGAGCGTTTATGCCGTACGGCAATTCATACATTTTCAAGTCCTTTTTCGAAATGAATGAACCGGTTTTAATGAAACTTTCTACACATAAGCATAGATACATAGGTCTAAAAAGTTAGTTGATAACAGTTTCGAAATGTCTTGATTAAAAAAGAGAACAAGGGCTGGTTATTACCTTGGCCAAAGGTTAAGCATTGCCATCCAACGTGGCAATGCGGCCAGTCTGGGCACAGTTTCTCTTTTTTTTTATTCTGGTTGTTTTTTATTTTATTTTTATTATTAAGCTTGTAAATAATGTACATATATTATTTTAATTCTTACTTATAATAATAAAAACAAATCATAACATTTAAATAAGAATATGCATGTTTTACAATTGCATTTTGAGAGTCAAAAAATATATCTGCATCTTTCAAAAGATAATTGATATTCTATACAGTTCTATAGTGTTATCTTGAATAGTTTTGAAATCTATATTAAACTACTGTCGCTCATGGTATTTATAATATTTGTACGTAGATTCTGTTAAGTCAACCCAGGATCAAACTTGTAGTTAATTAATGGAACTAAGTTCTGCCTAAAACTAGCCGACCCACAATCTCTTTATAGTTAAATTGATTAAGTCAAACTATTTCAACGATGTACATCCAAAACTTATGCTTAGGATAGATTTAAAATTAATTAGTAATAAACGTGGAGGGAGGCTTTTGCCCAGGAATGGGATAGAACAGGCTAACAAAAAAGAAAAGAAAAAAATATTACATTTATATAACACTAGGTTTTGCTCGCGACTTCGTCCGCGTAAATGTCGGACCCCCGTTTCATCCCCTTTGGGAGTGAATTTTGGATGTCTACTAACTATAATCTACCTCCCTGCCAAATTTCATCTTTATACGTTTAGCGGTTTTCGGTATATCGTGATGAGTAAGTGTGTGACCGTTCCATTTTGTAAGATAACATCACACCTGTAATGCCCAAAGGGTGTACCCATTAGTACCCCCACATTTCGCCAGTTATGTTAAAGTCCCATGTAATAGGGGGCGAGCCTATTGCCATTAACCGGGCACAAATCCAGACTCCGAGCTGAGAATTTCCTGATGGAAAAACCCAATACACTTTGCCCGACCTTGGAACCCAAGACCGCATGCTCAGCAAACGCGCTTTGCGACCACTAGACCAACGAGGCAGTTACAGTTACATGAGGTACATTCGTTGACATGATTGGAAATTCTAACATGGATTGGTTCATTTAGTCATCTCCATCTCCATTACAACCTTAGATCAACTAATCATGGAGAAAAACGTCCTGCAGAAAACACTATTGACTACTTCATCAACCTTGGATGGCCTAAAAACAGCCTTACAATAAATTTTTTTTACATGATTTAGACCTTATTTGCATGTGCGTAAAGCATATAATGTTATGTTAAGCTAAACATGGGTTCTCTAATAGTGTTTTAATGATTACTGTGATGAGGTTATCCTTCTTTGTAAAGCTGGAATAATACAGCCTCACTGCAAACGCTACCCCTTTTCCTTACCCTAAAATTTAAATCACTGTGAATGCTTAATGATTTGTTATTTTATGTAGTGTGGGGGTAACGTTTAACCTGCAGTAGTATTAGTACATCATAACTATCGATAATGAGCATAAAACTTAAATCCAATAACCTTCCTTTGGACTCTGCCGCAGTTGGATAAAAATTAAAACGCGTTAGGACGCAAGAAAGACAGAAAGAAAGATAAATACCGACGCATTTAAAAAAAGACGTTAAAAGTACCAGATTTTAATAATTCTACGACTCTAATAAGTGGTTTAAATATTACTGTTACAAAGCTAAAGAAAAAGTGGCAATACAAGGTGTACATAAAATAATCTCTCAGAATGAGGGTACGCTATCGAAAAAACGCGGGGTCGATACCTTCTATAAAGCATGGCGACTAAAACTCATTTCGTGAAATACTTTTGGTCTCCTTTTGTAGATTTGAGCATCTTTCCTCATTAAATATGCTTATTTTTCTTAAAAACATACATGAACATAACCTAACCTCAACAAAAAATAATTTTCATTCAACAATTTCATATTCAAACCGATTTCACACAAAATTCATGAATGAAATTGTATTTTTTCACTAAAACCTTAAAGAAAATATAACGTGCAGCAAAACACAACATAAAAACGGCAAAACTAACACCATTTCAGGGAATAATCGATAAACCAAACATTGAACTATGAGAAGTTAACAAAAATAACAATTTAACACAAAAATAACATTAAAACCATCAAAAATAACAACTAAAAACTGTTAAAAATCATTCAAACATATAAAAATACATAGTAAATATTAAAGTACATACTGAAACCGTAGCGTGTGTACAAAAACGTATATACTAAGAGCCGTACCTGAGATAACTTGAGCGTCCCTTTCAACAATTAAAAAATAACACTTTCACTTGTTATATTATTTTAAATTGTTATGTTATTTTATTATGTAACACTGATCACTGATGTTGATGATTGTTTGTGACTGGTCTTATGTAATGTATTCGGTTATTGCATGGCGCGAGGTGGCCGCGCGAGGTACGACTGCAGATAGAAATGGCGGCCGGGTGCGCGCGCCGCCCGCCCTCGGGTTAGTGTGGGGTTTCGCTGCGACGTTGGGCGGGCGGGTTTGTAGATTTTTTTAGCGTGGGTTTTGATGTAATTGTGGTTGGTATCCTTGGGGTTGTATTGTATAGTGACTTTTTGAAACTAACATGGTTGTTAATTTAAGTTGATTAACGTAAATGAAAGCGATATATTTAATGTCAGCTAACTATTAGTGTAAATTGCTTTAACTGTTTTGTGATTAAATATTTTAATGTTTTATTCAAAATACATAAGGAACAAAACAATGGTTTTTCTCTTATTTTATTAAGCATCGTTAAACAAAATCGAATGGTATCATATTCGAAAGTTTTAACAATTCCCATTAAGCAATTAATGATTAATTAAATATCTGCACGACACATCGCAACAGCGGAACACAACCCTAATCTAGACAAAAGGCTCGCACTTTGTAACGTTCAGCGTTACCTCGTACTAAAGACACAACTTATCAAAACGTCTGCAAGTGTACGATATACACTGCGGCACATACACTACCAATCAACCACAACTCTACACCAAAAACCGCAATGGATACGAAACTGAGAGATGTAGTCTTATAGTATTATTTCTTCAGTAGAAGCAGGCAAGTCGTCGTGAAAAAATGTTGATTTTTAGACGAAGCCGATTTCACATGTGCAATAAGATATTGAGTCGAGCTTAAGATGAAGATATAAGGAAGTATATCAGTATTTATGGATTTTTATTCTTTTATGTTTCATAATACATTATTTTTATTGAAGTGAAAGAGATTGATATTTCGCAGACTATCCATAGTTTGCTTTGTATTGGCAATCAATTGAACCAAGGTCTTCCAAGCGATTCCAAGACTTGTGATGATATAGTTCTAAGTTATAATCTTCCTATTCATTATTATAACATATTTTTTTACTGCTGAAAATATTGAGCGACTGCTAATCTGACCTCCACAACCCAGTTCCTGGAATACACAATACAAGCAGTTTGTTAAGACTGGTTGTCAGTCTTTCGAGCTTCTAACTACCCGTAGATCAAAGCAGTACGAATGACTGTTGTTTTTGTAAAGGCGTGGGAGTACCTCAATTGTACTTCTCTGCCCACCTGCTCGTAGAGTATATGTAACTTTGATCACGGTAATTGTATGCCTAATGTATCTGTCTTGTTTTATCATGTCGTGATAGCCCAGTGGTTAAGATACCCGCCTCTAATGCGTGAAGTTGCAGGGTTGATATCGGGCAAGTACCAATGTGACCTTTTCAATTTATGTGTACTTTTTAAGTTTATCTTGGACAACACTGACATGACATCGGTAACGGAAAAGATCGTAGGAAAAACTGGACTTATAATGAATATAAGTCTGATATTGCCAATCCACCTTGAGAAAGCGTGGTAATTGCTGTAAATGAGAAAAGGCCTTTGCTTTACAGTAGGACAATAATAGGCTGGTATACATTTATTTCATTTTTTCACAATTATCTGAATTGTTTATTTAGAGTTTGTAAAACCTAATTGAAATTCCTTAATCATGTATTATGTTAGATTAGTTATGTATTATGATAAAAGGTATAAACATTTACAAATTAAAGTTATGTATATTTAATAACGTTAAATCCCAAGGTATCTTAAACAAATTTTCAATCCCAAAACCTTGGAGATTAGGTAAATGAACCGATTTTAATTTAGCTGCGCTTCAATGACCCCTTTGGGGAGACCGGAGGTTTTGTCTGTGAGATTATGGACGAACTTATCGTATAAGCATATTGGTGAAGGAAAAACATCGTGAGGAAACCTGGACTTATACCAGCCTATAACTGTCCCACTCAATCCACGTCAGAGGCCCTTGAGGCGGTCTAGAAACACTGACACTAGGGTGTGTGGGGTCGTAAGACCTTACTGACCATACATTAAAGAAGAAGACGAAGTTATGATAATGAACAACTACCTGAGATATATTGTGAAGGACGTGACGGTACCTACGGTTGACATTGGTCGGGCACGCCACCGTCCATGGGAATCAATCGGACTTCATATAAGTACGCAAGATAAAATACACAAGTTTAAAGAATGAGTAGAATAAACATTGAAAAAAAAATTAAAGCTATTAATTGATTGATACGATTTTAAGTACCTACCTTATCTGACACCTACCTATTCATTTTTTTTGTATTTAATAACATACGTAAATCTTTTTGGTTACGGTATATACATAGGAAATTCTTACCTTTAACGTCATAATCTAAGATAGCATGTAGACCATGTAGTCCATTTTATACCTAACCAAATAACTTACACTACAAACTCGTGTACCTATAACTAATGTTTTACAAGTAAATATGTTTTATCTTTTACCTAGTTCATCAAGTGTGGCATCAAGCGAAGCTCCAATATGCATAGTTTCTGTGTAAACGTGATATTCTTTGAATAAGGAACGCTATAGAAAAAAGTTCTCTGTTTGAGATGGCTTACACATTTTTTTTTATTGTCTTCAGTGTTTTCATATATACCTATAGAAGTAACAAGAATATTGGTAACCAGGATTTTGTAAAAACTTAATTGAAAAGAGTTTCCGTGGAGATTCTTCTTCGTTCTTCTCCATAAAGACCGAGCAATTAGCTTCAACTTTCTAACTGACCTACTCCTTGAAAAGTGCCTGCAAATGGTCTAATTATTATGCTTTGTGTGTAAAAAAATACCTTGAATTTGAGATAATTTCCCTGAATATTTCCAATACACGTCAAAGCTATTCATTTAGGCAACTTAAACAGACTGTGTACTAACTTTCCTTTCATGTTTGACACATTTATAAAGGCACACATGTTTTTCGCAACTCCGCCGTTTTACAAGTAAACACTTGGGTGTGACATATTAGGTGTAATACAACAGAAGATGTGACAAATACCATGTGACTGGCGCTCCCACGTAATGTGTTGGGTTCAAGTTCGAGTCATTTAGTTTAGGAGTAGGTAGGGGGTAGGGTACGTACTACGACAGGAAAGGCTTTTTGACAATAACACATACAAAAATAAGCTGTTACTTAAGTTTTATTTTTATATTGGGAGAAACGAGTAGGCCCTTATTCAATTTCTTAATTTTTTAAATACTTTTTAGATACTAGCACTCTCCCCGCAACATCGTTCGCGTGATTTTCCTTACGGATCTCTAACTTCAAAAAAAATATTATACCTATAGCCTATGTGACTCAGGGCGAATGTAGCTTTCTAATGATGAAACAAATTTTTAAATCGGCATAGTAGTTTTTGAGTTTATTCACGCACAAAAATACAAATCTTTTCTCTTTATAACATTAGTGTCATATGTGTATTTAAAAGGAAAAGATGGATGGATTATGTGAAGAAGGACATGAATGAAAGAGGAGTCAGTGATTGCATGACGGCTGACAGGACAGAATGGAAGAAGAAAACGTGTTGCGCCGACCCCAAATAACTTGGGACAAGGGCAGGAAGATGATGATGATGTGTAATTAAAAGGAGTTTCTTGCTCGTGCTCCATGAATCTGTCTCAACTTTCTCTCAACTCTCTGATTCAGATCTCAACTTTCTGACTAACTGACTTCTTGTAAATTCATTGACTTTTAATAATGAAATTAATAGCATTCATAGCCACATTAGAGAATTTAAATGGATTTTAACAAGAAATAAGTACTGTAATATTGCATAGCACGACAACTTGACCATAAAGATTTAAGAAGAGACAATCAGCTCAGATTCTATTTTTAAAATCATAGGCGATTGGGTTTACCTCTAAGTAGGTATTCCCGTTACAGCACCAATCTTTACCTTCAATACCTTTGGTGCTCAATGCATAAGGTGCTCAAAAAATAGGTGCTCAAACGGGAATTTATCTATACCTACCTCTTTATACAGTCCTCATATCTAACAACAGAAAGATTTAGTACGAGAATACTTTCCTCTACAATAGAATCCATTTTTCCACGTGACTGTATCGGCCTAATCCTCTATTTCGGGATAGACTAGGGTTGTCAATCGTATTACAATATACCTATAGTATTGTACTATATTTCGGACCTGCATACTGTATGCAGTTGAAGAAATATATAGAACGCAAAATTACTAAGTATATTTTAGGTAGATAGTTCAATTTTTATTTTGCAACATCGAAAGTAGGTAGTAACAAATAAATTCTTCACTCGTTAAAAACTATAGTTTATATAAAAAAAAAACAAAACAAGAACAATTTTTTTTCTTAATTCATACATAACATAACATCACGCCTGTAATCCCAGAAGGGTTAGGCAGAGGTGTACCCATTAGTACACCCACATTTCGCTAGTTATGTTTTTAGTCCCATGTAATACGGGGCGAGCCTATTGCCATTAACCGGGCACAAATCCAGATTCCGAGGCTGCTACTAAGAAATTCCTGATGGAAAAACCCAATAACACTTTGCCCGACCTGGGAATCGAACCCAAAACCTCATGCACAGCAGTTGCGCTTGCGACCACTAGACCAACGAGGCAGTTTTTAATTTATAAAATACTATATTTTTCTTTTTGGTAATACTAAAAAATACTATTATTAGCCGGAGAAATGTTGCCAACCCTAGACTAGACACCCAGACATAACGTAACCAAAGCCGAGAGTTGCATTTTTAACGTCTTTAAAATAACACAAATGGACTACTAAAAGTTACTCTGAGTTATGACCTATTAATCCTATTATATTTTCGTCGGGTTTTCATTTTGATTGTTTCCTCTATATTATAAGTATGAGGAAGAAATAAAATGAGATTGGTGATTTGTTAAAATAGTTTTGTTTGTTTATGGTCTGTTAATTGGAAGATGAGCTACATGGGTTTTCACTTTATGCCAGGAAATGTCAATCAGCAGGAAAGAGTGTTTATTAGACTGACTATTTTGTAATTACAGTTCGATTCGAGCGTTTAAGGCGCTTTGCACATGAAGCAACTTAACTCATTGACTGCGGGAAAACACACACGTTGTGTTTCGACTAAAAAACGCGAGTGCGGCGCACACACACCGTATGTGTTTTTCTATGGCGAACACGCGTACATTGGTAGCTAGCCGCACTTGCATTTGGCGCAGCGAAGCAGTCATCGGGTTAAGTTGAGGGAACGATCAACACTTTAAAAGTTTCCTGTTGTTAGTTGCTATAACGTTTGCGGTTGCCGCAACTTTATGGCAATCTGTGAGCAACTTTCATAGCCGAGTTGCTTAATCTACGAAGCGATCAGCGTTACGGTATAAAATTTAACAGTTGCTCGTTGCGGCAATTAGGAACTAACTTAGTCATCGATTACAGCAACTGAAAACTGTATGTGCGCAGTCCAATTGAAATATATGTATGTAAACAGCTACTTGCCAGTTGCTGCAATAGTTGCTGTATGTGCAAAGCGCCTAAAAGAGTACCTATGTCACACAGACGACGACAGAGATGAGGCTCTCAAAGCCAAATATTTTGTAAAATTATATTAATTCTTAAACTTGGTAAAGCTGATCATACTATACTGCTTACTAGCTTCTGCCCTTGGCTTCGTCCGCGTGGAAATCATATAAAATGCTTTGTCCTGAATAACTGACTATCAACGCATAGCCTACAGCTCTGAATGTAAAGACCTGAAACTTGAGGGTGTGTCCTTTGTATGCATAGGCATCCGAAAAGAAAAGATTTTCCAAATAATTTTGGAAAATCTTTCTTTCTTTCTTTTTCTTGGGGGTAAATACCCCCTTAGGGCGTATTCAGATGACACGCGCCGATCACGCACAGCACCCGTGCACGCGTTGTGCCCGCCTTAAACCCGCACACGCGCTGCATCCGCCTCGCACACGCCTCGCGCCCACTTAAACTACTAGTGACTGGACTACTTCGTTCACTAGGCATAGTGGCTTCCAGGAGGGTGCAGAGCGCGGGCAGGGCGAGTGCAGGGTTGGCGCGAGGCGGGCGCGGGGCGTGCGCATGGCGTGCGCGTGTAGACCTCGTTAAATGCAATTTGAGATCTATTGATGCATTATAAGGCTCAAATTCTTATTTAACAAATTTCAATGCGAGTTGGACGCGGGTGGCGTGCGCTGAGCGTGCGCGTGTCGTGTGAACGCGCCCTTAGGGAATGAAACAGGGATCCAAAGTTTGAATGGAGAAAATAACTTTGACGTGGACGAAGTTGCGGGCAAAAGCTAGTATACAATAAAACTTAATATTGTCGCTAGGCTTAAGTGAGCGATTTTTTTTTTAATTGGCCGGTCCTATCTGAGATTACTTACCTCTTAAAAAGAAGAACAATACCTCTTTATAATTTTTATGTAGATGAGGATTTTTCATCCTAAACATCTTAGACTTTACATTAGAAAACTAAATAGAAACCGATAGGTATGCCTATATTTTCCTGTTACCGTACGTACCTGAATAGAGACAATTCCATTGCCACCTCATTCCTATCCCATAGACCGCAGATGTCTACCCAATTACTTGCCCTTACACCAGAGGTTGTTAACCTTTTTCCTGGTTATGAACCTCTTTCGAAACAGAGCCCACACACCTTTCCGAAAAAAAACGGGGTTTAGCATAACGGGGTACCAGCTATTATTGTTTTATTTTTAAGTTAAAGAGTTTAAGTTGAATAAAATAAGTTTGCTATTATGTAATGTTAGATAAAAAGCGACTGTCTTAAATATTGTTGGAGCTCCTGCAGCCTGTCATACAGGAATATCTTAGTAAAGGCATCTTACCTTATTATACCTACATTGTTAATTTCCGAGTGATTATGTATTTTATCTTTTAAGTTTCCGAATAAAGATGTATTTATGTTATTTATTGTTTACGTTAAACTTTACATAATAATGAGCGGTTAGTGTGAATGTCAAATTGAGGAGCCGTTTTTGATAATGCAAGGCGTGTGTCATCCTTCACTTCTAACCGATTACGATACACAGTATTGACTCATAACATACTGTATTCCAATTTTTAATTCATTATGTTAGGTAGGCTAATCATTGACACCCAGCATTCTTCAAAAGGACCGCTCAGGGGTCCATGTCCCACAACTTAAGAAACCCTGTCTTAGGCTGATATAACTACGTGACGCTTTCTCACTCAATTTTAACATAATAGCTGCCATTAAAATGGACTTCGTATATCTTTAACGACTATTGGAAAGTTGGACACCTGTTCACGATATTCCCGTTATAGACAGAACATATTATGCTATCGTTGTAGAAAATTATCTGAAAAAAATGTTAGAAAAACCTGTTTTCCTCAATATTAATGTAAATTGTTTTGTTTCATGAGCTTTTTAATTTAAATACTTAAATTCTTTAAATACTTTGATACTTAAATTCTGCTAATTCTGAATTTGGATAAAGATAAAAGATAAAGATGCGTTTATTTTGTAAAATATAAGTAGGTAGGTAACTATAAATATATTAATACAATAAATGGTAACAAGATTCGAAATCTATCTTATTATAGTATCTGTGATACCAATTTTTTTTTATAAACCTGTCTGGAATCACGTTTGTATTTCGTTGTTGTATAAGTTTTAATTAAATTGCTATTAAAATGATTACAAACAAACTTAATTAAGCTGTGTAGTAGATGCAAAAGTGCCAATACTATATTATTACACTATGGAAATACAAAACTACTAACAAAAATAACGATAAATAATACAAATAAATTAATTCCAAATCTAACAATCTCGCTAAGCGTTGGATGCAGCAACGTTTAAGCACTGTTAACGTATTTTAATACTCGAGATTGAACAGACTATACTTTGATATATTACAGGGATTTTCATTATAATGCGACTATTATTGAACGAAACAATTGGTGACATTGACACTGACAAGACAAGTGACAGTTGACACAATCTAACTGTCATGAACTCATGACAACTTGTCATCGAACTCGGTGTTGGTATTTTGTGTCTTCATAGAAATCCAATTTTGCTTCTAAAACATCAAAATAAAGCCGCTGAGTAATAAGATGGTATACTAAATAATTAGCTATGACTACTCAATACAAAAAATTCACTAGACTCATAGCTAAATGGCCCGTAGACAACACTAAAGGCGACAGGTAAGGAAAAGTGAGGTTATGCGACATAATATTTTATCTTGTTCGTATCCAATATTTATTCACGAAATACCATTACAGAGACCTCGGAAAATTCATAAGAGATAAGGTCAAGGTGGCGTTTGAGTCATCAGAGAGGCAGAACTTGGATTCTGAGCTCTGCAACCGACAGTACAACTCCCTCAACAAACTAGCCGATAACTATTACAAAAACAAGTACAAACGAACACACAGCAGTACAGCGACAGGACTAAGTACTGAAGAGTGCAATCTCATTCTGTCTAACGAAGTCCTCGAGTATCTGAAGGAGGAAAATAAAGGTTTCTTTAGCAAAATATTTGGTAGAGACAAAAAATGATTCTAAGGCCCATCCAGCGACTTCACAGGGCGGTACTCGCCCGGAGACTCTCCACAGAACAAGTACAGCACAGAGATCATACACCAGTAATGTTAAATGAGTCTATGAAACACTTAAATCCTAAAGACAATGAGCTGTACATTGATATGACATTTGGAGCTGGAGGACACTCAAGGAAAATACTAGAATCTGCAGATTGTAAACTTATAACCTTAGATAGAGACCCAGTAGCTTATGAAAAAGCTCAAAAACTAGCTGAAGAATACCCAAATAGAGTAATACCACTATTAGGAAGATTTAGTGAACTTCCCGCCCTACTAAAAGAAAAAGGAATAAAACAATCCACAGTAGAAGGAATGTTATTTGACTTTGGGTGTTCATCAATGCAATTTGACGTAGGGGAAAGGGGTTTTTCTGTAAACAAAAACGGTTTCTTGGATATGAGGATGGATGGCGGCAGAGATCCAAATCAAATAACAGCAAGAGAAGTGTTAGCAACCGCAAATGAAAATGAACTTTATAAGATATTCAAAATATATGGGGAAGAGAAGAAAGCTGCAAAAATAGCTCAAACAATCATACAAGCTAGATACATGATCAAAAATATTGAGACAACAGAAGAATTAGTAGAACTTGTCAACTCCTGCTGTCCAGATGAAAAACGGTTGGACAAACTGCAGAGGCCGCAATCAAATGCCACAAAAGTCTTCCAAGCATTACGTATCTTCGTAAACAATGAACTCAACGAAATAAACTACGGCATGCTGCTAGCTAGGTATTACTTGAAGATCAATGGAAAATTAGTAACAATATGCTTTCACTCGTTGGAAGATACGATAGTCAAACGTCACATAGCTGGTAATGTGATCAATGAGGTGGCAAATCCTGTTCCGTTAAAGTATTTAAGTCCAACTTTGGTCCAGAATCAAGATACAATTAATAAGTTTTTGGACACACCTTGGCAAGCGGTTAATAAGCATGTTGAGGTACCGAGTGATGAAGAAGTGGAGATAAATCCTAGAAGCCGTAGTGCTAGGTTACGAGCTGCTATAAAAGTGAAGTGAGATTATACGTAACATGGTTTTGAAAAAAGTAGGTATAGCGTAGTTGAATACTGGTTGTATTATTTGTAAATACAATTTGTTAATAAGGATTGTTGTTTTTATTACAAAATATTAAACTGATTATCGATTTTTATTTTAAAAGATTATTCTTATGGATGAAAATGTATTGCGCCGACCCCAAGCAACATGGGACAAAGTCAGATGTTTAATTTTATCAATAAGAATAGGTAGGTACTTACTCAGGTAGGTATTCATGTCCACAGTCTCGAACCACTTCAACCACTTATGTTTATTCACACGTTATTTCTTTATTTTTAACAAAATAAATATGTGAATGTTTACATGAGACTCAAACAAAAGCTTTCAAACGGGACTTTCACTGGCAGATAACTGATGTTATAAAAAGGAATTTAGACTACTACTACTTTAGAAAAAGAATTTCGGATCCGCGCCAAAACAAAAATCCTCGTTATTACCGACATTCAAGCGGATGAAGTCGCAGACAAAAGCTTGTATAATAATATAATTAATTCAATATACAAAAAGTAATGATAGTCCGGTCCGGTCAAAACACTTTCATTCAAGGTTAAATTAATTCGCATGGACTTGAAAATTAGTACGAATGTTGGGAACATCATTATGAATGAAATGTGAAAAGTGCGTAACAATTCTCCTTTTCATATTCCATTTATAATGGTATTTCCAACATTCGTAAAAACGTTTAGCTGATAAGCGATTTATTGTAAGCCTACCCTCCTTTTTTTTTAACTAACTTGACCTTCTAGGTCGTAGAGTAAATAAATAATTGACATACTTTTTATAAGCTGTCAAAACGCGATTCCCCTATAGATTTTCTATGGCAAATCAATTGACTACGTATATTTATAGATTTCAAATCAGCAAAATATTTTCAGGGCCAAAATAAAGTTATTTTTTTAAGTAGTTGTGTATTTATTGGTTTTAATGGTGTCAAATACCCGACACATACATACCTTTATACCATAAATACCTACTTCTACATAGGTAGATACTGCACGCGTTCTAAGACAGCCGATCAAAAACAGGTAAAATAAAACCGCCAAATTAAATGGACTTGTTTATTATCTTCTATGGATTATGGTTCTATATTTATTGTTTATGGTTATTTAATTAAATACTAATTTTATACTATGGATCTGCTCGTACGTTCCCAATCTTTGTGTTACGATAACATGTGTTTAGAATATCCTTTTAAAATATTTCTAACCTTTAAGTTTACATTTGAATCCTCCTCTAAAATGCCACTTTACAATATGTAGAAAGATTTTTGTTATTTCTAATTTAATTTTAAATATTTAGAATCATAAACGAATGGTTTGCCCTGGATAGCTATCTAACATAACTATTACCTATAAAAAGGTAAAATTGATTGTTTATTTGCAAGAGGTAATCTCTGGAATTACTGATCACAAAAAATCCAACCCTCTTACTAATAGTTATGTTTAATGATACTTGCTATTTATAGAGGAAGACGGTGATTTCAAAAATAATAAATAAATTCTAATACAACTTTACAAAGATAGAACCAGGGTAAAAAAATTCATTTACAAACAAACACGCGAATTTCACTTTATAATGTAAAGTGGCGCAAACATTTTAATAATAGTCATAGTCACTAGAATTATTAATAGTTGCTAAAACACCTAAATGCAATAGGTAGATAAAGTAGGTGAACTATGATTTCCCAAAGACTAGACTAAACAAATTGTCCGAATATAAATAATAATAATAATCCGAATCCGAGTATAATAAAATATATTTCTTACATTTTAAACATTTATATTTTCCATTTTTTTTTGTTCGATTTTTATATTTTATTAATTTATGGCAAAGTTATTTCAAAGACACTTAGATTTTTTTTTTAATTTAATGGTTTATTTACATGAGATGTTATTCTGTATATTTCCATAGACTCACCTTACATTATGTATGTACAAAGGTAAATAAAACCATTTAGTACTATCAGGTGGTAATACATTAAAGATAAGAGTTTTATTCTCATTTTAATAACATAATTTTTCGTTTAAATATCTGCCTTCGTGCCACTTTAGCTAAGGGTAGATGACAACCACCAATCAATTGACGTACTTTTTATGAACTGTCAAAACGCGATTTTTCCTTATATTTTGTATGACAAGACAACTGTGACGTCACGTCACCGACTCAATTGACTAACTATTAATACATTTGAAAGCAATTCAAAATCAAATTCTACAGTTAATTAAAAATTTACCGGGTTTTCTGGATTTAAATAAAGTGTTTCTTAAGAGAAGTAATGTCTTCGAATTATTGGTTGTCAACTATCCAATTAATTCATAATCGTTCATGCACACCACATTTAGAAAGCAGACAAAAGGAATAAAATTGATAAATCACTTTCGAATTTACACAAAATTAATAGACATCAGTAAATATAATTATTTTTACCTGGAATAAAAACCATTTGTATAATTAGTTAGCGATATGGAGCTGCCTTTATACATTACAATCCATTAAGTTACAACTTTGTATAATTTCAAACGAAAAGCGCAATTGACTATGGGCGCAGCTGCGTTGTAATTACAAAGTAATAAAATTTCTCACACTAAATATTTAATTATGCAGAAATAGTAACCCCTTACAATTTCAGCTCCGCCCATAGCCAAAGTAATTCTTATTTTTTTTTATTTTTTTTTACATTCAAACGAAATATTGATTAAATTAATCACCGATATCTGCGAAGGAAGACATCGTGAGGAAAACTGGACTTATAATTAATATAAGTCTAAAATCGACAAGCCGCCTTGCGCAAGCATAGTAATATTACTGTCTCATTGCCCTGCCCAGTAATAGGCTATTATTATTATTAAATAATGTGCAAAAATTAATCAATATTTCGTTTAAACTGACAAAATAATTCATAATAACGAAGCTTCCGCCATTTTGACGGACATTGAGTAATTTGATGGTCCCTCGATTTTCTTGGTTTTAATAATGTGATAATTACTGATTACATTTAGCTTGGTATTAAATATTTATTTGGACAATCACATAAATAAAATCAGATACATGTTTAATCATTCCAGCAATATTCTAGGAGACAATTATATTAACTTTTAGGAACGATCGCAATTTAATCTTAGTCTTAATCAGAATTTGTCCTTCTGGGAGACAATTTTACTAATTAAAAGGTTCAACATGTAGTCGCAATCTCATCGATAAATTAAAGGTATTTTTTTGACAGATTGAGAATGGGATTAGATTGCGATTGCAAAACTTAACGCAATTGCCCCCCCCCCTTATCAATTGTCTCACTGCAGCTCACAAAATCGCTAACCTTAGGTACTCTATTCAAACAATATATTTTACCAAAAAAAGAAATCATTCAAAATGCACAGCTTAGAGAGAAAAGTTAGCTCAACGAACTACGATGGGTAGGGTAATTCTCAATTGCTTGTTACCCTTGATTTAAAATATGCATGCGTTGGATTGCCGGGTATCCGGATAAAGCCGAACATAGGCTTTTCAGATGTATGGCCAGCCAAATTTGCCTGCCGTCCGGTTTTTATTAGGCTTATTATATTTAACCAAACAAGCGGTAACTTATTTTCTTTTTGTTTTTTTTTTTCAATATAATAGTTAAGATAATTTTGTGATAAAAGATCAAAAGAAACTCAGACATACGAGTCCGGCTTTTTTACCCCAAAGTCGGGCTTAACTTGCTGGTGTTCGGCTTTCCGGATTTAGGAACTGGCAACCCTGTGTGAATTTGTTCTATAGCATTCGAGGTTACCATTCTCTCTAGGTAGTGCAAGAAGCATTTTCAATCATAAATATTCACAGATAATATATACCACACGGTTGGAATGTGGTGAAGGTACAAGTAGCGTGTGCGTGTAAATGGCGTAAATGGCAGTGAAATTAAAAGAATTACAGTTATCGTGCGGTTGGAAACATAATAATGGACTCTCTCTTAACTATGCGACGAATTTCTGTGATTTTTCTAAGCTTTAAAATATTTTTACAATTAATCAGAGGCGGCGTAAGGTGTGGGCAACGTGGGCCATCACCCAAGGCCTCGCTGTCGTAAGGGCCTCGCACCCTGGAGGCAGTACGAGTAAAATTTTTGATCGAGTTTAAAAAGCCGAAAAAATCGCTTTCAATAATTTTTCAAATTCATATTTTTGCATTACCAGAGGACCTCGCAAAATGTATGCTGCCCACATGAAACTTCGTTCTTACGCCACCACTGCTTATGATGTAAATGTGATTCTATACAATATTAATAGTTTATCTTAAGAAACAAATATTTTTTTTTTTGTTCTAGATTTTAATTTTGATCACATACAAAAAATTTTCAAAATGAAAATTTCTTTTTATTCCAAATTATTAATGTTTTTTAGCTTTACATTTCTATATGAAATGTGAGAACAGATTTGTCTTTCATTTCCCTACGCAATAACATTTGGAAAACTTTAATTATCCATAAGGTTCAAATTCCAAAATCAAAACCATACAACAAAATATTAAAATGTACGATAAAACAATGCCCGTCAAAAGTAAGTCCATTACTAATGTTATACAACGAGCCAGTGCTAAATATTTTGATTGATAGATTAGAACCTTTTCATCATTAAATACAATTCCTTAACTCTGTATAGACTACATCAACTTCTAAAGCAGTCATTCGCTTGCTACAACTCCAGTTCTACTGTCTTTTAAAATTAGGCGTCATATTACAACAGATTGTTTAAAAATGGAGTGCTCATAAGTTGAACAAATTTTCTTTAACGGAATACTGTTTTGTGTTTCAATATTAAATCATCCAATTGGAATGCATTAAGAGCAGTCGCTAATTAATACAACAGATGCCACGCCAACGCATTTATCTCACACATATGTCATCTGGACACGTAACTCTCTCGAACATTTTGAACTTTTATGGTGTTTTACATACAATCTGGTCGCATAAATCATCATATCCCGGGTGCCCGACTGCGCGACAGCAAATACAGAGTAATATTTTTAAGGAGCTTATGGAAACTACTGACAATGGAAAATTCTAGGCCCACAAAAGCTGGACATAATCTACATTGCTAATTGTAAACACTCCATTTATTCACTACTCCATGACACCTAAAAGGACCTGCCTCTAACAACTGAACTACACTCACTTAGTCCTTAACTCCTGGGTCAGTCGGCGTCGTGTTATGTCCTGTTGACGGAGGACAGTACGTTGTGCTTGGCGCGGTCGGTGGCCGCGGCGGCTGCTTCGCGCATCTCCTTCAGAGTGTGCGTCATCGTGTGCGAGGAGGGCACTTGCCGAGGGAACATGCTGTGTAGCACGTAGTTGAAGCCGCTTACCTGGAAATTACCAAAATTAAAAACTGTTAAGAATTTAAACATTACTCCACTCACATACACAAAGAACCCAATCTAAAGTGTAGGCCATACAAAATATTCGTTCTGTCCGGAAATCGACCCGAAACTTAACTTCACACTCACATAAGCAGGGGTGTCGTCAGTTATGTTGTACCTATGACTAGTTTTTGCCTATGTCTTTCTCCGCTTGAATTTTCTTAACGTCCCTAATTATTTTATCACCTATTTTAGCACTCAGCGATATATAGCTTTCTAATAGCGAGAGAATTTTTATAATCGGAGTAGTTCCGTGGAAGATTAGCGCGTTAAAACAACCTCTTCAGCTTTATAGTATTAAGATTTAGATGACTTATTCAATAGACTGCCTCGTTGGTCTCGTGGTCGCAAGCCCGACTGCTGTGCATGAGGTCTTGGGTTCGATTCCCAGGTCGGGCAAAGTGTTATTGTGCTTTTCCATCAGGAATTTCTCAGTAGCAGCCTCGGAGTCTGGATTTGTGCCCAGTTGATGGCAATAGGCTCGCCCCCTATTACATGGGACTAAAAACATAACTGGCGAAATGTGGGTGTACTAATGGGTACACCTCTGCCTAACCCTTCTGGGATTACAGGCGTGATGTTATGTATGATGTTATGTTATTCAATAGACACTAAGAAAAGTTTGAATCCACATCTCACCATTTGGTTGCAGTTCTTCTTAAACCTATCGACCCCGAAGGCGCGGATGGCCCGCGAGAAGCCGAACACCTGCGAGTCGATCCACGCGGAGCGCCGCGCTATCGTCTGTCCCGGGCCCGCGGACCGGTACTCTACGCGTTCTACCACACTCTGCGGACCAAAACACCAGTTACTGTGTATTACATAAGATAGGATAAGATACAAAATTTTTCATACACAAGACATATTAAAAAACCGCTCTTCCTCTGTCTACCTATTGCGTTTGCTGTGCCCAACAGGGTCCATGATTGTTTCTAATATTTTTAATTGTTGTTTACCACCTGTATGTGTACATCATGGATTGTAATAAGTGATTTGAGATTTACATATTCTTTTTATAAATGGTTTAAAAAGAAATTAAGTTTTGAAACATTTTTTCTAAAAAGTTTTGTATTACAATTTCTTTTGAACAGCTATTTTAATGGCTTTTTTGAAGACAAATCAATTCAAATTGTCAAATCTTTCAAAACTCTGACACTAGGGTGTGTGGTGTCGTAAGACCTTACTACCCACACAATAAAGAAGAAGATGATATCTTATGAAAATGTTGTAAGTAAATCTAAAAAATCTTTAGAGAATAGTTGGTTTTTTGGGACCTATAAAGTACAAGCCTTACCATAACTTTAGTAAATCCTAAGTTTCTCGTGTATGTGACCAATACTTTCTTCTCTGGATCTACTATGCTCTCCTCGATGATCTTCACTGATTTTGCACTGAAAAACCTGCAAAAATTAAATTTTAATGACATTAGATTCCATTCGACACGGAGGTAAAACTAGTCTTTACTAGGGAAGAAATTAATTCATACATTCTGAAATCAAGATTATTCATAGTTCGTTATTCATTCTTGTTATTAAGAATATGCAACCCCATCTTAAAATGCAGCTTATCCTAAGATCCTATGTGGAAAACTTGGGGCAGACGATAATTATTTCTTAACGGTGCCTTACCCTACATAAAATTCGACGTTATTACGGGTTGTTAGAAGACACGTCACGTAGCCGTTAACCTGGGTTTAGTGTGCATAAAACTAAGTAACATTGAGTAAGACAATTAGGGCTGTTGTTGCATTTGGGCTATTCGATACACCCCCCCCCCCCCCATTTTTCATGCTAGAAGTTGTCACTTCTACCCTTACGCCTCCCTAAGGGTACAAGTGACAACTTCTCCTGACTATCAGGTTGTTGAATAGCTCCCATATTAGTGCTGCGATACGACTTCTATTTTTGGTGTGAAAATTCGTTATCTGCGGTAGCAATGTTACATTGTGGTTATGGGTGCATACGACAGTACAAAGGTCGTGGGAAGTATGTTAACCAAGGACGGATCCGGGGGGAGTCATGGGGGTCATGATCCCCCCCTGGGCTAACTATTTTCTTTTAATTATTATCTATTGTAATCGAAACGGAGCCTGTCCTGACTAGACCTTATTATATTCAATTCAATTTCTTTATTTCAAACTATAGTGTGTCCATATAGTGTTAGTAAATACAAAAGAGCTTAAGAATCTATGTTAGTACATTATACAAAAAGGAACTATTTAAGATAGATATGTATCCAATGCCTCCATAGAGTATTATATGACCCCCCTGATTTGAAGGCTGGATCTGCCCATTGTTAACTTGATGTGCGATTGTAGAGGCCTATGTCCAGCAGTGGACTGAGACTGATGATGATGTTAACTTGTTTTCGTTTTTGTTTTGTTTGTTTTTGTCTTGTTTTGTTTGTTTTCTTAACTAGAAGGTTTCCAGGTAAGGTCCAGAACAAAAAAACAAGATCGCAATGATGGGAATAACATAAATAACTTTTTACATACGTTATACTCTGTCTTTGTCTTTCCCGTATAATGGGAAGGTGATAGAGTATAACGTCAATTTAGGTTTATGACGTGTTACAGACGGGTATCTATTTTCTTATCTGTTATCACTAAAAAACAGATAAGAAAACCACTTTTTTATCAAACTAATATATAGCATATTTAATATACCTATTATATAAAATACCGAAGTGTTAATATTACGTTATTAAACAAAAGATAAAAACTTACATAAATCATATAATATTAATTATCTGATAATGCACGACTTTCTCTTTATCACAAGAGCATTAGATACATTTTAAATTTAAACCTTAGACGTTTCATCAAAAGGTTGACTTTCCTTTGTAACAGAAATTGTTTTCAATGGTTTCTGTTTTTGTGAAATAAATCTAATTAGCATGCTTTTAAAGTTGACAATGATTGTGAACAAGAATTACAATTTACATATAGCTACATGGTTTTTTATACCGTGTTTACAAAACGCATGATGAATTGAAAATTATATTAGTATCGGTCGAGTGGTTTCCTAGATTCGTGTTTACTAACAGTGTGACGTCGTTTTGTTATTGTGGCGAAACATCCGCTTTGCATGGCCAGGGACGTATCATTTCGGCGTTATCAACGAATAAAGCATGAAATATTTTTGTATACATTTTTTTAGTACATAACAATTGATTTGACATTGGTATTTGACCGGTATCAAACCAACAACCTCATACATGAGAGGCGACCACCTTAACCACTGGGCCATTCACCAAAAGTTATTCATTGACTCATTTTCTAAAGCATATTATAGCAAAAGACGAACGGAGTAGTACAACCACAATATAAAAGAAATAAATATTTTAATGATTAAGTACATTATTAAAAACCAAAATGGTGGCTATTTCAAGTTAAAAAGAATTAAACTTGACTGTATTTAAAGGAAAACTTCGAAACTTTCTTGATTACTTTAGAAATATAATACATTTACACACGTTGCTGTAAGTTTTTCCTACGTAATAGCTCAAGCAAAATAACTTGATAGATCGACACAAGTAAATATTGATCTTATGATTAACGCTTTAGGTTCAATTTCGGTGTTCAAGCAACACCATAAGTTGCTTGCTACATATACATATTTAGAGGTCACAAATGAAGGTTACGCCCGTAACAACAACGAAACTATCTCTACATAGTATAAAACGAAGTCGCTTCCCGCCATCTGTACGCTTAGATCTTTTAAACCACGCAAAGGATTTTAATACAGTTTCCATAAAAAAAATTTTTGATGGCGTGGTTGGCGCAGTGGTTAAGCGATTGGCTGCTTCGCTGCGTGTCGTGGGTTCAATTTCCGCACGAAACAAATATTTGTTTGGCGTACAGGTTCCAGTGTAATTTCAGTGTTAATTTCAGTTTTAATAAAAGAAAACACTGCACACATGGCCCCATGTGTGCAGTGTTTTCTTTTATTAAAATAAAAAAAATAAGAGGAACGATACGTATAGTTTAGTATCTACATTGTTTTGAATTACATTGAATTCTAGTTATGAACAAGATGAATCCATCATGGATTTATCTATCTTCTCAATATACAAGGAACGTCTAAACATTAGAATTTTTCCCTGGAATTAAGACTAAAATAAAGATGCATCAGCTTCACCTCACCCAGTTATAAATAATTTCTAATTTTAGAACTGAGTTGCATAAATATTGGCATACTTTGCTTTCCAGACTATCGATACTGTAGTCCAGATTAATTTTATGCATAGCTAGTGTACATATCTATACAGGTTGCTTGAAGAATTAAAACAACATAACATCACGCCTGTAATCCCCAAAGGATTAGGCAGAGGTGTACCCATTAGTACACCCACATGTCGCCAGTTATGTTCAAGTCCCATGCAATAGGGGGCGAGCCTATTGCAATAAACTGGGCACAAATCCAGACTCCGAGGCTGCTACTAAGAAATTCCTGATAGAAAAATCCAATAACACTTTCTCCGACCTAGGAATCGAACTCAAGACCTCATGCTCAGCAGTCGTGCTTTGCGACCACTAGACCAACGAGGTATTGAATAATTCGTATTTTCCATTACTGGTTTTGAGTTGTGAATCTTTCTGAAATTAAGTTATTTAACAGACAAGTAACCACCAATTAACAACTAAATTGCGGGCGCTTATTATATCCACAAAATTCCTTCGAGTTTCAATCCATACTGGCCTAAATATGATTATATAACATTTTTTATGGATCATCTCATATGATTTCATTTTACCACGACTATTATCATAGTTCAGTCGTTACGAGACAGACTTTTTTTTGAGGTTGTAAAAATCATCAAATGACTCCTACCGCCCTGGGTGGGGCGGAAGGGACTGTCAGACTTTTACTGACTAAAAAACCACCCTGTTCCTTCTGTTGCCCTTTACGTTCCGGGGCCACGGTATCCTGTTAAGACGTCCCGCAACCCCGGACGAGACAGACATAACAACTATTGTTGCGAATTCATATTCGCAATGAATATTTATCATGTCTGCCTTAAGAATATTTTTTTTATCTTTAGCCTAAATGCTTTAAGCTACTGCTTAAAGCAAAAGGACCGAAAAATATTTGTTCTTTGTAAATAAACATTGGTATCAAAGTCATAACAAAATATACAAGTCATATCATAAAAAAGTCAGAACCCATTAAATAAAAACAAGCATAAACAAAATATTGACATCATTAAATTAGGTGGGGCATTTTTTATTTCTGATTACGCGTCACTATTCCAAGAATTCACAAGATAAGTTATCACAACGATACGTGGTGTTTGTTTACTTAATTTTTACCTATATTGAAGAATTTTAAGACTATTACACTAGCTTATTTCCGCGACTTCGTCCGCGTGAATGTCGGTTTTCAGCAAGGTTTTATTTTTTTGCGTGAAACCCTAATTCTTTTTCTTAAATAAAAGTAAGTACCCCTTATTACATCAGCTATCTGCCAGTGAAAGTCCCGTAAAAAAAAAATGTGAAAACGACAGTACCTATTTAAAATAACATCACGCCTGTAATCCCCGAAGGGTTAGGCAGAGATGTACCCATTAGCACACCCACATTTCGCTAGTTATGTTTTTAGTCCCATGTAATAGGGGGCGAGCTTATTGCCATCAACCGGGCACAAATCCAGACTCCGAGGCTGCTACTGAGAAATTCCTGATGGAAAAACCCAATAACACTTAGCCCGACCTGGGAATCGAACCCAAGACCTCATGCACAGCAGTCGCGCTTGCGACCACTAGACCAACGAGGTAGTGACAGACAGTACCTATTTATTTGTTAATTTGGTGCAATTATAATATCGTTTAGTTCCAATATTAAGGAAAACGATGATCTAGCTTCAGTTGTTTCGCTCAATCCTACAAAATCTTGTGACGGCAATGCAAAGTTGCACAATAAGCATTTCCAGCGATGCACATAGTAGATAAGTTTCAAATAGATGTTCGCGTGTCAATATAACATACTAATGTTTAATTTATAACCTCGTTGTAATTTTCTCATAAAATATGACTTGACCTTGATATATTTTACTTTTGTTCGTTATGTAGTTTATGGTTCTTTGGCTCGCACCCTATTACATGGGACTTAAACATAACTGGCGAAATGTGGGTGTACTAATGGGTACACCTCTGCCTAACCCTTCAGGGATTACATTACAGGCGTTATGTTATGTTAGTTTAAGGTTATGATGCACGATAAAACTCTAACGTTTGTATTTGCATAATTTGAAATATCTAAGTAAACAAGAAAAAACCGATGACACATTTTAATGTTAATCGAATTTTCAACACACTAGTTCGTAAAATCACTCTTATTGCACCGGTTTTAAGAGCATAATTCAGTGTATTACGCACCCGTGCTTTTTATGTTGCAACAACAATGATTGATTTATCCCTAAATATTTTGTGAATAATTTAACTAATTTCCTATATTTAGAATTATTAAAATATGATATATAAACATTATATTTCACAAAATTATTCACATAACATCAGGCCTGTTATCCCCGAAGGGTTAGGCAGAGGTGTAGGTACCAATTAGTACATCTATAAAGAAAATATTTATTTTTATTAATACCGGCGACTCCACAAGGAGATTTGTGTTATCAACGAGGAGAGGTCTCTGTCTGTCTGATACAGACTAATAACAAGATTGATTGAGTTTATTCATTTCACCTTGAAGAACAAAGATGGCTGACCTTTTGTGTTTACTAAGATCCAGTAGTTTTGTGTTTATTAAAATACATCGTAATGTAGATAACTATTTCTATGTAGTGTAACACTTATGGTTATGTATTCAATGGAAATACCAAACAACAACAATGACTCAATTAGTTTTTTTATGGCAGTCTTTGGATGAGAGTTTAGCTACTGGCAGATTAAAATTAGATCTATTTCCTACTACTGTTGTGGATAGTACAAAATAGCAAGTAAAATGGTAATAATGATAAATTTTCACATAAAGTCTTCCTTTATTCTGACGTGAATCAAAGGCTGTCAAACGATTTATACAACATGACTTAATTCCCTATACATCTTTCGGGGAGTGGAAGTACTCATGAATATGAACCACTTTAACTACAGGACCTGAATTAAGAAAAAATGAAATCACGTGTTCCATACTTTTTGATCATGTTGTATAGTGCATTTTTAGGGCTCAGCAGATGTATTATTTTCGTTCCCCAAAAATTTATAATGAACTAAAATTCATGATGTATAAAATAATGTGTGTGTACGTATGTATTTTATTTTTATCCTTGTTTTCCTAAATCTTTAATTATGGTGAAACTTTAGTGAATTGTTCTTCATACGATTCCTGGCTCAAAAACAATACGTCTCATTAAAACGCATGCTACACATTCGCCTCATATAAATCGTAAGAACCGCAGATTAAAATAATATATCATGATTTTTCGAGATAACTCTAAAAATAATCATGGATTAATTTAATTACTTTTGCGTAATTACGTCATTCGTCATCAGTCATTAGATTGACCTCGAATAATTTATACAAAATACCATAAGTTTTAAGGCTTGCCATAAATTATGTCAATAAGGATAACTATTCACAATGGAAATTAATTATCAATTGTTACGTTGCATACAGACTTAGGCAAGTTAATATTTGAATATTTACCAATCAACTTATTAACTCAAAAAAATGGAATTATGTACTGTATAATATAACACTAATGACTTGATGAGTGATGTAAGCATAATCAAAAAACACCATCAGATTTTTAAATGCAGAAGGCTGACTTCCGTTATACTTTAAATCTAGTTGAAAATCTCACCTCAGTGACAATAAAAAAAAATAGAGATATTTGAGGCATATTGGGACTGAGATTGAAATATAAATATTCTAAAAAATACGAGAATTGCCCTTCCGATATTAACATACTGCAACAAGTTTTTTTTTTTTTTTATAACATGTAAAACAATATTAACATTTATCAATAATTGTGAAACATACCTTTCACCCCATTTGGGCACCCTGTTCGTCTTAGTGAGGACTCTCTTTGTGTACAAGCAGCCGTTCTTCACTTCTCTGCTCCATGTATCTTCTGACAAGACATGGGTACTGAAATTTAAAAGTCAAATCTATACTAATATGAAAAAAGCTGAAGAACTTTTTTGTTTGTTTATTTTAACGCGCTAATCTCTGGAACTTCCAGTCGGATTGTTAAAAATCTTTTTGTATATGATAGCCAGTTTCATGAGGAACAGTATAGGCTATATAACATCACGCTACGACCCATGGGAGCAGAGCAGTAACCAGAGACGTAACTTAACATGGTTAAAAAACATGCAGATGAAGACATGGGCAAAAGTTAGTTATTATAATAAAGGAGTTATACAAGATGTAATTAAATTAATGAAAACAGGTCATAGTATTCATTGTTGATGAAAAAAAAAACAGCTGATTCATTGATTTTGTTGAGCTATGTTTACATAAATGATCAGCTGATGATTTTTTATTACAGGGTTGGTCCCATAGGCATAACATGCTGTTAGCTAATTTCAGAATCAGACAAGTCATTCTGAGACTAGTGAGTTTTATCAAACAATAAACCAACAACTTTTGGTCTACAACAGCTTAACATAAAAGTTGATCATCATAATGAGTTGAAAAATCCTGTTTTAATAAGTTGGTTACTTCTTTTTTGACGAAAAATAATTGTTTTGTTAATCACTAGTTTCTTCAGCTTTTATGTAATAATTATCAATAAATTAAAATAGCAATTATCTCTCTGATTAGTTTCTATCTTCAATGCCATTAAAATGTCATTGAATTTTTACACGACTGCCCCAAAAAAAGGAGTGTTATGTGTTCAGGGTTAATGTATGTATGTATGTATGTATGTATGTATGTATGTGAGATTCTTTATTCCACCATAACTTTTAAACGCCTGAACCAATTTAGATGTATGGGGTATCGTTACAATCCTTGCATCGTTCCGAGTAACATAGGCTAGTTAAAAATAAAAAGAATCCTCTGTGGTCACTTTAAAACGTAAATGAATACCAACCTCAATTATTTTTTTTAATGAATCTGGTCGTATCTATGTTTATCGTCTAGAATTTGACAAGTAGATTTAAAAAATATATAACACTGTAAATAAAAACTGTCGTAAAAAAAACTGACGAGTAAACAAAGTACAAATATGTGCAATATTTGCAGTCGTGTTTTTGAATTTCTTAAATTATAGTAACTTGTTTTATTTATTTGACACTTGACCTAAACCACCTATTGAGAGCCCCTTATCAATGCAAAGGTTTCTTGTAGTCCAAGATTCCAGGGATCTTAGCCCTTGGCATACATAAAAAGAATTTTTTTTTAAAGAAAACAGTAATCTGTGTGTGTACCTTTTCATATAGTAAATAAGGTTCAATATTATATATTTTTTTTTAGAAAGTACATGCTTTATCATGTTACATTGTGTCTTGGAGTGAACTGACCTAACTGTAGATGGAGAATCCACTCGGGTTCATTGCCCATCTTAACCCTAACCAATTATAACCCTTTCCAGTTTGATTCTTAAAACATATTTTGGTACATCTACATGCTATATGTCAAATAACACTAGATTATAATATTCAAATTACACCAGTCTAGATAACACTAGGTATTTGTCATCCAACAGCACTTTTTTTTTAGGTGGTAATAATCATCAAATGACTCATTCCGCCCTGCACTTAATATGAATACTAATGAAATTACTAAACTAAAGAGACATACTCATAGACAGACTACTTGTAAACAACCTTTTTAGTTTATGACACTTAGTTCATAATAAAAAACATCTTGATACTTTGTTAAGGTTGAAACCATATTGCCATGACACACACACATAGCCTTGGATCAACTATAAGACAGTGGGAGGTGACTGGCCAGTATCACTGGTAAATGTTGTACTGTTTATCATTTGGTTTTGTTTGGCAGAATGAATTTGGACTTGGTACCTACCTAATTAATTCCATTTTTAATTTTCCTAAAGCCTGCACTTTTTATATTGATGAATTTTATTTTTAAAATATGAAGTATGTAGTTTTATAATAATTGTTAACAAAAAAATAACATATTGTAGGTATTTATGAAAAAAATAATAACATTTATATTCCTTATAAAAAAAATACCTCATACAAACACTATATAATGTATAAAAAAAATGTTTTATAATAAAATAAAAACAAACTTACCTCTGTGGATTAGGGTACCTCTTCCAATACCCGCAAGCAACCTGATCCCAACTAAAGTTAAAAATAGACGTATTTTCAAAATATCTTGCCATTTTTTTAAATTAAATATTATCTTACTGGAATGATTGTAAACAATGAACTGACAAGTTCAGCTTAACACCATTGCTCGTTATTTCTGTGAAAAAGAACAGGGACACTTGTTTTTTAATTGTTTTTTTTTTTTTATACACTGGCTTAGAACATGAATCTCACCGCGTGTATCCGATTACATAAACATAATCGATGTAGGTCACAAGACGAATGTATTAAAGTTAGGCGGTTTACCGAGCCGATATCGCGCTCACGCCTTTGTGACCGTGATCACGTACGTTAGCAGGTATTATAAAACAACGAAGTAAACAACGTTCATTCAACTCCTTTCAATTCTCTCAAAGCCTAAGGACAAAGTACTATGACACTGAGCGACACATGTGCCTACCGTAATTTATCTATCTAATATTACTCAGTACGTGTGCAGGTAACCTTTCCTCAAAATAACTACACGAGCCGTAATAATAACACAAAACGAATATGAACTTACCAATAAGCCGGAGGACGGATGGATCTAACTTTTATCTTTGGTAAGATTCCTAAATTGATCCTTGCACGTCCACCGACACGGTCAATGATGACTATTTTGACCGTAAGTTACGTGATACAGTCACGAAACACATGTTACCATTCATAATATTTTCGGGCCCGTTTTGATAAAATTTTGATAACTATTGACAGATTATTCGAGAGCCCGGGAGCCCATTTGTAATACAGATTAAAAATGACCGAAATCCAGACAACATGACAGTTTTCATTCTGTGTCGCCTGACGTAGTATCAGTATGTATGAGTATTCTCGTTATGTCCAATTTCATAACCAAAAATTTTTTTTAAATCATTATCTAATTCTCATATTGTAGCAAAAAACAGGTCCTGAAAATCTTAGGGAAAATATTTGATTCAATTACTTAGGTTACAAGAAAATATTTGTATTTTTGTCTGAAGATTTCTAAGTTTATCTGAAATCGAGATTTATTTATTTAGGTTACATAAATGTTTTAAACTCAAAGTTGACAGATTGGACTGAAATTATTCGATTCATCAACTGTTAAAATACTTTAAGATTCATTATCTGTGTCATTGTTCATTGTAAATAATTGTAATGTGGCATGTCTTCTAATTGGAGACTTATTTAACTGAAGGCCAATTATTCTTCAACTAATATAATAAAGTTCAAAATCTAGTCTCATCAAAAAATTTACGTAAATAAGATATTTTACTGAGATTAGATTGCAATCGTTCCTTTAAGTTAGAAGAATGAATTAGCCCTTGATTGAACATTGAAATGAAATTATTTATGTCCAAACCAAATTTTACCGAACGCGTTCTATTCGGCGGCCATTTTGTGTCATTTGACATTTCTAGTTGCATAATATTTTTTGGGCCCTACTACATTAGCCTGCGTCACGCCACACCATTTTTTAAATCTATATTATCTATCTATGATTATGTGCATGGTCTGTGGCTAGACCCGTCCGCCATTTCGCACGCCCGGCAAATTGAAAAAAAATGGCAGCGTTTGGCATTTTCAGTAACAGTGACGAGAAAACAACTAACTCATATAAAGTGTTCATACAACGTTTGCAACGGGAGACAAAGTTACAGGTTTGTTTAAATCTTCACATCATCATCATTATCATATCAGCCTATGGCCTTCCACTGCTGAACGTTCAAAGTTCGTCGAACGTTTGTCCCCAAAGATCTTCACATTGTCAATGTAAAATAATCTCATGCAGTTTGGTAGGTGGATGATCTACCTATTCTATCTACTGAGGTCAGCCTTTACGGGCCGCCTCTTTTGTTAGTTAGGTTTGCTTACTTAGGTACATTATTTTTACCTATCTCTCTATAGGTCACAGAGTAGGTTTATGTAATATCAGAGGTCAGAAAAGTATCGATGTGGTTGTTTCATGTGGCTCGTTGTGTGTGCGTTAAGCAATTGATACACTCTGATTGTCTGTGCTGTCTGATCATTCCAGGGCCGGAATGTACGTTAGGTTATATAGGCAATTACCTAGAGGCCGGGTCAAGCTAGAAAAGGGCATTGTCTATGGGCCCTGGCATGATCAATCCGGCCCTGGAGACTCAAATTCCATTTCTATTTCAAACAGTTGGGAGACAAACCCATCCACTGCGCTGCAGACTTCACGTATTATTGTAAATACAAGAATACAGTAAAGCAATATGTATTCAAGGACTTTATCTATCAATTAAGAATTAAATCGTACGAAGGAACAAATATCTTGATATGCGAAAACCTTACGCCTACATTTAAATGTTTCGTTCGCCTCATAGAACGACTGAAGACACCCGACAATCGTTCCTTGTCTATTGCTTACTACGGAGAAGTAAAAAAAATAATAACTGGTTTTATGCATTTCTTTACAACTGTAATAGATGAAACAGAGAAGAAACTTGATAAATATATTTTCATGATAGATACTGCACGTAATCAATTATTATTGGATCTAATTGAAGACACTATAGCGATAAACGACGAAAACCAAACAGCATTTTTAGAAGAATATCTGCCGTTAGAGACAGAAATTGAAAAAGTAAAGTATCAAGAAGTTATAGACGCACATGCCAAATGTTTGGCGGAACTAACAAGTATCAAAGAGGCTTGGGAGACGAGACAAAATAAACTAGAAATCTTTATGAAAGATACTTTCGAAGCATCTATTAAAAAAATATCAGAATTGTGTTTCTTTGCGCATACTTATATTGCGATGATGTTAGCAGATCGTGTAAGTATTTTAATACTAAGTAGGTATAGATGGGATATATAATTATGTATTACAAGACGAGTTCTTTTTTCTTTAGTTCAAATTTAAACCTTAGGTTTAGGTATTTGGAGCTTTATTCCGATGAAGGCAAAGTTATTATAACAAAATTGGCAACTTCGATTCGGTTTTAGACAGTTTTTTGAGTTATGTCTTTTTCTCTATCAGAATATCTTTCATTGTTCGAGTGAACGCAAAGCGCGACTACTTAGCATGAGGTCTTGGGTTCGATTCCGAATATTTTTATGTTCCCATGGGATATTTTAAGACATGGCTTAATTCTAAAGTCTACACAGTCCAAGTCACAGGCAGAAGCTAGATATAGAAAAAGAGAAGACAGAGAGAAAGAGAGGAAAAGTCGCCTGGAGTGGGCATAACGTTATTTCCTTACGTGACAATTTCTGCCAGTAAACTCCAACCGCAAGACGAGTTAGGAACTTCATTTAAAAAAGAGCTGTTTATTTTTTTAATAGGAAGTTAGGTAGCTACACTTGTCAATTTATCATTACTAAGAAGTTAAATAATGGTGAAATAGATATCTAATACCTATCTTTAACGTACCTACGTGAAATTTCACACATACACACACACACCCTCAGCTTTTTGAAGTAACGGAAAGTATCCACGAATCGGCGATCCGTATAAACTATAACCTGCGAAAATGCAATGAGGATTTTGCTGCGAAGACAAAAACCCTGATTCAAAAGCTGTACGAGAAGAACAGAGAGTACAGGGAGATATACAGACGCAAGTATAAAGGAGCCAACGATACCTCTGAAGTAAGTGGTATCCTTATGATATTCACAATAATACCAGTTATGGTTAGTCGGTTACTATTTGGAGCTACCTACCTATACTCTATTCAATATAACATTAGAAAAATAACCTTAGGTACAGTACCTACGTGCCACCAGAGGCGGATTACCCTAAAGGCAAACTAGGCATGTGCCTAGGGGCGCGAGGGTACAAAGAGGCGCGCGGGCGGATATACAAAAAAATATTAAAACATATACAAATATATAGCAAAAAAATATTTTTTAATTCGTTATTTTCAATACAGGGGCGCAAGTTATTTTCAATATAGGGGCGCGTATGAGAAACTTGCCTATGGCGCTCTCAACGTTTAATCCGCCTCTGCGTGCCACACTACTGCCCCGAAAGATGAGACTTGACACACCACACAAACTTTAAAGTATTTCTTAAAAAATATTACAGAATTTTAATCTAATGTCATCAAGATATTCCCGAATAGATACACAAATTATGGATAAACATTTCGTACATCCATACCTGCTTACCTCTTTATACCTGCATACCTTGTTATTTGTGAAAATAAGTTGTAAAAAAAAAACAAAAGAGCAGATTCTTTAAAAAATAAACTCCGATATAGATAAGCAAAACCATAGACCTGCTGAAAGAAAAGATAACGTGCTTCGACCATGAAGAGACGATTGCTAGACTGGAACTAGAGACTCGGTTTTGGAACAAAAAACTAAGGGATTTCAACGAGATCGCATCCGTCTTGGTCAGGATTCGCTTAGAACTCGACCATCTCTACAAAGAACTGGAAGAATACAATACTATCAAGTAAGTACAGAGGTAATAAAAACTTTTATTAAAAAATAGACAAAGGCCTTCAGAAACTGGCCGCACACGGGCCACTGACCGCCATCACAAAACGCCGCCACCGATTTATTTCCTGTACCCCGAGTGTGAGTTAGTTGTCACATCTTGAAATACGTGACGATCAAGTTAATCGAGCAAACTAACTAGCGATGGTATTTAAAAAAGGTGCGAGTGTAAGTTGACATTTGGCATACGAACGGCACCTCGTATCGTCACTTGTCCGAAAGTATTCCGAACGTTTTTTTCGTTTCAATGTTGCCTACATTGAACTTAGAGTGGTTTCAGTGAGATAATACGACTAAAATACAAATCCTATCGCAACCATGCTAACAAGCGTTTTGAATGCCATATGTAATTTAGACGTATAATAGTTTTTATGAATGAGATATTCCTATTTCGTTTAAACGTGTAGTGAGTAAGAGAGATGTGAAATAAGTTGTGTGTGGTGTCATGTAACTACTTAAAACTCCGTTGAAATTATAAACATAGCATATAGCACGCAAGTAATTGATCCTTGGTTTTTTTATTATTAATATTCAGTTGTGTAGCCTCTGTTGGAAATCCAAATAAATAAGAATAAAACCTAATTTGAGTATGAATATTATACGTACACAATGCACACCAATGTTCCTGAATTCAGTATCTTTTAGATACTCCACTGGATTAAAACAGGAACGAAAATCGGCTGTTTGTTTTCGGAGATGATTCCGTTCATCTTGATAATGAGCAGTAGTAATCAGTAGTAATCAAAAATTACGCGCTGCCATTATTAACACAATTCACCACAATAACACGCAAATATTACGAACTTTAGCTATTGTAAACAACAATGTCAACAATTCACCTATCACACATCAAGTTTAGTGACGATCAAGTTGATCGAGCAAACTATTAGGCGATAGTATTTAAAAATCGTCCGAGTGCGAGTTGAAGTTTGGCATACGAACGGCCGCTCGTATCGTCACTTGTTTGAAAGTATCCCGAACGTTTTTTTCTTTTCTTAATGTTGCCTACATTGAACTTACAATGGTTTCGGCGACATAATACGACCAAAATACATATCTTATTGCGACTATGTAAACAAACGTTTTGCGTGCCCTGCGTAATTTAAACTTATAATAGTTTTGATGAATGAGATGTTCCTATTTCGTTTTAACGTGTAGTGAGTAAGGGAGATGTGAAAGAAGTTGTGTGTGGTGTCATGTAACTACTTAAAACTCCGTTGAAATTATAAACATAGCATAAAGCATTTTTTTATTATTAATATTCAGTTGTGTAACCTCTGTTGGAGATCCAAATAAATAAAAATAAAACCTAATTTGAGTATGAATAATATACATAGGTACCTACACAATGCACATCTTTTGCCACAGACTTTGGCTACTCCCACAGGCCGTTGGTAGGTACGAACTTGTCGCACAAAATACTTGATTGAGCGACGAGTACCTACCTACGTAAAATTATGAAATAATGTAATACGATGATATGCACTTAGATGATGTGCACTATGAATTGGTTAGGTATTTGACAATTATAATTGCCTAGGTACCTACAACACCCTGGTTTGAAGTTTAACTCGTTAGGTCGACCTTAAAGTCAATTCCTCTAGCTCTTGACAAAGAAATAAACTTTTCTTCTAGAAACAAAAACTTCCTTTGAGAAACGATTACGGAGATGGTTCCGTTCATCATAATAATAAGCAGTCATTATCATTTTTCATACGAAAAAATAACGTGCTGTCATTCTTAACACAATTTACCACAAAATTACACGCAAATAATACGAACATATCCAATGTAAACTACATTTCACCTGCCACACACCAAGTGAGTGACTTTACTTTATAGTTTACGTTTGTAAACGCTTACACACCGTTTCGAAACTTCAAAATCTAACTCACACTCGCAAAATGGTCACCGAAACGCTAGTATCTAGTTACGTTTAAAATACCAAACTATTGTAGTACCGTTAAAAATCTTACACTCGCTGTTTCGGTTTGCAATACTTTCCGCCAGGGGCGCTTTTTACGTTTTCATACATATTTTATTGCTCGATACCGGACACCGTTTGGAAACGTCAAAGTCTAACTCACACTCGCAAAAACCCGTAAAATGTTTATCGAAACGCTACTATGAATGTCACGTTTAAAATACCGAACTGTTGTAGTACAGTTAAAAATCTTACACTCGCTATTTCGGTTTACAATACTTCCCGCTAGGGGCGCTTTTTACGTTTTCATACATTTATTGCTCGATACAAAAACGTAGTAGTAGCGTTTTCTGTACGAAGAAACTCACACTCGGGGTACTGTACTTTTCATACATTTTACATGGACTTGCTCGCCGCTCACAGTTGACGTCGGTGCCGTCGGTGGTCGCCACAAATCCGCTTCTAGCTTCAGGCGGCGGCGTTTGTGGCTGTCGCGTCTGGCCCGTGTGCGACCAGCGTAAATGAGAAATAACTTTAGTTTCGGTGGCTTTAGTTCAGTTTGTAGTTTTGTAAAGCGACCGACATTCAAAACTAAAAAATAAATAAACGTCTTGTGACTTTGTGTCGGCACCCTTCTTCTTTTTTTAGTCGTCGCTCGGTTAAAATAGGCCGTAGGTAGGTACACCAAGAACTTCTCTCCTTTTTGTTTCATTGTCTTCCTGCATTCGGAGGTCGGATATCATACTCATTGCTTAAGATACCTACCATACCTACCTTGTCCGGCTTGATAAGCTCCATTAAATAGGGCTTTCTGTAGTCAATACAGCGTATTGCTCTCCACAGTAGAACACATAGGCCTCTCACGCACATGTTGATCCTGATCTTCAACGTTTGTCTTAATTACTACGTAAAAAAGTAGGAATTTTGACCTTCAAAATCTTGAACCTATATAATATATTGAAGGTCAAAATTCAATTTTGGAGAACCCTCAATGACACTCAGTAACGGTCCCAAACAAAGATCCCATTGGTGGGAAAACACGTATGTTACCCCTTCTGTGTTTTTTTAGACTCGTTACAAATAGACTAATTTTGTAGGGCCTCGGAGCAACCCGGGACCGACTTGAAGTGTTTTGAGATAATGCGAGTAAAAATCGATGAGAAGATTGCGTACTATAAAAGGAAACAGTTGGATATGTCCAAAGCGCTTATCACTTTCTTCTGTGTGAAAGGTAAAGTGAATTTAATACCAAATAATTATCACGCCTGTATTGCACGAAAATATCTGCAGGTTAGTACCTATTTATTTAAACAGCTGCAGTGCGCTGCTTATGTGCATGGAGTTCTGAGTTTGATCCTCGGATCGAGCAATGTTTGAATTTTTCTGTTAGAACAAAATACTTCATCCGTTTTTATTTACCTACCTATGTCTGACATTGGTACTAATAACCAAATGTGGAACTGAAATACTCAGATGTTAATTATTATTTAGTAGATAATTGAAAAGCCACAGGGGTTATTCTTTTTTAAGATAAATTATTAATATTTGCACGTCAATCTGGTAAGAACGTAAGATGGATTCTTTATAAAAAAAACATATCTCTCATCTTATTGTCAATCATTACCTTATAAATAAATATAAGCAAATAAACGAATAGGTATTTACATTCTCTTATTTTTGAAACATTTTGCATACTTTAGGAATATAGGCGTATTATACGCCATATGCGAACATGGTACAAGTGATTACAAGTCGTAATTTATAGGAACGGATCGTACCCTATATACGAACAGAACCGGAGACTCATTCTTCATTGACGAGTTCAGCCATCAGAACTACATCAAGAATTACGGCATGAAATACTTCCACGTCAACTGTGACGGCGATTACTTGGAGGTTCGTAAATTAAGTTTAGGTAGGTAGTTATTGTGTTACAGTTTTTGTAAGCGTCATTTAGCACATAGTAGACATAGACCGGAGTTAAATAGTCCAAAAAATATACATAATCATCGATAACGCTTTTTCGTTTTTTTTATATTATTTTGTACCTAAATTTTGCTTTATTTATGTAGTTATTTTTTTATTTAATTTCTATAGTTCTTTCATGCTCACCGTATAATAATTTGCACGGGTTGTCACCTCTTCATCACCTTTGCTTCAACTGGTAGAGAACGCCTAAAGCATTAAGTCCTTTTTGTACCTTTTGTTGCACAAAGTTTAAATATAAAAAAAAAATTCTTTGTCCAATCAGCATTCAGAAAATGCGCCGTACTACTTTGACGAGAATGGTCGATATACACTTAATAAAACGGGCGAAAAGATATACCAGGTGGCAGCCTGCACAAGTCGGTACAGACTTGACGAAGATGATCTTTTCAAAAAGGTCACTAAAGACTGTGGCCATTCTGAAAAGCATAACCCAGATTGTCGGTTGGCGGAGATCAAAGATAAAATGACTGACAGGGTGATACTGCCGCAGGTTGACCTTGTTGATATGACCGGTAAGTTTATACGGGATGATACTTGTTAACTACGCATAGGTACTGCCCATCAAACTAAGTCACATTGAGCAAAAATTATTGATGGAAAACAAGTATTATTTTTGGTGTAAAAATTTACTGTTCGTTTTTCGGTTGCATTCAATAGTACAACGGTCATGAAGGTATCCAAAACAGTATTCGTATAAAAACGTTAAAAAAATTGACCTTAAAGGTTCCCAGGCATAGTCTAGTTAAAAAAAAAAGATTAAAATTATGGGAATAACATGCTACTTTCAGCTTCATTATCTCTTTTTAACACGCTCTAGAACCAGACCGACGACATATTTGGGTATCAGCCGGTAAAAGGCCACTGCCTTACAAAGGCCTTTCCAATACATGCCTATTAACTCGATTCCCGGCTACTCATGGCTACGAAAATCGTCATTACACCTAGCCTGCTAAAGTGGACACGTACTACTTTAGTCGATTTGCAGACTACTCAAAATTTTCTCCCATATGCCTAAAAATATAAGTTATTATTTTATTACATACCTAAGTCCGTGAAAATTTAAAACATATTTTCGTGATGACACCAGTTTGATATAGTCGAGTCATGTTTCCAGGAACTTTGGACACAGAATCGGTGCAGTACCTTTGGGATAACTACGGTATGATTCTGTCTGAAGTCCTGTCCGCCGTCGCAACGGAACAGCCCAGGAATCCCATACACTTCATAGGCCATATGCTACTTAAGCGCAGGTAAGTGCCTAATAAATAATTCAGCATAATATGCCATTTCATTGTCATGACAGAGCATTTTCATCAAGTTAGTGGTACCTATCTGTGGTCAAGTCCATAAACACTGCAAAAGTTAGATTATGACTATGGTGTAAATGGCGTCGCGTCGCAGGCACTGAACGCCTTAAATAGACACGCTAGGCGTGAAGAGCTAGCAGAATGGCTATCACCAGTTTTTTTTTTTTACTAAGTAGGCACTACAAGATTTAGAACACTCCTGGCGTGTGATGAATTTCATATTTAAATTAAATATTTAAATAATTTTATTTTTATACAAATATTAATATTATATTATCCTGTCCCGTTCCACATTTTGAAATAGTTAATCGAGGTGGTGTCACAGTTTATTTTTTCCATGCAAAATCTATGGGGGCATCGCGTTTTAACAGGGCATAAAAAGCACATCAATTGATTGGCGGTGTCAATTACCCAATTATTGTGTTTGCTACCTGGTTACTTACCTTTTTTAAGCTGATAGTCAAGGTATGTTACAGATTCGAGGCAAGCGCTTCAGAGCTCCGTAAGCTCAAGAAGATGGGTCTGAAATACCGCAAAGATATCGAAAAGAAACGAATGGATGTAAGCATGTTTTGTAATTAGTAGTAGCAATATTAATTTATTCTTAATTCTGCAGTTGTGCCTTTTGGAGGCCAAAATAAACTTTATAACTCTCTGGGTACCTACTACTTCGAACAGGCACGTCTAACAGGGTCGAAGCATTGATCTAACTTGATTTAACTGTTTTTAGTCTGACAACCAGTCTTACCAAGATGTATCGTCATTAGCCTGTTACTGGTTTGTGGACGACTGATAGGCAGTCGCTCCATGTAAAATACTAGTGTTCAGCTGCATCCGGTTAGACTGGAAGCCGACGCCGTATTCGGGAAAAGGCTAAGCAGATTGATTATCAACTGTTCTTAATAATAATGTATTGTTGATATAGAAAGCCTTAGCGGAGAGGCGTGCTTGGGAGAGGAACCTGATGAAGCGCAATATCAAAGACGACGAAGATTACAGGGAACCGCCCGAGATCCAAGAAACATTCAATTTGGTACTCGCGGAAACAATGGGATTTTTCTAACACTTGTAGTTTGTAATGAAGTTGCAACTAGTGTGTAGCAAAACACATACTCCTTAAAACAGCACGGCTCCGACATAGTAAACAATTTGCCATTCTATTTAGAGCTTTAAATCTTGAGCGTTAAAATATATTTTTTTTTTTTAAAAAAAAGGGACGGCTCGAGGGCAGCGTGCTGACTGGTAACGGTTGATTTTTTCAAAGGGAAGGTGAGGTCGGAGCAATGCTGTTATAATGAGCAATCACCACTTTTATATATTGCTACATTTGGCGGCCAGAAAACTTGCGTGGTTCATACTTGCGCAAAGAAGTTACACGGACCGTATTATGAAGTGTTGTAGTTATTGTTCCAATGCAAAGTAGAGATGCAGTATATTATAGGAATAGCACTATACCTTTCCTACAATTAATGGCGTTACTTCATAATCTAACCCCTAGTTGCAACTTAGTTAACGTGTGCACTTAAATGGTCAAATAATTATGTTTTATTTTGTAACGCTGCAAAACTATCTGAAGTTTATTTTAGTTTTTAGATGCAAGATGTTCAAAAGTATAAACTGACGAAATTATATGTAATTAAACTGCCTTTTTAATAAATATATTTCTTTGTTTCATTTACAGTGGCGCTTGCGCATATTTTTCTATTAAATTATTTTTAAGCCCTAACGGTTTATAATATACAGTCGCCAATTTTTAACTGTACCGTAACACTCTACACGCTGCTTAAACCAAAAAAAAGCGGGACCTAATAAAACAATAATAAAATAAAAATAAAAAATATGTTGTCAAGGTACAGGTATTTATTGTTCAAGCGTCTACTAGATAATAACGAGACACACTTTGTGAGACGTTGACTTCTGTCCGAAAGCAAAATTAAAAAAAAAAAGAAACAACCAGACGTAAACCTACATACTCGTCCCGGATGGACATCAAATCCAATTCAAAACCCACTGTCTAATAATAATATTTGGTTTAATTAAGAAAATAATTGTTAAGTCGAACGCAACCTTCATAGGGAGCCCATGACACCGACGTCACAATACGTGACGGGTTGACAACCATAACATCTCGACGAGATATTCGTTAGCACTAGCGTCAAAGGCACATTTTCCAATTGGCATTCAAATCCAAAACAACATTGGTTGTACAAACACAATTTATATGACCTATAACAATAACAGAACGCAACGAATTGATCCTCGACAATGGGTTGAAATGGATAATCAAAATATTTCGGGTAGAAAATATAGAAAATAATAAGATGGAAGCAATTTAACTGACAAATTTGGGGTCATAGCGAATCACTAACGCAAGGCAGCACAATACGATCTCGCACTGGAGTAAGTTCTATACGTGATCCTGTAGTAGGAAAATACGTATTTTGCTGTCTTGCACAAGATAAAAAATAATAATAAAGTCGCAATAGCTTTGCTACCACCAATAAAATAGATAATTAGTATTTTTTTTTATATCTAGGAAACATGTTCTGTATTTTATTTCATAATATATTAAACTAATTTAGATATGGTTTGAATTTTCAATAAGATCGTTCAAATTTACAAATGAACTCTGGTTAACTGCCTCGACTACAAAAATGTCAAGTGTTTAGGTGTCATATTCTAGATCCATTTGTAAATAGAAACATAATATATTATTATAATAGGTTGTTATTATTTCAATCGTAAGATATACTAAAACAATGCCTCCTACGTCACATTTGAAAACCTTTGAAATATTTTTGTTCAGTAAAAACTATTTAGTTACATTATTGTATCAGGCGCTGGAAATACATACATCATGTTTTAATATTTGTTTAGAGTTGTCATCCTTTTCAATAAAACGATGTGCACAATGATACTTTTAATTTTTGAAAACATACGTAAAATATAGGTAAATGATGTCAGAGATGAAGGAGACTATTATGAAAAAAATCTTAGAGTACGAAGATGTTATATGTATTTCCACGGGTGCTGACACGATAAACTCCTCACAATTAGTTAGTTACACGCTAAACCGCACAAACAGGTACAAAAGTATCTTTTCTATTCTCTTTTATTTACAAGAGGTGAATCTCAGAAATGAATAGTACATATAGAATTTGGTAACAACATTAGGTATATGACAAAATGGAATTCGGTCTAATTTGTATATTGTACGGCCACAAACACTACGCGTATCAACTGATTAGTTTTTTTTTTCATCTAAGTACGAAGCAAAAATTTAAAAGCATACCCAATATTTCTTTCCATAACGCGTAACTTTTAAAAAGCGATTAAATCTAATTTCATCTTTTCTGTAACACGAAACGAAGTACAATAATTTTTAAGAAATAAAAAACTAACAATTAATATTACCCCATAATCCAATTCCCGATTAATAACGCTAGTTTATAATTTTTTAATCAATATTTTACTCTGACGTTTTGGATAATGACTATGTATGTTGTAATAAAGAAAAAAATATGTACAAAAAGGAAACTAGATATTTATTAGAATTGAGAAATAATTTTTCCAATTTTTCTTAGGCTTTCATGTGAAACGGAACATAAGATTACACTAAATCCGACTGGCCATTTTGAATCTGCTATTACATGCTTAACACTGATTTTAAGAAAATTTTGCTACTGACACATTATTTTCTCTAAACACTATGCAAGTTTAGGTAAACATTCTGTATAAAAAGTTCTTAACAAAAATGTTAAGCGCGCGAACATAAAGTATAGAATTTAACCGCTCACACAAGTAAATAGTATCTTAGATTTTCTATTACATCCAATCGAATATCTAATATTATACATCTAATATTATGACATTCACGAATGGCCAATGTTAACACGAAACAAAAATATCTAAACTACAAAAAATAAAATTGTAACGCGACAAAATTAAAATGTATGCTATACAAATAAATGTTCGAAGGGTATGGGCATTTCAATCCGGCAGGGTTATATTATAACATGGCTGGAAATAAGGAAGTTTTGTGCCGTGATACAAGTGAGGGGGCTGTGGCGTGGCTGCACGAAAATAATGTTCATAGGAAACATTTATTCTGAAGGCCAAACCACAGCCTTAGAGTATTACATAATATTATAAATCCTTTTTAGGTTTCGAATTTGCTTCGGCTTTGTCGAGTTGTCAGTGTTGTAGAAAGTTTTGAGGATAACGCGACATGATAATAATAGAAATTAAACATTTATTATTTCATGAGATAGAGACCTAGTGGTAGGCATTTACTTATCCTCTAGAAGACAATATGATCAAAGGTAATAAGACCAAGAAGTACACTACCATTTAAATGTAATTTCAAGGGTTTTTTTTAAAGCCGACGCATCGACACAGCCGAAGCACAAATAATTTCACGGAATCGAAACAAAATTCCAACTACATTACCCGACATTCGAGACAGTTATGTACAAAATGAAATGTTACCAACGTTCAAAACTCTAAAGTAATGTAACTGCAATTCCATATCGATTTGTACTAGTATGATGTATTCAGCTAATTTTGGGACGAAACCGCACACATAGCGAGTGAACACACTATTAACCCCGCAGCCGAACACCTCCCAGACTTTACAGACCGACCTTACTATTAATTTGAAAACATAGCTTTGGTTTGATATGTCAAAATTACAATTAATTTAGTGAGTGTCACTAGTATAAAAAAGAAACATTCCTAAAGTTACTTACCAAACTGTTCAAACATTGGAATTAAACATTCCACGTAACTATCTCTTAGTTTGCGTTCCATCGGCGCTTGCACAGGGCTAGTGTACGATCGCGTCCCGTATGTGTTAGTGTAGAACGTAATGTATAGCGTTAGTTCGCGCTGAACGCGTCGGCCAGTTCGGTCTGACAGTCGAATGTCTCCGAGCTGTCGGGGTGGTCCGGATAGAACTCCCTGTATATTTTGTCCAGTAACGATTGCCTGGAATTGAAAGAAATTTAGTTTTAAAACTGCTCTTTGCGATTGTCGACAACTTGTGGTTACCTTTAAGACTTACTAAATTGGGAATGAGTTACAGTTAGTTAACAAAATGATAATGCAAGCTACAATCCAATCAACTAGACCACACGATGTCAATAGATATGTCAAAGTCAGTAACTCGAAGAGCCATTTACAAATTCGGTTCCAATCAACGGCATTGGCTAAGGGATGATAGCTGCGCTGGTGCGATCCAGGAGAAATTCTAAGTGTGTGGAACATGTCGTTTTTAAAAGTAAATCTGTCCATAGAAGGAAACAGAGTGTTAACGATACTTACTTGGCAGCAAGCCCTCCACCGGGCGGCAGGCCCTGTATGTTTTCCTGCACGAGCTGCTTCAGCACCCACGCGAAGTGACTCGACGAGTCCTCGCGCTCCTCATTACCGGAGCTGCGGTTGATCAACGCTGTCGAATAAAAATTACCTTAAGATTAGTCGAGCTGATGCAAATATTTTTACAAAATCTGAGTCTTCAATAATAGTCTAGATTTGTGCCTGGTTCACTGTAGGTTCACCAACCTTCTCTTTCGTTAAGGGACTAACCCCGAAACCGAAAAATAAACTGGTGGCTACCCCAGGTTTCTCGAATGAAAAGTAAATGTGAAAAGATGTCAATATGTGTATATGTGAAAATATATCAAGAACTGCTGTGATTAGTTATTGAAAATTCAGTCAACAAATCAATGCAGCTTACATGCGTTTCAGTCATTTCTCACATACATTTTTCTTTCGAGAAAGCGGTCGTTAAACAAGGGATGGGATTAGTGTCAAAAAATGTTTTTACTCTTTTTATGCTGTGCCTTGAAGTCATGTTTTAAAAATAATTAAATTATATTTTCAAAGTATTGTAGTGAATATTAGTAGAGTTTATATTTCTGCTATTTCCTTCAGGACGTACAGTCGTAATATTTTTGTCTTACGAGTGATAGAATTATGAATTTACACACAAATAGAGAAAAAAAGTATTTCAGTTAGACGGAGTCCAGTTATACAAACTAGTAATGACATTCGACTCCTAGCTTATGTCATCAAAACAAACACAATCTCTTCATTATTTTCACAAGTAAATGCACATTTTGTTATTGTTTTACAGAAATATAATGTTAATTAAATTATTAAGTGGCACATGCTTCATATTTCCTGTCTATATCTACGAGACCTGACATTGGCTTGACCTGACTATAAAACTTATGTCGTTAGCGTAACACAAGTCGCTTTATTTAAATTGAAAATGTTATACTTGTGAATGAGTTAACTGTATTTCTGATAAGTATAGTTTTGGGTTACCAATTGAGGGTAGTTCTAAAAAAATGAGCCAATCAAAAATTAAATTATTTTTTAAATAGGTATTAATTCTATATGCAGTCCAGCAACAACAGTGCAATGTACAATCGCCGACAATGCGTAGAACCACTATTCATTCTTACGCCCTTAGTAATTAGGTTGAAAAGTGATCAACCGTCATTTTCGGCGATTGTACATTACATCCCAAAGTCAAACAATTTTTTGTTTTTTCAATTAAACCACTTACAGGCATTTTTAAACTGTCAAGTAGTCTGACAGTTAGTCAGAAAACTGAAGCTAGTTACTCGTTTCCAACTTAAGTAGGTAAAATTTATGTTTAAGATTGATTTAAAATTACTCAGCATCAATTATCCAGCTTTAATTATATTGATGTTGTGGCTTGGTTTGTTATAATTAAACTCAATTAGCCATTATTTGCTCAGACTACTGTCCAACTCTAATGTAAGCAAGAAGAGAAGAACTATTATTACAATGTGAATTTAGAATATAATTTGTTTTCAATTATTTTTAAATCTCTTTTTTGTTTATTCTCTCATGTACAATTGTATGCACCTGCCATGTATCTTTTCACCACTTTTGGTTGACTGGTAGAGAATGCCTAAGGCATTAAGTCCGCCTTTGTACTTTTGTTGCATAAAGTTTAAATAAATAAATGTGATATTTATTTGGTTCTACAAATCAAATCTATTTAGATTTAGCTGGTTCATTCTTTTCAAACAGAATGAAGAACGTTCAGAAACTGTTTGTTTATATTTTTATTTGTGAACTTTGATATCGCTTAAATACGTCAGCTAACAAGTTTACAACCCACATTACTATGTGGGCAATGTAAATTGGATTCAATAGTACTCCATTGAATCCAATTTACATTCAAAAGAAAACTTCAACATTGATAAAATTTCTCAAGAATAATTTACAAACCCCAAAAGGAGTACCTACCTAATATAGAGGCATAGACAATATCGCAAGCACGACATTTTATGACAAAACTACGGGTATGCTAAAATGCTGTTCATTTTATTTCCAATGTGTATGATCTTGGATATAGGCCCTGAACACGCAACCGAAACGTTAAGGTGAGTATACACCCGAGCAATTGAGAATTCGATGTAATGTAACGTTCTTACTAAAGATAGAATACAAACAAGAGCTCGAAACAATGTCGGTGCCAAGCGTGCAGCGTTTTGGTGTAAATAAATAAATAAATATGGTGGGTGTAACGTCCCTACGAATGCTCGACGCTGCGTTCGACGTAATGCTCAAAGCGAGTGAGCATTTACTTGGAACATTTCTTATTTCGCATTTACTCTTTGTTGAAATTTCAGATTTTTTTAGTCTCGTATGCTCAATTAAATGTTACACAAATTCGCTCGTAGGTTTGTAAAAATAAAGTATCGAGCGTCGTTCTCAATGTTCGGTACGTGAAAGGATGACACAGGGCGTTTCGATGTTCCGTTACAAGTACCTAAGTGCTCAAGTGTACCCTCACCTTTACACTGCAGACACATTTCACGGCACATTTTGACGGTGACAACAGACCTTGACTTTTTGTAAGGGCAATGTCAAGGTCAGTATAAAATAAAGGTTTCAGAAAAAGATAACGTTTTGTAGGTACAAATCTACTTTTGTATTTTAGGGATCAGTATCCAAAGAGGAAAAATGGCACGGGACCATAGTACAAAACCTACGCATACCGCGCCGTCTGTCTATCTGTCACAGAGTTGTATCTCTTTAACCGTTACTGTTAGATAGGATTTTTTTAAAACATGTATTGTGTTATTTAGACCATTGTTTTTGTGTTTATTTGTGTATGTGCGATTATAAATCTACATACACTTGTAAACCCACGCGATTCATATGAAGGATAAATTCATATTAGGGAAAAAAGTTAATCATTACAAATAATAGGTAAAATAAAACAAAAAAAAATTGCTAGTCATGGGACGCCCGGTAGATGTTAAAAATCTTTATGAATATTCAATTTTTTTTTATTAAAAATCATAAGGCATGATAGAGCGTCATGCCGTTTTCTGTGACGACAAATTGGTCGATTTGACATCAAAAATTGTTGGTACGGTACCCATAATTAAACTCTTACTTGAACGGTCTTTAAAAACGTTGTGTAACAGTAATTTATGTCTGTATTTTCCTGACGTCGCTTAATTCAGCTATCTCTATGTGCTATCCGGTTAAACTGCAACTCACTCAATAATGGCATGACGATGTTATAACTATGCTACTATGATACTATCTATCTATACCTACATTCATAAATAATAGCCACTACTTCTATAACTCTAGCGACCCGGCTTCTTATGGATGACGTCATATATATATTTTTTAAATGTACTGAGTGTTTTCTATAAAGAATGTGTCACCTTTATTATAAAATACAAAAATATTATAAATTGACGTTATTTATTTATCGTCCAACTTCTTTTTTTTTTTGTTCCGGTGTGGAGGGTGGGACGGAAGGATCTGTCACTCTTTCTGACAAAAAATTCGGTTTTCCCTTCCCAAAAAAACCGGTTTTCACTTCCCGGGATGCCGGGAATCCCCGGCTAATTTTGGGAAGTGAAAACATGAAGACATCCCACTAAATGATGGGGACACCGCATGTATTATAAGTACTAGGGAAATACAGACCACTATTATTTTATATGTATTGATTTAAGATAAAACATATATACATAACATCACGCCTGTAATCTCCGAAGGGTTAGGCAGAGGTGTACCCATTAGTACACCCACATTTCGCCAGTTATGTTTTTAGTCCCATGTAATAGGGGGCGAGCCTATTGCCATCAACCGGGCACAAATCCAAACTCCGAGGCTGCTACTGAGAAATTCCTAAAGGAATAGCTCAATAACACTTTGCCCGACCATTTTCTTTTTAAGATAAAAATAAATTAAATACGGTTTTTTATCAAAAGATGCAGTATTTACATAATAAACTCTAATATGTTATAGTTGTAAATAGAATTCGGTGGCGGAAATCTAGGTCTCCTAATCTTTAGCAATATGCTTCCTAAGGAGATTCTATAGCAAAAAAATATATCAATAATTCATTAATCCACACATAGGTATAAGTTGCTTTCAATGAAGTTTGTAACTTAGGACTTTGGTACAAGGACAAAAAACGATTTTAACTTAAGGATTTCATATGTCTTATTTGAGGTAGGTAGTAAAAGTGTTGCCAAAATTACTCAAAATAAACTACCTTTATCGCAAAACTGAAGTATTGAAATAATAAAAAATAAGCATTATTTTTATCACTTTATCAAAACATAAAACCATAAATACTGCTGTATTATAAATTATAATCACGAAGAAAATATATTTTTAATTTATGTTTATATTATACTAACTTTTACACGCCACTCGCCACGTGTCGTGTCGGTTATCGCAGATGCAGTCGCGGTGTAAAAAATAGCCATTGTCCTTTCTTGGGGTTCAAGCTTAGTCTGTACTTAACTTTATCAAAATCAGTTCAGTAGTTTAACCATGAAAGGGTGACAGACAGACAACGTTACTTTCGCATTATAATATAGATAGCAATAAGGAAAATCCTCGTCAATCCCTTAGATCTAACATATTCATCAAGATGGAACTATTTCCAATGTCACAACCATAAGGAACACTACAGGTCTTCTTATAAGGCGACACTTCATTTGACGTATTTGGAAAAATATTCCGCCATTGCAGAATTGACTTTACACTATTAGATTATAGGATGTATTTTGTATTGAACAACTGGAGTAAATATTTGAACCCATGCGTTAAGTTTAGGACCAATATTTAAAGAAATTCCCTTTACTCATTGTTGAAAGCCGATTCTACTAATTAAAAACGATCCAAATCAAGTTGCAATCTCTTTTCAACGACAACGAACATAAGAGGCATTTTTGACATTATTGAGACCTAAGTCTCAGACAGTCAAAAATTTACACTAAAACCTACCTAAAAGTTTCAGGAACTATAGCAATGTAATCTCAATTGAATTAATTTTGACTTTGACTTGAAACGTGTACAACATTCTGAAGCAAAATACAATCAGGCTTCAATAATATTGTTTGCTTATTGCAAAACTATCTATTGTATGAACTAAATCAGTGACCAATCAATATCTTTACCCTTGCATGTCAATAGAGGTCGAATCGGCTTCACGTGAATAGATCGATACTTTATGATGTAGTTACTGGCAAGCTGAGATATTCACCAGAGATTGCTTTGTGACGGGCCTGTTGGTCTAGTGGTTAGAGGCCCTGACTGCTAAGCCGGAGGTCGTGGGTTCGATTCCCGCTCAGGACAAACTTTGTGTGATGAGCATGATTGTTAGTTCTGTGTCTGGGTGTGATTTATCTATAATATGTATGTATTTATAAATTATATAAGTATGTATATCAGTTGTCTGGTTACCATAACACAAGCTCTGCTTAACTTGGGATCAGATAGCCGTGTGTGAATTGTCCCAAGATATTTATTATTATTATTATTTATTAGATATGCTTGTAAAAAAAGAAAATAAATCTTTCTTTTCTGTCTTGCCGTCCAAATTGACCAGTATTAAGTGTAAGGGGTTGTAGTATAGGAAAAGGGTTCAATATACCCCAAAAAAAAAAATAGCTATACACGGTGTAGCATGTTTTTCTTATAATAATCGATGAAAAATTTCATCGCGTGGGGACTGAAATCATGGACTGAATCTATGGTAAAGAAAAATATTACGATCGATGTCCCTACCACCGATTACAAATATTAATTTTAAGGTACATGATTTCATGTAAATAAGCTAGGTGTTTTTCGGATTTTACTTTTTTAAATGCGAAAATGTTCAGTGAAAAAATGTATTTTAATTACTTATTATTAAAGCTTTTTTTTTAATATTATACAAATTATCTATCTTTGCCTGAAAGTTTCCTTGATGAACTGTTATCGTGTTTTTAACGAACCTCGAGTTTAATTTTATCGCACACACAATCTCGTCATTGAAAGCCTATTTATACTATTTTATGAACATTTATAGCATGCACTACATAATCGATAACAGACAAGACCAACGAGATTACAAGCACACTATTACGGCTTCCAATCTTATAAACGTACTGTCTTTTACTGCAACCGTCACACGAGGCTAGGCCGCCATTCTACACGCACGCAGTTCATTGCTTTAACCCCTTCCATTTAAAAAAGAAAACTATATTCGATATTTGAAAATTCATGGAGCAATGACATGATCAGGGTCAGGACTAAAGCAATGAAACTAAACAGTTCTTTTTTCAAAAAACACTTTAATATTAGAAAACAGGGTAACAAATTTTTAGACAATATAATTTTAGCGCGATTTTTAGTCTCACAATACAAGTTAGTAAAAATTTTGTAAAAGGATTAATTAGTTATTATAAAAGTTTTAGTAAAAATTTTTGAATTAAAATATTAATATCACAAATGTTAGTTTTTTTACATAGAAAGAAAAAAATCACAAATTCGATTAAGTACATTGTAGTTAAATAGTTTGTACAACGAAAAATACTTATAAGCTAAGCTATAATTTGAAGACTTTTCAAAACCTTATACGTATGTGTTTACTAATGGTACAAAATCACGTTGTCTCTGATCTATTTAGTGGTCAACTTCGCTAGTTGGTTGCCTAATACGGGTCAAGGTTTATAGGAATGTGTCCATCGCCCCAACAACAGGTCAATCAAATTGGCCAGCAGTGTAGCGTTAAACGCATTTCACTAGGCTGGTCGATCAACATGTGAAATCGGGGACGCGAAGTACTCTTTGGCACATGTGGGACAAAATCAACCAGTTATTTTGTATAGGTGATATATGTGAAACTCACCCAGGGAGATTTTTACAAAATAGCTCTGCAAATAGGCAACTTTGAGTAACCAAAATTACAGCCTATAAAAAGAAACTAAAATTACACTTTTTGAAACTACACTTTTGAAAAGCCTTCATTGCTGATGCGGTGCATCTGTGAGTATTGACAAACAATAACATAGACCAGTTAAATAAATAATATAATAAATACTCTAAGTAAAATAACAAAAAAATATACACTTTGTGTAATAAAGAAAGTAATAAACTGGTAACATTTATCGCAGTAAAGATAAGCGTTTAATATTATGAGTGCCATAATTGATAATATTTTTTATTTTTGCTAAGAAGTGACATGTATTGTCACAAAGTCAAAGTCAAAACATTTATTCACTTTATCACTTGTAATTATTTGTATAACTAGAGGGGAACTTGCCAGCATTTTTCTCCTAAAGTATAATTATAATTACAAAATATTGCACAAAAACGATCACATTTAAATTTCGAATGTCTTGATTTTAATTTATACTTTGGAAGAATACCGCTTTGGCTTTCGCTATATATTTACTTATTATTACAAAAGTGAAACCACTGCACTGAACTTACTAAATAATAAAAAATTTACTAAAAAAATCTATTTAAAAAATACAAACGGGACAATGTCTTTATGTCAAACTTGGTCTCATTATAGTAATATTTCTGACTAAACTAAATAATGAAAAACTAACTTCTAATGGATACAGTAGAGTATATTAATACCTGTTTTACGTTGGCTACGTTTTAAATAATAACTATATGGAATAATGGCAAGAATATAACCTAAACTATGTTCTTAAATGTAATAAAATCGGTGTTAGGAAGTTCCTTCTATTAGGATAGTAATGTTACAATGATTTAAGGCTCTTAATAGGACTTGTAAAAAATCCAAAAAAATTGATTGAATAAGTAACACCTAAAGAATGTAATGAAAAAATATTGTTAAAATCGTAATTCATGCAAATGTTTGATCGAAATTGAAAGCGAAACCGTAGCGTGCACTAAAGACTTTTTAGACAGCCGATAGTCTTTTAACCCGATTTGAAAAAAGAAAATCGCTCGTTCCATTAGGGTTTTATACTGATTACCCAACTAATTAAACTATAGGCCGAAAAAAGTTCCTTATGCCCGAAGCCTAAAAGTCAGGCGATGCAACTGTCTTGTCTGTGATAAATAACAAATGAGTTTTTATTTTAAGTACTATCTCTCTCTGCGACGACGTCGTACGTGTAGTTTTTTTCACCCGTGTTAAGTTGTCTTTGGTTACTTCTCCGCTCCAGTTAATCCTGGCGTGATGTTATATGCTTTAATTTTCCCTATAAATCTGGCTATCATATACAAAAGTATTACAAAACCAACCGAAACCGACCGATTTTTTTTTCAGTTGTATTATAGAATTTAAAAAACGACTTGCATCTTCTACATTATGTTTAGACAATAAAATTCTTACCGTTGCTTCGCCTTATTACATTTAATAGTCAAGGATATTCTCTGCGCTATCAAAAGTCGTTGTCACCCGAACGTAAACGACCAATCAAACGTTAAGAGTTCCACATTTAAAACTTGGTCCATTATTATTCTGTAGATTCATATACTGGTATTGCTCATTATTTATTTAAGTGTCGTCAGAGATAGTTGGACACGTGTCATAGACAAATCCTCTACTGTCTGGACAGGATAACTGTTTATTATTGCTATTAGTATTCCTTCAATAGACTAAGGATTTCCAGCACTTGTATATTGTATTATATTTGACTGCAGTTTTGCTTACTAATAGTGTGACTTGATGATATGTAAATAAGGTGCAGGTGATATTGTACCAATTATTTGATTTGTTTTATAAGTTTCCTTTAATTTATTAGACACGGAAGTTTTCTTTATCAGCATCTTCAAAACAGTGAGTCAGCGAATGAAGGTTCATTTCGCATTATCTAAACGCGATAATGGTATGAAAACAAGTAGACTATTTTAGATATGTGCGAGTCTGACTCGCACACTAAGGGTTCTGTACTATCGTACAATATTTAACATACAAAAAGAACACGTGGTACCCCCACCCCCCGCCCTTATTATTGTTGCATTTTTTTATTTCTTGTTATTTTGTGAAAATTTCGAGTGTGCTAAGGCGCTTTGCACACGGAGCAACTTAAGTTGAGGCAACTATCAGCTCTTTCAAAGTTGCCTGTAAAATTTTATAGTAGCTATAACGTTTACGGTTGCCGCAACTTTATGGCAATCTGAGAGCAACTTTCACAGCTGAGTTGCCGTATGCCATTGCCGTAGCGACACTGCCATTGCCGGGCACACAGAGAGCATCAACCGGCAGCAGCAGAAACCGGTATAATATTTAACAGTTACTAGTTGCGGCAACTAGCAACTAACTTAGTCATCGATTGCAGCAACTGAAAACTGTTAACGATTTCCGAAACTCGAGGTGCTATGTGTGCGCAGTCTTATTGAAATTTATGTAAACAGGTAGTTACCAGTTGCCAGTTGCAGCAATAGTTGCTCTGTGTGCAAAGCGCCTTACGGTTCACAAAATACAGCCCTGTGGGGTCCCATTTGGCACCTTTTAAGTACGGTACCCTATCTTAGAAAATCAAATTAAAAGCAAGGATTTTGCCTTTTGTATGCAAAATTATTTAATATTCCTTGCTAGGAACCTTGTCCACGCAACTTACCTACATTTTATTGTTTGTATTGATAATAATAATAGCTCATTAGAATTCTACTCGTGATGTCGAACATAATAACATGGAAGCAACGGCTTTGGCAATCTAATCGACGTATGAACTATGAAATCATAATTTACAATAATCATGTACTCTATATAGGAGAGACTTATGTGTTGTGTGCCAAATTGGAGTAGGTACGATAATTAGAATATATTCTTGGGGTAACAACGACTTAAATACAGATTCTATCTATACTAATACAAAGTGCATTTTTGCGTTCTCGTCAAATGCAAAGAGATAAGTATTCTTGTGATTCTCAATCAACACGAATCAATAATAAATGTAGGTTTTTTCTTAGTAGGTATTAATTTTCGAATTCGAACTGGCCATTTTTCCGCTTGTTTAGGCGGGCGGGGAGAAGTAGTGTTTATAACACTGTCAAACATAAACAAGAAAAAAAAAAAGAATTTATTAATTTATTGACAGGAGTCGTAATCTTATTTGATTATTACCAGCCCCTTTAAATTTGCCAAAAATACGAAACTACTAATAAAGCTAATAAGTATTTTTGTTTGTTAGTTTTTTTTTTTAAACGCACTCATCTCTGAAACTATCTTTCGGATTAGAATCAATATTTTTGTATTTATGATAGCCAGATTTATAAGGTGGTGAGGTTCATAGGTGTAAAACATCACGCTACGACCCACAGGAGCGGAGCAGTAATCAAAGACGTGACAGAACGCGGTTAAACCTGCGGGGTTTACCTAGTTTCAATATCACATGAACTTTTGTACTTCAACTAACATAATATAGGAATCAAAATATTGCGAGGTGTCTTTTTATACTTACTAAATAAAACTAAAATATAAATTTAATTACTGCCTTTAAATTCACATGGAATTTCCTCCAGAAATAAAACTATTGTATAAGTAAAGCATTGTAAAGATACGTCCACTTAATGCAGTGTTTCTTAAGAGGACGTCTGCAAGCTGCGGTTAGAAATGAAATCTAAACACGTTAGCGACACACGTGCGCGTGCGCCGTATTGTCTTTAGGGTTGCTATCCGTTCTTGCAAAGTATTGTACATTGTCGGGTAAACGTACTTTACACTTTATGAGAGCAATACAGTACCAAAGAAAATACTTGATTTTGCCTATTAAGATTTCTGGAGGTGATTTTTAATAGTTTACTAAAAGAAAAAAAAAGTTAAGCAAGTTTTTGCTCACAGCAGTTATGGATGCAGCTAAAAAAAAACAGGGCTCGGACATAAAATAATTCTTTAATTCAGGATGTACTTTTTGTGTACCTTCTAAAGTAAAAACACTCTATTTGCTTTAAAAAAAAAAAAGGTGGCAACCCTAAACGTCTCATACTATACCACAACAGTAGACTCTCAATTGACAAACAACGCTTAAAATAACCGGTGATTTAGAGAAGAATTAAAGCAATTTTATTACCATCCGATTCATCATCGATTCTTTGATTTTATCGTTAACTTTGAATGGCTTCATCTATATCGATCGTAAAAAGACGGTTACTGTAGCCGGAAGTTACATAATTTTCCCATCATTGGGATGTTTTTTTTTTATTATAGGCCATACCTGGGAACCAACTAGTTACGGAGATCTTGAAGGTCAAATTTCCAACATTTTGACACCTTTATTTACCCGAAAATCAGTTATAAATGTTGTCATCTTCAGTTGTAAATACTGCCACAACTCCAACTGTTCCATGCTAGTGACAATTCAATGTATGTGGGGTCGTAAGACCTTACTGCTCACATGATAAAGAAGATCGCATTCTACCTTAAGAGTGATTTTTCACGCCAAAACAAAAATGTAGTTTCCCAGCAAACATTTATAGATAAATTGAGTCTTTTTACACTCCATTTTTAAGCCCTTTACAAAATACCTACGAATTAAGATCTAAATAGAAGCTCATAAAAATAGTTTTCCTTAAAAATGTCTTTGAAGAAAATTATTCCTTAAGAATAAAGAAAGGTCGTAAGATAAAATTATTTTCAAAACATCACGCGGCGACCAGTTCTAATGATCACAGTCCGACGCAGTGTGCACGTAACCTAAATAAATGATGTCATTCCCTGATAGTAAATATACTATGATTGTGATATCATAACTGTGATAACAATCTGCGAACTTAGTACCATTAGGTGTTTACGTATATTTGATGAGGAACTGAACTAGTTGGTAAATCACGTATTTTTTTAATATTAACTTTTACCTATGAGAAGGCGCCCCACTCGGCGGATTCATCATCATCATATCAGCCTTAGGACGTCCACTGCTGAACATAGGCCTCCCCTACAGATTTCCAATAGGACCGGGTGGAAGGTGGATTAATGACCTGGTAAAGGTCACGGGGAACCGCTGGATGCGGGCAGGACCTGCCATTGTGGCTATCTTTAGGGGAGGCCTATGTCCAGCAGTGGACGTCGTTCTGCTGATATGATGATGACGAATAAGTTTTCTAGGACAAAAATCCATAGACTAACAAAACAACTTCGTTCACGATAGCACGTTCGTTGATTAATCTGTTACGTAGTCTTCTAGGGTGGCTGCAGGCTGGTAGTAACGAAATGAGAGCTGGCGTGCGATTGGACAACCCTGATGTCGAAGATAACGTAGTGATACTCTAATTAGACCGAATTATTTGCTGCTCTACGTGAAATTAGTTATTCATGGACGAGTCGCTTTAGAAAACTAGTCTAAAAAAAAGTATATACGCAAATAATCGTAAATCTCATCGGCGGTAGCGTTATTGCATAATGTGCCTTATAAACATAGAAAACATTGGGCTATTTTAGCATGCATTAATACGAATAACAGCGAATATAATCAAACTGAAAAATAATCACATCTGTGCTCTGAATTTTCTTGGTTTATGTCTATACCCTTGAATATTATGGGCTCAAGTGTTAGTGGGTATTTAGTAAAAATAATGTGTGAATTTGTTAATCGGTTCATTAATTCAAGTTGTTTTCATATTTTACTTCATACAGTTGGTTAGCGCGAGAAATGTTTGCGGAATTTACGTTCCGAATTGCTGTGGCGGTTACAGCTTGGATTGTATGAATGAACTAATTGAATGAAAGAGCGTGTACCTATTTTAATATAGGGTAACTGGTAATTAGTGACTGGCATGGTTGTACTCATGACAATAAACAATATTTTCCAAAGAAATGTTTATTTTATTTTATTTACAATGCGCTTCTCAGTCACTCCAAAGGCGTGCGTTCGCGTACGTACCGTACCTACGGTTAATAGTTAAATGTAAAAGTTGAATAGTTTTGTTTGTAAAAAGGGTAAGAAACTACATTTTATGACAGCTCATTATGTGTTAATTTTGTTAATCAATAATTCAATATTTTGTTGAGGTGATTGAAGTCGTACGATACTCAAATAAAAAAACATTTATTTAGAAAAGTTGTCTGTTAAAATGTGCTCGGGTATGGGACACTAGTTACCAGCCTATCTATATAAAAAAAAGGTACTAGTTCATCCCATTTCCTCGATAAATTAATTATGACAGATCTTAATGAGCCCAATGATAGAGCTGTATAGGTTGCTCAGTATTGGTCGGACAAAATTTGAGTCCATCAACACGAATAGAAGATCACCTTACCATGAAATGGATAATTCAATTATGAATGTAACTTTTTACTTGACTGTACATGTAAAGTAGCGTTATTGCAAATTGATTAGGTAATGGTGTAACAAAGCAATGTATTATTTATGTGACGCGAAGATGGCGCGGCGAAGTATTCGAAGGTTATATCTATTCTACAAAACTCAGGGTGAGATTTAATTCCAGTGGCAAGTTATGTTCGCATAATATGTTAAGATATTTACATTAGACACAACATAACACATATTCACATACATATTTACATAACTGGCGAAATGTGGGTGTACTGATTGTTACACCGCAGCCTAACCCTTCGTGGATTACAGGCGTGATGTTATGTTATGTTATTTACATTATATTATTATAGAAAATCAAGCAACATTATAAATAAGTGTTTGTTGTTTTTTTTTTTTATAGTGATTTTTTTAGTCTGGTCAACTTTTGAGTACCTAATATTAATTGTTCTAAAAAGATGAACATGTCTTTTTCCACAAGAAATTGTGCTTATTTTTTTTTATTGTGTCTTAAGGGTAATATCAACATCACAATGATGAACTTAATAAAATTAAATATACCAATTTGTACTAATAAAATTTAACTAAGCTACGATTTTGTTAAATTAACTAACTTATTTTGGCAGATATGGCAAATGGCAATACGTAAATTGTCTACAACTACAATAAAAAAAAAAATATTATTCTTTAATATTTTTTAGGTAGATAACCCTATCCCTAAATTCGTCCCAAAAATGTCAAATCTAAACTTACCAAAATTGTCAAATAAGGCCCTTTTTTAGCACAGAATGGGTATGTCAATTCCCTTTGTAAAATAGTGCTTTAACATACCTACAAGTTACAATGCTTCAGCGCGGGAGTGTGATGGAGGCAGAACTAGGCATAAGCAATAATACCTTCTACCCCTAATCTGCTCAAGATTTTTTTTTGTCCCCACATGCCTAGAATTTGATGCCCACAGTGCCCACCTCGTTTCTTTCTCAATTTGTGAGTCAACACACAAATGGACATCTGGCATGTTTACTAAACTCTTAAAGCCAAATAACAGGACTCTTTTATATCTTTGTCTTTGTTAGGTCACAATTCCCGAGCAATGGTCATTATATCAGCTTACTGGGTTTTTCTATTTTGTCATAATGTCTAAGTAAAGCTGAAAATCTACACACCCGCGCTGTCGCATGTTCTCAACCTAGGGCTTACGCCCTAGCGTCGCTAGACTCACTCCTACATTCATTCTGTCTGTCAATATGGTTGTCAGTCCTTTGTCTGTCTCTGTGTTTGTGTGAGCAGGCATGCAGTAGTGAATGATAGCAACCTGTGAGCCTCGTTCGGAGTGTCTCGTCGAGCTCCCGGTCGGCGCGTTGGGCCTGCGGGTTCGGTTTCGGCGCCGAAGGGAACACCACCAGAACGATGCTCATGTTGTCTTTGCTGCCCTGTAAATGTGAAGCGAGGATGAGAATTCTGAGGAATGTATGAAATTAATGATTTGTTGGGCATGCTCTATAGGTTTACAAAAATGTTTTGTAGAATCTTGTCCGGAAGAGCGCCTTATTACCGACAAACCTCACTTTACTAAGTATAATCGCGCTTAGTATATTTGTGTAATTAATAGATGGCTACCATTTTGTCATGCAAATGTGAATCAGCAATCTGTGTGAGAAGACCTTGCTCTACAGACTTGGAAGTCATACAACTTAGGTCTAGGTTATGACATAGTTTTAGAACTTACAAACTCCCAATAAGTTCACTTCATTTGAATAGTGAAGCATCCTTTCGCCATACTTGGTAGAATATGGTTAAATTCTTTACTTTTATATTTATCAATAAAAATTCACAGCAAAGTAGCATTACAAGTTGATGTAATGAAAATTCCCAATTAGTCTACAAAGTGTTTGTTAATCCAGTTATAGATGAGAAACTTAACATTTTTGAATAAGAATACTGTAATAAGGAAATTAATTCTGGGAAGTATTAGAATTTTCCTTCTTCCCTGAATAATAGTACAATTATTTTAAATTAAATGTTAAATGAAGTTTTAACAAAATGTATAAATCAAAATTCAAGATTTCGATTTATACATTTTGTTACAACCTTTCCACCTCTACTTTTATAAGTACAATAGACATAACCAAAATATATTTTAGACACAATCTTTATTTCCTTACCTACTTTAAGGCCAAAAGTAACACAATTCTTTAATCTTTTTCTCTGAAAATGAACTGTAACATCAGAATCCGTTATACTTCGATAAACGGAATAATAGACCACATGAAGGCTTGTATCACAACAAAACAATTAGCATGAATTTGATCTCCTTGGTTGTAAACACATGCAGCTACTGAATGTTGTGAATAAAAATTACCTCCCACCAAGACCAAGCAAAAAAAAAACATTGATCATGTAAACAAGCATGGCAGTTGTTTTTTTTTTTCATAATTTTTTTTCTGCTTGTAGTAAACTTCAAGTTGACATCAATGGAGACTGTTAATCAGTGGATGTTTACTTCCCTTGTTTGAATTTGACATAACAAAAAAACCCAGAATATGACACTACAGTAGAAATTTAAAAGAGTATGACATTGAGTCCATCTGTTCTGCTTCTGTGCAAAACTTATATTATTTATTTTATAAACAAGTTATGTTTTTTCTATTACATACGTAAACTGATATATTCTGCTTGCAACAAACCACAAGAAAACTTTTTACAAATGCAAAATACAAATAGAGGAACTGATCACCTGTTTTATTTTAATAACAGGTGCTTACCTATGATCTATTAATATTCACTCTAAAGATGAGCTTCAAAAATAGCATGTTGAAATAACAACTGACTACTGTGCCATGAACATACCTTATAAAGACAGGTGTCGATGACCTGGTTGGTAACCGCCACAAGGTCATCCGTCAGCTGGAGCAGTGAGTGTATGTACGCACACAGTGCCTCATTGCTCATCACGTCCCACACCCCATCGCAGGCCAGCACCAAGAACTCATCCTCCACCTCATTCCGCTCATGTATGGAAACCTCAGGCTCCGGGGACACAAGCTGCTCGCAAGGCCCACGGTCCATCACCTTCTTATACTCATAATCGCCCAGTGCCCTGGACACAGCTAAGCTCCCATTCACACGCTGAATCATGACCGAACCACCAGCTTGAACAATACGTGACTTCTCAGACGGAAGCTCCGGCTTGTGGTCTCGCGTCGCAAAGATCGGCACGCCGTTGCGAGCCAGCACTGCGCGCGAGTCACCGCAGTTTGCTATGTAGATCTGCTTGGGCGACACAAACGCGCACACGGCTGTCGAGCCCGACTTCTCCTCGCCGTTGGACAGCTCCGGCAGCTCCCGCATCTTCTTGTCCAGGTCCAGGAAGCCTGCGCGGATCGCCGCGGCTACTTCCTCGCGCCGGAACTCGTCCGTCTGGAGGATACACTCGAGGAGATTCTCCGCGCAATGCGCCGACACCCGCGCTCCCGCATGCCCGTCAAACACCGCAAAATAAGACCAGTCCGATAGAGTACCATTCAGAGTTAGCTGCGCGTGATGCGCATCCTCCATCTCAACGCGCCAACCCTGCATCGACGCCACGCCATAGCGAAGACCGTTCCCTTCCCCATTCTCGTTGTATTTCTTAGTTTCGGGCTTATTCAAAAACGCCCCCATACTGAGTCCTCTGTTACTATTAAGTTAATCGCACATAGTTTCCACACCATCAGGCACTCGAACGCACGTCGCAACCGATAACGTAAAAGGCGAGCAAAAGCATCACTGGTAGATACGATCTCACGGTGTGATCACGTCAGATGGCTGATACACTACACTGGTGGCTGCGGTGCCTAAACGCGTGGAGTTTATTGTTTCAACTGCTTCTACGTAGGTTAATTAATTACGCGATGGTGTTGCGTAGATCTCGATGACAAATCGTGCTCTCGGGAATCGTAAAACGAAAAAGCAACTCAAAAGAATGAATGGCGGACATAAATAGTAATTGTCTATGATTTACTTTTTTAAAATTAATTTTATCTGATATTGTCATTGTTTATGGATTTCATTCTTGAATCAAAACCTTAGATCTAAAATCAAAACCTAGACGTGATTCCTATGTTCCGAAACAAAACGCTAAACGGTCCTAGTCGGGGGGCCCAATGAACAACCACTCTTACTTGTAAAAAAGAGAAGAATAAAAGATTAGAATTGATTAGAATCACACACGCGCCACTGGCGCCGCTCTGTTCCGTCATGCAACGATGTAAACAAGATGCCTCATGCCTGTCTATTGTCGGCAGCGCCTACCACCGCACCGTATAGGGCCATTCCAACAAACAGCAGGCGTGCGACTATGTATCTGGGTTTTAAACGACGTATATGGTGGCCCTTATTTCTAGACATGTCCATTTTTTTCTTTCGATCAAAATAAAAATTGTCTCTGATTTCAGACTCCTGTCAAAGTCATGTGGAGAGGTTATGTTGTTAAGCACAATTTTTAAATGTTAAAGTAAAATTAACTGCGCTTAGTGCTATTAGGAAGTCAGTGAAATGAATTAAACACTACCTGATTTATAGAATATAATAAACCCAAGTAACTCATAACCTTAAAACTTTATGACATAACCTTTTTGAAAACTTGGAGCCCTTTTCAACGTTTGTTTCATGACTTAACTCCTGAATTTTCCAGTACGAAAAATGTACAAAACTCTTTTATTAAGAAGGTAAGAATATTAATTTATAAGTGTGTCAGAAAAAATAAAAAATCTTAACTTAAAGCTGTAGCTGTACTTCTACTGAACGATGCATTTTATAAATTGTACTGATTCATCTTAAAACTTTTTAATTTCCAGGTTACCAATAAAAATAATTAAAAATGAGTTTATTTCTCAAGTTTATGGGTTCAAAAAAGTTCCATTGAATAACAGTCACCAATGGACTAGACAGCTTTCAATATCTTATATTTGCTGCAAGAAAAGAAGATCGCATGACGAGAAGGTATAAACTTAAGTCAAGTCAACTATTTTCATTTAAAATTGCTCATCTTTAATTTTCAGAAATGAAATACGTTACTTTAATCACTGTAACAATATTATCGGAATGCTATTTTATATAAAAAAAATAATTTATAAAAAGATTTTTTTCTGTATGCACAGGAGGCTGAGAGTCAAGGCAGGCAATCTATCAGGTATTCACCGAAAGGTGCTGAAGTTATCGGTATATGGCGAAACATGACCGTACAGGAAATAGCCGCGGTTCTCAACAAAGATGTGGGTTAGTACCAGTTATGTACACTTTTATAACTTGATAAGCATCACAATATATTATTCTCAAACTCTTTTTTTTTTTTCATATAATCTGGTTACAGGCCCTTTTATATTGTCAGGTCATTAGTTGGTCAGTCTGATTTATGAAGCCTAGTGTTTGTTTTCCAACTATCAGGCGAGTTGTGGCTTGAAAACCTGTCAAAGTGAAGCCTTTTCTACAATTAAATCTATATCAAAAATTTGGTTGCATACTCTTTATCAAAATGTTGCAATTCATGAGCACACATTTGCTAATGGAATTTATACTTTATGTTAATACACTTAAAAGTCTATTACTATTACCGATTTTGGTAAGGCCAATGTTAGTTAAGGCAGTTTAGTTATAAAACCTTTTCATTAAAATTCAACTAAACATCCTTTTTGTTTTAGATCATGTACTAAAAACCCTAGAGTTTGCTGACAAGAACTCTGAAGTACTTTACACTGAGAAGACTGTGATACACAACCCTCAGATCATTAGGGACATTGTCAAGATATCTGGGTGCAGGTTCAAGATAATACCTAGACCTGATCAGGAGTTGGTAGAAGAAGAGGTTTGTTTTATTTTTATTTGTCTATTTTGTGTGATATCCTGTCTTTTTGGTACCAGATTGAACTTTTGACATACCTATTATTATTATGAGGGTCGATTTTTTTTTTAACTTTATCAGGGAATAAAAATAAGTTTGCACAAGATTAAAAAAAAAAAAAAGAAAATTGGCTCTAAAAAGTATAAAAGTTAATTAAAAGTTTAAAAGTACTGCTATAACACCATATTACAAGTAACCATAAATACGCAAGAATAACACCTTTTTTCTTTTCAACTCTTTAAAGAATAGGTATGTCTTCCTAAAAGTAATTCATCTGTCCTCATACAAAACTATGAGAATGATTTTTAAGTGTCATATCTTATTGGCCCCATAAGTCTGCACATCTTGCCTTTATAACAAAATATATAAAACCAGAACAAAGACGCAGTACCAGCACCTCCCGCGACCCCCGAAGCTCTCCGCCCTCGCCCGCCCGTCGTCTGCGTCATGGGTCACGTGGACCATGGCAAGACAACGCTGTTGGACGCTCTGAGAGACACGGCTGTGGTCGACCAAGAGTTTGGAGGAATTACCCAGCATATAGGCGCTTTTGAAGGTAGTGTATTTGTTTTCTTGATCTTTAGGGCTCCGAACCTCTAAAGGAAAAAAACGGAACCTTTACATCATGATAGATGGACAATAAAAGAAATATCTTTTATTCATACACTTATTCATCATAAAACTGAAAACTTTATTTGGTTTTTTGGATGCGCTTATCTCAAGAACAACTGGAGCGATTTTAAAAACGAACTTTTTGCTTTTTGTAGCCCATTTATTTTAGAAGGTGGCTATATAACATCACGCTACAACCGAAACGTAACTTAACGCGGGTTAAACCGCGTGTTACAACTAGTAAATCATTTTAAAAATCTTTCTCCCCAGTTCAACTAGCATCAGGAGACAAAGTAACGTTCCTGGACACGCCGGGCCACGCGGCCTTCACAGCCATGAGGTCGCGCGGTGCTCATGCGACCGACATCGTGGTGCTGGTGGTCGCGGCCGACGACGGCGTCATGGAGCAGACTAAAGAGTCCATCAGGATGGCGCGAGAGGCTAATGGTGAGTGCAGACTGCAATAGACTCGCCCTAGGGGGCGACTAAATCTCTCGACTATATCTAACGATTTTACAGGTTACATCGTTAGATATAGTTTAAGATTTAAAAAAAAACCGATGGATGTTTTCAAATAGCTAATAAACAGTTTATTCATTAAATTAAGTTTCAATCGAAGACATCAGTTTCTAAGAAAACTTCAACTATATAATATTTGACGACCATGCATACCTATCTCTTTATGATAAATACATACATACATGTAGAGCACAATTAACTAGGTACTGTAAAAAGAAGATATTGTTGATGAGGCTGAATTGCATGTATTATTTAATGAATTTCATACTTTATTTATTGTTCCAGTTCCAATACTGGTGGCGATCAACAAAATCGACAAGCCAGGTGTGAACATTGTAGGTATGCCTCTTTTTATGTTATCTATGTTCTTCTATGTTTTTGACGGGCCTGTTGGTCTAGTGGTTAGTGGCCCTGACTGCTAAGCCGGAGGTCGTGGGTTCGATTCCCACCCAGGACAAACTTTGTGTGATGAGCATGATTGTTAGTTCTGTGTCTGGGTGTGATTTATCTATAATATGTATGTATTTATAAATTATATAAGTATGTATATCAGTTGTCTGGTTACCATAACACAAGCTCTGCTTAGCTTGGGATCAGATAGCCCTGTGTGAGTTGTCCCAAGATATTTATTTATTTATTTATTTTATTTATTCTTACTGTGTGCACAAGACGCGTTTTAAACGACATTCAAGCTCGTTGAAGTTGTGAAGATACACATTTCCTAAAGATGCTCCTAGATGGACAATACTTTTGCTGCAATATGTCTAAGTCAAAGTCAAAAACATTTATTTCAATTAGACCATTTACAGGCACTTTTGAACTGTCAAGGAGTCGGTCGGTTAGTCCGAAAGTTGAAGCTAGTTGCCCTTTCCAAAGGTAGGCCTCTATGGAGAAGAATGAGCATGAAACTCCACGGAACTCTTTTAAATTAGGTTTTTACAAAATCCTGGTTACATTATTCTTGTTGATTCTACATGTGATCACGTGTCGCTGCAACATACTTGAAAAGACAATATAATTAAATAAATGTCAACGACCCTTTGAGCGTTAATAATAATAAAAAAAAAGTTGTTACATCATTCTACTATTATATTCTAGTAGGAATCTACGTTGTTATACCTAAGTGCAAGGGATCCGTAAGAAAATTCACGCGGACAAAGTCGCGGCCAAAATCTAGTAAATAATACGAGTATAAATTTAAAATCGCCAATCAGCGTTGACCAAATGTGGTGATCAATCCACGTGCCTTCTCTGTATGAGAAGAGGCCTTTGTCCTGCAGTGGGCCGGAAGTAGACTGGAATTTTTATTTATTATTTTTTAAATGCAAGCAATAAATTCATTCATCTTGTATGGTAATGTCGTCACAACTATAATCTTGTTCCACTCCTAACGAACTTTTTATCGTCAGTGCGCATCACAGTCACGTCTAACACCTAATAAGCATCGTAATGATTCGTGTACATAATGACTAATACATAATTACGCTATGGCTAATAAAAGATTCCATCTCATTACGAAACATCACATCATCATGTACGAACAAAGCAAAATATCGTTCGCTATTCCAGGGGCTCCCAATCTTTTTTTTAACGAGACTCCCTTTACGTTTTTTTTTGCGACGTCCTTTGGGTATTTGTCAAAGTCAAAACATTTATTTCAATTAGACCAATTACAGGTGCTTTTGTATTGTCTAGAATTCTGTCATTTAGTTTGTGTGTAGCACTAACATAAGTAAGATTACTTTATTTGCATTGAATTCAAGAAAACTCTAAAAATAATGACAGTTGCAGAAATGTTGCACAGGAGACAACTCTATAATATTTCAGTAGACCCCGATGCACGACAAGCAATTTTTTTATTAATACTGGACTAAATCACAACTGTATTAGAGTTGAAAGTTGCTTAAATGCGTTCAAAATATGTTTTCACAAAATTTTTGTAAAATAATTAAAACCACTACCTACCTTCTTTGGCCCTTTACCAATCACCAACTAGCGAGAGCCCTCAAAGCAATAGACTCATCCGCACATCCTTAACAGGAACGCACAATGCACTCGCTCGCGACGCACGGCATCGTCTGCGAGGCTTTGGGAGGTGACATCCAAGCTATACCAGTATCAGCGCTGAAGAAACAGAACCTGGACACGCTGGTGGAGGCGTTGACGCTGCAGGCTCAGCTGATGGAGCTGAAGGCAGACCCTGGGGGGTACGTCGAAGGTGTGGTTATAGAAGCCCAACTGGATCCAAGGACTGGGTGAGTTATCCATCTTTAAACACATTCAGTGTCCGCGAAACAAAAATTGGGTAGACGACATTTTCCAATAATTTCGGACACAATTTTGGTTCTTGCCATTGGAATTTTGAATCTTAATTTTAGACACATAAGAATAGAAATACAATAATCCTTTATGTAACACTTTAAACCATCCACCTAGCATTTTCCCTAGATAATGTATGTGTAGATCGATCAATGACCCAAGTTTGCAATCCCCAAGAAAAGATCGTTTCACGGATACATTTAAAGAAAGAATCAAAAAAAGCTATTTATATGGCAGAGGTGAGTGGCAACGCCGGGAGGGTCGCCCTAGGAAGATCTACACTGACCTTATTGGTGAGATCCTTTAGAAAGGTCAGGTGCGGAGTACTCGTAACCGGCGTGCTTGTATGAACGTAGATGAGGCGAAAGGAGTATGTAAGGATCGTAGCAGGTGGCGTTCTGTAGTTTCTGCCTACCCCCATGGGGAAAAGGCGTGAGTTTATATATGTATCAAAATCATCATACACATTGTTTTTTTTGTAGAAAACAAGCAACAGTATTAGTGCAACGTGGCACGTTACGAAGAGGGTGTGTCATCGTTGCGGGCACCGGCTGGGCTAAGGTAACTTACAGATTGACATTTAAAATATTTAAAAATACGCTTTATGTCGTGCGTCTTACAGTTAAATTTCGAGCTGCTTAAAGGCGTGTCGTTAACTACACTTACTTGATTTAAAAAATGATGCTACATCATAAGGATATAAGGCTTACAATTGAATAACTTACTTTGATTTCAAATGATTCGATGTTCGACCGCGGTTAGTCACAATAAATAATATTTTGACTTTGATAGTAAGTGTGATTGGCAGAAACCCCTGACTGTATAATATGGAAATTGTATTTTTTCCATACTCCTCCGCTGTTCTTTTCTTTCGAATTTCGTTGCGGGATTCAAGACACTTGATCGTTTCTTCGGGGCTCGTCGAGCTTTATTGCCTCGGCGCTTTTCTGGTGATCCATCACTATTGTTTATGGCTTTTAGGAGTTGCAGTCGTTGGAACAGTGTGGAGGGCTTGTCCTAAAAAAAATGTGTATTGTATATCTGTACAATGCTTCATTTATGTACAGGTCCGAGTACTAAACACAGCAGAAGGTAGGTCAGTACAAGAGGCTCCTCCGTCGACGCCTGTGTCTGTGCTCGGCTGGCGAGAGCTACCCTCAGCTGGAGATCAGGTGCTAGAAGTTAGCTCGGAGGTGAGTACATGCTTCTAGGATTTTCTAGAATATTTACAGAATTAGAAACAGATAAATGATGAAATGTGTTATTTTCAGTATTGAGTCTTTGTAACTGAATTTTCTGACTGGACACTCAAGAGTTCATAGAGACAAATCTTTTATAAAAGAGATAGGTAAATAGGATCGTCAGATGAAGTTGAAGTTTTCTTTGAAACGCCTGAAGACCCTGGAAACTATCTCTTTTCTTGACTGTACCCAACCTAATCAAAACATCGTAACGAATAGTTATTACCTACACCGTCAAAGTACGTAGAACAGCTGATTTTCATTTTTATAATCGACGAAAAATTTTAACGCTGACGGGTCTAGAATGTTCCTTCCACCCCGTTTGAAAGGACGAGGCGATTTAGTTTACCTACACAAAGACTACCAAACATTAATTTAAATTCAGATAGACTTGGTGTTTTAACACAAAAATCCTGTGTCCAACAGAAACGCGCCGCGGAAGTGATGCGCTGGCGCCACAACGTGCGCATGAAGGAGAAGCAGGCGGCCGACCAGGGCGCCATCGCCGCGAAGGAGGCGGCGCACCAGCAGCACTACGCCGCGCGCCTCGCCCGCAAGCGCGCGCTGGGCCGCTACAAGCTGCGCGCCGACGGGCCGCGCCACAAGATGATACAGCTCGACACGCATCCCACGCTCAGCCTCATTGTTAAAGGTATGAGATTACCTGTTACGTCCCACTGTAGGGGATAGAACTCTTCTCGTACAGAGAAGGCACGAAAATTAATCGATCAATGTTCGCATTAATAATAATCAAGTTTATAGAAATATCTTGATCTAGCTCACGAAGTGTGATGTGCATGTGAATTATGGACTCGACAATTATTGTTCCGCTTGTCATGTCAGTGAACGTTTTAATAGCGAAAAGTTTCGACCAACACCTTGAGAAACTATCGCTCAACAGCTGGGTCAAGAGTCAGATGCAGAAAGCGATTGTTTTGGACACGACACGCATATTGAGTAGGTTCCTCTCTCTGTTCCACCTCGTTGCGGGCGGAGCACTATTTTAATACATGTTTTTTTTTAATTATATTATTGTTTTTTTAAGAAAATATGTGTAAAAATATGATTAATACAGAATGTGGATAAATTTTATCAAATTTAGAAAAAAGTTATTTTGGAAAAAGTAACTCTGAAAACGTGACCAGCAAATGTAAGAGCTGCGTGCAACAACAGTCGCGCGACCTTAGTTTGACTAGGTTAAGGCACAAACCATAAATAATGTTACATGCTAAATTGAACTTTATTGCTACGCATCAAGACATATTTTTATTTATTCGTCTTAACGAATTATGTTCTTCTCTAGGTGACGTGGACGGCTCTGTGGAGGCTATTCTGGATATCTTGGAGACCTACGATGAGCATGACACTGTGAGACTCGACCTGGTGCACTTTGGTGTCGGACCCGTTACACCTAATGATTTGGAGGTACGTGCACGTGTGCATTACCCAATAAATACGGCAAAGTAAACATAACAAAATGTCTTATTTATTCCTAAGATAAAAGTTATCTGTTTATTTAAAGATCAGCCCTAAAACTGCTAAAACCGAATTTTACTAATCTTTGATACTTTATACAAGACTTAAATATCGGTTAAATTTTGAATTTTTGGCTGTTTTATTTTTTCATATAAAAATTGTCAAACGTCAATATACACGCATAAAAGACATACTAGATTTAAAATTTTGGTGAAATTCGTCATAATTCCGTTATATTCTGCCTACATTCTTGAACTCTAATAATAAACTACACATACATAGATAAATTACCTATTAATTATATTAAGTCATTCCTCCACACTTTTAGACAGCAGAAGTATTCAAAGCTGTAATCTACGCGTTCAACGTGGACTGCCCACCCCCCATAGCAGCGGAGGCAAAAATGAAGAACATACCAGTGAAGCTACACAACATCATATACCGGCTGGTCGATGACGTCAAAGAGGAGATCAGTAACAAGATACCAAAGAGAACAGAGGAGGAGTTCGTGGGTAGGAATTTTCACTTTCAAACTAATTTCAACACTGCAGACATTGTAATAAAGTTGAAAATACAAAAACGCACTCTTTGTAAAAAAAAACACGTTGCCTCACACTAGGAATAACTCCACATACACAAACAACCAAAGCCAAAGCAAGTAAAAATCAAATTTTACATTTTACAAACTGTCAAAAATACGACTCATACATTTTGTATGACAATAGTCTGAGACGTCATTTATTTGCCAAATCAATTGATTAACTATTTATTGATTACAAAACAAATAAAAATTAAATTTTACTTTTAAAGGGAAAATTAATCGAATTTCAGGGCTATAATAAAATGGTTTTATGGAAAAGTTGTTTTGGAAAAAAAACTTACTGATGTTCACTGCCCAATTTAATAGGAACACATTGAAAGATGGTACAACTGGCCATAAAAATGTTACCTATCTATTCTTTCAGGTGAAGCGAATGTCTTACAACAATTCATAGTGACAGAAAACAAGAAGAAAGTGCCGGTAGCAGGGTGCAGGTGTGTTAAGGGATCCCTCGCTAGAAACGCTATGTACAGGGTTATCAGAGGCCAGGAGGTCGTGTTTGAGGGTGAGTTATTAACTAAAATAATGTAAGCTGACGTTGCGAGTGTTTCTGGGGGTCGTAAAGTCTATTCCCTTTAACCTTTGTTGTTTTACGCCAACTGGCTAATTGTGTTAGAATGAGAATGAATAACAATGTGTCCAGTAGTACCTATAATGTTGTAGAGTTTTAATTCTAATTTCTTTTTTTTTCTAAAGAAACGTTCAGTCGGTGTCCAGCCATATCGTGTTTCATTATGAATTGACATACTTTTTATGAGCTGTCAACACAATTTTCCGTTAGTTTTTTTATGACAATAATAAACTGTGACGTCATTTTTTTGGCAACTCTATTTAACTTTTAACCTTTAAAATTTAAGTTTAACTATTTAATGATTTGAAAGAAACTAAAAATCTATTTTAGTGTTAATCTTTTGACCGTCATGTCAGAAAAACAAACAGCGGAATGTGGATGCACGTACTAATAATGGGTAGGTACACCTCTGCGTAACCTTTCGGGGATTAAAGGCGCGTCAAATGTTAACGCTGGGCATAACTGTATTTACAGTAAACAATTCCATTACGATAAAAACGTCCCTCCCCAATATTCTGCTCAAGATTAGTTTGTCACTAAGAATTTATTTTGTTCCCAGGCAAACTAGCATCAATGAAGCACTTAAAAGACGAAGTTCCTACAATAAAACGCGACATGGAATGCGGGCTGCGTTTCGAGCAACCGTTCGACGTGCAGCCCGGCGACACCGTGGTCTGCTACAAGATGGTGGATGCGGCGGACACCACAGCCTGGGACCCGGGCTTTTAAATAAACTAATATATAGATTATATAGTTCTTTGGTGTTTCATTTACAATTTTAAAACAATTAAGATCTCTGGAGGATATTCTATATTATTCGACATAGCCTCCCTAAAATTGCATTTTTATCGTACCTACCTATAAAAATGTGATTATAAAAATTTTGTCCGTCTGTTTATTCCGTCTAATCTCCGAAACGGCTGGACTGATATTTACGTGACTTTCACTGGCAGATAGCTGGTAAACCTACCGATAACCGACAACCACGCAGAAACAAATGCAGGTAAAATAAAACTGCAATAATTTATAAAGAGAATCCTCTATTTAAATATTAACTTGATAGGCTTGTAATTCGTGTCTCACTATTATTGAACAAAGAACTCCAATAAATTAATAATATTAAACATTATAATTGCATAATGTCGGTGACGTTATTAACATTTTATGGGACTAATGTTTATTAGACTGCCTTATTTATTAGTCTATAAGGTTTAAATTGGCATGTTGGTGAAAATACTTCGCTGTAAATACTTTCTATAGTAACATTATAAATCTAAACAGTTTGTTTGAACACGCTAATCTCGGGAAGTACTGGTCTGATTTCAAAAAAAACAATTGGCGTTATATAGCCCTTTTATTGAGGAAGGCGAGGCTGTATAACATCAAGCTACGACCCACAGAAGAGGGGCATTATTTATTTATTTAAACTTTATGCAACAAAAAAGTACAAAGGCGGACTTAATGCCTTAGGCATTCTCTACCAGCTTCCCATCAGCATCTCATTAGTTCTCTCTGGCATTAATCAAAGATGTAACTTAAAGCGTGTGAAACCACAGTGTAATACTAGTTAGGTATAAACAGCCCAGTATTTTACATACAATTTTATTTCAAAAGCAATTTGTAATAATCGACACTCGTATTATATAGGATGGAAGACTTAAATATCCAACATCAACACAATTACATCGAATAAATTGACGGATTATTTCGTTTCATTCAAATCATTTTTTTTAAGATTCGTTCAAACATTAACATATATTTTTTCAATAATATTTCTCTGTAATAATTAACTTTTCTACTACTATAGTAGTAACGAATTGATATCGTTTTATGTAGAGGCAATCCAGCAAATCTTAGTCCCATAGTGTTTGCTCAAAACAGAGAGCTATTAAATTCTACTACGACACGATATAAAGATACTCAATCACTGGATTAACAGGCAAATGTAACAATCAGATTATCACGATAGAGGATTTATTACATTCGCCTCGCCTCGCCAAAAGTAACTTTGACCGAGGCATAAGGAATTCTGAGTAACTTTATATCGTGCTCACTGCATTGTTGAAATAAAATAATAAATACAATATTTTCAAGCGCTGTTCAGACTGTTAACGAATTCAAACACAATTTGCCAATTTATCCGTTCACATTTAAAATCATTCCATCGATTTTTTCATATAACCAGTCTTGTCAATTTTATCAAACTATAGGAATTATCCACCATTTTAAAAAGAGTATCACACGAAATTAAATGCAATAAGACTGGCGTAGCAATTGGCAACTGTAAAATGTTACGAAAGAAGTATGCCTTTACTGATTAAAGGTATGCCTCGGCTGATTAAAGTAGTGCCTCGAAAAAAGCAATTGTTGAAAATATTGCTGGTTCGCAAACAGTCAAAACAGCGCTACAGTGATTGTTCAAAGGCTAACATTATAACTATGAGCACAACCTAGTATTAAGTATGAAATTAAAACTTATAAATGGCTCATTGAATGTAACAGATACATTACAGTAGCTGCTGACCTCACGAAGGACAATTTCTTATAGATAACGATGCAATTTAGTAATTATTCAAAGATTTCATTAAATAAATAATATGTTAGAAATATTCAGGATTTTTCACAAGTCTCTTGCGATGCGCATCGCGATTTCAAAGAGTGAAAAGATAATTTTGCTTGAGATCATTTATAATTTCATGTCGTTTACGTATTTTGCATTTATTAGGTCTTTCTCTTAAACCTAGTTTTTATTAGAAGACGTTATTCTATTCTGTACAAATAAGTATAAAACTTTATAACGTTACCAAGGCTAAAGTTGTACCAATAATAGCACATTACGACTAGTTTCGTATTTAATTAAAACATTAGAATTCAATATCACGATGCGCAAGAGACACATTGGCGCTTAACATTGGGACCAATAAATAGCAGGTCGTTATTATAACGACATTGTCGTGTCAAAAAATTTCTCAAGTTGGCTCCAATGTTGGCCATACTTAGCCCTGAATCAAAACTACTGTCTTTAAAAACTTATTTAAATTAACTGACATACAAACAAGAAAGGCAAGTTTAATTGCAGCCACCTGATATCCATAATAAGTAACATTTATAAGGCCACAAAAAGAAAATATTCCTTTAAGATACAGTAAAAAATGACACAATTCTTATTTTTTTTTCTTTTGTTAATAATTTGCAACATGTATAACAGCTATTTAAAAAAAAAAGTCATTTCTTTCAACGGAAAGTAACGGCTATTAACGGTGCCACAAATAACGTTATTTTCATTTATAATGTCGATTTTTCAAGATTAAAATTAAAACGTTATACGCTATACACATAAATAATAGTGACTATAAAACATAATTTTAACAAATAATTTAGGCGAATACAAGACTTTTGTTATTTCATCACTACGCTATTGCATTGTTATAACAGTAATCTTACCGTTATTTACATTGTTTCTAAGTTTTAATTTTGCAATTAAGCAATGGACATTATTGTGAACATATCTAAATGTTGATTAGGAATTTATTATTTCAAGCGCGGATTTGTGAAAAGGGAGTTTCATATACAGTGTGTTTGTTGATTTTAAATATTTCAATGTGCTAATAAAGCCAAGAGATTTAGAGGTATAAAAGTTAAAATACATTATTATCAATCCTTAAGATATACTCGTCAAATACAAGGAGGTAACGCTAATGATTTTAAACACGAATTAATATGAATAAATAGGTTGCTTTAAAACAAAAAAAAAACATAACATCATCACGCCTGTAATCCCTGAAGGGTTAGGCAGAGGTGTAACCACCATTTCGCCAGTTATGTTTAGTCCCAAGTAATAGGGGGCGAGCCTATTGCCATCAACCGGACACAAATCCAGACTCCGAGGCTGCTACTGAGAAATTCCTTATTTGGAAAAACCCAATAACACTTTGCTCGACCTGGGAATCGAACCCAAGACCTCATGCACAGCAGTCGCGCTTGCGACCACTAGACCAACGAGGCAATAGGTTGTTTTAAAGTAGGAGATTTTCGAATTCAACTACAACATCTTGCCGCTGGGTTTAGGCAGGCGGGGCAATGAACCCGAACGCATACAGTGATATAGTCACGCGACACTGCTCTTTGAAAAAGGTAAAGGTATTATGAAATACTTTTTTTTTTTTAAATTATGGACTAGGTGTCGTAAACTTATTGATTATTTATGTCTTTTATGAAAACCTCCAAGAATTTAACGAGAATACAAAACTGTATCTTGTATGTGGTAATGACTGACTTTAAATACACCAAACTATATAAAATTGGTCGTTATTACAACTTATTAAGGACTATAGTCGATACGCCAAGAAAATTCACAGTATTAATATAATTTACCTAGTAGGTAATATTTTTCATTAATTTCAATATAACTCTCCTTTTCAAAAACCTCCAAATCCGCGCTCTTCATATCAAATAACTACATGAGAGCAAAAATATAGAACCAAACATTGATCTATGATAAAAAATAAGTTCACTAAACTACACTAAAACTAATATCTAAATAATTAACAACTTATAAGAGTCTCACAATATTAAAAAGAAAAAAAAATAGTTAAACGATTAAACACTGCAAGTCTTACAGACACGTCAATCGTTGCAACAACATTTAAATCGATAAAAAAATCGTAATAAATAGCTTTAATATGAAAGCGCACGTGTTTTGCGAATATGAAGCGATCAGATCGCCTTACCTACGTACTATATTTACAAATGTGAGCCGAGAAAAAAAAAAACGTTTTTCCTTAATTATAATATACATTTTGTCTATACATAGTTACGAATCTCATATCTATTGCTATCTAAAATGTTTTTTTTTTTCATCGTATATCATTACAATTCTAAAAAATGCTTAGTGGAACCCATAACTGGAACTTTCCTGTATTGACTTATGCCGACGCGCACGTTACAATATCCTATAGGGTGGAAAGAGACCAATCACATTTCTGGAAACCACAAATTTTTACGATAATTTGTGTCTACTACATCATACCTGGGAATCCACTGGTTCTGGAGATACTGGAGATCAAAATTTTCACTACATTTATTACGAAAACAACTTTTAAATAACATAAACATAACATCACGCCTGTAATCCCCGAAAGGTTAGGCAGAGGTGCACCTATTAGTACACCCACATTTCGCCAGTTATGTTTTTAGTCCCATGTAATAGGGGGCGAGCCTATTGCCATCAACCGGGCACAAATCCAGACTCCGAGGCTGCTATTGAGAAATTCCTGATGGAAAAACCCAATAACGCTTTGCCCGACCTGGGAATCGAACCCAAGACCTCATGCACAGCAGTCGCGCTTGCAACCACTAGACCAACGAGGCAGTCAATGTCAACAACTTTTAAATGTTTCAATTAAACTTTAAATACTCTCACGACTTTTGTATTATTGTATGCACCCATAAACCCCAACACACACAGAGCGGGAGCGTGTCGTAAGCGTGTCATCGGCTTGTATATATATGGATGTCCACACACACAACGCTCACGTTACGCTCCCGTCCCGCTCCCGCTCTGTGTGTGTTGGGCTTAAGCACTATAATTTGCATATATCATATCATATCATCATCATTAGTCAAACGATGTAAATAAATACAAACAATGATTTTTCAACTCAAAAAAAAATTGTTAATCAGCAATAATTTTTGCTAAGTTCCTTAGTTTGACAGAAATAAAGCTTAGTTAACAGGTATGTGATTGGTATCTCCACACCCTGTATATATTTATAATTGAAAACATTTCAATAGAACTATCAAGCAAGTATTAACAATATTTAAGTCTGTTGCTATCTCTACCCAGTACTATTATAATAAGGACAGATTACTAACGATTTACGCTGGCTACATACGGGCCACTCGCGACAGCCACAAACGCCACCACAAACGCCGCCACTTGTGTCGGCGTTGTGGCGACCATCGACGCCAACCGAGTGCGGCGAATTCATATAAAATGTATGAAAACTACAGGAAAAACGTCGGTGGCGGCGTTCTGTGGTTGTGGTCGGTGGCCCGTGTGCGGCCAGGCTTAGGGGACTATCACAATTTAGTTATAGTTTACTCGTATGTGTTAGTTTAGTAAGGTGTCGTGCATACCTTTCAAGAGCGAGGATCCAACATGTTACATGAAACCAAGGATTTGTCTAAAGTCACTTCTAATTAGAATACAATAAGGCTCATTTTGTAGTGCATTATACTTTTGCCTGTTTTTGAGTGCGGTATTGGAAACCATACCTTTTTAAAGCATATAGGGTTGATTCACCGACTTATGGTCAAGAAAAACCAGTGTTCAGTGTGCCAACCCCATGAAACCGAAATCAACATTTAACTTTAACATTTTAATTCCCAGATTCGCGTATAAATGTCAAAATACACATTACTATCCAAAAAACCAGAAAGTGTCAATTTTCTCGAAATCAGTGCAAACATTTAAAAAGTTTCAAGCTTTGGCTGCGATCCGGGAATATATAGAAGACACAAAAAGACTGGTATTGGCATACACAGGAGAGCTCCAGGACACGACATAATAAACTCACACGCATTCTGAACCAACAATGTGTCTAACATGGAATAATAGCACACAAACATAACTCACAACTTTACCTAACAGTCAGCGACACCGCTGCATACAACCCAGAGTATATTCAATAAACAACCAAACATATAACATCATAGTCTATCCAAAATTCATTAAAGACTTCAGAGCGACACCGTCACAATATTTTTAAAACCTCATGAAATAACTGCTACTTTTCATTAACTATAACGTGAACGTTATTTATTCGGAACGCAACGAAATAACAGCTATTTTCGTTTAAATAACGGCTACTAACAACCTTCAGTGCTGCTAAAGTAAGGAAATATATTTTCATCTATAATATTGTACTAATCATTTACTCTTAATTCTTAGGAGCGGCCAAGATAATAACCACAAATGAGATTGGTACAGACAGAAGGTGGGCACGACCGAAACCAAGCAAATACATTGGCACGCGTCTACGTACAGCGAGAAGCAATCGTTTTGTTTAAAATCGCTGTATGTACGATTGTACGTGTCATGTGCGCGTACGCCGGTTGTCGCTCGATGTGAGGAGCCGGCTGCCTCTACCTATCTATTTGTGCAAAAACTATCGTCACCAGGCCGTCGAAATGTGAGTGTCCAAAATGTTGGAATAGACTAGGAAGCATAGTAGTAAGATTGTGATCGTCTGAGTGCGGCGGTGTCGCCTATGTCGTGTGGACTAGTCGACTAGGTCGATGCGGTCGAAGCGTCGCGCGGGGCGCGCGTCCCCGTTGTGCGCACGCGCCGGGCGCGCCCACGTGTTGACGCAGCCGTCCGCGCACGCCGTCACGAAGTACTCCGAGCGGAACAGCAGCGCTGTCAGGCGCTCGTGAGCGATCTTCTTGCACACCAGCGGCTCCAGCACTGGACACTCGTCGAACCGCGGACACGAAGGCGTGCCGATCAACTTCAAAGGGTCGTAGGAATCGTTCGACTGCGCACCCGCAGACTTTCCTCTCAACGCGACGCTGTTCGACGCTGAAGACTTCTGCTCCGCCGGTTTTGAGGTCAAACTGAAATTCCTTCGATGCTCTGATCGACGCTCGCCGAAAGAAAACCCGGCTAGTCGCTGCGTCAACGAGTTGACCCCGAGCGAACCCGAAGTCTCTTCTTTCGCTTTCCCCACACTAATGTTCAGTGTCGAGACGTTGTTCACTTTCGCTTTCGTTTGTTTGGTCCCGGACGGCTCGCCCGCCGCGTTCGACCCGCTCAGCTCGGCGTGCTTGTGTCCTATTTTATTCGTTTTAGCTCCTTTCGGCGCCGGCACTTTCATGCCGGGGACTCCGTTTGGGGAGAACGTTTGACTATTGGGCGAGAGATGCGCGGACGCTCGCGCTCTGACGGGCGGCTTTAGAACATCCTCGGTGAGATCCCACAAGCACAACTGTGTGTCCTGAGATACACTGCCTAACCTATAACACTGCACACTTTCACTTTTCTGTCTGTCGTCTTCGACTCCTTCTTCACTCTCGGGTTCACTGAAGCTGACGACGTAGGGGTCGAAGGCGACGACGGAGACCCACGACCTGTGCCCCTGCCCCCGCGCCACGACACGTCTCTCACTGAACGACCAGACGGTCACTAGGTCGTCCTCCCCGCCGACGACGACGTACTTGCCGTCGGGGGACCAGCAGACGCATAGGAAGCCGCCGAAGTAGGACCTCGCTCTGCCGATGAGTTCCATGGTGTCGTAGTGGAACACCCGGAGGAAGCCGTCTTGCGAGACGACGGCGAGGTTGGTGCCGCAGGGGGAGAAGGCGAACTCGTTGATGCAGCTGCCGTCTGCGCCGATGAGCCACCTGTAGAGGGGGTTGCGCGTGGACTTGGTGCGGCACGTGTGGATGGAGTAGCCGTCGCCCTGCTTGAACAGCTGGTAGTGAGGCGCGGTAGTGCCGCACGTGAGCTCCTCGTTGTACACGTATAGCTGGCCGGACGCGTGCGCGGTGATGAACAGGTTACTCGAGCCGGGCACCCACCTTATACATGTCACTCGCGTTTTGTCAATCAGTCTCTGAAATTGGAAATAAGTTTGTTTATTATGTTAAAAACTCATAATTTACAAAATATAGCAGATTATTTAACGTAGTTTTAGTGAATATCTTAGACACGCAAACCAATTAATTGTTTCGAAAAGTTCGTTTTTACGAGCATAATAAAGGTCGATTTCTCGATAAATATACCAAAGTAATATTCCTAGAAACTGTCTCAAACTTTCGTAACCGTCTCGCGAATCCGATCTATCACATACTTTATTAGGTACATTACTAGAGAAATTGGAAAATGCTGTGACATTGGATCTGCTGGCCACGGGCCAAAGAAGCTGTACCTATAAGCTTGTGACATGATGATCTTAGTACTGTGTGTAGTTAGAGTTTACATGATCTTGCAAACCTATTACACACTAATTTTTAACATAACTAGGAAAAAATTACAATTTTAAGGTATTTTATTTTAGGACAACCGAAGAATAGGTACGCCCCGGGCGCCGGGAGTCACAGGGCGATGTCCGGCCACCGCAGGCGCGGGTCTGCGGACGGCGATCGTTGAGCGTCGGCATAGCAGACGGGGCCAGGACTTCAGGACTCCCAGGGTTGCAGAATTTATTCGAAACGGAAGAAGCACACGTATTTTAGCCAAAAAGAGTCTGACACTCCCTGATTTCCTATCCTCAAAAAAAGGTTATTTTTAGGAACAGTCACATGAAGTGAGTAGGTGGTTCTTGAAAGGTGCGTTACCAAAAACAAGAAATCTTATGATGTCACTTCCTATTCTGTATCGTAATAGCGACGGCAACAAAGCAACGCTCCATTCCATTTACAACATTAAAACTTTCTATTGTTTAAGTAGTTTAAGCACCAACGAATTCCCACGATCCAATAGCATTTTTATATAATATGTATTTATACCTACTTATATAATTATACTTATTACTTATAATATTATAAAGAACTAAAATCGTTTGTTTGTAGGCAGTAATTTCTAGAAGAATATATACATTCAATTTCAAAAATTATTTCACTAGAAGACCTGCCGAGTCACCGAGTGACATAGGATACGTTTTAGTGCCTTGACTAAATATACCAACCTTGACGCGGACAAAGTCGGGGGCAGATTAAGCACCAACTGAGTATTTATTTGATACCAGTTGGTAGATAATATTTTGACGAACTTGTACAATTTATGTCGATAACGAATCTATACGTACGCATAAAATAGTTCCATGACTGTCTGACCGACTAAAAGATAACGCAAGGAAGATAAACACAAATATATAGACGATAAGGTCCTATGCACAGGTGTGCACTTTCACACCCTTCTGGAGTTATCGTAGTAGAGAAGATAGAGGGGCAACGGCTAGTAGGTAAAAATTCGATAAGATATAATCAGCATCTGTATTTCTCAGTAGCAGCCTCGGAGTCTGGATTTGTGCCCGGCTGATGGCAATAGGCTCGCCTCCTATTACATGGGAGTAAAAACATAACTGGCGAAATGTTATGTATGTATGTATATAATCAGCCTATAACGTTTATTAAAGTTATGCAATAAAATGTACAAAGGAGAACTTAACGCCTTTTTTTTTTCATCAGAATAAATGACTCCATTTCGCCCTTGGTGGGGCGGAAGGGACTGTTAGACTTTTACTAACTAAAAAACCACCCTTTTCCTTCTGTTGCTCTTTGCGTTCCAGGGCCATGGTATTCTGTTAAGACGTCCCGCGACCTCGGGCGAACTTAACGCCTTAGGTATCCTCTAATAGTCAACCAAAGGTGGTGAAGAGATAACATAGTTTCCACTGCTAGGTCGCGGCTCCTCTCAGTCAGACGACGTGATTTTAGAAACTCATATTCCATTAGTTTAAATTATCGACCTTATCAACAATAATAATACGTAACATTACACAACAGACCATGTAATTCAATACATAGGATGCGTTCATGATAACAAGCAGCTAGGCTAGTGCAGGGGTTCCCAAACGGTGCGACGCGACGCCCTGGGGCGGGGGCGTCGCCGAGAAATCGCGAGGGTTCCGCGCGACGGTAACTCAGGTCGCCGGCACGCAACGTCCTACTCATTATTTGTAGCACAATCATAGCACTGTTATTAAAAAATTAAGACCTTTAGAGTTTTCTTAAATTAAATTTAAAAAATTGAGTAATCTTAATGTCTGCTAGAGTTACATACATGTTCTTTAATAACTTCTTTTAAAAGGCTGTTGTCAAAAAATGACAATCTAAATAGGGGACGTAGTATAAAAGATTGGGAGCTCCTGGGCTAGTGATAATGCAGCGCCTAGCAATAAGTAGGCACTCCACGCTCTATCAGGCACGTAGGATGAAGGACGAACGTATCCTAATGAACTGTAGATTGTACTGTTTATGAGTCGCTAGGCTTAGGGAGTATATTTAATAGCCGGCTGGGACAGACATGAAGCGAAAGTGGGGGAATGGTGTGTTGGCTATATTTAGGAAAGGCCTAGTGAACGCGATAAATGTAATTTATAACCGAAAAGACACTTAACTTAAAGTCTAAAGTTAAATGTTATTCCCATCATTGCGATCACTTTTTATTGTTGATCATACCCGGGAACGTTTTGGTTACGGATATCATCACCATATCAGCCTATGGCCGTCCACTGCTGAACGTAGGCCTTGCCCAAAGAGCGCCAACTGTCCGCCACGTTCTTTAAATCGTGGGTCCACCGTGCAGCAAGGCGTCCCACAATACGTTTGCCTAAACGTGGTCTCCACTCTAACACGTGTCTGCTCCACCGACCGCCTGTCCGTCTGCTGACAAGGCCGGCCCACTTCCACTTCAGCGTACTAATTTGACTTTGATTTACGTTTGATTTTAATTTGAATTTGATTTGCGTTACGGATATATTGAAGGTCAAAGAAGTAGTTTTTGAAGTGAAACTTCTTTACGCACGCTCGATTTGGGGAGTAAGCTGGCGAACGCGTGACGTAAGCGTTACGAAAAGTGTGATCGGGCAAGGCGAACGGAAGTTAAGTGGGGGATATAAGCAAGAGACAGCAGTGCGCGCGCACATTTTCTTTCTCTCTTCCTCTCATAGCCAAATACGTTCCGTATATCATGTGTATACATGTATATATTGTACACACATATATATATATATATACATACAGATGGAGCGAAAGAAGTGTTTCAAATTCCAAATATTGTTACTAAACCTTAAAATGCCCTAATAACCCCTGTACGAGCATTAAACATTGCGCCCCACCGTAAACAGTAATTTTTCACACTAATTCGTTTCTCAGCCAATATTTTTTTTAATGTCCGATTTTGCGCTACCCGTAATCAGCGGTTTCCCGCGTCTTTTACCAGGTCGTCGGTCCACCTCGTTCTCGCCCTTCCCACACTGCGACTTCCGGTACGTGGTCGCCACTTGATAGCCTTTCTGGCGTGATAGAGTAACAAACACTCATTCATCCAAAATTTCGCATAAAATTTATAAAGTAAGATACTATTACCTATACTAATTTTATAAAGCTGAAGAGATTTTTTGTTCGTTTGTATGTTTAATAGCGCGTATCCCTGGAACCATCAGTCAGATTCGCAAAAATATATTCATGAGGAATAGTATAGGCTATAAAACATCACGCTACGATCCTCAGGAGCAAAGCAGAAACCAAAGACGTGACTTAACGCGGGTGAGAAAATCCACGCAGACGAAATCGCGGGCAAAAGCTAGTCACTAATAAAAATAGATGTCTTCAATCCTTCAAGGCCTTTTGAGAAAGGTTAATAATATGCTAAGAAACTTGTAATCTTCATAACAAAAGTTTCAATAATGCATAGAGGACAGAACTTGTAGAGATAATTTATTTACCTCATTAGCTATGTACTAGAAATCTTCAATAGGTTCTTTATGAGGTAGGCAGTATTCATAGATCAATGGGGCAGTTTAAAGTTAACTATACTATTTAATATAATACTTTTTCTCTTATCAAAATGTTGCCCCACACTAAGAATTTCTTCTATTGTGTACATGTTTTCAAACATAAATTCACATACACAACAATACTACTAAAAAGAATATTTTATCTAACACAATTTTACAAAATTTTCAGGCTTTCTAAATCTGAGAACACTAGTTCAGGTGTTTCCCTTATCAGCCTATAAAGTTCCCACTGCTGCAAGGCAGACCTCCTCTCGGTCACAGAGACGGCAGAATTTAAGAAAAAAATATATTTTTATGCTCAATTTTTGTTGAAAATTAGATGAAATAAAATGTTACTCACCTCTTCATTGTACAATTTACTTAATTCTTTCTTAATAGGGTCTATGAGTTGTATTTGGCCGGTAGAAAATCCTATAACTAAGGACACGCTGTCCGGTGTCATCGTGACGGTGTTGAAGTCATGACAGGTTGGGTTCGTGCCTTTGTACATCTTCTTGTCAACTGGCTTCGTGAGATCTGCCGCCTGCCGAGGAAGCGTGTAATATAGTGACATGCCCTGTCGGACGTAGAATAATATGAGTTCAGTGCGTTGTAAGAATTTATTAAACGGTGCTATGAATGAAAGGGTTTTATTCTTTAAAATAAAGAGAGAAGAACTATTGAGAATTTGTGAGTAAGTGAATAATAATTATGAAGATAGTTGATCTGTGATTGTCTTATCAATTACATGCGATTTTATAGATCTATAAGACCATTGCAGTAATTCATAATTTAGGCTTAATTTTAACAGTTATTTTTTTATTACCTCAAATGAATAATATTTTTTGTGAGTAGATAAAATAATTGAATGACATAACACTGCATGTATCCAAGTCCAAAATGGTTTTGCTTTTAAATAATGGACAAATTAGTTTGTTTAGCAGTAACGTAAGTTGTTATTTTAATTTGAACATTAAGTAAGTACCTACTTATAATAAATCAAAACAGTATCTTTTGGCTTAGCAATATGCTGTCATGCCACAGTATATAACACACCCACATTATAATGACCAATTAAGTAAGGTTATTTATATTTAGATCCTATTTTTAGATATGGACTGTTTGTTTTATCTAATTAGAAATTGTGACAAAATTTGGCTTTGGAAGTGTAGTGTTAAGTTTGGAGATTGAGCTCAATATGACATACATAGAATAAAATTGAATCATATGATACATTCCAAACTTTACATTTGAGTAATCAATCTATTATTATTCAAATGAATGATAAAATGAGTCTATCTATCAAATAGCTTTCAATATCATTTTATACCACATCCTACATCCATTTAGTGCACAAATTGGATGTGGTTTGGTTCAAGATAAAGGTATATAATAAAGTTTAATTGTAATTTAACTCAAAACCATTAGTTACTTTACCTTTTTAACACCTCTATACACATAAACATAAAGTTCTTTGCCATGGTTGAAGCATATCCTATCGTCGGAGCCCTGGCCATCGGAGCCGGGCGCTCCGCCCCCGGGCCCCGGCGGCAAGCTGACCAGTGACACGCGCACATGGGAAGACCCGGAGCCACTCGTATAACCAACTCGATTAGGCCTCGAATACTCCGACAGTGTCATCAAGCGATATGTGCCCTCTCGCGTCACAAACTGAGTCTTCACGTCGTCCTTCCCTCCAGAGTCCGATTGCACAGCCATGTTAACATATTATCCTGTTATTATTCATGGAGTCGGCAGCTAGAGAAGCCCCGATTAGACGTGACACCTCACTCCAAGTATAGACGCGTATTCGAGCGTTCGTACACAATTCCCATTATAGAACAATACACTGCTGTGAACTTTATTTATCCACCTCTTGGTTAACAAGCGATATTGTGAACGTTTTTGATTACAAAACGTCGAATTAGATAAATTTGTGTATGCAACTAAAAAGTCAGGTGTCAGACAACATGACGGCTTGTTGTTTATGGTGTGATTATTTACTTTTTCTTAAATCAGGATTGACCAAGGTGCAAGGACTTGTTCCTATTCTGCCTGAGAACCATAGACTAGTAAATAGTAAAAATATACGACCCAATATCTACCCAGCGGGGACAGTGTTCGATCTTATTATAACTTATTAATTTTTTGCCAAGGGTAGCTTTTATAACACGGCTAATCTGGTTAAGTTTATAGGTATCTAGGTAGTCTGTCATCCTATGACCTTTGTCGCGCTGTATGTATGTATGACCCACCCGATCAAAATATTCGGAAAACTGCGTACCAACGTCGCACGGTGGGCCGAAATCAAGCTTTCATGGACTTAGGGATTCACGAAAATTGATGAGCAATTTAAAAAAAAATAATAACGGCTTTGCGATCTACCACTAAATACAAGACACTTTTCTTCTACGATTTTTGTATATACCTAATATTTTTAAAGTTATAACGATTTGAATTTTTTTTTTGTATGGAGAAATTTGATTTTATATGAATAACTTTTAATTCTCAAGAGTTCTCAAAAAACGGCTTTCGGTATTCGATTATGCTATTTTTTAGGCAAATTATCCGATATATCACTTGCTTCGATTTTCTTCGATTTTGGAGAAAATTGATTTTCATTCCCTTTTCCACACCACCCTTGAGGTAGAGAACTAAGCGCGTTTTTTTTTATCAGTGGTGTCCCCAGGAGGCCTAATCCACTCATACGCACACTGTTACTCACACACGCACTCACAAAATTGTCACTCATACAATTTCATCAGATTCTGATTCAGATTCGTTCTCTAAACATTCCAAATTTACAAATTCTATATTTTCGCGCTCATCATCTTCAAATGTTGGAGATAACAGAAGCATGGCTTTCGCTTCTTCTGAAAATGGTTTGTGTTTCCGTATCATTTTATGACGTTTTGATGATATATAAGGGTCTGAACTAATTATTAAATTATTCAAAATATCCTCATTATTAGCTCTTCTGCAGAATTTTCTTGAATGGTGTTGGCGATATCGCCTAAAGTCTTTATTTCTCGATTCAGCCGCTTCTTCCGATAACTTTCCAATCGGAATTAATCCCAAGTTTTCAATGATAGCTGCTCCATGAACAAGAACTTTATGCACACTGGAGGGCATGGGATACCACTCATATAAATCTACGTATAATTTTATGGTGGCTTCCGTATATTCTTTAAACTTCACTGTGTCAATTTTATGACCTGAAGATATTGTTTCTAAAATGATTGAAAACCGTTTTATTAAGTTTTCATCGACACCAGTAATTGCAGCAGCAATCTCTGTATTTGAGAAAAATCTTCGAGCGGTATTCCCGTCATTAGTAGTTCCATGTCCTTGCTTTACAACATCTATTAACAGGCCTGTTTGATTTTTAAAAGCTTCCTGAATGCTTTTTTTTCTATTTTCCATCAAAACTTTGTTTTCACCTTTTGCAACCCATGTTTTGAAATTCAGTCTATAGGCTATGTGAAGAATGCATTCCATAAAACGTATCCATATATGTAGCGATGATAAACCATATTTGTACAAGTCGGTATCAATGTTTTTAGTCAATAACAAAGACAAGTTATTCATTTCTGTAGGAACAGCTTTACATATGTCACATCGTTGAGCTGAAGTTTCACAGAGGATTGATGTTGCTTTGCCATCTATCATGGTAAGCAATAATGAATGTGAGACTTTTATGTCTCCAATTTCTGTTTCCTTCAATTCATTTATCTCCGTTTCAATTTCTGTTTTCTCTCTTAAAATCGTTGATTTATTCTCTTTTTCAAATTTGAAAAATATTGGACGACACCAATATGCTGAATTTGGTGAGTCGTTTTCCCAGATAATTTGTTCTTCGGAAACAATTTTTATTGGTACTAAACTACCCATAAAAATACTTGAATCATCTGTCGAAGCACTGTCCTCTTTGTCATCCGTTGTCATTTTTTGCTTATAGTTTGCTTGATTCGAGGCACCATCCATTCCCCATTTGCTTATCATTGTCAACTCCTTACAGTCTGTGCTATCAATATTGATTGCTTTGAATATCCTTTTGGCGGTTACATCTAATAGAGCCTGCAATTTTATTCTAGCAGTTGTATCTGTTAAGGTGATATCATCCTTTGGCGGGTAGCATTCTTGTTTTGCATTTTTCACCTTGTAGTAGGAAGGGAACATGTCGACATTTTTCTCTTTGATAGTTTTTCTTAAAATATTGTATTGCCACTTTGTTAATTTAAGGGACAAAACAAGTCCCAAAGCTTCATCTAGAGTAAATTTAGGTTTTTCATTTTTACTTAAAAGACTATCTTTGGCTTTTTGCACATCCTGTGGATTTTTAAGTAGGTGTTCGAGGATTTCAGCTATTCCTTGATTACCATCCTCTCGTAATTTCATAATATGTGCATGAGATATTTCCTCTGTAGTCATAATTGTATGAATATGTTCTGTACGTCTCTTTTTTGCTTAGGTCCTAATTCACAAAATGGTTTTCTTGGACTTACATTCGTTGACGTGGCAGTAGACACTTTTGCTGGAGATTCATGTTCACTTGATGTACTAGGAACAGAGTCTTGGTTTCTTTCAAATGCACTTACAATGAAATCAGGCCACTTTATTTCCGATGATAACCATTCGCAATTATTGTTGCTAAACAATTCCTCTTTGCTATGAGCATTTTGCCATCTCCTTTGCAGATTATAGCAATATTTTGCGCAAAACGCTTTTAGCGCTTTATCGTTTTCATCACTTAACACAATGGGGACTAATCTAGATTTAATAGCACTATATAAAACACTATTATTTTTAAAACTTCCACTTTCCTTTAATAGCACAACAATATCAATATTTGACACCAAATCGAAAATTTTTACGTAATAAATAGTATTAGTATTCCGAAAATGTGAGATAGGATAGTGCGTTTATTACGATGTGTAACAACGTACTGAAGATGGTTGTTTTTCAAATGTAACCGTGTCATTTTTTTACCTGCTATTCATCATCCAATCACATAATGACACGTCATCATTTTGCTGCGCTAATGAGTATTGTTAAAAACAAATGACGTCATAAGTGTGGTGTGAGTATCGTGAAAAACAAATGACGTCATAAGGGTGGTGTAGAATGTTTACCAATAATTTGTTTTTTTGCTATATTTCTGTAATACAATATTAAAACATGTCAGAATAAACCAAAAACCGATTAATATTTCATACAAACTTTAGGGGTTTATAACTCGAAAAATACTGGGTATAAAAAAATTACAAATAACAAAAAACATTTGTATTAGTACATAAAATTTAAAAATACTCATTTGAATCCTTAAGTCCACACTTGACAATTCCAGCCCACCGTGCGTCGTTGCCGTCCATGTATTCATAGATTGTATCATGACCCCTTTTGACCCCGCTTTGTTTGATTGTTTAAATAAGATAAATAAAATTAAGTTTGTGGTTTGGTAGCACGTTAGCAGCCTGTATGAACATACAGACGAATCATCTCTTTCCCATAAGAAACGACTTACTCGCTGCTCTTGACTTGCAGCCAACGCAGAATAGACTGAACGTCTATACTGTGCGTGTAAGCCAACAGCTGTCTCATTCAAAGACTATGTTATGCCTCATAAATCCTCTTTATTTATAAATGTATTAAAAAAGTTTAAAACGATAAAACAACTGTTTTATAGTTGTCTTTGAAAATTCTAATCCCGCAAGTCATAGAATGTCCCTAACCTTGTCTAACTTTGCAATCAAATGCTACGGAAATGGAAGAGAACGAAACTACCACAGTTTACCGCACTAAATCATAACGAACCTAATGTTTCGAAGCTTTGGGCGGCAAGTTAGAGGTGCATATAAGCACAACAATCATGTTATGGAAGTGTTCCAGGACGGAACAGTTAGGTAAGGTCAAGAAGAAATACCAACAGCTTAAAATGAGGGTATTTTTGAATAGAAGGGCAACTATTGCAATGATTTCAAAATAATTATTTATGTCAGTTTTGAGGTTGAACTGAGTGAAGTAAAAAGAACATGTTGCTTTTTATTGATTTATTATTTCACTTACATAAAATGAAAAATCTTGTATTAGTTCATACTTTTTACAAATTTATTCCTTCTGTTCACCCACTTCAATAACATCCATGGCTTTATCAGCAGCTTCAGTTTTATTAGTGTCATCTAAAACCTCATTGGTTGCGTCACCTGTTTTATCATCTGATGTAGATGATTCAACAGTTTTTACAACCTCCTCAGTAACAGCACTTTCTTCTTTCTTACTATCTGCTGCATCATTTGAGCTACTCTTCTTGCCTTCTTCACCTTCCTTGCCTTCAAGAAAATTATCCCATTTATTTATCCTCTTGCTAATTTCTGAATCAGTTTCAGCAATCCTGTACTTTGTTCTACCATCCCATATTTCAGCTGTGATCTGCCGCTTACCAAACCACCTTCCATTGATGAGTAGAACAACTGCATCTGCCATTTCTGGGTCTTTCATAGTAATCTGGGCAACTCCCTCAGGATGTCTATCATAAATGACTACTTTTCTAACTTCCCCACACTTCGTACACTCCTCTCTCAAGTCCTGCTGATAATCCAGAATCAGTTGGACGTCCAGATCAAAATCAGTTGGATGGAACAAGTTCTTAACTATTACAATCCTTTCATGTTTAGATCTTTCTCCGATAAACTTTTCTGGTCTCCAATCAAACAACTTCTGTTGCATTTTCTTTATTTTCTCAAGTTCTTTTTTCTTTTTCTTCTTTGGCTTTAAGGCGGGATTGTAGTTTCCTTTCATTTGGAAGGATGCTCTTTCTACTTTAATTTTATTGCCTTTTAAGTCGCTGCCATCAAGAAGTTTTAAAGCCAAGTCAACAGATTCTATTTTGATGTATGTACATAGTGCATCCCCTTTGAAACAGTCATGTTCCTTATCCTTATACAGTTTAACTTTCATCTTTTGATTAGCAGGGTCTCGCTCCACAAGGCCACATTTTTGCATAAAATTGACAAATTCTTCTTCAGTCAAGTCTTGAGGTAGATTAGATACATAGACCTTGGTGTTTGATTCTTCTGATGGCTGGAACCACTGTGGTTCAGCTTTCCGTTTCACACCAGCGGCAAGCTCAGCTTTTTTTTGTTCTTTCTTTTTATCTTCTATTTTTTTCTCTTTGTCTTCAGATGTATTATCTACGAATCCATAAGACATTTGATATAAAGCTATGAAGTCATCATCCACTTTGGGAATCCAGGCTTTCTTTTCAACATCCCAGAAAAATTTGGAGCCATCGGCTTCTGTATAAATATGTGTATCATCCTCATAGCTGTATTCTCGTCCAAGTACCTCTTGATCTGGTTTCAAGGTCCATGAATTGGATTCTTTGCCCCATGTATACTTCTGATTATTTGAAGGGTCTGTGTAGACAGCCTCATCACCTTCATAAGTTATATATGGTGCATAGTCACCCCATGCTGAATCGTCCTTTTTGGCTTCTTTATCAGTTACAACAATTTTAGCCGATTCATCACGTGCATCATCAATTTTTGTACAATCTTTTACATCAGATTTAGGTAAATTACTAAGTTTTGTATTTGTATTCTTTTTATCCTTACTTTCAGAAGTTATTGATTTATCTAGTTTACTCGAATCCGAACTCTCAGACTTATTCGCAGAAGCTTCTTCCAGCTGAGTTTTAGCTTGTAGTTCTTCTTCGGCCAATTTTTGCGCTGTTTCGTTTGATAGCTTGATCACAAAGCCCGGTTTAGAGCCCTTGTCTTGTCGAGCCATAGTAATATTTCAATGTTTTTGTCGCATATCCGTATAAACTTAAGTAAAGGTAAATAAATTACAAATTTGTACTCTATTTTACTTTCAATCAGTTTTGATGCGATAAAAATATGACTTATTTATTTTCCCGTACAGGCACAGGACGTCAAAATCAAAAGTGAAGTATAGTGAAGTGAAAAGTGATAATTCATAGACAGTCTAGTATAATAAATAACTAAAATAACCGATTATGTTGCACTACCGAGAGTACACATTTATTTTTACAATGATATATTATTTATTTAAGAAAGTGAAATAAACTCCATTCAATATAACATCATAAAAATAACGTAAATATAATATTCACGATACACTTAAAACAAGCCTATAAATAAATTGAAAATATCACTAAAATGCAGTGATAGTAATTTCAACAATATAACAAAAGTAATACCGTTATTTGGCTGTTATTTTTTAATTTCTTAAACAAATGGAGTATACTTTAATAGGTCTAATAACAAAAATAAACTTACATGTCACGAATTTAGCGCGAATTAAAACAATTATTGTTTTACTCTTCATTTCAAGGTTACCAAAACCTGTTTTGTGAATCCCGATTCACTAGACCCTATGGCATGTTCTCTTATTTTTTATGTTAAGCTTGCTATGAACGTTTTCCCTATTTTGCGTAAATGTTTGTTTTAGTAAATTGTGAATTTAACAGAGAAATAGAACTATTAGAATTGTTATTCTGTAACTTGCAACAATGTTCATCTCATTTCCATAATGAACCATAGTTAAACCAAAAATTATTGGTTTGTCTTTAAAACTGATAAGCCATGACCAAGGTTCGACTGAAAATAGATACGCTGAAACTATCTCGTATTTTCGAATTTATGGCAAGTCCATTGATACAGGTCAGTATTCCTTATCTGCCACTCACTTCATGGGTATACCTCTATGACGTGGACAGAATACGTCAACGTCAATACGTCAACAATTCGACAATGTCAAATTGTCTTGTCAGTTCTAATCATCAGTCAGTCAGTGAAGTCTTCGCTTCCTTTCTTGCCTATTTGGTTGGTTTGGTAATTTTGGTTCAATTCAATAGCAAGCAATACAGATCTTAGTCCATGCCATAGTGACACAATTTGTTAAAGAATAATTAAAACAACGTTATTCGAGCATACAAAAACTAATCATTACATTAATTTTAAGCAATTTAATTATTTGCCACCAAACTTATAGTATATAAGATTTCGCCGAAAAATGGAAGACCTAACTAAAGTATACGTGACTCCAATGCCGGATTCCCCTTACGCGAAGCCTTTCCGTTTCCACTACACGCAGGCAGGCAAAGAGAAGAATTGGGACATGTTGGAGGTACACGACAGCGTCTTAATCGTTGTCTTCAACGTGACCAGGAATGTGTTATTATTTGTGAAGCAGTTCAGACCCGGTGAGTACTAACGATTTTTTTTATTAACAAAAGGGCTGTAAATGATCTGGGAAGGCTACTTAGAGAATAGTTGAGACAGGCTGTTAGCTAGACATAAATTACCTTTTGATGGTAGTTCCATGGTACCTTATTCTAAGGAGTTTTATATCTATCTTTGTACTAGCATTTGTACTTTGTATATATTAATATTTATGCATCCGGGTAAACTGGAAGCCGACCCCAACATGGTTGGGAAAAGACCAGGCAGATGAGGATATATTAATATTTATATTGATAACCATAAAGAAAACCACAGTGACCAATGATCAGTGAAAATTACGAATATTAAAGCCTCCAGCTTAGTTATTCATAATCTTGAAAAGCTTCTGTTATATGAGCAAAGTTATTATTATAATGATTTACAGCCTGACTACACCAGTACACTCACAGCTGGGTTCAGAACGAACATTTTTGGTTAACGCTACTAATATTAAAAAAAATGATGTTTGTCTGTGTCTCTTTGTTCTGTCTAATCTCTGAAACGGTAGGACTGATTTTGGCAGGACTTCCTTTGGTAGATAGATAGCTGCTGTTTGAGAGAATAACTTATTTTTTAGAAATTGCATTATGGTTCAACCAAAAAAAACCCTGCAGGTAACCAATAATTTAGTATGTACCCTGTTGACACACAAATAAAATTATGCTTAAAACCCAGTTTCATTTTTATCATTTTAGTATAGGTCACAAAATTTTTGTTAGTGTCTTAAAATGTTTTTTTTTTAGGCATAATGAAACTCTTTTCAATTATCAAAATATGATGGTCTTTGGTCTAGGTTTTAATCAAGTCAGTGTGACACTTGTCAATATTATTTCTATAAAAATAAAAACACAAAATTAGAATTAAATAAATAAAACAAAATTCTGCAAGTGTTTTTAGATTTAGGAGTATTAAATTCTAAATAATAAACTAATATAATAGAATAAACAATGGAACAGATGGTTATGATAAATGCCTATACGGCAGAAATACCAGACAGCCCGTTGAGACCATTTAGGTTTTTCTATACTTTGGATGGTAACCGAAAAACAATGGATATGGTGCCGACTCCTGACTCTATTTTGGTCATCATCTTTAATGTAACTACCAGAGTCCTAGTAATGACTAAACATTTCAGACCTTGTGAGTAATTTACACTTATAAGACTGCTTTTGGCCAGAGGCTAAGCATTGCTATCCAATATGGCAATGCCACCTGTCTTTTGGGCACATTTCCAGTTGACAGTGAAGCAGAGGAATTTTTTGATATTATAAAGAGACGTTTCAATTTTATTTAGTTGATAACACACATGCACATTTGCGTTCAGGGCATTATGCCTCTTAACTTTTAGAAGGAATCATATTTACAATTCATTACCCTGTGGTTTCACCCACATTAAGTTTCATTTTTGATTACTGCTAGGATTGATAATGTTATTAACTATTCCTCATAAACCTGGCTATTAAATACAAAAATATTTTTTCCCATCCAACTGACAGTTGCACAGATTAGCGCGTTTAAACAAACAAACCAACAAAAAATACACTTTGGCTATATTTTATTACTATATATTTGTTTCATATTGTCCTCAGCGATATACTACAATAGTTTACCACCAGCGGACCGCCAGAAGGTGGCGATAGACACCAAACAGTATCCAGCACATCTGGGCATAACCTTAGAGATGTGCGCTGGCATTGTAGATAAGAACATGTCTCTGCAAGAGATAGCCAAGGAGGAGGTGCTTGAAGAGTGCGGGTACGATGTGCCGCTGCAGTCACTAGAGAACATTGCGTCTTACAGGTCAGTTGGTATACATTTTGTTAAATGCAATCGTGGTCTTGACTAGGGTTGGAATCGAGGTCTTCTAAGCGGAGGCAGAGGCGGATGCAGTGGTGAACGGAGACGGAAGTGGAAAAAAATATTGATTCATGATTTAGTAACAAAATTTGATAGTCAATAAATATGTTATACAAATATGTTACAACTCCGCAAAAAAAATACGGATACGGATGCGGAGGTGTAAGTACGATTTCTCCTGAAAGTGCTGCACTTACGGAGGCAGAGAAGAGGTTCCGTTATAACCTGATCTGGACACATGAGATAGTCTGTTTCTTTGATGTGTCCGGGTACTGTTACAAGTTACCTTAGAGCTTACGTTTTTTTTTCGAAAACTAGCTTTTTATTTAAAAGTCCTTTCCCAGTCACAATTGTTGCTTTAACTTACTTAGTATCCGTAGTAAACGGCTGTGAGCAATATGAATTGTGTACTGATTACAAAATAATTGCGCGCAGGGCCGGTGTGGGCGTTCAGGGCGCCATGCAGACGATGTTCTACTGCGAGGTGACCGATGACATGAAAGTCGGAACAGGTGAGTGAAGCACAATTTCATACGAACACCTTACGCGTGAGCATTTTGAATGAGAATACTGAGATCTCAATTTTGTCAGTTGCCGAAATTGTAAACAATATCTATGTCTGATCTTCTATCTTCTTATACATATAGTGCTTTGTCCTGAATGACGGATCAACGCACAACCTAAACCTCTGCGCTGATCGTAGCCACCTGAAACTTAGAGGGAGTGTTCTTTATATGACGAAGATAGGACTTCCGAAATTCTCGGGTTAAATGGGGGGGGGGGGGCAAAGTTTAACGTAAAAATCAATTAAAATTCTATAAGTACCATTTTCAACTTCTGGGGGGGAAGTCGCGGGCAAAAGCTAGTAATTATTAAAATTAAATATAATATTACGATAATGAATTGAAAAATACAACAGCCACTGAAATGCGTACAGTTTGGTGGGACTCTTTAGCAAAGCTATCAAAATTAGCGCGATGATCCACATAAAATACATCCTGTTCAAGGCTTTCACAAACCACCGAAATATTAGGGCTTCTAAATACTTGTATGTTACGAATAGTGACGTATTTAGAAGCCCTAATATTTATTTATTTGCCCACTATAACGTGTATAAAAGAAGTTACATAGGCTTAAACCTAAAGTACAGTTATGGATCCTGTTAGGGCACAGCGACATAGGCACTAATTAGTATTTATAGGCAGAACCCAGATTGCAGGGCTTGTTCCCAAGTAGACAAACTACTAACTTCATCTCAAATTGTAGTAATCGAGCATAGCACGAATATTTTATTCGCGTTTTGCGCAGCGGTAGCCGTTGCCCGAGTTTGTTCGCAATGGCAACAAAGCAGCTCATTGCTAACGAGCTTTTGGCATTCGTCAAGCATGCCATCGATTACATGGACGAGGTCAGCATCTTGCAGATTTGCAAATCCTCCTTCAAAGAGGAAGAGGTATGCAGTGCTAAGTTGCTGCTTTTTCAATCACTCGACCAAGTCGAACAGATGCCATCTCGCCGGAGGGATGGTGGCGAGAAGAGTCTGCAGGACATCATCGACCTGCTGAAGAAGACCGATCCGGATGACGTGCCAGATTTTGTGGCGAAGGAGCTGCACAAGCTACCTCCTGTCACTTTCGACCACGTCGACGTCACCAGGCTGCTGAGAGACATCACGACTCTGAAGGTGAGCCTGGCTGAGATGAAGTCCAAGTTGGAGTCATCAGATGTCACCATTGGTGATTTGCGAGCAGAAGTTGCGTTGTTGCGCAACGCTGTTCCGGCAATTGGGTCGCCGGATGGCTTCAACGTAAACACACGTCGCGGGGCAGGTGCTTCTGTCTGCAGTTTTCAGTCGGCGAATGAATCAACGTCATCGGCTGTCAAGATTGCAAGCGTTGCATCGTGTTCTGCTGATCGCGTCGCACCTACCGGGGAAACGGCGCGTGTAATAGGTACATCGACCCCCACGCGTGCCTATTCAGCAATTGTCGCCAAGACGAAACCTGCTGTGTCGCAAACAAAGCGACAAGCAGAAAAACCAAGAGGGGATAAGCAGTGTCGCTCAACATTGAGCGCGGCTAGGAATGCTTGCGATGAGGATGGCTTCGTCAAGGTGGAGAGAAAGAAGAAGAAGCCTACTTCTCGCAACCAGTGTGGGACGGCGCTGGCAGGACATAACATGCTGCTACGGCCTGCAGTGCCGACGACGCTCCTCTACGTATCCCGTTTGCATCATACCACCAAGGCTGAGGATATCGTAGAGTACATACGGGTGAAAGTCAACTGGACCTTGAGGGTGGTGAAGTTGGAGGCGCGACATAGCACCAATTTTAACTCATTTGTTGTGCGCGTTCCGACCCAACATTTGTTGACCTTTCTCAAGGAAGAGTTTTGGCCGAAAGGTGTGCTGTATCGGCGTTTCCGCGGCCAGCTACGCGACACCTCGCAGCGTAACACGACGCCGACACTTCGTGTTCAGTAGTTTATAAGTTTATTGTTAAAATATGTATTAGTTTATAGTTATTGTACTTATTTATGTATTTGTGTTTTATGGGCTTTAGTTGCCTGAAATAAAGGTTTATTATTATTATTATTATAGCGACCACTCATTATTTACAAGCACGGTTTAACCGGTCAAACCCCGGCTGACCGGTAAGTCAGAACAATAGAAAATCAATTGTGTCTCAAAGTCAAATCATTTATTTCAGTTAGGCCATTATAAGGTACTTTTTAACGTCATTAGATGAAATAAAAATATAATTGAATCTAGTTGCCCCTTCCAAAAGGTAGTTTTGTATGGAGAAAAATGGGCAAGAAACTCAATCAGTGTTTTACAATATTTGCATCTCATTACGTGGGAATTGAGTAATTAAAACAGTGCGTTGTGCGAATAACGATACGGTACATAGAAAAAGCGTCTCATTAATCAATATGTGATCGAGGACACAGCCGTCCTTGGCCTTATTTACTACATTCAAATATCCATTAAAAGCAGTAATTGCTGGTGATATCATCTGTTTTAGGGCACGCCCGCCTCGCCCGCTATTATGCCCGGTTTTAACTAAAGCGGAGAGAAGAAGTGTTTCCAACAACCAATCGGCTTGCGTTGTTTTTACATCTTGAAGCTTAGATTGGAAACAATACAGTATCCTATTGGTTGTTAACGTGACATGTCTCAGATTTTTTTAGATTCGACACTAGTGTAAGGCAACGGTTTGAAAAAAAAAAAAACAAGTTATTTGACGAATATCTTCGGCCGATTTTTAAAACTTAATATAAAAAGTGAAGTAGACTCAACAACCGTGTAGTTTAAATTACGTTTTAAAAATCGGCCGAAGTTATTCGTCAAATAACTTGTTTTTCAAACCGTTGCCTTAGTTTTGTGCGATAAGTAAATCGATAATTTGTTGAACATTAGGTGTAAGTCGATAAAATAAACTCGTCGAATGAAACTTGGGACAAAACAGGTAAAAATGTCGTGAAAGACCGTATTTTTTTCCTTGTTTAATAATAACCCAAAAACCACATTTTTTTCCCGACCAATATGCGGAAGAGGTGCAGTGGGACAGTGGCGTTAGTTTATTCTATGGGCACTGTATTAAAATTTGTTGGGGGGCCCTTCTACCTAAATGCGGAGAAGCTCAAATGGAGGGTAAAAGCTTTTCACAAAAGAAACAATATATTTATTATCTTTAAATATCTTTGTTTCGTATGTTTGATACAGTGGTAGCTCTACGTGCCTGCAGTGGGATGTAAAAAATTGAAGTTTATTTATTTATTTATAAACATTTTGTAGACTTAACAGGTCAACCAAAAGCGTCTACAAACAAGTTACATTTAGTAATATACGCATTCAGTAATTTATGGTTAACATAAATAATGTTATTATTATTTAATACTACTGTTTAAGTAGTAAAAGTGAATCTTCTTCTTACAACAAGAAGATGAAGTCCACTTATGACAACCAACATATTATACATTATGCCTCCATTTTTCGAAGAGAGTGGCAGAGGATCTCGTTTCGCCAGTTTTAGTATTTTATTTAAGTCTCGGAGTCGATTGTCTTTTACCAAGAAATACAAACTACAGTGAAATAAATTATCAATGGAACCGCCCAATACCTAAAATATATCGCGACTTGTGTCGACAGTACTGCCGATTCGTTGCGTGTGTCGAGTCGTTTCCGGACTCACTATCTTTCTTAGAATCTACTCGCGATATCGATCTCAATTGTTTGATGGCCTTCGAGTATTGATTAGTTGCACTACACGGTAAACAACGCTAAACACACACATTTCAAATTATTGCTAACTAGCTGTGACCGCGGCTTCGCTCACGTGGACTTAATGTAATGGAAATAAGTTTTATTATTTAATATAACGTTGTCACACAGCATGTCTACTGTATCGTGAGTGCGTTTATTATATAAACTCACATAAAACAGCCAGCCCTGGCACATCCATCTTTAGGCCATAAAAATATTTGTTCCGTCTGGGCATCGAACCCGCGACATACAGAGCAGCAGCCAATCGCTCTGCCACTGCGCCAACTGTATAGTCAAAATTGCCTTCCTTATTGCAGTCATATCTTGTCGCATTGAAGAATACTGAAATTGATGAAAATAGTGCTTTACAAATTATGTTTGTTTCTCAGGTGGCGGCATAGGAGATGAAATCATTGAAGTCGTAGAAAAAACGATAAATGAAGCAGAGAGATGGATCACCAGCTCAGGAACCCTGAACAGCCCTCCGTCATGTCTGTTCGCACTAATGTGGTTCCTACGAAACAAAGCGGACAAATTCAGAAAGTAGGTCAATTTGTTTGAAACACAGTGTACCTATACCCGGATAGAGATAAACTACTATAACATGGCGCGGCCTTCCATATTACTATTTCAATAATAATAAGTAATTAATGATTCCGCTAGTCGAGCAACAATGACATGCTGATTTGTTTTTATTTGGAGAGCCGTCTCAGTACGCACACATGCGTTGTGAGACTTGTAAATACTTTCAAACGTTTTGAATTGTGGAGGGCCGCGCCAAGTCGTTGTACTTTATCTCTACTAATCATACGGTCTAATATTGAGGATATTGGCGTTATTAAGTTTATTACATTATCAATCATTTGGCCCTAGGTTTATAAGTACTAAGTATTTTTTAGTAGTTTAGAACTATTGTTTAACCTTTTATGTTTAAAATATTTTCAAGGACTTGGTAGAAGATTTATTTTGAGAATTTGGTATTTTTATTTTATGTATTTCTCACATGTTTATATACTCGCTTGAGTTCTTAGGTACAATACAAGGTACATATTTTTATTTATAAATATCAATTATTATTTCCCTTATTAGCGCCAATATTTGTATAATACAATTGTGGTTGCAATATGGAATTGTAATAGATTTTGAATATAACTATTTATTAACTTCTCTCTCTGTCAAGGCAGGTCATTTGAACAGTACTGCGGTGAATGCAAAGTTGATAGGAGCGAAAATAATGATTTTTTCATTTCATGTACGTAAATATTCTTTATATATTTTTGTCATGATTGTATGTAAATTGATTATTTTGAATTTGTATTGCTTGTTACCGGTCGTCATAAAAATTCGTTATTCAATAATATTGCACTCAAAATTAATCTATATAAATAAAAAAAAAAAATAGGCACAAAGTTACTCGAGAACGGTTGGACCGATTTCTATGATTTTTCATGTTGGTTTTGTCTCCGCCCCAGATAGCACAATAAAGTAACGAAAAAAAAATCATTTTGAATGGAACTGCATTTTTGATATTTCGAGAACGATATTTAATTCAGCTTAATAAGTTAACATAACATTTTTTGATTCTGAGACGGTACGGATTTCGCCGGTTCAGCTAGTTATAGATAAAATTTGCAAAGGAATTTAGCTTTTCACAGCGACAAAAATAATGGTATCAAAATTTAAGATTCCTAATCTGTTACGGACGGATACTTAAATATCCGGTTTCAAGTATAATGTAATGTAAATCATTACAAAAAAAGTTTCATGTTTATGTGAAACACGAAAACTTATCATGTTATTTTTATTAGCAGTTTGTAACCTTGACAATAGCAAAGCTTATTGTTATAGGTAGGCAAGGATAAAGTATTTTTTTCCTGCTATGCAAATTTTTCCAAGTTTTCATGATGACCGAATGCAGGCTTCACAAATATAAACATTAAGTAAATAGCTCATCATTTATGCTGACATTTAGTTCATACTTACATAGTGTGTCTAGTTAATCTTGGTACTTGTTCGTGGCGCTGCTTGTGAAGACAAAATGTCAAGAACGTTAGGTTCGCTCTATACATATAAACGGATCGGCACGTTCAGTTTGGTATTTTGAATACAACTTTATCAAAAATTGTGCAGAGAATGCCGAACCGAATAGGCGGGCCCGTTTAAATGTATAGCGAGTCTTATAGAAATATTTCTTTTTTCATATTACCTTTACAGGGCACAGCAAATTTCGCCCAAAGATGGCGCCACCAGCATAAAAGTAAACAATCGACGATTAGTTTTATTTGAATATGGTGCATTCATGCAATAACGTTTAGGTTTACATAAATCAGTTATAAAATTTTAGATGAGAATACTAATTGTCTTTTTTATTGTTTATGCTGCTAGCGCCACTAGTGATGAAACTTGTCAGTTTGAAAGCACTAGTAAATATAATATTTTCAGAACTTATAATTCCAATGAGCTCACGTGTACTGAGCGTGAAGTTCCCTATTTAAAGTATCAAGATTAGCTGGACAGTTTACTGTAACTCTGTACCTAGGTGTCGCTAGGTTATCGCGTAATTATGGCATTAATTACGTAGACAATTTGTTGCTTTCAGTTTATGCAAATAATAAATAACAAGTTATGTATTTATTGAAATAGAATTCAATTTGCAGATCTTATTACAAAATGTTCTAAGTTTAGACCCAGCTAAAACCTTTGAGCCAGTTATTGTATTTTGAACTTTATTTCAAGAAGCTAAAACTTTTAGTACAAAATTGACTCTGTTGTAAAGCCTGTTTCTGTATTAAGAACTTTAATGCAGTCGAAATAAAGTTCAAAATACTACACACTATTTATATGATTTACATGACGCGAGATTTGCTATGACTGTTGTAATGTGAAGAAGAAATCCCGATGTTTTCAATTTCAATAAGCTTTACTACTTCGAAAGTTGAATTAGTTAAATCCAGTTTTAGTTTTTGCTATTATTTCCCAGTAGAATATTAGTTTTAATAGTAAATATGTTCTTTTCAAACCTAGCATAATTGTATCAAAAAGACAAGTCCGTATTATATGAGGGGATTTTAGTAAATGTCATCTTCTGCTTATCGTGTGAGCAGTAAGGTCTTACGACCCCACACACCCTAGTGTCAGAGTTTCTAAACCGCCTCAAAGGCCTTTGTCATGAAAAAAAAAATGTGTGTGTATCTTTTAAAAAGTAGTAAACTTTATTACTTCTTTGTTTTACGGTTTTTATACACGCAATTTTTTTAAACTGATAAATTAACATGTATTTCGTGTTTTCTTATCAAATGTAAAATCCCATTTGAATTCGATTTTTTTTTGTGCCCGGTTGATGGCAATAGGCTCGCCCCCTATTACATGGGACTAAAAACATAACTGGCGAAATGTGGGTGTAATAATGGGTACACCTCTGCCTAACCCTTCGGGGATTACAGGTGTGATGTTATGTTATGTAAAATTCCATAGCTGTTCTGAAGATATAACAGCTTAGATCATAAAATACCTTGGCGGTGTCTGTAAACTATAATAATCCAATTAAAATAAATGCTTTGACTTATAACCGAGTTTGAGGTCGGATTAAATTATAACTAACGCTTTTATAACATAATTCTTACATTGACCCTTACTTATAAAGGTTACTTAATAACACCAGTTTATTATTGTCCCGCTGTAGAGCAAAGGCCTCTTCACACAGAGAAGGCACGAGCGTTGATTACCATGCTTGATCAAGGTGGATTGGCGATTTCAGATTTATATAAGTTTATGTTGCCCAAATAAGCTTAGAAAATATGTATGAAATAGAAGAAATCAAATGGTACTTACCTCTGCCTGGTTGGGAACCCACAGCCATGAGCACGAGAGGCGCTTAAGGCTTAAAGGCTGATTCACACAGAGAATGTATGAAAGAATTATCTATCACTACGGTGACACACGGTCTACACATACGGGACGGTGCCGGAACTGTGGTTTTACCGATAAACGTAAAAACCACTTAAACACTGCTTATCTATACAATTTTGAATATTTAAGCTTGTTTTAACTTCATAAAACTAAATAAAGTAAATGGGTAAATGTTTATCAGTCCAAAAAAAAAAAATTCAGTGTACTTATAAAGTAATATTACGGTGGCTCAAACTAACAAAATGTTGCTCAATCGATAAGGTTTTTTTCATCCTCCAGACGGAGGGTATTCATGAACATTACCCCCTCGAAAATAATCATACTCTAACCAAGTACTACTTAAAACAACTCCCACCTCGGGTTGAAAGAATAAAAGTTACTAAATTTTAAGTACTTTTGTCGCCCGCTTTAAAAGCACCTTCAATTTTGTCGTCACTATAAAAAAAGCTTGAAACAGCACTTTTACACGTAGTCTAGGATCTTAGGTCTCTGGCAGGTACGTTATTATAAAAAGAGATAGAAAATGATGTTCTTCCCATTTTATAGCACGAGAAATTAAATTGTATTGGCATATTTGGCACTGAGTGATGAAGTTCTTTTGTTATGCCAATAAAAAATAAAATAAAAGGGTCTTTATTTCGTAGCAGAAGAGTAATTTTCGAACTGCAGACGTGTTGTATAACCATAAATAACATATGAAATGAAATTATTTGTTAGTATTTCACTTAATTGAAAGGCAGAAAATATTTTAATTTTAGGCTATATTTTATGAGATTATAATAGACGGGGTGGAAGAAATAACTTTTCGATTCAGAACATCATTCTAGACATTTTGTTGTATTTTCTATGGTACAGTCGCAAGCTATTTGGTAACTTGCAACTACTTATAAACAATGTTAAGAGTGTGTCAACTATTTTAAATCACTATAAATAGTTTTCAAAATAATTAGACACCACAAGCTTAAAAAGTGAACACAAAATATCAATGAATGGCAATGTAGCAGGAAGATAATTATCGTTGTCTGTAAACCAAATAGCTTGTTCGACTGTATACGGAAAAGTTTCGTTTCGATATTCCTTTCGCCTGTTATTTGTGCAGGAAGAGTTTACACAGTGATTATTAAGCTTTCCTCTTATGTAGTATAGATAAACTACTATGACATGGCGCGCCCCTCCATATTACTATTTCAATGTGTGTAGTCACATCCGTATGAAAGAGTTTGTATGTAGTTGTGAGTAATCGTTTTCAGTAGCAGGCCGGCAGATTTGTTTGTCAACTAATCATAAATAACCGACCGCGTAAGACAACGCATCTGTCATTTTCATAGAGTATGTCAGTGCAGCGCCATACTAGTAATAATGAGTGATTAATGTCTAGCAACAAATCGCTGACTTGTTTCGAGAGCCGTCTCAATACGCACACATGCGTTGTAAGTCTTTTAAATACTATCACAACAAACACTTTCAAACGTTTTGAATTGTGGAGGGGTGGGCCATGGTATTGTAGTGTATCTCTAACTTTACATCACATTTCAGGAGTCTTCAAACACTTCGTTAGTTCAAGATGAATTTATTTGCATCGTCTGACGGAAGTGTCCAAACAGTTTGCTTGTAAATAATTAATGTATCTACTATTGGTTCGGGATCTGTGTTTTTATAATTAGGCATTATATTTTATATGATTTTATTGGTACATAATAACTGTGATTGTAATGCCTTCTTGGAATGGAATCCGATAGTTGACAGTAATAAATAAACTTATTTTGTGAAATCATTTTGTATTTATTTCCTATTTAAGGTACAAATAGAGTTCAAAGTTGTCTGCAAGATATTATTTCACACGGTATTTATTATGTAGTTACACGGTACACGGTAGTGTGTGTGCACGGTATTTTTTAAACTATTTTCAGCTCTATTTCTGATGTGTTTTAGTTAATTATCAATTAATCAAGGTATAAAGGTAATAAGGTACAATACTGCTGTAGCGTATCGTTGAATCATGAAATAGAGTTTTTGGCTTGGATGGTTATTTAAAAAAAACCGTCAATTGGGGGAATATGGGCATGAATCGGGACAAAATTTTAGAACTCATTTTAACGTTATAGTTTGTTACTAAAAAGGACTAAAAATTTTGCTGAATTATGTTATACGAGTAGAATCACTGGTTTAACGTTAAAACATTACTGTTTCAAACGTTTCGTTTCAAAGGTTCGGCCCGATTCACCCCTGAATCCTTATTAACCCCGTTATATAGAGAGTGTTAGTGTAAACACCGTTATCCTTGAAACCAGTGGTTTGGTTTCACTAAGAGAACGTTAATTCAATGAAAAAAAATATCTTTTTTTTTTTAAGTAAAATCTCCATTTTTCCTCAAAATTATTTCACCCTATATTACACTGATGTAATTAGTTAAAACTTATGTAGGTAGTTATAACGGACGGCCAGTGCAGCAGGTCAACGCCCTTTGCGGTGATTACGTAGTATCCATGAATTTACGGACGGTGTCGGACAGATTTTTCTTTTATTTTTGAAAGAAAACTTTGTTTATTTATTTTTAAATTCAAATAAACATTTTTTATAATAAATCAAGTACCTATGGTTTTAGTGACAACGGTGTTTACACTAACAGTCTGTATAGAGTACTATGGGGATTTCGACATGATTTGAAAAACTAATTTGGTACAATACACAAACCAAGCTGGAAGTACATAAAGTGTTTAATTATTCTGCAATACGAACTATATCATAATCACAAGTCTAGTGTATCCTGGTGAGGTCTTCCACCACCTTGATGAGGTCGTCTACGGTCGCGTCGCGCATCATCCCGCCGCCATCGTCGATCTGGAACAATTGTCAATTTTCAAAATGTCCTGTATCTTAATCTAAGGTAATGTCATTATGCGAAAATGAGTTACGTTTATCTGTTTGCTACGCTTTCACGTCTCAACTACTGAGCCTATCATCATGAAATTTTGAGGACATAGGGTACCTTTCATCAAGAAAAAAAAAAGTAACATTTAAAACTTATGCTTGAAATAGATTCAATATTAATCAGCGTATATAAAAATAATACAATTCCTTCGTAAAAACAGGAGACATTTTGACAAGGATTTGGAACAAAATGTCTCCTGCCATACCCAAATAGGTGGTTTCAAAACTTCAACAAAACAGAACCAAAGATATTTATTATTAAAAAAAAAATACGGAGAAAACAAAATGGTGGTGTCGTAGCTGCTGGTCCCGCCATTATGATGTTTATGAATATTGCGTCAAACAAAAAAAAAATTATATATATATCTTTTTTCCTTCTTTATAGCGCTATAAAGAAGATTTGCTGGAAAATATCATCTTGAAAAAACGTTTCATACGTCGCTTGTGTTATTTCTTGCCAAAGTAACTGTTTTTTGTCGACAAAACCAATGCACCAACCTGTAGCCCTTGCACCGTCTCCTGCTGCATATCCCTGCTCAGGTCTAGGAAGCTCTCGATGAGGTCTCCGTCAATGAACCCCTCGGCCGGCTCCGTCTTGATGTCGGTGTTGAACGACCGCCAGAACGAGTGCGGGATCTTTCCCACAGACTTGATCGTGTGTGTCAGCCTCTCCTCTAGTTGGTGCAGGAACTCGTACAGCTCTGGGGCTAATTGGACTACTAGGCCTGTTGGGGAGAGATTTGGATGAATACATGGTGTACGAAAAGAAACGCTCCAGACAAGCAGTTGTTCTTTGGGTTGAATTCCGGTGGTGGTTCTTGATGGCAATGTGGTCAAACTACAAACATGCCTGAAGCCATTTAATGTTGTATAAATGCCACGAAAACATGTTCCGCCAAACCCCAAATAACATGGGACAGGAAGATGATGATGAGAGGGAGTACAACTTTTAATATGGCACCAACTCGGAAATGTAAGAAGAAATAATCAACTTTTCCCCTCAAAATCCAATTAGCCATGTAACTCACAGATGGAGCCGGTGACGGTGGCGAGCAGCACGGGGTTGGTGACGGGCGCGGCCGTGTCGGCGTGCTGCCCCACCAGCGAGCCCGAGCGCATCACGTTCACCATGTCGCCCACGTGGAACTGCCCCATGTACGACATCTGCTGGCGCTCCTCGTCTGTGGTAGCGGCGCTGGAAACAGAACTCCATTGAACAGTTCGGTACAATTTTCTTCGAGATTAAAAAAGCTTTCAAACAGATATGTAAATAAAATATATTCGTAAAAATATCGAAAATATGTTGGATGTGACGACGAATGGATTTCAAAATGGCGCTCATAGATAAATTAGAATTAATAATTATTATTCCTCATTAGGGCGAAAATAATTTGCTTAGTGTTTTGGAACTTTGACGACCTTCAAATCTCTAATGTTCTGGAAGGTATGGTCCAGAACATAAATCGGTATCGTTAAGTGTTTATTTACACTCGTCTTTGCGATCTATTGATCGATCCCTGCCCGCAACCAGTTAATCGAACCACAGACACATTATACAAAGTTGGCCATGAGTAGGTAGTTTAAGGCTCTCCTTACCTGTCCTTCTGACACACAAACAAGTTGAAACTATTCTCAGCTCCCAGGAACGTGTCGTCATCTAATATCTCGACGGCTGTCATCCAGTTGGGGCTGTAATCGCGTGCTATCTCTTCGAAACTACCCTCCATCTACAAATAATAAAGTAATTTTAAAATATTGCCAAAAAAAGGGGAAAGCTTATGAATAAAAATCCATTGAAACTATTTTTGTAAAGTAAGATGTGGATTGTTGCTAAAAGTATTTTTGTTTTACTTATACCACTAAAGCATATTCAACAAGTACTGTTCGTAGACATGAGAATGTTCTGGAAACAGAATACTCTCATCATTAGTGAGAGTATTTTACACCAACTAATCAAAAACAATCTGTGTTGCCAGCAACATTTTTATGCAACTTTTGTTAACATGATGAATTACTTGACGTCTTCATACGGTATTTAATATCTTAAAAACCAATCAAACTTTTTACGTAAAAATTATTAAGATTCCACATACGAAAAATTTTGCAACAAATTGTCAATCGCGCGTAAAGCTGGTGTGATTGGTTGACTGAATTACCAACAACCAATCAGCACCTTTCTAGCTTGACAATTTATCACATTAATATTTCGTTCAAAAAACTGGGGTATTTAACTCACCTGTTTATATTGCAGAAGAGAGAGCGACCGCATGAGATCGCCTACTAATATGAAATCTCCCTTCACTTTGAGGTATAACGCTACAATATTATTAAAGTGGCTACATTCAAGCCTCAGCTCCTTCTCCGATGTCCATTCGAAGAGACGTACCTGGGAAATTAATTACACATAATTTAACATAACATCACGCCTGTAATCCCCGAAGGGTTAGGCAGAGATGTACACACACATTTCGCCGGTTATGTTTAAGTCCCAAGTAATAGGGGGCGAGCATATTGCTATACACCGGGCACAAATCCAGACTCCGAGGCTGGTACTGAGAAATTCCTGATGGAAAAACCTAATAACACTGCTCGACGTGGAAGTGCAAGACCTCAGACGAGATAGTCAATTAGTCCATACTAATGGGTATTGGAATTAAAAGTCAATAAGTAATATTTTACAAACTTACAGTGCTGTTGATAGTGGCAAGCAGTTTCCCGTTGAACTCGACTAGTGTATAGCAACCTCCTTTGATTTCCTTCTCCGCTATTTGAACCAGCTTGCCTTCTGACCAGTGGAACAATAGGATCCTGCCCTGTTGGACACAGAAACATAATTATATTTACTATTTATACTTAAATTCGGAATGTACTACGTAAGCTGTTGTGATTGGTTGACTGAATCATCAACAGCCAATCAGAGAAGATTACGCGAGTTTGACAATCGGTCAATTTAATTTTTCGTTAAAAAAATCGGGGATAAGTCTAGTGTAATTTAGAGGAACATATGTTGCTTTCCATTTCTTTACATTTTAATGATGTGATATTAAAATAAGCAAAAATATTTAAATAGTATCTTATTTTTTTTATAAATTCTTACTTGTTTAGGTTCCGACTCTTCTGGGTTAAGTATGGCGGTGCCGACGGCATAGTAGTAGTTAGGGTCATCGCCCAGTTTGCACGACACTAGGGACATCGCGTACTCGTTGGTCATCAGCTGATGTGCGTGTAATACTGTGGAATGGGAGATTTGAGTCATAACCTATAGTGGGCCCAATTTTTCTTCAAAAAATAGCTATTAGGAGAGCTCACTCTAAATAAATAAAGATGGGATAAGGTCAGAAGAAGATTATTAAAATATAGCTTTTTTTTTATGCATTCTTCGGTCGATAGACAACAGTTATAAGAGGTATGACAAGCTCAGCTTTAAGGAAAAGTGTGACTATTCCCAACCACTGTAACTACTAAAAGCGAGACTCAACAGTGGCGACCATTAGAAAAGCTCAAAGGCAATGAAGCTCAACGAATCCTGGAATACAGATTCAACTGTCTTGGATCCCGCTACCAAATTTATCAAAAAAGAATAGCAAAAGAGTGAGAAAAGTACATAGTTTCTTCCATCCTTCTCTTTCTTTCCTTTTCTTCGAAGACTAGTACATAAATAATCCATAAAAAACGTTTCAGTAGAGTGTGAGGGGTGGGGTACTACACAGACTGTTAGTGTAAACACCGTTGTCGCTAAAACCATAGGTACTTGATTTATTATAAAAAAATGTTTGTCTGAATTTAAAAATAAATAAACAAAGTTTTCTTTCAAAAATTAAAAAAAAAATCTGTCCGACACCGTCCTTAAATTCACGGATACTATGCGCCCGAGTTACGTAATCACCGCAAAGGGCGTTGACCTGCTGCACTGGTTGTCCGTTATAACTACCTACATAAGTTTTAACTAATTCCATCATTGAAATAATTTTGAGGAAAAATGGAGATTTTTTTTTTCATTGAATTTATGTTCTATTAGTGAAACCAGACCACTGGATTCAAGGATAATGGTGTTTACACTAACATTCTGTATACCTAGCGAGTTAAATACTTTAAAGCCGCTATATAGATTGATGTCTATTGCATCTTAAATTAAGTATTATTCTTGTAGCATCGTTCAAAAGATACCGTGATGTGATTTGGCGACACTTAATGCGATAGCTATGAGGATGATGGCAGTGACCCTACCTTCGAAGGTGTGGTTGTCGAGCACGAGCAGGTTGTGCACCTCCAGGTCGAGCGCGTTGGGCGCGTGCTTGGGCTGCGCGAGCGGCGCGCCCGAGCACGCGGCCGCGGCCGTGGACGCGCACGCGCGCACCGGCGCCGCGGCCGCGCCGCCCCCGGCCGTCCACTCCAGCTTGTCCACGCGCATCGTGATCACGCCGAACGTCTGGGCGAGGAACATATACGAAGCGTAACAAGACAAAAAACATAGCTGTTAACAACGCGTTTACAAATCTAACAAAAATAAGCTGATTTTCGGTAATTTTTTCAATGAAAATGAAAATGAATTTATTTTGTTATCAACAGGTTGTTAACAGAGATCTAGTTTTAAGAATAAAAGTACTTGTGCCATAAGACCTCCATACTTCTAAACAAAGCCTGTTAATAATATAAAAAAAACTATATTTAAACTATATTCAATCAAATGAAACTAAAGCAAACATAACTAACATTTGCGACATAATTAAAGATTTCTTGAATATCTCAAAATCGTGGCTATTATTTTTTACAATATTAGTTTTTAATATTATAAAAATGATTTTCCATTGCCTCTTCACACAAAAATGGACAATATAGGACTGAGTTTAAGAGAAGATTACTTTTCTTACGAGTTTTGTTTTGTTTCATATTATTATATAGTACCCAAGGTGAACGGAAATAATAACCTCAAAAAGATGGTTTAAATATCTATGAAAACATTCCGCAAAACTTTTCACATATTTTGCTTGAATACTAACAAGTGACATTAAAGGTTATTCATATTATCTGTCTAGATTTATTGCATAAAATTTTCTAATGAAATGTCAGTCTGCGCATGACCACTGTCATGAGAACTTGCAAACAGGTGCTTGTGTTGAAAAAGATCGCTATAAAAACACAAATATTTATTAAAAACAATTCATGAAGTCGAAATCGAAATTCAAGATGGCGCCGACGAAATTTCCTAACTTTTATAAAGCTATTATTACACGACTGCCCCAAAAAAAGGAGTGTTATGTGTTTAGGGTTAATGTATGTATGTATGAAAGTATGTATGTATGTATGTGAGATTCTTTATTCCACCATAACTTTTAAACGCCTGAACCGATTTAGATGTATGGGATGTATCGTTACAATCCTTGCAACGTTCCGAGTAACATAGGCTAGTTAAAAATAAAAAGAATCCTGTGTAGTCACTTTAAAATGTAAATTAATACCAGCCTCAATTATTTTTTTTAATGAATCTGGTCGTGTCTATGTTTATCGTCTAGAATTTGCCAAGTAGATTTAAAAAATATATAACACTGTAAATAAAAATCGTTGTAAAAAAAAACTGACGAGTAAACAAAGTACAAATAAGTGCAATTTTTGCAGTCGTGTTTTTTAATTTTTTTAATTATAGTAGCTTGTTTTAACTTTATAAATAGACACTTCAATTTTATTTATTTGTATAAATACTTGTTCATTTCTTACCTGTGAGGCCTCTTGGTACGCAATCCTGCGCGGCGTCTCTCCCAGCGGCACGGTGCGGATGTGCAGCTTCTGTATCTCATCGATGGTGCCTATTGTCACCGTGCTATCTGTTGCTAACGCCAAACTAGACGAATAATATACAAGTGTATTCTTTTTTTATCTGTTTTTAGTGTCTTTTATTATTGTAATTAGTACTGTAACCATTATAATTAAAGTAAATAAATAAATAAATGACATAAGAATGTGTCTTTTTTTAATGTGTCACATATATTTTTGTGAGTTACAAAATATAAGAATCCAATTTTATGAGATGTCAAAACACAATTCACGCATAGGTTTTGTATGGGAATAACAACCTGTGACGTCACTTATTAGCCAACTCAATTGACTAACTATTTATTAATAACAAAGCAACTGAAAATCTAACTTTACAGTTGATTAAAAATTAATGTTTTTTTTTCTTTGGTGTTTGCTGCCCAATAGGCTATTCTACTACTGCTGGAAAATAGTTTTATATTGTTTGTTATTGCATAAAATGCAAACCATTTTAATATTTCCTGGAGATCTGTCGTATATACGGGGAAAATCAATGTTGAACTTTAAATTGAAAAATTACGCGCCGATACGCAATTTTTGCTATGGCGCCTGGTTGCTCTGACAGATGACGTCACACATAAATAAACAACAAACTGTTTTTGAACAAATTGAAAATTGCTATCTTAAATAAGTAGAAAATAGGTACTTACGCCTTTTTACATTTTTAAGTTCCGCTGCATAAAAATCTGGATTATTTCTAAAAAATTGACCAACTATAGTCGCATCTACTTTGTAAGTAAGTTAGTAAGTAAGTAAGGTAAGTTACTGCTGTCAGCTTGCACAAAATTTCTCTTCAATTTATGCACAGAACTTTAAATAAATAAAACTGTAATAGGATGGCTGGGAAATAACGTAAATAACACGTAGATCGCACGATAAATATAAAGAAAAACAGAAAGCATGTACAGAAAGTAATGTTTACTTCTGTGTGGCGTCATCAGAGTTGAAACCAATCACAGAGCGTTTTCAAACACGTGATTAAACCACAAAAAAAAATCATTTATGTTTTTTATACAGAAAATGACCTTATTTTTTCAGAACATCAATAAAATATGCTTTTTACATTACATTTTATTAGGATGACAACAAATTGTTCCATATTTTAAACACAGTCAAATAGCCTATTAACAAAAGTAAGCTGGCACTCACCTGTCGGGGTAGGCCTGAGCGTTGAGCGAGCACATGTGCGTCACCTCCTTGAGGTTCACGTTCGAGAACACCAGCTTGTGGTTCGACGAGAAGATCACCGTGGGCCGGTCCGAGCACGCGAATATGTTCGTTGTGGACAGCGACCTGTGGAACAAAATATTCTTCAGTTGCAAAGACAAAGATATTATAGATTTCAACTATTATTTAAGAGGCATTTTTAAACGACATTTAATTTTAAGAAAAAAAAATGTAGACGTCTCTTTCAGAAGGTAATTTCTCATGAAAAAGAATAGGCAGGAAACTCCATACTTACTCTTTTAAAATAAATGGTTTACAGGATTTTTTTGTACAGACGCAGCAAAAGTCGATTAACATTTATGATTTTTAAATCCTTATTATTATGATTATGATTATTATTATATTAAATTAAGATATAATAAAACCTTAGCTATTGCCTGAAATTCTGATAGACAGTACATTATGTGTTTAGTGTCTGTTTAAATGATATAAAAAAGTAACATTGTTAATCGACTTTCGTTGTTGACCGTACCTTTCAATCTTGCATAAGAACTAAGTCAAAGTCAAACCATACTTTTTATTTAGACTATTATCACACACTGTAGAACGACTTAAACAAGACAAAAAAAATCTGCCCCCTTTCAAAATAGCGCATTTTGTCCGTACCTGAAACTCCTGAGCACAGTGGGTTGCGTTCCTAGGGTAACTTTCTTCTTGTTGGTGAGCGCGCCAGTCTCCTGGTCCACCGTGAAGTAGAACATGGAGCCGTCTCCGAGAGCGCACAGCAGGTAGCACACGCCCTCCAGCACGCAGATGAGCAGGGAACGAGGGATTATTTCTGAAACGAAGTACATGTTTTAATAATCGTTTGTAAAATAAATAGATTTTTTATTTCGTGATTTTCGGATTCGAACTAGCAATCGTGCATACCCGCTGGATTTAGGCAGGCAGGGTGATGAACCCGTACGTACAGTGATATAGCCACGCGGTACTGTCTACCAAATACGCAACACGGCGAGTATTTATTAATTATTGATTGAGTAGGTGGTATACAGGTGAATTTAATGTGCTAGGCAGAGGGTATTTTACGATATTTTCTTATAGATTACGCTAAGACTTCAAATATTTTGTAAGTCCACTCACCTCCTGACAGCTTCTCAGTGTGCAGTGGTTTCAGGTCAGGTAACTTGAGCACCCTCACAGATATATCGGTCCACAGTCCGACGCCTAGAAGTGCCTCCTCTTCGCCAGGGCCTAGGTCCAAGCAGGCCACTTCTTCATCCATGCATACTTCCCTGGAGACAATAATTACGAGATCGTTGTTCATTTAATTAATGTAATTAACTTCAGTGAAAAAAGCTAAATTAAATGAATTTTATTTACTATGGCCCCCAGATCACAGAATAAAAAAATATAATGAATCCAAATGTCATTGAACTGTCAATTTTATTTATAATTTCACGACACCTGGCTATAATACAGACTTTAGTTATTTATATTTTAGGTTTTTTATATATCATTATCATATGCCTAGCCTTTTCCCAACTATGTTGGGGTCGGCTTCCAATCTAACCGGATGCAGCTGCAACATACCAGTATTTTACATGGAGCGACTGCCCATCTGACGTCCACAACCCAGTAACTGGTTATTTATTTTTATATTTAGATAAATAGTCGTCTTCATAGATAATAAACAAGTGTGTACGCACGCCTTGAGCTCGAGCGCGTTGTCCAGCACGGCCACGAGGAACAGGCGCGGGCCGGCCGCGGCCACGACGCGCGAGCTGCTGCACGCCACCACCGACACGCCGCGCGCGCCCGCCACGCGCCACTCCGCGCCCAGCGCCCAGCCCGCGCCCGCCCGCACGATCAGGCGGATGCCCTCGTCCGTCACCTAGGGGTCGAACACACGACATTTTTCGAGGGTTGAAATTAAAAAAAAACAAAATACAAGCAACTTTCACTATGGGACCAAACTTGGAATACGAAAAAGAAGAAACAGCTGTTTTATACATTTAGATCGTGTTGTATTGCATGTTTGTAGAGAACAGCAAATTTTATTTTCATATCGGAATTGGTACAATAGTAAAAGTTGTTTGTATTCATGAGTATTTTCACCCTCAAAAGATGTACGGTTAATTATAAGTCAGCCTGTATAAGATTTGCTTTTTCAAAGTTAGTTAGACGGTAAATTAATTCATTGATTGGTAACAGGCGAATATAAATCTCATGATTAGGATTAGAGAAAGCGAACTTACAAAAAGGAACTATATTAACTCTATATTTAAATAATAATTTGTACTTACTTGAATAAGTTGATTATGGCAGACATTGCCTGTGTAAAACGTTTGTCGGTCTGACACGAAACCTTTGATTTCTGTCTCTTCGACTTCCTCGCCACTAAGCGTTAATACCCTGTTCACAAAAATAAATTCCGTTCACTACACAGAACAGTAATGAGTTACAAAGTACTTAAGTTACGATTACAGTCATAAAACGTAAGAGCGGGACAACACGAGACTCTATAGGAGTTAATATTCACTGTCCTATTCACACGTTTTCTGACCGTTACTAACGCGGGTGTTGGATTTAATTAGTGTAAACAGAATTTATTTATTTAAACTTTATGCAACAAAAGTACAAAGGCGTACTTAATGCCATAGGCATTCTCTACCAGTCAACCAAAGGTGGTGAAGACATAACACGGCAGGTGCAAAATATTGTACATGAATAAAAGACCAAATAAGAAATTTTAAAAAATTATCAAAACAATAAACACTAAATAAATTTAAACAGTAACAGGTCTATTATGTAACAATTTTCCATTTTGAATATTATTAAAGTGACACTAAGGATACTGACATCCATTTTTTATGCGCGTTGGAAATCTTTATGCCCTTTCCCCGTCATGCAGTTGACAGAGGAGCATGACTTTAACCAGCTAAAACTACCCCATTGTTTTACGTCAGCCTATGACCGGGAGATTCCTATTCCCTACTGATACACTGATCACCTCACCTCACTCTCACTTCACCTAAATTCACCAACCACCGACATCCTACAGAACCCTACCTGGTTTGTCCGACGAAGGCCAGTACTAGCGTGTCATGGTACGTCTGGTTCTCTGCTAGGGTGAGCGCCCACATGCCCTTGATACCCGGCAGGTCGATGGACGCTTGCTCTTGGATGCCGATACCGTTGCGGATGATGCGCAAGGAACCCATCTTGAAGGCACCTGGTGGGGATAAGGGGTAAAAATAAAAAAAAACAAAAATCTGGGGATAATAATGTTCCTGAATCAAATATTACGTAAACATCAGAGAAAAAGAGCGTTGGCATATTTCTTAGATCAAAATAAATATTCATAGAGAAGTACACCAAAGAAGTTTCCTGAATAACATTCATAATGGTGATTTTGGTTCAGCTATCAGTTAAACATACATAACTTCCGCCTGTAATGCCCAAAGGGTTAGACAGAGATGTACACCCACATTTCGCCAGTTATATTTAAGTCCCATGTAATAGGGGGCGAATCTATTGCCATCAGCCGGGCGCAAATCCAGAACCCGGGGATGCTACTGAGAACTTCTTGATGGAACAGCCCAATAACACTTTGCCCGATCTGGGAATCCAAGACCTCATGCTCAGCAGTCGCGCTTTGCGACCACTAGACCAACGAGACAGTCAGTCAGTTGGTGGCTGCCAGTAAAAATAATTTGTAAATGTCTCACCAGAGCATGTGATGAGCTGGTTCTGTCCCTGCCTCTCCAAGTCCACCACACACATGTCCACTATGGGCGCCAGGCTGGTGAAGCTCTCCATTGGCTGTACGTACTGGCTGGCCTCGTCTCTTGACACTGACAGACGCACGAGGGCGGAGTCGCCCAGTCGGGAGCCAATGAACACTACCCCATTGTCGAGGTACGTCATGCATTCTGGTATTGAGATATCTCCTGTGAAATGAACATAGATATTTTAAAGTCAAAGTCGTTATTTCAATTAAATGATTAAGGGCTAAATTTTCTAGAGGCACTTTCCAATCGCCAAGGAGTTGGTCAGTCAGTCAGAAACTTGTAAGCTAGTTGCTCGTTCCGAAACGTAGGTAGGCCTCTATGAAGAAGAACGACCAAGAAACTCCACCAATAAACTTATTTACAAGGACAGTGTTTGTAATAGTATGTATGAAGTATTTCTGGCCCTACTATCGTAGCTAATATGGCTGGAGACAGAGTATTTGAAACAGATTTTTTTTTCAAATAATTTATGAGTAATAAATTGTCGATTCACAGATTAGCTAATAAATGGAATGTAAACTTTTCACATAGTAACAAATGTTGAAATAAAAAAAAACATTCTACCTTCTTCAACTTTTAATTTAGGCTTGCTTGAATTTCAAAATAAATGTTTTTGTGAGATAATGAACGAAAAATAGTTTTTCTATACTCATTTTTATTTTCTTTTCTTTGTTTTGTTAATGTTTATTTTTATCATGTGTGTATTGAGCAATAAACTTGTACTCTGTGTCTTATGTTGAAGATGTTTTTGTATCAAAATGTTCAAGTAACCCATAATAAAATTATCATAAGTCACATACCCAATAATTCAACCTTCAAGTCTTTAACAGCTTGTGTGCCATCCATCTTCTCTTGTAGTTCGAGCAGTAACATAAACAATCGTCCAGCGATGTCCCCTAGAAGGTACCGTAGACCGCGGCCGTCTACGCGGCAATAGCAGTTTATAGGAGTAAGCTGGAAGATAACTTGGTGATTATTGAAACATAGAAACAAGTGTATTTCAACTTTTGTCTTTGTCATTACGACTTTATTTTTATCTCATTAAAGTCGAAAGTCGTAGGGTGTAATAATTGAGTAGATGACACCACCAATCATAGATCGATTCTCCCATAGATTTTGTATGGCAATATCGAACCCTTATTTGCCAACTTAATTGACTAACTATTCATTGATTTCAAAGTAAAATTTTACAGTAAATTTTCAATTTACTGTAAAATTAGATTTATTGTGGAATAAATCTAATTTTACAGTAAATTGAAAATTATTTATTTATTTAAACTTTATGCAACAAAAAAGTACAAAGGCGGACTTAATGCCTTAGGCATTCTCTACCAGTCAACCAAAGGTGATGAAGAGATAACAAAGCAGGTGCAAAAATTAATCGGGTGTTACTATCCAATTGTCACGGAGTAACATACAAATGGAGTGCTAATATATTGTTCGTATTTCTTGACGTGAAGATAAATATGACATGATAAAATACATAGTTAAAAGTATGATCTTGAATATCGACCTTCTCCACTGACTTAGCGAAACTAATGCGATTCGATCGCCCACCAGATCTCCATTAATTAAACCAATTACTCAATGCAATGCAATAAAATAAATTTTGTTTAGTTTATTAAATCAATATTTATATTTATTCATTATTTATATTAGACAATTACCTTGATTTGTGGTGGAGCAACAGCAACATAGCTCTGTCCATCATGGTAAACTATAGATTCTTGACCTATCACTATAGCTCCGCCTGCAAATATAGTGGTGATTTAAAAATTTTGCTTTGAAAAAACACTTTTCGCCAAATTACTTCTTGTACTATTATAATCGCCTTAGTTTGTGAGAATGGATAGACGAATGTTTATTACTCTTTAATGCTTAAACAGCTGAACGGAATTAGCTGAAAATTGGCACACATATTTTATTGATTTCAGCTTATAACATAGGTTGATTATTATCCCATTTTAGTGTTTCTGTGGGATGATGTAGGACTTTGCCTTGATTCTAAAATTGACACAGATGAAATCGTGCGCAAAATCTAGTAAATAATATTATTTATGTGAATGGGGTTAAATGTTCTTAGGATAACTTACCGAGCGGGCTGGGTACAGGTATCAATATTGAAGCTTCAGTCTCTACATTATCTTGTTTCCATGGTATCTTCATGAATTCTTTCTCCCTTAAGTTTATTTCATGAGTCTGTAATAAGATAAATATAAATTCAATATTTAAACAAACTTCTTATAGCCTGAATTTTATTTTCTTCATTATACAGTACAACCTAATTTAACGAACTTTAATATTACGATTTCCCAGATTTAATAACTCTAGCGATCTCTCCTAGCAGTGGGGTTTGTATGTTACTACTGGAGGGTTCCAGAAGTAACATAAAATCCCCACTGCAACAAATTGTTTGGTATATACATATTTTCTAATCCCCTTCAGCTGAGTTATATCGAAGTTGCTCTGTGGCTATTACTTTTATATTATTTACCTTAATATGTCGGCCATTGAGATCTTGATGAATTAAAATAATGGTAGGATTTGAGCAGCCGTGTAGGAATTCAACATCATACACGTTTAGCTCATCGAGTCTAAAAACAAAAAGCGAAACTTGAAAATTACACAGAAAATCATTGGCAAAAGCCTTAAAACATATGTTTGTTTTAAGAATAATATAACCAGCCGAATATTTTCCCACTGTATGGCAAAAGCCTCTCTTCATTTAGAGAGCGCACGAGCATTAATCACCACGCTTGCTCAAGGCGGGTTGAATATTTCAGACTTACAATAATATATTAGTCTAGGTTTTCACATGATGTTTTCCTTTACCAATGAAAGTGATTTCCAAGATGAACTTAGACAGTATATATGAAATGGAAAAGACATGAGAGGTGGCGGCTTGAGCACTGGGCGATCACGACACGTGCGTACGAAAAGTAATTATGTGCGCAAATACTATGTCATTTTATTTTATTTCAAGAGCACTACATTTTGCGCATAGCGTGAATCATTGCAAGTCTGGTCGCAGGAGCTCGCCCATGAAAATATTATCACAATTACTTCTATTTTACAACAACCTATAAAGACAGAAATACTGGTTGCAAGTGCCTAGAACTAGGCGTTTTAAATAAAAAAAGAAACAAACCAACCTTAAACTAGCAGCTTTTAGCTCCGTAGAATCTTTATCAAGAGGTATAATCTTAAACAGACCGTCATACAGTCTCAGACCAATAACTCGGGCTTGCGGATCAATCACAGCTAGGATGCCATTCTCTGAAGGCTTTCCAATTCTGTCGGAGACATTGCCGTGAGCCCTGGTGACTACTTCCAGCTCACCGTTGGATGCGGTCCTCCATTCTAATATCATGGCATTGTAACGGGCTGTCAGGATGAATACTAGGTCCTTATTCTCATACTGAAAGGTAATATTGAGTACTTTTGAAATATGTATTTGCAAAGCACAGTAAAAATACGTACGCATTTAAGACAGTGCAGCACAACTTAGTAAAAAATATTTTTATCTGAAGTTGCACTTAAATGTTGTGAGCCCTTACTTAGAAAATCATCAAAGTAGCACTCCATTTTAGTAGTACTCTGTGGTCTAAAAGTGGAAAAATAAGGATGTGTAGGCTATTCAAAACTTATACATTTATAAGTATGAAAACTTAATTAAAAATAAGCACCTTTGTCTAATAACAGTAAGGGCTATTTTCGTAGTTAAAATGATAATAACAACAGTTGACAGTAAACATTAAATCCCCACAATATTATAAATAGAATAAAATTAATTTTACACTGTGATAGTTACTCACTGGAGGCCTGAACATCTTCATTTTGGCCACGCGCCCGTAGAGGCCCACTTCTTTCATTGGACGCAAGCCCTCTGGAGTTACCAGGTACATCTCCAGACGGGACACCTTTGCCACAAGAAGGTTCAGGTCCGTTGGTGAAGTGAAATTGCCTATAGAACAGTTTTAAAATTTATTGGACATTGTAGTCATCATAGGAATGCTTGTATTTATTAACTCCTTAATACTAGTATGTATCATAAATGCGAAAATTTGGATGGAAGGATGTTTCTTATTCAATAACAACAGAACAGCTAATCAGATCTGAATGAAATTTGGCCAGAGATAGATTATAGCTTGGAATAGCACAAAGACTTCTTTTAATCCTGAAAAAATGTACCTACATAACATAACATAACATCACGCCTGTAATCCCCGAAGGGTTAGGCAGAGGTGTAACCATTAGTACACCCACATTTCGGCAGTTATGTTTTTTAGTCCCATGTAATAGGGGGCGAGCCTATTGCCATCAACCGGGCACAAATCCAGACTCCGAGGCTGCTACTGAGAAATTCCTGATGGAAAAACCCTTTATCCCTATATTCATGTCAAAGAAAAAATAAAATATGTACTACAATCATATCAGGCATCACACATTACATGCAATGCTGGGCATAAGGGTCTCCAGATCCAGCATGCATTGAGCTTGATCTATACAATCCTATTTCTATATAGCTCTATATCATAATTTCATGTAGTAGTAATTTCTTGTACTGATAGTCTAGTACTACTGTTTTGTTCACCAATAGCTTTATCAAATTATTGATACTATAAAATGAGGCCATTCAGTCCCAAAAGAGGTCTACATTCTTTCTTTTTTTTAAGTTACTTAGTTAAGAAAAGTAGATATCTACAGGTATTAGTGAAAATACAGGTGTATTTGCTAGATCTTTTTGTGTGGTGGATCAGCTTCTATATTTCTGTTTTACTGTCAGGTTATCAAGAAGATGTATAATAAGACACCAATCAAGTATCAATGTGACATAGATATGAAACTAAATCTTATTAGAGCAGGTCCCTTTGTTAGCAATTTAGAGACATATTACCTAGATATACAGGACTGATATGTGGGTGCAACCCTCAGGCAACCATCAGTCTGCTCAATTATACCATTATCGAGCAGGAATTGATGGGCGTCTGCCGTAACTCTGAGCTAGGTATCTCAAGTTATACCTATGTTCAACCCCTAGGCTCCGCCCGACACCCTAATCATGTTAAACACTAAATAGCCAAATTTTCCGTTAAGGATTGGACTGTATGCTAGAAATATGTCGCAATCTAATGAAAAAGTGTGTGTTATCACATATTTGTTTTCGTAAAAAGGTAAGCATGAGGGATTGTTACGATTGTGTTATATATATAATCTCAGTCTGAAATAAATATATTGCTGATGTATATGGAGTGTAACATATTAAAATAATAAATTTCATGCTTTTTTCGCCTATAAACATCATCAAAAGATACAATTATCTGAAAATAGCGCGAGATCAACTTGATTATTTTTAACCTCAACGTGACAATAACATAGATTAAAATGGACGTTTACCGGTAACACATGATATCACGGCGGTCGGTTTCTGTGCAGTAACCACGTAGTGGTAAGCCATGATGATATTTCACTAATCACACATCAATTTTTCACAATAATTCGTATATTAAACTCTTATTTGTATTTCTGCAAACAATTCGCCGATTTGGTCCGCCACTAGTGTTGGGAAACGACGACGACGACGCTGAGTCAAGGATATAGATAATTAAATAATCATAGTGTTTATGACAGAACATTTGTTCAAAAAATCTACTAAAAGTAATGTTTTGTTGCCCACTGTTGCATGTTATAATCATTAATCAGAACAAAATTCAGGCGATAATCTATTTAATAATGAGGCCCAAGCATTGATTCATAAAAATGTCAAGATTATTAGTTCACGTTCGTGCGTAATTTATTATGAACGACATTGTTCTCGTTGAAATAACTTCGATGCGCTGCCAATATTGATTTCGATAGGTCGACTTTTCATTTTTTAAAGCCCGCTTCTCCGATATGTATAAACCTGACGTGTGCAGTTAGAAGCCCATGATTATATTAATAGTCATTAACGTCTGTGGTAGTTATGTAACTACTTTCTGATAATATTCCTCGTTGTTTTAGCATTACATTCTTTTTTTATATTGCTACTGTAACAATTTTGCAGTTTTTAATATTCGAGTACTACGTGAGGGCTTTGGATTTGAATGTATATTTTCATGTGGGATTAATCAAGAAGTTTGCTTTAAAAAAAAACAAGGTAGACAATCTTAAACCTAAATATTTATTATTGTATGTATATTTTTTGTACTATATTTACAGCTATAACATTATTATAATAATAAATCAGTCTTGACGATCGCTTGGCGGCACACTTTCGAACAGGACTTGAGTCAGGAATGTAAATTTTCCTGTAAAATAAAAAAAACAAAACGTTAGATTTCAGACAGTAAGTAACTAATACACTTTCCGAATAGTCGATTTGTCATTCATAAGCAAATAGTACATTATAGTGATGTGAATATTGGGGGTCATTTTTAATGACCTCCGTAATTATTTATTTTATGTCAACTCTGATGAACATTTTATTCACATTGAAGACTTTTATGTAAACTCATACTCACTTAAAATAGCAGTCGGAGTTTTCTTATAATATACAAATACGGTATACACGCTGACACCCATCAGAATGAAACCCACAGCCATCAAGTATTTCAAGGACGGGTCGTGTACTATTGGCAATATTGATAGGAATATTGCCACTACCAACACAAAACATGGCACTAATGTTGGTACTCTGTACGGCCGTGGTTTCGTCGCTTGTGTTCTTCGTAGTACTAACAAAGCGACCATTGCGAGCCCGTAGAAGAACCAGAGGAACCAACTGGCGAACTCTATTAGGGTCTTAATGTTGCCAACTAAAATAAATACTGTTGTCAGTAGAGCCTGAAACAAAAGATAGATAATATAAATTTCATTTTTCCAACATCAACACTTTGTTTGGTTTTATCCTAAATTACTATTATAAATGCGAAATTTTGAATGGATGGATGTTTGTTACTCTATCAAGTCAGAACAGCTGAATGGATCTAGATAAAATCAGAGGCACAGAGATAAATTCTAGACTGGGCTAGGTACTTTTTACTCCGGAAAACTGTACTGTTCCCATTGGATAATATAATATATTAAATATGACGTAGACGAAGTCGCAGACGAAAGGTAGTTTTTGATAATGACTCGCGGGAGTTGATGATATATGGCTTTAATAAATAGCCATAAATTATCAGCTCTGACAATAAAGAGAGGATACTCACTTGGAATGCAACAGCAGGCGCAGGCGTCATACGCTTAACATTAACATAAGAGAATACTTCTAACATATGGCCGCCGCGTGCGGCTGTGTAGCATACCCTGAAATAAAAACACATCTTTATTTATTAAAAGTCTTCAAACCTAATTAAAAAGTGATCAAACTCCTCCCAAGAAAAAAAACGATTCAATTTTTAATGCAAATTTTTTTCAACGGTCCTTCTTTATGCTCTAGCAGTAGGAGTTTTAGTCGACCTGTCCTCAGCAAGCATTGTGCGCGGCCAGCTGTTTACCTCAACTCGAAACAATTATTGATTAAACACGTTACCTGCTAGTGGAGGTTTTACCTTTAACATTTTAACCCGGTACTATATTTTCTACTATTTTCTAATTCATACGAGACTACGTTACTGGTTGGGGTCCCCCGACCACAGTGTTTTTTTGTCGGGGAATCGTAATAGACAATATTTTTCTCATAATCTCACCTAGTAACACCAAACTGCACACTCATAGCGCACCCAAACGTGGCTATAGCAACTCCCAACGGTATGAGAAAGCTAGCTGGTCCTAGCACCCGCGTACCGAAGGCCACGGCCACCGCAGGCACTGACGTCATCTCGCTGTAACTCAGTACAGTCATGTACGCTACATTCATGAACACGTACAGCGCCGTTATTAGCGGCACAGCGATTGATATGCTGAGAGGTACATTACTGGAAAAGAAAAAGATTTATGGTTAGTTAACAGTTGGGCTTCTGCAATTTAAAAGAAGCGGGAAATAATCCCAATCTTTTTAAAACCATGCTAAGCCAGGGGATGTAAAGCTGCGTTTATACTTGCCACGAGGAAGCTATCGGTTTACACATTTAGTAGGTTGCTCCACGCCACGCGTGGCGGGACTAATGTGATCAGTCCTATACTAAATCTATGAAATCGCTATCTTTCCAACGCATGGCGACGCGCGGGGCTGGCGCTGCTTTATGTTTCTGCCATGTTTGAAAGAGTCCCGCCTCTCTTTAATCGTAATATATGTGAAACTTCCTCTAAGTCAGCTGTTCCAAAAAGTATGGTACTAAGTTTGTATGAAATGTTGTACGTACTTGGTAATAATAATAATCCGTAATCTGTAAATACGGTCCTCACCCCCCCTTTGCTGGTCTATGCACCCCACCCACTTTTAAGCCATGGTTTAACTGATAGCGGATATACGACAAATATTGTTCAAGCGATTTCAGTAATTAATTATAACAATATGAGCGAACACTAATCCGCTTATCAGGAGTGGCTATCATTAATGAGTCTGGAATTGTTCGTGAAAGCGACGGCTTACAGATAATATTTTCCGTGTCTATTGAGTTTGTGTGAGATATGTATCACATGTACAATAATGAAAAAAACCCGAGCTTTTAATATGTATTTTTTTAATTACCTAATGTTTAGCTAGGATTTTCTATTAAAATTAGGTACACCTGCACCTTAAGAACATTGAAAAAGCCACCCATACCGCGAGACATGGCCCTTTCTAGGGCAAAATACTATATAAAAAACACTTAACATAACATCACGCCTGTAATCCCCGAAGGGTTAGGCAGAGATTAACCCATTAGTACACATTTCGCCAGCTATATTAAAGTCTCTATTGCCATCAACCGGACACAAATCCAGACTCCGAGGCTGCCACAGAAAAATTCCTGATGGAAAATCCCAATAACACTGCCCGATCTGGGAGACAAACCGAAGACCTCATACTCAGCAGTCGCGCTTTGCGATCACTACACCAACGAGGCAGTCACCGTCAATTACCTAGAAACTGTCAAATACTTACACTCCAGGGTTAATGATCTCCTCAGTGACCACAGTCACACTGTTCCATCCATCATACGCCCACAGACCAGAGTATAACGCAAGGGCTATACCCCCAGGGCTGAAGGAACTGCCTTCGAAACCTTTGTTTAAATGCTGTGTGTTCCCTGGAACAATGAAAGTTTCATGTCAAATAGAATGCTGTGGAGAGTTATGTGTTAGAGGATTTTCGACACAAAAGACCAAACAATTAGAATATTTGGGGCTATAATAATCATACTGCATGAACACCAGTAGCGTAGCTACCGCTGTATAATACGGCCGACGTATCTTGGCGGCTCTGAAGTTAGCCGATTGCTGCGCAGTAAACAATTTCGTTTCATAAGATCCATTGCGCAGCCAAACAGCTAACTTCATACCGCCAAGATACGTCGGCCGTACTATATCAGCCATATCAAAGATACGGGCCCCTCCAGCGAACTTGCAGTTAGATAAAGGGCCCCTACCCAACAATTTTTTAAAGCAGGGCCGTATAAGGCAAGCTACACCAATGATGACCATGTTGCTAGGACATAGATAAATAAAAAGTCTGATGAATATATCTGTATAGTAGAGTTGAAAAAAACAAAACAGGTTCAAAAATGAAAAGTACCTTTTGCAATTTCATAAATCCCTCCTCCAATGACAATGAGACACGCAAAAACTTTACATACTCCGAATATATTCTGCACCTTGACGAACAACTTGACACTCGTTATATTTATGTACGTCATTACAACTGAAATAAAAAGAATTAATTAGTTTTGTTTTTACAAGGTGTCCACATTTGAATCTTTAGCAGAAAATTTAATGTACATAACAGGGGGCAAGGTAGGAGTATAGCCCTAGATAGATCTTAAGCGCTTATTATACTATCGAATCAGTAGGACCCTATTGATAGGTAGCGGCCTAGCGTGGCAAGTGCGGTTGAGGACACCCTATCGGCCAAGCTCTTTGTTTGTGACTTGTTACTAGCTTCTGCCCGCGTAAAAATTACTTTCCGTAAAGTAAGTTGAACTATCCAAGGAAATAATTACCCAGAAAAAGTATACTATTAACTAAATCTTTGTGCCTATCTTCATCCAAATCTGTTTAACAGTTTACGCGTGTTTAAGCAATAAATATCCAAATTACACTAGAGATTACACTACCCTACTACCTAGTAGATAGGGACCCTATCGACTGGTTAGTATAATAAGCGCTATAGGGTGAGCGAGACACGCATAGCTCAATAAAGGACCAATTTATTACAGAGTAAAAAAGTCGACTTGTCACCATAACGTCAGGTTTTTTTAAATTAAATAATAACAAAAACAATCAAAAACTTAAACAATTTTTATTATATTAAACTTAACACTAAATTACAATAAATCTTAAACAATATTTAGTTTGGTCTGTACTTAATATTTTATACATAGTATAAATTAGCACATATTTAGTAATTGACAAAAGTGCGACCGTTTTATTTGAAAATATACTTTGACATGTTGCAGGTAGAGTTCAAGTTACCAGTAGTAACAATGTTTTTTATTCTAGTATACATACAGCTAGTAAGATATTAAATTATAATTACATGCAGTAAACTTAACACTCAGAGTGTTTTGTTTTGCAAATAATTTCATACAAATTCTGTTCCATTTTTAAATACACATAATGATGAGTACAATGACCCCTTTTCAGGTTTCAAGCAAACAAAAAGTTTGTATATCTGGTCAATAATGGTTTAATAGTTTTTAGACTTGACTTACAAATTGATTTTAAAATAATTGTTATGGTTTGTTGCTCTCTATATTTCTATTGTCTTAATATTGACAATCAATATGACAACCTAACTTCCATATTATTATAAGGATTCACAGTAACAATTTTCATGTCTTTCAGCAGTTCTATTATTTGGTATGTCTCTGATGTGATTGGTATGTATCCATTTGAAGTCTCATTGAGATGCTCCGCCATTAATTGCTGGAAAAATAAATTATTCATTTTTATTATTTCTTATATTAGGAGGCCTTTAACCAGGACTGCCAGAACAGGGTAACAAAGAGAAAATATAAATTATTTATTGTCTTTTAATTAAAAAGGTATTTCAACCAATACAAAAAAGAATACACTTGAATAAAAAGCTTATGTAGATTGAGGATAAAACCTCAGCCTTTTTTGTAAAAATAAATTATTAGACTTCATCTTTTTAAAAGAACTATTACTCATTCACAATTTATTTTGATCAACAAATAAACTAAAGTTATTTAGTCATAAGCACTGTAAATTTATGATTCAATAAAGAAAGACCCTGGTACCCGGTTGATGGCAATAGACTGGCCCCTAATACATTGGACTTAAAAACACAACTTGTAAAATGTGGGTATACCAATGGTTACCCCTCTGCCTTTGGGGATTACAGGTGTCATGTTATGTATGTAAACTGTAAAGAAAGAACACCACGGTAGCATACAGTACAACCAAATGGGAAATCAATATGTATATCTATGTCTATCTTATAATCGAGACCTGGACTGCCGAATGAGTATAGAACATAACTAATTGATGTTTTTAGACTAGATTTATTTAATATAGCACAACACAAATACTCTGTTAAGAAAGGGTTACCTAATTTAAGTTTACTGTATGTTTCTGGCATGTTCTCATGTAAGTGGCTTTATTGTCTTTATGAGAATAAATGATTTAAACCTATATGTACAGATAAAATATCACTTACCCCCATAATCTCAATAATCATAGTATCGGAGTTAGGGAACAGTGAGTGTATCAGTCCATGTAACTCATTCTTCATAGCCTGGAACTTCTCCTTGGCTTTGTGGATGTGTTCTGGCTTTATTTCACGCTTATTCGTCTTGGGACGCGACTTTGCCTCTTGTGTTATAGCTATTAGAGTTTGTAATCTGAAAAATGTTTATATTTTGTTGTTAAAAATGTGAGGGTAATTTTTGACCTATTTACTATTTACTGCATAGAGGGTTCTTTTTGAATTTAGAACAGTCCATGCAATCTGATATTTTTAAAATAAACTAGTTTTTGCCTGTGACTTTACATAGCTTTTCGTATGGTAGTGAAACAGTTTATAAAATTGTGTCAGTTGTTCCAGAGATTAGGCCATTCAAACCATGATATTGATTAGAGATAAGATATAGCACATTATATACAGAATAATTTGTAGAATAAACATTTAGCTTACCTATTTATCTCAGCGTCAATATCATGTATGGAGCCTCTCATAAAAGCAGTATACTCTTCCACCTGGTTTGTTTTATTTTTGATTTCTCTCAGAAACTGGCCGGTAAGAAGATTATCGTCTACTGTAATCGGGGTATTCGAATTCTGAATCTCTGTTCCAAGCCCTTCGACGTAACATAGCGTTTTTTCTTTTGTCTGTTCCAAGCTTTCGTTCGGCGCGTCCACCGGCGTGTTGTCGATAACATTCCACTCATGCTTGCATCTTGCTTTTATTTCCTTTACTTCACGTCTTACAGCGTCAAATGTTATATTATTACGATCAGAAGGCATTCTAAAAATAAGTTACTTTATGTTACATTGTTATTACACAATTAACTTGATTATTATAAACGATTACTCAAATAAACTGTTTTAACTTACTTGCGATAAATAATATTATCAATTTGGACACTTCCAGTTAATTAATCACACATGAAAGTTGTTGAAACTCGAAAACAAACACAAAACTTATGAAAAATATACAACGCATCCAGTTCAGTTAGAATTTTGAAATTGACAGTGACATGACATTGACAGGTCATGCGTTGTGTAGTAGTGAGGCGCGCCAACTGGGAATATAGTCGTCATGTCAAATCGATTCTAACGTACTAATCGATTTAAAAAATCATACAAATTGTAACATTGTTTAAACAAAGCAAAATTACAATAATATTTAGAATACTTACATAATGCCGTAATAGAAGCCAATTTAATAGCTTTTTCTTTATAATCTGGATCTAAATCTGGCGTAAAAGGTTGAATTGCGTATTCAGCAAATGTCATAACTATTATAGCGACTTCGGCTGGTCTCAAAATAACAACATATATCCATGCACATATAAAAGACGGCAATGGGCCCCAAAATTTATGTGTTTTTCCAAACGCTTCTTGAAAATAAGAGTATTCAGCGCCGGATTTACCGACTACAGTTCCTAGTTCAGCAAACGACAATGCTCCTAAAAAAAATAGACTCATTTAGTATAGAACTTAGAGTAAAAACTAACTTAGCAATAATATTTGTATACTTAATCAATAGGCATCTTACCTACACCCACCTAATAATGATATAATTCCAGAAACTGTCCATATTATCAGGCAAAGTGCAACAGATCCGGAGTGTTCGAGCGCAGAAGCTGGTGATACGAATATGCCAGATCCGATCATGACTCCAAGTATCAAGTTCACTGCTGAGAACAGGCCCAGTTCCCTCTTCAGTTTGACAGCACTTCCACACGCTTTCGCCATGCCATTGCCTGTCTCATTTTTCTCGATCAGTTCCGCTTCTTTGTCTGTCATTTTTGTTCACCTATAACAAAGAAACAAAACATTGATTGGCATCCGATAACGTGTTATGATGTAGAGTAGCATTACATCGTATTATGATTATTATAATATATTTATGGATAGAACGACTTATATTACATATTATATTATTCGAGTGGCTTCATTATCGGATTACCAATAATTGAAGCCTCGTTTGGATAGAAAACTACATAATGCATGACAGGCATTTCAGATTTCTGCAGAAATTATCAACGATTGTTATTATTTTGAACTTGTCGGAAAGTGTAGGTACATCTACAACAGACGATTATAATTTGTAATCTTGAATGATGCATGGATTTATGTAAACAAAAAAGAATAATAAATGTCATTGCCAACGTGATAGATAAAACCATAACACAACGCGCTAGTATCTACCTACATACTTATTTTAACGTTTTGTGCAAATTCAAAAGATATTTTATTCTACAGCGGGAGCAAAAACGAAACATTTTTTAACATTTCTTAAAAACTTACAGCACGAAACGTTGTTTTCATGCTGTAAGTTTCTATTTAAACACTTTTTCTATAATTAAGCAGCTGAATTTGCTCCTTAAAACATCAATTATCTACCAGTGAAAGCCCCGTCAAAATCGTTCATGCCGTTTTGGAGATTAACCGGAATAAACAGACAGACCGACAGGTAAATGTTAGTTTCGTGTAAACATTCATATTTACATACATACACAAACCACGCCTTTTTCCCATGGGGGTAGGCAGAAACTACAGAACGCCACCTGCTGCGATTCTTACATACTCCTTTTGCCTCATCCACGCTCATACATCTCGTCATACAAGCACGCCGGTTACGAGTACTCCGCACCTGACATTTATATTTATTATGTAAAAACCGTTTTTTTTTAATTATAAACAAACACTTCAATTTTACTTATTTGTAAAGATGTATAGATGCGTCTCACTTGTGTTGATAAACTCTGATGGCTAATTTGCGGAACAAACGATAGGAAATGACTAGTTCGTTAGCCGTAGTATGTCAAGGACGAAAGGCCGTTCGCTCCATTGCGCGGAGGTGCCGCCATTGGTCGTGAATGTGAAAAGTTAGTTGTCCATACACATAACAGTGCTAAACAAGCTACCTGAGAGTCTCAATATATCAACCAATTTACTTAATTTGGTATTTAGACACCAATCAACTGACGTACTTTTTACGAGGTGTGAAAACGCAATTCCTCCATAGAATTTGTACGGCAACTGTGACGTCACTTTTCTGCCAACTGCCAACAATTCTGTCTTAGTCAGATTTTTACCGCAAGTATATTATTAAATAATTTTGTCTCTTTCGGACTGTTGAATTTATAGTAATTCCTACAAAATTTCAAATCATGCTTTAGCTGCATAGTATGTCGTGGGGAATTACTCAAACTTCAATGTTTCCTCAATAAGTATATTTTTTTGTTTTTGTATTTATTTATGTCTCCCGGTGTCATCGTGCGAGTGTAGTGGTGAATATAGGATTATGAAGCCCAAATACGGAAAGAAAATAAAGACCTGAGTGGAAGCAAATCCTGATTACCTATTCGTCAATGTTAACAAACGACAAATATATATAGGTACCCAGCGACTGGTCGACTCTTCACACGACCAGAGGGCTGGCTAGGTCAAAGAATCAGCATTGCCATACAACGTGGCAATGCTGTCAGCCTTTTGGGCACTTGCCCCATTGACAGCGACGCGGACGAATTTTTTGATGCCCTATGAGGTTTCTCCTTTCTGCCTTATTTTTTTTTAATTGTACATATTTTACATTTACTTTAAGGTTTTATGTATAGGTTAATTATTGTATAATTTAATAAAAACGTATAGGTACCTAATTGATTTTAGATTTCCTCTCCCAAAAGGCAGGTTCGCCTGGAGAAGAATGGACTAGAAACTTCTTACTCTCATCTCATCTTTTTTTTTTACATTACAAACTCTTAAGCAACTTAACAAAACCGTAATTGTATTTGAACTGCATTATGCGAACGTCCATTGTGCAAAGTAAGGATGTACCTAATCGAGTTAAGAGTGGTGAATGAACTTGGCTTACACGTGGTCTGGTAAAGGATTATTAAAGGTACCTACAGCTCGCATGGGAACATTTCTGACCTCATCGCCGAGTGAAGGAAGGTGAACCGGTGAACCCACTTATGCCAATCAAGATAATATGACATTCATTGGCTTATATGACTGAGTATAGAAGATCAAATTCGTAGCACATTCGGCATCTTATTTTATCTTGATAGGTACTACTTCTATAGTGACATCACTAGGCTATGCGTAGGAAATATATTGTCTATAGAAAGACTAATCGATTAGGAAACGTTTCATTACCATTTTTTTTTTAAATTGATTTTCGCTCAAATGAGATTTTGAACGTTTTTATTAATTAGTTGAATAATTGGCCTTCTAGTATAATTAGAAAGGAAACGAATTATTCAAGGTAAGACGTTGATGCGCTATGAAGTGACTTCTATTTTTTTTAATAGTCAAAGCAAGTATCATAATTATTAATAAAAACAATTATACATAAGTAGCTATTTCTAAAACGGCCTGTTTATTTTTTCTAGGCTTTGCCGTCGACTTCGTCCGCATCGTTTATCGCCGCTGCAGATGAAGTCGCGGAATAAAAAGTTGCATATATGCCATTTCTTGAGGTTCAACTATCCCCGTTAAAATTTCATCAAAATCGGTTCAATGGTATAGTCGAGGAAGCGTAACAGATAGACACACAGACAGAGTTACTTCAGTACTTTTGCTGGTCTCCGCGTCCCCTTTGGGTGGCCCGCCCCCCACTTAGAAAACCCTTAATATTTAGCCCATGATCTGTTCGACATGCGGCAAACGTGCCATCTCGTTTAATTAAATAAATAAAATATACCTAGAGCGTATCTCCCGCCATTCATTCATCAACGCAGTCTGTGTTGACAGAGTTACTCTACACATCCTACTATATGTTACTGATAAGAAACTAGGTAGGTATTGTCTGTTAATTTTCTGATATCGAACTGTGAAGTGTTTATTACAGAAGCCTGACAACGACTTTATCTGTCGAGTTATCGATTATTAGCACGGCGAAGCTAAAATCTAATTGAAAGTCGTTTAAAGATGATGGTAATTGCATTCGTATGTAATGTCTTCGGTTATAAGCGCAGTGTTATCGGAAATTGACCTCTATTGGTAGGTATTTCTCATATCTACGTTATTGCTTAGATAAGTGCCATTTAGATCTAGACATTATTAGGTAATTTCTTGTGAACTTGTGAACTCTGAACGTGTGTTGTATTCTCACATTTTCCTTATACTATTTACAAATGCCTACTTTATCTACTAAGGGCGTCTCCACACAAAACTGATATCATCGCCACGGGCCCGTCAAGCGGCAGCGATAATGTCGCAGGCAAAATAGAAATTGTTTTATGGATACTAAGTATGTGCAGTTTTGCGCCCTCATTTTACAGATTACAAGAGGTTATCATAAAATACATAATTATAATCAAATTTTACGACAGGTGTCGCAAATTTATTTGATTGTAATCTTCTTCTTCTTCTTTATTTGATTGTAATTATTTCTTTATTAACAAATTGGTCAATCTATACATAAAACAAAGTCGGTTCCTGCCGTCTGTGAGCTTATACATAATTATCTTTTGCTAAACTACGCAACGGATTTTTATTGCGGTTTTTGGATTAGCACCCGTGCGGAGCCGTGGCCGGTCGCTAGTCACTAGTACCTAATTAATAAAAACATGTCCTTTTTTGTTTCGCAATTGTTGCGTGCGGCGACTTAATTGTCGGGCGGGTCGCTGGCGGGAGATGCTTCAGATTAAAACACTTTGAAGTTTTCCTTGTTTTATTAGTTGTTGTTTCTTCACTGTCTATTTCGGAACTAACTTAATTGTGAAAAATCGCCCTTCTTTTATAAATTTCTCTATCCAATGATAGTGCGCGAAATTTGCGCACGGCACTAATTTTTTCCGGGCCGACCAATCACGGGGCGCCGAGTTTGCACACGGCACCATTCCTTTCGGCTCGGCCAATCAGAACGCCCCGCGATGCTCGGCCAGGAAAAATCCCATTCCGGGCGATTTCCCGCTTACAATGGTAAAAAACCTTATATATTTTAATTTACTATGGTAGATTAACCTAATTTATACTAAGATTAACAATAATTCTTAACTTAAAGTCTTATTTTCCTTAGTTAAACACAGAAAAAACTAGTTTTGGCTCTCAATAAGGTAAGGTTTCGTGGTACTTAAGTTTATGGACGCAAGCTTTTGTGGCGCCACCTACATTTCTTTGTTTTCGTCGCTAACATTCTCCCCCACGGTGCGCTGCACTGCTTCCTGGAGCGACGAATCTGCGGGAACCAACACGATGACTCGCCGGGTTGGACGTCGAAGCACTCCTCCCGATGTCCGCACGTCCAATACTCTCGTCCTTCCGTCAGGGCCAGGGTACAGCTTAACTATTTCTCCGCGAGGCCACGAATTTCGGGGTAGTGTGGAGTCGACTATTAGCACGATATCTCCTTCTTTAGGGTCTCTAGTTTCTTTACCCTCGGTTTTTCTGGGCATCAAGAGAGGTAAGTATTCTTTAACCCATCTTTTCCAGAAGTGGTCCGCTAGCCTTTGGGTTGTCTTCCAGCTAGCCTTCCCGATCAGTTCTTTGTCGTCGAACTCTCCCGGCGCCATAGCTCCGCATGATCTTCCCAATAAGAAATGGTTGGGAGTCAGGCCTTCCTCATCTTCGGGGTCCATACTGATTGGGGTGAGAGGTCTAGAGTTAACTATGTGCTCAACCTCTGTCATCAGCGTATGGAGCACTTCTTCTGGCGGGTTTCGTTCGTTGAGGACTACTGCCAGTGTCGTCTTGACCGTGCGCACGAGCCTCTCCCATGCGCCTCCCATGTTTGGACATCCGGGGGGAATGAACTTCCATTTAATGCCCCTCTCTTGCGCGGCTTCGGCCAGCTCTTTGTTTGCTCCAACGAAATTAGTCCCATTGTCGCTGAATATGGTTTTAGGAGTTCCTCTTCTTGCTGCCATTCGTCGGAGTGCCATGATCATTGAACTGGTGCTGAGAGAGGGAACCAGTTCTAGATGAATGGCTCTAGTGGTGAGGCATGTGAATAGAGCCCCCCAGCGCTTCTCAACTCTTCTTCCCACAGTGACTTGCATCGGCCCAAAGTAGTCGACGGCTGTGCAGGAGAACGGAAATTGGTTGGGTTGCAGTCTTTCGCTCGGCAGGTCTCCCATCGGGGGTATCTCTGGCGAACTCTTCTTGGTTTTGCACCACTGGCAGCTATGCGTTACAGCCTTCAGGGTAGCTCTTAAGCTTAAAATCCAGTATTTTTGACGAATTTCATTCATGACGGTGGTAATGTTTCCGTGGAGGAACTTCTTGTGGTAATGTTGCACGATGAGGCGTGTAATCTTCTGTTTCCCGTCTAGAATGACGGGGTTCATTTTCCTTCCGCCTTCGCCGCGAAATTTCCTTGTTCTACTTCTTAGCTTAATAATTCCGTCGTCACTTAGGTAGACGTCGATCTTTTTGAGCCGGCTTGAATTTTCTAAAGGCTTTTCTTCTTTCAATTTTCTTATTTCAGTCAAGAAACTATCTCTTTGGCTTATTTTTATCAGCAACTCTTTGGCCTTCTTTAGGTGATCTTCTTCCAGGGGTAGGTAGTTTCGCCTTTCCCCTTCTTTGATGGCAGGCAGTTTAGTTATTTGCGTCTTCTTCTTTGAGGTCTTTCCTTGGGGTTTCCACGTTTCGTCTCGCCGGCGAACGGCGGCGTTGGTCATCTTATGGGTCTTTTTCAGTAAGAGGTATGCGAAGGCAACTACCCTGGCAGTGACTCTTAACAACCGTTCCCAGCTCGAGAATCTTTCTGAATTGATCAAGACGTCTTCTTTCGGCTTGATTGCCATCACCTTTTGCCTTTTCATTTCTTCTAACAACTCTTCCTCTGACTGGGAGTTTGTTTCGCCTTTCGACTGGATCTTTCGGGATGGCCACTCTTCCTCTGGTTGACGTAGGAAGGGCGGCCCCTGAAACCATCTGGCGTTGTGGTCGAACTCACATGGCGTTCCTCTGGTAGCGTCATCTGCTGGGTTCTCTTTTGTCGGCACCCAGCGCCAGTCTTCAGGTTTAGTCTTTTCTTCGATTTCCGCCAGTCGGTTGGCGACGAAAGTTTTGAATTTCCTTGGTTCTGCTTTGATCCACTGCAGAACCGTGCTAGAGTCTGTCCAGTAGACTTTTCTCGAAACTTCGAGCTCGGTTTCTTCTGTGATCGTGGCGGACAGTCTGCTACCGAGTAATGCCGCCTGTAGTTCCAGCCGTGGAATTGAGACTGGTTTTGTTGGCGTCACTCTTGCTTTGCCGGCGATCATGGCAACGTGGACTCTTCCTCCGGGCTCGACCGTTCTCCAGTAAACCACTGCTGCGTAAGCCTCTTCGCTGGCATCGGTGAAAGTATGTAATTCTCCCCTTCTGTTGCAGGGTGAGATACATCTTGCGAGCTTCAGTTTCGGTAGAGTTGAAACTTCTTCCAAGTATTTCATCCAGGCTTCTCTTTGGTTTTCATTAATTTCTTCGTCCCAATCTATCTTGGTTCGCCAAATGTCTTGGATCAGCTTTTTCCCTTGTATCAGGACTGGTGTGGCGAAACCCATGGGGTCAAAGGTGGACATTACGGCGCTTGTGATTTCTCTCTTCGTAGGGGTTCTAGTGCCATCTATTAAGTCCTTGGGCGTATTGCGCAGCCCGACGTTGAAAGCTAGTGCGTCTTCCTTCACCAGCCACCTCAACCCCAGAGTCTTTTCTTCCTTAGTGAGTTGTAGCGAATCTTCTTTGTTGGTGTCTTCCACTTCGGATAACACCCCTAGGTCGTTACTGGCCCACCCCTTCAAGTAGAATTTGGCTGCTGCGTGAATTTCCTTTACTTCTCTTGAAGTTTTTTTTGCTTCGGACGCGGACGAGAAGCTTTGAAGGTAATCATCCATATAGTGGTTTCGTTTTATTGCCTTCACAGCCTCGGGGTGAGTCTTCTCATAGTCTTCTGCGTTCTTATTCATTACGTATATGGCTGACGCGGGTGATGACGCTGCTCCGAATATGATTGATGACATTCTGAACACTTCTGGCTTGCCTGCTCTCTGAGTTCCTCGCCATAGGAACCTTAGGCTGTCTCGGTCCTCTTCTCGCACTTTAACCCGAAGAAACATGTCTTGTATGTCGGCCATGACAGCTACTGGTCCTTCTCTGAAGCGCTGTAGCACACCAAATAGCGATTGCATTAGGTCTGGACCAGATAGTAAGGCATCGTTGAGGCTCTTCCCTTCACACTTGGCAGCTGCGTCGAAGACTATTCTTGGCTTCTTCTTGACTGGATGGACCACAGCGAAGTGAGGTAAGTAAAATTCTCTTTCTTTGTTTGTTACTTCTGGGGCTTTCTCTGCGTATCCGTTGTCAATTAGATTTTGGATTTGCTTCTCGTAGGAGTCTTTGATTTCTTTATCTTGGTCCAGCTTCTTTTCGATGTGAGTTAGTCGTCGAAGGGCTTGACCGTAGTTGTTGGGCAAGGTTTCGTTTTCCCTTTTCCACAAGAGTCCTGTTTCAAATTGGCCACTTGACAGTCTCTTTGTAGTTTTCTCGAGAGTTTCTAGGGCTCTTCGATCACTGTCGTTGGTTGGTGATCGATTCAGGATTCCAAGGGACTCTAATTGGAAGTGTTCTCGGACGATCTCTTCTATGTCTCCGGTGTTTCTTGTGGATCTGTCACAGTGGATGAAATTTACTATGGCGTTCGATCCTGCTTCATTCCCGTGTAGCACCCACCCTAGGTTAGTGAGGGAGGCTACGGGTTCGGCTGGTTTGCCTTTCTTCAATCTTCTTGTCACTATGAGTCCCCAGTTGTCTTGGCCTATTAGTAACTTGGGCCTTTCCGAAGCGTAGAGGAGTTGATCTTCAATTGCTTTCAGGTGCTGGCAATTTTTCACTGTGTTTTTGCTTATGCTTTGTTCGGACAGCTTCAGATCGTCGATGGTCCTCGCCACGATTTGTCTCTTCTCTCTGCTGTGGACCCCTTTTATCTTTAGGTTGATCTTCTGTGAACTATTCTTCTTTATCACTTTGCCACCGACAGTTTCGATCGCAAGAGTTTCTGGGTCTCCCTTTGCTCCGATTTCCTCAGCTACGGACGCGTCCAATAACGTGACTGTTGATCCTTCGTCTAACAGCGCTAGCACGCGTGCTTGACCTTTCGGTCCATAGAGATTCACTGGGATGATCTTCAAGTAAACTCTTTCTTCTTCTCTGGTGTTATGGATTGAAGCAACCTTTTCTTCTGTAGCTTTTGCTTCGTCTTCTTTATTTATCTTCTTGTCAACTGGCTTTGGTGGTTTGTCAGAGTGTAGGACGGTGTGATGCCATCTTCCGCACTGCTTGCAGACCGGAGCTTTACAGTTGAGTCTCGAGTGTCTGAATCGAAGACACTTGAAACAAATCTTCGCTTTCTTGATTATGTCCCATTTCTCATCTATGTTGGCTTCTTTGAACTTCTTGCATTCTAATGCGAAATGTTCTTCTTCACATATTGGACACACCTTTTTGGATTTTTCTTGTGACGATTCTTGCACTGCGTGTACGGGTTTTCTTGTTCCCTTCTTTTGCTCCGCGGACACTTCAGGTGGAGCGAAGTCTCCGCACATGTCAGCTTCTATCGCCAAAAACTCTTCGAATAGTAATAGTTCTTGAATTTCTTCATCTCTTCTGCTTCTGTGGTATGCAAACCATCGAAACTTCATCGACGCTGGCATCTTGTCTACTGTAGCTTTCAGGGTTTCAGGAGAACTGAGGTATTGTGGTTTCTTCAGAGCTTTGATTGTTTCGACGGCGTTCTTGACTCTGCTTGCGAACACACATATGTCACTAGGATTTTCACCAACTTTAGGCAGGTTCTTCAGTTTTTCTAATTCTGCCAATGCTAGTGCTCCAGGTCTTCCGAATCTTGCCTCTAAACCTTTGATCACTTCTTGCGGGTCTTCGGCTGTGAACAGCAGGCTTTGGACAGCTTCTCTGGCTTTTCCGTTGATCGCTCTTCTGAGGCGCGCTAAGTTCTGTGTGTTGCTGAAGGAGGCGGCCATGTCTTCATATGATCTCTTGAACGCTAACCATTCTTCGCAGGATCCGCTGAAGTTGGGGAGCTCGAGGTACTTCGGTGTGGTGACGTCACGTGACCTTTCAGATAGCTTGAGTATAACTTGGGCCAATTCCTGAATGTCGCTCTTCTTTTCTTCTGTGACGACGGGTCTTCTGTCTTTGTTGGGCCTAGCCCCACTTTGGATGAACCACTTCTCGACTTCTTGAGTTCGTTCGTACATCTCGTCTCCTTCTTCGTCTTCTGATTCTGCAGTTGCGAGTTCGAGTTCAGCTTGTGCCAGTCTCGATCGTGCTTCCGCTAATTCCAGCTCTCTTAATGCCACTGTCATTCTTGCCTGTGCTTCTGCCTTCTTCTTGCGCGACGAGCGGGTAGACTGCGTGTCTGTATCACGGGTCGGCTTCGTAGAGTGAGGTTGTCGGAGACTCCCTTCCATTGACGTCGGTGCACTTTCTTGATCTTGACGTAGTTTCACGGCGATACTTCTATCTAGGTTCTGCGGCGCAAGGTTATCTTCTTCTTGGTTTGCAGGATTCGATTCTTCCATTCTTTCTTCGGTGGCAGAAGTCGTGGGGGTGGTACGGATTTGTTCTTCAATAACGCGAGTAAGGGGCGCGGTGCGGGGCGCTTCCCTCAGTGTTGATTCCTTCCCAACAGCGTCTTTCAGTTGTTGAGATCGTGTGCTGGGTGGAGTTCTCTTCGTTAGTGTCGATCTGCTTGCGACGGACGCGCTTGCTGACGACGAACTTGTAGTTTCACTCGGCGTTGTCATACTCCAATCCGTAGACGTACTTCCTTCTTCCCCCGTAGCCTTTGAACTTGTTGATCCTGATCTTGTAGAAGGCATCTTCTTACTTCTTCGGACCCGATCCGGCTCGAAGGACCATTTGTTGCGTGCGGCGACTTAATTGTCGGGCGGGTCGCTGGCGGGAGATGCTTCAGATTAAAACACTTTGAAGTTTTCCTTGTTTTATTAGTTGTTGTTTCTTCACTGTCTATTTCGGAACTAACTTAATTGTGAAAAATCGCCCTTCTTTTATAAATTTCTCTATCCAATGATAGTGCGCGAAATTTGCGCACGGCACTAATTTTTTCCGGGCCGACCAATCACGGGGCGCCGAGTTTGCACACGGCACCATTCCTTTCGGCTCGGCCAATCAGAACGCCCCGCGATGCTCGGCCAGGAAAAATCCCATTCCGGGCGATTTCCCGCTTACAATGGTAAAAAACCTTATATATTTTAATTTACTATGGTAGATTAACCTAATTTATACTAAGATTAACAATAATTCTTAACTTAAAGTCTTATTTTCCTTAGTTAAACACAGAAAAAACTAGTTTTGGCTCTCAATAAGGTAAGGTTTCGTGGTACTTAAGTTTATGGACGCAAGCTTTTGTGGCGCCACCTACATTTCTTTGTTTTCGTCGCTAACAGCAATGTTTCATAATTCACCTCTTTCAAAAAATTTAATCGCGTCGCTGCCTATACGGCAGGCAGTGTCGCGGGACTATCTCACTGTGTGCGTGTGAGTTCATCGGTTCATCGCCCTGCGATTTTTCGAATTCGAAAATCAGCTACTTATTTATTTTATTATTGATTCGTGTTGAGAATCACTAGCATATAGTGACCTCTTTGAATTTGACGAGACTTGATTTTATATCAATCTGGCGACTGAATAAACATTTTAAAACAATGAACAATAATTTACCTAAACATAAAATATAAGTAATTAATAATAAAATATGTACAATTTATTAAAAAAGACAGCGCTACGTTATATGGCAATGCTGATTCTTTGGCCTAAGAAAAGGCCAGCCCTCTGACACGTGAATACCTATCATCTGGCGATAACATCGCTCGTATGTGGAGATGTCTATTACTTTATGTTGATGAGTCCGTCTTACTAGTTACTACAATAGTACTTATTACCAGACGTAATGAGTAGATTTACTACTCTCAATAAACAGTGTAAATTACACTAAAATATACTCTATTATCTTTTACACACATGACATATTTTTTGGTCGTAAACAAAGTTTTATAGGTACCTAGTAATTTATTGTCATAAACTTTGTGTGTTATCTGCAAACAAGTTTAATTGCCTTAGTAAGTATTAAATTTTAATCTTGAAGATTTTAAGCAAATTGTGTAATTTTGTGTGTTATGTCATCCAACGCACTACACACATTTATACACACACACACACACACACACACACTACACTAGGAATTTCTCCTGTATCATGGGTGTGTTTACAAGCAACATAGTTACACAAACAACCAGTCCCAGAAATTATAACTTTAGGCCATATCATTTTTTTTTTGTATCATTTTTTATTGAAGTTTCGGTACTATTGGTTATAGCGTGGCGTATTAGCCTTCCTCGATAAATGGCCTATCCAACACAATAAGATTTTTTCAATTCGAACCAGTCGTTCCAGAAATTTGCGCGTTCAACCAAACAAACAATCAAAGTCTTCAGCTATTATTTACCTAATAATTATATGAGATTTTCCCTCTAAAACAATTTTCTACTAATAACAACGTACTGGCAAGTTGTAAATGTACAAATGTAATGGCATTTTATTGATAACATGCCTACAGTTAATTATTTATATTCCTAAGCATGACCGATAACGTGCATATTGCGTTTAACAGCTGTTGACATGTGAGTGTGACTCAGTAATGTTATCCTGCAAACCAAACATTTGTGTTTCAAAACAAAGAATGAACAAAAATTATTTAGAATTTTAATGTTGACATTAAATGTCGACTACCTTTTGGTATTTATATAAAAAATGCCAATTTACTCAATATTCTCAACTCTTTACTACAGCTTAAAGATGGCTTACTAACTCATGCATGGTCAAAGTAAAAGTCAAAATATCAAATTAAGTAGGCTCTATGAAACTTTCAACCGTCATAAAGAAGAATAAAAAAAAATGTATGTAGTTACCCCTTCCAAAAGGTAGTTTCGTATGAAGAAGAATGAGCAATAAACTACATACTTAGGCTTTTTTCTAGGTGGTAAAAATCATCAAATGAGTCCTTTCGCAGTGGGTGGGGCGGTACTTTTACTGACTAAAAAACCACCCTGTTCCTTCTGCTGCCCTTTATGTTCCGGGGCCACGGTATCCTGTGTCATAGAGTAACACTTTGAAGACTCGACCTTTTGTCATCCCCAAACGCGAATACGGTAGTGTGTGTCTATAGAAACACGGGTGCGTGTTCCCCCTTTGCTACTTAGGTACGGCTCTGAACCGTAGCCCCTGACAATGGGGCTGATAAGAAGGCTAAAAGTCCCACAAAGGGCAATGTAGAATATAGACTGCTTTCTTCGGAGTTCTCTTCGTAATCAAATTAGAAATGAAAACAATGTCGTAGAGACAATTTTTGTGAGGTCGAAGCTAAATTGAATTCTATTGAATACAAGTTCCATCTATCGCCAAATTAAAAGACAATAAAATGAAATACTGGTTCTATAATGTTTTAATTTGATGGTGTATTTTAAAATACTTGCAGTGTGACTGTATTATTTGGTAACTATTACGCCTGCGACTTCCGTTCGGCGACGTTCTGGCGAACGTTGGTTATCTTGGGATTTATTTTTTATGCGCGGTACGGTACACTTATTCTTTATCTAAAATAAAAGTACCGTCAGAATATGTCAAGCCGTTTAGTAAATTTAGGAGTAAATGGTACAAACAAACAAGACAAGCAGAAAAAAAATGTACCGTTAAATATTCATTTTTATTTTGTAAAATGCAGTGTAGATATGATATTACAAACAGACATTTCAATTTTATTTATTTGTTGAGATGGTAGAAGTATAGATAATAATACCTACTACTATTACTGACTGTGCCATTTGTCAACGGAATAAAGTGCCCAGAGTGCCCAGTGGAGAAGAAGAATCGGCAGAAGTCAGGTTGTCTTGGGAGGACCAAGATAACCAACATAGTCAAAAGAAATGCAGCACTAAAATGGCACTAAGCACTCAACACTCGCAACCATAGGAAGTGTGACGCACTCGTCTGGCTCGATAACTGGACAATGGACATAGCGACATTTGATCCAGCTATATAATGTTTTTGGGGAGTTTACGCATGCCATGACGCATTGTTACAGCTAATTGCTCTTTTCACTGGTATCCTGGTATTTAAGACCAGTTTATGCCCGCATATGCAGACAGACGGACAAAATTTAAAATGTTATTTCTTGTATTATAGGTATCTACTGTGTAAACATTCATAATTATTTGCTTTGTAAAAAAATAGCTATTATTTTGACATTACAAACAATCAGAGATTTTAATGTGGAAAGTAAAGTGGACTTCTAGTACAAAATGCTGACAGTCCGTCGGCAGTGTTGGGCGTTAATCAATTATTTTTTCAATCCAGTCATTAATTGATTAAAAAATTAATTGTAACCGTCGCCCGTCGGGCAGTAATCCACCAGGGCACCGGACCTGACCCTCGTCTGGTTGGTCTATCCACCTATTTTTAACGGAGGATTTTCCTCTAAACATTTATAAATTAGAAGAAGATAATTCTTTGCAAAAATTACAATAACAACTGAGGAACGGAAGACGGACGGTCTAAATATTATGTCACGATTGTCATGTTACATTGAACGAATTCCTTCGAACAAGTATTATTATAATAACACTTCAATGGAAATTTATTTGATATGTTAAACACGAAAACGCGAAAACGTTGTCATACTTTATTACTTAGTTGCTTTATGTGTGTTATTTGAGAGCAGTAATACAATGGTGTAAAGTTGTATTTTACACACACGTGGTTTAAGGAAATGCCTATTTCATTCCGAGCTTTAACTTAAATAATAATTAATTGTTTATTTTTCTAAGTAACATATTATATTTAGAAACATGTTACACACAGCGGTAGAGATATATAATAAATATAAATAGCAGTTTTTACATAAGTAAGGTTCCAAAATCTATGTAAGTTTTTATTATTATTTTATGGGTTTGTTCTTGCCTCTAGTTTAGGTCAGACGTGACACGAGACAAAGTCTAAAATAAGCTTTAAGCTTAAGACCCGACTGTCATACTGTTATGACAGAACAATAGAAAATCTATTATGTCTCATTCCGTGGGACTTGAGTAGGTAATTAAATACACATTTCACTCTTCAAATGAATATTTTTCCTGTCAAAATAAACGAAGATCGTATGATAAAAAATACTATCCCTAAAACTATGATTTAATTTACTCGGTTACCTACAAAAAACGTAAAATAATTCCGATCAATGTAAAAAACCGACCTTGACTGTCTGTTGTGATAAAAATATAATTAAAAAACGATTTATCTAGTACACAGATATTGAATGATTGTACAATAAATTAGCTTTATCATTTACTAGCTTCTGTCCACGACTTCGTCCGCGATCCGCGTAATTTTTTTAACCCCCTTTAAATAGGCTATTCTACTACTGCTGGAAAATAGTTTTATATTATTAGTTATTGCATAAAATGCAACCCATTTTAATATTTCCTGAAGATCTGTGGTACCTATATACAGAGAAAATCAATGTTAAAGTTTGAATTGAAAAATTTCGCGCCAAAATGCAATTTTTGCTATGACGCCTGGTTGCCCTGACAGATGACGTCACACATAAGTAAACAACAAACTGTTGAAACAGTTGAAATTTATTGCATATATAGTGGTTTATAAGTTGTGTGTTGTACCAAAATGTACAAGTACATCGATAAAGACTCCGGAAAAACTAAAAAACACAAAAAAAAAACACAATTTTTTTCTCCATTTTATGCACAGAACTTTAAATAAACAAAACTGTAATAGGACGGCTGGGAAATAACGTAAATAACACGTAGATCGCACGATAAATATAAAGAAAAACAGAAAGCATGCACTGAAACTAATGTTTACTTCTGTGTGACGTCATCAAAGTTGCAAACAATCACAGAGCGTTTTCAAACACGTGATTAAACCACAAAAAAAATATATTTATGTTTTTTATACAGAAAATGACCTTATTTTTTCAGAACATCAATAAAATATGCTTTTTACATTACATTTTATTAGAGTGACAACAAATTGTTCCATATTTTAAACACAGTCAAAATGCCTATTACGGTTCTACAAATTCTGCTCTCGTGTGCCGTAGCGTGATATTATATTTATATAGCCTTTACTATTCCTCATGAATCCGTCTTTAGGGTACCGTACCAGAAGGGTGTTAACGACCCTATTACTAAGCTTTCGCTATCCGTCCTTCCGTCAATCCGTCTATCAGCGGGTGTATCTCATAAACCGTAATAGCTAGAAAGTTGAAATTTTCACAGAATGTGTATTTCTATTGCCGCTATACCTACCAATAAATAAATAAAAGTTAAAAATGAAAGGTTGTTCTCATAGAAGAGACCTGTTTTTTTTTTTGCGTTTTTATTTCGAATCTAGTAAGGAACCCTTCGTGTGCAAGTCCGACTCACATTTGGCCGGTTTTCTTAATTTTTCCATTCCGATTGGAGTCTCAAGACATTAGCGCGTTTAAACTAACAAAACAAAAAAGCGTTAGGTATTATTTGTATATTAGTATAGATTGACTATGTGTGCGATTGTGTTTTACTTTATTTATCTTTACCCCAATTACTCCGTCAAGTGTGGTACGATATATTGACATCACCATCGGGTGACGTCAGTATAGTGGTTACGTCATACATACGCGCCACATAAAGGCTGTAAAAAGTTAATGTTTCTCCCGACATGGCGATCATTTGTTTTGTTCTGGACCATACCTGGGAAACTTCTGGTTACGGAGATATTGAATGTCAAAGTAGCAATATTTTTTTACATATTTTTACAAAACAAGTTTGAAAATGATCTAATTAAACTTTAAATACGGCCCTGTACGGTTACAATATTATTTTTTTTGAAAAAGCCCGCCTTACCATTCCCTCCTACTGCAACTTCTGAAAGCCAGAATCAACAGTAGAGACCGCCAGAAAAGTGCCGAGGCAATGAAGCTCGACGATTCTACTGTCTTGAATCCCTCAACGAAATTCATCAGAAAAGAATAGCGGAGAAGTAAGAAAAAAAGGTTATTATAGTCCCATAAACCCCACCACCTCAACCATCATCCATCATCATCATCATCACCTTTGGTTGACTGGTAGCTAATGCACAATATTTAACGATCCTTACATTGCGCTGTACTCTGATTCTCTTAAACAGTAATTCTCCACACCAAGAATAAAAAATCCCGTGCAATATTTTTTGCTCAGTGTCATATTTTGCTGGGCAGTATTATACGTAGTTTTCGGCTATGTGGTGTGTGTTTTTACGGGGCTATGTAAAAAGTGAGACACTCCTTCACCAGAAATGCTGAAATCTTTAAACGCAACCTTGACCATTTTGAGGAAGGAAATTAGTTGTTTCTTACTTGTAGGGTCCGCTTTTCATTAGGTAAGATAGAAAATATCGTTTCAGCAGTCCTACCACAAACTCTTATCGCGATCCAAATTAGGACCTAAACTGAACTGTTCCGCAAATTCGTACCATGACGTCAATATAACGATGTAACAATATAACGAATAAAGGCCATTCCATCTGACAGCGATTTTCTTCTTTCGATTTTTGAAATTTAGTACTATGACGTCCTCATAGCAGTTCAACTCAAACCACAGCTCAAACGCTCTACTGTAAATTAATTTAAATTTACTATTTCTCTATCCTAAATTATTTCAACGGTTCAAATAACGCTGAGCGAATTGGACGTTATGGTACGAATTTGAGCGATGCAGTTTAAGAAACTCAACTGAAATGAACTTTTGAATCGTTTTTAATTAGATCGTAGTACGCCCACAGGGCCCTTTGCTGGGTCGCGGGACGTCTTAACAGGATACCGTGGCCCCGGAACGCAAAGGGCAACAGAAGGAACAGGTTTTTGTTCAATTGGTTTCGACTATCGCTAGTATATTACCAATGGTAATCTCTTAGGTATTAATGAGAGCTGTGTGGATTAGATAGATGCATCCATATTGCCTTTTGCGGCCTGACTCACGCATTTAGATAACAAATATTTATTACTCACAAAGTCATTTGCTATTATTGGTTCAGTGCAGGGACGGACTTGCGTCATAGAAAATCAAACGTCAGATTAATGCTGTATTTTGAATGAATTAATGATACCTTATTTGACAGAATATAAAATGTGGTGAGGTGTTAAACAATGTTGTAATTATATTCAACCTTTCGGTCGTACAAATATTAAATCTATATTTTAATTTTTAATATAAGAAAGAAAGAAAGAAAACAAATTTAGTCGGAACCAAACCAGCCCAATTGTAAAAAAAAAATTGTTTATGATAGCCAGATTCATGAGGAATACTAAAGGCTGTATAACATCACGCTACGACTCACGAGAGCAGAGCAGTAACTAAAGACGTAACAAAACAAGTGTGAGTAAAAAAGCAACTAGTATTCAATAAAAAAATGTAAGTAAGAAACATTGTCATTTTAAATTTAGAATAACAATGCATTTTTGATGAACCCTTTGTGCACAAATTACGAATAAAGTGTTACGATCATGAACCATTGTACAGCGTACGAGCGCAATGTCAGCTGGTAGGGTTTATCGCAGTTTACGGTCACAATACACTTACAATGTCATTAAAACTCGCCACATTACACATTATCGTCGCCTACGAGTTGTAACTAACGTCTGATTGCTATTTAGAAAATTCTTGATAAGGAAAAATGCGTGAAGATATCCAATAATCACCTAATTGACTCTTACAATTTGCACTAAAGATAAGGCGCAGATAGTATATTGTTTCCGTCACCCGACTAGCGAATTATCATTAACAGTTTATTTGATCATTGCTACATTATGTACTTTATCTGTCATTAGGGTTGCAACTCGTCTACATCTACATTTATATTAAAATAAAAAAGAAAGAAGGTAAGGTTTTTTGTACGTTTGCAACGAATTAGCTCAAAAACTACTCTACCGATTTATATTACTTATTATTTTACCATTAGAATACTTCATTATCACTGAGTAACATAGGCTATTTTTATATGGGATGGCAATCCGACACAACCGGGGAAAGATCAGGAGCAAGACCGCAGCGGTTTTACTTGCTTTCCGAGGCACGGGGGTGTCACACCACCAACTTCCGAACTCCGGGCTGCTACGGAGAAATTCCTAAATAATCTACTTCGATAAAAAAAAAGGTCACAACCCTATCTGTCATGATAACAAACTAGTCTAAACTCGTGCTTGTGATCGTGACATGCTTATATTAAATTAATCTCATATAATATAAATGTTCCTAGTTCGGCGTGCTGTGCTGGCGCTACTGCTGCAGAAGACTTCAAGCGGCGAAAGTATGAGGAGGAAACCCTCGGGTCGTGGGGTCCGTGGCCTTTTTAAAGAGTTGTCCAAAGTGTCCAAAGTGTGAGTTGTTGGTTGACACTTCCCGTGACCCAAGGGCTGTTACCTTGGCCAGAGGCTGTAAGCATTGCCATTCAACGTGGCAATGCCGCCAGTCTTTTGCGGAAGATGCGGAAGAATTTTTTTAATGCCATTTAGTATTAGTTTCCTTTTTATTCTGATTGCTTTTTGTTATCTCCTAAGTCATTGTTTAATGTTTCTTAAGATTTGTCAACACAGCCAATGTCAGCTGAGACCTATTTAATTAATGGAATTTCGACGAAATCCTTGAGTATGTAAATACAGTAATCTTTTTACTGTCGTCTGGGCAAACAAATAAAAATATTGAGAAAAATACAATTTACACATAATTGTTTTTTTTTTATCTAAAAATTGTGATTGTTTGGTCTATATTTGTTTATGTTCTGCTATTATTATAACTCTGTGTTTTTTGCTATCATTGCACTCACTCAACCCTGTCTCTACCGTTTTATTACATACAAAACGACGGGTTACATGTTATTTCTTTTAGTGTGATATTTTTCTTGTTCTGGGCTATACTTGGGAACTTTCAGTATATGAAATTCAAATTTTACAAACTCCTTTTACCGGTTTTGTTTTCGTAAACACAAAATTCTAGTTACGAACAAAACATACCACTCAAGGCCCGGCTGTCATACCCATATGACAGAACAAAAAATAATTCAATTCTGTCCCATTACTGGAAGTATGTAATTAAGGTACCAATAAGTTGCACAACAGTTTAATGGTGCGCAACATTCAAAAATTAATATAACTTTTTCCAGCCAGCATATTTGAATTGCAGAGTGCAATACTGGCACAAGACAACCTCATTCCGACTATACCAAAACTGTGAACGAAACCATAGCGCGATTCAGGAATCCGCACGGAAAGGGACAACGCCATCTATCGAGCTACGAGGAAAACTTTCACGCTCTCTTAGAGTTGAAATCTAAACACAGAGCATTGTTTATTTTTATTTTCAACCGACTTCAAAAAGGAGGAGGTTCTCAATTCGACGCGTATGTTTTTTTTTTTTTTTTTTTTTTGTATATTTGTTCTACGATTACTCCGCCAATTATGAATCGATTTGGATGATTTTTTTTTTGTTTGAAAGAGTATAGTTGCGAATAGGTCCCATAGGAATATTGTCATGATCTGATGATGAACTTTGGAGATATGGAACGGAACTCCTTATAAAATTACAGCAGAACCGCCGTAACAAGAAAAATTGCTTTGTTTATACGTGTAGTCGATGACTGACTAAAGGAAGTGGGGAAGGGGTACGCCAACCCCCTCCTACCACTTTCCAAAATTAAATATATCGTGTGAGGTATTGTTTGAAAGGGCTTTTTGTAAGGATTTCAAACATTAACACACAAGCACTAAAAAGTGAAAAATAAAAAGCTTTTTGACAAAAAAAGATCACCGCCTTCAAAAACCACAAAATAAAAAATAACTTTAGCTTGGAAGTCGGTGGCAATACCTACATAACAAGAAACAAAACCAAAGCCGCCGACTTCCAAGCTAAAGTTATTTTTTATTTTGTGGTTTTTGAAGGCGGTGATCTTTTTTTGTCTTTTAGTCGGGACAAGTCCTTACACTTTATTTTCAACTTGTAAAATTTGCAAGAAGACATTTCATGGCTCAAAATTCGCGTATGTACAATAAAATTGTGAAGATAACTTACATGAAATAAAAAAATAAATAGGTACCTAATAAGGCTTAAATAAAAAATAAAAAAAATGATCCAGACTCCTAGGCTGCTATTGCGAAATTCCTAATGGAAAAACCTAAGAACACCCGACCTGCGAATCGAACCCGAAGACTTCATTGTTTATGTAAACAATATATTATTTGAATATGTATAAGCAAAAGTATAGCGCTTATATACCTTTGTGTTGAAAGTACATAAAGGTAAATGTATTATTATCGCTCCCAAGGTCGTTATGTACTCGTATAAGTTCACATATTAAAGTGGATATAAAAACAATATTGTTTTATTAAATTAGTCATAACAATTTTAACCGACATCATAAAAGGAAGAGGTTATTTATTTGAGGTGTCCTTTTATATTCTTATACCTACTATTTAAGATGAATAGACATTTTTCTTATTAAATTATGATACCTTAATATTGTCAATAATTTGATGTGATATTCTTTTTGTCTTGGTTAACTAAGAATTAAATCGCAAATTTTCTTTAACCAACTTTAAAATTGATGAGGTTTACAATACGACGGCATCTTTTAAAAAAAAAATCCTAACACAATTGTACTTGAAGGGTTACGCAGAGGTGTACCCATTAGTACAAAGTCAAAGTCAAAAACATTTATTTCAATAAGACCACTACAGATTACAGGCACTTTTGAATTGTCAAGGAGTCTGTCAGTTAGTCCGAAAATTGAAGCTAGTTGCTCATTCCAAAACGGAGGTAGGCCTTTATGAAGAAGAACGAGCAAGAAACTCCACGGCACTCTTTTAAATTAGGTTTTTACACACCGACATTTCGCCAGTTATATTTAAGTCCCATGTAATAGGGGGCGAGCCTATTGCAGACTCCGAGGCTGCTACTGAGAAATTCTTGATGGAAATACCCAGTACCTAGTGTATCTACCACTGCCCGACCTGGGACACGAACCCAAAACCTCATGCTCAGCAATCGTGCTTTGAGACTAGACCATCGAGGCAGTCATAGCCGATGGATGATTTCAAATTTAATTTAATTTAAAAAGTAAAGTCCTCGTAGGTACTGATCATGGAATTTGGACCAATTACGCCATAGGCCATAGACTAGCGATATAGTCACCCACGACTAGTTGTTGCATTATTTATAACCAAGTCAGCGGTTCTCCTTGAAGTGCAACTAAACAACCAAACTTATTTCTCAATATCTTATATTTTCGATTATCTAACAAGTTATTCCATTTATTTTAAAACAATACACAACAATTAACCCAAATATAAAACCTATAGAGTAATCTATACATATAATAAAATCGTAGAGACGTCAAAACTGTACATTTAATATTTTTGAAAAAGAAAAAGTGCTTAGGGGTCTCTGAATGATACTTATGCCGAAAATATTTTTTTTTAAATTTTTGTCTGTTTGTCTGTTTGTTTGTTGGAGCATCACGCAAAAACTGTCGGATAGATTTTGTTCAAATTTTGAATGAATATTCCACAGTGGCCAAATTAGAACATAGGCTATAAATTATCACGCTATTTGCTTTGGGGGACTAGCAGACTACACCAGTTCACCAAAGGATTGTAAAAAATACGAAACAAAATGTAAAAATATTATAAATAGCTGCAGACTGATGTTCTAAAATAGTTATTATCACGCCATACCTTCAAGGAGCTAAGCAGTCAATTATGGAAAACTAGAACGGCTATTTCAAGTCATTTGTCATCAAAGTAAATTACCTAATAGTTCGACGACTGTCTTGCGAAACGGTGGGCGGAAGTTCGGTCCCCAATGTCAGCATTTCTTTTTGTATTTTTTCTAAATTTTTTTGAATGTTTTTTGATTGAATAATGAGATTTCCCAACAAAAAAATATATATATAAGTAGGAGTGCATGTTTCTACCACTACTTTTTGTATTTTTTCTATTTTTTTTTTTATGTCTTTTAATTGTATATTGAGATTTCCTAACAAAAAAATAAAATAAAAGTAAGAGTGCATGTTTCTACCACAACTTTGATTTGTTAACGTATTTTTTTAATTTTTATTCAGAAAATAATATCTATGGATAGTTACACAACACATAAATCAGCAGCTAATGAACTTTTGCCTGTTTGCACGACTGCAAAGCATGAGGTCTTGGGTTCGATTTCCAGGTCGGGCATAGTGTTATTGGATTCTTCCATCAGGAATTTCACAATAGCAACCTCGGAGTCTGGATTTGTGCCCAGTTGATGGCAATAGGCTCGCCACCTTTTACATGGGATTAAACTATACAACTATATAAATGTGTATAGGTAAGGATTATCGCATTATGGCTATTATTCTTAAACATTTTACTGCTGGATTGCTATAAAACGACACCAACGGTACATACAATACTGCAGTTAGGCATAAGTTATAAATTATCCTTTGAAATCAAAATTATTACGCTATAACTACAAGGAGCTACTCAACACACAAAAGTGACGGGCGGTCTATCTGCAAACATTTTAAGTATACAATATTTTATTACCGGGGCTTAGCTAAGTCAATCATGGCACAACAATACTGCCAAGTATACTACTGGAATACCTGCGGACGTATATTAGCGAGGAGTGGCGAGTGTATTTTTTTTACGCAGTAGTAGGTAATTAGTATTCCTTTCGTTGCGCTTCCGAATTATTTTATAAAAAGATCTTAGTGTAAGATGAGTGATTAGGTACTAAAAATATTACTTCTATTTCAATGGCTAAAAAGAAAGAATTTGGCAACAACCGGAAGTGCACCATAATCAACTAAAAAATCTGTTGCAGGAATTCTCCTGTCGGAGAATGTCTCACAGACTTCAAGCTTTCTGAGTACTTGATTTGATGAAGCGACTGTGATCGCAGGCAGAGTTTTTTTTCATATGCACCGTAAATGAAATACCTATATTCCACATGCTTTAAAATCAATTTCTAAATGGCATTACATTTTTTAGGTTACTTATTACCGCGGCTGTGCTGCAAGACATGATTCTTTCCATCTTAGCAATAGATTCGCCAACAGGACACTTAGTATTTCGTGGCGACGAAGTTACGTAGAGTATTAGAAGAACCCTAAGTACCCTGGTGTTATATTGGACAGAGCACCAACTTTTTATATACCTACATTGCCATAACACCAATCAAAAAATCATCTGCTACGACACCTTATTTCTACCAACTAGGGAGCAGCACCCGATGTTTTTCGCATAACTGTTACGTCTTTATGCTCCTTCTGATGGTGAATTTGCGTGTTCAGTGTGTCAATGACCAAAAAGCAATAGGTATCATCCTTAACGAGACGTGTAAAATTATATCGGGCATTGAACCACCTGTCATTCGAAGGTATCTATGAAGCATGCACAGATGAAACAAAATCAAGAATCCGCTTCCTTACATCCCCTCTATCAATATGCAGTAGCTCTGGGTAGATTGAAGAGTCGGAAGAGTTTTCTTAGATGCACACCGGCCATACCGGACCAGGTCGACACCCACCATCACACAACTTCCACCAAAAAGAGTTCAACCCCAGGAACACATGGCACTCTGTTGTGATCATTAGTGGCCTATATGGAAAGCGCTTAATGGACTGCGCACTCATGTAAGTCGCTGCAAACGACTTACATGAGTCACCAATTGAGGAGTTATAGATCCCACAGATACTCAGGGCAAGTGTGGTGTTCCTTTTATATGATGGCCCACTTACTACAGCGCCCGCAGAACACCTGGGCACAACTGGGCCAGAAAAATATTGCAAAAAATCGGCCAAGTGCAAGTCGGACTCGCACACGAAGGGTTCCGTTACACCATACAATATTTAACACAACAGAAAAAAACGTTATATAAAAAGGTTAATATCGTATAAAAAGTAATTATTATGTCTACATGGCATTGCTTCTTGCTTTCATGATTCTAGGTCAACGGGAAGTTCCCTTTATATTTGGTTTTGATTTCCTAGCGAGGGTCAGAATATGCGCCATAAACGACCTTATCTTTAGTTTGTGTTGACTTAGAAGTTTAATTTTTTCACTGCTCTGAGGGATTGCAGACCAAAGTATTTTCTTTTTTGGGTAGTAAAAATCATCATATGAGTCCTTTTGCCCTGGGTGGGGCGGAAGGGACTGTTAGACTTTTACTGACTAAAAAACCACTCTGTTCGAAGGAACGCAAAGAGCAACAGAAATGTTGCTCTTTGCGATCGGGGGCCACGGTATCCTGTTAAGACTTCCCGCGACTCCGGTAGGCGTTTGGCCCTGTCGGGGCCCCGTCCCTGTGCTGACAGCTCTTTGAAACGCACGTAGAACTAAATGCGCTGTTGACCCGGGCCTGGTCCTTGATTGGACGACGAGTTACCCATCACTGGCCGTCCGCAAGCCTGCGCCTACGGTAGCCGGATGACGTCTCGCAACGTCCGACGCCCTGGGGGTCTCCCGCAGTGTTCCGCCTCCTTCTTCACTAGCATTACTGCTTCGCAGAAGGAGGTTACTGCGTCCCATTCCCTTTCGCTCCGGAGCATGGCCTGAACCAGGGCTCGGACGCGAGAGGAAACGGCGGGGCAGACTTACACCGTATGCTCTACCGTGTCTTCCGGGCGGTCCACACAGTGGTGACACCCGGGCGTTTTCTTCCGCTGATTCCAACACAGGAACTTCCCGAAACAACCGCGTCCGGTGAGGACCTGCGTCAGGCGAATGGTGCAGCCACTCCAGCCAATCCTCAAAGAGGGGTCTTACCGCTGCGATTGCGGCGCGCCCGAGACCTGAGTATTTGATTTTAATTTTAGCTTGATACCTCCACGCGTTCCTTTGACAAGGGTCTTTACAGACAGACAGACGGACAACAAAGTGATCCTATAAGGGTTCCGTATTTGCCGACTGAGGTATGGAACCCTAAAAAAGATAATATCTAAAATCATCGATGAATCGTGATTTAAAACGGTAAAACTTTGCTTAGACTTTAAATAAGCCTATGTTTACAGGGTTTTGCTTATACTTTCTTTCAAAAACACGAAAGTCAGATTCTGATTTCAGTTGCTCTATCGAATCTAATATCCAAATAATCGAAGCTACAATGTGAGGTACAATATTAAAACAGTAGCTATTGAACTTGCGTTTCAATGGTTTGGGATCAAAAAATAAGTCAATTTTGATACCACTCCATAATATTTTGGAAAGAGGTAATCTAAATTTACCTTAAATAAATATACAAAAGCGAAAGTTCACTCACTCATCACGAAATATCGAAAATTTCGCAAAATAAAGTACCCATTTCCCAAAGAGTAGGTATGAAACGGGGGTCCAAAGTTTGTATGGCGTTATCAACTTTGACGCGGACGAAGTCGCGGGCAGAAGCTAGTAATTATAATATATGTACAATTTATAAAAAAGACAGAAAGGGGAAACCTCATATTATTATGTCATCAAAAAATTCGTCCGCGTCGCTGTCAATGGGGCAAGTGCCCAAAAGGCTGACAGCATTGCCACGTTGTTTGGCAAAAAAAAGGGTTTGGCCTAAGAAAAGGCCAGCCCTCTGGTCATCTGAAGTGATTTGATGTCAAACCTTGGCGGAGTTAGTTCCTTTATGTATTTTTTAAGGATTTTAGGTACTTCTTTTGTCCTTATCTCAATTCATTTTCATTCATCTCTGTGTTGCGTAATCTTGTTGTTTTTTTTTCTTTGTACTTTGCCCCTTAGGAATTTCTCTTGCAGCGTGGGTGCGTTTACAAACATTGACAGTGGAATGGTTTAATGAGCAACGCGTTCTTCTCAATACGAAACTACCTTTTGGAATGGGCAACTAGATTCAATATTATAATTTTTCTTTCTCTTGTAAATGACGTTCAAAAGTGCCCTTTAATGGTCTAATTGAAATAAATGATTTGACTTTGACTTTGTGAACGCGCCACATGGTAAACTTTATAGGAGACGAGTTTAAAGATCTATTCTTATACATTTTTATTTTTTAAATTCATTTGATTGTTTTCACATATTTTATAGAAGCAATTGATAATAGTGTCCGTGGAGTTTCGTGCTCGATCATCTCCATAGAGATCTTCCCTTCGCTTTGGGACGATCAACTAGCTTCACTGACTAACTGACCGACTTCTTGAAAACTCAAAAGTGCCTGTAAATGGACTAATCGAAATAAATGCTTTGACTTTGACTACTAAACGCATCTAGCCAAAAGCAACGTTTTGCATTCCTTAATTATTATTCTTCATTTTCAATAACAATTTCCAAGTAATAACCTAGTTAGTTTAGATAGCTGTTCCGGTGTACCGATATGAATATATACACAATAACAAATACACACAGACCCGGAACAACTATCTGTTGTGTTTAGCACCTATTGTTTTTTAGTTTGTTAGTCAAGCATGTTTGACAGGAGGCTCTAAGTAATGACCTATTTATTATACGTAGCTTTACAACAAGTAACATATATTTAAAAATATTTTTTTTTTAAAACAATCTTTTATATTGCATTGTCATGCAATGTAATAAAAATTTCAGCTCAATCGAATGCCGGGAAGTGTATAAAAGACTTGGAAGATATAAATGGCACTTTGCTGCTCCATAATCAGACCAGCTCTGTGACATCATTATATTGCGTCGTCATGCAAATTGCACATTTACACAAAATTTCAGATCAATCGAACAACGGAAGGTGGCCCAAATTAAACTTGTAAGATTTGAGCCACAGACACCGGGACAGGTGAAAGTAAATAAAAGCTTGTAGAAACGCTGAAAGTAGGTACCTATAATGTCTTGACAGAAGAATATTAGGTATTTTTATTTTATACTGTATGGCATAAAATACAACGGCCGACTTAATGCCTTAGACTGTTTCTACCAGTCAACCAAAAGGTATAGTAATATAAAGTTAAAAAGCATTTTATTTGTTTGTTTGTTTAAACGCGCTAATCTAGATAACTTTTAGTCGGATCGAAAAAAAATATTTTTTAAGATACCTAGATTCATAAAGCATGTTATAGATGAATCATAAATTATACAGGGTAATTGAATATATACCCGAAACCTTAAAAGAGGTCATTGTACTCATCGTTATGAACAACTTTTACTATGGGACCAAACCTGAAATCATGAAAAAAAAACCAGCTGATCTATACATTAAGATCTTGTTATGTAGTATTTTTGTAGGGAACAGCTGATATTTTTTTTCATGATTTGAGGGTTGGTCTCATAGTAAAAGTTGTTCATAATGATGAGTAGAATGACCCCTTTTAAGTTTTCGGGTATATTTTCAATTACCCTGTATAACATCACGTTAGCGGATTAGTAACCAAAGACTAACTTAACGCGGGCGAAATCATCCAGGCAGTCGAAGTCGCGGGCAGAAGCTAGTAGTGTAATAAACTAAGTGCAATGAAGTGTCTCGTGTAGTGACAGGTTGGTTCTCACCACATTTCGACCCATTAACCCATTAGCCGTTTCCCGCAATTACTTATGTCTAACAATTTGCGTGGGGCGACCAGTGAAGTAAACTTCGTACTTCTATGTCAACCTATAGGTACGTATATAGTATTCAAGAAATGAAGTCTATAAATCTAGTATACATCTATATACTTATTTAACATAACATAACATCACGCCTGTAATCCCCGAAGGGTTAGGCAGAGGTGTACCCATTATAGTACACCCACGCTTCGCCAGTTATGTTTTCAACCGACTTCAAAAAGGAGGAGGTTCTCAATTCGACGCGTATGTTTTTTTTTTTTTTTTTTTTGTGTGTTTGTTCAACGATTACTCCGCCAATTACGAATCGATTTGGATGATTCTTTTTTTGTTTGAAAGGGTATAGTCGCGAATAGGTCCCATAGGAATATTGTCATGATCTGATGATGAACTTTGGAGATATGGAACGGAACTCCTTGTAAAATCACAGCAGAACCGCCGTAACAAGAAAAATTGCTTTGTTTATACGTGTAGTCGATGACTGACTAAAGGAAGTGGGGAGGGGGTACGTCAACCCCCCTCCTACCACTTTCCAAAATTAAATATATCGTGTGTGGTATTGTTTGAAAGGACTTTATGTAAGGATTTTAAACATTAACAAACAAGCACTAAAAAAAGAAAAATAAAAAGCTTTTTTACAAAAAAATATCACCGCCTTCAAAAATCACAAAATAAAAATAAGTTTAGCTTGGAAGTCGGTGGCAATACCTACATAACAAGAAACAAAACCAAAGCCGCCGACTTCCAAGCTAAACTTATTTTTATTTTGTGATTTTTGAAGGCGGTGATATTTTTTTGTAAAAAAGCTTTTTTTAGTTCCATGTAATAGGGGGCGAGCCTATTGCTATCAACCGCGCATAAATTCAGAACTCCGAGGCTGCTACTGAGAAATTCCTGATGGAAAAACCGAATAACACTTCACAGTTTTTTTTATATAAAATTTAAGGGTCTGTTTGTAATGTCAAACTCAACAACACTCTTTACCCGACCTGGGAATCAAACCCACGCTCAGCAGTCTTACTTAAGACTAACGGGGCAGACAGCTTCTTAAATAAAAAATAATTATAAATTGTACCGGCTCTTCTCCGAAATGGCTGGACAGACTTGCACGGCACTTTATTGGCAGATAGCTAATATAATGAGTATTCAGGTTACCTATTTTATTTCGGGAAAAGGATTAAGGTTAAACCGTGATATCTGACATTCACGTAGACGGAGTCGCGGGCATAAGCTAGCTATTAATAAACAAAGAACGTGCAAGTGAAGCAGAAGATCGCAGTATCCTTGAAACCGTGAAAGTCATTTCACGAAATTGGAACATTTATTGCCCTCGTGCCAGAGTGCAACGACACTGCATATTGTGACGTTTTTGCGATCCATGAATAGCGTAAATTAGCTTATTTTTGTTATCTGGCTTGCATCCTGCGTTCAGCATAAAATAATACGTCAGTCAGTATGTTATTTTATTTTTTAAACAAGGGTTTTCTTTGTTTTGCGTGCTTTTCGTGTGTGACTAACTGCATCGACATATACGCAGCATTGTAATTATACTCAGGGCCGGCCTTAACTGTTTAGGGGACCCGGGCGACTGCTTCGTTTAACGCCCTTTATTATTTTATATTAAGTATAATAAAAAAACACTTATTTTGATTTTTTGACCTGTTTATCGATAGACGTAAATCGATTTACGTCTTTGGTTACTACTCCGCTCCCGTGGATGGATCGTAGCGCGATTTTATATAGCCTATATTGTTCTTCATGGCATATACAAAAAGATTTTTTCTTAATTCGGCTGGCAGTTCAAGAGATTGGTGCGTTTAAACAAATAAACAAAAGCTCTTTTGCTTTAAATGATTATAGTATAGATTTATATTTTATTAAATTTGTTTGAATAAACGAAATCCATGCGCTGGCTTGCGCAGCGGCCCTTAGGCCCCGGTGTCCATTGCAGCGGCCCAGATCGCCTCCCTAAAGCCGGCTCTGAATACTGCACGATGCATCGTGTGGACGATGACACCGAAACGGGTTGTACTACATCAACCTGACACTCACAGTTGCAAGCAGGCATAAAATAAAATTTCTCCGAATTTAATTTCGTTACTACCATGTACTTTTTTGTTGTAATTGCATGATTTACGACACCCACTGCGCACTGCACTTCTTCGAATTTGAAACACGAAGCTTGGGAGTTTATTATTTTTCGATTGTTAATTTATTACATCTCCGATTTAATGCAAGATGAATGATGCCTTTTATATACGTTTTAATTTTTTTGTTATTGTGCCAGGAATTTTTAGTGCACAGAAAGGATGAGTAGGTACTTAATCTATGCTAATACAATAACGCTGAAGTTTTTTGTTTTTTTGTTTAAACACGTTTATCTCTGAAACATTCAGTCGGACTGAAAAAAAAAATGTTTGTATATGATAGCCAGATTCATGAGGAATAGTATAGGCTACATAACATCGCGCTACGACGTACGGGAGCGGAGCAGTAACCAAGGACGTAACGTATATAAAAATAAATAAGCGTAAAAAGTCAAAGGAGCCGTTGAAATCATTTTTTATTGACGTTTGAAGTTAAAAAGCATTGAATAACGTTAAACCTATTTACAGCAAGGTTACTTATTTAACGTTCTAGTCACGTACTCTCGAGGTATCACAGCTGGGCAAACTATAGAAAGGTACACAATAACACTAACTTACGAGTTTATCTATTTTTAGATCTTTATAAATAAAAATCAATTGCCACATGTATGAGAGATCATCACTTGAGTACGAGTGCGAGTGTGATTTTTATATAAAAAATTCAATGAAAATGTGATATTTAGTAAATGCACTGCAATCGGGGTGGGTCGCAGATAAAATAATTACCTACATAATATTTATCATACAAGCAACGACCGACTCCTTGACAATTCAAAAGTGCCTGTAATTGGTCTAATTGAAATAAATGTTATGACTTAGGGGGCGAGCCTATTGCCATCAACCAGGTACAAATCCAGACTCCGTGACTGCCATTGAGACATTCCTAAAGGCAAAATCCAATAACACTGCCGGACCTGGGGCTGATTTTTATTATACAAATCGGTACGATATATTATAAAAAATAGCTAAGTAACACAAAAACCTCAATTTATTCAATCCAATAACTTTATAACTTACGCATCTTTTATTCAAAAGAAAATAACAATAAAATAAAGTAATGATAAAATGACACATTCTCAAAATATTCTTGTTCTACATTGTTGCCAAGTAATTAGTATAAAAGATCGATACCTAGTGAGTGCGTAACAATTACGATAAATTAGGCCGATAAGAAACGCGGATGATAACTAAGTGATGATAGCGCAGTTGTTAGGGGTATCAGACTCGTGAGACAATCGTGTCGCGTGTGACTGTAGTGAATAAAATTCGCAAGAAATTATGACATTAATTTTATTTTATGTCATTTCTTTTTGTTTTTTCCTGTACCCTCAGGTTCGAAATTCGAGCTACAAGAATATCATCCTGATAAACATACTGGTATTTTTATCTTGTTGGATGCTTAACCAAAAATAAGGAAACTGATTAAAAAAAAAAGAAATTTGTTTTGGGGACCTATAATCTGGATCTGAGTTCTTCCGTAACAAATTGTAAAGTGAACTTACTACTTATTATTCTAATCAAAGTTTTCAAGCATTACCCTACTGGTACCGATTATCTTTTCAAATAAAATGTTATGTTGCTTCTTTAGTGTTTACTTTGCTAAAAACCTACCCTCAACGAGGTCAGGCCCCTAAACCCTCCCAAACGGCAGTCCTTGATCCGCCCCTGAGTATATTGATTTTATTTTTGATGTGAAAGATCATTGTTTATGGTACCGCGTAATATAGGTAGCAGGACAAGGATCGTGGTGGCATTTAAAGTTAATTAATAACATTTAAAATTTGTTTTAGTAAAAATACGAAAAATAAAAAAAATAAAATTTCGTTTTTTTTCAAGAAAAATAGTTTTGACCTCTGACCTGTTAATGAGGAAAGCGAGTGAGTTTAGGCTTCGTTCAGTATATTTTTACACCCTTTATGTAAACAAGCGGGTATGTAATATATATTTAACGAGCGACACAATTAGTGAGATTAATGACGTTTATAGTAATCTGAGTGACTATATACATATATGGTTTGGGTAATGGTCATTCCTGGAACTTGATAGCCTTTTTTTTTGACGATCAACAACCAAAATCTGCATAAATGACTCATTGGTTTTTTTGCCCTATTTCATTTATTTGTAGGTTTCCTATTTTCTTTTCCTCTTCATAAATTTGCATAATTTTGATCCTTTGGACTAGTACTCTAGATGGAGGATGATAGACTTATTTATTGACACAATTTTAAACTATTATATATAGAATATAGTATCTATCTATTTTCTATCTATCTAAATATCATCGAAAGGTCATACACTAACTCATACACAAAATATCGCAAACCGCTTGACGCGTAATGGTGACAATTAGCAGGGTGGTATTTAATAGACGTCCGCTGAGAACGGATTTTCCAAAATCGACCCCTAACGGGGTGAAACGGGGTTACGACATTAATTACGCGGACGAAGTCGCGGGCAAAAGCTAGTTTATTATATGACATTCAAAACTTATGCACCTGTTTTTGAAAACATAACTGCTTACGACACAAATACAGTAAAAACAAATAAGAAACGATTGTGTAATACACAGTAAATAATCTTGCGACGCTTACAGATGCAGGTGGCGTGTCGCTGTGAGTGAGAATTGTCCCGATTTGAATATTTATCAACAACATTACTTCCCATGCACGCATGCGCGTGGACGGTGCAGTCTATAAACTGTGCGCTTCGAGCCACTCCCACGCATAACCTTGACTCGTATCAACTAAATAATATTGTTTGTTTTAGTTTTCTGTTAACCTGTACCAATCAGAGCGATAGAAAAATAATAACCGGTTATTATCAACTTTTACCGGTTTATGTCATAAAAACAAACTGTGCAGGACATTTTTGAAGTGACTTTTTTAGTGTTTTAGTGACTTATTTTGCCGCGTTGGGCGAGTTTTTTTTTTTTAAGGATGGAAAATTATCAAATGACTCTTTCCGCTCTGAGCGGAGCGGGAGGAAGTGTCAGACTTTTACTGACTAAAACCTATTCGTGTTCCTTCTAGTGCCCTTTGCGTTCCAGGGCCGCGGTAACTCTTTCGAACAAATTCCCCTGGCAGGCACTGGTCCTAGCGGGCCCCGTCTTCTGGGCTGAATCACCGACATGCATGCAAACTACCAAATTTTTAAAAACCACTGTTATTTATTCTAAACTTTTAGTTTTCATTTCCTCCTAAGATTTGCAAAGCATTTTTTTAAGCCATGAATCCTTGATCCCATGAGCCTTGTAAAACTATTATATTATAGTGCCATATTTTCTGTTTTCATTGCAGCCCAGACGATTCTATCAATTGGTCAAATTTTAATATGTCTTCCGTTTGGCAATTTGCTGAAAGCTTGTGGCCTGTTTGTCACCTATAGGTGTGTTTATTTGATCTAGTTGGCAGACTTTACCTCGTAAACTGAAGAAATAAACAGACAACTGTTATGATTGAGTTAGGTACGTTATAAAAAACTGCGAAACGATTTAATAACCGTTATTTGACAGGAGCTGTCTAAAGTCCATCTTTTAATGTTTTGTTGTTCGAAATTTTGGCCCTTTATTTGCGTTGTCAGATTATCTTTTTCGGGCAAACCGGGAATTTGAGATAGTTCAAGTAAAAAAAAATCGGGATTCAGTCTAAGAAAGCGGGAGATAATAAAAACACTAAACTAAGAAATTAACTGTTTTCTATCTTAGATCTTTGTTTACAAAACTTTACAAAGTCGCTGAATAGAAAGTATTAGTCTTTGTCTTTTCATGTGGTTCAAAGTTTACAACCCGTATCTACCTACTAAATTTCATCAAAATCGTTTCAATGGATGAAACTCAGTACACGAAAACACTTAATTTCTGCTGCACATACATACATAAACTCGCGCTTTTTTTCCATGGGGTAAGCAGAAACTACAGAACGCTACCTGCTACGATCCTTACATACTCCTTTCGCCTCATCTACGTTCATACAAGCTCGTCGGTTACGAGTACTCCGCACCTGACCTTTCTGAATTTCTGCTACACTGTCGAAAAATAACAAAAAGTGGAATAGAAAATGAAAAACAATTTCCTCAAGCCGCATTATCATTAATTTGTAAAGGATTGATTGCATGTTGCATCTCATCAAAACCACGTGTCGTTGGTTTTTTTCCAAGCCATCCAAATTTAGTTAAAAATAGTTTAAATTACATCCCTTTAAGTCACAGGCTAGCGATATATTTACATAATTGAGCACGTCTGGGGTCCTATAACACAAACATTGTCTATTGTTGGAATTCTATTCCGTCGCGATGGTATGTGACGTCATACTGAGCAAGCGCGGCGGCAACACACAATGTAGGGCTTCACATTGTTATTTTCTTTCTAAGCTATGAGCGTTTACGTTGTACGGCATTTCATATTTAGACTTTCAAGTCCTTATTTTTCGAAACGAATAAACTGAATTAAACGAAACTTTCTACGCATAAGCAAGATACATAGGTCTGAAAAGTTATCAGAGAACTTTCGAAAAATTGTGTTACCTACAGCTAAATCGATTTTAAGTTTTTCATAGGAATAGAGATTTCCAATTAACTTTTATTAAACAAGACATTTCGAAAATTTTCTCTGATGATTATTTTTAGACCTATGAGGTTCTGAGACTGTAAGGCGTACGAGAGGCCAAAGACAACTCGCAAAGGACCCAGTAACGTTCGATGAAATGGGACACCAACATACGATTATCCTTTTTGCACCCAAGGGCAACCCACGTTTGGTGCAGGACTATTCCAGTATTTTATTTTTATCGGGTCTGGATATTTGTATACATATACTTGTACAAATTTCTTTCATTTTGATATATCAATTTCGTTAAAAATGTGATTTTATTAACACAATTTATTTCGTATTTTTTTTTATATGGATGTGTTTCTTTATTTATTTAAGTACATACAATATTTACAGACTTAGGTAGTAAATAAGATAACCTATAAAAATTGTGAAAAAAAAAATACGAAAACAAAATGGCAATAAAAATTAAATTACTATTTCACTTTTCTTTTGTCACCATTGTGTTACCGACACTCCTTTCCTCGAGACGCACATCTGGTACAGACGTGGACAGAGGACTACTATACTAAGATTATAACATAGTTTGTAAATACTAAGTATATTAAATAAAGGAACTTGGGTAAATAAAGCGTGTCACATAATATTTGCATCACAGATGCAGCACGTTTATGATACGTTACTCATGATAATGTGGGTAAATATTTTAAAATGGTGATTATTCTTGATACTTGAGATTTTAAAGTTAAATATTTAAATTTAACAAAGAAAAATAAAAACAATGGCTTTGTTTTATTTTAGTCAAACATAGGGCAGTATTTAACTAAAAACCATTAATTATTAATAATAATTTTATTAGTCTATAATAAGAAGTAATTATTGTTAATTTGTTATTAATTATTGGTGGCCTATTGTGTTCATAATTGTCTCCTGCCGTTAAAACACAGTAAACGAGAATATTTTATTGAAAATTGTAGTCACGAAACCGTTAAAACGCGTCGTAGCTACTATTGCAAATAATATTCTAAAATAACAACGGTACATTTCCTAAAACTTGTGTATCAATAAATATAAATTTTAATACAAATTACCTTATTCCAAGGATTATTTAAATTTCACGATACCACGAGGTGATCACTGTTTACACAAATGCACGAACACGTCAGTGTCTGGTCACCACTACTATCAAACTGGCGTATCAACCGCACTATCCACTGTAGATACGTCTCAAGCTAATCTTACAGAACGATAAATTGTTTTGATAACAAACAAAAAAAAAACATTTTTTTAGAAAAAAATACGACAAGTGAAAAATAACTTAATTTTTTTTAGTGTACCGACTTCCAAAACTATAATTAACTAAAATCGATTAATAAATAACTAAGTTCTGAGGCAAAAAACAAAAAAAAATACAACCGAATTAAGAACATACTCTTTTTGATGTCGTTAAACAAAAACAACACTCGATGTTTATTTACATCTTGTAATGATGTAAATAACAGAATATTAATTAATTAGTTTTACGAACAACTAATTTGGTTCAGTGAAGTGGTAACTATATTCAATTAAGTAATGACATGATAAGTTTACATAAGTAATTAGGTTAGCACATAAGTGCGTGTCGCGTTGCTGATTAAATGGAAAGTACTTCTTGTAATGAATAGCTTCGTTTTATTTAAATAACATGAGAAGAACACGTTCAATTATTTATTTAATTTGTATAAACCGTTACAATGTAGCTTTTATAGTGGTGGCTGCGTCTAATAATGAATCTAGATAATTACTAATGATTAACTGTATTTTACATAACTATTAATTAAGTATCCAATTTATAAAAAAGTTAAAGTAGTTCTTAAAAAAATAAAATCATTACTTACTAGCTTCTGCCCGCGACTTCGTCCGCGTCAAAGTTGATAACGCCATACAAACTTTGGACCCCCGTTTCATACCTACTCTTTGGGAAATGGGTACTTTATTTTGCGAAATTTTCGATATTTCGTGATGAGTGAGTGAACTTTCGCTTTTGTATATTTATTTAAGGTAAATTTAGATTACCTCTTTCCAAAATATTATGGAGTGGTATCAAAATTGACTTATTTTTTGATCCCAAACCATTGAAACGCAAGTTCAATAGCTACTGTTTTAATATTGTACCTCACATTGTAGCTTCGATTATTTGGATATTAGATTCGATAGAGCAACTGAAATCAGAATCTGACTTTCGTGTTTTTGAAAGAAAGTATAAGCAAAACCCTGTAAACATAGGCTTATTTAAAGTCTAAGCAAAGTTTTACCGTTTTAAATCACGATTCATCGATGATTTTAGATATTATCTTTTTTAGGGTTCCATACCTCAGTCGGCAAATACGGAACCCTTATAGGATCACTTTGTTGTCCGTCTGTCTGTCTGTAAAGACCCTTGTCAAAGGAACGCGTGGAGGTATCAAGCTAAAATTAAAATCAAATACTCAGGTCTCGGGCGCGCCGCAATCGCAGCGGTAAGACCCCTCTTTGAGGATTGGCTGGAGTGGCTGCACCATTCGCCTGACGCAGGTCCTCACCGGACGCGGTTGTTTCGGGAAGTTCCTGTGTTGGAATCAGCGGAAGAAAACGCCCGGGTGTCACCACTGTGTGGACCGCCCGGAAGACACGGTAGAGCATACGGTGTAAGTCTGCCCCGCCGTTTCCTCTCGCGTCCGAGCCCTGGTTCAGGCCATGCTCCGGAGCGAAAGGGAATGGGACGCAGTAACCTCCTTCTGCGAAGCAGTAATGCTAGTGAAGAAGGAGGCGGAACACTGCGGGAGACCCCCAGGGCGTCGGACGTTGCGAGACGTCATCCGGCTACCGTAGGCGCAGGCTTGCGGACGGCCAGTGATGGGTAACTCGTCGTCCAATCAAGGACCAGGCCCGGGTCAACAGCGCATTTAGTTCTACGTGCGTTTCAAAGAGCTGTCAGCACAGGGACGGGGCCCCGACAGGGCCAAACGCCTACCGGAGTCGCGGGAAGTCTTAACAGGATACCGTGGCCCCCGATCGCAAAGAGCAACATTTCTGTTGCTCTTTGCGTTCCTTCGAACAGAGTGGTTTTTTAGTCAGTAAAAGTCTAACAGTCCCTTCCGCCCCACCCAGGGCAAAAGGACTCATATGATGATTTTTACTACCCAAAAAAGAAAATACTTTGGTCTGCAATCCCTCAGAGCAGTGAAAAAATTAAACTTCTAAGTCAACACAAACTAAAGATAAGGTCGTTTATGGCGCATATTCTGACCCTCGCTAGGAAATCAAAACCAAATATAAAGGGAACTTCCCGTTGACCTAGAATCATGAAAGCAAGAAGCAATGCCATGTAGACATAATAATTACTTTTTATACGATATTAACCTTTTTATATAACGTTTTTTTCTGTTGTGTTAAATATTGTATGGTGTAACGGAACCCTTCGTGTGCGAGTCCGACTTGCACTTGGCCGATTTTTTGCAATATTTTTCTGGCCCAGTTGTGCCCAGGTGTTCTGCGGGCGCTGTAGTAAGTGGGCCATCATATAAAAGGAACACCACACTTGCCCTGAGTATCTGTGGGATCTATAACTCCTCAATTGGTGACTCATGTAAGTCGTTTGCAGCGACTTACATGAGTGCGCAGTCCATTAAGCGCTTTCCATATAGGCCACTAATGATCACAACAGAGTGCCATGTGTTCCTGGGGTTGAACTCTTTTTGGTGGAAGTTGTGTGATGGTGGGTGTCGACCTGGTCCGGTATGGCCGGTGTGCATCTAAGAAAACTCTTCCGACTCTTCAATCTACCCAGAGCTACTGCATATTGATAGAGGGGATGTAAGGAAGCGGATTCTTGATTTTGTTTCATCTGTGCATGCTTCATAGATACCTTCGAATGACAGGTGGTTCAATGCCCGATATAATTTTACACGTCTCGTTAAGGATGATACCTATTGCTTTTTGGTCATTGACACACTGAACACGCAAATTCACCATCAGAAGGAGCATAAAGACGTAACAGTTATGCGAAAAACATCGGGTGCTGCTCCCTAGTTGGTAGAAATAAGGTGTCGTAGCAGATGATTTTTTGATTGGTGTTATGGCAATGTAGGTATATAAAAAGTTGGTGCTCTGTCCAATATAACACCAGGGTACTTAGGGTTCTTCTAATACTCTACGTAACTTCGTCGCCACGAAATACTAAGTGTCCTGTTGGCGAATCTATTGCTAAGATGGAAAGAATCATGTCTTGCAGCACAGCCGCGGTAATAAGTAACCTAAAAAATGTAATGCCATTTAGAAATTGATTTTAAAGCATGTGGAATATAGGTATTTCATTTACGGTGCATATGAAAAAAAACTCTGCCTGCGATCACAGTCGCTTCATCAAATCAAGTACTCAGAAAGCTTGAAGTCTGTGAGACATTCTCCGACAGGAGAATTCCTGCAACAGATTTTTTAGTTGATTATGGTGCACTTCCGGTTGTTGCCAAATTCTTTCTTTTTAGCCATTGAAATAGAAGTAATATTTTTAGTACCTAATCACTCATCTTACACTAAGATCTTTTTATAAAATAATTCGGAAGCGCAACGAAAGGAATACTAATTACCTACTACTGCGTAAAAAAAATACACTCGCCACTCCTCGCTAATATACGTCCGCAGGTATTCCAGTAGTATACTTGGCAGTATTGTTGTGCCATGATTGACTTAGCTAAGCCCCGGTAATAAAATATTGTATACTTAAAATGTTTGCAGATAGACCGCCCGTCACTTTTGTGTGTTGAGTAGCTCCTTGTAGTTATAGCGTAATAATTTTGATTTCAAAGGATAATTTATAACTTATGCCTAACTGCAGTATTGTATGTACCGTTGGTGTCGTTTTATAGCAATCCAGCAGTAAAATGTTTAAGAATAATAGCCATAATGCGATAATCCTTACCTATACACATTTATATAGTTGTATAGTTTAATCCCATGTAAAAGGTGGCGAGCCTATTGCCATCAACTGGGCACAAATCCAGACTCCGAGGTTGCTATTGTGAAATTCCTGATGGAAGAATCCAATAACACTATGCCCGACCTGGAAATCGAACCCAAGACCTCATGCTTTGCAGTCGTGCAAACAGGCAAAAGTTCATTAGCTGCTGATTTATGTGTTGTGTAACTATCCATAGATATTATTTTCTGAATAAAAATTAAAAAAATACGTTAACAAATCAAAGTTGTGGTAGAAACATGCACTCTTACTTTTATTTTATTTTTTTGTTAGGAAATCTCAATATACAATTAAAAGACATAAAAAAAAAAATAGAAAAAATACAAAAAGTAGTGGTAGAAACATGCACTCCTACTTATATATATATTTTTTTGTTGGGAAATCTCATTATTCAATCAAAAAACATTCAAAAAAATTTAGAAAAAATACAAAAAGAAATGCTGACATTGGGGACCGAACTTCCGCCCACCGTTTCGCAAGACAGTCGTCGAACTATTAGGTAATTTACTTTGATGACAAATGACTTGAAATAGCCGTTCTAGTTTTCCATAATTGACTGCTTAGCTCCTTGAAGGTATGGCGTGATAATAACTATTTTAGAACATCAGTCTGCAGCTATTTATAATATTTTTACATTTTGTTTCGTATTTTTTACAATCCTTTGGTGAACTGGTGTAGTCTGCTAGTCCCCCAAAGCAAATAGCGTGATAATTTATAGCCTATGTTCTAATTTGGCCACTGTGGAATATTCATTCAAAATTTGAACAAAATCTATCCGACAGTTTTTGCGTGATGCTCCAACAAACAAACAGACAAACAGACAAAAATTTAAAAAAAAATATTTTCGGCATAAGTATCATTCAGAGACCCCTAAGCACTTTTTCTTTTTCAAAAATATTAAATGTACAGTTTTGACGTCTCTACGATTTTATTATATGTATAGATTTTATTGTGATTTGTTTTGTCTATCTTTCTGTGCAATAAATAAACAAAACGATTGACAAATTACAACCACCCCGGTAAAATAGTATGCACCTACTTATGTGTATCTAAATAATATCAGTTGAAATCCCGTTTTAGGTACTCATGACTAATCTTTACAGGATGAAAATGTCCGAAATTTTATTGTATTTTTTTTTATCAAAAAAAAAGGTCCCAGGTCGGACAAAGTGTTAATGGGTTTTACCATCAGGAATTTCTCGGTAGCAGCCTCGGAGTCTGGATTTGTTCCCGGTTGATGGCAATAGGCTCGCCCCCTATTACATGGGACTAAAAACATAACTGGCGAAATGTGGGTGTACTAATGGGTACACCTCTGCCTAACCCTTCGGGGATTACAGGCGTGATGTTATGTTGTTATGTTTTTTATGAATTTGACAGAAACCTTTAGGACATAGTTGTACAAAACGTAAGCAAAATTGTTACCGATATTATTTAAACTTAAAATAACACCCAGCCCGGTGTTTTTGCGTTGGGGATTAAGAGGCGGACAGAAAGCAAAAGACTTAAAACCGTAATAATACAGTTAGGTACTTTGTTGACATTATTGTTTATAAATCATAAATTTTTGTAGTGTTATTACCAAACCTACCTACGTATTTTGCAACTTTAGATGAGGAAAACGAACTTCAATATTTATTCAAATAGAGAATATTGTGAATCCCTTATCAATACTCACTATCGTTACTTTTACAATTAAATATGCAACATAAATAATGTTTTACAGATACGCGTTTAAATGCACACGCTAATTAAATAAATTACTTTTTTTTTATACTTTTGTTTTTGCTGGCCTTCAATGCCTCACTTATGGGCGAAGTATTCCCGTTTGAGCACATAATTTTTGAGCACCAAAGGTATTCCCATTTGAGTGGTGCTGTAACACCATGTTAAAATATTGATTGGTGCTCAATGCATAGGTGCTCAAACGGGAATACTTCTCATTGGTGCTCAAACGGGAATACTTCTCATTGGTTCTCATGGGCAAACATGGGCCTCTCGGCCTCCCCTTTATTCCTTCCACTTCCTTCGATGTTATTCCTCAATTTCTGAGGAAGATAGATAAGGCGTCCCGCCAAAATTAAAAAAAAAAACCTCGATAAACGGGCTATAAAATGAAAATAAAAAAAAACAAATCAAAACAGTAATTTCTGAGATCAGCGCGTTTAAACAAACACACAATTTTTCACCTTTATAATATTATAAATAAAATAGATATTAACTGTATTGAGTAAGTAGTTTAAAATATGGATTGACATATCATGGCCACCTTGATTTGGTATCAAGTTGTCAACATGGCATAACATAACATCACGCCTGTAATCCCCGAAGGGTTAGGCAGAGGTGTACCCATTAGTACACCCACATTTCGCCAGTTATGTTTTTAGTCCCATATAATAGGGGGCGAGCCTATTGCCATCAACCGGGCACAAATCCAGACTCCGAGGCTGCTACTGAGAAATTCCTGATGGAAAAACCCAATAACATTTTGCCTGACCTGGGAATCGAACCCAAGACCTCATGCACAGCAGTCGCGCTTGCGACCACTAGACCAACGAGGCAGTCAACATGGCAATTTGTAAATCTTATCAATAAAATATCGTCCTTAACAGTATTTATTTCAACTGATATTATTTTTTATCAACAACTTTAAATGTGATAATACCTTTATTTAGGTTATAGACTTGTTATGGTTTCTGATAGACATAGATAAATAAAATCCGAGATGAACTCAACTGTTACAAGACTTACAAGGGTCTTCAATGAAATCGTAAGTTTACGAAAAAAAATATTAGTACTTAATTGCTAAACAAAATCTAAGGATTTAATTTTTCGTGGGATTATTTTAATTTATCTTCACTTCTGCTGTTTTCCTCGGGAAAAGATATTGGGTAAATTAGTAACAGTTATTAATCAACTCTATGATGGACCCTAAAATGAGCAGAGTTAAGATTTATCGGACCAACCACTTGGTCTGTCAAAAAAAAAAAACAAATTTGTGGATAATTATTAATTTTAAGTCGTAAGAAGAAAACTTCTATAAAATAAACAGTATTTACCTAGCAAAATATTTATTTATGTTTCAAAGTATCTTGACAGAAACTGCCAACGAATGCTTTCATAAAAAAAAAAAACAACAATACTCTGTAACTTCACAACTTTCAACAAAACAACAACACATTCTATCTCGTACCTCGAAAAATAAAATAAAATATTCTATACGTAAGTATTATTCAATTATCATGTATCATTTAGATAACACTACTGATAATATAAAATATTTAACTCACCTTTTAATTAATTAATTTAGTTAATCACTATCGTCGTAACTCTGTTTCCCGCCAAAATTTTACGCGCAACGGACGTGTTTCGACACTGATATAAAGTCACTGACTGAGTTGAAATGAAGGCTGACGACCTCCAACTTACTTTTATTTTGTAAATTACATTACGGTGTAATGTTGTATCTGTATTATTTACATTGAGCGTGGAAACAAATCAAAACATATGAGCAATTAAATAAAATGATTTACATATTATAGTCAGATTACTACAGAATCATCCTTAAAATCAAATATTTTTATTTTAAGGATGATTCTTGAGTAATCTGACTACAATATTAAACAACACAACAAACAAACTAATAATTATTTTATTGTTCTGTTTTTCTTTTCTATATTGGCATTATTTGACATATTTATTTCGCATGAAATTATGACCTAACCAATTTATGTTATTGCGCGTTTTAAGTGCTAATATTAAGACTGGAACATCGTGATTAGGCAATTATCATATTTGATTGGGGTAAATAATCTACCAAAATGTGAAATGGAATCGTACGACCTTCAGTTAGAAAATCATTATAAAACGCTCTGTTGGCATTTGAGCAGCAAGGGATCAATAAAGTTATAAATGTAATCATACAGTAATTCAGCTTATACCACAGTCTATTTCTAATCTAATTATTAAGAACATTACAAAGTCTTAATAGATTAGTGTTCCTAATCGATTAGTCGTTTTCGTTTAAAGCAAAGTAACAATCGAGTGGTGAATCTCTATCGCTGTTACAAATTACCACAGAAAATAAATACTTTTCTGTGGTTTTCAGAAAATAAAATATAAAGTACAAAATATGAAATAAAAACAATAAAATTATTTAATCAGGTTCATTTTAAGTATTTAATAATTACAGTAATACTTATTCTTGTTTTAACAAAATTGACCGATGTAACCAACGAGCAATAAAATGTTTGATTATTTTACTGGCAACTTTATAATGTCTTTCAATTTTCGTGAAAAAAGCTCGTTGTATCGTATTGAGCGATTTCGAGCATTTTGCGTAAAACTATTGTTAATATTGTGATAATTGTTCATCTAATCTCATAATTTAGTTGTAAGAACTAGCTGTTATTAAAAATAACGTCAAACCAAAGTGGTATTACCTATAAGTTTGCTAGTGTATTACTGACAGATCGATTCGGCGTTGCGAAGTTGCAGGTTATATTGAAAAATAGTTTGATTTGATTGATTAATTACTTGCAAATCATCGTAATGGAGAGCATGGATGTAGCGCAAGAAGGTACTTCTGCGGCATCGACGCCGGCGGGTGAAAATGGTGAGTAATATTTTGTTTAATCCGACCGCTTGGGTGTGCGGAAACGTGCTTTGGTATTTTACATTTTTTTTAATTCTTTTGTCATGTAGGGCCAGATAAGAATGTTACGGCGGAAGAAATGACTTCCAGGGACTATTACTTCGACTCCTACGCGCACTTCGGTATTCATGAGGAGATGTTGAAAGATGAAGTACGAACACTGACGTACAGAAATGCTATGTACCACAATAAGCACCTGTTCAAGGGGAAAGTAAGTAAACCTCCACTTAGTGTACTAAAATGCTGTACATTATATCTTCAGGCCTTTAGAAATGCTCTAAGATAATAAAATTTTAGTTTCCAATCTCTTTGTTACCAACTCATGTTTTACTTTTAATAATTTTTATAACCTAAAATTATTACACATTGTTTACATTTTCATTTAAAACTATCTGTTTCTGCTATCTATTAGTCATTGAGAAGTAGCAAGAATCAGATTTGCAATGTTTTTTTTGTAAAAATCATATTACTACATTATGCTGTGGTGTCAAATTTTTGGCGCCATTTTAAATTGCTCTGGTGCTATACATAGATAAAAATAATTTTCTCTTCAATAAAAAATCTATAAACTTGGCTCTGACCACTGTTTCATAAGTGAAAACAGCAACTTAATGTTGTACTTGTAACTAAAAACCAGGTTTAAATTAGTTGTTTTAACCATTTGCTTGATTATAATTGATATCAAATATTTGGACACTATTGCAATTTCAAAAAAGAAATTGTAATACTTTTTCTAAATGTACAAGACTAACACAATTATTTTTTAAATGGTTTCGTACACCAAGAAGGAAATTTACTTGTCTGTTTGTCTATCAGTTCAAACATATTGATCCTTAAATTAAATCAACACTTTTCATTAGTAATATTTTTAGTAAGCCCTAAGTCAGACATAAAAATCAGACGTAATAGACTAGACAAGTTTTATTAGTCTGACCTGTAGCAATTGTTACACAAAGTCTTAGATAACTAACTAAGTTTGTTGTTTATGTTATGTCATAGGTCACTGCCATTTATAGTACAAACTGTGGAATCCAATTTAATAAATACTCCTCTCTTCAACAGACGGTATTAGACATCGGATGCGGTACGGGCATCCTGTCCATGTTTGCAGCAAAGGCCGGTGCAACTAAAGTTATTGCAGTCGAGTGCTCCAACATCGTGGACTACGCTCGCAAGATCATAGAGGCTAACAGACTTAGTGATGTCATTGAGATTGTTAAAGGAAAGGTAAGAAAAAAGTAAATTTACTATTTTGAAGTTACTTAGGGTCTTATTAGGCTAAACTTGAATTCTGTGTTTGTCTCTTTATAAACATTGAATTCACCTTTCAAGATTCTTAATTTGTTAAGAGTGTAAGTGATTTCATGAATATAATAACATGTTATGTTTGTAAACTGGCCTTTTTTAGCCTTTGAAATTGTCTGCCTACACTTCAGAATTGAGTTAAAGTCCAAAATTATCCTGTGGCATAAGCTAGAACTAGATCTATATCTATATGTTTAATAAATTACATCTACCTCTGTTAACACTGTAAGTGTGATTCAGTAACAAACATACAATTTTTTTACTAAGATTTACCTGACTACCCCAGAAAGAGGGTAAAGATTTTCATGCGTTATCTTGATAACAATGACATTTCCAATCAGGTCGAGGAAGTGGAGCTCCCAGTTGAGAAGGTGGACATCATCATATCAGAGTGGATGGGCTACTGCCTGTTCTACGAGAGCATGTTAGACACTGTGCTGTATGCTAGAGACAAGTGGCTGCAACCTGACGGCATGCTCTTCCCTGACAGGTGAGCTTTAAGAACTATGTCTATATTCTGATGTTTCAAAGATCTTCTTGGTCTAGTATCAGTTGATGACGTGAAGGTTGCTTGGACAGGCAGAATCAAACACCACTTGCTATGACTGTCTTACATATTATTTACTAACTTATGCCCACAACTTTGTCACTTTGTCCGCGTAAGTATCGGTTACCTGCGGGGTTTTTTTTAATTGTGAGAAACTCCTAATGTTTTCCAAAAATAAAAGTAGCCTTAGTTACTCCTTATCAACAGCTATCACTATCCATCAGCTATATGAACCTGTAACAGAAATTGCTAACAAACACAGACAAAAATCTAGAAAAATATCTAACGGTGTCAAGTTCAAATAAAACAAAATATAATGCAACGAAAGATATAGATGACTCCTTATTCTAGAATCTATCACGTATACAATATCACAATAAGCACATGAAAACATGTTTTCTGAAGTTTAAAACTGCGTTTGTACTTAAACTGCCCTGCGTGTCGCCACGCTAGGGAAAGCTTTCGGTTGCATACATTTAGCATAGGACTGATCACATTAGTCCCGCTCCGCGTGGCGTGGAGCAACCTGCTAAATGTATGAAACCGATAACTTTCCCACGCGTGGCGAGACGCAGGATAAACATAAACGCAGCTTTAAAGTACAGGTAGATATACTGGTATCTTTTAAACTGGTTTCGAGCTATACATATTGACAAGCTCACTGCTAACGTTTTATAAACGTCAGTTAGGTCATCCACAATACGCACTCACACAACATCACCATTGTGATTTCTTTGATGTACCTAACAAAGCAAAAAATAAAATACAATTCAATCTTTCATCAAATGAAGGGTTGTAATTCAAAGAGATTTGCATATAAATGGAACTGGGGAGCACAAAAATCTGCTAACATATTTTTTTTCTTTGTGCCAGTGATTACAAAGTGTATTTTTGACTACTAAATCTAAGATATTAAGTAAGTAGGAGAGGTTTATTCGTGACATACTGGTCTTTGTCTTTGTATTGTGTTGTATTGGATATAATAATACAGTACAAACAGACTGCTAAGTGTGAGTTTTTTCACTCACGTTCAAATACGAGCGCGTTAGAATTTTATATGGGAAAAAGTTATACGCCATCTAGTGGTCACTAGGAAAATCTAATTTCCCATACAAAATACTAACGCGCTCGCAATAGAACGTGAGTGAAAAAACTCGCACTTAGCACTCTGTACAATACGTGCCACGAAAGATGAGACTTGACACAGCACACAAACTTTATTATGTCGTAATAAACATTTCAAAATTGTTAAGAATTTCGTTAAATGTTATCGAAAAATCTCTGAATAATACACAAATTATAGAAAACTATTTCTTACATCCACACCTATGCAAGCTTCCCATTACTGACGCTTATCAAGTCTCATATTTCGTGGCGCGTATTGTACTGGTGCCGCACCGTTGCACGCGCTAAGCGACCAACTCTTCAGTCTTTACGCCATACGGCATTATATACAAACTTCCAAGTACATATTTTTTAAATGAATGAAACGGTTTTGATGACACTTCTTATTCACTTCTTTGGATACATAGGTCTAAAAGTTATAAGAGAACACATTCGAAATGTCAAATTAAAACAAAATGGAAAACCCTGACTAAACATAGCTATGAACACAACTAATTCTTTATTCAAACAAAAAATAAAAACAATATCAAAATTGGTTCATTCATTCGGGGGCTACTATGCCATAGACAGACACACACAGATACTTCAAACTTATAAAATCCTCAAACTTACAAATCACAGTTTATGCGTCGGGTTAAAAAAAAAATTGGAAATCTCTGTTGACTTTTGGCTCTTGGCTATTAAGTCATTGGCTGTAACGATTCTGCACAATAATCGCTGAGTCTACATCCCACACTTTGATAACATCGCGGGCCAAGTCAAGATACTTGATCTGCTTGTCTTTACGACTTGAAGGATGGTTTACATCATAATTATTACGATAGTTAAACTTCAACTGCCTCGTTGGTCTAGTGGTCGCAAGCGTGACTGCTGTGCATGAGGTCTTGGATTCGATTCCCAGGTCGGGCAAAGTGTTATTGGGTTTTTCCATCAAGAATTTCTAAGTAGCAGCCTCGGAGTCTGGATTTGTGCCCGGTTGATGGCAATAATCTCGCCCCCTATTAATCTGGGTGTACTAATGGGTACACCTCTGCCTAACCCTTCGGGGATTACAGGCGTGATGTTATGTTATGTTAAAGTTCAAAAAAATAATAATAATATTGCATATCATTATTAACAGATGCACGTTATTCATCTGTGGCATCGAAGACCGTCAGTACAAGGACGAGAAGATCAACTGGTGGGATGACGTGTACGGTTTCGACATGTCTTCCATCAGGAAGGTGGCCATCTCCGAGCCGCTGGTCGATGTGGTTGATGCTAAGCAGGTGAGATACACTCCTTATACCGGAGCTTCATGACTAAAGTATACTTTAACCAAAAATTAATCTAACTTTGTGCTAATATTCGACATTTGTTCTTGAGAAAGAATCCCTTTGTGACTGATGGGTAAAATGTAATCTTATAAACGTTCAGTTTTTCTTTTTGTGGTAGGGAACCCTGACAAGTGTTGACTTGTTAGGGTTCCTTACCACAAAACAAAATATAAAAAAATAAATTGAAATATTAAATTATTTGATCAGCTTTCCAAGACAAAATGAAACAACATCAATGTTGATTGATGTTGTTTCATTATGTCTTGGAAAGCTAATAAAATAATTTCAGATTATAAAAGCTTAGTCAGTTGTAGGTGTCAAAGATTGACACGTCAACGTCAAAGATTAGGTGTGTTATTTTTTAATGAAGTTCATTTTAATTTAATAACAGTAGATTTGGTTGATTTTTTAACTGTTTTTTTTTTTTGCCATTCTCTCTTTCTAAAATGATAAATTGTGTCATTTGTTTATCTCCAGGTGGTGACCAACTCCTGCCTACTGAAAGAAATAGATTTATACACAGTCAAGAAGGAAGATCTTAACTTTGAGACTAAGTTCCACCTTCAAGTAAGGACCCTCTTTATTATTGACGCTTTATATTGACTTGTGAACCAAGTTGCTTAGTAGGTTTTGTATCGGATTTTGAATGCTAGAGTTCCATGTCTTATATAGATGTTAAAGTATACTTAACGAAGTAGACAATTCTTTACATACTTTTCCTATCATTGCAATATTTTTTTTTGGTTCTAGACCTTAGAACTTGCTTTCTAAAGTAGACTGGTAGAAAATGCCCAACGCATTAAGTCCGTTTTTATACAATGTATTTATTTTACATGTGCATGAAGTTTAAATAAATAAACTTACTGGTGATGGAGCTAATAAACTTATTTGCCTTTTTTATGTAAACAATTTAAAAATGTTTAAAGCTAAACTTGATTCTCGTATAACCCATGTACCTGCTGCTTGCGTAATCCTATAAGCGCAATGTTTTGCATGTTTTACATACTTATTGCGCTACCATAAACAGTGATTCCAGATCAAAAAAAAAAAAACAATTTCCAGAAATAATGTTTCTTCAATATTTCTTAGTTTTATGGGCAGTATTTGTAAAAGTGATCTTGTCTCGGCAGATACATTAGGAGTACCAATGAATTTTCCCTACAAACCAGCCAGATTTTAGATTGAAAATAGGAAATTTCTCTTACAAATGTTTTAATTTGTCAGGTTCGTCGCAACGACTTCATTCAAGCTCTGGTGACGTTCTTCAACGTAGAGTTCACGAAGTCGCACAAGCGGCTCGGCTTCAGCACCGCGCCCGAGGCGCCCTACACGCACTGGAAGCAGACCGTCTTCTATTTTGATGACTACATGACTGTGAGTATCTAATATTGTATCCTTTTATATTTAAGTAGACAATGGTGCCGATTCCCTTGTTAACAAACTACACAAAAATGAGAGAATTGACATCTCTTACTAACATACAGCTAAAGAAAAGAATGGTGACATTTTTTTAGAACTAAGTTAGAGATGCCAAATTAGTTTTGGCTTGAATTTTTCCGTGTTTTTAATCAATACGCTCTGACATGTCAACTAAAATTGCATGGAAATTTCAGATTAACTAAAATTGACAGGTCCAATTTATTTCCCGACCCTTTCTTGTTTAATTGGAGAGAAAAAGAAAGAAACAGTCTAAATTAGGTTTAGTTCGTGCAGAATAGAATCAACACTAATATTCAAGATTTATTGGAACTTTTTGTTTATGCTGATTGATGGTCTTTTCATTCACTTGCAAGTCAGGAGGCGAAAGTACTCATAAATATGAACAACATATAATGAGACCTACTACGAAATAATACCAGCCTATTGCCACTGCAAAATAAAATTACAGTAGTGTAGATACAATACTAATTTTTATTCATGATACATCATCTTTACATTGATATCATGTACCTACCTGTTGAAATTATTGTAAGACTTTTTTTCTTTAAAAAGAGAAACTATGGAGTTTCTTAGTTATTCTTCTCTATACGAAACTACCCTTTGGAAGGGTCAACTATTTTCAGATTTCTTTATCCTTGTAAATGACCTTCAAAAGTGCCTTTTTATGGTCAAATTGTAATAAGTTGGTTGACTAGCTATTAAATATTTACCAAAACTTAATATTACTGCAGGTAAAAAAGTTCGAGGAGATCACGGGCACGTTCTCCATGCGCCAGAACGCGCGGAACAACCGCGACCTCGACTTCGAGATAGAGATCGACTTCAAAGGCGAACTGTGCCAAGTTCGGGAGAAGAATCATTATAGGATGCGCTGATCACGTAGCACTACTTCCCTGCCAGCCTTCTCACTTACTATTACATAACGCTCCGGATTCCCTTGCAGCAGGTCTATTGCGTTCTCTATCGTTGGAATTTCGTTGCTCAGTAGCCACCTTTTGTAGATTATAGAAAATACTCTTGCAAATGTATTTGGATATTTTATGGTACATAACATAACGCCTGTAATCCTTGAAGGGTTAGGCAGAGGTGAACCCATATTTCACCATTTATGTTTTACCATGTGATAGGGGGCAAGCCTGACTGACTGATTGGTCTAGTGGTCGCAAAGCGCGACTGCTGAGCATAATGTGATATTGCGTTTTTCCATCAGTAATTTCTCAGTAGCAGCCTCGGAGTCTGGATTTGTGCCCGCTGATGGTAATAGGCTCGCCCTCTATTACATGGGACTTAAAACATATTCTATGGCTTCGTTAAAAATTACAGTCTATGGTAGCTTGACTATGATAGTGCTTTGTTGGTTATTTTTGAAAAATGCTACAATGTTTGTTCTGTGAACTGTATTGGAATTTTAAATTCGCCATCTTGTTTAAAATGTAAGGGTGTGACTTCGATGTTGCTGTTTTTTCTACATCTTAAAACACTTTTTCTGAAGAGTACTGCATACATGATAATTACGTATTTGATTGAAAACTTAGCCTGTTCGCTCAAATGGCCTCGCTCTAGTCTGTTCCTCGCAAGTTTTACAATTTAGTATCTTATATTTTTAAAGAAATTGACCTATTTATAATACAAAATATTGATTGTTATTTTACTTTTTAAAAATATCAGCGACGCAGCTGTAAAGTGGTCATTCATTTTTGTTTGGCCATTTGATTCTAACAGGCAGTATGTACTCAGCTTTTTTATTTTAAATACTGCATACTCTAGTGTTTGTTTCATATACATTTAAAGACGGTCCTTCCGAGCAATGAATATAATGTTTAAGATATGTTTATCGTCGTATATAGGGGCAATTATAAACAATGTCCGAAGGCTGGTAAGTAATTGTAAACGAATTTTTGTAATAACAAGATTATTAAGAAAAAATATGGTCGCTGCGTAATTTTTAATTAATTAAAAATTAAGTTGTTTCAACTCACTTTATTCGGTTTAGTTTAATTCCATTACTTTATTGTTTCTGTGTGATACGATATTTTGGTTTTTGATAAGTTTTATTGATGCATGGTTGAGTGATATCGGATCTAAATAAAATTTTGAGTCGAGCTAGAATGGTTGTTTTTCTATTAACATTTTGTCATCCAGTGGAGGATTTCAACAAAATGGTCGACACGTCGATTGAATACGATGATAAATCGACTAAATATATAATAAGTAATCGATTATGCCTTTCAGTATTTTTGTTTATGTAATTGACGGCTCGGATAGAGTGAGTTGAGATCATTTGACTATGTTTGTTTATGAGCTAAGTTAGGTATCTCACTTTTTTATGACCGCCTAACGTAAAGGATACTGCGATGCCCGGTAACGGGAATAATTATAGAATTACATAACACTGTATTAAGATACCTGTTATCCTGAGATATGACGTGTTGATGGCAGTTTTGAAGAATACAAAATAATAATAGTATTGTGCCTACACGAGAATGGTAGCTGTGAACCCAGTGATTGTAGACTTAGATATACACACACATGTTAGAATAGCCGTTTCACGTTAAAACACCTTACAGGACAAGACTTGATGTTATTTTTGTACCGGCGATTTTTGAGCGTAAGTGAATGCAACGATTTTAAAGTTTTTTGTGGGTATTTGGTCTGTAGGACAGATTTTTGTGATAATATTTTTACCCCAGATTGTGATTCCGTATGAGGCCCATTGCATTGGCAGTATGATTTTATTAAAATATCACGAGAAAAAAAATTACGTCATGATCAGTCGTAACGTACAGTCGCTAGCCCATCAGACAAAACCTTTTTGTTGTAAAATCGCTTCTATTACAACAGCATAAGATGCCACAGTGTTTACCTTAAAGCACTGTCCTCATTACAGAAATTCTGACAAGCATCTTAGATTGAAATTTCAGATGAGTATACATAATATTTTTAACATAATAGATTTTTCTGTTGGAATATTATTTCGTTTCAGTTTATATTGTAACTAGCGACCCGCCCCGTCATTGCACGGGTGCAATGTAGATACATATATCTTCCTCTGTATCAATTGATGAAAACTGCATTAAAATCCGTTGCGTAGTTTAAAAAGATCTAAGAGTACAGACGGCGGCGGGTAGCGACTTTGTTTTATACTATGTAGAGACTGACGAGACTACGGTTTGATGTAAAGCCTTTTGCAGATACCTCTATTTTTGATATCAACCCAAAAATTGCTCAATATTCGCCCCAAAAGCTAGAAAGCTAATTTAAAGCTGCCATTAACAAATATGTTTAGTTTTACGGAGCACTTCATTGTAATAGTGTAAGGTTGATTGTCTCAAGTACCGATGCCAATGTGGCCACCCAGTGGCGTTAGCTATTTTCTACGGTTTAGCAACTGTGTATGTATGGTGTACGAATATTTGTGGTGCATTCATGAATAAGTACCTATAAGCAATTTGTTTGTTTTATTTTTTTTTACCTTGGAACCTTGAAATATAATTGATATTTCTCTTATACTAATTTTATAAAGAGGTAAACTTTTGTAAGAGGTTATCTCTAAAGTACTGATCTGATTTAAAATTTTGTTTTACTGATGGAAAACTACACTTTTGCAGAGTTTTATAGGGTATGTCTTGTGGTATATTTGTCTACCCCGCGAACGAAATCGAAAGCAGAAGTTAGTGTCATAAAAACGAAAAGTTAGTGTTATACAATACATATATTATATTCTATTCTATTCTGTATACTAATCTTGTGAACTAGTTTCTAAGTTTTTATCTGAAGGTCTTATAATCTTTCTAAATGTAGTCGCAATCTCATCTCATCTCACAATCAATGTAAAAAAATTAAGGTAAGTTGGAGGCATTTGTGACAGATTGTTCTTTAAAAATAATAAAAATACATCTGGTGTCAAGTGCGTCGCATTTCAGTGGTTCAAACCGGGTATTTGGTTACTAGGGGTGGAGAGGGAACAAGAAGTAGTGTTACGATTACATAATATCGATGTATTTTAATGTTACAATGACTGAATGCGTGTATGAATTACAAACTATTCTTAAATCAAATAAAACCCGTTGCATCAAACTAAATTACCTAAATGGTAAGTTTGCAATAAGCTATCTTACAGCCTTTTCATATCATTTATTTATTTGAGGCTCTCCAATGACTTATTCACTAATATACTTGGGCTAATTTAACAATCGTCAGATAACTCTTAACAGAGGCATAAATTTGACAGCTTTGCTATAGAAAATATGTCAAACCGTCATAAACTCTTCTGATAAAAGTTATTTATCGATTAAAAATTTGGCCCGTGTGAACTCAGATAGGGTAGATGACACCACCAATCAATAATTGATGTCCTTTTTATAACATGTCTAAAACGCGATTCTCCCATAGATTTTGTATGGCAAGAGATAACTGTGACGTCACTGTCGTTCCGACTCAATTGACTAACTATTTATTAATTTGGAAACAATTAAAAATAAAATTTTACAGTAAATTGAAAATTAATCGGGTTTTCAGGGCTAAGATGAGGTGTCGAAATTATTGGTTAATGGTGCTAACTACCCATTTGTAAAATGTATCTACCAAACAACGTATTCGAATACTTTATCAGTTTAATGCAATCGGGAACAACCTTACAATTTCGCGAATTAAAGTCTTACTTCTAAAACAATAGAGTTGCTTATACGACGACGGGCACATTCACACCCTGCACGTTGCTCTTGTAAAGGTCCACGCAGCAGCAGTTTGTGATCAGCTCGTGCTCGTCGCAGGAGTTTGCGTGCAGGAACTTGCAGTCAGTCTTGCCACAATTGTAGGGATTGACTGGAAAATGAAGGAAAGTAAATAGTTAAAATAATTTTTAAGGTCTTCAATTGGTTCGGTTCGAGATGGACAAATCGGTCAAAAATAAACAACGAAATACATATACCAATATTAAGAAATGATGAAATGATTGCGGCAAAGACTGTCTATGAAGACCTATGAAGCTGATTGTAGGTGTGGAGATGTTAGCTAAGTACGAAATAGACTTTGACTTCCACGCGGACGAAGTCGCAGACAAAATCTAGTCTAGGCGCACGAAAAAAAAAACGGCACTATCTTTCGGCCTGCTCATTTTGACGAAAACACGTGTATTTGCGTGTTTGCTATTCTTTTAGCCAAGGCGCCGGCTTCCACGAATCGCTGTCTACCTATACCTACATTTACAATTTTTTACAATAAACAATTGATACTCACAAACAGAACTGCAGCAACAGGAATCATGAGCCTGCTTATGGTAGCAGTAGCTGTACACTGAAGAGTCGCACAGCGGGCATCCGGGATGCGCCCCGGGAGGGCCCGGCGGCGGGTAGTGTCCGCCCCCGTAGTGCCCGCCTCCATATTGCCCCTGCCCGTAGTGCCCTCCCCCGTATTGCCCCTGGCCGTATTGCCCCGGCCCCACAGGGTACGGATAGTTGCCGTAGTTGCCTCCTAACAAAAAGTCCAGTACTTCTCTTATTCCGAAACCTGTTGGTGAATGGTTAGGTGAAGATGATTGTTAGTTGTGAAGGTTACCTTATGGGATGGAGACCCTTGGATGGTTGGTGAACCATGGGTGAACCCAATACCATTATTTCGTGTTTGTCCAGTTTGTTACCTAAATGACATTAAGCTGGTGTGGTTTGTAATTATTGAATTATATGCATGTGAATTAGCAAAATGTGTTTTCGTAAAACCGTAGTAAAGTCGTATATTCTTTGCGTAAAATAAACTAGTTAGATCTTCTTGTCGTTTATTAGATGCAGAGCACGAAGGTCTATATTTCTTTATAGCATTAAGTCACTTCTCAAATTAAGCTTTCGCTTGTCTTCATTTTCTTCATTCAGCTTTGACAGATTAGATCACATTCCCACGTCTGGCAAAGAAAGTATCTGATCAAAAACGTTCGTCTAACGGTTTTTTAAGGTAGTACTTTAAAGTAGGCAATGATGTTTGTTATAAAACCTCCAAAACGCAGCAGTTCATTCACACGAATCATGCGCACAATAAATAACAAAACCTTGATTTGATCAAACATGCACACAAATCGCCCTTAACCATATGGGAAGCGACTTTGTTATAATAACATGATAAGTAAGAATGATGTCTTAATGTAAAATAGATATGCATCTTCAAAAAAAACAATGAATTAACAATTAGCATCTCGATAATTGTAGAACAATCTGAGTTAACTAAAAAATGAACAAAACTCGACCTTGCAATGTTTCCTTATTTTTGGTAATTAGTCTAGGTAGGTACCTAATTAACGTTTGTTAAGCGTGACGCTATTCATTGTAAAGATGACACATTCGTTTTTTTTCTGGAGTAACACGGTGTCTGGTTAATTATGATACTTGAATAGGTAATGTGTTTTTTATCGTAAATACAGTCTCAATGGGTTATAATAGTAATACCAATCTAATATTATCCCATTGCAGGGCAGAGGTTTCTTCTCTTACGAGCATTGATCACCACGCTCGCTCAAAGCGGATTGGTGATTACAGACTTATTTAAGTAGTGTCAAATAAGTAAGGTTTCCTCACGATGTTTTCCTTCACCGATATCAGTGATGTCCAAAATAAAACTAAGAAAGGGCTTAATGGGCTGGGTTTTTTTTTTAATAGAAATAGGTACCTTTTAAGGCAAGGCAAGCAATACCGATGAATCCACAAAGATATTTAAAGACAAAAAAGTACGTACCTACATGAAAATGTCAACTTCAAATTGTGGATTTGCCCAAACGTCTAACTAGAATGGTTTTATTGCTCTTAAATATACCTACACACAGTAAGTACCTAATGGAACTATGCTCAACATGTAATTAATTAGGTACCTACCATATCATTTGCGGAGTTATTTTCAGTTTATTTACTAGTAAAGCACAGATTTCCTCGAAACGAAATTAATTTAGTGGAACGAATTATGGCTTCGACGAATACTTAGGAAGGTAATTATGTATTTGAATTTCAGTACCTATCTGAAGATAGGTCGGTAACTCGGTACTTACAATGAGATGTGGCTAGCCCGCCACGCTATTCCTAACTACGGTAACTCCTGAAAACTTAAGGGTGGTGTTTTTGGAGGCAAATTTCGAGGTATGTAGGTACCTATTTTCTATCTACATAAATCCCGCCAGCTTTTTTGTTACAAAAATCAGATTGTTTAGGCCCTAAACTATAAGGCTACTGTTTCGTTGTAATAATAAAGTCTATGAATCATTGTTATGATACTTTCTTTATAATTTAGCTAACGTTTAACATGTTATATTTGGCGTTTCCCATACGTAATAAAGTTAGGGGGCCCCCCTAACTAGGCGGCGCCTGTATTTTGGGGACCTGGGTTAAAATAATTTTCATCACGACTTTTAAGGTAGATGCAAACCCATAAAAAAACAACTTTTCACTTCTCCGTTCCGCCGTGGGTAAAAAATGAATTCATGCAGTTTGATTAACCATAGATAAAGATGAACAATCTGTCAAATGACATGCATTTATGACATATGAGAAGGTAGATAATGAAATGACTACCATGGTAATGACATGACCAATTTTTGACAGTTTGGTAAAAAATGACTAATGACTAATTTGTGATGAAATTAACAAAACTTACCGCCCAGCTGGTTTCGGCTTAAATCGTAATTCGTGGGCTGAATACCTATTGATTGAGATTGAACTAAGTTGAATTAGATACTTTTATAAATACTTAGGTATTAAAAGACAGTTTTATGACTAGTCAAAATAATAATATGATAGTTGGCCTGTTATAAGCCCGAAAATGATAATTTGTTATACTTAAGATCTAGAGTATAGTAATATATTTTTTTTTTTTTTTTTTTAATTTTAAACGTAACAACATAACGTCAGTGTGTAGATGTCTTTCAGATAAAGGTACCTCAATTACAAGTCATGATTGTAGGTCACAACATCCAATTTTTAAAACTCAGAACTTGTCTATAGTTTTCTTTTACACTTTCTCTGTATTTGTTTTAGCATACTTGAGAAACATTCACCTATTTATTAAGGTAGGTAGTATCTATATTTTGGTACCGTATTTATTCAATCCAAGATTTACAAAATTGACGGTTATTCGATGTTTATTTTGGAGCAAAGTTAGAATAGGTAATTCTTTGTTAATTAGATATTTAAATGATTCAGAATTAGAAAATATTAAAAAAAGTAAACCTTTTGACTTTTATGAACCTACGTCTAGATCTTGTTTATGTAATTAGTTCAAATCAGCTTTAATTTCGGAATTCCGTTTTAAGTCAATATTTAACAGAATTAGTTATGACTTTTTTTTTTTGCATTATTATAACATTTAAGAATTAATAAAAAAAAACAACTGTCATCCTAATTCAAAATTCCGCCTTTGTACTTTTGTTGCATAAAGTTTAAATAAATAAATAAATATTTAGAACACCGAAAAAATATTTGAAAATCGAAAACTTACCATCGCTCATAGCCAGTGTTGCCGCGAAAATAAGAAAGAAAACCTTCTTGTACATTTTCAAACAATATTTTTTAGTTCACTGATAATAATATAAAATAAAAATAATAATATTAAAGAGTAAACTGTTCTGTTTGTGCGTGTGTTTGGCACGGTCGCCGTTCAAGAGCGTCGTGTAAATAATAAAATAAACCACTTCGGCTTAGGGAGCTGGATTTACCGGTGCAGTCAAGCGCAAAAGTGGTGAGCAACATTGATACAAAGTCGGCTGCAAAGAATTTGCTTGGAGAAAACCGACTTTATGTACGTATTCATAACTTTTACATTTGATTTGCTGTTGTTGTTGAGGATTTATGTGGAATAAGAAGGTTTTATTATCGTTCATAAGCTTAAGAAAACAAGAAACTGAGGAGTGTTTTAAAACAAATAGGTAATGATAAAAACCTCTTTGCTGTCATTGCTGATAGACAGTTTCTGACTATCTGTAAAGCAGCAATCTCCCATAGATTTTATATGGCAAAAGACAAGAGAAGTTTCTATAGAGAGAACTACTCCGACTTATTCTTTAGAGAAGTTAAGTCTTGGAATTATTGGTTAATGATGTCAACTACTCAATTTTTAGACACAACTTTTCCACAAAAACACTTTATTTAGCCCTGAAAATAAGATTAATTTTTGAATTAACAGTTAAATATGATTTTTAGTTGCTTTGCAATCTATAAATACTTAATTTATTGAGTTAGCGTGACGTCACAATTTCATAGTGTTATACAAAATAAGGGATATATCTTTAGAAAAACGCGTTTTGATAGCTCTTAAAAAATATGACAATTGATTGGTCGTGTTTAAATATTACCTAACTGACTTTTGATCGCGACTTCGTCCGCGTAAATGTCGCACCCCCGTTTCTTGACCTTAGTGGGTGAATTTTTAAAAATAACTGCCTGCAATATCTATAAACTACCTCCTTGCCGAATTTCATCTTTATACGTGAAGCGGTTTACAATATTCTGTGATGTTATGTGTGCATGACCTATCGCTTTTATATATTTAGATTATTTAATTGACTTGCCAAACACATCTGCTCTCACCAGTACCAACATCAAGTGCATAATTTATTCCTTTGCAAAGGGTCTTGCAGTTGTCCTTAACACCGGACCGCTCTAACGATTATCTAACTAAAATAATATAATTAGTGCGTTTAAAACTGGATGCTGTGTGTAATGACTAACGATATATCGAGAGGAAACACTAAGAACTATATGAAGGACTTATTTTAGTCCTATTACGTTTTTTAATGTGTTTCATTGACTGTTATGGTTATAGCTAGGACATTTGCAATTATAATAAACGAACTGCTCCATGTGAATTGATTCGTTTTTCACTCGTGTGAAGATACGTCGAACCCGCGACTTGTAGCGTAGCAGCCAATTGCTCAGTCACTGCGCCAACAGTATCGTCAAATCAAAATATGCTATTAATAACCAAATTAAATTAAAAAATTTAAAAAACCCCGACGGCGGACATCTTTGGCCAATTTTCATCAAACATAGCTAAGAAATCTCCCGACTAATTAATTTTTCAAACAAAATCAAAACCGGTTCGTCCTTTCGGGAGCTACGATACCACAGACAGGCATACACGTTAAACTTATAACAACCCGTCGTTTTTGCGTCGGGGGTTAAAAAGTTTTTTTTCCAATCAGAGTGGTCCTTGTAACGCGTTAAACAAACAAACAATCTTCATCTTTATTATAAGAGTATAGAGTATACTATAGAGTATTTTGGCTTGACCAGCAGATTATAAATACGGTATTTTTATCTGCTCATAGAAACCATACATAACACAACATCACGCCTGTTGTCCCCGGAGGGTAAGGCAGGGTTGTACCCATTAGTACACCCATATTTCACCAGTTATGTTCTGTTGTGTGCCAGTTGTGTTATGTTCCAGTTTTTTGTTGTTATTTTGCTCATAGAAAAGTGTTTATAATTTCATACTATTTAAAGTTATTTGCCACCTTATAGGCCTGTTTACTGAAGAAGCCCCGTCGAGGTCTCTATTTATGTAGGTACTAAGCTTTATGTCTCAGGATAATTTTCTAGTTAACAACCGGACTTGACATCTGCAATTCCATGACGACAGGTTTTATAATGATGAAGACATTGATTAGGATTCCGTAGGTTGCAAAAAAAACCTTCTATGTTCCTTAGAAAGTTCATAATTGGTTTTGGAGAGCCACCTGAAAGATTCTTTCATGCTTTTGCTTTTGGTTTTGTTCACTTTAAACATCTGTACTGCTCATCATCTTCCTGTCCTTGTCTCATGTTAATTGGAGTCGGCGCAACACGTTTTCTTCTTCCACTCCGTACTGTCAGCCGTCATGCGATCACTGACTCGCTTTTCTTTCATATCATTCTGTTCTGCTATTTTGTAAGAGTCTCCTCCTTAGTCCTCCTCAGTCGATTTGGCTGCAGTGAGCTTAAGATGTGAATCCCTAGCATAGTTGGCTTTATTAGTATGTCCGCTCACCAGGATTTGTTTATAGAATGGACTGGCTGGATCATACATACGCCCAGAAAGTTAAATCTATTTATTATCTTATCTCAGCGACAATCAATGTCAACAATGTCGTTCATTAACAGGCATTTTTGACAGTTTGAGACTGAGATTAGATTGCGATCGTTCCTAAAAGTTATCTGAAATGCCCTCCTAGTTACAAGTATTAGACACTTGACCTTTATGAAAGGACATCACTGACAAAGTCTGCGTGTATCCTTCTGGGACATCTTCATGACTTGGTAAAGTCGTAAATGAAGGTGAAAACGGGTCCCTTAGTCAATTACTTATTCACTGTAGTTGACTACTCATAGTCCTCTACATAGTACCTATAAAACAAAGTCGCTTCCCGCCGTCTGTACGCTTAGACTTTAAAACTATGCAACGGATTTTAATGCGGTTTTCATCAATAGATAGAGTGATTCAAGAGGAAGGTTTATGTATCTATATTGCATCCGTTCAAAGACGGGCGGGTCGCCAGTTCTATTACAAACATAGAAGTTTCTGAGGATGAATGGCTTGATGTTTGTTACTCTTTTAAGCGTAAACGGCTGAACAGAATAAGCGACACGATAAACGAAACTACCTTTTGGAAGCAGCAACTGGATTATTTTTCTTATTCTTGTAAATGAAGTTCAAAATTACCGTTAAATGGTCCTTTTGATTTGACTTTTAGCAAACATTTTGTACTTACGATAACTTTTATCCTATTTTGTGTTCCTGAGGCATATAGGAGTTGGGCCTAATTCTGAGTCTAGCCAGGCGAAGTCGCGGACCGTAGCTAGTATAATAATGTTTCAATAAACATGAAGAACCCACATATCACTTATAAATACGGCCTTAACCTATTAACGACGGCTCTATTTCGAGTCGGGCCCGCAGAGGTGCATGACCTATGGATGAACCTCGGGTACCGTTCGCAAACCTGTCCCAGCGAGTAGAGGTATACCTATAACTTTGTTATATTGTATTTTATTGGTTTACTAGCAATATCCCGCTGTTTTACCTGCTTTAAGTTACATCTTTGTTTAGTGCTCCGCTTCTGTAGGTCATAGAATAATATTATATCAAGCCTGCTTGGATAAATGGGCTATATTGACAAAAAATTAAATTCTACTAAGTAGTATACTTACTGAGTTTAATGCGCTAAAACTAACAAACTTTTTAGCTTTGGAATATTAGTAAGTATAGATGATGGATACATGAAATTGTCAGCATCAATTTATTGCGTCAGTCGAGCGATTCTACACAGTTATAAATTCTTGTGTTGATTCATTAGGTCTTAGCATAGATTCTTTCTTTCTTTCAAGGTAAACTTATTATATTCACATCACTGACATCAATGAAGGAAAACATTGTGAGGAAACCTGTAATTAATAAGAAAGAAGATATAAGATTAAGATATAAGTCTGAAATCGCCTATCCATCTTGAGCAAGCGTGAAATCTTTGAAACGATGACTTTATTCGCGCTACAAAGCGGTTCCAATCCATACTAATATTATAAATCCGAAAGTGTGTCTGTCTGTCTGTTAACTTTTCACGCTTAAACAGCTAAATCGATTTTGATAAAATTTGGTATGGAGATAGTTTAAGACCCGGGAAAGGAAATAGAATACTTTTTATCCCGGAAATCACACCCTTCTTTTTTTTTTTTTTAGTTGGTTAAAATCATCAAATGACTCCTTCCGCCCTGGGTGTGGCGGAAGGGACTGTCAGACTTTTACTGACTAAAAAACCACCCTGTTCCTTCTATTGCCCTTTACGTTCCGAGGCCACGGTATCCTGTTAAGACGTCCCGCAACCCCGGCAGGCGATGAAAAGGGCGGTGGAAGTTTGTATGCAGGTACGATATAAACAAGTTCCTCGCGGACGTAGTCGCGGGCAAAAGCTATGTAAATAAAAGATGCTACATTCACTTATTAAAAGCATTTTTTCCTCATCCGTCAATCTCATCATCGGCTTATCAAGCATCTTCTAATTCGTGTAATTGTAAAAGTCGTTTTTGCCCTAGATCAGTCCGTCACGTCAGTCATAAATATAAATGTATCTCACGTACCGTTGCTGCTAACGGTACCGCCACAAAAAATAGTACCAAATTCTAAAACTATTAATACCATATTAGGAATGGGTCAAATACGCGCGTCTGTTGTTTTTGTTGACCGACATTTTTAAAGGAGATGTAATTAGGTACGTAGATTAGAAACGTTGAAGTACCTACCAACTAACCTTTTTGGTCTCGATTCCCAGGTCGGGCAAAGTGTTATTGGGTTTTTCTATCAGGAATTTCTCAGTAGCAGCCTCGTAGTCTGGATTTGTGCCCGGTTGATGGCAATAGGCTCGCCCCCTATTACATGGGACTAAAAACATAACTGGCGAAATGTGGGTGTACTAATGGGTACACCTCTGCCTAACCCTTCGGGGATTACAGGCGTGATGTTATGTTATCCTTTTGAACTAAATAACTTAATAACTTCCAATTTGTAGGTACTTGATGACCAGTGGGAGTTTTTCCAGGCTTTTCCTGGTTTTTAGCTGAGCTTGAAAACATTATTTAATAATAGTATAGAGAAAAAAAAGTCACAGGAAAACTATGCATGATCCTGTGGCATACACTTACTTACATCCATTTTCTTATCAATAATTCTATCTAATAAGACCCAGGTATTTCATTCTATGTAGAGAATAAATACAAATTAATATTTGGCACTTATTTTATTTATTTAAAGCTTAGCAAACTTAACAAATCAACTAGCTTATCTTACAACTACAAATAATTGTGAACTGCTTGAGAATACAGAATAATTTACTATTAGGTACCAGCCAATTGCCTAACCTTGGGTATTGATTATTCTGGTAGTACTAAAGAGGTCGAGTTTCCGGAGGTCAGGTGGAACTGGTAGTTGATCTGTACACCGGTACCTTTAGACCACATATCGTCGGATATGTGGTCTTATTAGTTAGTAGGTTCTTAGAAGGTATTAGTAGCTTCTGATACTATTTAAACGTGAAAGTTTGTAAGGATCAGATTAAACGTTGAGAGCGCCATAGGCAAGTTTCTCGTCGGCGCCCCTATATTGAAAATACTACTACTGGCGCAATTATTTTATGCTATTATAATATTTTCTTTTTTTTTTCAATTCCGCCCGCGCGCCCCTTTGTCCCCTCGCGCCCCTAGGCACCTGCCTAGTTTGCCTTAAGGGTAATCCGCCTCTGGTAAGGATGGATGTTTGTTGCACTTTAACGATTAAACAGTTAAATTGGTTGTAGATATTATCTAGTTTAACACACATTATAATTTTTGTCGTGATTGTGTCACCTTGGGTTAATTCTCAAGCCTGCGCCTTCATTAATCGAGCAAATAAAGACTCTTTTAAATACTGACAATTCAAAACTAGTCACACTTACAGCTAAAATACCTCGGTAGATGGTAACCAGCTGGATGACTGATGAACATTCGATAGCATCTACCTAGCCTTTTCCCAACTGTGTTGAGGCTGGCTTCCAGTCTAGCCGGATCCAGCCGTTTTACATGGAGCGTCTGCCTATCTGCCGTCTACAACCCACTGATGAATATTATGGAATAATGATGATGAATGATGAATGAATATTAGAAGAAGGGTAAAGATGAAGCCGCTTTTTAAGAGTCTTTCAATTTGTGCGTTCTGCTAAAGCAGTGCGTGTGTCGTTTGTCGTACTGTACACAGACGGTTCTTTTAGTTCATGCAGTTGACTAGCGATGTTTGTCGTCCTGCCTTCATACGCGCAGACGACGTTCTTGTTCGACGCTCTGATGAGGTGAGGACATCAAACAGTTGGTGTCTGGAGAATTGGAATAAGATGCTACCATGCAAAATAAGCCTAAGCTCCTAGCAATAGAATAGAGCTTGAATATGGTTATAAAGATTACAATCTCTTACAGTTATGAGTGAAACTTCTGAACAATATAATGAAGGATGATTCATGATAAAAAATGCATGTTTACTACAATTAAATAAAACTTACATAACAAACTCTATTCTAACTTAATATAAGGTTCAAGCTGCATCGCTCTCATGATGTCTCCGGTGACAGAACAGCGTCCGGCCTGCATGATGGCCCTCGCATCCTCGCGACCACACACCAACTGTTTGAAGTAGTGCTCGGTGAGGGTGAACGTGGTGTCTGGGTCCTCGTCGGGCTCTCCTTCGTAGACTATCACTTTGTTGAGATCGAGGGCTGAGAAAAAGTAATAAGTATTTTTGTAAATACATGTAACAACATCATTTATATTGGTACCCAAGAAGGAAGGGTAGACCATGTACAAGATGGAGTGACGACATCACACAAATAGCTGGAAGGCAATGGCCCAGACAGGCAAAGGATAGAGCCATCTGGAATGGTTTGGAGGAGGCTTTCACCGCAAAAAGCGGCACTTACATCTAACAATATTAACCTTATTTAAGTAGGTACAAAACTAACATTACTAACAAATTAATCTTTAAGTACACAACACAAAAATACATATATGTAAGGGATAAAAGTAAAGCTAATAAATAAATAATATATATTTTATTTATTTCTTGTTGAGGCAGGAGTGGGAACTCCTCATGGACGCTAACAGCCTCATCACTGAGGCAGTCTGGGCAGTGCCGGACTCTAACTGGCTAAAACCACACTCCTGCCTTGGTGTGAGCCCCTACCACACAAGTTTCGCAGGGATTTTTCCTAAGCTGTAGTTTATTTATTTTGCGTTTATTTGAGTTTCGTTTTATAATTTTGACTATTTAATTTAGCTTTTCGTTATTTCTAATGTTTGTTGATTTTACTATTTCTATTATATTATATAATAAATATTATCATATATTTTCTATTAGACAGTAGCACGCTAACGTACCTATGTCAAACTGTTGTATTTATTCTTTGAAAAATCAGCCCAAAAAAAAACGTTTTAAATCTACCTAGTCGCAATTTAATCTCAGCCAAAGTCAAAGACAAAGAAAAAAAAATCAATTAGACCGTTTACAGGCACTTTTCAATTGTCAAGGAGTCGGTCAGTTAGTCCGAAAATTGAAAGCTAGTTGCTCGTTCCAAAACGGAGGTTGGCCTCTATGGAGAAGAACGAGCAATAATCAATGTCATAGCCTTGTCACAAATGTAGGTAAAACAGAGGCATTTTTTACAGATCGAGACTGTGATTAGACTAACATTCTTAAAAGTTACTGGAACTGTGGGCCTACTCCCATCTCATGAAACAGTATAATAAATATTACTCTGCTTTGCACACTGTTGGATTTTCAACGTTCGGCTCAGCGCAGCGCCGAGAGTTGAAAATTCAATTACTGAAATTACAAAGTACCTACCCAATATTAAATTGGTACTGTTTTAAGGCCCCCTGACTCCCTAACCTTTCAAAACCTAGGCCAAAAGACGAATTATTAAGGAACTATTGAATACTTACTCCAAGAATAAACGCTGGTTCCCTTGATAATGTTGAAGAGGAACACCCCTCCCAGTGCCCTGGCCTTGTTCCGGTCCACGGAGGCCAGGCGAGTCTTGATCTTGTTCACCAGGTCGATTTTCTCTGCTTTTGGAGCATGCTCGCTGTGTGATGCGCCCTGGAATTTGTGGGGATAGATTGTATGAGAATTTTGCATTAAGATATTAATATTTTGAATGCTAACTGGTTTGTATTCCAAAGTAAAACAATTAAAAATATAAAAAAGAACTTTTTTTTTCATTGTATTTTTCGCCAAAATTTTTTTTTTTTTTTTCGTGGGGAAATCCTCATGGACTGCCTCAACCAGGGGGAAGGCGGGGGGGTGTGTCGGACTCTTACCGACTAAAAGCATTCTTCCGCACCCCGGCAGGCATCGACCCGCCACCGCCACAAGACGGGTCCCGTCACCCCGTGCGGCCGTCACTCACCGGCCGCACTGACTCCAGCAATGTATTTTGACAGCTGAGTTCTGCCTTTTTTTGCCACGTCCCGAATTTTAATTGCTAAAGTCTCGGTAAATTTATACATTAAGGTTGGCAAGGCTTTACAAGCCTATTATAAGACTAGCGACATGCGTTCTGCAAATAAAAAATAAAACAACATGTCTTTGGGAAAGTTGTTTGATATCATGAGTATCATTCTATAATTACCATAAACGTTCAAAAAAAAAAAAGAAAATTACTTTGGATAATGATAAAAAATTGTGAGGGTATAATTTCTTGACACGAAAATTTTCTTAAAAAGTTTTGAAATTGGAACGATGGAATTTCACAATGGGTCGTCACATTGTGTTCTCAGTAGTTATCCTGTTAGTGTGTGTACCGTACGTTTTTGTGTTTTTTTTCCCTTAATATTTGGTTATTGCGCCCACGCAGACTTTACAAAAGACTTTTCCTGCGAAGTCTTGAGTAACTTGTAGTTTCATAATTGTTGTACGTTCGTTACAAAGTGTTAAGTGCCGTGTGAATGAGAGAGAAAGCGGTCAGCATGGCAGTCACCAGAACGCGGCCAGGACCTGCAGATGCCTGCAGTTTAGGTAAGTCACTACCTTCAATTGTTTTGATCAAGAAGCTCCGATTTTGTCGATCGCAAAGAAAGCAGCTTGGTATCTTTTTGAAAATAGACCTTACTTGACCTACAAATATGATTCATAAATGATTACAGTTTTCATTAGATAGTCGAATCTCTTAAATGCGAAGCCTTGGTCAGTGGGTCGTCTGTGGGTTCACGGCCATGAGCAACTACCAATGTGACTTTTTCTATTACATATGTACTTTCTAAGTTTATCTATCTCATCACTGACATCGGAAAAGGAAAATGCCGTGAGGAAACCTGGACTTTTACCTAATTAATATAAGTATGACATCGCCTTGAGCAAGCGTGGTGATCAATGCTCGTGCCTTCTCTGTATGAGAAGAGGTCTTTGTCCTGCAGTGGGGCATTAATAGACTGGTATTATTATTATTATTTAGATAGGTATCGATAGAAGTCTACTCGACTCTGGTTTGTATTATATTAAAAGTAATCATGCTTAGTTATATTTCAATAACTTTGCATTTCAAAGGTAGCAGCAGACAATTTACTCTCAATTTTAATTTCAGTTTTTTCAAACTCATTATGAAACAAAATACTATTTGATGAGGCTTCATTTACATAATATTTTCTATCTTAAGTCTAATGATCATTAATAAAAGAGTACCTAAAATAACTAAAAATATTAAAGTAGATACAAGTCATTTGAATAATAAAACATAAAGGCGTGTGCCCACTATACCGTATGATCATCATCATCTGCCTAGCCTTTTCCCAACTGTGTTAAGGTCGGCTTCCAGTCTAACCGGATGCAGCTGAATGCCAGTATGTTACATAGAGCGAATGCCTATCAGACCTCCACAACCCAGTAACTGGGATACGATACCCCTTGGTATGACTGGTTGTCAGACTTTTGGGCTTCTGACGACCTGTAACTGTCAAAAATCCACGTGATTCATCATGACCATGATCGTGTCAGGAATATGTCTGTATCGAAGACTGAATCTTCTGTATGAGTAGTATGAGACTATTCCCACTTGGCCAGTGGTTCCCTAGCTTATATATAACGCGCCCCCTTTCTACATAGAAAAAATATTCGTGCACCCCTGCCAAGACGGTGTAGTGGATAGACTACTTTAAACAACCTCTTGACTATATTGAATTGAATATTCGTTTATTTTTTGCGACGAACTCAAATCCAATACGAAATTAATGAAATATAATACAGCTGTTTTTTTTGTTTATTTATATGATAGCTAGATTAAAGAGGAAAAGTTTAGGCTATATAACATCATGCTACAACCTTCGGGAGCTGAGCTGTAGCCAATGACGTAACTCGGGTGAAAAAACAAGTAATAAGGTATTTAATAATATACCAGTACTAATTTCTGCTTTGCCTGTATGCCACATCAAGGAACAAAGGGCTTCAAAACATAATTGCCAAAAAGCTGATGCTAACAATGTAGACAATGCAAAAGTACATTTATCGTTTAATTTATACGGTTTAAAATGGCGTTAACAGTTAACGCCAACGGGCGTACTAATGAGTACACCTCTGCCTAACCCTTTGGGAATTACAGGCGTGATGTTATGTTATGTTATGTTATGTTAACAGTTAACAATCGTACAGACAGGTAGTACTACTTAACTATTTTAATTAACCACATTTTTCTTTAGATTAACATCGAATACACACGATTAACGCACGGAAACAACTCCATGTTGTCACTCCCACCCATTTCAAACACACAAAGAAAACTAAATGCCAATTAAAATCATTAAAAATGTTAAAAATCTAGTCGCAATTTTATCTCTGAGACAATTATTGTCAAAAAATGGAGACATTTTTGATAGATTGAGACTGAGATTAGATTGCAATCGTTCTTTAAAGTTAATAGAATTGCCCCTCTAGTATTTTATGTTCGAAATTCAAATTCAAAAAAACATGTCTGTCAAAAGCGTTTTTGTAATGTTTTTTTTTCACGTGGTAAAATGAGGTAATATGCGTAACTTACCATAATGTCGTGTGCCAGGTCTCGTTGTCAGGTCCACAGTGGCTCGCGCTGATGCTCGGAGCTTTCACTCTCAAGATTGCAAAACGTACTTTGTGTACGCTCCAATTTTGGGGCCATGCGTTCTGTTGCGTGTAGGATAAACCTGTTTAAGTGAAATGCATCCCATAAAATATTTAAAAGTGGTTAAGGTGCCTACTTCTCATGCATGGTGTGGGTTCGATAACGGGCGAGTACCAATGTGACTTTTTGAATTAATATGTACTTTTTAAGTTTATCTTGGACGTCACTGAACAAAATAAGTCGCCAATTCACCTTGGCACTCACCATATTCTTAAGGTAAGATAAGTAAGTTTCAATAAGGAAGATTTCATACATCTTTAAAGGGCAAGCAGTTAACTTTCACCATAAATTTTGATGACCCCATTTGAAACGTATACATGTCAAGTAGTTAGTTTTTTATAACACTAATTTCATATTTAAGTATTTACACAAAATATTTTTTGCATTATTCACCTAAAGAAAACAATGGTGACGATTCCCTTGTCAACAAACTAGACTAAATTTAGAGAATTGACATCTCTTACTGACATACAGCGAAAGGAAAGGACGGTGACATTCCGTTACATTAAACAACTAAGTTAGAGATGTAAAATTAGTTTTGCCTTGCACTTCTCCGTATTTTTAATCCATACGTGAAACGTATGAATTAAAAATACGGAGAACTATTACGGGTATGGATGTCAACTATAACTGTATGGATGTGTCAGATTGACTAAATTTGACAGCTCTTATTGACATTAGTCTCTTTCTTATTTTATTGGACAGAAAAAGATGGAAATAGTCTAATTTTAGTTTAGTTTGTGACCAAGGGAATCGGCACCAATATTTACCTACATTATCGGGTAATAATGCATTTTAACAATATTTCCATCCATTGATAGAGCGGTGGTCATAGCTGAGCACGAATTGAGTGGACAGTCAAGTACCGTGTCTCTCAATGTCCAGCAGTAACGGTCACCCTACTATTCGTATTGACACGACAACGCATAGGTACTTTACTTATACTTTGTTATATCTGTGCGCTCAGAATGTTTTCACTTTTTATTTTACGCGCTTTGCTCGTAGAATATTATAAACAGTGCTAATTTATTTATAATTAATTTTATTTTGTTGTGACTCACGTAGAGAATGTTATTGTTATTACACCCGCTTGTACTAGTCATGGCTATTTGAAAAACTTCATGTTCGTTCTTATTAGGGGTCCATAGTGTATGACGTATTTGTATCTAGCTTATTCCCGCGTCTTTGCCCGCATAAATATCGGTTTTCCGCGGGGTTTTAATTGCATGAAACTTTAGCTCTTTTTCAAAAATAAAAGTAGCCTTAGTTACTTCTTATAACGTCATCTTACTGCCAGCGAAAGTGCCGTCAAAATCAGTCCAGACGTTTCGGAGATTAACCGTGACAAACAGACAGGCAGACAAAAAATAAAATAAAATTGGTTGTTTAGGATACCTTAAGTTCCGTGTAAACCATTCATAAGTTCCTAGTAAAAATCTGGTATTTTGACATTACAAACAAACACACATTTTATTTATTTTACAGATTTAACCTCGCGTTACTAATTAACTCTGAATTAAATTTTTGGTTTAAGTTTGCTTTAGTGGATTGGTAAAACTTTGAGTTATGCAAGTGGCCGGATTGATCAATATAATAATTATGTATAGGTACTGCAAAAAAACAATTGTTTTACAGGATTAATGATAATAAAAAGTTAGCTTAACTGTAACGTCCTTCTATTCAGTAGATAATATTTGTCTTACTGTAATTATAGAAATTATTTGGTTCGGTAATTCAGTTTCATAAGTTTGTTCTCATAAAGAACACATTCACTTCACTTTAAATATGAGATATTCAAATAGATAATGCAGTTTTAGAAAATAAAATAAAGCAGGGGTTCCTAATCTGTGCGTCGCGACGACTTTTGGGGCGTCGGCATCGCGCGTCGTGGAGCTATCCTGAGGGCGTTGCGCGAGCAGCGTTCGCGGGACGTCTTAACAGGATACCGTGGCCTCGGAACGCAATGGGCAACAGAAGGAACAGGGTGGTTTTTTACTCAGTTACAGACTGGCAGTTCCTACCGCCCGTTTATCTTTAATTAAATTTAAATAAATAAAGTAAACTTACAGTAAGGCGTCGCTAAAAAAAAAATACTCGTAAAAGGAGTCACGGTATAAAAAGATTGGGAAACCCTGTTTAAGTGTTTTTGAAACGTAATTTTTTATTTAAAATTTTATGTAATTACTCTAACTACATGTTAGAGTCTATAAATAGTTTTTATTCTGACTGTTATTTTTTATAATTAAGTCTGCACATATTATAACCTAAATAAATATATGAATAGACTTCAGAAACATTACATAAGTTTAAGGATAACTGCAGTAAATAGTGAAAGTGGGTTAAAGTGAAGATGGTGTGTTTACTGATTGACAGAAACCGCGTTAATGATCGGCTATTGTCTAATAGTCCAAGATCCCTCGGCCGCTAGTCTTATGTATAGCAGAGGTGTTGAAGTGTCTGGCTAAAGATTTTACCGACAGAAAGTATTTGGTGATAACAAATAATGATGTTTAACGATAAATTGAAAGACACTTTACTAAGCCGGAAGTTTACGGTTAGTTCTCCTATGCTTGTCTCGTAAAATACCTACTAAAAAGTGCCGCTATGTAGTACTCTATACTAATCTATAATCCGACAAATTCGATAGTCCGATACTGCCCTGCAAAACGTTTGTCGGATTAACGGGGGTCCACTGTATTAGATATAGATCTATTCTTAAAACTTCAGCCACGTAAAGTGACGTAGGTCTAAGGACTCCTGGATCTCAGTCCATTATCCATAATATAACTATATCCATTTATTTTGTCGTTTGCATAGTTCACATCTATTTACTGTCTAGTGTCTATGAGTTCGGGGTGCTCTATTTGAGTTACATGTGATACTAGCTGTTACACGCGACTTAGTCCGCGTAATTTTCTGAATGTAATTTTTTTTACTCTTTCTTTCTTTATCGTGTGGGCAGTAAGGTCTTACGACCCCACACACCCTAGTGTCAGAGTTTCTAAACCGCCTCAAGGGCCTCTGACATGGTTTGAATGGAACAGCAAGTTCAGGTTTCCTCACGATGTTTTCCTTCACCGATGCCAGTGATGTCCAAGATAAACTTTAGAAAGTACATATGAATTGAAAACTTCATATTGGTACTAGCCCGGATTTGAACCCACAACCTCATACATGAGAGGCGTGTGCCTTAACCACTGGGCCATTACGACACATTTTTTTTTATTTTTTACTTGATGAATAATATTAATAGTTAGACTTTAACTTTTTATCAAATGTGTCTATCCATGTGTTCCGAACCGGTGGGTTACCCCTGCAGGGTAAACTAGCTATTCTGTAGGGGTAATAAAGTAACATATTATGTAACTATTTTGCAAAGAGCGTTTTGTTGTCCTTATTTTAAGAATGTACATACCTATTTGTTGACTAAACTAATGTGATCAAAAGCCCTACTTGTAATGTGTATTCATTTATATTATAACTAGCTTTTACCCGCGGCTTCGCCCTCTTTTTTTTAGGATTTGACAATCAATTCGGGCTGTACTATGCTTGTTGTTCGGCCACATCCAGAATTAATAAATACCTACGGACCAACAGACTGTGACTTCTAAGAGTCCGTCGGCGTTCAGTTTGCATTTCTGCAAGAGAGGTCCTTCTCGTTTTATAATATTTTATAGGAGGAGGGGTAAAATCAGTCTCATTGACACATTGTATACGATGGCCTCTATACGATGTAAGATGCGCGGAACTAAAGATGCCTTTTATAAGCATCCTCTTCTTGACCTTTGAATTTTGCCTTACGTAACATAAGGTAATATTGCTATTGTCATATCATTACGACTGTCTCAAATGGATATTGTAAACTATCTATATTTATTTTATATTATAAAGCTGCAGTGTTTGTTTGTTTGAACGCACTAATCTCTAGAACTACTGGTCCGATTTGAATGATTCTTTCAGTGTTGGGTAGTCCATTTATCGAGGAAGGCTATAGGCTATGTTTTTTTTTCAAAATTAGGGATCCGTAATAAAATTGCTATTTTGTAACACAAGGTGTAAAATCGAAAACCTATTTTTGCGTGCGCTGCAAGAACTATTGACAATAGAATAAAATGATGTACTACGGGTTTGTAGATCCCATTAAGACCTACAAAAAAATCTGCGAGAACATATATCTAGCTATCACGGTTTCATCACAATAACCGATTTTGTGTTCAAAATAATTATTAAATCGTCTGAAAAAAAAAACTACGTTAATCTTTAATGTAGGTAGGTAGGTACCTATATTCACTATTATTCTATGGTCAAAAATAAGTACTTATTATTAACTAGTGAACCGCCCCGGCTTCGCACGGGTGCAATCGTTAATGAAAGCTTCAATTTTTCCAACAATGAACGTTATATTTCAACGAATTTACACAAAACTTTGATAAATTATATATCTAAAACTTTCCTCATGAATCACTCTATCTATGAAATATGCTCAGTAGTTTTTGAGTTTGATCTGGCAAAGGTTGCAAAAAACCGCTGGATGCAGGCGGCGCAGTACTTGTTATTGTGGCGATCTTTAGGGGAGGCCTATGTCCAGCAGTGGACATCTTTCGGCTGACATGATAAATCACAAGACAATATGCCAAATACATTTTTTGTTCGAGAAATCGAAAGTTAGTCTTGCAAAAAGAGTGTTAAATCATAAAAATCCTCAATAAAGATGTGCGGAATACTTGCAAGCTCTGATAAGTACTTAATGGTCGCTGCCGAGCCCCCAGGCGTCATACGTTCAAGGATTATGTCTCTCTGCATCTGCTGGTGGTACAAGATTGGAGAGAATGTCGGTTTTCTTAAAATTAAGCGCTCATGACTGTACCTATGATGTTGGGCCTGAAAAGCCTTGAAAACCTGATTAATTTTAAATTTCTAAAAAAAAATGATTTTTTGTGGCTTTGAAAATCAATAAATGCCTACACCGACCTTAATGGTCAGGTTGTTCAGAAAGGTCAGGTGCGCAGTACTCGTAACCGGCGTGCTTGTATGACGAGACCTATGAACGTAGTTGAGGCGAAAGGAGTATGTAAGGATCGTAGCAGGTGGCGTTCTGTGGTTTCTGCCTACTCCCATGGGAAAAAGGCGTGAGTTTATGTATGTATGTAAATAGGTAATAAATTAAGTTGGCAAATAAGTAACGAAAAGTATCTTTTTTTGGTCTAATTGAAATAAATAATTTAAATTTGACTTCGGTTGGTAGTTGCATTGCATTCGTATATCTTCGAAATTTTAGACCATACAACATATTTCACGCGTTTTTACTTCGAATTTTAATTGTTTACCGATATTCGTTTCGGTGTGACACGGAAGCTTTTTTCCTTACCTACTTAATTGGTCTATAGGGAATTCTGTTTCTATTATATTTTAAAGGATTTATATTCATTTTTAATAAAAACATAAGGAGGTATAAATGACATAGGATGTGTTTATGTTATCAGTTTGCCATAATATTTTAATAATAAGTTTCTACCTATCTTTCTATCATCAAATTAGAAGGATAGGTAAGTAGTTAGTCATCATTTCGATATTTTTTTATACATAGCGAACTGGTTTTGTTAACACTGCCATCTATCGCCAAAACTTGGAACTGATAGCGATGACGCTTTCTCATACTAGTTCTTAGTTGTTTGAATAGATGTCTCTGTTCTAAAATATTAGCTTCGGATGCTAGTAATAATTTCCAAGTGGAGTTCTGTGAAATCGGTCGGGTACAGGGAACGGGGATGCATTTGAGAAAGAGAGAGAGAGAGAACCATTTTCGTTGAAATCGCACTCCGTTCATGTATAATTAACTTATTTATATATTTCGTGGAAAATGTCGTTATACATTTATGCTGAATCCCTAATTTGAAATTCTATAGAATAACAATGTGTAACCGTTTGTTTTCCCAAATGATATAAAATAAACTAAAGAAATAGTAACTAAAGTAATGAAAAAGCTAGTAGAAAATAATAAGTAAAATTAGCTTCTGCCCGAGACTTCGTCCGCGTCAAAGTTCATTTCTCCATACAAACTTTGAACTCCCGTTTCAACCCCATGGGAGTTGAATCCTTTCTTAGCCGATGTCTCCTAACTATAAACTACATCCCTATCTTTATACGTCAAGCAGTTTTTGATATTTCGTATTGAGTGAGTGAGTGACCTTTTACTTTTATACATATACTTACACCCTAAGGTAGACTGGTTTGCGGGACGTCTTAACAGGATACCGTGGCCCCGGAACGTAAAGGGCAACAGAAGGAACAGGGTGGTTTTTTAGTCAGTAAAAGACTGACAGTCCCTTCCGCCCCACCCTGGGCGGAAGGAGTCATTTGATGATTTTTACCACCTAAAAAAAAGGTAGACTGGTAGAAAATGCCTATGGCATTAAATCCGCCTTTGTGCAGTGTCTTTTTTTACAAGTGCATAAAGTTTAAAATAATAAATATATTTAGAAGATGAACATTGGATGTAACAAGCTACTATAATTAAAAAAATTAAAAAACACGACTGCGAAAATTGCACATAATTGTACATTGTTTACTCGTCAGTTTTTTTTACAACGATTTTCATTTACAGTGTACATACATACTTACATACATACATACATTAACCCTAAAAAAATAACACTCCTTTTTTTTGGGGCAGTCGTGTAAAAATAATATGTAAAATTTTTAAAGTATTTATACTTTAGTTATAAGTTCTTGTCTATTGAAAAATCAGTCCTAAACATTTCTAGCCACAGTCGCAGATACTATCGATGCATCCAATTACGTTACTCAGACTCCCAGACAATTACAATTTCAAATTATATGATTTGTTTGCCTTGCTAAGTTCTCAGCATGAGACTTGAATAATTGTATCTTCTTATTTACATTTAGACAAGAAAATATGTTTGTATTTTGGAATGTAATAAAAAAACATTATTTTATGAGAGACTCGTGCTACAGAAGTTTTTTTTAATATAAGGTAGGTACTATGTATCAATCTTAATATATATATATATATATATATAAACTACGCGTCACGTTGTTTGTCCGGGATGAACTCCGAAACTATTCAACCATTTTTTTTTTATGAAATATGACTTACTGTGTAATTTGGCCAAACTTAAAAGATAGGATAGTTTTTATTTTGATTATTGACCTCAGTATCTTTACTTACTTCAAGTCACAGCAACACATGGTCGAGTCAGCTAGTGATATACACATAATTATTACTGTAAGTTACTGTTCAGGTGTCGTGACTACCTCGTTGGTTTAGTAGACGCAAAGCGCGACTGCTGAGCATGAGGTCTTGGGTTCAATTCCCACGTCGGGGAAAGTGTTGTTGGGTTTTTCCATCAGGAATTTATCAGTAGCAGCCTCGGAGTCTCCATTTGTGCCCGGTTGATGGTAATAGGCTTGCCCCCTATTACCTACATGGGGCTTAAACATAACTGGCGAAATGTAGGTGTTATAATGGGTACAGCTCTGCCCTACCCTTCGGGGATTACAGGTGTGATGTTATGTATGTACAATATAGTTAAAAGCTCGCGAACACTTACGGAGGAGTGGACTCGTCCCACAATTAATTTGTTGTACTTCTCCATCTATGTATAATATTTTTATCTCATTCTACTTTATATATTTTGTTTGTATGTATATAGGTATACATACATATGATTATATTTTATTACAAGCTAATATAATTAAAAAATTAAAATACACGACTGCCAAAATTGCACATATTTGTACTATGTTTACTCGTTAGTTTTTTTTACGACGTTTTTTATTTACAGTGTTATATATTTTTTAAATCTATTTGTCAAATTCTAGACGATAAACATAGACACGGCCAGATTCATTAAAAAAAATAATTGAGGCTGGTATTAATTTACGTTTTAAAGTGACCACACAGGATTCATTTTATTTTTAACCAGCCTATGTTACTCGGAACGATGCCAGGATTGTAACGATACCCCATACATCTAATTCGGTTCAGGCGTTCAAAAGTAATGGTGGAATAAAGAATCTCACATACATACATACATACATACAGGGACAGTCGTGTAAAAACCTCTTCCAAATAGGTATTACCGATCTACCATCCCAAGATTAGCATAACTCCCAGACAAGTCAAGATGACACCCGACACCATATAAAGCCGATACCACACTGAAAGCATCCGCAAATAAAACAAACACGTCTCAAATAGATACACTAACATTTGCTACTTATATTTTAATTCTATCAAGTCTTGACTTACCCACAAACTTAATAATACACCTCCTAAACTACCCACTTTAAAAATACCGCCGTATTTCAAACAGAATAAAGATTGAAATGGACTGGAGGTGATTTTCGGAACTGCATGTGTTATGTTTGTTGCGCTAGGTTATTTGACTAGTCCTAAACAAACGCAGGCCACTTCCTTGAATCGTATTTAACATGTTGCCAATAAAAAAAAGTTGTTTGGAATACGTAATGGAATTCTTGTTTTCCTTTCCGTCTAGTTCGAGCAGTTTACGTGAACTGTGTTTATTCGATACTTTTGTTTAACTTGCACTGTTATTGCTACTACTTTGTTATATAAAGGAGCTTGAACGGACTCCTGATCTAGTAACTTTGCCGCCTCCATAATTATTCTTGCTCGATTTAATCTTGGTTCTTTTTTAATTCAACTTTTTGGAACATTTTGTTCTGAATTCCATATTCAATATGACTGTAAATTAAAACAAAAAATTTTCTTCGTGTACTTTATCAATTAATAAGCTTTTGTCCGCGACTTCATCTGTGAGCATTTAAGAATGAAGCTATAGTTCTAAATTATCATATAGAAAAACAAAAACAAGTAAAATTAGTAAGTTAAACAATATTTACATTGTGTGCCAAATTTCAGCTAATTCCGTTCAGCCGTTTAAGAGTGAATAAGTAACAAACATTCATAAATCCATTATAACAAACTTTCTCGTTTATAATAGTAGTAGGATAATATTGTAGGATAGTTAATTTCACACAATTAGATAAGCTATTCTTACGTTATGGTTATTTTAGTCATCGATAAGCCCCTTATAGACAAACAAGAAAAGTACCACCCTGCATCGCAGATAAAGAACACGTGCAGATCCATAACATTTTTAAAATCAATAAAAAAAGATGATAGGGATTTATACGGCAGAGGTGAGTGGCAACGCAGGGAGGGGTCGCCCTAGGAAGACTTACACTGACCTTATTGGTGAGGTTCTTTACAAAGGTCAGGTGCGCAGTACTCGTAACCGGCGTGCTTGTATGAACTTAGATGAGGCGAAAGGAATATGTAAGGATCGTAGCAAGTGGCGTTCTGTAGTTTCTGCCTACCCCCATGGGAAAAAGGCGTAAGTTTATGTATGTATGTGAAAAAAAAAAAAAAAAACAAATTGAGAAAAAATCAACACGATGTAGCAATTACTTTAGTGTTCATTCATGTAGCCATCTAACTGGCGATTATCTGAATAGATTTGACGTATGAAACTTGGCACACAGACATTCTAACTGACTGAGTTACTTTCACTTGGACTCCGTCATCCAATTATTGGAGCAAACCGATATTTGAGAATCTATGCTGATAAATGGATGACTGACTCTAACGTCTGCCGTATTTAGGCTGATTTTAATGTACTAGCCATTTTTTACGGAGGTGTTGGTTTCTCTCAGATGAGATAACGATATGTTTTTATTTTATTTTATTTTATTAGTTTACTAAAATTAAGGCCATTTACAAATTATGTATATCACATACATGATTGAGTAAAAATAAAAAAAGAAGAGGCAATAGGTAGGTAAAGATAAAACACGCAGTGATACGCCAGGAAACACATACACACGTAGGTTAAGGCGCCCGCCTTTCAAACATGAAGTTGTGTTTCGATACTAATGTGACTTTTTCAATATTTATAATAATAATTTAATAATATTTTTAATGGCTGCCTCGTTGGTCTAGTGGTCGCAAGTGCGACTGCTGTGCATGAGGTCTTGGGTTCGATTCCCAGGTCGGGCAAAGTGTTATTGGGTATTTCCACCAGGAATTTCTCAGTAGCAGCCTCGGAGTCTGGATTTGTGCCCGGTGGATGGCAATAGGCTCGCCCCCTATTACATGGGACTTAAACATAACTGGCGAAATGTGGGTGTACTAACGGGTACACCTCTGCCTAGCCCTTCGGGGATTTCAGGCGTGATGTTATGTTATGTTTCAAAATCAAGCCATTTGAGTTTCTCCGTCATTGGTTTAAAATCTGATGATTTATAAATTACAAATCAATTTAATAACCTTACTTTTTCAAATGTATAATTATTAGAAGTTACCATTATAAGTCCCGGCCCAGCACTGCCAGTCTCTAAAAATTTGGCCCGCCTGGAAAAGCAGAAATACCACAGCACACATACCTCAGTGTTCACGACTGTAGGTCCAGATGCATATTCGTTTAGCAATATTGGATGTATATACTGTAGAAGCCGTTACTTCAATCATCAAAGAGGATGCTCTTAATCAAAGTGACTCCAGACGCATGCAGATGAGTCTTTTGACATATTCAAATGGATCTCGGCCTTTGACTTACTCTCAACGGTCATAACAGACATTGGATTTAATTGATTACGGAATTCTGGAGAATCGGTGTACAGTCGAACACGCTTATTGGTACACAGGCAGCTAACTTGCGACTACTTTTAAATAATATATCGAGTGTGTCAATTATTGTTTAAAAAGTGAACATAGAATAACAATGGGATCGGTCATCTCTTAACTGCTATGGCTTAGGTAGTCATCTTTATTTTTAATTACTTTTACTACTGTTTTATATTCATCTACATTGTGACCAAATTAATTTAGAATCAACAAGAATAATGTAGCCAGGATTTTGTAAAAACCTAATTTACAAGAGAGACGTGGAGTTTCTTGCTCGTTCTTCTCCATAGAGGCCTACCTCCGTTTTGGAACGAGCAATTAGCTTCAACTTTCGGACTAACGGACAGACTCCTTGGCAATTCAAAAGTGCCTGTAAATGGTCTATTTGAAATAAATGTTTTGACTTTGACAATGAATGGCAATTTAACAGAAATATAATTATTGTTGTCTGTAAACCAAATTGCTAGTTGGACCGTATATGCCATCATATTTCTAATAATATAAGATGGCAAATGCCTATTCTATTTTGAGTTTCGAAAAATAATTATCAACGCGAGTGGAAAAGGATTCAGTCAATCTTATTATTTTAACAAAAGAAAATTGAAAACAAGAATCTTTCAAGCAGAAATGGTTCAATTTATACAAGCCGGCGTCAGCCCACGCGAATACCAGATATAAACCTTATCGATATTAGGAAGACATTGCGAATAAAAATCATTACATTACCTACATATGAAAGAAAACATTTTTAATATTCTGATTACACACGAGCGCACCGGGCGTTGAATATTTGATGCCACATCCAGTGTGCCATGCTCATGAATTTATGAATTTCATTAATGTGTATGACAGTGTGTCTCGGCCTAATTTACTTTTCGATATTTTCGCGGTCGGAACGCGAATGTAATCGAGATATCGATGTGGAATCGAATTGTGATAATAAAAAGAATCTAAAATAGCTTCTCGGAAGCTGTGTGATACGTTTCGTCAGTAATTATGTTATTTTGAGGGTAGTGCTTCCTTATTGGTCCTTTTACGGCTAAAAGGACCAAATTACTCATCATGAATTTTTACTTGGAATTTGTGAAATTCTATTATCTATTCAAGAGGATGTTGGTGTTCTTTATGATACTATTATTAAAAAGTAATTATTTATGTCCTCTATTGATTGGTTGCTATTCGAGCGCTGACATGCTAAGTTGATATTCAAATATTGGATGTTCAAACACAGCTTGCCCTCACAGTATGAAATCGACTAAGGAAAAATGTCGTAAGGACGAAATTTGAAATTTCCACTGTCGATATGTCGCGGCGATTGTTATTCATACACTGTTTCAATTATTAATATTATAGTACTTGAAAGGTTAAAACAATTGGGAAGTTAACACTATTTACCAATAATTCCAAGACACAACTTCTCTAAAGAACCCCTCTGGATGAAGTTTCTTACCCATTCTTCTCCATACGAAACTATATTTTGGAAGGGGTAACTATATTCAATTCTTCTCTCTTGTATGTCGCTTAAAAGTGCCTTTTAATGGTATAATCGAATTAATTATTTGACTTTGACTTCATTTTAGCACTGAAAACCCGATCCATTATCAAATTCGCTTTATAGTTGCTTTGAAATCAATAAATAGTTAGTCAATTGAGTTGGCAAATAAGTGACGTCACAGTTTGGTATTGACAAACAAAATCTATGGGGAATCGCGTTTTGACAGCTAATAAAAAGTAGAAAATAAATAAATAATATATTAAATTATTTACTATTTTATTTAAATTGATTGGTGGTCTCTAGTATCCAATTTCCGCAGTTTGGATTGATATAAAAACATATTATTCTTGTTCCATTTTTCTAGAGCGAGCTCAGAGGTGTTAATTTTCGCTCTAGTGACGTCATCATGGCACAGTTCGTTCCTGCAATTTGCTACGTCAGTCGATTGATGATTCAGAATATTGGGTTCACAGAGCGCTGGGTTCCAATTGAAATGAATGATTTCACTTTTGTTTGATATCCAGTTATTAATTATACATAGTGTTTATATTGATGACTAGCTTATGGGCGCGACTACGCTCGTGTGAATGATTGGTATTTTTTTCATGTTGCAGAACCTTAATTCGCTTCTTAGAATAAAATTTACTCCTTATAAAATCAGTTCTCGGCCATCAAGTCTACTAGTTATCGGCTATTGAAAGTCCCATCAAAATCGGTGCAAGATTTTTGGATGACAGTTTCTTTTTTTACTATGATAGTTTTTTTTGTTACAATTAAGTCTGTGAATATTGTTAATTATTATTATAAATATTGAAAAAGTCACACTAGTATTTGCCTGGTATCGAAACACAACCTCATGTTTGAAAGGCGGGCGCCTTAACCGCTTGACTTTAGCTGGACAAAATTGAACAAAAAGTACTGACAGTAATTTACCAAAAGTTAAAACAACTCCAGTCCATACACAAGTAATTGTAATTCCAAAAGTAAATTCAATATTTTCCCAAATAAATCAAATTATTCTGAAAGAACGAACATAAAGTAAATTCTAATTTCTTTAGTAAACTTGTTTGCAGTATAAACTTGTTTTTCGTCACAGGTTTACCCGACGGTGACCCGTTGGTCGCTAGTAGTCGGCGAGAAATTAATTTCACTGGATTTTTAGTAATTGTCCTCCAACTGTGTTTAGGGCTGGTTCGTTTTAACTAAATCATCATCATCATTTACTTTTGCTTTTTCGTGGACTCCTCCTCGGGGAAGGCAGAAGGGGTGTGTCGGACTCTCTACAGGCTAAAACCCCATGGTGTCCCACCAACCACCTTTGGCCTGGACACGGGATCCACTGGTTCGGCAGTAACCCTCCGGCCGTCAGAAAGGCGCGCGGGTTCATCATCAGCTACCTAACCACTTCCCAATTATGTTGAGGTCAGCTTCCAGTCTTATCGGATAACAGTATTTTACGCGGGCTAGGTAACGCGGTACCCCACGGAAAGACTGGTTACTGGTTTCGTTTGACGTCTGACAGGTATTTCTCACAAATCATTTTTGCTTAATGTACACTTCGTTTGATGGGCAAAATGCGCATTTAATGGGTATGTGATGTGTCTATTAAACAGTAGGGAGTTAGAGAACAGCAAAAAAATAAGAATGTTTAATAATAAGGGTCAAATTGGATTTTTTTTCGAAAGGTTAGCTAAGGTAGACAGCCCTAGCTATATAGTAAAAGTTCGGAATAAGTCGCAGACTTTCGCTAATACTTGATTGTTTTAATTAAACGTTGGGGTGCAGGTTTAACCTTTAATTTTATTAATGCCCAGTTGATTAAATGTGCTGAGTTACGGAAAATCGAATATCATCTCCAATATTCGTTTTAATTTTAAAACTCATCGTGAATAACGGTTTCTTGTCTTTGCTTGCCCTTTTCTGGGATAATAGAAATGTAAGTGAAAGTTTAACTCGCATACGAAGGATTCCGTACTATAGTACAATATTTAATGCTACGTACAAAAAAATCGCGATCCTCATATGGGCACCTAACTTTATTTCATTTATTTATTTATCTTGGATACGAGGAGTATGTAAGAATCGTAGCAGGTGGCGTTCTGTAGTTTCTGCCTACCCCCATGGGAAAAAGGCGTGAGTTTATGTATGTAAATACATATGAATTATAATTTAAAATATTTGTTAGATAGCATAAATAGCTAATTAAAAAAGAAACATGATAATTCACTAACTGACAGACGAACAGCGGAGGCTTAGTAATAGGCACCTTTCGGGTACAAACCCTAAAAAAAAGAAGAAAAAAAAAAAGAAAGAAAATTGTTTATTTGTCACAGAAATATAAAAAATATATAAAAAATGAAAAGTTAACTCATTAGTTACTAAAATTACATAATGTTAGTAGCACTGACAGTTTAGGTAGGTTTAGTACTACTAAAAAAAATCCCTACAAAGTAGTCGTAGAAGTATCAGGCGGCCTACCACAATGCTTAAAACAGTATTATTTTAATATTACTTTGTAATTTTCACTGTTGGATAGTCAATCTTAAGACGCTGATCAGAGTGTTGAAAATCCAATGAATTGCAAGACAAAGTAATCGCCAAGGCCACCTTTACACATGTAAGCTTTACTCACGTAAGTAACTATCGTAATCAACTTACAATCAATTTGCAAATGTCGCTTATCGTTATTTCTTAAAACTTTCGAATACAGCCGTAAATTACTTACATACATTTTACGTAAGCAACTTACAAGTGTAAAGCTGGCCTTAGGTTTAGGGAATTATAAGTAAATGTATTTTGCCGGACAGGACCACCACCAGCTACGCATGCTACCATCTTAATACCAATATCCTATACTGGAAGGTGCAGTTTGGGAAGGCTCCCCACGAGGTGGACTGGTCGCGGGAAACCGCTGGATGCGGACCGTAGGACCGGTCATTGTGGCTGTCTTTAGGAGAGGTCCTATGTCCAGCAGTGGACGTAGTCTTGCTGATACAATGATGATGTTGTTCCAATACTGTTGATACTATTCTTGTTTTACTATCATTTTAATAAAACTACAGAAAGCACGTAATACTCGTAATTGTATGAAATCCGCGCTCGCATAGTATCAGTACAAATAGCGAAGGTAACGGGCCGAGCTTAAAATAATAAAATCTGTCCGTTTAACCGGAGCATTGTGGGGTAAATAGTATGCGTTGTTAGCGAGCGTTGGAACTAGTCGAGTACTTGCTTGTACAGGCAAGTTCTTTAAGAGAGTATCGATGGAGAGTGAAGGTATTATCATTAGTTACTCTAAACATAACTTTATTAGTATGTTATAAATCTGTAATGTTGAATTTTCGACAGTTTTTTCATACATAAACTGTCAGATGTTAATTTTATTTTAAGGATAAAAACATACTAGGTACAAGTGTTTGGTGTTATTGGCCCTTTGTGTGACTGTCCAGTGCTTAAAGGACCAATTAATTACACTGCCGGCTGTGTATGAATTAACCTTACATGACTAATAGAATACTAATTAGAACGTTTTGATATTTTACAGCCTATTCTAGTATATCTGTCGAAGTTAAAAAAAATTGGTCCTTCGAGCACCATCCACTTAAGCAAGTTACCTTACATTTTAAACGCCCCTAAATACTATCCGCCAGTACTTTCCACATTAAAACGCTCCCAAAATCGCAGCCGCTAGGGAAATTACCCGGGGCAGGGGTACGGCATGTGGCGTAGTATCAGCGGGTAACATGTCGTGACAAGGTCGCCGGTAACCTGGGCCTCGGTGTTACGTAGCTATGCGAGAACAAAAAACATAATTGGGACGATGTTCGGTGTCTTCTCGTGGATGTTTAACTTCGTGGTTTTATGAATTCCTGGTATAAAGCTGTCGTGCAAAGGGGCAGATTACAATAGGGCTTCGTATAGTGATAAAAATTTTGTTTTTATATTTTATGGGCACTTTTTTTTTCTCCATATCTTCAATGTAGGTAATGATTTTCAATTGATGGCACAACCGCACATGATGTTTTTAAGGATCTGTCTGTCTATATTTTTTATCTTAAACTGTGTCAAATAAAAGCAATTCCTTTCTTTCTTTCAGAAGCCATAGGAACTGCTCTATGTTGGTAGCTGACTGCCCGTGCTGCACCGAAAGAATCCAGGTCAGTAAATACTTCATCAGTGCTTTTTATTACTCTTACTTTTTTATAACAAAAGTTATGAGCCTATTTTTCGAACGGCTTCGAGGTATTTTAGATTTAAGTTATAAATAGTAATCGAAATTTAATTTGGGACGATAGATGTCTTGTTATTATATGTGAAGATGGAGGCGCAAAAGTGTTAATGTTAAAATTGATACGTGGGTGTTCAATAACACTTCAAGGGTACCTATAAGGCCCGGTTTTCATGAAAGCGGAGATGTCTCGTACAACAAATAGGTTTGCGTTATTCACATCTCTCCGCTAAGCTACAACGCAATACCTATTAGTTGTTTATGAGACATCTCTTCTCCGCTTTGATGGTAACCGGGCCAAACTGTGTGGTGTTATTAGAATAGGTTCCTTGGCTAACTTTGGTATCAATACTGTTGCTTTGCAAATCTTTCGTGTTAATTTTGACTTCTAGTAGAGCAAAGAGAAAAGTAACTTCGAATAGGTATTTGTTAAAGAAAAATTTAGGGGATTGATTTATATTTTCTTGAATCTTGATCGGTAGTTCGATACCAAGAGCTCTCTTATCATTCTGACAGGTCAAATATTAGAGGCTGAGAACATTGGAAATAATGTAGCTAGATAAGCATTAACTACGAACAAAATAACCTGCTAAATTAACAGGAATTTATCAAGGTCGAACAGCGGTGAACTTGATCATATCTTTTATGTAATCTCTGTCTTATCCTATCCCCGAATATTCCTAAAAGCAAGCCTACTTGCTACCCACCCTTTAAATCAGTACAGCAACAAGTTTGACAACAAAACAGCCCTCCAAAGGCTTGGGATTAATTTTAAATAAGCCTTTAAGACGTGTGTGGAATTATTTCTCACGTAGGCCAAGTTATCAAGGCTAGGTGTCTCTGGGGCTCCTTAGACGTCGGGTGAAGGTTTGGCGAAGGGATTTTTAGGATTGAGTTAATTATGTGGTAGTATGCGTATTTCTTCAAGCTGAGGTGGAAGTGAGGACTCATCGAGCAAATGTAAATAATTAGCATTGTCTAGAACTGTACAATGTTACCTTCATTTAAATAGTTCGATATTGACTTCGAGTTGAAATGATCTGTAATTTTAACCATGCATGCATTGTCTTTATAGTTTTTTTTTAACAATATTCTTTAATTCTAATTGATGTTGCCGAAATTTTGGACACAGGAGCCGTAAACAAAATGTCTTCTTAAAGAACGTTAATCGCGAAGTTTAGTTGGATTTTTCATAAATCGTGTTTTTTAAAAAGCAATAATTTGTTGAGAATAACTTACAATTATATAGTGAATATTAATATATTCATAAACAGGTTCAATTTTAATTTAGCTCCGAGATTTCAAGAATTCTTTATAAAATGTAGTCTTCGTACGCGGAAAATAAGGACAGAAAAGAACATAAAAACTAATTTACATAACTGACATATTCCAGGAAATCTGCAATATCTGTTTCGCTTTGAACATTTTTATTTGCTTTGATTCCATTAAAGGCTCAGTTACATAATTTAAATGTAGTTTTTATGATTTTTCAAAACTGCTTTAATATTTTATGATGATGGCCATTGGGTTCCGTCGGGATTTTTGTCCTAAATATATTTTAAGAATGAACTTGTTACGGTTATTAGCTTAACGTTTTTTGCAGGATAGGAAAGAACTGCAGCATACAGAATGATTCTGGCTGTCTAATGTGTAAGGAGCCAGACGCATTCTAATGCATTTTGTGTCATACTACCTGATGAGCAGCCCAGTGTATTCTCGGGCATGCTCAAGAACGCGGCAGTCGCGATTAGCTTCCGATTCAAAACTTCACGTTCTTTCTATTTAAATTATTATAAATTCAATGGTACTACACTTAGTTCCCCCACCACCCATAATACTCACATGGCCTTTTACAATCAACAAGTGTATCATCCACATTCATATATTCTGGGGACTCGCTGATTTCATTAAATCTATTGGCGATAGCGTCACATTTGTTGAAAAATATTTTTTGGAATTCTTCATAATGCACCCACACATTGTTGACACACAAAATGGTAGTCAACATACCCTGATATTTATAAAAACTGGGCTCAGGGATTTTGTCTTCGAGGTATAACAGTTTAGGAATAAATTTTTTGGTTAAAATGTACATCATGCGCTTTGCGTATATTGGTTGAGTGATTTTGTCACACTACCAATGATTGACTGATTGACTGGTCCTTTGGGACTGATTGATTGGTCTTTTTCGACGGAATGTTGATTGTAGTCAGTGACTTATTGGTGATGATTGTTGTTAGTGTCCAAGCAGTTGGTACAGCTGTGAGAAGTGACACCTTCTTGAGGAGTGGATTGTTGAGCAAGGCGTGCTCGACGGCGTTCGACTGAAAACATACGGATAGGTTATTAGCACGTTTAGATATTTTTTCAGGAAGTTTCTTCTGTCAAACTTTCTGTAGTTTCCGATTCCATTGATTATAAGTAATTTATCTTTTATTAAATCATTTTTGACTGCCTCGTTGGTCTAGTGGTCGCAAGCGCGACTGCTGTGCATGAGGTCTTGGGTTCGATTCCCAGGTCGGGCAAAGTGTTATTGGGTTTTTCCATCAGGAATTTCTCAGTAGCAGCCTCGGAGTCTGGATTTGTGCCCGGTTGATAGCAATAGGCTCGCCCCCTATTACATGGGACTAAAAACATAACTGGCGAAATGTGGGTGAACTAATGGGTACACCTCTGCCTAACCCTTCGGGGATAACAGGCGTGATGTTATGATGTTATGTTAAATCATTTTTTAATTTATTATTAAACAAGCTTCCGCCGCCGACTTCGTCCTTGTTAAAGTTGATATGATTAATCAATATCTGTTAAAAATTTCATCTAGATCCGTTTAGGCGTTCTGGCGTAATAATTATAGTGAAAAACATCCATCCAAACTTTCGTATATTAATACATGGAATAGTAAGAATATTTCTATACATTATTAGCCGTATTTTACCCGCGATTGTTACGGATACAAATTTATTTTTGATAATAAAAAATAGCCTTTAGGATCAAAGAACTGGATGCCCAAATTAATAGTTAATATTGCGTATGAGTGTACTTACTCAAATTGCGACAATATGCTTCGATCCTGCGCTCGAAGATAGTGCCCATCAAAAGAAACATTACAACTGCCAGCACCACTGGGCCGAAGTACCACCATTCTCCACAGTTTTTAAGTTTCTGTGGGATATATAAATCATATCATTTTGTTTAGTTACACAAGTATCCACTGATCAATGTGGGCTTCCCCCAAAGAGCGCCAACTATCTCGGTCTTGGGCAGCCCGCAAACATCCGCTGCCCGCCGTCCTCTTTAAATCGTCGGTCCACCGTACAGGGCCCTCCTGTACGGCCCATGGCAACCACGTCACACCACGTGTAGGCAAATTTAGTGTGGGACGAGCATCCCACTCTACATTTGCCTACACGTGGTGTCCACTCTAACACGTGTCTGCTCCACCGATCGTCTGTCCGTTTGCAGACATGGCCCGCCCACTTCCACTTCAGCGAGCAATGTCGGTATCTATCGATGCCGTCATTGAGAATTCTGTACATCAGAGAAACTCCGAGCATTGCGTTCCATCGCACACTGAGTGACCTTGAACTTGTGGACCAGTCCCATGGGACGTGTCCACGTTTCGGCGTCATAGGTCATTACAGGTAGGACGCACTGGTTAAAGACCTGAGACTGGGTCTTAAGGAAAGTGGGATCGACGACTAAAAAAAATAATTCCGCGCAGCTTTGCTTTAACCTATTGGTATTTTATGAGAACAACCTGTCGGTATAAATTGTTTGGTTTATACTAAACTAATAAAAGGCCAATTCTACGTCCGAAATCTAGTAGCAATATCATCTCGCCGACAACCTAGGTCAAAAAATTTAGGTAGGTATTTATTTAGAGGGATTTTTGCCAGGTTGAGACTAATAAGATTGCGATCGTTTCTAAAAGTTAGTAGAATTGCGCCTAGACATCAGAGAGATGAAACCATACATAATTGAAGTGTTCTTAGAATCTGTTAGATGTCTTCAAATGAAATTTAATATATTTAAAAAACTGTTTGTTGTTTATTAAATAAATTACATTTCTTTGAAAGCATTCCTAGGTTTCCAAGAAAACTAACAACAACGGTTATTTATCTCTTTGTTAAATTATATTAAGCATTTGGCAGACAATGAAAAACATTTTGATAAAAATAAGCCATATACTATTTTTCCCTATCAGATTTCTACAAAACATATAGTCAAAGTAGTAGATAGAAGTGTTTCTGAACTTCTTTCCCATATCAGAAGGGTACTCAATGATCTCCGGCCATTGTAAGGGCCTGCAGGCGCCGAACTTGAGGCAGTTCCTCGCTTGATCATACGTAGGCCTGCGAATGCGGCGCGCAGTTTTTCCGTGTGCGCCTCTGAAGGGGAATGTGCGGTCACCACTCACAACTCATGGTGGTAAAAGGCACCATGGGGTTTTAGTCAGTAAGAGTCTGACATAACCTTCTGTTCTTTTCAGATTGAGGGACATTTCCCAATTGACCGTGCACAAATCAGACCCAGGACTACTGCCATTGACAAATTCTTTATCATCATCTGCTTAGAGTGTTTAGACTTCTCCCAACTATGTTAGGGTCGGCTTCCAGTCTAAACGAACGCAACTGAATAACAATCTTTCAATGAAGCGACACCTATCTTACCTTAACAACACAGTTATCGGGTAACACGATACCCCTTCGTAAGTCTGGCTGACAGACTTTCGGGCTTCTGACCCAACGCAATCTATAACACACTTGAAAATAGAAAAAAGAGATTTGTGATAAAATAAAATGATAAAGGTACCTGTATACTGTCTATAGACGGAGTAGGCGTGGTCATCTCATTCATGAACTACTCAGTAAAGAGTATTTTTCATAAGACTATGAGGCGAGATTTACATTATCCGTAAATTCGGAGGAGATCGGTTTGTCTTGCTCCTAGATACAACATTTCAAAGATGTTAGCACTTATTCATTGGTAATAGGGTTGAATTTCGTGATGGGCCTGTGGTTAAGACGGCTTGCTCGAGATGGTGAGCTTACAAAAAGACCAGGCAAGACCCGATGCGACTTTTTCATGTACTTTGTGCATCACTGACATCGGTGAAGGAAAACATTGTGAGAGTTCCTGAACTTATATTAGTTTGAAATCACCAATCCGCCTTGGTTAAGTATTGTAGTATCAATGCTCGTGCCTTCTCTACGTGAGAAGAGACCTTTGCCCTGCAGTGGGTCAGTAATAGGTCTGTATTCCCTTAACAAAATCATCACACCCGCAGGTAATTTTATTATAGCTCTCTGTTTTTAATATTAGTCAAAATATGCAGTAAAACGGACAAAGTTTTGCATCATCATATCAGCGGAACGAAGTCCATTGCTGGACATAGGCCTCCCCTAAAGATAGCCACAATGACCGGTCTTGCGCTGCCCGCATCCAGCAAAAGATATTCATAGTTATTTTATATATTTTTAGCCTGTGTTGTCACACTGTAGAGCCAAGGCCTCCCTTTCTCCTTTTCAGTCCTCTCTATGTTGAGCTAGTATCGAACCATTTCGCTTTCATCATGCTCATCCCGCCATCTTCACCAGGGTCAGCAGCTATGTAGCTGAACGTTTTTCGGGACCCACATTGTAGTCTCAAGTCACAAACTTAATAAAATTTTGAACTAACCAAGCATAATTTAAAACGTCTGTTTTCCAAAAATGGATAAGATAGTCGTTTACTATCTTCGATTCAATCTGTTATACTATATTGAATGCATGATGTCTTTTTAGATTTATGTTTTTATTTTGCACTTGTGTTAAATTTTGGGCATTGTGGTCATAGTTTGCCCCAAAAAATGTATTTGTGACAAGTGTCAGTTTTGACAGCACCTTAATCAGAAAGTAAGCAAATATTTTTGTTTACAATGTAGGTTTTAGTTTTATATGTATGTTGTCTATGGTTTTACGCATGTTTTAGTTGATATTGTATGCACGTTTACTATGTATCACTATTGTAAAACACTCCTGTGAAGTTATTGCAAGTCTAATATTACTCGCTAGCTATTTACAAGTAAAATATTATATGTAAATCATTTTTGAAATGATATTTCAAAGCTGGAGAGTCAGAATCAAAGTCAAAGCAATTATTCCAATTGAATCATTTACAGGCAATTTTGAATTGTCAAGGAAAAAAATAACGTAAATCCTTAGATATCGTTAGTGTGCCTTTAAATCCTGGAAAAATCAATACTCGCTGCACATTCAACAAGAATTCAAAAGACTTCTTTGTTTCATGATAACATTGAATTGTTTTAGAGAAAATATTGAGAACACAATCTTTATAGAGTAACGGGAGAAACAATTTGAATAATATCGTTGGAGAAAATAATCTTTTAGCAGATCATCTGTGACTCTTCGTTTGATATGACACATTGTTTAAAAGTTCGTCCAACGTTACAAATAATTACTAGCGTATTCCTGCAACTTTGTCCGCGTGGATTTCGGTTATCACGTAGGTTGTTTTTTCTTTTGCTCGGTGCCTTAATTCTTATTTTTACAATAAAAGTAATAAGTTACACCACTAACATCGGTTGTCTGTCAGTGAAAGTTCCGTCAAAATCGGTTAAGCCGTTTCGGAGATTTGCCGGAACAAACAGATAGACAGACAAACATTTTTATAGTTGCTTTTTTGTTTAAGTACCCTGTAAATATTTATATTTACTTTCAAAAAGCTGTTATTTTGATATTACAACAGAAACTTTTTTATTTTTTTATTAAGTACTTTTGTAATTTTCTTCTCTGAAATATAAACTGAAATATATGTTTTATACATCTAGTTTTTTAAACTATCCAAAAGCTTATCATCACACCAAGACTCATATCACACCTTAAAACGTAGCAAATAAAGCTGAATAATACTTATCAATAGAAAAATGCAATACAAGCATTATTATTCAACCTCTCCCACACAAATCAGCAAAATATATGCAACGATCACCCAGTTACACAATCGTGAATATCGTGTGCACCCGGTTGTCCGAGCCGGGTAACCCGGATAAGACCCGGGTGCAAGGCGGAAAGTGGAAACCGTAAAGATTTAACGGACGCCTGACGGTTCAGAGTTTTATAGGAGAAAGAAAATTTGTGGGTGAAGGAAAGTTTGCGATAATGATTGCTGTATCTTTGATGTGATTCTATTCCTTATTCTTTTCATTTTGATTGGTAAGAGGTTTAACAGATTGATTGATAATGGTATGTTTACTTGAAGACTGGTTTTACAAAAAAAGGCTCGTTGGTCTAGTGGTCGTAAAGAACGACTGCTGAATATGAGGTCTTGAGTTCGACTTTCCGGTCGGGCAAAGTGTTGTTGGGTTTTTCCTGTTTGTGGGTGTACTAATGGGTACACCTCTGTCTTACCCTTCAGGGATTACAGGCGTGATGTTACACTCACATTTCGCCATTCATTGCCATCAATTAAGCATAAATCCAGACTCCGAAGCTGCTACTGAGAAATTGCCGTTCCTGACTGTGTACATAGTTAACGGTTATGTAATATGTCTTTTTACACCCCGTATTTCTATTTAATATTAACGTCTAAACAATCCCCTATTGTATCACAACTTAAATAAGCACCAAGCGAGCGCCCGGATACAATATTTATCTACCCAGATTATCCGCCACATCCTCCCAACATCCATAACATCATCCTCTATAAACATCATCCAAACAGTTACATGTTTTACACAAATATCCACAATATCGACTTAGTCTACCTATATTAGAGGCTCTTAAGATTCGTCCCACGTTGGGCGCCAACAAAAACAATCTACACGCAACAAATCCGACGAATGTTCGATGAAAACCGGCTAAAACTGGTTGTAACTGGACCGGGCTGGTTTCGACCGGATTATACTAACGGCTCCTAATTGCTACGTGGCTGGAATAGGAACGCGGTGAGAAATGCCTCAACTAATAGTCTTGCAGTTAATGTAGAATTTAGAATGGTTTATTTAAATGGGCATCTTTATGGTGTGCTGTTTTATTCTATGGGATGTTTATGGGTTTTGGGGAGGGAATTGAAGGGTTGAAATGGTTTAGAAGAGTGTTTCGGTTGAAATGTGATGGTTTTATAAACATGGCGGTCATTAGTAGTGGATATTCATGATTGTACATTAGCTTTAATAGGTAGTGCAATTTTTTGTACGCTATAAATAGTTTTTCTTCTTACAAGAAGTTTCTTTTTTAAATTGCTTGATGCTTTAATCGTTAGAGTACAAGTCCAAATTTTACTAAATTTTATTAAATTTGAAATTTTACAGAGTTACTTTCGCATAACCGATTAACGATATTATTATTTAAATAAAACTTCCCACCCTGGACCACCAACTGGCGACGCCCTTACCTAGGATACCTACCTTCCTGTTACGAAACGGAAGGATTTTAATGACAATGTATTTCGGCCTCCAAAATGAAATTCATTGTGACCAAAAATGAGTTCCATTGTTCTCTTCAGATAAAAACAGCAGGAAAATTACTGAGCCCGTCTCGATTGTGCTCGTCATTCAATGCCGGCTGTAACACAATATTGTCGGTTTTTCGGGCAGGTTTTGGTCGGTTTTTGCTCAGCAGTTTTCGAGGTTCGTGACGATATTATTGTGTTTTTTGAGAGGGATTGTGGGTTTTATGTGTGTAATGTTTGATGGGTGAAGAGGTAATGCCGTTCTGATTATGATGTGACTGTCTGGCGGGGTCCTCTGAGTTGTGTGCGTTATGTTTTGTAGCACCATAATACGGCCTCGTTTGACTGTCTCGTTTGTCTAGTGGTCGCAAGCGCGACTGCTGTGCATGAGGTCTTGTTTTCTATTCCTAGGTCGGGCAAAGTGTTATTGGGTATTTCCATCAGGAATTTCTCAGTAGCAGCCTCGGAGTTTGGATTTGTGACCGGTTGATGGCAATAGGCTCGCAACCTATTACATGGGACTAAAAACATAACTGGCGAAATGTGGGTGTTCTAATGGGTACCTACACCTTTGCCTAACCCTTCGGGGATTACAGGCGTGATGTTATGTTATAATACGGGGTGAAATGGGCATCGTATCGAAAACTTTTAATATAGATTTTGTACATGATTCTACTTTGGAGTGTAGCTTCCAAGTGTTATGATTTATGGAAAGATATTTAAAAAAATAGTTGTTCCATAAATTATGACTGTGTTGGTCTTTGGCATGGAACAGTAGATTTTTTTTTAATTACCCAAGTTCCACGTATGAGACAGAATTGATTTTCTATTGTTCTGTCATATCGGTAAGTCGGTCGGGGCTTGAAAGGTTAATAACTTCATCTGTTTGTCTGTTTGTTACTCTTTCAAAACTACACCACTGAACCGATTTAGATGAAACTTGGTACGAGGTAAGTTTGAACCCCAAAAAAGGACATGGGCTACTTTTATTCTACGTCCGCGATAACCGTCATTTACGCGAACGAGGTCGCGAGTAAAATATAGCGCTTAAAATTTTTAACAAGCTCTTGAAGGAAATAGCAGCTAAAATTTTACGGCGAAAACTAATTATTTCCACCCACAAACGTACTATAAGACATTTTTAATAATACCCGAAATGCGTTTCTACTTCGAAGAGGGGTTTTTCATTTTGATACTCAAACAGAAGACGACTTAATCCTCCCGAAACACTTGACACTAAGAAACTTTGAACCTTATAGCGTGCAGGTCAAAGTTCAATTTGCTTTGTAGTTATCTAAATGCAGTTTTAGTGTACAGTTAAAAGTTTTTAAATGGCTATAAACAAGTGTTACGCTTTCGTTACGGGCTTGGAATATTTGAGAGCTGAACTACGGCTGTGATAAAAAAAATTGTTTAGTGTGAATCGACCTTATCTTGTTTCCTGTATGCGTTTGGCAAACATTTAGAGAGAGATTAAAAAGAACTTTTTAATCTACACTTTCACTGATCGTACATTTTTGTTTTTTTTTTGTTTGACTGCCTTGTTGGTGTAGTGGTCGTAAAGCGCAACTGCTGAGCTTGAGGTCTTGAGTTCGATTCTCAGGTCAGGCAAAATGTTATTGTTGCGGGACGTCTTAACAGGATACCGTGGCCCCGGAACGTAAAGGGCAACAGAAGGAACAGGGTGGTTTTTTAGTCAGATTTTAACCACCTAAAAAAAAAGGCAAAGTGTTATTGGGTTTTTCATCAGGAATTTCTTAGTAGCAGCCTCGGAGTCTAGATTTGTGCCCGGTTGAAGGCAATAAGCTCGCCCCCTATTACATGGGACTTAAACGTAACTAGTGATATGTGGGTGTACGAATGGGTACACCTCTGCCTAACCCTTCGGGGATTGAAGGCGTGTTATCGTGTTACTTTCACTGACTTATACTTTTTCGTTTTATTTTTAAACAATTTATACCTCGCGGTTTCACCCGCGTTCGATTGCGTCTTTTGTTACTGCTACGCTCTCGTAGTTCGTGGCGTGATGTTTATAGCTTATACTATTCCTTATGAATCTGGCTATCATTTACAATTATTTTTATTCCAGATTTTTTTTTGTAGTGCAAAGATATAAAAGGGTTTGCTTAGATGGTTCGGTCATGTTGAGAGGATGAGTGAAAGACGATTGACAAAAGGTATTTATATGGCAGAGGTGAGTGGCAACGCCGGGAGGGGTCGCCCTAGGAAGACCTACACTGACCTTATTGGTGAGGTCCTTCAGAAAGGTCAGGTGCGGAGTACTCGAAACCGGCGTGCTTGTATGACGAGATGTATGAACATAGATGAGGTGAAAGGAGTATGTAAGGATCGTAGCAGGTGGCGTTCTATAGTTTCTGCCTACCCCCATGGGAAAAAGGCGTGAGTCTATGTATGTATGTATGGAAGTTTTAGTTATAGCCGCGTATTTAAAAGAAACAAAAAATAAATAAAAACAAGCTAAAAAAAATAAAACGTAACCTAAAAAGAAAAAATAACGTGAAATAAAATATTATTTTTTAAAATATGTTTAAAGTTTAATCGCTTGTTGTACTAATATTGTATAATAGATTTATTACTGTCCCTCTGATAGACAAAGGCCTCTTCTCAAACAGAGAAGGCGTACAAAAAAATAATTAAAAGTCCCCCCACAAATTCTTCTTGCTACGTTTCTTTATACATCAAACAACCTTCTGTCCAAAATAAATACATCGGACACTCTTTCCCTAGATAATTATTTTGGCCCCACTTTTCTTAAGACTCATCCCTTTTCTTCGAAGTCTACAAATTAAATAATCTTTAACAGGATGCCGAGATAAATAAGTATAAAAGGGTGTATTTTTGTCATCTTTTCAGAAGAATGGATATTTCGCTGTTATTTTTAATTTTGGGACTAGCTTTTGTCGTCGACTTTGTCTGAGAAAATATCAGTTATCGCGAACGCAGACGAAGTCGTAGCCTAATAAAATATAGTCAATAGCACTCCAATTTGAGAAAGAATTTTCAAAATCGGTTCAGTAGATCCAGAGATTACCCCTACAGCCTCACTAACTTTACCTCAAAATACTCGTAGTAGGTATTACATAATATTGTGATTCATTTTATATGTATAACATCACGCCTGTAATCCCCGAAGGGTTAGGCAGAGGTGTACCCGAGTCTATTGCCATCAACCGGTCACAAATCCAGACTCTGTGGCTGCTACTGAGAAATTCCGGATGGTAAAACCCAATAACACTTTGCCCGACCTGGGAATCGAACCCGAGACAGTCAGCTCAGCAGTCGCTCTCTGTGACCACTAGACCATCGAGGCAGTCAGTATTACATTTTATGTGAGTATTTTAAATCATATCACAGCATTCACCTCTTTCAATATCACGGTACAAATCTATATAATAAAAATGAACGGCTAAATGTGTTGCTAAGCGCAAAACTCGAAAACGGCTGGACCGATTTGGCTGATTCTTTTTTTGTTGTGTTCGTAATTTTCCGGACATGGTTTTTATGAAAGAATTTGTTTGGACAATCCACCTGAGAGGTTGCACCCGAGCGAAGCCGGGGCAGTTCGCTAGTAACCAATATATAAATTCTATAGTCAATTGACAAAAAAAATATTAAGGGCACACACACATATTTCGCTCCGCTTCCGAATCGAGAGCGAATGCTACGCACGCCAAACAAAATTGTTTAACATATACATCACTGAAAATCACTAAGGGTTCGTCTACATTTTTCGCTCCCGCATCACCGATATCTGCAACGGGTAATTGATGGATGTATTGCGGTCATGAGACAAATTGTGCTGACCGTACCCGACCCGTGTCACGCGGCCGTGACGAGAATCACGCGTATGCTGACTGTACGGATTCTTTTTTTCAGTTAGCAAAGTAAATAAAATAAATACTGGTTTTTTACACGACTGCCCCAAAAAAAGGAGTGTTATGTGTTCAGGGTTAATGTATGTATGTATGTATGTATGTGAGATTCTTTATTCCACCATAACTTTTAAACGCCTGAACCGATTTAGATGTATAGGGTATCGTTACAATCCTTGCATCGTTCCGAGTAACATAGGCTAGTTAAAAATAAAAAGAATCCTCTGTGGTCACTTTAAAACGTAAATGAATACCAGCCTCAATTATTTTTTTTAATGATGGTCGTGTCTATGTTTATCGTCTAGAATTTGACAAGTAGATTTAAAAAATATATAACACTGTAAATAAAAACTGTCGTAAAAAAAACTGACGAGTAAACAAAGTACAAATATGTGCAATTTTTGCAGTCGTGTTTTTGAATTTCTTAAATTATAGTAACTTGTTTATGTTGACTTGATTGGTACTTGCTTATTATTTTAACTAGAACATGAATACGACTGGTAGTTCCAGAGATGGCAACAACAAACAAAAAAAAATCTCTTCAGCTTTATTACATATATCTTATTTTCTTCTTCTAAATACATTTTAAAAGCGAAATATCGAAAACCGCTTGATGTATAAAGATGAAATTTGGCAAGCAGGTAGTTTAGATTTTTTTTTTCCAAAATTCACCCCCTTAGGGGATGAAACGGGAATCGACATTTACGCGGACGAAGTCGAAGGAAAAAGCTAGTTAAGTATAGATCTGTTTTGTCTATTCCTTCATGCCGCATATCCACCTGAAATTTTTCCTTACTCCAATGTCTATTACGAAAAAATAATATGATCATAAAAAATATGTATGTAAAGTCAAGCCCTTAAAAACAAAAACATACACAAACATAAAAACAAGGTAAGCACCAAAACTTACAACATCAATGACAGCAAGTGATGCATATCAGGGAAAACAGACGGGAACGCAAGTTACCATGTCCTAAGTTATAACAAAGCTAATAACCATTTGCAACTCCTCACACAACGACTTATGTACTTGAGTGTACTTCAAGTTATTGCGGAGTCAATAGTTCAAGTGTTTTCCAGTTATTATGTCATTTATTATATGTACCTATTTATATTTTGTTTCGGCTTATATTTTATTAAAGCTTTTATTATTAAAAGCTAAAAGCAACTAGCTTCATCTTTCGAACTAACTGATTGACTCTTTGACTATTCGAAAGTGCCTGTAAATGGTCTAACTGAAATAAATGTTTTGACTTTGACTTTGACTCTGCTTATATTTTATTTAGTTACTCGCACGTGTCAATGTCGGTTTATTTATTTAAACTTTATGCAACAAAAGTACAAAGGCGGACTTAATGCCTTAGGCATTCTCTAACAGTCAACCAGAGGTGGTGAAGAGATAACATGGTAGGTGCAAGCAATTTTTACGAGAGTAAAACAACAAAATCAGAGATTTAAAAAAAAACAAAAATAAAAAGTACTCAAATATTTTACATAATAAAATAAAGTGTACCCAAGTACAAAATAATTAAATTTTATATACTTACTATAAAATGCTATATAATATACATAAACATATATAAAAATATAATATATCCATATAATAAAAATGAATCGCTAAATGTGTTGCTAAGCGCAAATCTCAAGAATGGCTGGACCGATAAGGCTGATTCTTTTTTTTCTGTATTTGTAATTTTAAGAACAAGGCCCTTATGAACATTTTTTTTTAAATCAGCCGGGTATGTCGGAAATTTGAGCCCGTGCGATGCCCGGGCGGTTCGCTAGTCCATATATAAATACATATCTTACAAAGAATAGAAAGGAGGATTATAATAAAACTCTTTCTATTTGCTCCGAAAAATAAATCCGCAACTTCCGCTTGAATGCATACAAACTGGTGGCTGTCCTGATATCAAGAGAGAGCGCATTCCAAAGAAGAATAGCCTGAATATGAAAGGAAGAATGAACAAAGTCAGAAGTATGAGAAGGGCAGCTGAGTAGAAGATTATTAAAAGATCGAAGACCGGTCGGATCGGTCGGTTGTTTTCGGGGTTCTTTTTTTCTGCGGGACCCTATTTCTTTTTCTAAAGTAAAATTAACCTAGGCTACTCATTATACCATCAGAAAGTCAGTATAAGTTCCAACAAAATCGGTCCAGCCGTTTCGGAGATAAGCGAGAACAAAGAGACACAGACCGACAGACAGATATGAAATTTACTAGTAACTGTTACCCATAACGTAAGGGACTCAATACGATGGTATTAATTAAAACATATCGATTTATTGGTTCATTTTAGTCATACATGTCATTATACCATCAGAAAGTCAGTATAAGTTCCAACAAAATCGGTCCAGCCGTTTCGGAGATAAGCGAGAACAAAGAGACACAGACCGACAGACAGATATGAAATTTACTAGTAACTGTTACCCATAACGTAAAGGACTCAATACGATGGTATTAATTAAAACATATCGACTTATTGGTTCATTTTAGTCATACATGTCAGTAATTGAATTTTGAAAATAATTTCCCGTAAGCAATCATAAAACAGTTGGTCCCGGCTGTCATACGTGGATCTTTGACAGTAGTTACGGGTCGTCAGAAGCTTGAAAGTCTGACAACCAGTCTTACCTAGGGGTATCATATTACCCAGTTACAGGGTTGTGGAGGTCAGATAGGCAGTCGCTCCATGTAAAATACTGGTATTCAGCTGCATCCGGTTAGACTGGAAGCCGACCCCAACATAGTTGGGAAAAGGCTAGGCAGATGATGAAGCTATCACAAAACGCAACGTTTATGATCTCATTTGTTCCCATATTGAGTTTGTGTGTATGTTTCTTCCTATCCTTCAATTTGCCACTAACTTGTTATTTTATATTAACTTTATTTTTATTTTAGTTAATTTATTTTTACTTTCCTCATTTAAATTTTATTTCCTTTAGTTTATAAGCGGTTTTATCCTCTACATTTTAATAAGAATGCTATGTATACCTTTAATTGGTGTGTACATTAGAAAACATTCTTTGTTACCAGTAATTTGTACTTCACTGTCAATGCTTAATGTATACGCTGTTGATGTACTTTAATAAATAAACCTCACCACATACAAGATTGTGCCGTACAGAGCAGAGCTGCAGCTCATAAACTTCGCGTATCCCCCATCCTCCCTTTCCAATATTTTCTAACAAAATCTAAGTCTGTAATAAGATGCAAACACGCAGTCACTACACGCTTTCCATATTGCACGGAGTCTTCGCAGATAAAGTTGTGGATTTCCTACTTTAGAGAATATCGAGATTTTAAACTATCGCTAAGTACGGAGCAAGTTTCTTAATATAACTGCGTTTATCGTCTGCGGCGTGTTCACGTACTACTTGAATGCCTATAAGTACCTCCAGTGTGTGTGCCTACAAGGTTTTTATTTAGACCAGTACATTTTTTAGTCTAGAATTTTCTATATTGCTTTTAAGATTCGTCCAATTATTTTGTAGAACTAGTTTGCTGTCTGTCATTTATTATATCGGTCTCTCACGTATGAGGCTGTGAGTTTGATTCTAATGTGACTTTTTAAATTCATAATGTATTTTCTGAGTTTGTTGTAGATATCACTAACATCGGAGAAGGAAAATCTAGTGAGGTAACCCGAATTTATAATTAAAATAAGGCTGAAATCGCCAATCTTTCTTGGACAAGCATGGTAATCAATGCTTTTGGCTTATCTGTGCGAGAAGAGGCTGGTATTATATCGAATATTGGGAAATGTTGAATGAACTAAAATAGAAGTTTATTTAGCGGTTAAAAATTAAACGCGTATTAGTTTCAATTATAATTTATTAGTCAAAATCACATTATCGACTCGTTATATCAAATACAAAGTCCGAAACCCGACATACCTTTGCCTACATCTACATTATGAGCGACACATTTCAATTCTTTCATGGTCGGCGTTCTTTTAGCAATCATTTCAGAGATATGAGCTATGTCCGGGTTGATCAACACCATGTAATCTTCAGAAACCTTCTTCAGCACAACGCGGACCATCCTCTTGCACTCCAGCATCAACCAGTTCTCCTTCTCTCCCATGAAGAGGATGCCTCCTTTCATCTTCATCAGAGGAGCATCCAACTTCAGTTTAGCATCAGCCCAATTAAATGGTGCATAAGAATTTCCACATTTAGCCTCTTTTGCTTTGACATATTCTGGGGTGATTGCTTCAATTGTAATCCCTGGGCATTGGATCTCGTGTTCAGCGTCGCCATAGGGGAATTCTCGATCGAATTTATTCAAATTATCCCAATGGTAGACGTAGGTCCAGTTGCCGATGAGGTCTTGAGGGTTCTTGGTCTCTTTGGAGACGATTTCGACTCCATCTTGGCAAAGCGTGCTTGAATACGCGGCGTGGATGAGTAAAGTCAAGATGAAGAAATTAAACATGATGGTTTTTCGATTACTATGTAGAATCTAAGTTTAAAATACTCTGTAACCTCGTTGAATACTTAGTTGGTAATGAACACAGTTGTTAAAAACTCCTTAATTTATATGAAGAGTTTGTCTAATTATATTTATGGGTTTTTAATTGCATTTTGCGTAATGATAATGACATACATTACGATATAACGGTAATGTCTCCAATTATCACTTGCTAATGTTTCTTATGATTAGATGATTAAGTTTTTAGGTTTGCGTATTTTGAATAGTTTGCTCGATAATGCTACCCAAGCATAAATTTTCGTGTCCAACGTCTATCAAATATTGATTTTCTTATCTGATTTTCATAGTTAGCCATGAAAATGCGTCGACCTTTAAAACTATATCTAGGTACAGAAAGCGGTCATAACTGCAGTAGCATGCTAAGGTTTGAATTGCTGTAAACAGTACAGGTCGTACCTACATCTGTATGTATAAGTTTAGTGATGTATTAACACAGTACCTACACACACGGCGTCGAAAGGTCGTAAGTTAAACTAAAGTGACAATCTATTGTTTTGTGAGATTGCTACTCCCATTATGACCGCTACTGTACAACTATCCACATATCCTACTCTATATATCTGACATCAAGTTCCTCTGTTATTTTATTGTCATTCTCTCGTACTCAACCACGTAATAATTTTGTAGTATTAGCTTCTGCTTGCGGCTTTATCTGCATAAATTTCAAATTAAGTCATTGTTCTAAATTATTCTTAAACATTTGGTAACCTGGAGTTCAGTTTCATTTACATTATAAAGTTAGGTTTTTATTTTGGGACTAGCTCGCCATACTTTTCCCATTCACTGCAACTCCTGATGGCAGAATCAACAGTGGAGATCGCCAGAAAAGTGCCGAAGCAAACCAGATTTCCAAGCACCTCAGATTGCAACTATCATTAAATTACTGGGCCATAATGTGAGCTGTTGTAAAGTTAGGAAATTATTGCAGAAATCAAATCACAGAACTTTTAATAACAATATTTATTAATTAAGAACTCAGTTCAGTAAATTGTTATTTGTAGCAAACTCCAAAACCGGACATACCCTTGCCGACATCCAGATTATGAGAGACACATTTCAGATCGTCTAAAGTTGGACGCTCCCGGGCGATCAGTTCGGTTTCACCTTCTTCATCAGGGTTCGCCATCGCTATATAGTTTTCGGATACCTTCTTAATCACAACTCTGACCATAGTTGCACAGTCTACTGCCATCCAATTTTCTTTCTCACCAAATATGATAGCGCCATCTTTAATTTTCAAAGCCTTGGAATCTACTTTCAGCTTAGCGTCAGCCCAGTTGAAAGGAGTCTTGAATGTTGCGCACTGAGCTTTCTTGACTTCGATGAACCCTGGAGGCATCTCTTCAAAATGTAATTGAGGGCATTCGAATGCGTGGTCTTTTTGGTCAACGAATTCTTTGTTGAATTTCGTCTTGGGGTCCCAGTGGTAAACGTAGGTCCAGTTTCCTACAAGATCTTCGGGATTTTTAATCTCTTGGGATATGATTTTTTCTCCATCTGTGCAAGGCGTGGTTGAAAAAACACCGTGGATTAGAAAAGCTAATATGAATAATTGAAACATGTTGAAATATTGAACCTTTACACAGTAGCACACAGTAGAATAATATCGATTCGTTGGGACTATAATGTTTCATTACTTTCGAAGCAAGACATTTTATATTCATTTCTTATCTTATGTTATCAAGAATGACTTTTATTTGTTTTTAATTGTTTTATCCATTTATTTTGTTAACGTGTAACTGACAGAATGTCTGCAGCGATATAATTATTACTTTCTAATGTGTTTTATATTTGCTCGTTAATTTATCTGGATACTTAAGTAATAAGTCCTTCTTTTCCGTTATTACATTTTGTATTTTGAGATTACGTAATGCGGTGTTCTGTCAGCTGTCAAAACTACCACATGGCCCGAAGTTTATGCCCAAGCCGCAGCCGCATCATTTGTCACCAGTTAATACATTAAGCATTATAAATAACACTATTTTATCTACTTTTTGGAGATACCAATACCTCTAATGGAGCCCGTACGATCACATTTAAGTGAAGCACTTATATGATCGCGTATAGACGTATATAGTTACCTATTTGCAAGTATTAAGGACGTGTTTTGAATATCGTTATTTAGATTGCATTATGGAAATATATGTCTGTACGTTTATTTTCCATGACGTTTCATACATGCATGTCAGTTGTAAAAGCTACGCATATTTTTTGAGGCCTACATAAAAAAAAGCATAGAGAAATCCGAAACCGTGTAAAAGTAATCAAAGTTATGCTCATGCAAAATCCTGTCGCTTTATTAAAAACATTTTTACGGAGTTTTGTATAAAACATTTTGCATGATCGAACATTTTATTTCGTTCTGATTTTGGAGGATGGACGGAATAAAACATTCCGGGGAATGATGCTGTATTTAAAAAATGCGAGCTGAAAGTGGACAGGTGTAACCGCGTGACAGAGCATATACCTTTAAAATTATGTTTTATTTTTCGTTTGTAAAAAGTGAGTGCAGAAGGTCAATGGATGATAAAGTTTGTTAGTTGAGGTTGATCGGTTGACGGGACCCGTTTTGTGGTGGTGGCGGGTATGTACCTGTCGGGGTGTGGGAGAATGCTCAGGGGTCGTCCTGAGTCACAAGTACCTTTGGCCGGGGCACAGGAGTCGTAGGTAGTAATAGGTAGGAACACCATAGGGTTTTAGTCCCTAGGAGTTCAGTAGATACATCCCTCCGTCGTCCACGAGGAGGAGGCAGTCCATGAGGACTTCTCCACGAAAAAATAAACAAAAGAATAATGAAGGAGTGAGGGTACTTTTAGGAGATCGGTTAAGAGCCTCGCCACGTGACTATAGTTCATGAGATCTTCCAAGCAGAACAAGCAAGCGGACCTATTGTTTTAGATACCATTATTCAAAGAACCTCAAGCGAGCAAGCGTGGTGATCAATGTACAGGTTTTCGTTGTATGAGAAGAGGCCTTTGCTTTGTATTGGGATAGTAATGTCGTTTTTTTTTTTACTTATACAATACTAAAATCAAAAAATTATAATGATGAATGAGAATATTGATTTTTTTATATTGTTTTCTTGTTTAGATGTTTGTTTTTAATCATTTTAAAATTTCATATTTGATTATTTCCTTATATACAATTTTTTGCACCTGCTTTGTTATCTCTTCACCACCTTTGGTTGACTGGTAGAGATTGCCTAAGGCATTAAGTCCGCCATTGTACTTTATTTGTTGCATAAAGTTTAAATAAATAAATATAATGAATTATGTCTTTAATTTTGTTTTTTCGGAAATGTTTATTGTTTACTTTCTCGTTCTTACTGGTACTTCTGTACTTGCCAGTATAGTGACGTAGCTGTGATAGGCTACAATTTATAGGTGTGCGGGACAGACGGTCCGATAGCAGGGATGGCCAACATTATAAATGCAGTAGACATCTTTCAAAATAATGTGTGACACTCATTTTGTTTAGCTCAGTTGAAATATTAAGGGTGTGCCTAGAGGTCATCAGAGTGTTGGGGTTTAATGGCAACATTGGTGGAGGTGACTTTTTGAAGCCTCTCAAAAATCAAAGTTAAAAATGTAGGTACATTAGATGCGTTTTTATTAGATTGAGACTGAGATTATATTGCGATTGTTATTACAAATTTCTAATACTGTCCGCGTTATGTTTTTTCGAAACCGTTTTGAAGCTATTGCGTGAAAGTGTAACAAACATCCATTCAACCATACATCTCCCACAAACTTTTGCGTTAATTTGATGACTCAAAAAACGACTCACAACTCACAGGTTTTTTTGATCGCTTGGCCTCATACATAGTTTACAAACAAGTTATAGAAGTTATAGAAACCAATTTAGTTTCAATGTCATACATGGCCTACACGTGACGGATCGACCAATCACAGTGCTCATAGCACTGCTACACGTTCACACGTAACCTATGCATAGTAAGCAGCTGTTTTATTTTTATTCTTTATTTGAAATTCTTTGTAGTGTAGTGATTTATCCCTGGCCGTATGTAAAAAAGTCATTCGGTGAAAATAAAATTATTTTGTGGAACATTGAAGATTGTTTGTTTGATTAGGTAGGTATTAAGTAATAAATTCAAGACATAACTTCTCTAAAATAAAAACTTTAGCCCTTGTTCTTGACACTAGGGTGTGTGGGGTCGTAAGACCTAACTGCCCACACGATAAAAAGAAGAAGAAGGTTAATATAAAACGACGGCCTGTTTGTCTAGTGGTTAGCGGCCCTCACTGCTAAGCCGGAGGTCGTGAGTTCGATTTCCACCCAGGACAAATTTTGTGTGATGAGCATGATTAGTTTGTTTAGTTCTGTGTCTGGGTGTGATTTATCATATGTATGTATTTATAAATTATATAAGTATGTATATCAGTTGTCTGGTTACCATAACACAAGCTCTGCTTAGCTTGGGATCAGATAGCCGTGTGTGAGTTGTCCCAAGATATTTATTTATTTATTCAAAACAATAAATAAAAGTAAAGTCATAAGAGACAAACAAACCGTTTAATCACGTCGACAAGTCAAGAAAAACTTAATATAGAAATCAATTAAAAGAAGTTGCCTTCCCAAGCCATAATAAACCTTAACAACTCCACAAAAAGTCTTATTCTCAGCCAATTTATCACGACCTAACCCCGGACTATAAGCCTTTTGTATCTAAATAGTACGAAACACAAACACTTGGGCTCAGTGGCTTCAGCCGCGGATTAATAGCTCGGCAGAGGCTTAGCCTTAAGTATAAGTGGTCGGTAATAACTTTGACAAATATTTACTAGTACTGTTGGAAAACTTGTTATGACATTTAAAAGTAATATAATAATATAATATAATATCTTAGGACAACCAACACATTGCCATCTGATACCAAACTAGGCAGAGCCTGTACTATGGTAACCAGACAACTGATAAATATACTTATATATTTCTAAATACATACATATTATGTATACATTACACCCAGACACAGAACAAATCATCGTGCTCAACACACAATGATTTGTCCAGGGTGGGAATCGAACCCACGACCTCCGTCCTAGCAGTCAGGGTCGCTAACTACTAGACCAACAGGCCAGTCAAAGCAAAGAAGTAATGTAAGTTGCGGGACGTCTTAACAGAATACCGTGGCCCCGGAACACAAAGGGCAACAGAAGGAACAGGGTGGTATTTTTGTCAGTAAAAGTCTGACAGTCCCTTCCGCCCCGCCCTGGGCGTAAGGACTCATTTGATGACTTTTACCACCTCAAAAAAAAGGAGTAATGTAAAGGAAGTCTGGCTACACAAGGCCACCGACGTATTTCATGTAGTTTACATACATTTTAAACGTAACATCACGCCTGTAATCCCTGAAGGAGGTGTACCCACAGTTGGCAGTTAAATCGTTTCTCTGGGACTCGTTGAGCTTCATTGCCTCGGCGCTTTTCTGGTGGCCTCCACTGTTGATTCTGGCTTTTAGGAGTTGCAGTGAGCTGGAACAGTGTGGCGGACTTTTCCCAATTAACAGACGTGTACCCATTAGTACAACCACATTGTCATAAACCGGGATCAAATCCGGACTACGAGGTTGCTACTGAGAAATTCTTGATGGAAAAACCCAATAACACTGTGCCCGACCTCGCAACCGAATCCAATACCTCATGTTTAGAAACAACAACGTCAGAACCTAGCAATAATCAAGCAATTCCATAAATAAACTGAAAATACTCAATTTGTTCATTTGTATAGGTAGACTAGAGCTTCCCATCATATATTCAATCGCGTGACTCCAACGAATCATGTCGCTTATTTATTGAAGGTAGTCTAACTGTTAGGGTTCAGGAACAGAGGTAGCCACTGACATAAATTAGACAAGTAATGTGAAACGAGAAGCCACAGTGGTTAAGGCGTTCACCTCCCATGCTTGCGGTTGCGGGTTTGATATGGGCAAGTACCAATGCGACTTTCAATTTATATTTTATGTACTTTCTTTGTTTATCTTGGACCTTACATCGTTGATGGAAAGCATTGTGAGGAAATCTGGACTTATACTCGTAATTAATATAAGTACGATTCCGCTACCATATTTACAAAAATATGTAATAAGTAATTAAGCTAACACCCACATTGCGCCAGTTATGTTTAAGTTCCATGTAATAGGGGGTGAGCTTATTGCCATCAACCGGGCACAAATCGAGACTCCGAGGCTGCTACTGAGAAATTCCAGATGGAAAATCCCAATAATAATAAACTAGATAAGATTATGAAAATAGGACAAAGGCACTAAATATCTAAGCTTGTGGTAGATAGTATTCCAGCAAATAACTTTCTTTTTAAACTATGTGTAATTCGAAATGTGATACGAAAATTACAAATCAATATTATTTTGTAACTAAACCATGTTTGAATGGAGTGCACTATTGGAAATACTTAAGGCAGCAAAAAAGGTAGACTGGTAGAAAATGCCCAAGCCATTAAGTCAGCCTTTGTACAGTTTTTTTTTATTACATGAATATATAGTTTGAATAAATAAATAAATAATTTTAAAAAGAAGAAAAATCATTCTTTTGTCTTTTCTGATTCTGTGAAAAATCTCAATTTTCTTACTTTGGACGACAAGATCTACGTCAGTTATCAAAATACGTAACAAAACAAGGTATTTCACAAATCTGGATATGACATACAAAATACGCCGACCTATCATTCATGCTTGGCAGACGCCAATCATCGACCCAGCTTCCCACTACAACCAAAGTTAAACGGATTGGACGTAAACGAACGATCAGACACCGTTCCACTCAATCTACGGAACCGTTTTACTGGCCCATTTGGAGGTCAAACGTCAAATATAAAAGCCATTACCTGCGAAAAATTCCCGGAAAACCTCGACATTAATGATTGTCCATTGCACTTGTGCGAAAAGGAATCTTTTCAAGTGTACTGTTTGAGTGTCCTTTAGCTGTTGAAATCTGAGTGGCGTTTTAGGTGCCCCCGACCGTGACAAGTGAAATATTAGATGGCTAAAATGTTGCTTTTATGCAAACTCCTTTTTTATGACATTTTCGATTAAAGAATTTTAGAAATGTGGGTTAGGTAGGTTTGGATTCGTTAAAGATTATTTTTACGTTTTATGTTACCGCGAACGTGAAAAATGAAATATTAGGCGCTAATATTTCATTTCTACGAAATGCTTTTTATAATATTTTCGATTTTCTAATTTCAGAAACTACATAACACACGTAGAGTTATGTAGTTTAACATGTCCCAAAGCTTAGTTTAATTAATAGGTTCCTATCGGGGCAGCGGTGATTGCTTATGCGAATCCCGCAGCCCCGGCCATAGGCAGAAAAGAACACTGCACTGGTTTTAGCTGGTAAGAGTCAGGCATGTCCCTCCGTCACCCACGATGGAGGAAGTCCATGAACATTTCCACCACGCACAAAAAAAAAATTATAGAATAACGTGAAAATAAAAATTCCATAAATAAGAAACAAATGATTGAAGTTGAAAAGCTGACCGTCGTGACAATCTGTATTTTAATCATTAAAAACAATCTACGTAAAAAGCCAATCAAAATCCCGATTGTTGAAATGTTTGCCCCAAACTGCATCGTTAAAATGTTTTTTTTTTTTTTAAACAGAATACCTTGTTACTTCGTTGCGATGCAAGTGACTTAAAATTGAATTCGAGGCTCAGGATCAGAGCAAAATGGATATTCAAACAAATAAAAAAAGCAAAAAATACTGATTCTGAAAATTCTTCCTTTATAGAAGAATTATAGAATTTTTGACCCTGATTACTATATGTAAAATTATATGAAAAAAAAAGGATTTGAAATAGGTCGAGCGGTGCAATCCAAGCGGATTGCACCGCTCTACCTATTTCAAAGCCTACGGTCTAAGCCTACCGTCACCGCGAACCGCGGCGGTGCGCGCGGTGTGTTGCTACATAAAGCGCCATCTTAAGGCCCAGGACTGCGCTCTCAAAACGTTTCTGGATTAATAGCTCTTGTTTAGCTCGGAAATGTTTGTCATCGGCCAGGTGGGCGTTTTTGATTTACTGGTAACCGACTGCGGCACGGAATAACGTGATAGATGTTGCCTTGCTTTATGGATGCTGCGCCTTTAATGGCTGAGTCGAGCTTAAACGGTGACCGTTTTAAAAAGATTAATATTGGTCTAAAACCGTCCATTTTTAGGGTTCCGTACCCAAATGGAACCTTTACTAAGACTCCGTTGTCAGTCCGTCCGTCTAATATAGTAAAAATGAAATATTTTCGATACTTTTTTCAACAAAGTACGAGTATAATGGAGCAAAAGTAGGATACGTCATTATAAAGTACAAGCTTTTGCCCGCGACTAGGAACGTCCGCGTGGAACTTGTTTTATCGTAAGTGCATACAAACTTCCACCCCCCTTTTTACCGCCTTAGGGGGTGATTTCCGGGATAAAAACGACTCTATGCCTTTTCCCGGGTCTTAAACTATCTCCATGCCAAATTTCATCAAAATCGATTCAGCGGTTGAAGCGTGAAAAGGTAACAGATAGACCGACACACTTTCGCATTTATAATATTATATGTATATGTATGGATGGTTGGTAACCCTAACCAAACCACCAACCAAGGTGGTTATAGAATCCACCGCAAAATACTAAAGCAATTACACACATACGCACCCACAAACAACAAAAAAAAAACAACACAAAATAAAATATGTTCCAACAACACCGCATAAGGAAAACTTAATTTATTACTTGACAATGTATCCAGTGAAGGGGTTAATATGGGAGGGGGGTAAGTGCACGCAGCCTTTATACGTGATCTGAATATATGGGGTGTTGCGAACTGTGTCATTGGTTTAGTGGGGTGTGGTGTTGCGGTGAGATGGACGGTGGTGTAATGATGATGTTATGTTATTGGCAGGTGTTGTGTGTGTGTGTGTGTGTGTGTATTTATCTGTTTGAAATAGATTTGTAGTGACGTCAGACATGTTGTCTATACAGATAAATAAAATTTAAGTCTGTTTTTTAATATAACAGCAAAATAACAATTATTTACTAAATGCATAATTATGAATGTTTATACGGTACTTTTAGTAAAAAAAAAAAAGATTTTTTACTGCTTGTTAGTTTGTTCCGGCTCATCCCCTAAACGGCTGAACCGATTTAAATGGGATTTTCACTGGTAGTGATGTTAGCCCGAGTTACTCCTTTAACTCGGGACCTGTTTATGGTTCCGGGATTTTAAAGGAGAAGATTACTTCCTCGAACAATTCAAATGTGTCTGTAATTTTTTTAATTGAAATAAATGGTAAATATATTTACCTATTTCAATCTCTGATCATTTACCCAATGTTCCTGAAATCCATTTTTTTCCCGTACAAAGTACAATGAACTCTTTTTTACAAAACCTACATTTACAAGGCTATATTTGATACCCTACCGTATCGTAACACGCGTTTAAAAGACGCTGAAATGTAAAAATAATACGAAAAAAAAGGCTGAAAGTGAAACGGCTTGAGTCATCTGCGACATCAGCGATTTATGACCACTTAATATGGAGTGCGAATTTTGATAGAACCGAGCGAGCGAATGTTCGGAGTTACATGGGAACTTGCAAATATGCTCGTCATCATGTCTTTCTTTAACATAACGTCACTCCTGTAATCTCCGAAGGGTAAGGCAGAGGTATACATATTAGAACACCCACATTTTCCATTAAGTTCCAAGTAATAGCGAGCGAGTCTATTGCCATCAACCGGGCACAAATCCAGACTCCGTGGCTGCTACTGAGAAATTCCTGATGGAAAAATCCAATACCACTTTACCCGACCTGGGAATCGAACCCAAGACCTCATGCTCAGCAGTTGCGCTTTGAAACCACTACATCACCACTTGAAATTAAATACTCATTAGGAATTTCTATGATCTTGAACTATGAGAGTGAGGGAAAAGGGAGTGCACCTGTGTTTGCGCACACACTAGTACATCATAATACTACTACTAATAGGCTTGTCTCAATTGAGATATTGGGGACTGTGATCTAAATTAGGTCGTCGAGTTATTTTCTCTTTTGGCAATTGGACTCCGAACAGTTCAAAGAGATCAACAGTTTTTTAAACACTATTTTTGCTACTTAAACGCAAAATTTCATTCTGAATTCTCCTCGACTCAAATATTCATATTTTACCTTATTTTTCTGCCAAAAGTATCCAATATTAAATATATAGACCCTTCCAGAATGATAATACACTATCAATAGTATGCAGATAAAAATATTATGTAAGTAGTATTATTTTATGCCTTACCTGTTTCAGAAGAGTAGTAATAACTTGGTTTTAGAGCTTGCAAATTTCGAATGGAATAGAAATGGTTACTTTACCTTCTTTTTATTATTCCTGCCATAAAATACGCCTAAAATATACAATTCCGTACACTTGTTCCACAGTACATCATTTGCTATTACTGGTATATATTTTCTTAGTTAAAAAAGGAAAAAGTACACTCAACAAAAGAAATAGGTATCCAGGGGGCTTAGACAAAGTAACAATTTCAAAACGATAACGAAGTTAGAAAAGACTAAAATGTATGGGAATGTCATAAGCCGTGTTAAGTCACGTGGTCAATCGACGAAGCGATGTTACTTTGTCTAAGCCCTCAGGGTCGTCAGACATATGTTTTCAAATGTAATTTAATTTAAAAAGTAGATAATAAACAGTTCATTAATTATAATAGGTTTCAATTGAAGACATTCATCGGTTTTTAAGAAAACTTCAACCATATCTGAGGACTCTGCATACCTATGCGTTTTGTTGACTGTACCTTTGAGTCGTGAGTTAATATAGAGTTTTTTTTTCGTTCAATGATTGGGTTAAGTAGTTGGCATTCCTGCCTACTTCTTGAAGATAAATTGAGTGAGCGAATTAAAAGTCGATTAAAAAAAAATTCAAGATGAACTGATGATGATGAACACAGCGCCCGTTCACGATCATGACTCAACCATGAAGGGAACCGGATATGAAAAAAGGGAATCAGTGATATATGACTGGTGACAGGACGGAGTGGAAGAAGAAAACGTGTACAAGGGTAGGAAGAAACAGGTTGAAAAATTGTTATAAGTAATTTCCAAATGCTGATCCCTCTCTGAATAGCCTTTTTCCCAACTATGATGGGATCAGCTTCCTGTCTTACCAGCAGAATACCAGTATTTTACATGGACCCACTGCCTATCTAACCTCCATAACTCAGTAACTGTGTAAATAAGATACCCCTTGATAAGGCTAGTTTTCTGACGACCCGTAACGACTGTAACCCGTAACGACTGGCTTAACGTTCTTTCCGAGGCCCGGAGGAGCTTCGTGTGTAAAGATGGTCACCCATCCCAAACCAACCTTGGTCAGCGTAGCTTAACCTCAACGAGCGGCTGTTATTACATAGCCACGAGCTCCTCCAATGCTCGTTCCTATGTAACTGTAAAACGTGTATTTGAACAAACAGCAAATGTATCCGATATTATAACGGATGGCGCGTCGAAGCCGAGGATCGACTTAACGAATATTTAACATGGCCCTCGATTTATGTGCCGTGCCAAATGTATTGTGTCTTATGGTTTATAGGCGGACGCGAGAATGTGCCCTTTTATCTGTTTTCTTTATTTAATGTTGGTAGCACTGTGTTTATGGAGGTTTAACTGGGTAGTACCAACGTGACTCTGTCATTTTTATGTTATGTACTTTATAGATAACATAACATCGCGCCCGTAATCCCCGAAGGGTTAGGCAGTGGTGTAGCAAAGATGTCCTACCCTAATGGGTAGGACATCTCGGTGTAATAATGTACACCCACCTTTCGACAGTGATGTTGTCCCATGTAATAGGGGGCAAGCCTATTGCCATCAACCGGGCACAAACCCAGACTCCGAGGCAACCGATTACTGAGGATTACTGAGAAATTACTGATGGAAAAACCCAATAACTCTTTGCCCGACCTACTACGTATAGTATGAACGTGGACGAGGCGAAAAGAATGTGGTGTTCTGTGATTGCTGCCTACCCCTATGAATTTTTTTCATGTTGCGTGAGTTTATGTGTGTTCATAAAATACTGTTTATGCTTAGCAAACTAACTCCAATATTCCTAGAATACCACAAACACGTTCGCTACAATTCAAAAATTAATACACCCGAGCATCGAACCTGCATACTTGCCAGTTACAGTAACCACTAACTGTCAAAATTTACGATATTATAATAAGGCAACACCTCACTGATCCCACACACGGTGGGATTAGTGTTGTTATTGAACGGGATACGGGACCGGGATTTAAAAATGTTCGAAGGAAAATCCTTATATCCGGGATTTATAAATTTTAATAGGAAAATTACTCAGTCGTGTCGTTTATTTTTAATTGATTGTGTGTTGTTTTTTTCTATAAGGGTAGACACTGTAGATAGTTTATCATTGTAGTAAAAAAATATTGAGACTCCTTACAAACACAAAAAAAGAAACCAAAACAAAAGTAAAAATTATTTGTAATACATACATACATAAACTCACGCCTTTTTCGCATGGGGGTAGGCAAAAACTACAGAACGCCACCTGCTACGATCCTTAAACACTCCTTTCGCCTCATCTACGTTCATACATCTTGTCATACAAGCACGCCGGTTACGAGTACTCCGCACCTGACCTTTCTGAAGGACCTCACCAATAATGTCAGTGTAGGTAATATTTTTCTATTTATAGCTGAAATGTTTGTTTGAAAGCGCTTACCTCCGGGACCACTAATCCGATAATATTAAGTTTCATTAACCTTTAGTGTTATGGGCTACATTTCTTAATAAAAAATAATTAGGAAGCAGTGAGAAGGTGCACGCGCACCAAGCCGCGGGCAAAAGAGTAGTGTTTAACTAAATAATAATATTTTTAGGCATAACTATTTAGAGAGTAGATATCATGCATTCTTTACAATTCCAAAACCGCTGACACTAGTCCACGTGCAGATAAGATTTTCAAATTGATTCATAAGACTATAAAGTACTTAAATTGAAAACACTTAAACTCCTATACGTTCCTTACAAACAACATTATTCAAAATAACACAAACGTACAACACAGAAATGGCCACACAAAATCCGGGATCAGTCGCAGAATGCAGAACATCGGGAAGCGGAGATATCCCGCACCCCGGGATTATCAAGACAGTGCACAACACTACGTACGGGTGAGAGACCACTATAAAGGGCTTACTTGGGAATTACTGCGTTAAGTAAATTCCACAACGGTTAAGGCCAGATAAAGAACGGGAGAGCTTATTCAATGTTTATATTACTTTAGCTTTGGAGCTCGTTGAACTAAGGGCTTCAGTCTGAACAAAACATCACGACTGTATTTTTTGGAGGGGTAAGCTGAAAGGTTGTTGTAATGGCCTTATGTCACACTCGCGCTCGCCACAGGGCACGGGCATTTTTGAGATCGGAACACATGGTAAGGAAACCTAGACTCATAATTGATATACATCTGCAATCCGGTACTATTATTATACTTTTACTATTTTATTTATTGCAATATTAAGCTGATGATGCGTCATCAGTTTTGTCAGTCTAAGCAGGCCACCCCAAAAATGGCCTGCAAGCCCCGGAAATAATGCTAAAATCTTCCTTGGTAATAAAAATGTTGATAAGTAAACTTTGGGTTTTATTTAAGATAAAAAGTTAATACTTAAATAAAATACAAAACACAACTGAAAACATAATACAACACATAAAACATAACTGGCGAAATGTGGGTGTACTAATGGGTACACCTCTGCCTAACCCGTCGGGGATTACAGGCGTTATGTTATGTTATGTTAAATAAAATATGACATGAATTAAAGAGAGTAGAAATCGTTACTTACAAACGTTGCTTAAACTTAGATGACGAAGGAGGCCTCGATCATTACGTAATAATAAGCAACGCTTTTAAGAAAAGGTACAACAGTTTTAAGTAAATTCGCTAACAATCTTAGTAAGTACATACTGGATAGGTCGAACGAGTACCAAATATTTTGGCTAGGAACTCGTTACACCATGTTTCAGCTGACTAGCTCTCTACAAGCTACACGTTCCGCTCCACTGGCTCGGCCACAAAATTCACAGATAATAGCCTACCCCGCGTTTTGGACGGCCAACTAATAAAATTATATTCTATCACCATAACTAACAGGCCGTGAACTATGCACTAATGAAATGGGTTTCTAAATTGAACTTATATTGCATGAAGGATCAAGATTTTGTCTAGACTTTTGTATAAATAATAACTTGTAAACCGTCCCGGCTTCGCGTGGGTAAAAAAACACACACAGAACGTCTTGCCCCTGAAGGGTTAGGCAGAAGTGTACCCACTCACATTGCGCCAGTTATGTTTAAGTTGTAAAATAGTATTTAAAGATAAATTCTCTAATTAAAAGAATGAAGCCTATGTTACTCGCTGATAATGGAGCTTAATAAGTAAAAGAATTTTTAAAATCAGTGAAGTAATTTTTGACTTTGTCGATTACCATCAAAAATATAAATCACTTATATTAGTTTATACTAGCGATTTGCCCGTCAAGTCCGCCCGTAAAGTCACATTTTATGTTATAAACATTTTCATAAAAATTACCATCCTAGATTTAAAAAAAAAAAGATATCTTTCATACTAACCTTGTTCTGACAATGGTCGAGCCATTATTTAGTGATGAGGATGTTCACAGAGTATGGAAGGTCTGGTGAGTGGTGGGAATGTTCATGGACTTAAATAATAATTGGTGTGTACATTAGATATAATAATTTGTAACAAGTACATTGTACTTTAATTTCCTCAATGAATAATTAATATTCACTGTTAGTGTACTTAATAAATAAATAAATAAATAAAACAAATAAAGACTTCCTACGTCGTTGTGGGGATGATGAAGGGGTATGCCGGACTCTTGCCGGCTAAAACCACCTCAGTCTTCCACCTCTCGGGCACGCCGCAATCGCGGCGGTAAGACCCCTCTTTGAGGAGTGGCTGGAGAGGCGCTACGGCGTCCTCACCTCCCGCCTGACGCAGGTCCTCACCGGACACGGTAGTTTCGGGAGGTTCCTGTGTCGGATAGGGCGGGAGGAAACGCCCGGGTGTCACCACTGTGTGGATCGCCCGGAGGACACGGTGGAGCATACGGTGCAGGACTGCCCCGCTTGGGCAGACCACCGCTGTGTCCTCACGGAGGCGATAGGCGGCGGCGACCTCTCGCGTCCGGACCTGGTTCAGGCCATGCTCCGGGGCGAGAGGGAATGGGATGCAGTCACCTCCTTCTGCGAAGCAGTAATGCTAGCGAAGGAGGAGGCGGGCCGCGTGAGGGAGAGAACCACCTCACGCCCCAGCCGCCGCGGGAGACGCCCAGGGCGTCGGACGTCGCGAGGCGACATCCGACCACCGTAGGCGCGGGCTTGCGGACGGCGAGTAATGGGTAGCTCGCCGTCCGATCAAGGACCAAGCCCGGGTCGACGGCGCGTTCTGTTCGCGCGCGCTTCAAAGAGCTGTCAGCACAGGGACGGGGCCCCCAACGGGGCCAACGCCTGCCGGGGTTGCGGGACGTCTTAACAGGATACCGGGGCCCCGGAACGTAAAGGGCAACAGAAGGAACAGGGTGGTTTTTTAGTCAGTAAAAGTCTGACAGTCCCTTCCGCCCCACCCAGGGCGGAAGGAGTCATTTGATGATTTTTACCAACTCAAAAAAAAAAAAAAAAATGTTCCACCTCTGCCTATGGCCGGGGGTGCGGGATTCACGTAAGCATTCACAGCTCCCCAGACAGGTTTATATGGCTGCTATAACAATAAATAATAAAACATTGAATATTCCCCATAAAAAATCAAATTTTATAGATATTCCATATTGGTTTCCCCATACAATAACCGTGTGGAGTTCCTTACCCATTCTTTTCTGTGCGGGTCCGTCTCACACTTGATCTTTTTTTGTGTAGTCTAGTCAATCTGCCTAGTCTTTTCCCGACTTCGTTGGGGTCGGCTTCCAGGCTTACTGGATGCAGCTGAATACCAGTATTTGACATAAAGCCAAGCCAGTAACTGAGGAACATGATACCCCTTGATAAGACTGGTTGTCAGACTTTCGTGATTCTGACGACCCGTAACGACTGTTAAAGAGCCACATTATGCAGCCGCGACCAACGTGCTTTCCGAGGCACGGAGGAGTCTCTGTGTGTAAAGATGGTCACCCATACACGGACCAACCCTGGCAAGAGTAGCTTAACCTGAATGTTTGACCTGCGACTGTTATTACTCAGCGAGCTTCTTTTTATGTAGCCTATTATTATTTGGCGCTACTACAAGTACGTACGAGTACGAGTCCAACTCGCACTCGCCGGTTTTTTATTTATTGTTCTTTGGTGCCATTTAGCTATTATTTAACAGCCAACTGCTACCTGCTTAAACGAATATCATGGGCAACCGTCATAAAAATATGTTATCTAAAAATCTTAGGGTTGTCCCACCGTTCAGGGGTAAAAAGCGACAACTTTGCGCCATAACTTTGTAGCTATAAAGCCGTGACGGGGCACCATAACGCAGTGTTGTATGAAACGTAACCCTTGGCATCTACACTTATCGCTCACCCCGTTGTTGCTGTGTTCCATGGGAGCGCTTGGAGTAGTGAAATGTGGATAAGGAAGTTTATGGAGGTTATTAAAATCTGTAAAAGATTTTCTGAGGGCTACAGACCATTTTCCTGTTAACTGTGGTTAAAATATCACGATTATTTTTTTCAAACTTAGATAGCAGGATATTGACATATACTTTATAGAGCTACAGATAACTCTTAACGGAGGCATCAATATGGCGGTTTGACAGCTTTTGTATAGAAAATATGTTATATATGACGACGCAGGGTCCTCGCGGTTGTTTTTAAAAAACGTGACGTCACTAATATCCTGGTCAGGGTTGCTGCTCATCTTGGATAATGAAAAATGCTTTCTGTAATTTATTCTTCAACTTACCGAGGAGGTCCGATCGCTACGACGCGCGACGGCTCGAGTAAGAATGCCCGAGTCCGGCGAGCGCTTGGCTTTTTATAGTAGAATTGAGTGTGTCATTCATTTGAACAAAACACCCACTTCCGCACAATAAAATTAGTTTTTACATTATAAAATGTTACTATTTTATAAACAAACGTTTTATAACATTTTTAAATCAATTAACATGCGTAAATCTATTTTTAATGTTAACACGTGGTAAAATAATGACCACGTGTTTTTATTTTTGAAATGTTTATTCACCAACGTGACATACATTGAAAATAATCTGTATTCTTATAAGTATTACTAATTTGATAATTAAATGATTTGAAATACAATTTTTGACTTAGTTACAATCAACAAATCTGATTTGATTTCAAGGTTATTCCGGAAACGTGTTTTTATTTGTTATCGAATTGTGGCGACCCGCCGACACGGCCATTCTGACAGGCGGCGCATGCTCTGCGTCTGCCTGCGTTGTGAGGTTATATGCCTGAAATTAAGAAAACGTTTTCCTTTGAACTAGGTATCCGTTAGCAACCTATGTTGCTTATTATTATTATGATTATTGTTGTAAGCACAGTACACAAAGACGTCTCTCGTGCCCTGCCTTGTTACTTAAGAATCTGTGGTGTATACGTGTCTACCCATGGTTCCACAAGGTGTTTCAACGGTATCTCAGGGTTCACTAGTGGATGCATCAAGGACCCATAGTTAGCTCAGGGGTAACACATGGTTTAGCTCAGAGGTATCACTCTCCAGATCTTTTATTCTCGTAGATTGTTATTAAAGATATTAGGGTTGAAAATATTATGAAAATAATGATTCTTAACTCACCGGTTTTAATCCGATGATAAGTTTTCGTCGTCGTGAGCTACTTGAACTGGCTGGCCAGCTTGTGATGTGGATGGCACCGGATCGGGAGCGGTTGTAATGTTGTTTAGCGGTGTATCGAGATCTTCTCCCGCCGACACGGCACCTTGGTCTCCCGGCCGACCACCTTTTTGACCATATAACGGTCATTGTCAAGTACACTGATAATTTCGTAGACATGCTCCCGGAACTGTAGTATATCGCGAGAGTATCTATTCTCGGGCTCGAATGGGGTGATCAACTTTTCGCGAAACTCTTCCCATGAGGATGTAGTCACCAACCAATCATCGATCCACATCTTAGCACGTCCCTTCAGTAATCCACACACCTTAGTGCGTAGGTTCAGGTCGTTTAGTTTGTAGTTATCAGCTGATTTATCAATACGCTGGCACCATTCCCTGATGCCAACATGACTGTCCGGATCGAACGATGGTAGATAGATGTCTTTGATCCTGATCCGCGGTTCTGGAGGAGAATACAACCGTTCGGACATTCTCTGCATCATCTCCATCATTTGCATCATAAACTGGGGCGGAAATCCAACTGTTGGAGTAGTTGGATGCACAGTCGTCGTGTCGGACGATCCAGCGGCGATGGGTACCCCTGGAGGATATAGGCTCCCTTGATTGTACGAGGTGGATGCCATTGACGTGAATGGCATCCCTGCGAAAGCTGGTATTTCCGGAGCAGTTGGCATTGCGGTTGATGTATACGTCATGCTTGCGGGTATTCCCGTCGCGGTGGACTGCATGGCATTGAAGTTGTTCGCACCAATTAGCGAGTGTGAAACGTTCAATGAGGCAGGGTTTATCAACCTGGTACTGCCCTGCACTGTTCCAGACGTGATAGGTTGAACCGAAGCTGAACGAATTTCCGACGTCTGGCTCCGCGATTGGACAGGGCTGGGGCTGCTTTTTGGCGGCTCCTGCCCAACCTCGGGGGACCAGGCGCCTCCTGCCGGAGGCTTTACGCCGGAGTCGTGCGGTCCATGGCCCTCTACGGGGCCCCTGTGTGGGCCCCTACCATCAGGCGGCGGCCACCAGCCAAGTTGGTGGCATGCCAGAGGGTCATGGCCATCCGGATGATCCGGGGATATCGCACGGTCTCCGGCGAAGCGGCAAGCCTCCTTGCCGGATTGCCGCCGTGGGATCTGGAGGCAACAGTCCTCCAGCGCGTCTACGAGTGGCGTGTGGACGCGCAGCGCCGGGGCGAAGCCCCGCTGCCGCGGCAAATCGCGGCACTGCGGAGTGAGCTCCGGTGCGATCTCATGGCGGAATGGGAGATGCGACTGTCGCAACCCAAGTTCGGGCACGCCGCAATCGCGGCGATAAGACCCCTCTTTGAGGAGTGGCTGGAGAGGCGCTATGGCGTCCTCACCTACCGCCTGACGCAGGTCCTCACCGGACACGGTTATTTCGGGAGGTTCCTGTGTCGGATAGGGCGGGAGGAAACGCCCGGGTGTCACCACTGTGTGGATCGCCCGGAGGACACGGTGGAGCATACGGTGCAGGACTGCCCCGCTTGGGCAGAGCACCGCCGTGTCCTCACGGAGGCGATAGGCGGCGGCGACCTCTCGCGTCCGGACCTGGTTCAGGCCATGCTCCGGGGCGAGAGGGAATGGGATGCAGTCACCTCCTTCTGCGAAGCAGTAATGCTAGCGAAGGAGGAGGCGGGCCGCGTGAGGGAGAGAACCACCTCACGCCCCAGCCGCCGCGGGAGACGCCCAGGGCGTCGGACGTCGCGAGGCGACATCCGGCCACCGTAGGCGCGGGCTTGCGGACGGCGAGTAATGGGTAGCTCGCCGTCCGATCAAGGACCAAGCCCGGGTCGACGGCGCGTTCTGTTCGCGCGCGCCTCAAAGAGCTGTCAGCACAGGGATGGGGAGCAGCAGAAGGAACAGGGTGGCTTTTTAGTCAGTAAAAGTCTGACAGTCCCTTCCACCCCACCCAGGGAGGAAGGAGTCATTTGATGATTTTTTCCAACTAAAAAAAAAAAAAAAAACAAAAAAAAAACTTACCGAGGAGGTCCGATCGCTACGACGGCTCGAGTAAGAATGCCAGAGTCCGGCGAGCGCTCGGCTTTTTATAGTAGAATTGAGTGTGTCATTCATTTGAACAAAACACCCACTTCCGCACAATAAAATTAGTTTTTACATTATAAAATGTTACTATTTTATAAACAAACGTTTAATAACATTTTTAAATCAATTAACATGCGTAAATCTATTTTTAATGTTAACACGTGGTAAAATAATGACCACGTGTTTTTATTTTTGAAATGTAGTTTCTCACCAACGTGACATACATTGAAAATAATCTGTATTCTTATAAGTATTACTAATTTGATAATTAAATGATTTGAAATACAATTTTTGACTTAGTTACAATCAACAAATCTGATTTGATTTTAAGGTTATTCCGGAAACGTGTTTTTATTTGTTATCGAATTGTGGCGACCCGCCGACATATATATACTTTGAATAAGGGTTATTTGACAATTAAAGAATCAGCCCTTATTCCACTTAAATGAAAACTATGGCGGTTACTGTTAATGTTTCTTTGTGGCTGGTTAAGAGTTTCAATCGAGTGCAATATTAAGGCTACTGAAAAATATTATTTTACCTATATTTATCAGAAAGGACTGGGTTGAAAGCCTGCAAACAATTACAATTTTGTGTATGGAAACAATACGAAAAAGCCTACGTTCAATATGGAAATGACTAGTTTTTTCTCATAATTTCGTTCGAGTAGATATCAAAGAACGATTTTTTTTAAATCTGTTCTTAGCTGACATCTCCTATAAACTAACCCGCCCAATTTCATCTTTTATAGCCCAAATAGTTTTCGTGATTTCGTATTTAGTGAGAGTGAATGAATGAGCGACATTTCGCTTTTATGTTGCAGATAGAATGTTGACTGCCTCGTTAGTCTAGTGGTCGCAAGCGCGACTGCTGTGCATGAGGTCTTGGGTTCGATTCCCAGGTTGGGCAAAGTGTTATTGGGTTTTTCCATCAGGAATTTCTCTACTAACTAAAAACACTAACTGGCGAAATGTGGGTGAACTAATGGGTACACCTCTGCCTAACCCTTCGGGATCGGGGATTACAGGCGTGATGTTATGTTATGTATAGAATGTTGAAAATGCGTTCACTCATTCACTCAGTACTGCGTCCTCACGTTTCATATCCAGCTTTCTCTAATCCGCACGGCGCACTATACCACGCCATACCTACGGTGCGTCCTATTGTTCGGAGCAACGAGGGTGTGCTCCGCAGATAACGCCTTTATTGTATCTTGACGGAAACGACGGGATACCAACACAACTAATTTACATAGTGCCGCCACTTAATTGAATTGTGTTGACTTCGTTATACGCGTCTTTGTACGTTTTCATTGGTGATTTATAAAGTGATTTTGTTGTTACCGTTATAGGTTATCTTTTCACGTGAAATTATATACGATAGTGAAAGAGTTTTGTTGAGTTCGTCCGGAGAATGTTACCTTATTGGACGGTTGCTTTCTTTTTTATTCTTCAAAAAAGAACTTTGCGGCACATTAGGAATTTCTCCTGTATCGTGCGCGTACAAACCTATGAACTGATATACACAAACAGCCAGCGCAGGCTATAAAATATTTGTTCCGTATGGGAATCGAACAGTCCAGTGACTGAGCGAATGGTAGCAGCCAGTTGCTCAGCTATCACTATTCTACCAAAATTATCTTCACACTCTCCATACGAAGCTCTCTTCTTTTGTAAATGACGTTCAAGAATGCCTTTATATGGTCTAATTGAAATAAATGATTTGACTTTGACTTTATCTTTGGGTTAGCTGAGATTGGTCATTCTTTCCCAGATCGATCGATACGAAAATGTCAAGACTATTTAAAAAATAAACTCTTTGCTCACTTTTATATTGTTTTTTTTTTTTTTTCTAATTCTCGAACTGTTTTTCTCATAGTAACTATGAACTATTAAAATAAGGATGGAAATGGCTGCTATAGCTGAACTAATTAGAGTATCTACAGTACCCATTGAAATTCAAGCATTAACCTAAAGCTAACATCAACAAAACACATAAACACAATTATACTCGTATCTTCTACTTCACACAACAATAAAAACAAAACACAAAACATTCAAATTAAAACGCACGTCAAAACATTGAATACTTACCCGACAACAAAGAGTTAGTGTTATGCCACTGTAACAAAGAGCTCGCCAAATAATTCAACAGGCATTTCATATGAGCATTGCTTCCTTATGGAATATGACATATGAGGAGGCGCGCCATCTTAATAATACATACCTGCTCGATGTACCCAGTGGAAATTCCCCGAAAAATCTACGTTCGTTCAACTGGCAGGTATATGATGTATAAGATGTAGGTAGGTAGGTTTTTCACAAAGAGATGGCCAAGAATTATATGTATAGGATTTTAGCGCCAGAATTTTTAGGCTTGTACAGATATGAAATAGGTTAAGCTGTTGGTCCCTGCTGTCATACGTAGATACTTTGACAGTCGTTACGAGTCGTCAGAAGCTTGAAAGTCTGACAACCAGTCTTACCTAGGGGTATCGTATTACCCAGTTACTGGGTTGTGGAGGTCAGATAGGCAGTCGCTCCATGTAAAATAGTAGTATTCAGCTGCATCCGGTTAGACTGGAAGCCGACCCCAACATAGTTGGGAAAAGGCTTAGCAGATAATGATGACAGATATGAAATGGGTGTCATTTAATAGTGCAGGTCTTGTACATCATAAATAAAGAAGGTGCATACTTCCAGCAGTTGCAGCAGTCAGTTTAAACCTTCAAAACTTTTATCCACAAGTTTTAAAGGTTTAAAAAGTTGATTTATTTTATTTATTAAATTGATTTAGTACACCGAAACTAAAACCCGTTTACCAGGAATAATTTCCCCTCAATATTATAAAATTTAATGTGCAGTATGCATAAGTATAGAAAAGGGTATGCTTAGATGGTTCGGTCATGTTGAGAGGATGAGTGAAAGACGATTGACAAAAGGTATTTATATGGCAGAGGTGAGTGGCAACGCCGGGAGGGGTCGCCCTAGGAAGACCTACACTGACCTTATTGGGAGTTACTTCAGAAAAGTCAGTTGCGGAGTACTCGTAACTGGCGTGCTTGTATGACGAGATGTATGAACGTAAATGAGGCGAAAGGAGTATGTAAGGATCGTAGCAGGTGGCGTTCTGTAGTTTCTGCCTACCCCCATGGTAAAAAGGCGTGAGTTTATGTATGTATGTATGCAGTATGCGTCGTTAACGTTTATGTAATCCGGCTTTTCACACTCCGTACATTTCAAACTAAAATATTTTAATCCCATTAACCTTAATGCTTTAAAAAATTATAAATCGTCGTAAAAATTCGGCAACATGCAAACAGCTTCGGAGTCACGTTCAAAACAATAAAACACAGCGAGTAGACAGTTTTATAACCAGCCTCAAACAAATAGCTTAGACATAGCCTTACGAAATTAAAAGTTGCCCCTTATTGTACATAAATCACCACCTAAATCAGACGGTTTGTTATAGTGATGTGTCGGTGATACAGTTGTGTTTAGTCGATTATTTTTATTAATTTTTAGTTAGTGATATCGATTACATTAAAAACACATGCTCAACCCTTTACACAAAATAAGTATCTACAGTTCAAAAAGAAGATTCGATATTTTTTTATTATGTGGCAAAACATATCTTCTTAGCAATAGCTATAATAGAGTGAATAAAAAATTGAATATGTTACATTAAGCCAATCACAGGATCTTACTTCTAGAGATAACTTTGTAGAGATCTTGACAATCATTAGTAGCAAGCGCAACAATTAGAAAATGAACTACAGTGTACTCTAACCACTGTATACAGGTATGGTTTACATAGGCAAATGTCAATTAAAACATGTACAGTAAAAAGTTATGAACTACCTAGTCATTATTTTTTTTGAGTGGGGCTTTCCAAATTTAAAACCGCTATAAGTTACATATAAAACCATAGTAGATACACAACAAACTTCAAGTTCAAGGCAGAACACACCAATTACATTTGAATAAATTATATCGATACTCACACAGGTCAACTAAATCGTTAATCGATATTCGACACTCCCACCTCACTATTTAATTTTCCGTAATCACGTACGTCTCTAAAATTTACCTATAAGCATAAAAATGGTAATTTTTATGTCCCTTCATTGTAATAAAGCTAAACCTTAAATTCTTTGGAGAATATTTTGTTAGTATTAAACAGCTGTTTTTAATAATGGGGGACATTGTTTAAGAAAATATTAATTTTAGCCAGAAATCGTTATGCAATTTTATGTTCGTTTTTTAAATTGATTAGGTAGCTTTAATGGCATTCTTGAAAGGTAAAAGCCATTAAATAAATAGTAATACTAATATTATAAATGCGAAAGTGTGTCTGTCTGTTACCTCTTCACGCTTAAACCGCTGAATCGATTTTGATGAAATTTGGCATGGAGATAGTTTAAGACCCGGGAAAGGACATATGGTAGACACTCAACAATTACAATCTCAAATTAAGATGCTTGAAATGTCGCTACACTCTCTTTCAATAAAATATGAGACATCTCAAAAACAAATAAAAGAACATATCCTTGCCACAAATGAATTAGTGGATATGTGTAACTTGAATACAGACAGAGTGGACCCGCTGCCTCTCAGCTCCATTCACTGTACCTTGCAGACAGAATCTCATCTTCTGGCTGACCAGCCTGAGGTAACTGAAGACCTGTCACAGTCTGAAAGTGTCATGGAGTACCTCCCCAATGAAAAAAATACACCAGATACTATACATAGTACGTCTATTGTTTTGCAGAAAGTAAGCAGTTCCATCCCATGTAATGAAGTTTGTAACTGTCCCATCATGTTCTCAGATAGTTTAGGGAGAGGGCTAGGAAAGTTACTAAATAACAACCTGAGACATTCTTCTCTAAATTATTGTATGCCTGGTACTTCCTACAATGAAATAATGTCTACAGTAATAAGAAAGAAACATGATCCAAAATCAATTATTACTATATTAGTGGGAAATAGCATGAATGTTACAACAGAAGATATAACTGACAAGGTTACTGAAATTTTGAAAATTAATTGTCACAAAATAATACTGTGTGCTTTTCCTTACTTTGAGAACCTCTCAAAAAGGAAAAATAATTATATATATAAACTAAATAATCATCTTAATTTTCTAGTTAGTCACTATAGTGACAAGCTTCTATTTTTTGACACCAACAGTTTTGTTGAAAAATTAAGATCGACTAGGGATACAGCGTATCTGCCCATTAGTTTTAGACGTCAGATAGCTTGGCTATTAGCTTTTAATATTAACTCAGACATAATTAGTATGTCGAAGTCATCATCAAGGAGCACCTCATTATTTAGTAATATTACTAATGTAAAGGTGGTAAACACAAATAATAATTTAAACTAGCAAGTAAGACAACAGAAGGTACCAGTAATAATTTAGTTAAACTTATCAACAACAAGGTATCTTCTAGCAATCAATTATTAAATTGTAAAAAGGGGGTTAAGCATCATTCCTTAAAATTGTTTCATCAGAATATTCAAGGTTTTTCTTCCAAACAATTAGAAATTGAACTTTTTTTAGAAAAAACAATGTTCGACATTATTTGTTTAACTGAACATTGGTTAAAAGATTATGAAATGTTAATTAACTTTGAGAACTATAGTGTGGGCAGTTGTTTTAACCGGAAATCCATGCTGCGTGGTGGTTCACTAATCTTAATTAAAAATAATGTAAAATGTAAGCCCCGTAAAGACATAGTTGACTTATCAATAGAGCATATTATTGAATTGTCCAGTGTTGAGCTAGATAAGCATGTTATAGTGTGCGTTTACAGACCCCCAAATTATCAGAATTATTCTATATTTGAGACTATAATGGAAGATGTTTTGACTAAACTTGCAACTGGTAATAAATCAGTAATAATCTGTGGTGATTTTAATATTAATATTTTAGAAAATAACTCAAACAGCAGTAGATTTATTAGTCTCTTTAAATCATTCAATTTGTCAAATGTGTTTCTTGAACCTACACGAATAACGTCGACTACTGCTACATGTATTGATAATGTTTTTTGTTGCTGCAACTATTTAGATAAAGGCATAGTAAATTATCTTCCTTCAGATCACAGCGGACTAACCGTCACTTTCGAGTGCAACACACCATTACAAAAAGTGCAGATACAATCGAGACCAATAACATCTGGTAATTTAAATAAATTTAATAACATTTTAATTAGTAAATTATGTGTCCAGGGTTTTAATATGAATAATGGTAATATTTTGTATGAAGAATTCTGTTCAGTAGTGCATACAGAGTTTAATAATATTTTTAAGAAAAAATCCAAAACTATTTGCCCTAAGTTTTTATTCAGCGACTGGGCGACTAAAGGTATTAGGAAAAGCAGGGATAGACTTTTTGAGCTGTATGGCCTTAAGCCTTACATAAATACTGAAACTTTTAATAAGCATGTTGCAACCTATTCAAAAATTTTTAAAAATGCGTGTAAAGCAGCTAAATCCTTGTGCATTAGCAACAAAGTTAAATCGGCAGAAAATAAAATAAAAACAGTTTGGAAAATCATCAATAACGAAACAAATAGGAACAAACGACATAATACTGATTACACTCTTGAGACTGCCCAAGGTGTCATAAGCAGTAATATCGATGTTGCTCAGGAATTTGCAGAATTCTTTACTAGTATTCCAATTAAAACTACTGAAATCTTAGATTCCTCACCCTCACTTGCTATTGAGTTACTAAGAGTGAATGTTACAGCCTGTCCTAATGAATTTAAATTTAAACACATTAACCCTGTGGTCGTTTTAAAGGCTTTTAAACAGCTTAAGATCAAGGCTACCGAAGATCTGTGGGGCATGTCTACTAATGTCTGTAAATCTATTATTGAGACAATAGCACCCTATTTAGCTTTAATATTTAATCTGTGCGTAGACCAAGGGATATTCCCGGATTTAATGAAGTACAGCAAAGTTATACCGCTCTTCAAATCCGGAGATAGCAAGGACACCAATAATTACAGACCTGTTTCGGTTTTGCCGGTTTTCAGCAAGGTGTTTGAAAAAGTGATGCTCAATCAAATGCTCAATCATTTTAACTGTAACAAGATCCTACACGATCAACAATATGGTTTCACCAGAGGACGTTGTACTACTGACGCCGGTGTTACTTTAATTAAGCACATCTTTAATGCATGGGAGGACTCACAGGATGCTGTTGGCATTTTCTGCGACCTCTCTAAAGCGTTCGATTGTGTGAATCACGAAACACTGCTCCTAAAGCTTGAGCATTACGGTCTCGGTGATCTAGCACTTAACTTAGTAAAATCGTATTTGAATGATAGACTACAGCAAGTTCAAATAAACGGTGTAAATTCATCAAGCTTAAAAGTAAAGATGGGCGTTCCGCAGGGTTCAATATTGGGTCCGTTCCTCTTTTTAGTATATATAAACGATTTACCTCATTTACTAGAAAACCAACCACAAATGGTGTTATTTGCTGATGATACTTCACTCATTTTTAGAGTAAATAGACAAGCACAGCACCTTGACGACGTAAATAACGCTATGCTTAAGGTTCACAATTGGTTTACTGTTAATAATTTAGTGTTAAATGAGAAAAAAACGAAATGTATAAGATTCGCTTTACCTAATGTTAGAGGGAGTAAATGTAACGTTATATTGAACAAGGACATGCTAGAATTCGTTGAGAAGACAGTTTTTCTAGGGATTACGCTCGATTCAAAGCTGCAGTGGAGTCCCCACTTAACATCTCTTGCAGGGCGGTTAAGTTCAGCCGCTTACGCTGTCAGAAAAATTAGACAATTAACAGACGTGGATACCGCGAGACTAGTCTATTTTAGTTATTTTCATAGCATCATGTCTTACGGTATTTTGCTTTGGGGACGAGCTGCAGATATAAATTCTATCTTTGTTCTGCAAAAGAGGGCTGTCAGAGCCATCTATAATCTTGGCAGACGCGAGTCTCTAAGAGAATTGTTTAAAAAAATTAACATCATGACGGTACCTTGTCAATATATATATGAAAACATTATGCATGTTCGAAAAAATCTTCATCTTTTTAAGAAAATTAGTGATAGACATGATTTTAATACTAGAAATAGGAACAAATTAGATCAACCAAGTTTCAGATTGTCGAAAGTAAGCACTTCTTTTATGGGGTACTGTGTAAAATGCTATAATAAAATACCAGTCGATATTCTCCAACTAAATGAGAGAAAATTTAAGACATGCATAAAACGCACACTATGTAATCAAGCATATTATAAGTTAGATGATTATATCACGGACAAAAATGCTTGGCTAAATGCTAGTCCTGCTCCACAGCCACTCGGGCTCACTAAATAGGATTGTTTTTTAAGAGAATGATGTTTATTACCCTTTTTTTATGTCGACCTGAATAACTTTTACTGTTATCAGTACGATTACTTTTTATTTTATTTTTACATATCACAGTCATCCAACGAATAAGTACACTGAAAGTGTTAGTATTGTATAATTTAATATCATTTATTTCAATTTTGTAAATGTGAGTACCATGGAGCATTTTTTATTTATTAAGTTACGATGTGTTTTGACTTAATAAGCATGGCAGTTGAGAGCTTGTCATGCTCACTCAAATATCTCGCTGATGGTGGCGCGTGTGTTGGATCATTTGGCTCCCTCCATAATGGTTGAGCTAGGTGGTGCTGATCCATGCGTCATGCTCGTGAACGAGTGCTGTCAGTTGGGATTGGTCATCTCTTAACTGCTATTGCTTTAATTTCTTTATATTTTTTTTACTACTATTTTATATTCATCTTCATTGTGATCACATATAGAATCTACAAGAATAATGTAACCAAGATTTTGTAATAATCTAATTTAAAAGAGTGCCGTGGAGTTTCTTGCTCGTTCTTCTCCATAGAGGCCTACCTCCGTTTTGGAACGAGCAACTAGCTTCAACTTTCGGACTAACTGACCGACTCTTTGACAATTCAAAAGTGCCTGTAAATGGTCTAATTGAAATAAATGTTTTGACTTTGACTTTGACTTTGCTACTTTTCATTAGACTTCGACTATGTCTGCATCCGCAATACCCGATATTTGCGCGGACGAAGACGCGTCCAAAAGCTAGTTATAAATACGAAAGAAACTCTGTCTGTCCGTCTGTTACGATTTCACGACTAAGCCACTGAACCGATTTTGATTGAATTTGGTACGGTGTAAGTTCGAACCCCAAGAAAAGACATAGGCTTCTCTTTGTGCCGCGATTTCTTCTGCGTTCGCGATAACCGACATTGAGACGGACGAAGTCGCGTGCAAAAGCTAGGCTCTCCATAATTAAATAACTTACGTCAAACTAAATCAATATGCCAACAGCAATAATAGTTCAATGTAGATCCAAAAGAGATTTAAAATTAAGTAAACAAACGTGAATATCCTAAATTATTACAATCCTAACTATTCTAATCCTAATTCTAATTATCCTAACTGCCTAACTATCCTAACTTCCTAACTAATATTATAAATGCGAAAGAAAGTTTGTTTGTTACTATTCCACGCCTAAACCACTGAACCCATCATCCTGAAATTTTTCATACAATACGTTGTCAGGTACCTTTCATCCCGAAAAAAAAAATTACTGTTCCCGAGGGAAATCACCATAACGTTATTTTGAAGATAGATGGCGCCATATGTCTTTCGAATCAATATCGAATTTTAAATTTAATTTGCGAGTGAAGCCGCGGGCGGAGTCTAGTTACTTTGTTTAATGGGAGATTTATTTACGTGTTTGGTTTATTGTAGCATAATCGATTTGAACACTTTATCCTCGGTTTCATTACATAAACATAACATCACGCCTGTAATCCCCGAAGGGTTAAGCAGAGGTGTACCCATTAGTACACCCACATTTCGCCAGTTATGTTTATGTCCCATGTTGGTTTCATTAATTATTATCAAATATTCTATATCAGTAGCTAAGCTGTCCACCTGATAGGAGATAATCTATGCTTAGTACAACTGTAATATCTTGTAGGTACGTCAATATACCTGTGTGTGCCTGTCACGCTGAGACGCCCATATGATCCATCCATCAATATTCATCTCGCGGTTTTGCTGACGTATGTTTGTAATATATGGAGCACAAGCTTATGCCCGTGACGTCGTCCGAATAAATGTAATGTGTGTAAAAGATGCGGAATAAAAAGTAGCCTATGTCTTTCCTTGCGGTTGAAACTTACCCCGTACCAAATTTTATCAAAATCGGTTGAGTGGTTTAGTCTTGAAAGCGTAACAGAGAGACAAACAGACAGAGTTACTTTAGCTTTTATAATATTAGATACATTTACCATCGATACGTTTAGAGGAAACTGACTTATTATTAGTATATTATAATTATTATTTACGAAAGTAAGTTTGTTTGTTACCGTTTTACGCCTAAGCCACTGAACCGATCATCCTGAAATTGCATATACGTTGCCAGGTGTACAGGAACGAACATAGGGTACTTCTTATCCCGAAAAAAAGTACTGTTTTCAAGGGAAATCATAATAACGTGTTATGATCTTAGGTGGCGCCACGTGACGTTTGGAATTGAAATGACAGGACATGGGTAATTTTTTCCGCGACTTCGTCTGTGTCCGTGATAACCGAAATTTACGCGGACAAAGTCGCGGGCAGAAGCTAGTATAATAATAAAGCAATAACGCAAATTGATTAAATCCAGACATTTACGAAAAAAAAACTGATATTCATAAATTTGGCTAGACTGTAATACCGTAGAGGGAACGTTTTCTAACTTTTAGCCTAATTAAAAAGTCAATTAAGGCAATGAATTTTATTACAAGTTTGTTGCTAAATCTACTGGAACACTTTGTGATAAATCAAAACGAACGAGTTAATGAAATTTTCTCCGCAAATATTTACGTTTCTTCTTCATTCGTGTCAGCACGAGCTTAGCAGGATGTCGTGTCGTGTCGTGACGATTTACCAGTTAACTGGCAGGAGTGGCAGGGAACAGTGGATATAGTTAGCTAACTTCTGCCCGCGACTTTGTCCATGTAGTTTTTTTTTCATCCGCGTGAAATATTCTACGTTCGCTATTTAAATACAATCTTTAAAATAAATAGAAAAAAGATGCTGCTTGTGACTAACTCTAAATCTAATAGCACTTGTCGGCAAACTACATAACATAACATCATAACATCACGCCTGTTATCCCCGAAGGGTAAGGCAGAGGTGTACCCATTAGTACCCCCACATTTCGCCAGTTATGTTTAAGTCCCATGTAATAGGGGGCGAGCCTATTGCCATCAACCGGGCACAAATCCAGACTCCGATGCTGCTACTGAGAAATTCCTGATGGAAAAACCCAATAACACTTTGCCCGACCTGGGAATCGAACCCAAGACCTCCTGCACAGCAGTCGCGCTTGCGACCACTAGACCAACGAGGCAGTCAGCAAACTACAGACTTCATTAATATTTATATTCAAATCTATTTTTCTTCCATAGTTTTTAAACTACCCATCAGTAATATCCGCCCAATCATTATGCAGGAAGAAAGTTCTTTTAACTTTAAACTGTCATTTTTTACCCGACATTGCAAAGAAGATTAATGCTTTGCTTGTACAGGTGGCTATGAAGTGCGGCTTATTATACTAGTGAAGATGGCTGCCGCGTCATGGCGAAAGCCTTTCTCAGTTATATTTAGGTCTTATGTAGTACCTATGTCTAGGTTTTGCGTCGGGGCAGGGAGGTAGGAATCTAGAATTTTAAGTTTTGATGTCAGACTATGCTCAAAATGTTCAGAGCATTTTAAGACCGTGTTGTGGTCGCAAAACGCGACTGTTGAGCATGGCCTTGGGTTCGATTTCCAGGTCGAGCAGTGTTATTGGGTTTTTCAATCAGGAATTTCTCAGTAGCAGCCTCGAAGTCTGGATTTGTGCCTGGTCGATGGCAAAAGGCTGGCGAAATGTGGGTGTACTAATGGGTACACCTCTGATTAACCCTCTGGGGATTTTAGGCGTGATGTTTATAATGTAAACATCAACATCATTCTATAAATGTATACGCTATTTATAGGTATACATAGCATTAACAAAAATATATAAAGGACAAAGGCTGCTTATCCAATAACCAAAGAAAATGAACTAAATAACTAAACAAAGTTGATATCAAGATAAAATATAATAAAAATAAAGTACATAAAAAATGTATCGTAAAAACGAGAGTTAAAAATTTTATTTCCATTTTATTCGAATGCCACATCCTTCTTGCTTCTATACTCGTGGTTCTCCTATGTTACCAGCATTACATAGTGTAGTTATTATGTGTTGCTAAGTGGTAGATTGTACCGAAGTCGTGAAGACGCCTGTTTATTATATCAGCTCTCATTCGAAAGCTTTTGCCAACTTTTATACAAGTTTGCTTGATTCGTGTAGGTACCTTTACTAACTTGGTATCACTTTGAAGAAGAAGACTTTGTTATTGTTATTGTTAATAATAACAAGCTACTATAATTTAAAAAATTAAAAAACACGACTGCCAATTTGCACATATTTTTACTTTGTTTACTCGTCAGTTTTTTTTACGACGTTTTTTATTTACAGTGTTATATATTTTTTAGATCTACTTGTCAAATTCTAGACGACAAACAGAGACACGGCCAGATTCATTAAAAAAATTAATTGAGGCTGGTATAAATTTACGTTTTAAAGTGACCACAAAGGATTCTTTTTATTTTTAACTAGCCTATGTTACTCGGATCGATGCAAGGATTATAACGATACCACCCATACATCTAAATCGGTTCAGGCGTTTGAAAGTTATGGTGGAATAAAGAATCTCACATACATACATACATATATACATACATACATACATTAACCCTGAACACATAACACTCCTTTTTTTGGGGCAGTCGTGTAATAAAACGAGTCTACTATCCCTCTGATTTTCGATTCCCAGGTCGGGCCAAGTATAATAAGGTTTTTGAAAGAAAGAAAGTGTACAACGTCTCAAAAATATTTCGTTTCCAAATAAAACGAGGGTTTCCAGAGTAAGACAATTTATTGAATGTAGTGCCGCGGAGGTCATGTATTGCAGGAAAATCTCTACACCGCGATTCACAAATATGACGTCACAGCACAACGTCATCTATTACCTAATTGCAATACTAAACTAATGCCAAACTATTGACAACTAATGACAAATTGACAAGTGTTGACGTTCGTCTATGATTTGCAAGAAGTATTTAGTTGAACAGATTAGACAGAAAGAAAGAAAGAAAAACTGTCAATTTACAAGAAAGTGACGCACATAACAAAACATAATTTATTCATGAATTTTTCTTTAGGAATTTCTTAGTTGTCCGTTGTCCATTGTTCGTACGGCTTATCTCTCTGGTCCAATTCTGTTGTATTTTTCCACCCATCTACTGCAGAGCAAAGTCCTCTTCATGAGAAGAGTACTCAGTATGAACAGAGAAAGCACGAGAATTAATCACCACGGTTGCTCGAGGCTGATTGGCGATTTCCGACTTATGTTAATTGTAAGTCCAGGTTCCCTCATGATGTTTTCCTTCATTAATGTCAGAGTTAGAAAGTAGGTACATATGAATTGTAAGAGTCACATTGGTACATACTTGCCCGTGTCCGGTTGTAAACCCGCAGCCTCATTCATGAGAGATGTTAGACTTCAATTTTGGCGAAGATAAAAGGTTTAACTTATTACAATTGGTAAGGTAAACGGGATCAAATACAAAAAGTAATATTTATTTATGTAATGCACAATGCGCCTAGCGTGCCTAGCGTGCTAGCCTAGCGTGTAAACTATGTTGTGTACAACATAGTTTACACGCTAGGCTTAGAACTAGTGAGTACATTACCCTGTTAGGGCGCAGCAAGATAACTTAAGACTAATAATAATATTGCAGCTTGTATTTTTTATCTAACTAGCTATTGCCCGCGACTTCGTCCGCGTGAATTTCGGTTATCGCGGACACAGACGAAGTTGGGGAAAATTACCCATGTCCTGTCAGTTCAATTATTAATCGTAATTAAAAATCATTATTCGAAACGACAAGTGGCGCCATCTATGATCATAAAAACGTTATTGTGATTTCGATATTGTGAAACGTTTGTTCCTGTACACCTGGCAACGTATATGTAAAATTTCAGGATGATTGTTTCAGTGGCTCAAGCGTAAAATGGTAACAAACAAACAAACAAACTTACTTTCGCATTTATAATATTAGTTAGGATTACGATATCACATAATATATAAGTAATATACATATATATTTATATAATATATTAGGAACTTTTACAATTCAAATACAAATACTTTTATAACTTAAATTTAACTGTTACAAAGAAAACTCACAAGGAAAGACATATTTTTAATTCAAAAATCCAACATTAATGCAGCATGAAATGACTCAGGTAATGGCGGCAGCCTGGTATCGAATGCAGTCGTGAACGTAGCCGGTATACGTAACAACGGCTGAGCATTACCGCGGCGAACACATGGGCGCCCGGCCGCACCATGAAAAATTCATAACTAATACCATAGAACAGAATGCAGAGGAGAATTGGGTTGTTTTAGTTTTATGCCTAATAGACGAGAGACTCTGTGAGTAAAACAAAAATGTTAGTAGTTAATTTCTTTTTTAAAAAATAATCGAGGAGTTTTTACAAACTCAGTTTTCATGGTATGGGCATGTGATATAAATATAAGGCAGAGAGAGAGAGAGTAGAAAGACTATGGAAGTATATCAAATCGTGAAAAATGTGTACGTTATTTATTGATTTATTCCTTTTTGTATTTCTTTCTTTTTTTACGTTTATTAATCACAACAATAAAGTGTACAATAATTTGTTAATTCTTAACATAAACACAAAATCATTGCGGGCCATTGATTTGTATATTTATTTATATATGTATTTCGGTAAAAAAGACCCATAACATATGTATGCCAAACAGACTATCATACATATTTATTTATAATAAAAACTATAAGTGCAGCGGGACGGATAATGATGATTCACTTTATACAAATACATACATATTACTCCTACAGTATTACATTATGTATACTAAAACTAAATAGTGTAGAACTGTTGTTGGTCTATCAGTAAAGTATATTTCTTCACCTCACTTCACTATTTATTTATTTATTTATTTAAACTTTATGCAACAAAAAAGTGCAAAGGCGGACTTAATGCCTAAGGCATTCTCTACCAGTCAACCAAAGGTGGTGAAGAGATAACAAAGGAGGTGCAAAAAATTGTACATGAGGAAATAATCAGATAAGAAATTTTAAAATAATTTAAAAACAAAATCTAAACAAGTTTAATCGTACACAAGTACATAAACTCATATATACCATATATACTATCGGTTTTTTTTTCAGAAAATACCTGCGGTTTGCACATTCCTGTGGTGTATTTTTCTTCACCGAAATTGCATGATTGCATGATTGTTGGTTCTGTGTCTGGGTGTGATTTATCTATAATATGTATGTATTTATAAATTATATAAGTATGTATATCAGTTGTCTGGTTACCATAACACAAGCTCTGCTTAGCTTGGGATCAGATAGCCGTGTGTGAGTTGTCCCAAGATATTTATTTATTTATTTATTTAATTCACTCATTAACCGTCGCTTCTGCGCACTACATAATCTTTGGTCGCATGTCGCCGCACACTAATAATAATGTGCAACAGAGTTCAGTACGTGGACTGTGCGCTATCCGTAGTGACAACAAATCTTACGAAGCTGTTTGTTATTGAAAACTAGATCTAGACGTTATGTCAGTGTGCTGAGACGAAAGGAATGGGGAACGAGTGTGAGGCTTGTGTTGTTCGATTTTGTTTCGGAATTATGTGCATGTATTTTTGTTTGTATTCTTCAGACTATGGCGGTTGTAAAAGACTAGCTACTGCCTTCGACCTAGACAGACTAGACTTCATAACATAACATCACGCCTGTAATCCTCAAAGGGTTAGGCAGAGGTTTACCCATTAGTGCACCCACATTTCGCCAGTTATGTTTTTTAGACCCATGTAATAGGGGGCGAGCCTATTGCCATAAACTGGGCACAAATCCAGACTCCGAGGCTGCTACTGAGAAATTCCTGATGGAAAAACCCAATAACACTTTGCCCGACCTGGGAATCGAACCCAAGACCTCATGAACAGCAGTCGCGCTTGCGACCGCGACTGCCTCGTTGGTTTAGACTTCATAAAGATAACAATTATTCTAAGTATGTGTTAGATCAATATGAATAGTCAACAAAAGAGATAGTTATGCAGGCTCGTTAGTTATAATTAAAGTTTTGTTAGAAACCTACATAAAGATTTCAACATTTTTTTATGTAGGTAAATAAGCATTATGTAGGTAACAAGAAGATCGACAAAATTCCTATACATTTCTTAAAAATCTTATGCTTTTACAGAGTTTAAGCCCCACAGCTCGAAGAAAGTTCATGCACTCGCTTAAGTGCGTGTCTAGCACAAATATGTACGTTGTCGTGCTAAGATGTAGTGTGTTGTGTGCACGCTCGCCTTTTGTTTTTCTTACACGCATGCTCCTATTGTTCCGAGCGGTGCGAACAGGCACCAGTGGGCACGAAAAGGGCCTCTCTGTGGATCTCTCCCATTAATTATAAAGCGTTGATAGCGTGTGTTATGCTAGATGGAGGTGCAGGTGTAAATATCCTGGTAGAAGTCAGGCACTTAATATACGAGTAATATGTGCAATTTTATCTTACTTCTACTAAAAGAGGATGTAGTGACAAAGATAGAAAACGGTAAGCTTAGATGGTTCGGTCATGTTGAGAGGATGAGTGAAAGACGATTAACAAAAGGTATTATACGGCAGAGGTTGGTGGCAACGCAGGGAGGGGTCGCCCTAGAAAGACCTAGACTGACTTTATTGGTGAGGTTCTTCAAAAAGGTCAGGTATGGTTGTATAACGAGATGTATGTATGTAGATGAGGCGAAAGCAGTATGTAAGGATTACAGGTGGCGTTCTGTGGTTTCTGCCTACCCCCATGGGGAAAAGGCGTTTATGTATTGTATGTGTAAATGGTAAAGTTTGGATGGAAAGACGTTTGTTACTAAATCATGTAAAAAGGGCTGAACGGATCTGGGTACAACTTGTCACAGAGATAGATAATAGTCTGCAATAGTGCATATATAGTAACTTTAACGCGGACTGACGGAAGGTTAGATTTTTTGTACGTTATGTAAAGTTGTATCGGAAATCAATTTTATTCTAGCGTTTATCGCGGTCGCAGACGAAGTCGCGAAACAATAGTAGCCTTAGGCCTTTCTTGGGGTTCAAACTTTTCCCGTACCACATCAAAATTGATTCAGTGGTTTAGTTGTGAAAGCGTAGCAGACCGACAAACAGATAAACAAACAGATTACTTTCGCATTTCAATTATTAGTATAGATTTAGAATTGTCATTAATTGTCTATATCGCATTTCACGATTAACTATTTAGCTTATCAAGATAACAAGTACACTAGGTATATGATTATAGAAGCAGGATAATGACGAGGTATCAGATTCTGCAAGGAGGCAGTTCATAGGTTTCACATTATAGCCACGGTTTGATTCGTTCCGGGTCGGTTTAATACTGAGTACGTGGATATCTTATACACATACATAAACTCACGACTTTTTCCCATGGGGATAGGCAGAAACTACAGAACGCCATCTGCTACGATCCTTACATACTCCTTTCGCCTCATCTACGTTCATACATCTCGTCATACAAGCACGCCGGTTACGAGTACTCCGCACCTGAACTTTCTGAAGGACCTCACCAATAAGGTCAGCGTAGGTCTTCCTAGGGCGACCCCTCCCGGCGTTGCAACTCACCTCTGTCATATGTCTATGCATCAATATTCGACTGCCTCTTTTGTCAAGTGGTTGAAAAGCGCGACTGCTAAGCATGAGGTCTTGGGTTCGATTTGAAGGTCGGGCAAAGTGTTGTTGGGTTTTTCCATCAGGAATTTCTCAGTAGCAGCCTAGTAGTCTTCATTTGTGAATGGTTCATGGCAATAGGCTCGCGCCTTATTACATAGGACCCCAACATAACTGGCGAAATATGGGTGTACTAATGAGTACGCCTCTGTCTAACCCTTTCGGGATTACAGGCGTGATGATATGTGTAATGTTTATGTTACAACTTCCGTAAAAAATAACTTTATTTAAGCTCTGATAACCCATTATAATAATTAACCCAATAATTTTAAACAGTAAAATATATTTTTTTAGTTTTTTGAAATCAATAAATAGTTACTCTATTGAGTTGATTAATAAGTGACGTCACAGTTCACAATTGCCATACAAAATCTATGAATGAATCACGTTTTGACAGCTTATAAAAGTGTGTTAATTGATTGCCAATTGTCAAGCGCGGTCATCTGGCAATCACAGCTGCTTAACACAAAGCGTTTGTCAATTCTTCATATTAATTTCGCGTTGACTTTTATTCGAAAAACAGTAAGTTAAACAGTTTCCCAAAACGTGGTTTCCTCTTATAATAATACTCAGGTTTTACGTGTAAAAGACTTTTCATTACTTCCCAAAAACATCGCAATATTAATCTTAACAAGATAACGCTAAGAAGTTCCCGTCGACAGTAACAGCGATGGCGACTTTGTTTTCTTATGAAACCCTCCTTTTTTTTTTAATTTACGACCACGCTAAAAGTTTCATTTGTAAACGTAAATTACTTTAGCGTTTTGCGTTAAGCGTTGACCAGGGGAATTAGCGGGAATTCTCTGGGCCGTTTGTTAAAGATGTTTCCTGGATGGTGGGGGCAACTGTATCGGTCTGTGGTTTTCACTGGCTTGTTTTGTACTGAAAATTATGTAAAATAGGTAAAACTTGCTGTTTTTTGCAATTTCGGTTTGACATAAAATAACAAAAATAAAATTACTACACCTGGTCAATACATACATACATAAACTCACGCCTTTATCCAATCGGTAGACAGAAACCACAGAACGCCACCTGCTAAGATCCTTACATACTCCTTTCGCCTCCTCCACGTTCATACATCTCGTCATATAAGAACGCCGGTTACGAGTTACCTGGTCAATAATAAAGTAATAAGTATTTGTTTGACTGTATTTCAGAATACACCTCTTTTAAAGAACAGAATCGCCCTGTTGCATAGGCGTTCATTAGTGCAGGTTCGTAATTCCGCCTGTCCAATCCTAGCGGTTAGTCGGAATTCGAAATTCACACATTAAAAACCTTTTCATTTTGTTATTATTGATTCTTGAAAGAAAGAAAGAAAACCTATTTATTTTGTTTAGGGTTACTAGCAAAGCTCTTTGAATTTAACATGGATGCGAAACTGTGCTGTATGCTTACGACACACAAAAGAAATAGCACGAAGCTTATACGAATGAAACCGCAGTTCCATAAAACCGTTTTGTTACACAGAACGCATCATTCAAATTGAGAACACATAATTCAAACATCGACCAACTTTCTTTTGGAACGCATTCACAATTTAAAAACGTACATTAAAGCGCTTCATTTTTCACCACACAACATTATGCTTAGAGATAAACTACAATAACTTGGTGCGCCACTCCATATTACTATTTCAATGTGTGTAATCACATTCGTATGAAAGAGATTAAATGTAGATGTGAGTAATCGTTTTCAGTAGCAGGCCGGTAGATTTGTTTGTTAACTAATCACAAATAGGCGATCGCGCAAGACAACGCACCTGTCATTTTAATATAGTATGTCAGTGCAGCGCCGTACTTGTAATAATGAGTGATTAATGACGCCGCTTGTCTGGCAACAAATCGCTGGTTTTTTTTTGTTTGTAGCCGTTTCAGTACGCACACATACGTTGTGAATGTTTTCTAATACTTTTACAAACACTTTAAAACGTTTTGAATTGTGGAAGGGCGCGCCATGTTATTGTAATTTATCTCTACGGTCTGAATTACGATCGCAATATGAAGCGCTTGATGCAGCGCTGTACCTTCTCAAGTGAGACGTTAATTTCGCTGACATTTAGCGGCAGACCACAGGGTGATGCTGTCGTGCAGCGGTTAGCAAGCGCTGTGCATCACTTTGGTAATTCTATGTGAAACTGGACTAGGTAGGTATGGAGATGTAAATCTATTAGATAAAATGTGTTTATTTAAGGATGCATGAGAATAAAGACTACCTCGTTGGTCTAGAAATCGCAAAGCGCGACTGCTGGGCATGAGGTCTTGATTTCGATACCCAAGTCCGGCAAAGTGTTATTAAATTTACCCATCAGGAATTTCTCGGAGTCTGGATCATGGCAATGGGCTCGTCCACTATTACATGGGACTTAAACATAACTGGCGACATATGGGTTTACATAAGGCTTACTCTTCGGGGATTACGGGCGTGATGTTATGTTATGTAAAAAAAAACAACACGACTTCGTAGTGCCTTTTCACCATGTATCATCTTATGTGATTGAAACCATATCAATCAATATCCATATCAATCGCATCTCCGCAATTGCTTAGAGTTGCATTAAACGCAGTTATTAGCACCGCATTAATTAAGATCTAACCTAACTGAGTTATCTAGAATACCTGCCCAGTAATAACAAGGTATCGGATCTCTGGGTCAGATAATTGATGTGTAGTTACGTTGTCAGTTATGTGTTCAGAGCCTAAGGGTGAAGCCAAAAGAGCGTAATTTTGTGAGTCGTGAGTTGTAGAATTTCGGTCGCAGAAATTCTGCTGCATTCGGTTTCATATAAAAGTTCTATTTGATTCACACGGAAACGCAAAATGAGTTATCTACACTAATAATATAAAGAGGAAAAATTTGTATTTTTGTTTGTTTGTTTGTAATGGATAAAATCAAAAACTACTGGACCGATTTTAAAAATTCTTTAACCATTAGAAAACTACGTTATCTGCGAGTAACATTGGCTATATTTTATTTTATTTTTGCGCGGACGAAGGCGCGGGCGAACCTAGTATTTTATAAACCTTATGTACTGTTAAGTACTGAAAGTAATATTGGAATTATATGTTATACATAAACATAAACATAACATCACGCCTGTAATCCCCTAAGGGTTAGGCAGAGGTGTACCCATTAGTACACCCACATTTCGCCAGTTATGTTTTTAGTCCCATGTAATAGGAGGCGAGCCTATTGCCATCAACCGGGCATAAATCCAGACTCCGAGGCTGCTACTGAGAAATTCCTGATGAAAAGCCCAATAATACTTTGCCCGACCTGAGAATCGAACCCAAGACCTCATGCACTGCAGTCGCGCTTGCGACCACTAGACTAACGAGGCGGCCTAATATGTTATATTGCCAAAAAACACTAATGTTTTTTTACTGAATTATAATTTACGATTTAGCACCCTTGTTGGCAACAAACTACAATGTTTCAAGCGTTAAAATCCCTTTTAAAGTTACGTCCCGATTCACCCCTGCATCCCTTTTCATCCAGTTATATGGCAGCTATTTATTAGGACCACTGAACATCTGAGCTGCTCGCATTACGTAACTACTCTCTTGTTTATACTTTAATAGTAAGCAGAATTTCATTGTACCCCTCGGTATCTTGTGATTATGAATTTTGGTTGCATCCGGTTGCTTTGAGATGGTCTCTTTGACTGAAGCTGGGGTGTGGCTCTAGTGACAGCGCGAATGTGGAAAGAGTAGTGTCAAATACACCTTGTTTTGTATTCAAACCCTGCTATATTTCGACCTACTCTGTGAGATCGTGCCAATCGACGTCATTTTTTTAAGGATGTAACGTTGATTTATTCATTTAAAAAGAAAATCTTTGCCCCACATTAGGATTTTCTCCAGTATCGTTTAAAAATATATTGCCTCATACTTAGAGGTAGCCAGCACCGGGCAAACTATTTATAAGTCATACAAATATTTATTCTGTGCGGAAATGGAACTCGACAAACGCTGCCTCGCCAATCAATTTTAAATCTACATGTACTCTGAAAAAAAAATGTCTGTAGTCTCTTCTCAAAAGTAATTTTAAAAATAATCACAATAAACAATGGTACCCCACCTCTCTGTCAGTGGGCCCCCACCTCAACCCCGTTATGGGCGTTTAGACACAATTTCGACGCAATGATGAAATAGTTGAAATACAGGGTGGTTGCTGCTTAGTGAACGCTATTGTTGAATTCATTCGAATTAACGTGGATCAGGCCGTTTGTTGTTTAAAACATTATGAGGAGAAATTGGTTTGTATTGCACTGCAATTTGATGGTAGTGTAATTAAATCACTGTGGTAAAATACGCGCAACAAAAGATGAGACTTAACACACCTCATAATATTGTTAATTTTCATCGTCATCGTTTTTGTTTATTTTTCATTTTCATTGTGTTTTTATTGTTTTTTTTTCTGCGCAATCTCGGACATGGAGCGACTGCTTATCGGACGATACCCCTAGGTAAGACTGGTTGTCAGACTTTCGGCCTTCTGACAATCCGTAACGACTGTCAAAGATCCACGTATGACAGCCGGGACCAACGGCTTTATGTGCTTTTTGAGGCACGAAGGAGTTTTGGTATGACAAGATGGTCACCCATCATTGCTTAACCAGATGGATCGACTCGTGCGGCTGTTATTACTTAGCCACGAGCACCTCTCTCTCTTATTTTTATGTGGTAACATCATAACATAACATCACGCCTGTAATCCCCGAAGGGTTAGGCAGAGGTGCACCTATTAGTACACCCACATTTCGCCAGTTATGTTTTTAGTCCCATGTAATAGGGGGCGAGCCTATTGCCATCAACCGGACACAAATCCAGACTTCGAAGCTGCTACTGAGAAATTCCTGATGGAAAAATCCAATAACACTTTGCCCAACCTGGAATTCGAACCCAAGACCTCATGCACAGCAGTCGCACTTTCGACCACTAGACCAACGAGGCAGTCTTTTTATGTGGTATCAACCGAAAATAAATATACTTTTTCCATAAACGAAATCATACAGCCGTGTCGGTAATACGCGAAAGCCGGAATACAGTGTATTATTATATTAAAATAAAATGATTTTCATTGAAAGGGTGCATTGACCTGAATTACATGTGGGTGCCAGATGTACGAAACAATGTAGTATTTATACGGAGTGTAAAAAGATCAAACTAAGTAATAAAATAATATAATATCAGCCTATTTCTGTCCCAGGGCAAAGGCCTCTTCTCATACAGAGAAGGAATGAGCATTGATCACCACGCTTGCTCAAGGCGGATTGGCGATTCCAGACTTATATTCATTACTAGCTGACCCGGCGAACTTCGTATCGCCTAACAGTTCAAATTAACTTTTAAGTATTATCACAAATCTTTTGTATGGGAGTATAGAAAATTGTTGTTTTTAGACTTTTTCAGGTTTTTTTTTTTTTAGAATTTTTCTCTCCGTAAGAACCATCCTCGTACTTCAAGGAATATTTAAAAAAAAGAATTAGGGAAATCGGTCCAACCGTTCTCGAGTTTTGCGCTTAGCAATTTTATATTATGTATAAATGATAAATCCAGGTCGTCGTGATGGCCCAGTGGTTAAGGCGCCAGCCTATCATGCATGAGGTTGTGGGTTCGAATCCGGGCACGTACCAATGTGACTTTTTCAATTTGTATGTACTTTCTAAAGTTTGTCTTGGACATCACTGACATAGGTGATGGAAAACATCGTGAAGAAACCTGGACTAATAACAAAGTAATAATGAGCAAAAATTATTGCATGGAAAATTCTAGTATTTCATGATCATTTTCTGCCTAGCCTTTTCCCAATCATATTGGGGTCGGCTTCCAGTCTAACCGGATGCAACTGAATACCAGTATTTTATATAGAGCAACTAACTATATGACCTCCACAACACAAAGTACTAGTATTTATGTTGTGAAAAAACACTGATCGTTACTCACGCAAAAAATTGCACGTGCAAACAACAAGACAGGAGTTGCGGGGATAAAGTTTATGTTCATGTAGTTCATGAGATACAGCCTGGTGACAGACGGACGGACAGAGGAGTCTTAGTAACAGGGCACCGATTTACCCTCTGGGTACGGAACCTTAAAAAAGAAAATTAAATATTTGTATGTGCAGTTTAAAGCCTTATTTAAACACATACACATAACAACAAACATTTTCTTAAATAAATTACGGTTTTCCGCCATTAACATGTAAAAAGTGATGATGAGAATTGTTTGTCCCCCCTTCCCCCCCTAAGAGCATATCCCGTGAAGTTTTTGCACAGCAAGGGAGACAGCGCTATGTTTACATGAAATATGGCTCCTTCCTTCCTTACCTTCACGCTCTGTTAAGTATACGGGGGTGGGTTGAAGTGTCGAGTTGTATGTGACATTGAGGAGGCGTCTGATTGGCTAGCAACATGTCGTAGTTTTGTTGTCTAATAATAAATAATAAATAATAATAAATATCTTGGGACAACTCACACACGGCTATCTGATCCCAAGCTAAGCAGAGCTTGTGTTATGGTAACCAGACAACTGATATACATACTTATATAATTTATAAATACATACATATTATAGATAAATCACACCCAGACACAGAACTAACAATCATGCTCATCACACAAAGTTTGTCCTGGGTGGGAATCGAACCCACGACCTCCGGCTTAGCAGTCAGGGCCGCTAACCACTAGACCAACAGGCCCGTCGATAATAATTCCAGCCTATTATTATCCTATTGCAGCATATAGCATTCATGAGTATTGTTCAACTCGCTTGTTTAAGGCTGATCGGTTATTGCAAACTTATATTCATTACTAGCTGACTGGCCCACGTGTTACCGTGGCTCAGATTTCAAAAAATATTAACACCAATAATTGAGATAAACACTCCTTGTTTTGGGGCAGTCGTGTAAAAACTATCTTGTCTTTCAAATTGGATTTTATATTAAAATCGGTTACGTAGTTAAGGAGTCCATCCCATAACGTGGCGCGTAATCTACACTAATATTATAAAGAGGAAATATTTGTATTTTTGTTTGTTTGTTTGTTTGTAATGGATAAATTCAAAAACTACTGGACCGATTTTAAAAATTCTTTCGCCATTAGAAAGCTACATTATCTGCGAGTAACATAGACTATATTTTATTTTATTTTTGCACGGACGAAGTCGCGGGCAAAAGCTAGTTTATATATTTTAAGATTAGCGAACTGCCCCGGCATCACCGGGAGCAAATTTCCGATTTTTCCGGTGCAGACAAAAAAATCTTTCACGAAATCTTTGTCCACAAAATTACAAACACAACATAAAAGAATCAGCTAAATCGGTCCACCCGACCTGGAGCTTTGCGCTTAGCAAAGCATTTAGCACTTTGACTTTCTAAAATAAGTTGAGGAATAAAAAACTGTCATTTTATTTGTATTCTAAAATACTACGTTAATTTTTTAATTTTCTCATCGTGTTTTGTTAAATTATAAAGTTCAGTTAGGATTAGGGATCAGGAAATAAGGCTATTAGTTGTATTTACCTAAAAACTACAAAATACTAAAACTTCTGAAGGATATTAACACTATACAAACAAAAGTGCATCGTACATTACACTTATTCCCGTTTGTGTAGAGTTCAAAGTAACAAATCCATATTATAGCAGAGTAATCAGAGATTATTGCGAAAGTTTTCCAGTAATATAAATAAACATGTACAGTCCGCAAAAGAGATAGGTTGCAGGGTGGTCTGATATAGTTGAAGATTTCTTAGAAACCGATGGCTGTCTTAATGAGCTGTTTATTATCTATTTGACACTTTTTTTTTCTTTTTGATCTTTTTGACGGGCTTGTTGGTCTAGTGGTTAGCGGCCCTGACTGCTAAGCCGGAGGTCGTGGGTTCGATTCCCACCCAGGACAAACTTTGTGTGATGAGCATGATTGTTAGTTCTGTGTCTGGGTGTGATTTATCTATAATATGTATGTTATTATAAATTATATAAGTATGTATATCAGTTGTCTGGTTACCATAACAGTCATAACACAAGCAAATTTATTTTATTTATTTATTTATTTAGTTTCACCCACAGCACATATATGTACATACAAATGGTAAATCACATGGTAATATTCTCATATAGATGCCAATTACAGGTAAACACAACATTGACAACAAGAATGCCGGATTACCGCTTCGTTGCTAACTTAAGTACATACATACATAAACTCACGCCTTTTTCCCATGGGGGTAGGCAGAAACTATAGAACGCCACCTGCTACGATCCTTACATACTCCTTTCGCCTCATCTACGTTCATACATCTCGTCATACAAGCACGCCGGTTACGAGTACTCCGCACCTGACCTTTCTGCAGGACCTCACTAATAAGGTCAGTGTAGGTCTTCCTAGGGCGACCCCTCCCGGCGTTGCCACTCACCTCTGCCATATAAATACCTTTTGTCAATCGTCTTTCACTCATCCTCTCAACATGACCGAACCATCTAAGCATACCCTTTTCTATCTTTGTCACTACATCTTCTTTTAATCCGCAACGGTCCCGTATAACCTCATTCCTCACTCTATCGTTCAATGTTACACCACACATACTCCGCAAGGAACGCATTTCCACAGCATTAATCCTACTCTCATGCCTCGTTTGCCATACCCAACATTCACTTCCATACATAAGCGTAGGCACCAGCACACCGTTGTGAACAGCCATTCGAGCCTTTTTTGACATGGACTGGTTGGTCACAACCGCATGTATAGCACCGTTCACTTTATTTCCCGCAGTTACTCTCCTTTCCACATCAGCATCAATCTTTCCATCTCTAGTAAACATACTACCCAAGTATACAAACTCATTCATTTGCTCCACACTCTTGTCATTTATTTTCACATCACACGCCGATACATCCTCTTCTCTTTCAAAAACCATCACTTTCGTCTTGTTCACATTTATATTCATTCCTTTCCTCTTAAACGCATCATTCATTACCGTTACCATGTCTTGCAACTGTTCTGCCGACGATGCAAGAAGAACTTGATCATCTGCGTATAACAGGCATTTGACAGGTAACTCATCCATCCTTAATCCACACTCACTCTCTCTCAAATCCGCCAAACAACTATCCATGTATAGGTTGAACAGCCAAGGAGACGCTACACAGCCCTGTCTTACACCTCTTGAGATGCAAAACCAGTCAGTGTATGCCCCATTTATCCTAACACAAGCACTGGAACTTTTGTATAAAGATTTCAGTGCTCGTATCAAGCTAACTTAAGTCTAGGTGTAAAATTAATTTGGAAAAAGGAAGAATCAAGATAATAAAAATAATATAAAAAAACGAAGACAAAATATAGAGAAAACCAATTTAGATAGATATAAAATAAAACTAAAAACTGAGTTAATACTTACTATCTACTTTCTAAGTTAAATTATATTTGAAAAAAGTCATTGAATTTTAAGAAAACTTCAACTATATCTGAAGACCCTGCATACCCATTTTTTTTGCTGACTGTACCTACTCGTATTTGTCTAAGGTCACTCTCGTTTGACCCCGTGTATTTTTGGGACAATATTGAAATACAATTTTCTCAAGATAATACTTTACGTACAGTTGTATTTTTAGGGTTGACGCAGAAAAATATTGTAGTGTCGATATGTTTGCCTCCTTTTTTTAATCAACTCAAATTATTATATGTTAGGTAATATCTAAGGTCAAAAATAGCCCAGTCCTGTTGGTCCAATGGTTAAGGCACCAACCTCTCATGCATGAGGTTGTGACTTTTTCTATTTCATATTTACCTTCTAAGTTAATCTTGGACATCACAAACAGCGGTAAAGAAAACATCGTGAGAAAACTTGGACTTATAATTAAAGACTGAAATTCTTGAGCAAGCATTGTGATCAATGCTCGTGCCTTCTCTGTATGAGAAGAGACCTTTGCCTAGCAGTGGGAAATTATAATTCTAGTATTATTTATTTATTTAACTAAAAACCTATGATTTTAAAACACCTTTTAAGGTTTTCTATAAAATAATATACCCAAATAATTTAACATGAAACCTGTCTAATTAAAACTAATGATTAGCTAAATCAAACACAAATTATTAATCCCCACTAAATTAACACGAACAGCTAATAAATAAAACATATTCCGCAAATCCGAATCAACACGCCACAAATTCGGCTCTAAAAACGTTAATATTTATTTTACGACTCAAAAACAAACCGCGAACAATAATTTATCAGTGCAGTGACAACCCTAACATATGCGACATGCGATCTGATACGAAATAGGCAATTCCACATTTGTACAATGAGTGTAATTATTTGGATACATGTCATGCGCCTGTGTTATTTGGATTGGTTGTATTTTAGTTAATGGACTTTTCGACTTTGTGAAACATACTATTTTACGTGATTGTTAGTTAGTCTTTCTTTTATAACTACACTAAATAATATAAATACACGATTATAATATACTAAATATTTCTTGACATTCATTATTTTTTATCTCTTGTGTATTATGTAACGAAAATGAAAATGAGTATTGTAAATGCAATTGAATAGAGTTTTTATACATACAAAATTTGTACGCCGCTATTGGCAAAACATGGACGCTCACAAAAATATTATTAATATCTTGCATGTCTGATTATTCAGTTTCTGTACACGCAAGTTTGACTAATAAATTACCTTTCTTTCTTTTTCTTCTTTCTATCTGAGTTAGTAGCGATAAATAGTTAGTGACAGACGAACAAACAATGATGTCATAACGATAGGCCTTCGTTCAGATTCTGGCAACTTGGTAATTTTAACAATGTTGCATAATATTTTAGTCTAATTCCACAAAAATGTTATCGGAATATCCAATCTTATTTTTTTTGAGCCTGACTGACTGAAGTCATAGTCAAAGTCAAAGTCAAAACATTTATTTCAATTAGACCATTTACAAGCACTTTTGAATAGTCAAGGAGTCGGTCAGTTAGTCCGAAACATGAAGCTCGTTCCAAAACGGAGGTAGGCCTCTATGGAGAAGAACGAGCAAGAAACTCCACGGCACTCTTTTAAATTAGGTTTTTACGAAATCCTGGTTACATAATTCTTGTTGATTCTACATGTGATCATCAATGCCAGTGATTGCTTTCACCCCTATGGATTCAAAAGTTAAATCGTATTTCTCGTTCAGCTAATCTCGGACATCACTGATATCAGTGAAGGAAAGCATTGTGTGGAAACTCGTGTTATTACTATTTTTTTAATTATATGAGACTGGTAATGCCTCTTCGCTTTCAGCAAGCGTAATGGTCGATGCCTATATCTCGTCTGCATTAGAAGAGGTATTTGTCCTGGACACCAATAGGCCGGGAGCCGGGACATTAATAGGCTGTTTTTTTTTTTGAGTTGGTAAAAATTATCAAATGACTCCTACCGCCCTGGGTGTGGCGGAAGGGACTGTCAGACTTTTACTGACTAAAAAACCACCCTGTTCCTTCTTGCCCTTTGCGTTGAAGTCATTTTGTATTTAGTACAAGTCGGAGACTACGATAGTAAAAAGTCTAACCTTTAGAAAAAAACAACCAAAAAAAGGCATAAAGCTTTCAGATAAGGTTCATATTTCGGCGCCGCCATTTTAATATTTTCGCTGTACCTACCAGTTGAGCGGTCATATCACATTCAAAAGCAAACACATCATTGCCTTGAAACTACCTAGTTTTCACTCATAAATACAGATGAACCGCTGCATTGGTCACTAATTGACGTAGCTCGCTTGTTATACACAGCCTGCCATTGAGTAATAAGAAAATGGAGTGATCACTTTTCAAATCACTACTGTATTTATAAAAAGCTTGGTCATGTGCAAAATGTAGCGACATAACGCTTAAAGATGTGTGGATGATAAATGATAAGCCATTCATTGTTCTCACGTCGATCTCATCCTAAGGGTCAGCAGAAATAGAGCAGTATTTATGCTCCTGCAGTTTTCATTTAAATCGTTATGAACTAAATATCATTACAGATAGAGTATAAAGTCATTTGCAAGATAAAATTCATTAGGTTTAATACCTATCTTGCAGGCAATTACATTTAAGAAACGTTATGACTTCTTATAAGAATTATAGTGGCATTTACTTAAATGAGCAACGTAATAGTAGGTACTTATTATAACTACCCAAACTCGTTAATTAGCACAGAATATCTAAGTATATATAGCAAATAAGTTGTTAATCAACATTTCACAAACATATTTCAAGTGGAAAAGCAAATAAAACTGCACAAATTATGCAATTTTCAACATTATTTCTGTTGCATTTCAGTTTATCATTAACTAGCGACCCGCTTCGGCTTCACACGGATGGAATGCAGATACATAACCCTTACTCTTGAATCAGTCTATCTATTGAGGAAAACCGCTCTCAAATCCGTTGCGTGGTTTAAAATCTAAGCATGCAGGCAGCGGGAAGCGGCTTTGTTTTATACTATAAAGAGATCTATCAATGAAAACTGCTCAAGCGTATTATTATTGTTATATCTGAGTATCTGCGTTAACCGGAACGAGACATACGCAATGTATTTTCGGTAAGACCGTTGGCCCATATACCTTGTCTCTCCATTTTTATACTACTCCGTGTTCTCTTATACGTACGCAGCGTACGTTAGATATTAATCGGGACTTAGTGCCGACTTGATGCGTTCCTAATCTGATTGAGTTGACAACGTTGTCGTATCGACAGGTATACAGGACTGCAGGTATTTGTTCACTAATGTAGGTACCTACTTATGTCTACCAGCTTATTATTGTCCCAATGCTATGCAAAGGGTTCTTCTCGTACCGAGAGGGCACGAGCATTTATCACGTTTGCTTAAGGAGGATTTGCGATTTTAAAGTTATGTCAACTATAAGTCCAGGTTTCTTTCAGTTTTCTTTCAACGTAACGTAGAATATTTACGTTTAAAAAATTTCATTTCGTGTACATAAGTATATCTTTAACTTTATTTTATGTTGTATTTCAGCCATAGTAAAATACACTATGAAACTGTTTACCTATTAGCCGTTGTCTGCCTTATTGTCCATTGACAGATAGACAGACAGTCGGGACGGACAGCGGAGGTTTAGCCATAGGGTTCCGTTGGCAGTCTCCGGGTACTGAACACTAAAATCTTCTCACGTAAATTAACATAATATAACACATAACATCACGCCTGTAATCTCTAAAGGGTTAGGCAGAGATGTACCTATTAGTACACCCACATTTCGCCAGTTATGTTTTAAGTCCCATGTAATAGGGGGCGACCCTATTGCCATCAACCGGGCACAAATCTAGACTCCGAGGCTTTTACTGAGAAATTCTTGATGGGAAAACCCAATAACACTTTGCCCGACCTGGGAATCGAACCCAAGACCTCATGCACAGCAGCATAATATATGTAAAAGTTTTAAAATAATTTCGAGGTCAACCATCGACCTCCTAGCGAGGTAGCTGAATAATTGATACTCGCATTAATTAGGTTACGATATAATTAGGTGCTCGTTACTCGAGCGAAGCCGTATATATGTGTATGTATGTACGGGGTATATTATATATATATGTACGGTTTCTTGCTGTGCTAATAAATTACGTTGTGTATGTTATATTGCTATGTTAACTTGAGAGGAATTTCTGTAATTAATATTGTTACAGTTTTTCAGTCTGACATCATTCCGTGCCTCGGAAAACACGAAAAAGCCGTTGGTCCCGACTGTCATACTTGGATTTTTAACAGTCGTTAGAAAGTCTGACATCCAGTCTTACCGAGGAGTATCGTATTACCCAGTTACTGGGTTGTGGAGGTCAGATAAGCAGTCTTCCCTTGTAAAATACTGGTATTCAGCTGCATCCAGTTAGACTGGCAGCCGATTCCAACTTACTTGGGATAAGGCTAGGCAGATGATGAATATTATTACAGCTTTTCAGTGTTTTTCAGTAGTCTTTGTAGTAAGTCACTGAAGTTGATACTTAGAAAAAGTATTTCTTTAATAAATAAATTATTGTTTCTTTCATTCTTTCTTTCTCTTCTCGGACTTTATATTGGATTTCGTCCGAGCGGTTTTGTTCAAGTTAAGTTACTTCTTTAGATACTGCTTCGCTCCCGCCAGTCGTAGCGTGATGCTGTAATCAGCCCAAAACCATTCTAGTTTAAAAGAGAGAGATATAAGGCAAAATGCATATCCAATCAGTACGTCTCTTTCCCTCACAGATTTACGTACAGAGTCAATATGAAAACAAGATGAGATCACAGATTCACAGCTAAGACAATGCTCGTTCCGTGCAACGGGCACAAGACGGAGTTGATTTGCATACAGCACCTTATTCTGATGCATTCATCAACTGATTGCAGTGTCGACGATGGAAAGCATAGCTTTGTTTTACTTATCAGATTGTGTACAGCTTTTCCTATAGATAAGTAACTAGGAATAACAGAATACACAGAAAATAAGTACTAAAAAGCGTTCGTTGCGGGATTTAAGACTGCTATGAATATGTCAATTGTTACTCTAGGTATCGACGAGCTTAATTGACACTGAGGTCTTGGGTACGACTTCCAAGTCGGGCAGTGTTATTGGATTTTTCCATCAGAAATTTCTCAGTAGCAGCTTTGAAGTCTGGATGATTCTACACGTAATTTGATGGCAATAGGCTCACCCTCTATTACATGGGACTTCATTAAGCCAGCGAAATGTGGGTGTACAAATGGTTACACTTCTGCCTAACCCTTCCGGAGTTACGGGCGTGATATTTTATGTTTTTAACTATCGACTATTCTAAAAATCAACTCTAAATTAAAAATGTTAGATCGCGGTATTAAGATGATTTTACAATGCAATTGTTACAGCAACAGCCCCATTTGAATCTATCAAATGAGGAGGTTGCTGTAACAATTACATGGAGTGTAGGCTAGTCCTTTATTGTTCTGGTATTAGCCTATGCTCTAGTACTAGTAGATGGCTGATACGGTTCAATAGGCTTTTCGGCTTAAAGGGAATTGGCATGTCTGCTGCATGCCGATAAAGCTGTAGGCCTATAGGACACTGGGCTAATGCTCTGAGAAAAATGGACTAGGTATCTATACTTATTTATTTTATTTCAGGGTTACTAACAAGTGATACATTTAACTAGACTGCCTCGTTGGTCTAGTGGTCGCATGCGCGACTGCTGTGCATGAGGTCTTGGGTTCGATTCCCAGGTCGGGCAAAGTGTTATTGGGTTTTTCCATCAGGAATTTCTCAGTAGCAGCCTCGGAGTCTGGATTTGTGCCCGGTTGATGGCAATAGGCTCGCCCCCTATTACATGGGACTAAAAACATAACTGGCGAAATGTTGGTGTACTAATGGGTATACCTATGCCTAACCCTTCGGGAATTACAGGCGTGATGTTATGTTATGATACATTAAAATAATCGTTTACAAAATATAATGTTGTACAAGTTATTTGTTCTAACGCACACTTAATTACAGGTAACTACAGCTTACACATTAACGACGATACTATAAGTCTGTCTGTTACGCTTTTACTGCTAAACTGCTGAACCAATTTAGATGAAATTTGGTAAGCTTAAACGTTAAAAAAGGCCATAGGCTTCTTTTGAAACTGCAACTCCATCTACGACCGCGATAACCTACATTAAACGACGGATGACGGATGACGTCACAAGATTATTTAATTAATCTCAAGATGGATAATATTTTTGGATATAATAGCCAGGTTCATGAGGAATAGTAGCGATTAAAGCGGGTTCGAATCTGGGATTCCGGGCAAGTACCAATGCGACTTTTTCAATCCATATGTACTTTCTAAAGTTTATCTTAGACGTTACTGACATCATTCCGTGCCTCGGAAAGCACGTTAAGCTTTTGGTCCCGGCTGTCATACGTGAATCTTTGACAGTCGTTACGAGTCGTCAGAAGCTCGAAAGTCTGACAGTCAGTCTTACCTAGGGGTATCGTATTACCCACAGATTGGGTTGTGGAGGTCAGATAGGGAGTCATCCTATGTAAAATATTGGTACTCAGCTGCATTTTCATAGACTGGAAGCCGGAAAGGCTAGGCAGATGATGATGATTTATGAGTAATAGTATAGGCTAAATAACATCATGCATTGACCCATGGGAGCGGAACAGTACCCAAGAACATATGTCTTTGGTTATTTCGACGGTATAGCAAGATGTACCTCAAAGCCGCGGTGTAAAGCTAGTAATGTTTAAAAAATACAAAGCAAATTCCTTACCCACCTACATTCATATCTGCTGACCCCCCGTGGGTAAACAAACGTCAACGGCGCAGTATAACTCTCAATGTAGGTACACACGTCCCAGCTAGGGCAGCCCATAAATTTTGAGAAATCACCCTTTTTGTCAACTGGACATGTTTAGGTTTTCGGAGAGCAGTATGATTTATAATTTCGCCAGCCAGCCCTATTGCCCATGTGTTTTTAGGGTTACGTACCCGACGGGTGATAAACTTCTTCTTTTCATGTCGATTGACTCTTTTTTTCGACCAGTATTGAGCAACCTGTAGAGATAAACTACTATAACATGCGCCCTTCCTAGTACTATTTCAATGTGTGTAGTTAAATCTTTATAAAAGAGTTTGTATGTAGTTGTAAGTATTCATCTTCAGTAGCAGGCCGGCAGATTTGTTGGTCAACTAATCACAACTAGCCGACCGCGCAAGACAACGCACGTATAATTTTCATAGAGTATGTCAGTGCAGCGCCATACTAATAATAATGAGTAATTAACGACGCCGCTAGTCGAGCAATAAATCGCTGATTGGTTTTTGTTTCGAAAGCCGTCTCAGTATGCATACATGCGTTATGAGTCTTGTTAATAATTTCACAAATACTTTCAAACGTTTTCAATTGTGGAAGGGTGCGCGATATTATTGTGGTTTATCTCTAAAGCTCTTTCATTTACCTCGTTAAGATCTTGGATGGTGCAGGCGGTTGTGCAAGATGGGCAACTGAGATCGCTAATGGGACCCCATTACTAAGCCTCCGTTGTCCGTTCGTCAGTCTGTCAGTGGGCTGCATATCATGAACAGATTTTTTTCCCGAATGTGTATTTCTATGGGCGCTATACCAACAAATAAGAAAAATAAATTAAAGTAAAGTTAATTTAAGTTATGAAAGGGAGTCCCATACAAGAGGCCTGTGTTTTGCGTTTTTGGCTCGCTAGGCAATCCAAAATGCGAAAGTGTGTCTGTCAGTCTGGTACCTTTTCACGCTTGAACCGCTAAATCGATTTTATTGAAATTTGGCATAGAGATAGTTTAAGACCCGGGGAAGGACAAAAAATAGTTCTTGTCCTGGAAATCACCCCCTAAGGTGGTGAAAAGGGGGGTGGAAGTTTGTATGCAAGTACGATATAAACAAGTTCCAAGTGGACGTAGTCGCCGGCAAAAGCTAGTACTGTTATATTTTCTACAATCGTACGGAACCTTTCGTGTGCGAGTCCGACTTATACTAGACCGGTTTTTTGTTTCCTCAGTGCGATACATTTTCGCTGGGCCTCGATGATTTTAGGAAATGTTTTTTTTTTCGGTCCGATGTTCGGAATAATGTGAGTTACGATTTCTCGATTTCTGTTGGAACACTTGATTGGAGACGATTATTCTTCTCGATTCTGAATTGGGTGATCGAGTGACATTGTAGTTTGTTACTAGAGGGCCTTTGTGTGGTTAACTTATGCTTAAAAAATTTCGAAAAGTAAAAATTTGAATAAACAGGCTGTCATTTAATTTACTCCGCATCTTTTGGGGAGGGAGGGGGGGAAAGTTTGACGGGCCTGTTGGTCTAGTGGTTAGCGGCCCTAACTGCTAAGCCGGAGGTCGTCGGTTCGATTCCCACCCAGGACAAACTTTGTGTGATGAGCATGATTGTTAGTTCTGTGTCTGGGTGTGATTTATCTATAATATGTATGTATTTATAAATTATATAGGTATGTATATCAGTTGTCTGGTTACCATAACACAAGCTCTGCTTAGCTTGGGATCAGATAGCCGTGTGTGAAGTTGTCCCAAGGTATTTATAATAGGAACCATAATCTACCTCCCTGCCAAGTTTCATCTAAAAACGTCAAGCGATTTTCGATATTACATGATGAATGAGTGATTTAGTGAATGACCTTTCGCTTTAGTATATTAAGATTTTGAACTTATGTCTAAAGAACATAAACTATTAAAAAGTTGATTTTGTGACTTTGTAGGTAATTCTTTTAATCCGGTACAAAGCTTTGTTTTTTTTTTTGGTGGTAAATATAATTAAATGACTCCTTCCGCCCTGGGTGGGGCGGAAGGGACTGTCAGACTTTTACTGACTAAAAAACCACCCTGTTCCTTCTGTTGCCCTTTACGTTCCGGAGCCGCGGTATCCTGTTAAGACGTCCCGCAACCCCGGCAGGCGTTGGCCCCGTTGGGGGCCCCGTCCCTGTGCTGACAGCTCATTGAGGCGCACGCGAACAGAACGCGCCGTCGACCCGGGCCTGGTCCTTGATCGGACGGCGAGCTACCCATTACTCGCCGTCCGCAAGCCTGCGCCTACGGTGGCCGGATGTCGCCTCGCGACGTCCGACGCCCTGGGCGTCTCCCGCGGCATCCGGGACAAAGCTAGGGCACGTTTTGTTCATCTTCTTTTGGCAATGTCCTTATATTGCCGCACTACATTTAATTACTATCTAATTAAGAATCTGGAAAGCTGAAGACATTAATTCTTTTTCTGAAGCATATTAAAAATAATATTTCGCTCGGCAAAGCCTCCGTAAATCAGATAGGACCAAACTTTTCCTAGGAACGAAGCGAGACCGGCTTGAATAAAGTACATTAGCTAAGAGATTAAGGCTAGACTCTAATTAACACAGGTAGAATTATATTTTTAATTAAGGTAAGGTAATAAGGTTGAATATAGTGATTCGTCAGCGAGAAGATACATTGTTAGTAAAGGATTATGCATGACGCGAATGAATATAGTGAAGTAGTATAGTAGTGTAGTAGTGGAGTGTATAGTGCGTATTGAATGTCGTGGTGGCCTAGTGGTTAAGGCGACCGCCTCTCATGCATGAGGGTGTGGGTTCGAATTCGGGCAAGTACCAATGCGACTTTTTCAATTCATATTTACTTTAGAAAGCACGTTAAGCCGTTGGTCCCGGCTGTCATTCGTGGATCTTTGACAGTCGTTACGAATCGTCAGAAGCTTGAGAGTCTGACAACCAGTCTCACCTAGGGGTATCGTCTTACCCAGTTACTGGGTTGTGGAGGTCAGATAGGTAGTCGCTCCATGTAAAATACTGGTACTCAGCTGCATCCGGTGAGACTGGAAGCCGACCCCAACATAGTTGGTAAAAGGCTAGGCAGATGATGATGCATGACGCGTTAACTAGGACCTTATGAGCGGTAACGCTATATGACATTTTTTACAAACTTGTGGGTATTCCATCTATTCGTGCTAAGTGTTTTGATATTTCTACACTATATAATATTATAAAGAGGAAAAAATTGTATTTTTGTTTATTTGTTTGTAATGGATAAACTAAAAAACTACTAGACCGATTAAAAAAAATCTTTCACCATTAGAAAGCTACATTATCTGCGAGTAACATAGGCTATATTATATTTTATTTTTGCGTGAACGAAGTTGCTGGCAAAAGCTAGTCTTTTATAAAACGCACAGCAAAGAAGTGGAACTCTGTACCTGCGTCTGTTTTTCTGAATGCATTCGAGCTTAATCTCTTTAAAGAGTGAACAGGCTTCTTCTGGGTAAGCTCACTCCATCGTAGACTTTGTCTATGGCACTTCTGACCTAAACTAGAGTCAAGAAAATAAAATAATTCAATTCAATTTAATTTTTAATTTTTTTATTAATAGTAATTGCCGAATTTCTGACTGATAATAATTTAAATTTGTAATAATTATGACATCTCTGTATTTTTTGACTTTTGTATTCCTGACTCGTATTAAATTATTCTTATCGTATAATATTGACCATGAAATTGACACATTTATAATCGCATTTTATTAAACTTGACATTATGTTGTTGTATTATTGCCTACTTCAAATTATTAACTAGATAATTTGACATTGATTTGATTGAATGTGTTATGTTATATGAAAATGAGTCTGTATTATTAATTTATTTTAGCTTAACTGTTTCCATGCCTTAATTAAGGTAGTTAGTATAAGGATCATCTTTTAAACTAAACATCTGTAACTTGTACCTACTTTCTGTGCAAATAAAGAACTATTCTATTCTTTCTATTCTAAGAGCAAACATATTTGATACATAATAAAATAATTCCAAGTCCTTATTGTTTAAATGAATCAACCGATTTTAATGAAACTTTCTACGTATAAGCAGGATACATAGGTCTAAAAAGTTTTCATTAAACATTTTAAATGCCTAACGCCCACATTATCACAATTCCTTTTATTTTGAAGAGGATTCGTTATCTATACATAAGTACTTATGTTATTAAAAAAAATTGAAAGCTTCAAAGCCTAGAATAAATACTAAAAAAATAATAAATAGAACAACATGCTTTTCATAGCTATTGCACTAAAATGCAAAAAAAATATACTAAAAGCGTGGGCCATTTTTAATCAAAACAAAAAAAATGTACGTAGGTAAATATTTTTTGCTTTGTATTTATTACAGTACTAACCTACCGCTTGATGCGGGTAGCACAGGATCGGTCATTGTGTCATTTTTAGGGGAAGCCTGTGTCCAGCAGTGGACATCGTTCGTCTGACATGATGATGACCTACAGAAGCGTGATCTTTTTTTGTCTTTCTGAGCCTACTTTGGACCTAGTTGTATTTTTGGCGATACTATAACAATTCCAATAAGCCCCTCAAGAATCCTTTGTTCTGTTCCAAAGCCTGTCTTCTGGTCCATCATCAGCCCTAGAAAATCAATCATGGCTAAGATGTATCATTATGAGACCAACGGATCTGTCATCAAGCGAAAGGTCACTCACTCATTCATCACGAAATATCGAAAACCGCTTGACTTTTGAAGATGTTTAGCAGGGAGGTGGTATATAGGTAGTAGGCTAAGAAAAGATTTTCCAAAAATTGCCCTCGAAAGGGATGATAAAGATTTCCTTAGTTAGTACGGAGAAATAAACTTAGACGCGGACGAAGTCGCGGGCAGAAGCTAGTATATTGATATACTTACACAAGAAACCATAAACACATGAAACCCGTCGACCCAAACCCATAAAACAAAAGTGAACCCCACGAACAATAACATTCATTAAACCACCGAATAATTACTAAAGCTTTTGATACGACTTTTATGAAGTGCTTAAAACACCTGGAAACCATTATAATTATACAAAAAAATGTCCAATGGTCGCACGAAAGAGTACCGTTAGCAAAAACGTTCGTCCGCGCGGAATAATATGTACGGGCAAGCCAATAGCGGTAAAAGCATACTCTTTCAATAAAAAGCGTTTTCAGTGCTTCATTTTTTGTGGGTTCTGCCGGCTTTTTTTTTGCGAGATTAGTATTTTTGGATTACAAAGCTATGGCTGCTCTTTAATGGGTTTCATCAAAAATGGTTTTTTTTGGGTAGCTCAATATTGGTCGGACAAAATTTGAGTTAATTGACACGAAAAGAAGAAGAATGGGTTTCATTTCACTGTAGTCCAGAGGATAAGCAGTTATAGAAAATAATAGACTACTCTCTATGTCGTGGTGGCCGGATTTCGCAACCGGACACGGGCAAGTACCAATGTGACTTTGTCTATTTCATATATACTTTCTAAGTTTATCTTAGACATCGGTGAAGGAAAACACTGTGGGTATTATTGCCTTGAGCAAGCGTGGTGATCATTGCTCGTGCCTTCTCTGTATGAGAAGAGGCCTTTGCCCTGCAGTGGGTCAATAATAGGCTGGTATTGCTATTACTTACTCTTAATTGTCCACAAAACAAATTATAAGGGTGCTGGAACAAAATATACACAGGCCTGGTTCTAATTTGTATCTTAGATTTTAGACTTAAAAGATTAATTAATATTCTATCAGATGTAGAAAGACACTTAACGAAGCCAAAGGTTTGTTCTTTCCAACATAGTCTGCTTGGTAAGCTTCAGGTTGCGGAGAAATTGAAGATCAAATTCAAATTATTTTTCGTGTACATTATTATTACAAATATAGTCAGCTCAAGGATTTTATATAAAACTAGCTACGACCCGCCACTTCGTCCGCGCAATAATAAAAAAAAATAGCCTATGTTACTCGCAAATAATGTAGCTTTCTAATGGTGGGATTTTTTTTTTTAATCGGTCCAGTATTTTTTGAGTTTATCCATTACAAACAAAAAACAAAAATACAATGTTTTCCTCTTTATAATAATAGTGTAGAAAAACGAAGGTTTTTTTTTTTGACCCACGGAGCCGGAGCTATAACCAAATATGTAGCTGGTGAAAAGACCGCGCGTACGAAATCATAGAAGCAGCTAGTTGTTAATATTGATTCATTAGGTGTCATATTCCCCCCCACACTCACGGAACCCACATCTTTTAATACCACACCGGTGGCTATAAATACATAAATACGAAAAAAAGGTAAAACTGTAACATTGTAGGGAAGATTTATTGGTGAAGCTTCGAGCGGTTAACTTGTTTAAAATATATTCTGTCACACGACAAAAAAACAATGTTTATTGGTTTACATGGTATTAATAACTTACTCTCGGTAATAAAAATCGGAGGGGCTCGTGGCTAAATAATAACAGCCGCACGGGTCTATCAATCAGGTTAAGCTGTGCTTGCCGGGGTTGGTCCGTGGATGGGTAACCATCTTCACACACCGAGCCTCCTCTGTATCTCGGATAGCACGTTAACCCGTTTGTCCCGGCTGTCATACGTGGATCTTTGACAGTCGTTACGGGTCGTCAAAATCCCGAAAGTCTCACAACCAGTCTTACCAAGAGGTATCGTAATACCCAGTTACTGGGTTGTGGAGGATTGATATTCAGCTGCATCTGGTTAGTCATGTAACCGTCCCCAACATAGTTGGAAAAAGGCTAGACAGATGATAATGTTCTTCATTGTTTTCACATCTAGAAGCAACAAGAACACTGTAACCAGGATTTTGTTGAAAATACTAATTGAAAAGAGTGTCCGTGGAGTTTCTTGCTCATTTTTCACCACAGAGACCTATGTTTGTTATGTTTTGGAATGAGCAACTAGCTCCAACTTTCTGACTAACTGACCCACTCCCTGAAAATCCATAAGTGCCTGTAAAATGGTCTACACAAATAACATAACATCACGTCTGTAATCCTCTAAGGGATAGGCAGAGGTGTACTCATTTGTGCACCTATATTTCGCCAGTTATGTTTAAGTCCCACAGGAGGCGAGCCTATTGCTAAATGGTCTAATTGAAATAAATGCTTTGAATTTGACATCGAACACTGCCCACACTACAAGAAAAAGCATTAAGCACAAAACTTCCCATAACAACTTTCCAATAAAGAACAAGCTGAAGCAAGTTCGAGCAATATTTTAAAAATCAATTTAACACAGGATTCTGGGCCGTTCATCTCTAGCGAAGTCAACTGAGCGAAAGTTATTGTTTCCCTCCCCTTAATGTATTTGAACGTTTTTAAAAATAACCCCCCTAGTGGTTTATGCGGCGTTCTGAGCTGCGTTTGAGACTCGTAATAAGTGTTACGTTTTGTAGATTATCATTTTATGTTGTTGATTAAGGCTTGATTTGACATTTAAGTCGTTCGTCGTTTATGTTTTATGTTTGTGAGGCGGAGTACGGTGATGGATTTGATGTGCTAACTGAGTTTCAGAAAGGAGGTTGTCTATTGGGCGAGTTTTTTTTTGTGATGTGGTTTCTGTTTTTGAAAGAAGTGTTGTTTAGATTGTATTGTTATGACGTTATTATTCTGAAATCAAGACGTTGCTTGGTAAGATAGAGTGTTTATACTGACTGGCTCGTAGATCTCGTGGTCGTAAGCGACTGTTGAGCACGGGGTTCTTGGTTTGATTCCCTAGGTCGCCCAATAACACTTTTTACGAAAAGTGTTACTGGGTTTTCCTTTAGTAATTTCTCAGTATTAACCCGGAGTTTGGAAATGGGTGGTTTAATACCCTCGTGACTCTAAAAGCACTGGTAAACTGCACCTGACAATACAACACTTAAAACATATAGGTACGCATGATAACTAAGGTAGACTGGTAGAAAATGCCCAAGGCATTAAATCCGCCTTTGTATAATGTATTTTATTTTACATATGCATAAAGTGGAATAAATAAATAAATAATTTGCGAATATGTATAATTATAAAATCGGTACATTAATTTCCACGACCTGCTTGAACTTAAAAGTTATACCGTACTAAGTAAAAGTTCTTAAAGCGATACCTAAATATATCAGAACTCTGCCACAGGCCGAATTGATTGATTGAATACCTTCTAATAGGCTTATCTTGGTACTTGTATACGGTGCAATTGCCGCTGCGGATTAGTACAAGCTATATATTACCACTAGCGTTAGCCCGCGACGTTGTCTACGTAGATGTCGGTTATTTATTTATTTAAACTTTATGCAACAAAAAGTACAAAGGCGGACTTAATGCCTTAGGCATTCTCTACCAGTCAACCAAAGGTGGTGAAGAGATAATATGGCAGGTGCAAAAAATTGTACATGAATGAATAAACCATTGTTTAAACAACATCGTTTGGTTACCACGGACACAGACACAAAAAAGTAGCTTATGTCCTTTCTTGTAGTCAAACTTACCTCGTACCAAATTTCATCGAAATTGGTTTAGTTGTTTAGTCGTGAAAGCGTAATAGACAGACAGAGTTTCTTTCATTTTTATAGCATAGTTAAGGCGCATGGTTAAAGCGCCCGCCTCTCATGCATAAGATTGTGAGTTCGAAACCCGGCAAGTACCAATGTGACTTTTTCAATTCATATGTAGGTACTTTCTAAAGCTTATTTTGGACATCACTGACTTCGGTGAAGGAAAACATCGTGAAGAAACCTGGACTTAAAATCAATGTAAGTCTGAAATCGCCAATCCGCCTTGAGCAAGCGTGGTGATCAATGCTCATTCCTTCTCTGTATGAGAAGAGGCCTTTGCCCTGCGGTGGGACAGTAATAGGCTGGTATATTATACATATACGCAGGTTATATTATAGTATTTATTTTTATATACAATGAAACACATTTAATAAAAGAAGCTTGAACATATTTCCTGTCAACTTTATTTCCCCTTTTTCCCCCCATTCTTAACGCTATGACCCATATATTTTCGGGGCTGCCTCTAATTCATACTTAGTTAATTAAACGTTGAACCAACGAATCGTCTCTTTATGGCTTTATAAGAAATTTTATGAAGAAGAAAGTAATTTGGTACTCGAAATGTTAGCTTGAACGAAAATTGTATTTATTCTATCAATTTTTTATTATATTATTTACCTACTTGTAATGTGTAGGCACTTGGTTGTTATGGAAAGAATTTGTGTGGTTTTCGTTTACATTTTTTAACTATGTGTTTAATATTTTTTATTAAATGAAATGTTTGTTATTTTGTTAACCTGATTGATGAGATAGATTATAGTCTAGAGTAGCACATAAGCTAGAATTTATTCTTCAAAAAAAATTACGGTTGCTTTGAGATAATATTATTAATTTTTTTCTCGGGAAAAATAAAGATTCTTGATAAGATTATGACATGATTTTGAACTTTCGCATTCCAATCTTAGTCTTAAACTGTTAATAATAATATAACATCACGCCTGTAATCCCCGAAGGGTTAGGCAAAGGTGTACCCATTAGTACACCCACATTTCGCACAAATGCATCTCCGAGGCTGCTACTGAGAAATTCCCAATAACACTTTGCTCGGCCTGGAAATCGAACCCATGACCTCATGCTCATCAGTCGGCCCCGATGGCAATGGACTTAAACATAACTGGCGAAATGTGGGTGAAAAGCACACCTCTGCCTAACCCATCGGGGATTACAGGCGTGATGTTCATGTAAGTTTACAGTAACAAAACCCTACATTTTTTCCACGACCGCCCTTTAACCTTAGCTCAAAACACAAGCTCATAACACAACGATACGGCGGTAGTTACTTAACCCGCTCGTTATTGGTCGACGGAAAGAGCCGATTACTGCCGAATCTTATTGAGTGTGGGTCGAACGCAAATACGCTGTTCACACGTCAGCCTTCCTCGAGCAGGCTTGTTATGATAAGCGCGCTGGTTTAAAGATTTTGGGGAAAGGTTTCGCTGAAAACGTATACAATAAAATGAAAAGATGAATATAACATGTGAGGCCCAGTTTCATCAGTTACGAATAATCTATTGTTGGGTACCCATCTGCTGGAATTGTAGGTTTGTTTGTATGATGAAAAACATGCGTTTAATAATAGTACATTATGATACTAGTGAAGTTAGCTTGTCATTACACTTGAGGTTGGATTACAGCTGAAGGCGAGATCATAACGTTTTGTAATTGAATAATCAAAACTCTATGCAAAATTTAAAAGAAATCCAATTACCGTACTGTGGTAATGTAACGCAAAAAGCACGTGTGTGTAATACAACGCATTATGACCTTAAAAACGGTGCATTTGAAGCTACTTCACGAGTTAGCATGCAGAAAAAATATTTATGGTCTATCGATTTTATTGTATTTTTTAAGCCTCCGACGAAAAGATAGTGTAACGTATGTATCAGTGTGGCATCGTAGCTCACAAACGGCTGAACTAGTTTTGATTTAGTTTTTTTGTTTGATAGGTGACTTGATCGACAGTGTTCTTAGCTATGACTCATTAAAATCTGTTCAGTTGTTTAAAGGTTAACAACTATTTTCCACATGTGAGCATTGCAGGTCTGAAATAGCTTTGCTTTTAATATTTTCAAAAATCTTTATAAAACTCTACATATATTCGTGAAATGTTGTATTTTCAGCACTTGTTTTATTTGAGGTGTCAATTCTACTCGTGTACTTTCTCCCTGAGGCCCTCGCACGAACGTTTTGACGTAAAAGTATTCGATTTCAGTCGATTTTCAAATTGAAAATACGAATATACCAAAGCATTTTGGTTAAATTTTGCACGATAAACACAATTAGTATTATCATAAAGAAAAGCTTTCAAAACTAAATAAACATGATATGCGAAATGGGTGTTTCTAATTTAAAAACCGTTCAAGTGTGAGTTGGTTTTGCCCACGAAGGGTTCCGTACGCCAATATTTAACACTATATAAAAATAAAATCATTTTTGCCCCTTAAATTTGTAAGTTTATTTGATTTTTATTATTTACTAGCTTTTGCCCAAGACTTCGTCCGCATGAATTTCGAAACGACACGTGGCGCCATTTACATATGATCATAAGAAAGTTATTGTGATTTCTCTCTGGAACAGCAGTTTTTTTCGGGATGAAAGGTACCCTATGTTCGTTCCTGTACACCTGGCAATGTCTATGCAAAATTTCAGGTTGATTGGTTCAGTGGTTTAGGCGTAAAATGGTAACAAACAAACTTACTTTCGCATTTATACTATTAGTTAGAATGATATAAATAAATAAATAAATATCTTGGGATAACTCACACACGGCTATCTGATCCCAAGCTAAGCAGAGCTTGTGTTATGGTAACCAGACAACTGATATACATACTTATATAGTTTATAAATACATACATATTATAGATAAATCACACCCAGACACAGAACTAACAATCATGCTCATCACACAAAGTTTGTCCTGGGTGGGAATCGAACCCACGATATAGCCGCATTAGTAATACATCTTCTGTTGAAAAATCAAGTGTCTTTCTATTACTGTTCATGAGATACAGCTGCTGACAGACAGGCGAACGGACAGCGAAGGCTTAGTAGTAATAATGTTCTCGAGACCGATTTTGGTCACGACTGCTAATCTCAATGGAGATCTTGTATATAGTCAAGTACGCAGGAGATATTATAGTGCACAAGTGTGTGCACAAACACAGGTGCACTCCCTATTCACTCACTCTCATAGTCCGTAGGGAAGGCAATCCGTCACAACTGGGGAGAGATCAGGCGCAGGACCAACGGCTTTACGTGCTTTCCGAAGCACGGGGGTATCACTCCACACACTTTCAAACTCCGGGCTACTATTGAAAAATTCGTAATGGAAAAACTCATAACATCACGCCTCTAATCCCCGAAGGGTTAGGCAGAGGTGTACCCATTATTAGTACAACCACATTTCGCCAGTTATGTTTTTAGTCCCATGTAATAGGAGGCGAGCCTATTGCCATCAACCGGGCACCTATCCAGAGTCCGAGGCTGCTACTGAGAAATTCCTGATGGAAAAACCCAATAACACTTTGCCCGACCTGGGAATCGAACCCAAGACCTCATGCACAGCAGTCGCGCTCGCGACCACTAGACCAAAGGCAGAAAAACTCAATAACACTTTTTTTTTTTTTTTATAAAAACCCAAGACCCCAAGCTCACAACAGTCGCGCTTGCAACCATAAGACCAACGGTGCAGTCAAACAAAAGTCCCATTAGCTCTTCGGTTACGGAACCCTAGAAATCGATCGAATTTACGTTTCATTTTACTTCGCAAGTTCATGGCAGACTTTCTGATTTCTGTACCGTACTAATTAACATTGTGTACCAAATAGATTTTTATTCGCCAAAAGAAAGTGTTTGGGCGTGTAGCTTTCAAAGTAATGCGCGCTTAACGTGGCCCACACAATATAATTAGATTGGATTCTTATAGCCTACGTTCCTTTCGTAGTTTGAGCCATATTGGATTGAATTAGGATTATAGCTGGGTTTTCTTTTTAATTTATTAAATACACATAATTGAAGATTTTTTCATAACTTATAATAAATTTGAGCTAAATTGCACGCTCTAGGCCCTATTACATTGCGAAATTAAAATAGAAATCCATACTTTTAATCTAAAATTTATTATATAGGAAATTGCTAAAAAAAATCTTGCGAATATATTTTTTCTATTACAATTAATTACAATAACAAGATGGAATTGTAATTTATATGTGTCAGAAATCGCCCTTGTGTGAACAATGCTAGTGCCTTCTCTCAAAACTAATACTTAGGCTAGAACTTTAGTTTAGCAGGCGAAGACGTGGGATGAAGCTATTTCGTCCCATGCTCGTGCCTATCTGTATGGGAAGAGATCTCTATCCAGTGGGACTGTAATAGGCTTCTATTATTAATTAATGTTTCAAATTAGATACACGCTTTATTAAGAATAGTAAGTATTTGACCTTCACAATTGAGGGAGTACCTACTGTGCTCACATTCATCAAGCACAGTTTTATTTAGCCAAAGAAGTGGCTAGGCGTGTAGCTCTTACAATAATGTGCAATTAGATTGGATTCCTACCGTTTAGTCTCCATATTGTAATGTGGCAACGTGTGTAGCCAGTCTTAGGGTGTGGACACATCAGGAAACGGCCTTGCCGTGGCACGACGCGACGGCGCCAGGCCGGCTCATGGCAGCAACCATCTTAAACATATACTTAAACATGCAGTTCTTGTTCAGATATTTGATTCTGTTTTTGATGTGATATATCTATTGGTGCGTCGTGACAGCAAACGACACGATGCTATCAATGCATCTTTATTTTACTCCTTAATTCGTTAAAGATTTTTGTTGTGATTTCTAATATTATCTAACTTAGATCCATAGGCTAACTTTTTCTTACGTCTTAGCAATAACAGGAGATTAATACGTTTTTTGCGATTCATATTTAGACAAGAACTGCAAGTTTGAGTGCACGTCTAAACTGATGGTTAGGTACTGCCGTGAGTCGGAGCGGCACACTGTACACAGCATTGTGCCGCGATACGACACCGTGCCGTTTCACGGTGGCGATGCCGTGGTGATGTGCCCACGCCCTTATGCGGCCGTAAGTGGATTGCCTCGTTTGATTCCGTCCTGACCTTTTGACGAGCTATTGGTTTTTGTAAGAAACTAAAAGGGAAATTAAATAAGAAAGTTGATAGGTCGAAAGAAGTTTTCTAGTTGAATATTTATAAAGAATTTATTGAAATAATAATCACAGTTGGAGTGTTGTTATTGAAATATAGATTTCAATTTTATTGAAAGTCTTTTCGATTTAATGTGTTTTTAAATGTCATGTCGATTTCGTGTTTTTTGTTTGAGTCAAAAAGTAATACTGGCTAGGAGATTCGGCTTTGATTTAAAGAAAAAATTGTGGTACAATCGATTTTTTGTTTGTTTTCTTAATCGCTCTAATTTTTGGAGCTACTTGTCGGATTAGAAAAAATATTTTTATTTATGAGAGATAGCTTCATTAGCTAAGTTATATAAGGTCACGCTATGACCCACGGGAGCGGAGTAGCAAAAGAAAGAAGAAAGAAAGAAAGAAAAACTGTTTATTCACGCGTAAATGCCGCACATAACATATAAAGAAAAAAATGTATATTAAAGCAAAATAAAAACAAGTTGGTATAAAATCTAAAAAATTATAAACAAATAAATTAAGATAAGGCTTGTAATCAGACGTAACTTAACGTTGATGAAATCTTGGGCAGCAACGAGTAATATTAAAAACGTCTTTCAATCGTCCCAAGATTAATCCCGCATCCAAGGATTACTACAACACCTTAATTTTATGTTCAAATGTCGATATACCCCTAATATGGCCACTCACCCCCCCCCCACAAACCAGTGCCCATACATATTCACCCCCCATTCAAATCTTAGGCACACAAGACGAACAGCAGCCTTCACTTACCGCTAATCGTGGCGCAACATCGATGGTCCTTCAGATGAGCAGAGGCCGAGAACCTTGGAGGACTCTGGAGGACCATGGAGGACTGTGGAGGACTCTCCAGTATCGAGCCATTTCACTTGCCGTGTATATTATAAACTGAGTTCCAATGAGTTCCTTTTTGTGTATTGTTTTTGGAATTGAAGTGTGAGTCATTGATTGATTGAATTAAGATCGTTTAAACAAAACTTTCTACACTAATGCAGGATACATAAGTCTAAAAAGTAGGTTGAGAACATTTTCGAAATGATTAATAAAAAAAATGGATGGAATGAATGGATTTGTGCCCGGTTGATGGCAATAGGCTCGCCCCCTATTACATGGGACTAAAAACATAACTGGCGAAATGTGGGTGTAGGTACTAATGGGTGTACCCATTAGTACCTACACCCACATTTCGCCCCTGTCTAACCCTTCGGGGATTACAGGCGTGATGTTATGTGTTATGTTATGTAATAAAAAAAAAAATTGATAATTAGGTAGACTGGTAGAAAATGCCTAAGGCATTAAGTCCGCCTTTGTACAGTATTTTTTTACATGTGCATAAAGTTTTAATAAATAAATAAATAATTGAAATTCTCTGTTTCTATGCAAAACTTAAATTAGGTAGAATTTAGCAGTAACACAATTTTTTCCAAATGTTTTTAGTTATATTTTAGCTCTATGTATCATGATTAAGTGTGAGGAGCTCGTGGCTAAGTAATATGAGCCGCACTGATCCGTCAGGTTAAGCTACGCTTGCCGGGGTTGGTCCGTGGATGGTTGACCATCTTTGCCCACTGAGACTCCTCCGTGCCTCGGAAAGCACGTTAAGCCGTTGGTCCCGGCTGTCATATGTGGATCTTTGACAGTCGTTACGGGTCGTCAGAAGCCCGAAAATCTGGCAGCCAGTCTTACCAAGGGGTATCGTATTACCCAGTTACTGGGTTGTGGAGGTCAGATAGGCAGTCGCTCCATCTCATTGGTATTCAGCTGCATCTGGTTAGACTAGAAGCCGACCCCAAAATAGTTGGGAAAAGGCTAGGCAGATGATGATGCATCATGCTTAAGTGTAGAAAGTTTCATACAAATCAGTACATTCATTTCAAATTTACTGTTACAATTCATTAGCTTAGCAACATAGGTATAACCAAACCTGTACTATCTTCGCAGTTCACTTAAAATTTCAACCCCTAAAATATGACGTCACAACCCCCAAGCATCCTCAGTGCTACACAAACAGTAGCTATCGTAAGATCGCTCGCTCAGCCCCCTTTGATTAGCAGCCAAATTGGCCCAACGTTTTTATTTTTAATAGAAAGGGGCGAAGCTTACTTCGGCATTTTTTCGGCGGGCCAAACATTGTTCTCTCTTAGGTGGGTGGGAAATCTGTGAAAGGCCCGATAACAAGGTCGTTGAGATTTTGTTTGGGTCATGGGAATATGCATGGGGCGTTATTAAAAAAGAATCTGAAGAAATGTACTTTATATAGGTAGCTATTGTAATGTTGGCTTTTGTTGTTTTTTAAGTAAGAGGTTTTTTCTTGAGGAACATATTATTTATTTACCATTTATTTATTTACTGTACTGTCGTTGGTTTAGTGGTTTTAAAGCGTGATTGCTGAGCGTGAGGTTTTGGGTTCGATTCTCAGATAGGGCAAAGTGTTGTTGGGTTTTTTCATCAGGAATTTCTCAGTAGCAGCCTCGGCGTCTTGATTTGTGCCCGGTTGATGACAATAGGCTCGCCCCCTTATTAAATGGGACTTCTAATCATACCTAGTGAAATGTGTGTATAAGTAACGAGTGGAAGGAACATCCTAACAAAAAGATTTTATCATGAACTCAGTCCATGACACCAAGAGGGATGAAGTTTTTCGTCGGTTTAACAAAAAGTCAACTGTTCCGTGCGTTTTGACCGTATAGGTGTTGCATCCATAAGTCTCTTCGGGGATATAGGCGAGGTGATGTCATACATACATAAACTCACGCCTTTTTCCCATGGGGGGAGGAGGCATAAACCGCAGAACTCCATCTGCTACGATCCTTACATATCCCTTTCGCATCGTCCACGTCCTCGTCCTACAAGCACGCGTGAGTACCATGGAGCGTTTTTTTTTTTTTTTTACTTACTGAGTACTACGTGTTTTGAGTTAATGATCATGGCAGTTGGGAGCTTGTCATGCTCACTCAAATGTCTCGCTGATGGTGGCGCGTGTGTTGGATCACTTGGCTCCCTTCATGATGGTTGAGCTAGGTGGTGCTGATCCATGCGTCATGCTCGTGAACGAGTGCTGTCAGTTGGGATTGGTCATCTCTTAACTGCTATGGTTTACATCTTTATTTTTAGTATATTTTACAACTGTTTTATATTTATCTTCATTGTTTTCACATATAGACTCAACAAGAATATTGTAACCAGCATTTTGTAAAAACCTAATTTAAAAAGAGTGCCGTGGAGTTTCTTGCTCGTTCTTCTCCATAGAGGCCTACCTCCGTTTTGGAACGAGCAACTAGCTTCATTTTTCGGACTAACTGACCGACTCCTTGACAATTCAAAAGTGCCTGTAAATGGTCTAATTGAAATAAATGTTTTGACTTTGACTTTGAACGCTGGTTACGAGTACAGCGCACCTAACCTTTCTGAAGAGCCTCACCAATAAGGTCAGTGTAGGTCATCCTAGGGCGCCTCTCCCTGCGTTGCCATTCACATCTGTCATATAAATAATATTCTTTTTATTAACCGCCTTTCACTCATCCTCTCAACATGACCAAACCATCTAAGGTGACGTCATATTTATTTATAAAAGAAAAACAACGTCATAAGTACGAATATTTTTCTTATCTACATTTTGTTTAACAAAAGCGTATCCAAATTAAAGGCCATTATTCACAATACTTTATTATTTTGCTATGCAAAATTAACCCTTATCAGATTTGCCACTAGTGGATAAATACAAAAACAGAAACGGTTATCCCTCAAACGCGACGGTGGTATAAAAAAAGATGGACATATAAATAGTGGTTTCAGACTGGAATAAATTAAGCCGGTTGACCGAATAATTGTTAACTGTTGGATAAATAGTACAAATTATACGTCTAACCACATTTATCTCCGGCGAACACTCGAAGCGGGGATCCGGGATCACTGAGTGTGCGGACTTGGCGCATTTTCGGGTTTATGATTAATGTTATGTTAGGAGTATTGTTTGATAATGTTTTTTTTTTACTAGTTAGGTTCTTTATAGATTTACTTTAGTAACAACGGGGGCAGTAGACTAATTTTTAAGTAAAATAAAAATAAATAAATGTTTATAATAATATTTATAAATATTTATTTATTTTTAGGGTTCGGTGTCTCTCCGACTCCGCTGTCTGGCCGTCTGTAGGGTTTTAAATTTTGACAGAGTGTGTATTTTGGCCGCTGTTACAAATTACAATGAAGTTAAAAAGTTAAAGTAGCTGGTATTTTTTTATTGTACTTTGTATGTTTTATAGTGTTCACTAAGTCCTAGACCGCTCTACGTTTTTTTTTTTTTTCATCTGCAATCATAATGTCTTTCAAATTAAATTATGTACTAACTGAAACATTTAAATGAACTTACAAAATGTTTCTTCGTCATTTTATTGTTTATACAAACCAAGCCAACGGATTTCGTCAACAGAATAAAGTTCACAGTTTTCGTGGCTGATCACCGTCCTCTGTTTTTCCATTACCCGGTCAGATCCAAGGAAAATGGCTCTTTTATTTGCTGAATAGTGAATGTTGAGCACTTATCCTTACGGGTTCACTTAAAGAATAATGTGGACACTTTGCAGCGGCTTAGTCATTCACACAGAGTTGTCAAGACAATTGCCAAATATTATGCCTATTTTGTTGTTTATTCTTAGAGACTGATATAGAGTATTTTTGCGGTTTTTTTTTGGTTGATTAAGCTTGGATTAAAAATTAAATAAGTAACTACTAAACGTTAGCTTATCTACAATCAAATATAAATTTTTATTCACGTAATTTAATGTTTTTTCGAACATTTAAAATATTCGGGTCCGTTAATTTACTTTTTTATTCCGAATTATATTTTATTGTTCAATTATACGCAAAGCCCCTCCATTAAATTAAATGTTCTCTGTAATTATAAATCTTTGTAATAAAATTGCTTGACCAATTTAAAAAGTTATTCGTTGAGCATGGCTTTGGAAAATAAAATCTATTTTGTCAAATGCTTTTTCTACTGGCAAAAGTTATTTAAGTGGAATTCATAGATTCTCGGAAAAATAGGAAATTCTTGGAAATGTCTTTGGTCTTCTTCTTTGGCATAGTGAAATGATTAAATCAGTATTCGCTTTGACGACTAATCGCTTCTGCGAATCTGTTATAAGCGTTTGTAGGAATATACGTAAGTAACAAGAATGTTTGTAACATTACTGATTCGTTTGTGCGTAGGTAATCATGGGAACCAGTCCATAGCTTGAACGCATGATCTAATTTGAATAATTTTCTTACTTCATCGATTTGAGCTACCATTTAAACTAGGCATGTTGCCTTGATGCCTCTATGTTCATTCACTGTTCTATATTAGTTTACCTGTTTATTAGAGAGTAGTGATCTATTTTCTAAAATACACCAATATTAAAAAGTGGTACAAAAAGTGGTTAAAAAGTGATGGTGGTGGTAGTGTTTGTTTTTTTAATTCTTTCTTTTACTACTGATCCGTTTACGAAATATCTTTTACCGATAGAAAGTAACAGTGCTATTGCCGAGTTTTATGAAATACTTGTTTTCCACGTAGGCAAAGTCGTGTACAGAAGCTTGTATTTAATAAATATCAATTAACAGACATACACAATCAGGTAGTCATATAAAAAATCTAAACTAATATAATAAAAAAGTAAAAGTTTTGGTCAAAAGCTATAGAATATGACCAACTGCACAGCAGTTCAAACAACAGTCACATCTACATTTATTAATTCATAATCTTTGTCCTTTCTCCTTCACTATCAGAATGCTGCACCATCCTCAACCGAAATTAATTAATTCAGACAAACTTCGCGATACTCACTGTTTTTCGGCGACGGCGCTATGTTACGGGCGAAGTCAGCAAAATGAGTTTTGGCGTAAAATTATATTCTTCGCGCATATCTGACTCAGTGTGTATAGTCGAACGCAAAAATATGTAGCATCACCATTCCTACGTTTTATGTATACTGATGAACAAAATTTGCGCACACACTTGTGCACTAAAATATCGTCTGCATACTTGGCTAGTGTCCATTAAGATTGGTCGCCGTGGTCGAAATCGGTCTGGAGAATATTATTATTATTTACTAGCTTTAACTAACTTCTTCCGCGTAAATGTCGGACGCCCATTCCATTACCTGTATCTATCTCCATGAAAAAAATCATCATAATACGTCAAGCTGGTTTCGATATTTCGTGATGAGTGAGTGTATAATAACCAGCAAAGATTCTATGAGCTTACATTTCAATCAATACAGTATTTAAACTCACTCATATCTTACGAATAAATAAATAATATTATTATTTTTATAATTTATTAGAAAATATAATTTTTTTGTAGGATTTTGTCGAAGTGTATAGATATTTTCGGTCCTGACTGTACGGTATCTTCAGAAAGGAGATTTATTTTAGGATTAGGGTTAGTCAAGATTATGGTCGTTCTGTTTTTATGCTGATTCTCGAATGAAAGCTTGCAATGGTCGGTGACGTCTGCTTGTTGTTATCTTGAAAATGAATTATGAGTTGAATTCATGTTTTGGTTGGGTTAGAGTTTGCTTTACAAGGCAAGTCATTTCTGAATTATTTAATGTGTTTTTATTCATATACATGTTGACTTACATGTATTAAAAATACTTAAGAATTCGACCAACTTTTGTTAAGGGACTAACACTGAAACTGAACGTTGAAATGTGAAAAAAAAAATTTTGCTACTACTATCATAACTGACGAAATGTGGGTGTACTAATGGATAAACCTCTGCCTAACCCATCGGAGATTACAGGCTTGATGTTATATTTATGTTACTACTATTATAAAGAGGTATAATTGTTACCTTGTTTGTAAAAGTTAATCTCTAAAAGTACGGGTCCGATATCAATAAAAAAAACACCGTATTATTGCCGAATGTAATAGGATTATGTTTTATTGAATTCCTATTTGCATGAGATAGTTGTAAGTATGAACAACTTTTGTTATGGGACTAACTCTAAAATGAGAAAAAGTTAACAGATTTTCACTATCCAAACAAAAATTAAAAAGAGGCAAAATTGTTGTTTGTTTACCTTAAGGCGCTTAGCACATAGAGCAACTATTGCAGCAACAGGCAACTAGCTGTTTACATATATTTCAACTGGACTGCGCACACATAGCAACTCGAGTTTCGGCGATCGTCAATAGTTTTCAGTTGCCGCAATCGATGACTAAGTTAGTTCCTAATTGCTGCAACTAGCAACTGTTAATATTATACCGTTAACGCTGATCGCTGCGTAGATTGAGCAACTTGGCTATGATAGTTGCTCATAGATTGCCATAAAGTTGTGGCAACCGTAAACGTTATAGCAACTATCAACTTTTACAGGAAACTTTTAAAGAGTTGATTGTTGCCTCAACTTAAGTTGCTCCGTGTGCACAGCGCCTAACAACTATCATAATAGGATTAACCTAATGCGATGATGTGCGTTAGTGTATGAAGTACTGATCTGTATCCAAAAATCATTCACTGCTGGATAAACTACACTATTAGCGAGTTCCATATACTACTTAATTTCCACGCAGATGTAATCTTAGACTGAAACTATAGTAAATTATAATTTCAAAACAAAGTTATTTCTCAATACATATATTGTAAATCTTATGTACAGATTAAATTATAAGAAACTAATTAAATCAAAGTAATATTGAAATTAATCAAGTTATGTTGTGAAACGAGACACGGTTTGCTGATCAAATTAAAGTTTAAGCGAAACATTGTTCGACAATTTCAGACAAAATCAATTTGTTTGTGCCTACAGCTTTTCAATTATATTGTTTTTACAATATTAGTTTATTGGAATATCCTGTTGCTGAAGACGAGAATCTAAAACGTCGTACTTGGAATTTTATCGTCTCGTGTCAAGGTCAAAGTAAAGCCAAGGTCAAGGTCAATAAAAATAATTTATTTCATTTAGGACATTAAAAAGACACTTTTGAACATCATAAATAAGAAAAAAATATTGAATCTAGTTGCCCCTTCCTTGTCGTGCTCTTCAGCTTTATTTCAGAGAATCAGATAATATCTATAAGTCGAAAATATTTTTAACACTGTATTCACTTTTAAGCGAAAAATGTTGAAGGTCAAACCTCCACTAGCGTCTGGCACCGGTGCCTGACGTGGCAGCAAATGGGTTAAACCGTTTTTTTTTTAAATCAGCCATGTTATTCTTGAAATTTGAACCAATAAAAAATCTAATCTTCACAGCATTGCGGTGATTTTACTTATAAATCTTGCTCCATTGGTAAGACAAGTAACTTGTTTTACTTATATCTGTCAGCGTGTATAATCATGCCCTCTCACTCATCATCATACTGTGCGAGTGCAAAGGCATGACAAGCTTATTTGGCCGCCATTTTTAATTCGTTTCTTAAGTGTATAGTCATGACAAATGAGCAAAAAACCAAATAAGTATTGAGTTAAAGAAGAATCGTGTGCCTGAAAGTTTAATAAGTAGGTACGTCTTCATAATAGAATTACATAAGTCTCGGGGCGCACGAGTGTTTTATTTTTAACAAAGGTTGCTTGCGTTCGGTACAATCTACATTATACATTACTTGTGTGAGAGCTACGAAGATGTTTGGTTTCTATTATTATCTATTACTAACATTCTCCCCGCGTTTTCGTTTGCTTGCTATTTCTTATGGAACCCTAATTATTACATTATAAAATATAGCCTATGTCACCCGGGGATAGCGTAGCTTTCCAACAGTGAAAGAATTTTTCAAATCGGTTCGGTATTTTTGGAGCTTATTCAATGCAAACAAATAATCAAATCTTTCCTTTTTATAATATTAGTATAGATTATCTGCCTCGTTGGTCCAGTGGTCGCATAGCGCGACTGCTGAGCATTAGATCTTGGGTTCGAATATAAATTGGGCAAAGTGTTATTGGGATTTTCTAACAGGAATTTTCTCAGTAGCAGCCTCGGAGTCTGGATTTGTGCCCGGTTGAGCATAGGCTCGCCCCCTATTACAATCAATCTGCCTAGCCTTTTCCCAACTATGTTGGGGTCGGCTGTCAATCTAACCGGATGCAGCAGGATTCCAGTATTTTATATGGAGCGACTATCTGACCTCCACAGCCCAGTAACTGGGTAATACGATACCCCTTGGTTAGACTAGTTGTCAGACTTTCTGGCTTCTGACGACCCGTAACGACTGTCAAAGATCAACGGCTTAACGTGCTTTCCGAGGCTCGCCCCCTATTTCATGGGACTTAAACATAATTGGCGAAAAGTGGGTGTACTCAGTTACATACCTGCCTAACCCTTCGGGGATTACAGACATGATGTTATGTAATGTCCATTTTTCATATACCTTCTCCAAATTTTCTTGTGTCTTGTCTCCAGACCGGTCTAGTCTCATGCTGAACAAATGCGGCTACTATTAGCCTCGGAGGCGACGTTCACAAACATTGCCATAGTAACAGAAATCTCTGCAAGTATACGGTTCAATTAGATACCCAATCTGGGCCTGAATTATGAGGTTTATTTTGGTCTTAGACTAGTAAAATTGACTGAGTTGGAATGGTTTATCATTGCCTGTCTCATCATTCATTCAGTCATTTTTTACAAGCTTAGCTTGCACTGTTTGAACGTAAGTAAGTTGTCCTTTAAAAAATTGCAAACCATTTTTCGACCATTTGTTGGTTTCCGATTAAGATTAAATTTTGCATACACCTATAGTTCTGATGACAATACAATGTCCGATACTCAATATTGTAATCATAACATAACATCACGCCTGAAATCCCCGAAGGGTTAGGCAGATGTGTACCCATTAGTACACCCACATTTCGCCAGTTATGTTTAAGTCCCATGTAATAGGGGGCGATCCTATTGCCATCAACCCGGCACAAATCCAGACTCCGAGGCTGCTACTGAGAAGTTCCTGATGGAAAAACCCAACAACACTTTGCCCGACCTGGGAATCGCACCCAAGATCTCATGCACAGCAGTCGTGCTTGCTACCACTAGACCAACGAGGCAGTCAATATTGTAATTATAAGCTTGTTCTTAAAAATATATTTTAACAATATTTTTTTTATATGAGATGGGTTTGCTCTTGCCTCTACTCTAGGTCAGAGGTGACAGAGACAAAGTCTACGATAGAGTGAGAAAATAAATAAACAAATCCTTTAGCGTTATAATACGAGTAGATTAATGAAAATAATATTTGGTTTTGCTTTCAAGGCTATATAGTTGTCATGACATGACGATTTGTAACTATTTTATACACTTAACTAATATATTATTTACTGCGGGTCTCATTTGTAGTGTGCGTGTTAGTTTTTAGTCTATTATTTGTTATTTATGATTTTTTATAACATTAATATTTTAAAATGGAAATTGTGAGTTTTACAATAATAACAGAATACTGCCGTGTTGGTCTAATTCTCGATAAATGCGTCTACAGAGCATGAGGTCTTGCGTTCGATTCCCAGGTCGGGCAAAGTGTTATTGGGATTTTCCATCAGGATTTTTTTAGTAGCAGCATAGAAGCCCGGTTGGTTGCAATGACTGGTAATATCACGGAACCCTTAAAATAAAGATCATATCTTATTTAGATTACCCGGCTAAATTATTACATTATAAAATTACAATAATATTATTATATAAATTACATTAATATTAGACCTAAAATAATAGTGTGTATTCAATTGTCATTATAATTTTCTAAATACACGGCCTGTTTTCACAATGGCTCATCGAAAATTGATGGTGGCACTATCAACGCTTAAGAAATTATAGTCGCAATGAATTGTCGTACACAGATGTATAGTCTTTGGCGTAGTTGCTAGATGTGTCATGTTCGTGGTTGTTTTTTTCTTAAGGTTATTGTTAGACAGAACATAATAATGTAGCTGTAGGTATACCTAATGAGCCGGGGTTGCGGGACGTCTTATCAGGATACCGTAGCCCCGGAACGCAAAGGGCAACAGAAGGAACAGGGTGGTTTTTTAGTCAGTAAAATTCTGACAGTCCCTGCCGCCCCACCCAGGGCGGAACGAGTCATTTGATGATTTTTACCACCTAAAAAAAAAAGGTTAATGTTTTGATTTTGAAAGAGTCCTTTTATTTTGGTATGAATAAACTGATGAAGAATTGTCACTTCGTTTTTTTTTTATTTTTTTTTTTAATTCTATGTCAATACTATGTTTCTGTGCCTTAACAGGATCCATAGCTGTACTTTAGCTTTAAGCATTATGTAACATCTTTTTCGCACATTATGGTATGCAATAAATGAATATGAATATGAAAATACTGAGGTTAAACGGTCAATACCGGGCAAGTACCATTGTTACTTTTTCAATTTATTTGTACTTTCTAAGTTTATCTAGGACATGACATTGGTGAAGAAAAACACATTGTGAGTAAACCTGGACTTAAACTTTGACTTTTGCCTTAGACTTCTGTTCACAAAAAGCTGCTGTTCTATATAGTTCGATTGTATTGTAGTGCATGTTTGTATGGAACAGCTTATTTTTTTCATATTTCGAACTACGTCCCGTAATAGAAGTTGTTCATATTCATAAGTACTTCCACCCCCTAAAAGATTTACAACAAATCAATAGTTACGTTATAGATACAAAGTCTCTTCCAGTGTTTCTATACCGGGTACACACGATCAAATTACCACGACATTGCGCACATGTGCACAAGACCTTACACAAAGGAATAACTCCCTTTGTTTTCGGACCTCAGTTTATGCGCGATTTTATTATCATTATAGAGATAATACTAATTTATAGCGAACGTTAATTTGATCGCTTTAGTCTTAGGTGTGTTTATGGCTTTATTACTGTGTGAGTAGGTGAGGGTTAGTACATTGTTATGATATAAGAGCTTCTTGTGAGAGATAGTATATTGCGGTCTAGACAAACATACTATAAATGTCTCCTACTTAGCAGTATTTCTAAATCATCGCTTATCACTTACTGTCGTCTGTTATCGACCTGTTCCTGAGATAAGCGCATTTAAACAAAGACAACGTCATAGTCAAATCATTTATTTCAATTAGACCATTAAAAGGCACTTTTGAACGTCATTTTCAAGCGAAAAGAAAAATTATGATATTAGATCTAGTTGCCCATTCCAAAAGGTAGTTTCGTATGGAGAAGAACGGACAAGAAACTCCATATTTACAATTTTTTTTTAATATACATATATGGTTTACAATAAGTAGTAGGTACACTAATTCTATTTTTATGAATGTGAAGACCATATAAATAACCAAACCAAACAAACTATTTAGTTTTATAATATTAGTACAAATGATGTTATCTTCAACGATAGATCAACGTGTGGCCTTATCAATTTGCGAGTGCCTGAATTTACAAAATCATTTGCCTAGGCCATTGACCCTATGTATCTCCCCATTCAAATCACCCTCCAGAATATAATTTTAGGTGAGTGTGCTGTTTAATTGCATTTTTAGACCAATATTTTTTTACTTTACTTTTTTGTAAAATTGTATGTTTAAGTAACGTATAATTTTAAAAGAGTATGTATGGAGTTTCTTGCCCATTTTTTTCCATACGAAACTACATTTTTGAATAGGCAATTAGATAAAAATAAGTTTTTTGTGTTTAAAGGTGCCTTTTGGTGGTTTAATTGAAATAAATAATTTAACTTCGCCTTTAAAATATAACGCATTCAATCCTTATTATTTTATGTTATTTTAAAAACAGAATAACCTGTAATAGTATGTCTTGTTTGTTCAAAAGTCATTACAGACATACACAAACTCACGCCTTTTCCCACGCCTACCCCAGGCAGAAACCAGCAGAAACCCCAGGTAGAATTTTGTAAAAACCTAATTAAAAAGAGTGCCATGGAGTTTCTTACTCGTTCTTCTCCATAGAGGCCTACCTCCGTTTTGGAACGAGCAACTAGCTTCATTTTTCGGACTAACTGACCGACTCCTTGACAATTCAAAAGTGCTTGTGAATGGTCCAATTGAAATATATGTTTTGACTTTGACTTGACTTTGAAACCACAGAACGCCAACTGCTACAAAAGTAAAAAAGTCATTTTAATTTAGAATATGATGTTATTATAATAATAGTAGTTATAAATTAAAATAAATTACATCCTACACGACCCCTTAAAATGAGCGATACCAATGTCAAATCTTGCGTTTGACTTCCCCGTCAGAATGTCAAGCATTCGCCTCCGATGTGAACCTACAATTTAAACACTCAATTAAATATTTCTGGTTACCACAAAAGGGAAGGTAAGCATGTAGATATTTACATTATTAATATACGGAGATGAAAGGAATGGATAATCCGGCGAAGACTTGGGTTTATACGTTGTATGTATTGGCAATCTAATTTTACATGCTACTGGGCTTGTAATTAAAGTAATGAAGTATTGGAATATATTATTAGGTAAAAAGTTAATGAACTTCACCTCTTCACACACACCTTCGTCACCGTTGGATGACTGGTAGAGAATGCCAAAGGTATTAAGTCCGCCTTTGTACTTTTTTGTTGCATAAAGTTTAAATAAATAAATTGTAATCATTTATACGACTATTATTGATTTAAAATACAATTAATAGTCGTTTCTTCTCTGTGAGAGTAGAGATGTTTGCTCTAGCAGAACTAGTTACTTGTCAAATACCAGTCTATTATTATCTCACTATACTGAGATTGTAATGGAATTGGCTCAGCAATTCAGCAAAATATCTGCATCTGAAACAAACTCGTTTATTGTAAAACTAGCACTCTCTCCGCGACTTCGTTCGCGTCATTTTTCTTACAGATCCGTAGTATTTTGATAATAAAAAAAAGCCTTTAAGTACTTCGTGATATGTAGCTTTTAATTTGCGAAACAATTTTCAAAATCTCTTTTCAAATTTTCCAGAGATTGGGTAAATCGGTTCAGTAGATCTGGATCTACCGAACCGATTTACCGCATCTCTGGAGATTACCCCCTACAACCTCACAAACTTTACCTCTTTAGAATATAGGATGTACGCTAACCTAAAAATATAATAGCAAGAAAGAACTAGGCAGGTGATTTAAAAAAAAATCCTCAATATCAAATGCCAGTTACCTGGTCCCATTTTTAAACAAAGCTAACAGAGGCAAAAATTACTGGTCGATCGGAGTGAACTACCGGCGTCTCCGCCGCATTGTCGATGTCGTGTGCCTAAGACATTTCCAATAAATATTTTACACTAGATTTCCATTCAACAAACACTCTGGGCATTTCTGATACGAAAATCTAAAACTGAAATTGTATGTGAATTTTATGGAGAATAAAATACTGTGTCGATTTTTAAAAGCAAATTTTATTTTCGTCGTCGAAGAGGTTGCGAGGTCAGTATTAGGCAAGCGGAGCAGAGTTTTTCGTTTCATATGTACTTTCTTAGTTTATTTTAGACATCACTGACATCGGTGAAGGAAAACATCATCATCTGCCTAGCCCTTTCCCAACTATGTTGGGGTCGGCTTCCAGTCTAACCGGATGCAGCTGAGTACCAGTATTTTACATGGAGCGACTGCCTATCTGACCTCCACCACCTAGTAACTGGGTAATAACGATACCCTTTGGTAAGACTGGTTATCAGACTTTTGAGCATCGGTTCGGGAAAATATCGTGAGGAAACTTAAGCTAGCTTCTGCCCACGACTTTGTACGCATCAAAGTTGTCTCCATACAAAATTTGGACCCCCGTTTCATCCTCGCTTTTGTATATTTAGATAGATGTGAGTGTGTGTGAATAATATGTGAGTCTGAAATCGCCAATCTACCAATCAATGCTCGTGGTTTATCTGTGTAAGAAGAGGCCTTTGCCCTGTAGTGAGATAAAACAGGCTGGTTCCTATCTCCTACATGATATCACTGTATCATAGCGGTGCAGTCGCAGTCACCAACTAAAATTACAGTGGACTAGGTCTAGTTAGGGATGATTCTCATTAGAGCGGGCCGTGCCCGGGGCGGGGCCCGGACGGGGCACTGACGGGGCACGGTTTTAAATCTGTTACATATATTTTGTATGAATCAATTTATATTACACAGTGCATTATCCGTGTCCCGTCCGGGCCCTCTCGACGCACTTCAATACCACTTCGGCTCGTCCACGCCCCGGCCCGGGCACGGCCCGCTCTAATGAGAATCATCCCTAACTGCATCAATAAAATTACATACATGGATAACATTTGCTTATCGCAGTTCATGATCTAATTTGAAAATTTTGATAAACAATAATAATATCCTTTTGACTGAATTTCGGCCATGGCATTAGTACGCAGGAGATATTATAGCTTACCCTTGCTCTTCTCTTGCTAGGTACGGGGGTATCACTCTACTAACTTTCAAACTCCGGGTTACTGCAGAGATATTTATTAAGGGAAAAACCCAATAACACTTTGCTTGAACTAGAAATTGAACCCAACACCCCAAAACCCCTGCTCAGTGGGCTTAGACAAAGTAACATCGCTTCGTTGCGAAACGATATCTAAATTCGTCATCGTCTCTGAGATAACGACAAACATTTCATAGCCAATGTAACACTTTGATCGCGATCACTATCGAGACGAAGGTGAACACTGAAAGCGCTGCTTGTCTACGCATTTGTATGGGATAAACACGATAGCGATTCGTTACTTTATGGTTTCGTTGTGAAATGAACATTGTCAACCAAATTGCGATATCGATGTCGATTGACCACGTGACTTGACGCGGCTTATGTCAATCCCATACATTTTAGTCTTTTCTAACTTTGTTATCGTTTTGAAATTGTTACTTTGTCTAAGCCCCCAGTAGTCGCATTTGCGACTAGAAGATCAGTGAGGCGGTCGCAATGACCATAAAATTACAGTGGACTAGGTCTAGTACATTAATTACAGACATAGTTAAAACCTAGTTAGTTAGTTTATCGCGGTGTTTGCACCAATTTTAAGAGCTGGGTATACCTATACCATAGGTAGTACGTACAATCTCAATCTTCCTTGGAATCAAGGGTGTGCTGGTTATTTGGCAGTAAGTGCATTGGGTTAAGTGCTGTTACACTCAAAGGCAGTGCGCTATTATGCTGAGGTTCTTGCTAGTCCGCGCTGCAAGTCAAAGGAATAGCGAACGCCTTTGACGTGGTCACCATGCCTTTACAGACAAATAGAGGAAAACCAAGTTATTGTAAAAGGACAACATGCTTTATTAATGTGAAGATGTAAGTAATTTGTATAATATTTACAGACTAAATTATAAAAAATAATCAGAATTAAAAAAAAACTAAATGGAATCAAAAAATTCATCCGCATCGCCGTCAACTGGAATTGTGCCGCATTGCCACGTTGGATGGATTGGTTTGTTGGTTTGTCTGATTAACCTCTGACCAACGTTCCTCTTCGCACAGTGTCAACTGAATAATTCACACATCCACGAGACCAATCATCACCAAATGGTAAATCCTACTATTCCTACTGATATTATAAAAGTATAAATTTGAGAAGATGTTTGGATGTCTGTTACTCAATACTCAACTCAAGACCATTTCCTGGTTTAACACATACATAGGATACTATTCATCCCGGTAATGGGATAATAGTTTAATTTACTTTACGGAAAGCTTAAGGAAGTGCCCACGACTTCGTCCACGTGAATGTCGGTTTTCTGCGAGGTTTTATTTTTTTTGCGTGGAACCCTAATTATTTTTCTAAAATAAAAGAAGCCTTCGTTACCCCTTATTACATTAGCTATCTGCCAGCGGAAGTTCCGTCAAAATCGGTCCGGCCGTTTCAGAGATTAGCCAGAACAAACACACAGACCAACAGACAAAAATTGTAAATAATGATATTTTGGCATAAGTACCGGATATACATTCATATGCATGTAGTAAAAAGCAGTTAAGTTGATATTACATGCAGACACTTCAATTTTATTAATTTGTATGTATAGATGTACATACATTATTTGTATAGATTTAAACTCCTTTATTTTAACTGAGTAAGATACATTTTCTTAGTAACTATAAAAAATAAATGTATTCTTAATCTTATTCTTAATCGGTACATAGGAAAACTATTAGAGCTTCATTCTCACCATGTTAATTGGTAGGTAGACAGACACTCCGCCCAGGGGACGAGAGCTATTCTGTTAGGTCGTTACGTCACACATTGACAGCCAGGGGGACAAGTAATGGGATCGTGATGATTCGTTAGGGGACAGGGGACTACTGAATATCTATGGGGCAGGTAATAGATAGCAGGAATGTTTGGGGTGAAAAAGATTTAACGGTTTATGAAGGTTGAGGCGAATTTATGGTCAAATTCTTTGGTAAAAAATTGCTTACAATTTTGTTGGCATCCTAGAAGAATTTTACTACCATTATAAATGTAAAAGTTTGGATGGATGTTATGGATGTTTGTTAATCGATTACACCACAACTACTTTACGGATTTGGATGAAAATTGGCACAGAAATAGATTATATCCTGGAATAGTATATAGGTTACTTTTTATTCCGGAAAAATGTATTGTTTCTGCGGGATAAAACAATAAGTTTTGAAACAATTTGACTGTGACAAAGCTGTTGCAAATGATTTTACTCAAATCCTAGAAGAACACTTAATGTCCCTTAATATCAGATTTAATCTAGCCTGTGTTTTAGTCTAGAATATAATCTTTCTTCGTTGAACATTTCAACCAAATCTGTTCAGCCTTTTTTGAGTATTGAATACGACAAAGTCAGTAAATTGGGTATTACAAACGGTAATGTTTTTATACTTTTTCACAATTTTTTTTTTTAAACCAGTACCTACTAACCAAACTTCAAAATAAACTACAAAATATCAAACCGAACGTTTTTCATCGTACACAGTCGATAAACGACGATAGCTATCAAATTAAAAGCTATCAATCAAAGCAGAACGTTAGATCCGGTTTGAACCGGTCGTCGCCGGTTCTGACAGGCTCGGTCCGGTCCGATCCGGCAGATAAGCCCCGATCTAAACCGTGACAACTCATACTTTGACGTTTTTATCTGGCGGTTATAATAACAGTGACAAAAATGGGTAATGTGGTTGTTAGAAATTGCTGTTATTGAATCTTTTGATTAAGAGATATTATCAAGAGGGTGAACGATTATTTATTCATTAATATAAACTATGTTTTGTATATAGCACGCTATTGTTACAGGGTTGTGTTTTGCTTTATTTTAAAAATCATCACGTAAGGAAAAAGCGTTAGATCCCCTCTAAACGACCTGCCCTCTTTTTTTCTCTGTCTTTTTCTATTACCAGGTCTCCTGAGCGCACATTTTTAGTACATAAGTAGTCACAAACATAAAAACCAAATTGAAAAGAGTGTACGTGGAACTTCTTGCTTGTTCTTCTCCATAGAGGCCTACCTACGTTTTGGAACAAGCAACTAGCTTCAACTTTCTGACTAACCGACTCCTTGACAATTTAAAACTGCCTGTAAATAGTCTAATTGAATTAAATGTTTTGACTTTGACCTTCGGCATGAGCATTCTACCATCTTCGTCTGTAAATTAACCACCAAAGGAGTTTTTTACAGAATAGCAGTACTGGTGTTAATAATTGACCACTCCCCAACAGGGCCAAACGCCTGCCGAGGTTGCGAGACGTCTTAACAGGATACCGTGGCCCCGGAACGTAAAGGGAAACAGAAGGAACAGGGTGGTTTTTTAGTCAGTAAAATTTTGACAGTCCCTACCACCCCGCTCAGGGCGGAAGGAGTCACTCGATGATTTTTACCACTTAAAAAAAAAAGAGGTCATTTCTCCTTAAAATCTGATAAAAAGATTTTTGCAGAATAGTACTGTGCGTCCGTACTTAGTACTTACAGTAACAAGTCAACAACATTCTCGTATGCACCAATCATAAAGTGTTCCTGTGTTATATTCATAGCCTTGTCCCCAATACCATATTTTATGGCCGTAACTATAGCCGCGATGTTTTCGATGTGCAGCTATCAATCTGCCTCGTTCACCAGTGTTGGTCATCCATCATGATTAGCTGGATGGTCCATGCGTCCATTATGTCCAGATTTTTTCGCGTGGCCAGCTTTAAAAATCAATTTTGTACGCTCATAGAATAGGTGGTGAATGTAGGTCATTGCTTGATTGCTATTGGCTATAGAGACTTCTTTCTTTGTCTAGTTATGAAAGGGTTTAATACTTTTTTTGTTTTATTTTTTCTATATTTTTTTTCTGTAATGTATAGAATAAATCAGTCTATTATTATTATTATTTTTTTCACCTTATCACGGTAATTAACAATATATTTTTTGTTTCATTCTTTCATCAATTTTTTTTTATAACCGACCAATAATGTTTTCCCTAGGGGGCTTCGAATTTATAGCAAAAGTCTTCGTTATTTTAGTACAGTCAACAAAAGGTATAGATATGCAGGGTAGTTTTTTTTAGAAACCGATGGATATTTTCAATTGTACTTTTGATATGGGAACAACTCTCATATTATGAAAAAAAAAACAGTTTTTATGTTCCAATTTATTATTATAACAATTATACTTTTACGATTGCTCTCTACTACTTTTACTTTTACTACTATTATCATAACTGACGAAATGTGGATGTACTAATGGGTACACCTCTGCCTAACACTGCGGGGATTACAGGCGTGATGTTAAGTTTATGTTTGTTATAATAAACAGTTCATTAGTTATACTAAGTTTCTTTAAACTTCAACTATATCATACCTGGATACCAATCTCTTATGTAGACTGTATCTTACGCTGTGTATACATTCTCCAATTCATTATCTTGAATATGTAGTACACAATGTTGCAGTTCCATTACACGTGTCGCTGCACGTGACGTCACGGCTACGTAGCACACGCTCCCCCGGGCCGGCTGTCCGTCGCCTCACCAATTAGTTGTCGTGAGGATATATCGTAGGAGAAAGTACTGTTGAATTCTTTAATATCTCTTAGCGAGGTGACTACGATAAATTAGTTTGTTGGTTTGTAAACTGTTTTTGTTTGTGTTTTGTTCTTGGATACTGAAACTGAAAAAACACATTAAACACTTTTCTTTATTTGTTTCTTTCTCTTTATTTTTGTTTTTCTTTGTTTTTTCGTTTCTTTTCTTAATTCGTTTATATTTTTTCTTTATTTTGTTCTTAAATCGTCTGTTTGTAATATCAAAATTAAATCTTTATACTAAATATTACTTATGAATGTTTACACGGTACTTAGAACAAAAAACTATTATTTTTAATTTTTGTCGGCCTGTCTGTTTGTCTGGCCGATTTTGACGGGACTTACACTGTCAGATAGCTAATATTATACAGATTATAATTTTTTTTTAATTGGGGACTCGCCCAGAATAAAAAACACCGTAGAAAATATATAATAAAAATAAAAATATATAATATGTAATAGATATGTATTTATGAGTATGTAAATATGATACATATGTATATTATATATGGTATATATGAGTTTATGTGTATCTGTTATGAAATGTAATTATTTAGTACTTGTGTACGTCTTAATTTATTTAGAATATTATTTGTTTTCAATGATTTTTAAATGTCTTTTTTGCCTTTTTTCTCCTACAATTTGTTTGCATCTACCATGTTATCTCTTCACCCCCTTTTGGTCGACTGGTAGAGAAAACTGAAATTGTATGTGAATTTTATGGAGAATAAAATACTGTGTCGATTTTTAAAAGCAAATTTTATTTTCGTCGTCGAAGAGGTTGCGAGGTCAGTATTAGGCAAGCGGAGCAGAGTTTTTCGTTTCATATGTACTTTCTTAGTTTATTTTAGACATCACTGACATCGGTGAAGGAAAACATCATCATCTGCCTAGCCCTTTCCCAACTATGTTGGGGTCGGCTTCCAGTCTAACCGGATGCAGCTGAGTACCAGTATTTTACATGGAGCGACTGCCTATCTGACCTCCACCACCTAGTAACTGGGTAATAACGATACCCTTTGGTAAGACTGGTTATCAGACTTTTGAGCATCGGTTCGGGAAAATATCGTGAGGAAACTTAAGCTAGCTTCTGCCCACGACTTTGTACGCATCAAAGTTGTCTCCATACAAAATTTGGACCCCCGTTTCATCCTCGCTTTTGTATATTTAGATAGATGTGAGTGTGTGTGAATAATATGTGAGTCTGAAATCGCCAATCTACCAATCAATGCTCGTGGTTTATCTGTGTAAGAAGAGGCCTTTGCCCTGTAGTGAGATAAAACAGGCTGGTTCCTATCTCCTACATGATATCACTGTATCATAGCGGTGCAGTCGCAGTCACCAACTAAAATTACAGTGGACTAGGTCTAGTTAGGGATGATTCTCATTAGAGCGGGCCGTGCCCGGGGCGGGGCCCGGACGGGGCACTGACGGGGCACGGTTTTAAATCTGTTACATATATTTTGTATGAATCAATTTATATTACACAGTGCATTATCCGTGTCCCGTCCGGGCCCTCTCGACGCACTTCAATACCACTTCGGCTCGTCCACGCCCCGGCCCGGGCACGGCCCGCTCTAATGAGAATCATCCCTAACTGCATCAATAAAATTACATACATGGATAACATTTGCTTATCGCAGTTCATGATCTAATTTGAAAATTTTGATAAACAATAATAATATCCTTTTGACTGAATTTCGGCCATGGCATTAGTACGCAGGAGATATTATAGCTTACCCTTGCTCTTCTCTTGCTAGGTACGGGGGTATCACTCTACTAACTTTCAAACTCCGGGTTACTGCAGAGATATTTATTAAGGGAAAAACCCAATAACACTTTGCTTGAACTAGAAATTGAACCCAACACCCCAAAACCCCTGCTCAGTGGGCTTAGACAAAGTAACATCGCTTCGTTGCGAAACGATATCTAAATTCGTCATCGTCTCTGAGATAACGACAAACATTTCATAGCCAATGTAACACTTTGATCGCGATCACTATCGAGACGAAGGTGAACACTGAAAGCGCTGCTTGTCTACGCATTTGTATGGGATAAACACGATAGCGATTCGTTACTTTATGGTTTCGTTGTGAAATGAACATTGTCAACCAAATTGCGATATCGATGTCGATTGACCACGTGACTTGACGCGGCTTATGTCAATCCCATACATTTTAGTCTTTTCTAACTTTGTTATCGTTTTGAAATTGTTACTTTGTCTAAGCCCCCAGTAGTCGCATTTGCGACTAGAAGATCAGTGAGGCGGTCGCAATGACCATAAAATTACAGTGGACTAGGTCTAGTACATTAATTACAGACATAGTTAAAACCTAGTTAGTTAGTTTATCGCGGTGTTTGCACCAATTTTAAGAGCTGGGTATACCTATACCATAGGTAGTACGTACAATCTCAATCTTCCTTGGAATCAAGGGTGTGCTGGTTATTTGGCAGTAAGTGCATTGGGTTAAGTGCTGTTACACTCAAAGGCAGTGCGCTATTATGCTGAGGTTCTTGCTAGTCCGCGCTGCAAGTCAAAGGAATAGCGAACGCCTTTGACGTGGTCACCATGCCTTTACAGACAAATAGAGGAAAACCAAGTTATTGTAAAAGGACAACATGCTTTATTAATGTGAAGATGTAAGTAATTTGTATAATATTTACAGACTAAATTATAAAAAATAATCAGAATTAAAAAAAAACTAAATGGAATCAAAAAATTCATCCGCATCGCCGTCAACTGGAATTGTGCCGCATTGCCACGTTGGATGGATTGGTTTGTTGGTTTGTCTGATTAACCTCTGACCAACGTTCCTCTTCGCACAGTGTCAACTGAATAATTCACACATCCACGAGACCAATCATCACCAAATGGTAAATCCTACTATTCCTACTGATATTATAAAAGTATAAATTTGAGAAGATGTTTGGATGTCTGTTACTCAATACTCAACTCAAGACCATTTCCTGGTTTAACACATACATAGGATACTATTCATCCCGGTAATGGGATAATAGTTTAATTTACTTTACGGAAAGCTTAAGGAAGTGCCCACGACTTCGTCCACGTGAATGTCGGTTTTCTGCGAGGTTTTATTTTTTTTGCGTGGAACCCTAATTATTTTTCTAAAATAAAAGAAGCCTTCGTTACCCCTTATTACATTAGCTATCTGCCAGCGGAAGTTCCGTCAAAATCGGTCCGGCCGTTTCAGAGATTAGCCAGAACAAACACACAGACCAACAGACAAAAATTGTAAATAATGATATTTTGGCATAAGTACCGGATATACATTCATATGCATGTAGTAAAAAGCAGTTAAGTTGATATTACATGCAGACACTTCAATTTTATTAATTTGTATGTATAGATGTACATACATTATTTGTATAGATTTAAACTCCTTTATTTTAACTGAGTAAGATACATTTTCTTAGTAACTATAAAAAATAAATGTATTCTTAATCTTATTCTTAATCGGTACATAGGAAAACTATTAGAGCTTCATTCTCACCATGTTAATTGGTAGGTAGACAGACACTCCGCCCAGGGGACGAGAGCTATTCTGTTAGGTCGTTACGTCACACATTGACAGCCAGGGGGACAAGTAATGGGATCGTGATGATTCGTTAGGGGACAGGGGACTACTGAATATCTATGGGGCAGGTAATAGATAGCAGGAATGTTTGGGGTGAAAAAGATTTAACGGTTTATGAAGGTTGAGGCGAATTTATGGTCAAATTCTTTGGTAAAAAATTGCTTACAATTTTGTTGGCATCCTAGAAGAATTTTACTACCATTATAAATGTAAAAGTTTGGATGGATGTTATGGATGTTTGTTAATCGATTACACCACAACTACTTTACGGATTTGGATGAAAATTGGCACAGAAATAGATTATATCCTGGAATAGTATATAGGTTACTTTTTATTCCGGAAAAATGTATTGTTTCTGCGGGATAAAACAATAAGTTTTGAAACAATTTGACTGTGACAAAGCTGTTGCAAATGATTTTACTCAAATCCTAGAAGAACACTTAATGTCCCTTAATATCAGATTTAATCTAGCCTGTGTTTTAGTCTAGAATATAATCTTTCTTCGTTGAACATTTCAACCAAATCTGTTCAGCCTTTTTTGAGTATTGAATACGACAAAGTCAGTAAATTGGGTATTACAAACGGTAATGTTTTTATACTTTTTCACAATTTTTTTTTTTAAACCAGTACCTACTAACCAAACTTCAAAATAAACTACAAAATATCAAACCGAACGTTTTTCATCGTACACAGTCGATAAACGACGATAGCTATCAAATTAAAAGCTATCAATCAAAGCAGAACGTTAGATCCGGTTTGAACCGGTCGTCGCCGGTTCTGACAGGCTCGGTCCGGTCCGATCCGGCAGATAAGCCCCGATCTAAACCGTGACAACTCATACTTTGACGTTTTTATCTGGCGGTTATAATAACAGTGACAAAAATGGGTAATGTGGTTGTTAGAAATTGCTGTTATTGAATCTTTTGATTAAGAGATATTATCAAGAGGGTGAACGATTATTTATTCATTAATATAAACTATGTTTTGTATATAGCACGCTATTGTTACAGGGTTGTGTTTTGCTTTATTTTAAAAATCATCACGTAAGGAAAAAGCGTTAGATCCCCTCTAAACGACCTGCCCTCTTTTTTTCTCTGTCTTTTTCTATTACCAGGTCTCCTGAGCGCACATTTTTAGTACATAAGTAGTCACAAACATAAAAACCAAATTGAAAAGAGTGTACGTGGAACTTCTTGCTTGTTCTTCTCCATAGAGGCCTACCTACGTTTTGGAACAAGCAACTAGCTTCAACTTTCTGACTAACCGACTCCTTGACAATTTAAAACTGCCTGTAAATAGTCTAATTGAATTAAATGTTTTGACTTTGACCTTCGGCATGAGCATTCTACCATCTTCGTCTGTAAATTAACCACCAAAGGAGTTTTTTACAGAATAGCAGTACTGGTGTTAATAATTGACCACTCCCCAACAGGGCCAAACGCCTGCCGAGGTTGCGAGACGTCTTAACAGGATACCGTGGCCCCGGAACGTAAAGGGAAACAGAAGGAACAGGGTGGTTTTTTAGTCAGTAAAATTTTGACAGTCCCTACCACCCCGCTCAGGGCGGAAGGAGTCACTCGATGATTTTTACCACTTAAAAAAAAAAGAGGTCATTTCTCCTTAAAATCTGATAAAAAGATTTTTGCAGAATAGTACTGTGCGTCCGTACTTAGTACTTACAGTAACAAGTCAACAACATTCTCGTATGCACCAATCATAAAGTGTTCCTGTGTTATATTCATAGCCTTGTCCCCAATACCATATTTTATGGCCGTAACTATAGCCGCGATGTTTTCGATGTGCAGCTATCAATCTGCCTCGTTCACCAGTGTTGGTCATCCATCATGATTAGCTGGATGGTCCATGCGTCCATTATGTCCAGATTTTTTCGCGTGGCCAGCTTTAAAAATCAATTTTGTACGCTCATAGAATAGGTGGTGAATGTAGGTCATTGCTTGATTGCTATTGGCTATAGAGACTTCTTTCTTTGTCTAGTTATGAAAGGGTTTAATACTTTTTTTGTTTTATTTTTTCTATATTTTTTTTCTGTAATGTATAGAATAAATCAGTCTATTATTATTATTATTTTTTTCACCTTATCACGGTAATTAACAATATATTTTTTGTTTCATTCTTTCATCAATTTTTTTTTATAACCGACCAATAATGTTTTCCCTAGGGGGCTTCGAATTTATAGCAAAAGTCTTCGTTATTTTAGTACAGTCAACAAAAGGTATAGATATGCAGGGTAGTTTTTTTTAGAAACCGATGGATATTTTCAATTGTACTTTTGATATGGGAACAACTCTCATATTATGAAAAAAAAAACAGTTTTTATGTTCCAATTTATTATTATAACAATTATACTTTTACGATTGCTCTCTACTACTTTTACTTTTACTACTATTATCATAACTGACGAAATGTGGATGTACTAATGGGTACACCTCTGCCTAACACTGCGGGGATTACAGGCGTGATGTTAAGTTTATGTTTGTTATAATAAACAGTTCATTAGTTATACTAAGTTTCTTTAAACTTCAACTATATCATACCTGGATACCAATCTCTTATGTAGACTGTATCTTACGCTGTGTATACATTCTCCAATTCATTATCTTGAATATGTAGTACACAATGTTGCAGTTCCATTACACGTGTCGCTGCACGTGACGTCACGGCTACGTAGCACACGCTCCCCCGGGCCGGCTGTCCGTCGCCTCACCAATTAGTTGTCGTGAGGATATATCGTAGGAGAAAGTACTGTTGAATTCTTTAATATCTCTTAGCGAGGTGACTACGATAAATTAGTTTGTTGGTTTGTAAACTGTTTTTGTTTGTGTTTTGTTCTTGGATACTGAAACTGAAAAAACACATTAAACACTTTTCTTTATTTGTTTCTTTCTCTTTATTTTTGTTTTTCTTTGTTTTTTCGTTTCTTTTCTTAATTCGTTTATATTTTTTCTTTATTTTGTTCTTAAATCGTCTGTTTGTAATATCAAAATTAAATCTTTATACTAAATATTACTTATGAATGTTTACACGGTACTTAGAACAAAAAACTATTATTTTTAATTTTTGTCGGCCTGTCTGTTTGTCTGGCCGATTTTGACGGGACTTACACTGTCAGATAGCTAATATTATACAGATTATAATTTTTTTTTAATTGGGGACTCGCCCAGAATAAAAAACACCGTAGAAAATATATAATAAAAATAAAAATATATAATATGTAATAGATATGTATTTATGAGTATGTAAATATGATACATATGTATATTATATATGGTATATATGAGTTTATGTGTATCTGTTATGAAATGTAATTATTTAGTACTTGTGTACGTCTTAATTTATTTAGAATATTATTTGTTTTCAATGATTTTTAAATGTCTTTTTTGCCTTTTTTCTCCTACAATTTGTTTGCATCTACCATGTTATCTCTTCACCCCCTTTTGGTCGACTGGTAGAGAATGCCTAAGGCATTAAGTCCGCCTTTGTACTTTTTTGTTGTATAATGTTTAAATAAATAAATAAAATCGACACATAGACGAAGTCGCGAGCTTAAGCTAGTAACCAATACAAAAAGGAATCCTCTCGTACCCCATTGATAGATTACTACCTGACCCATAAAACCTTTAGGGAATCAACATTTTTGTTGTACCGTATGCGATTGAAATTCCACTAGAAATAATTCCGTAGTACGGTGTGCTATAGTTGAAATAGATCAAGTCTCTGGGGCAGGCCGTCTGTCGCACCGCCAATTAACTTAGGTTAAGCGTGAGGATAGTTCTCGGGTGTCTAGAACATAGTATTTGTAACTAGTATTGGAGACAATGGTGCCGATTCCCTTGGTCACAAACTAAACTAAAATTAGACTGTTTCCATCTTTTTTTGTCCAATAAAACAAGATAGAGACTAATGTAAATAAGAGCTGTCAAAAGTCAATCTGACACATCCATACAATTATAGTTGACATCTTAAAACGTATAGATTAAAAATACGGAGAAGTTCAAGGCAAAACTAATTTGACATCGCTTACTTAGTTCTTAAATGTCACCGTCCTTTCTCTGGATGTTAGTAAGAGATGACAATTCTCTAAATTTAGTCTAGTTTGTGAACAAGGGAATCGGCACCAGTGTGTACTTTTAATACTGATTAGCTTTTGCCGTTGAATTCGTCCGAGTAGATTTTTAAATACTATTTTGCCCATGTTACTCGCTGATAATGTAGCTTTCCATAGTCAAAGTCAAAGTTTTATCCATTCATAGGCACATTTAAATTGTCAAGGATTCGGTCAGTAAGCCCGAAAGCTGAAGCTAGTTGTTCGTTCCAAAACGGAGGTAGGCCTCTATGGAGAACAACGAGTAAGAAACTCCACGGCACTCTTTTCAATTAGGTTTTTACAAAATCTGAAAATGTTGCTTCTTTACGAAAATAATGAAGATTAATATAAAACATACATGGGGCTTAAAACATAATTGGCGAAATGTGGGTGTACTAAAGGGTACACCTCTGCCTAACCTATTGGGTATTACAGGCGTGATGTTATGTTATGTAACTTTGATATCGCGATGCAGGGTACGTCAATTGTAGTTCGCAGGTGACGCGATAGATGGCACCACACACACAGATGTATCTAGTAAAAATATTGGTTGATATTGAACATACAAAACTTTGAATTTTTTGGTGAATGTTTTGTCTCAGTAAATTAAACATAATGCTTGTAAAGTGTCCAAGGGCAGGGACTCCCCTTTTAGTAAGAGGGAGAGAACAGGCGTTACTTTTGTGTTTCCTTTTGAAAGCTTTTTCCCCTACTTTATAATTTTCTTATGTGGGTGCCCTAGCCATCACTAAACACAATCATCTACAAATATGGAGTGTGGAAAGACACATTACAGCCGTTTGCTACGAATACTACCCATTAAAGTAATAATGATTAAGCCAAAATAATACTTAACGAAAACTTAATAGTTTCTTAACGAAACGTTCTTTTTAAAGTTCTCAAGTCTCTGTAACCGGAAGGTGCTCAGAAGTGCCTTGTTGTCTTATTGAAATAAATGATTTGACTTTGACTTTTGACTTTTTCAGACGTTATTATGATCCATACAAAAAAATACCTTTAGGCTTCGTTAAGAGTTTTTTACGTCCATACTATATACATAAATATTTTAAACAAACTGGCCTATCATAATCTTTGTAATTCAAAATCGACCAAATCTATTTGAATCCCAAAATTTGATATCACTCGCACGTCCCATCTGGATGACGTAGATGGCATTATGTCAAACTGAATCAGTACAACAAGATAGACATCGTCCCCTGTGGCACCTGCCTGTCTCACTACGAATTAAGTCATACTTACGGGTATCAAGGTACACCCTAGGGGCCGAATTGCCATGCTAAGCTAAAAAAATAATGAATATTAGTGATTTTATGGCATTGGATAGCTTACAGAAATACGCACCTAATAAACTAAGCCAAATAGCGGTATTTATTTATCTATTTAAACTTTATGCAAAAAGCAAAATAGGCATTCTCAAACAGTCAACCGAAGGTGGTGAAGAGATAACATGGTAGTTGCAAGTTATTGTACGAGCGTAAAACAACAAAATTAGATACTATAATAAAAAAAACTAAAAAGGAGGTACTCAATATTTAAAAATGTATCTTATGTATCTTGTTTTTAAATGTATCTTATTTAAAACATTCAATTCAATTGTTTTTTTTCGAGTTTCTTTTTCTATTCTACTTAATCTCCCTCTCATGCAATGCATTTAATAATATTTCGTTTCTTAGTTTAAGTAGTTTGATGTGCAGTTATGCATAGTTATGTGTTTATGCACTCCGTAGGACGCACTGTATTTGAAGAAATCTTAATGACACATCCATAACCTTCTTCTTCTCCTCTATCGCGTGGGCAGTAAAGTCTTACGACCCCACACAACCTAGTGTCAGAGTTTCTAAACCGCCTCAAGGGCCTCCGACATGGTTTGAGTGGAACAGTAATAGCTGGTACCTACCTATAAGTCCAGGTTTCGCCACGATGTTTACCTTCACTGATGTCATTGATGTCCAAGATAAACTTAACATCACAAGATAGTCTTCTGATAAGTATTCCCGTTCGAGCACCTAGAGCACCAATCAATATTTTAATGTGGTGCTCTAAGGGCAACAACCTTTGGTGCTCAATGCATATAGTAGCTCAAAAAATAGCTGCTTTAACGAGAATACTTCCTTCTGATAACATAAAACAACTATCACTGACATATATTTAAATAACACATCTTCATAAATAAACTTCATGTTTACACACAAACACATACAATTGATATGTCCATAAAAATGAAAACAAATGTTGCTCTCAAATAAAAAAAGAGCAATAAATAATTCAGAAGCGTCAGTTTGTTGTAATTTATCGCGCCGATACATCTACGGGGACAGAAGGATCGCTACTGATTGAATGTTACGATACCATGGACTGGATTTAGGCAGAATATGATAAGGATGAGTGACGGGTACGTGCAGAATGGCGTTTCTGGAAAAAAGTTTATCTTTACTCTATATTCTCTTCAATGTCCAATTGGTTTAGTGGTTGAGGCACCCGCTTCTTTTGAATGAGGTTGCTGGGTAAGTACAGTCAACAAAAAAGAGAGGTATGCAGGGTCGTCAGATATAGTTGAAATTTTCTTAGAAACAGATAAATGTTTTAAAATGTAATTTAATTTATAAAGTAAATAATAAACAGTTCATTAATTAAGTTAAGTTTCAAACGAAGACATCCATCACTTTAACTATATCTGACGACTCTGCAACCACTTTTGATGACTTTACCAATGTGACTTTTAAATTTCTAGTGGAAATTCAATCACGTATGCTACACAAAAAATTGAAACAGGGATTTTACTCCTGGGTTTTTACTCCTCATGAGATATTTTTACTACTAGGTTTCGACTGTCATAGACTACGACGATGTTACTAACTCCCAGTTTATCGAATGAAAATCAACGCGAATTTCATGTGGCAAATTGTCAAGCGCGCGTAAGCTTCTCTGATTGGCTGTTGATAATTCAGTCAACCAATCACACCGGCTTACGCGCCGGAGGTAAGTGCTTTTAGCGTACCTTAGTGTAAAATTCGACGTGTGAACGCATGGAATGCTTTTGAAATTATATACCTATATGAAACTATAGCCAACATAACTTTTAAAATTCAAGTACGTGGAATTTTTGACCCGTAATTTTTCCCTTTTAGATTATTGTACTTATTTACTTACTAGCCGTAAAGTAATTTGAACTATTATTATATTCCAAAAGAAAACGTCACAGGGATAAAAGTAGACATGTGTTAAACCAGGAAATGATCTATTTTTGTGTTAATTTTCATCCAAATCTGTTCAACGGTTTTCGCGTGATTGAGTAACAGACATCCAAACATTTTCACACACTTTAACATCCCACTTCATTACAAATTATAATAATAATCTACACTAATATTATAAAGAGGAAAAAAAATCTTTTTTGTTTGTTTGTAATGGATAAACTCAAAAACTACTCAATAGATTTTAAAATTTATTTTACCATTCGTAAACTACATTATCTGCGAGTAACATAGGTTATATTTTATTTTATTTTTGCGCGGACAAAGTCGCGGGCAAAAGCTAGCATATTACGAAAGTTTGTAAGGAGGTATAGATCTTTGTTACTCTTTCATCCAAAAACTACAGAACGGATCTAGATTAAATTTGGCACACCTGTAGATTATAGTCTGGAATAGCACATAGGCTACTTTTTATCCCGGAAAAATGTACGTTTCCCGTGGGATAATATATGAACTTTGACGCGGACGAAGTCGCCGGCAGAAGCTAGGTATTTATAATATTAGTAGAATAACTTTATGCAACAAAAAGTACAAAGACGAACTTAATGCCTCAGGTATTCTCTAACAGTCAACCAAAGGTGGTGAAGAGACATGGTAGGTGACAATTATTGTCTTAGCGGAAAACAACAAAATTATAGACTTAAAAAATTGAACTAAAAACATTTCCATAAATAAATTAAACTGATACTTTCTAAGTTAATCTTGGACATCAATTACATAAATGAAGGAAAACAGTGTAAGGAAACCTGGAATTATAATTAACTGGCAACTGCCCCCGGCTTCTTTCGCGTGTAACTAGTACTTCGAAGGCTCTATAATGACCGATTTTCACCGACTTTACTTTGTAAATGTATTATTGTGATGTCATTGTATACGCTAAACATACATATCACCACGCCTGTAATTCCCGAAGGGTTAGGCACAGGTGTACCCATTAGCACACTCACATTTCGCCACTTATGTTTAAGTCCCATGTAATAGGAGGCGAGCCTGTTACTATCAACCGGGCACACATTCAGACTACGAGGCTACTACTTACAATTTACTGGACTTACTGTTCTACTCAAACCATGTCAGAGGCCCTTGAGGCGGTTTAGAAACTCTGACACTAGGGTGTGTGGGGTCGCTAAAACCTTAAAAAAACTAAAAAATCCTCATGCTCAGCAGTCGCGCTTTGCAACCACTAGACTAACGAGTTTTATCAAAATCCGTTCAGTAGTTTTTGCGTGAAATAGTAATAAATTTCCATCTATTTATTCTCCCAAACAGTATTACAATAGTAGAATAAAAATCTGAAATCGCAAAACTGTCCTGAGCAAACGTGGCGACCAATGCTTATGACAAGAATAGCCCTTTTTTTTGAGGTGGTAAAAATCGTCAAATTAGTCCTTCCGCCCTGGGTGGGGCTGCAGGGACTGTCAGTGTTTTACTGACTAATAAACCACCCTGTTCCTTCTGTTGCCCTTTACGTTCCGCGGCCACGGTATCCTGTTAAGACGTCCCGCAACCCTGGACAAGAATAGCCTAGTATAAGAAGAGCTTGACTGTAAAATCCCCAGGTAAAAATAAACAGGGGTTGCCAATTCTTTGTTAGAAATCTCACAGCGTAACAAATAATGCATGAACACAATGTAGCTAAACTTAGCATCCAAATGGAAATCAAAACATTTCACAGAGAAACGGAATTCACAAAAGAAAAAAGGCACTAGCAGTGAGGCTCGACCAATCTATATCCTCCCGGCTGTCCTCTGAATTTTTAACGAACAACCCTCTACGCAAATTGAAAAAGAAACTACCAAGCATAAATTCCGACGAGATTTTTCTTTTCTTTTCTTTTTCTCACCTTTTTTTAAAAAAAAAATGTTGGTTACTCCCGCTCATTGTGTCTTTTGAAGTTTGTCCAAGAAATTAAGTTAACATTGATAAATTGCTGTTTTGTATTTTTTTTTTTGTGTAGTTTAATAAGTTCGTTTATGGGTTTTTCTAGGTACAATTTGTTAATTATTATTTTGAGCGGAGATTGTGCTGTTTTTTGTTTTTATATTATGTTTGTTGTAGTCTGTCTGTGTTGACTCTTTGATTTTGTTTGCTGTCTAGAGAAAATGTACTATTCTGTTTAAGAAATAAGTAAATTAATTCCCTCTATCTTTCGGTCTAGTAGATTACATAATATTACGCCTGTAATCCCCGAAGGGTTAGGCAGAGGTGTACCTACTCATAGTACCTGCACCCGCATTTCGTCAGTTATTTTTAAGTCCTATGTAATAAGGGGCGAGTTTATTGCCATCAACCGGGCACAAATCCAGAATCCGAGGCTGCTACTGAGAAATTACAGACAGAAATTTTTTATTTAAAAAAATATTTCATTATACTTATAGGATCCATAATTTTAATTATTTTGTGCTTGTGTAGGTACACTTTTATTTATGTAAATGTCGAGTACTTTTTATTTAATAATTTTGTTGCTTTACGCTCGTACAATAACTTATACTACACCACCTTTGGTTGACTGTTGAGAGAATGCCTCTAATAAATAAATAAATACTTTTTTCCTAAACACGACTAAACCTAGAATTACTAGACCGTTTCAAACATCCATTGTGGCGGATAATCGGCGATAAGCTAGGCGTTTGAAAGGGAAACACTTCCTGTATCGGTAAACGATGACTGAACGATAGGGTTGAAACGACCACATCCCACATTTGTGCACACACGAGGTGGAAAGGACATCGTGACATAAAGTTTTACCATGGTTTCACTTCATTATTCCAAACCTTCCTAACTTTAACCCTTCTCGTCGGTTATTAAAAAACATACATACATATTACCACGTCGGTAATCTTCGAAGGGTTACACCCACATTGCTTAAGTCTTCTGTAATAGAGGGCGAGCCTATTACCATCAACCGGCACAAATCTAGAGTCCAGAAAAAATCCTGACGGAAAAACCCAATAACACTTTTCCCAAACTGGGAATCGAACCCAAGACCTCATGCTCAACAGTCGCGCTTTGCGGCCACTAGACCAACGAGGCAGTCAGTTATTAAACAAGATATAAGATTATGTCAAAATAATGTAAAATTATGAAATCGCCAATCCGCCTTGTGCAAGCATGGTGATCAATGCTCATGACTTCTCTGTACAAGAAGAGGCCTTTGTCCTGCAAGCTAAGTTGTGACATAATACTCAATTTTTTATTTAATGTTATTAACAACATAACATCACGCCTGTAATCCCCGAAGGATTAGGCAGAGGTGTAACCACTAGAACACGCACATTTCTCCAGTTATGTTTATGTCCCATGTAATAGGGGGCGAGCCTATTGCCATTTAATTAAATTATATTAAATAAAAGTAAAATAACGATAAAAGTACATAAAGTAGTTCCAATCTTAATAAAATACTTGTTTATAAACAAATGTTTGTTTGTCACGGAATTATTCCAATCTGAAAGTTTTTCAATCGGTTGGTTTTGACTCGATCGATCGGAATTAACTTTGCCTATTGACTTTTGGGACAGTCTTCTGTGTTCTCAATCTTGAAGTAATCGTTAACATTTTGTATGTTTCCAATTAATTATGATTTCAAAGGTGTGTAATATAACAGAAGAAAATTATATCTCATTACTTATTTAGACCATTAAAAGGCAAATAAAAATGAAATATACAAGAAAACCGTTGGTCTAGTGGTCGCAAAGTGCGATTGCTGTGCTGTGTGGTCTTGGGTTCGATTCCCAGGTCGAGCAAAGTGTTATTGGGTTTTTCCATCAGGAATTTCTCAGTAGCAGCCTCGGAGTCTGGATTTGTGCCCGGTTGATGGCAATAGGCTCGCCTCCTATTACATGGGACTAAAAACATAACTGGCGAAATGTGGGTGCACTAATAGGTACAGCTCTGCCTAAACCTTCAGAGATTACAGGCGTGATGTTATGTTATACAAGAAAAAAGAATTGAGGCTAGTTGCACCTTCTAAAAGATAGTTTTGTATGAAGAAGAATTGGCAATAAACTTCACACTTACTCTTTTATTCAATAAAGAAAAGAAAGAAAGAAATAAATGTTTATTGACACAGACCATGTGCACATATAAATAATAATAAAAAACGAAAAATAAGTTAAAACATTATTTTGTGCCTCACAGCTGCGTAAAACAGGCATATTCAGCAAAAATGATTTACAATATTAATTGTACTGGAATTATATTGTTATACCTACTTAATTACGATAATACTTTTATCTGATTTGCCCTTTACTTTGATCTGCTATCAATAAATTACTTTTTTAAATACTTTTGAAGATCTGTTGAAGCATAAATTAAGTCAGTAGGCCAATTCTACAAAATGAAAACATTAAAAATCTAGCCGCAATTTCATTTCAGCGACAGTAGGTAACTAAGAGGCGGAATTCGATCGTTCCTAAAAGGTATTAAATTAATTGACCCTCAGCATCTACATACGTAGATACTTATGAAGACTCCCTAAAAACATCTTTCTAATAATACCGCCAAACTTAATCACAAACTCATTATGTTACCAGTAATAAACTCCACGTATAAAGAATATGAACTTTGTTAGTAATTAACTATTATAAAAAATGTTGAATACGCAAGTCAGGGGTTTTTATCCGGGGCGTAGGCATTGCGCCTGCGTTACGCAGCACTGGAGGAGTGTGGTCCAAGTGAAAGGAGAAGAGCAACTGTTGTATTAGTTTCGTTTGCCTGATTTCGTTTGAGTTACAGGTCACTTGTCTTGGGATATATCTTTATAAATATCATTCTTCTGTACGTGTGTACGTCACTGAACTCTTTCTTAATGCTTAGGTTGATTTAAGTGAATAAATGAATGCTTTATTTGCCAGGATATGAGTATATTGTTTGTGGTAAAAATTACATAAGGTTTCACTATTCATATTCCAGTTTTTAAGTGATAAAACGTAATGTTCAAGCAGAGCCTATGAAAGTTAATCAATAAAAATTGATGACAAAATCAATATTTGATTAAGTTAGCACCGTTATAGCATTATACTTAGCCATTACGCATTTTTAAGCTACTGAATCGTATTCTTTATTGTTGTTTGTGAATACTGTTGTGTTACTCCTCACCTCACTCAGCCCCTACTCCTCAACAGCGCTAAGCGCTTGCCATTATAAACGAGGGATATATTTTATTTATAGTTTTTTTTTTATATTGCATATATGATACAGTTCACTACACTCTTTCATTTGCTCAATTCGATGTATCATCGCGAACCGATACATAAAAAAAACGTACGACAAACGTATTAAAACTTTGTAGTTAATTACTTTTATGAAACATACAATTTTTAATGGTCTTGATTAAAGTAAGAATAAATACATTTTCAAAGGTAACATAAAAAATGAAAATGTATTCAAAAATAATTCAATAAACGTTAAATCGCAAACCGCTATCACCGTTAACTTGCACCACGCGTCAAGGGTGGTAGGACCGTGTGAACTTTGAGCGAGAGCGAGATAGCAACACTTGCAGTTATTGCTCAACATTATAGCTTTTAATATACTGACGTACGATCGATGCATATTAATAAAATTATATGAAAATTATAATATTATTTTAAGTGGAACAGTAATTATTTTGACTGGTAACAAAAAAAGTTGAGAACTAAGGCGAGATGAGTTTGTGACTCCACCGCGTGCCATGGAATAACCTCCAAAATGTATGAAGCCGGCAGCTTTCCCACGTGTGGCAGGTAAAGTATAAGGCAGCTCCAAGCTTCAGAAACAAGCGACACGCGGCCACGGTACTTTCGCCATGTATTGTGAAAGCTCTCCTTGGAGCTCATATGTAACAAGCTACTATAATTAAATACATTAAAAAACACGACTGCCAAAATTCCACATATTTGTACTTTGTTTACTCGTCATTTTTTTACGACTTTTTTATTTACAGTGTTATATATTTTTTAAATATACTTGTCAAATTCTAGATGATAAATATAGACACGGCCAGATTCATTAAAATAAATAATTAAGGCTGGTATTAATTTACGTTTTAAAGTGACTACACAGGATTCTTTTTATTTAACTAGCCTATGTTATTCGAAACAATGCAAGGATTGTAACGATACCCCATACATCTAAATCGGTTCAGGCGTTCAAAAGTTATGGTGGAATAAAGAATCTCACATACATACATACATACATACATTAATCCTGAACACATAACACTCCTTTTTTTGGGGCAGTCGTGTAAAAACGGTAGTTACCGAAAAATTCCAAATGAAAAATTGAAGTAAAATCATTCACCCATCCATCTATTCATTCACACAAACTTACGTATTTATTATAGTAGCAGTAATTACGTAATTTGACTGCTTCGTTGGTCTAGTGGCCGCAAAGTGTGACTGCTGAGCGTGAGGTCTTGGGTTAGATTCTCAGGTCGGGCAAAGTGTTATTCGGTTCTTTCATTAGGAATTTCTCAGTAGCAGTCCGGATTTGTGCCCGGTTGATGGCAATAGGCTCGCCCCCTATTACATGGGACTTAAACTTAACTGGCGAAATGTGGACGACTATGGATACACCCTGCCTAACCCTTCTGGACAACAGGCGTGACGTTATGTTATAATTGATTTATTTTCCTATCTTTCGTTAAGCTTACAACCTGAACTTTTAATAGTTCCAATAAGAGAACAACAAGCACCATCGAACAACAATACACATATTGTATATACAACGATATTATAATTAGTACTGTATCAAGTGGCTCAATATTACTCGTACGAGCGCTGGTACAGTCAGTGTCAGAAATATTGGAAAACAAGGTTTAAAATTGTCTGAACTGCTTTAAAAATGTATAAAGGTTCCGATTGCCCTTCTTTGCTAACTACACATAAATTAGAGAATTGATATCTCTTACTAACGTATAGTAAAAAAAAGCACGGTGTAATTTTCCATTGAAACAGTGATTTCCAACTATCTTTTTTAAATAAGACATTTCGAAAATGTTCTGTTATAACTTTTTAGACCTGTGTATCCTGCTTATGTTAATTGAATAAGTGAATCAATGACGTCACAGTTGCACTATTGCCATACAAAATCTATAAGGGAATTTTGGACAGCTCATAAAAAGTATCTCACTCAATAGTTGACACCATTAAACAATAATTCCAAGACTTCTCGAAAGAAACACTGGTCAGTGGGTCGTCTTAGGGACTATTTTAGCTCGGAAAACCTGATAAATTTCAAATGACAGTAAAATTTGATTTTTAATTGTTTGCAACATAATAAATATTTAGTCAATTGAGTGTTGCACAATTGTTTGTTGCTGTATAAAATCTATGGGAGAATTTTTGACAGCTCAATTGATTAGTGGCGTCTCGTATCCAATGTTCCCAATTCAAATTAATTAGAACAGTTTGTTCGTTGCAATACTTTTGGCGCCGATTGTACGTACGTACAAACTAGTTATAAATTGCGATGTTTAAACCTAACACGTTGCATTAACCGAGTCGTTAGCACGCTATCGGTGCATGGGCACGTATCAAAACGTTTAGTTTAGGATACTAAGTTTATTGCTTTGTAAAAATATCGAAGTAATATTATGTTTAAAATGGCGTGGAGGTTAAGGCGCCAGCCTCTCATGGATGAGGTTGTGTAGGTACTTTTTAAATTTATTTAAACTTTATGCAACAAAAAAGTACAAAGGCGGTCTTAATGCCTTAGGCATTCTCATTCTCCAGTCGACCAAAGGTGGTGAAGAGATGACATGGCAGGTGCAAAAAATAGTACGGAGAAGTGGTCAAATAAGAGATTTAAAATTCATTGAAAACAAATACATATCTAAACGTACAAAAGTACTAAATAATTAAAACCATCATAAGTTTAATAGTTTTCGTAAGGACAACTGAAATTATAAATATTAATAAAAGTCAGAAATCGCCACCCTCATTGAGCAAGTGTTTGATCAATACACGAGCCTTCTCTGTGTAATAAGAGGTATTTGCCTTATTATTATTTATTATTATATTTATTAGGTCCGGGCCCTGACCACTCCACTGATTGGCTGGTATACTATGTGTGGGTTCGATTCCCGCACGGAACAAATATTTGTATGGCCTACAGGCAGATGTCCCGAGTTTGGTTTATGTGAGTTTACATGATTGTGAAATGCAGGTGTAAACGACAAGGTATGGAACAAAGATTTCATTTAAAAAAATCTTCTGTAAACATGAATCGTTGTCGAAAATGCTGAATCCAGTGGTTTAGAAGTACACACAACGAATACACAGACGAACTAATTTGTTTTATACTTTTTGGGGAAGATAAGGTGCGTCCACGCCGCGTGCGAGCACTCGTGCGTAATGAGCATTTCGGCAGTGAGCACGTTGAGCTGAGCATTACAAAGCCGCGAGCGTAATTTTTCAGGTGAAAACATTTTACCGTGAGTCGTCCATTTTAATCAGTAAGATTACAAAGAAAAACAAAACAGAGTCAAAGTCAAATCTTTCATATCAATTAGACTATTAATAAAAAGGACTTTTTTTACGTCATTTATAAGGGATTGAATTGAATCTAGTTGACCATTCCAAAAGGTAGTTTTGTATGGAGAAGAATGGGCAAGACTGCCGTTGGTCTAGTGGTCATAAAGCGCGATTGCTGGGCATGAGGTCTTGGGTTCAATTCCCAGGTCGGGCAAAGTGTTATTGGGTCTTTCCGTCAGAAATTTCTCAGTAGCAGCTTCGAAGTTTGCATTTGTGCCTGGATTTATGGCAATAGGCCCACCTCCGAGACTTAAAAACACATAACTGGTGAAATTTGGGTGCACTAATAGGTCCACCTCTGCCTAACCCTTCGGGGATTACAGGCGTGATGTTATGTTATATTATTTTTCTTTTGAAAACTTAGGAGTGACGTCATAATTAGCAGTCGGAGCAGTCAAAAATGAATATATATTTAATTAATCAATTCACTCCCCACCTCAATAACCATCACCCCCCTAAACCTAACACCTATGTCTATAATCCCCAACTACATAAAATAACACTACTACTATAGTTTTGATACTTTTATAATTGCATATTAACTGAAAAACAGGAAGCAAATGAAAATACACCTTCCCTTTATGAAACACAGTTCAATTTTGATTGTTAGAGTTACCGGTGTGAAGTGTGTGATCGGAAAACAAGTAGACATTGGGTTTATGTTAGTACAGTCAACAAAACAAATAAGTATGCAGGGTCATCAGATAATAAGAAGGTTGAAGTTTTCATAGAAACCGATTGTTGTCTTTGATTGAAAGTTAACTTAATAAATTAACTGTTTATTAATTACTTTTTAAATTAAATTACATTTGAAATCATCCATCGGCTATGACTGTCCGATGGTCTAGTGGTCGCAAAGTGAGACTGCTGAGAATAAGGTCTTGGCTTTGATGACCAGGTAGGGCAAAGTGTTATTGGATTTTTCCATCATTAATTTCTCAGTAAAAGCTTTGGAGTCTAGTTTTCTGCACGGTTGATGGCAATAGGCTCGCCCCCTATAACATGGGACTTAAACATAACTGGTGAAATGTGGGTGTATTAATGGGTACTCTGCCAAACCCTTCGGAGATTACAGGCGTGATTTTATTTAACATCCATCGGTTTCTAAAATAACTCCAACTATATCTGACGACACTGCATACCTATCTGTTTTGCTGAGTGTACATGGCGGTGTTTGTATCTAATATTGTACTTTATGGAGTGTCATGGTGGAAGTGTTTCGTGTTACTGTTTACAGCGCCGGAGTGATGTTTTCATCGTAAAGTCTTGAGGGAAAGTATGGAAGATAAATTGGAAGTACCGTGTGTGTTGAAGATGTGCAAGTTATAGTAGATACCTTGTTATCTCGCGTTGGCACGTCGTGTGTGAATAATTAGCACGTTGAGGCGTGCTAAGCGTGAATAGTAGACTGTATGATATATATTTTTCGGGGTATCGAAAGACATTCCTCATATATGGTGTAAAGTAAGCAGACGAAAAATAATGCTGTTATAAATAAATAACATAACATCACGCTTGTTATCCCCGAAGGGTTAGGCATTAGTAGATACACCCATATTTCGCCAGTTATGTTTAAGTCCCATGTAATAGGGGGTGAGCTTATTGCCATCAATCGGGCACAAATCCAGACTCCAAGGCTGCTACTGAGAAATTACTAAAGGAAAAACCGAATAACACTTTGCTCAACTTGTTAATCGAACACAAGACCTCATGCTCAGCAGTAGCACTTTGCGACCACTAGGCCAACGAGGCAGTTATTTTGTGACATTTTAACTATTTCTTTTTATTTTTCTGTCATCCATATGACGAAGGTTAACATGTTGACAGCTGTCAAATACAATCGTTATGTCGTTGTCATGTTTATGGTAATTATGTCACATTTTATACAAGGCTAGCTATACTCGGTAGTAGTGTAGCTATGAGTAAAAGATTTATTAAAATAAGACTAGTGATTCCAGAGATTAACGCATACAAATAATTATTTTACCTTCTTTTAAATTACACACTAGCTTATGCCAGCAACTTCGTCCGCGTAAATATCGGTTTTAGATCGGTAAGAATTTTTTTTTTGCGTGGATCCCTAATTATTTTTATAAAATAAAAGTGAGCCTAAGTTACCCCTTATTACATTAGCTATCTGCCAGTGAAAGTGCCGTCAAAATCGGTTCAGCCATTCCAGAGTTTTACCGGAACAAACAGACAGACAGACAAAATTTTAAAATTATTTTGGCATACGTACCGTATTTACATTCATATGCATGTAGTAAAAAAGCGGTTAAGTTAATATTACAAATTGACACTTCAATTTTATTTATTTGTATAGATAACATAACATCACGCCTGTTATCTCCAAAGGGTTAGGCTGAGGTGTACCCATTATTTAGTACACCCACATTTCACCAGTTACGTTTATGTCCCATGTAACAGGGGGCGAGTTTAAATAAATTAATTGGTCGGTAACCTGTCGCTAAACAATACAGTATTAATGATCTGTCACTCTGTGTGAAGCCAGGAAATGCATTAGCTAACAGGTTTCCTAATAACCTTGACTTTATTGAAAGGATCAACGAATATTCGACGCATGAATTCAGTTCAGAGAATTTCAATTTGTATTGATTTTTACAAACTGTGTTTATCTAACAAAATTCTATTTTATAACAATTTAAAAAACAAAATCACATTCACAAAAACAAATAAATGAATCCGAATTTTTTATCAGCAAAACAATTCGAAACAAAAAAAAAATTATATCAAAATAATCCCCAGCGATTCGTAGCGCCTACGGGACGTAGCGGCGGTGCGGGGTGGGGTCTACGCCAGTCGTAGCCCGCGCGTAGCTCGTAGCACACGCTACGTCGCACTCCGTCGGCACGAATTACAATTTTGTTGAATAAAAATTACGCATTATTACATGTAATAAGTGTGGGTATCAATGTAATACAGTTGTGTGTATGTGTGAATAAATATAAACGTACAGATTGTGATGTGATTGTGAACTAGTGTTGTGTGAGTGCGGATGAAATCTTTTGAGGTAAATAAGAGATATTTACTATGACGATATAAGGAAAATTTCATTCTATATACTAGGTCTACGTATTGGGGACGAGATTTTATGACGAGACGTATAAATTTGTTATTAAAAATGTGTTGTATTGTGTCTGTGTGGTGTTGGCGGTATTTCGTTCATTCGCCTTTTCGAGTGATTTTGAAACAATTTCTTAATCAGACGAAATGTTGAAATAGTTAATTCTTCTCATACAATATTTAAAGTGTTCGAATTTTAAATTAAACACAGTAAATTCTGTCCTCAATCGATACATTTCGATGTACAGTTTGAGTACGACAATTCCTCCGCGCCCTTATACTTCTCTCAAGCCAGATTTCCTACATTTTCTTGCTCAATAAGGAAACGCGTACACATCTATAGAACAAGAAAACCTCAACAGATTTATGATATTGCAGATACTTTTTTCCTTGTGATAATACGACGAAATAAAGGAGATGTGTTCAAGTGTATTTGGACCTTATATTAACCGTCATTATGGTTGTATTTCCTTTTATTTATTGTGATGAAATATGATTATTTAACTCAGATATTTAACACGGTAATGTGTAGCTTGAACACTACGTTTGACGATGGAATTGAATGAAACAAGTCCTTACTTATATTTTAAATGCGAAAGTAAGTCTGTCTGTCTGTTATGCTTTCTTGACTAAATCACTGAACCGATTTTGATGAAATTTAGAACGAGTTTAGTTTGAAATCCAAGAAAAGACAGGTTACTTTTTAACCGACATTTAGCTGTGACTCAGAAAGCCAATTCTCGTAACTAAAAACCTTCAAAAACTAGTCGCAATCTCATCTCAGTAACAATCAAAAACTTAAATTATAAGTCAATATCTACATTGTATAAAATATAAGTAATACTCTAAGTAACATAAGTCGCTTCCCGCCGTCTGTACGCCAAGATCTTTTAAACTCCGCAACAGATTTTAATGCAGTTTTCATCAATAGATAGGGTGATTTAAGAGGAAGGTTCATATAGTGTGTATAGGTAGGTACTATCGACATAACACCCGTGCGAAGCCGAGGCGGGTCGCTAGCTTCTAAATAAATCCTAACGTCTAAACTAGGCCGTCTGTATCTTGGAAATAACTTAGTTCCCGTGATAATAAAACAGACATGATAACGGATTTGAATGCTTGTATCAATAGATATAATGATTCAAGAGGAAGGTTTATACTTCGTCCGCGTTCGATCCCCATTTCATTCTCTTAGGAGGTGAATTTTAGAAATCTGTTTTTAACGGACGTCTGCTAACTATAATCTATCACCTCTAAATTTCATATTTATAAATCAAGCAGTTTTTGATATTTCGTGATGAGTGACCTTTCGCTTTTTCATATTCAGACTAGCTAACCAGCCCACGCGTTGCTGTGGCTCAGGTATGCAAAAAAATAATAATAAGACCAACAATTGAGATAAAAACTATCCTATCTTTTTAGTTTGACCAAATTACACACAGTAAGTCATATTTTGTAAAAAATGGTTGAGTAGTTTAGGAGTCCATCCCGGACAGACAACGTGACGCGTTATTTATAAAGGTATATTAAGATGAACCGTAAGAAATTTCGTGCCAATGAAAGCTAGTTAGAAGTATTTTGATAGATTTATACTGTTTAAGCATCAACTCCACTTACAATAATCACGGAGCATTTAGTTGACAGTAAGATTTTAACTATAAGTATTTTGTCAGGCGTTTAAGTTTCTGTCCTTGATTACTTGTTCAATGTCATGTCATGTGAGATTAACTGATATACATACAAGTTCTCGCTGCATGCCACATCCTGAGTTTTATTAATTCCCAAAAATTTCAAGAAATTCCTCCAGTTTTGTATATAGACTGAGATTAGATTGTGATTATTTGATAGATTTGAACTATTTGGGACCAATCTTTTTCGAAGATTTATAGTCTGGCTCATCCCGCTATCTCCACCTGGGCTTGCAGCGATGTCGCTTGCTAGGAAAAGGGACTCATTGGGTCGTGCGTGTCTTGTAATTTCAACCTTCTTAAATTATCAATTTGTAGTCAAGCTTTTAATAGACTAATTGAAATAAATAATTTGACTTTGACTTTCACGCGTACGAAGTAGTGGGCCAAAGTTAGTTTATGTGTAACAATTTAACTTTGACTATAGCAGTCAAAGTTTAACTGTTATATCATAGCATCACGGCGTATTTCCCAAGGGGTAGGTAATAGTGTATCACGCCCACATATCGCTCGTTATGTATAACAGATTGACTGTAATTAATTTAATTAAAATGTAAAGTGATCCAATAACTTTCTATGTCAGTGTTCTTTGTGATAAAATATTGTTGTGTGGGGTGCTAGGGATCACGTAACGATTTTTACCATGGATTTAGTACATGAATCTAGATATAACCTAACATCACGCCTGTAATCCTCGAAGAGTTAGGCAGAGGTGTACCTATCAGTACAACCACATTTCGCCAGTTATGTTTAAGTCCTATATAATAGTAACAAACTCGGAGTCTGGATTTGTGCCCAGTTAATGACAATAGGCTCGCCCCCACACACATGGGATTTAAACATAACTGGCGAAATGTGGGTGTACTATTGGGTACACCTTTCCCTAACCTTTCGGGTATTACAGGCGTTATGTTATGTTTCTATTCAAAAATAGAACAGAATATGTCTGAAATGATCTGACAAGTAGGTAATTAAAGTTACTTGAAAATGGTTGAACAGTTACTGAAATTGTAGGTTGATAGCAAAGGAAAGAGTGGGTGGCTTCATAGTTCCTTTATGTCTTACGTAATCTATCTTGCAATAAAATCTAAGTTACATAACATAACATCACGCCTGTAATCCCCGAAGGGCTAGGCAAAGGTGTACCCATTAGTACATGCACATTTTGTCTGTTATGTTTAATAATAATAATAAGAAATGCATTTATTTCAGACTTAGTCCATACATTTTAGAAGAAAATAAAATTTTGAAATATCATATAAAAGAGCCATGTACATTAAAATAATAAAAAAACACAAATTACACACCAACCGGGCACAAAAGACTCCGAAGCTTCTACTATTTATTCCGCGACTTTGGCTGGTATTTTTGCGGATGACATCGCAGGCTATAGTTAGTCTACTATAATAGTTAAACGGTAGACTTAAATATCGTATACTTAACGAGTAAATTAAATGTTTTAAATTGTAGAAAGGCTTAAATTATTATATTCTAAAGCACAAAACAAAGAGTGTACATAGGTATACGCGTCGAATACGAATGTATTACACATACGAATCGCTGCATTATTTGTGTAAAATATATTCACATTTGCAAGAGTCTAGATAGTTCCCTGAAATGTCTGTGGCTCGCTTATTTCGAGAGTACATTGACACTGCATAAAATAATCCTATTACCATTACAAATAGAGAGCTAGAACCCATTCTGAAATTATAACGTAACATAACTTCACGCCTGTAATCCCCGAAGGGTTAGGCAGAGGTGTACCCATTAGTACATCCACATTTCGCCAGTTATGTTTTTAGTTCCATGTAATAGGGGTCGAGCCTATTGCCATCAACCGGGCTCAAATCCAGACTCCGAGGCTGCTACTGAGAAATTCCTAATGGAAAAACCCAATAACACTTTGCCCCACCTGGGAATCGAACCCAAGACCTCATACACAGCAGTCGCGCTTGCGACAACTAGACCAACGAGGAAGTTAAAAAAAAAATAATTCATAAATAAGAAAGTCAGAAATTTAAAAATATCATATAAAAAACCCATGTACATTAAAATAATCAAAAAACACAAATTACACACACACACACAACAAAGAATAATGAAATGTTAAATGTCAGTTAAATTAAATCCCGTGAGGCGAGCCTATTGCCACCAACCGGGCACAAAAGACTCCGAAGCTGCTACTTTTTATTCCGCGACTTTGACTGGTATTTTTGCGGACGACATCGCGGGCGATAGCTAGTCTACTATAATAGTTAAACGGTAGATTTAAATATCGTATACTTGACTTGAGTAAATAAAATGTTTTAAATTGTAGAAAGGCTTGAATTATTATATTCTAAAGCACAAAACAAAGAGTGTACATATATATGTGTGTAGGTATACGCGTCGAATACGAATGTATTACATATACGGATTGCTGAATTATTTGTGTAAAATACATTCACATTTGCAAGAGTCTATAGTTCTCTGAAATGTCTATGGCTCGCTTATTTCTAGAGTACATTGACACTGCATAAAATAATCCTATTACCATTACAAATAGAGAGCTAGAATCCATTCTGAAATTATAACGTAACATAACTTCACGCCTGTAATCCCCGAAGGGTTAGGCAGAGGTGTACCCATTAGTACATCCACATTTCGCCAGTTATGTTTTTAGTTCCATGTAATAGGGGGCGAGCCTATTGCCATCAACCGGGCACAAATCCAAGCTCCGAGGCTGCTACTGAGAAATTCCTGATGGAAAAACCCAATAACACTTTGCCCGACTTAGGAATCGAACCCAAGACCTCATGCACAGCAGTCGCGCTTACGACCACTAGACCAACGAGGCAGTGAAATTATAATACCAACCTATTATTATCCCACTGAAGGCAAAGACCTCTTCTCATACAGAGAAGCCACGAGCATTGATCACCACGCTTGCTCAAGGCGGATTTGCGATTGCGGATTTGTATTAAATATAAGTCTAAGTATTTTTACAATGTTTTCCTTCACCTATGATAGTGATCTCCAAAAATAGACCATTCTTACTTAGGACAAAGCATTTTCCTCCATTATACGTGTATGTGTTCATCAGTACTAAAAGTAACTGCCTGTCTGTCAAGCTTTCACGACCAAACCACTAAACTGATTAAAATGAAATTTGGTACGGGGTCAGTTTGAACCCTGAAAAAGGGAAAAGGCTGCATTTTATTCCGCGATTATGTCTAACAACCGAGATTTACGCGGACGAAGTCGCCGGCAGAAACTAACCAGTCTTTAACTCTCTTTGGTCTTTTTGGTTATCAGTAGCAACCTCGGGGTTTTAATTTGTGCTCAGTTAATGGCAATAGGCTCGCCCCCTATTACATGAGACTTAAAAATAACTGGCGAAATATGGGTGTACTAATGGGTACACCTCTGCCTAACCCTTCGTGGATTACAGGCGTGATGTTATGATGATAAAAAAAAATATTTAAAAAAATCTTGGATTATTATATTACAGGGGAATGCTCTCGGTGAGGGAGTACCTTTATATTTTATTTCTGGTTTGTCCACCCACGCCAAAGGATTACTAGGTACTTATGTGGGCTGTAACATTACAAAGGAATAATAAAAGAATTACATGACCATCAAATGTTAAGAAATAAATTGTACATGAAACATGCGGAGAATGTAAGACTATTTTTAGGATTGTCGTGATGGCCCAGTGGATAACGCGCCCGCCTCTCATGCATGAGCTGTGGGTTCACATCCGGGCAAGTACCAATGTGACTCTTTTAATTCATATGTACTTTCTTGAGTTTATCTTGGACATTACTGGCATCGGTGAAGGAAAACATCGTGAGGAAACCTGGACTTACTGTTCCACTCAAACCATGTCAACAATGGTTTAGAAACTCTGACACTAGGGTGTGTGGGGTCGTAAGACCTTACTACCCACATGATAAAGAAAGAAGTTTAGGATTTACACTGAAGAGGTAAAGTTCAATTAAGAATTAAGAATTGTTTATTTGCATAACAATTATAACAGTTTAAGTGAAGCCCTGACACCAGATCTAGATATATGATATCTGTATTTCAGGAGTCAGTTTCTAAAAACAATAAAAAAAAATGATGAATGTTTCAATGATTCAGACAAGTAATATCTAACAAACAAGAGGACGAGATAAATAAGTAAGAATAAAATAAAAGCTTAGATTTAGGTTCTAGTGCTTTAAAAGTACTTGCGTACAGTCACGAGGAAAAACAAGTATACACTTAGCAAAGTTCAAAAGCGATTTTATTATGAAATAAAGATTGTAACTTTGATATAAGACCCATTTCATAGTAGTATTGAATTCAAAATACTATATTCCTAAAAACAAGATATTTCAATCTATATATCCGAAGTAAATGACTGACGGACCTGTTGGTCTAGTGGTTAGTGGCCCTGACTGCTAGTCGTGGGTTCGATTCCCACCCAGGACAAACTTTGTGTGATGAGCATGATTGTTAGTTCTGTGTCTGGGTGTGATTTATCTATAATATGTATGTATTTATAAATTATATAAGTGTGTATATCAGTTGTCTGGTTACCATAACACAAGCTCTGCTTAGCTTGGGATCAGATAGCCATGTGTGAGTAGTCCCAAGATATTTATTTTATTTATTTATTAAATAGCTTCGCAATGTTGCTAAGTGTAAAAATATTATTTGTTATAGTCCAGTTGATATGCCTTTGAAGTGAAACTTTGCCTACATTTTTTTGGGAGTTGCTGGTTGCTTGTGCGCTCTCTATCAGCAACCAATTTGATGAACCAATAAAAGTAGTAAAAACTAGCATCTCAGTATCTGAAGGTTTTTTAGTAGGTATTTTTATATTTTTTTTGTAAGTTATTCCCGTAATTTAACTTCTGCATATAATTTAAATTAATGAAATGAAATTTCATAATTTTGAGGCCCAAAAATTGTAGAATAGAGGGTATTTTCTAAAATTATTAGCCTAAATCATCATCATCTGCCTAGCCTTTCCCAACTATATTGAAGTCGGCTTCGAGTCTAACCAGATGCAGCTGAATACCAGTATTTTACATGGAGCGACTGCCTATCTGACCTCCACAACCCAGCAACTGGGTAATACGATACCCCTAGGTAAGACTGGTTGTCAGACTTTCAAACTTCTTTCGACTCGTAACGTAAATTACTAGCCTAAATAAAAACGTTTAAAATCTAGTAGCCATTTTATCTCAGCGACCATCAATTTCAAAAATTTTGTTAATTTAATTCTTAACAACTGGAGATAGAGATTAATTCTTAAAATTTGCTACCCGTATAGAAATCTATAAATTAAACACATTTGTTTGTAGGTATGTATTTGTATCTCTTTCTTACTCACAACTTTCATTTATCAATCTATCTCATTCTAACAAGACTATTACGAATCTCTTTATTGAATTTCGTACATCTTCTTAAAAGCCTATAAACCATTCTCCGTTACTACAATAACAGCCGTTATATTTATTAACAATAAAGTCTATATTCCAAAACTATATTTATGCCTTAGAGATTTTACCGCGTTGATAGCTTATGATTAACTTTACATTTAAACTTGTATCTCTGGAGGTTACCTGAAGCCATTGTCTATGCTTTTGATATAAATAGGTCGGCTTGGCTTATCTATGAATAAGTTTTATCAGAAGAAGTTTGTATAATTATTATAGTTTTGTATCTCTGTGGTTTTGCTCTACAGATGTTGGTAGGATATTTATATTGTTTTGTTTAGTTGTTTGTTAGTTGTATTCTTGAATCCTTATATTATAAATGCGAAAGTAGCTCAGTCTGTTTGTTTGTTACGCTTCACGATTAAATTTAAATTAATTTGTGTTATTCGTCTTAAATTGTACTTACATTTGTAGCAAATAAAATTCTAATTTTGATTCTGATTCTAATCCTAAAGCACTGAACCGATTTTGATTACATAACATAACATAACATCACGCCTGTAATCCCCGAAGGGTTAGGCAGAGGTGTACCCATTAGTACACCCACATTTCGCCAGTTATGTTTTTAGTCCCATGTAATAGGGGGCGAGCCTATTACCATCAACCGGGCACAAATCCAGACTCCGAGGCTGCTACTGAGAAATTCTTGATGGAAAAACTCAATAACACTTTGCCCGATCTGGGAATCGAACCCAAGACCTCATGCACAGCACTGCAGTCGCGCTTGCGACCACTAGACCAACGAGGCAGTCAAAGCGATTTTGATTAAATAATATTAAACCTTTATTTCAGGCAACTTAGGCCCATAAAACGGGTTAATTTTTAACCTTAAGAAATGGGCGATTGCCTGTCTACCTCCATAACCCAACAACTGGGTAAAACGTTACCTCTTGGTAAGCCTGGTCAGGCTTGTTGTCAGACTTTCTGGCTTCGGACGACCCGTAACGACTGTCAAAGACCCTAACGACTTAACGTGCTTTTCGAGGCACGGAGGAGTCTCAGTGTGTAAAGATGGTCACCCATCCACTGACCAACCCTGGCAATCGTAGCTTAACCTTATGGATTGACTCGTGCGACTGTTTCATTGGTCTAAGTGGTTGCAAGCGCGACTGCTGTGCATGAGGTCTTAGGTTCGATTCCCAGGCCGGACAAAGTGTTATTGGGTTTTTCCATCAGGAATTTCTCAGTAGCAGCCTCGGAGTCTGGATTTGTGCCCGGTTGATGGCAATAGGCTCGCCCCCTATTACATGGGACTAAAAACATAACTGGCGAAATGAGGGTGTACTAATGGGTACACCTCTGCCTAACCCTTCGGGGATTACAGACGTGATGTTATGTTATGTTATGTTCGTGCGACTGTTATTGCTAAGCCACGAGCCCCTCCACAGACATAGCTTGTTGACCAAAAACACAGGACCTAACACAAAAATTCCATCTAAAAATTACACCAGACACAGAACATGCCATCCTGTTACTGAAACCTACCTGTCCTAGTTCACAGGGGTGTCGTAAAAACGTCCCTCGCTATTATAAATCATATCTATTATGAGCGGATTGTGCGAAACTATAGCCTGTGAATTTAGTTCCAATGGTTATGAATACTGAGAGATATAGTGGTAGTTTATAGTTAACGTATTGTATGGGCTTTCATTTTCTATTTTTTGGCTTGGAGGAGAGAAGGAGATAGATAGATTAGGTTTTGTTTTTTGGTTTTTGGTTCCGTGGCTCAGTCAACAAAAACGTAACCCTTATAGAATCACTGTCTGTCTGTCTGTGAAAACCCTTTTTCTCAAGTACGCGTGATGGTATCAAGCTGAAATAAATACCAAATACTCAGGTCTGCTTCTCCTTGGAGCAGTGCAAAAAACCTAATTTTTATTTTGATAAGGTCGTTGATGGCTTTTATTTTGACGCTCGCTAGGGTATCAAAACCTATAGGGGACTTCCCGTTGACCTAAAATCATGAAATTTGCCAAGTAATGCCATGTAGTAAAAGTAAAGGAATAAATCCGAAATCCGTAAATGTTTACATCACAAAATAATTACTTTTTTGCGATTATAAACTTATGGACGAAGATTTTGTCGGTATGTCAGAAGTACTGTGAGGTGAATTTATGAAAGAGATGAAGTTATTTTGTTTTGTTTTTAAATGTATATTCGTGTTTTCTTTTTTTATATTTTTACTTTTATCTGTCTTCTGTGTCTTTAATTATTTTAATTGGTTATTTAAGCGTTGTAATTAAAGTAAAATAAATAAATAAATTGTTTGTTGCGTCAAGTACTGTATAGTAGTACGAAACCTTTCATGTAATATAATGTCATGTACTTTAAACTAAACCCTAGGAGCGATCCGTCAAAGCGGTCACGACACGTTGTACCAGACAGAATTCTCATCATCAACCATGTTCACAAACGGTAACCTACGCTCAATCGAATCCACTGTTGAGCAAATGTCCAAAGGCTTTGGTTCACGTGTGCTGTCTGCTCAATTTATATCAAGGTCGTCACGTAAGGCACACACTGATGACAGGGCTGCCACTGGTTTCAAACTAAATGAATATTGGCAGAAGGTTTACCTGAAAGGGTACTGGACTAGTGCTAACAGGGGCGAATTTCAGTTTATTTTTCTCGTGTCCACACGAAGTATTATCAGTATAGCATATGTTGTATAGATCTGCAATATGCAATGTATTTGTACAATTCGTATGTACTTTCTAATTTTATCTTAGACATCAGTTTTATTTACCATGCTTTTATTATCTTCACTTCTATGTTTGTTTTTTCTCTTGTTCTGCCTTATAATCGGAACGCCCGTAATAGTTTTTAATTTTTACATATTTTTTTAATGTTTTTAACGCACGTAGCATTAATTCTCTTATTGTATAATAGTGATCAGTGGATAATAGTGTTGGTTGTACAATAAGTGCTATAATTTAAGTAATTAGTGTATAACATGCCATTGTACTACTGTTTTTATCCCTAATAAATAAATTAATTAATCACTGACATCGGTCCGTGCCTTGGAAAGCACGTTAAGCCGTTGGTCCAGGTAGTCATACGTGGATCTTTGGGAGTAGTTACGGTGCGTCAGATATCATCAAAAGACTTCTTCCGCTCTGGGCGGAGTGGAAGGGAGTGTCAGACTTTTACTGACTAAAACTCATCCATGTTCCTTTTAATGCCCTTTACATTCCCGGGCTGCAGTGACTCTTCGAACAAAATCCGCTACAATAGGGTACTGTAACCCCTAGAAGTGGGGAGTCACTTGTACCGGGATATATTTATATTATTGAAAGACTTATTATTCATTTATACTCTTGTATTCACTTTAAATAAATTATATTTGTTACTTCTAGTTCTTCGTCTAGGCTTGACAGTCGCTGACACGCGGTCTGCTTCTATTCTAAAATCAAAGTCATATTTATCTCATATCAAATAGTTTGCTTAAGGCTCAACCAGCCAGGGTCTCTACAGTACAACTCTGGGACTTTCAACCATTAATTTGTATTATTTGATTGGCATGCCGTTGCAAAATGAACCTTCTAGCCTCGTCTACATCCTTACCTGCGGTTATTGACTGTACTACAAACATGAGACTACAAGATGGTCTGAAGTCCAATGTTCAGTTAGCGGTCACAGCTCTGTTATCTGCTATCCAGTAATTGTTATTAGTGCGTGTCCTATGTGAAGGTAGGTAGGAGATTTGTGGTAGGACGTGTGTTTGGATGAAGATATCTTACTTTGTAATGTGATGGTGTTTTGAGTTGAACGATGTTATACATATATCGATATAAATAAAAATAAACGGCTAAATGTGTTGCTAAGCGCAAAACTCGGGAACGGCTTGACCGATTCGGCTGATTCTTCTTTTGTTTTGTACTTTAGAATATTTTTTTTGGCAAATATAGGTACTAAAAATGTTTGAAATTTATACCCGTGCGAAGCCGGTTCGTTAGTTTTTAAATATATCTAGGCAATGTTGTTGATAATATAATTATGTTATGTTTAATAAGGTAACTTGTTATACTCTGAATTATAATTATGATATCTTAATTATAACTTTAAGTAAAACAGAAAAATATCAAAATACAAATGTTAACAAATAAATAAATTATATTCTATTCTATTCTACTCTATTTCCTAAAAATCACAATGCCACTGGATCTATCCATCATTTAAACATTACAATATTACTCCAACCGAATACTACCAGATTACTATACTACCACTCAAATCTAATATATTTCCAAAACACCTTCTCACAAAGTCAAATTATTTATTCAGAATAGACCATTCAAAAAGCACTTCTGAGCTCCAAAATTTACAAGTCAAAAGAATTTAAAATAGTTACCCCTCCCGAAACATAGTTTCGTTCGGGTAAGAAACTCTTTACTCAAACGCCTTTTAATCAAATCTAGTGGAAGGTCGAAAAGGACGAAATCTCGAAAACTGCTAGATATAATATGAAGTCATTTGCCAGGTAGGTTATAGGTAGGACCTTAGCTAGCAACGAATTTAGCGACAGGGCCAAACTCAATATAAATTAGGGATATAAAATTAATCGACTGCCTCGTTGCTCTAGTGGTCGCAAACCGCGACTGTCGAGCATGAGGTCTTGGGTTCGATTCGGTTGGGCAAAGTGTTATTCGTCGTTCTCAGTAGCAGCGTCGGAGTCTGGATTTGTGCCCGGTTGATGGCAATGGGCTCGCTTCCTATTACATGGGACTTAAACATAACTGGCAAAATGCGGGTACACCTCTGCCTAACCTTAAAGGGATTACAGGCGTGATGTTCTGTTTATGTGTAAAGAAATAAAAGTAGGTTAAATTATAGAGCTTAATATCTTTTATCAGCATTCCTCTCGCAGTACTTCAAGCTTTCATGATCATCTTCCATTCATCCGCAAACACATCACAGTCCGGCTAGGTGTCTATTCGTCCTTTGGTGAGCATTGTTCGCGGTATGGGAGATCTACAGTTAAATCGTTTAATTAAGTCTTCGCATGTTGACACCGTTCACCACTATGACGTCATTTATCTTAAGAACTGTCCAGTGCATATTTCGCCTCTTGTGTATCACGCTACGAGTGCCCGTTAGCATCTCTCTTTGTCCCTTCTGTACCTCGCAGGCGAGGACTTAATAAGGTGGTTCAGCTAAAGCCCGAGCTAGAGTCTTTGACTTCCAAACGAACAAAGTCACAGGCAAAATCATGTCTCTAATAATACATCGTGCCAAAATAGTTCCCCGATTTACTACACAGACATAAGAAAGCACTTAACTTAATACTTAGTCTTTATTCTCAATATATTTGACACCTACCGAGTTGTCGTGGGCGTTGTGACGTCATCGTATTGTTCTGTAATTAAGGGCTTATTGTTTTGAGATGGACGTTGATAGCAAATGTTTTCTTTGCTTTTGATGTAAAGGTTGATGACCGATTTCGATTCAATGAATTGTTTTATTACAAGGTGTAAAGGACATCATACATTTGAGGAGCTCGTGGCTAAGTAATAACAGCCGCACGGGGCGATCCGTCAGGTTAAGCAACGCTTGCCGGGGTTAGTCCGTGGATGGGTGACCATCTTTACACACCGAGACTCGTCCGTGCCTCGGAAAGCACGTTAAGCCGTTGGTCTCGGCTGTCATACGTGGATCATTGACAGTCGTTACGGATCGTCAGAAGCCCGAAAGTCTGACAACCAGTCTTACCAAGGGTTATCATATTACCCAGTTACTGGGTTGAGGAGGTCAGATAGGCAGTCGCTCCATGTAAAATACTGGTATTCAGCTGCATCCGGTTAGACTGGAAGCCGACCCCAACATAGTTGGGAAAAGGCTAGGCAGATGATGATGTAAAGGACATCATAACGATAGCCTTTATGATTCATTCATACATACATATTTAAACTCACGTCTTTTTCTCATGAGGGTAGGTAGAATCCACATAACGCCACCTGCTACGATCCTTACATACTCCTTTCGCCTCGTCCACGATTCATTTGTTGAGTATATATTTGACTAAGCTAAGTTTTGTCCAACGCTGCGAGCCGCAAATTCAATTCCCAGAGTTAGAATTAAGATTTAAGGTCATCAGGAATTTCTCAGTAGCAGCCTCGGAGTCTAGATTCGTGCCCGGTTGATGGCAATAGGCTGGCCCCCTATTATATATTATATAGGACTTAAACATAACGGGGCAAATTATGGGTCTAGGTAGTAATTGGTACAGCTCTGCCTAACCCTTCGGGGGTTACAGGCGTGATGTTATGTGTGTTTACAGAAGTGTGTCACGTAGTTGGGGTGTAGACATCACTTATCAATTGATAAGAGCTCTCACAACGCGTTTTCCTTGTAGATATTGTACGACAATAACAAACTGTGACGTCACTTATTTTCCAACTCAATTGACTAACTATTTATTGAAATAAAACCCACTAAAAATCTAATTTTACAGCTAGTTGGAAATTAATTGAGATTTCAGGGCTGAAATAAGTGATATTTTACAGAAGTCGTGTTTTGCTAAATTACTGTACAGATTTCTTAATTCAATCTTTTCTTAATTTGACGACACGGTTGGCGCAGTGGCAGAGCGATTGGTTGCTTTGATACGTGTTGTGGGTTCGATTACTACGCGTAACAAATATTTGTCCGTATAAATAGGCCTGTACAGTAGGCCGACGTACGGATAGTGGTTCTGAGTCTAACTGTTTCTGTATATAAGTTAATATGTTAGCTAAGTATTTAGTGGAACTACCGTTAGTACTTATACTTTTCAGCCATCTCCAAGAACTAATGCAAATGCTCTTCATTAAGCTTTTTTGCCAGCTAGCCAAGAGAAAACACTTGACTTACTATTTAACGTATCTTAGGGTATCCGTATCAAAGGACCAAAAATCTCTTTAAGTGTAAAAAAATAAAAAAAAACGAATCTCCCATAGTTTCACTAATGTTAACTAAAAGACATATTGTGTCATAGTTACAAACCGTATCGTAAGTATCTAAGGTTCTCCGTGATTGCATCCGCTTCCTTGTTTGTCTAGACCAATCTAGACTTGGCTTGGTCTGTCTAATTGAATCTTTTCAATGATCCTGTTCTACAATTGTTGGACTGTTGAATGTGTACTTTTAAAGTTGTTTTAGTTCTTTGATCGCTCTCGGTCGTTGTAACTATTGCTTGACCTATGTTAAAAGATTGTCTTTTTTAAATTAAGTGAAAACCTTCTATATAAAATAAATGTACAAAATGTTACGAAAAATGTTGGAAATCAACGTAATTGAAATATCTTCAAACAGCGGGGTTTCCTATTAGATTGCCTTTCAGATTTTGTTGAATAAGTTTTTACACAGTAAAGAATGAAATACCTACTTAAGTATTTGAGGAACTGCTTTTGGCACAAAGTACTTTCCGGAAATCTTCAGGAATAAATCCAAATTCCTTTTCATTATTGTTTTTGAACAGCCAAGAAAATACTTGGAAGTGATTATCTCACGTTTCTTAGAGCATTCGTATCGAAGGGCTAAAAACACTTCACTGCACAACTAGTAGGACATAAATCAAAGCTAGTGCTTACAAAATGATCGCTTCTGTGATACCTTTAGAGTCTTCGATTCTGGAACTAAGATCGGTCCTCGAGATTTCTCCAATTTCTAAGAGCCATTCTCGGCAAGTCCCCCATATCTCTTTGTTCAAACTCAATAGGTAAAACAGCTAAACATTATTCAATATCAGTCCCTAAAGATGTAACAGAATACGAAATCAAGGGCTAACTCATTCATAATTCAGTTAATTCTAAGTGCGTTGGTTCCCTTTTTCTTTCCTAGCTCGTAAACAACTTCGTTTCTCCCTCTTAGGAATGCTCGGATTATGAATGCAGCATTTTATGAGGTAGCTTCCTATCTTAGAGAAGCCTCGGGAGTACGGTTGTGAAGTTGGACGGCTGTGTTTGAGTTTTTCGGGCACGATTTTGTTTTGACGGATCCCTGGGTTGTCGAGTTTTTTTTGTTTTGATGGTACGTGTGTATTTTGCTGTGGAAGACATTTTGATAAATTGTTTATTTTCTGCTTTCAGTTGATATTTGGGCTTTGTTCTACTGAAATTACGGCGTCGATGTCTGTTTTGTGCTTATGTGACACATATTTTATACATCTTTATTTCTGGGCCTTATTCTTTTGTATGTGTCACGTTATGTCGAAAACATATATTTTTTTCTATTTTCTTCATATGTTTATTAGACTTATCCACGTCAAGATTTCTCATATTTTTCCGAGTAATTGTAATGATTTTGAATCTTTAACGTTGATTGATTAAAATATATTCTGCTTAAAATATATTCTGCTATTGCTGAGCATGAGGTCTTGGATTCGATTCCCAGGTCGGGCAAAGTGTTATTGTTTTTTTTCAGGAATTTCTCAGTAGCAGCCTCGGAGTGTGGATTAGTGCCCGGTTGAAGGTAATAGGCTCGCCTCCTGCTACATGGGACTTAAATAACATAACTGGCGAAATGTGGGAGTACTAATGTGTACACCTCTACCTAACCCTTCGGGGATTACAGGCGTTATGTTATGTCTATTCCAAGAATAAGTTTGAAATCCACAAATAACTGTAATTTCTGTATAGTAACTAATTATTCTTCTTTTCGAATCGAAAGTAAATCCCTTTTTATTTTTGTGGTTATTTTTATATTACTTAGCCCCAAGTAGTTGGCCACGTTTATCGCGGTATCAGTGGTTTATATCAGTAATTTATTAAATATTACTAGTTATCTCATTCTGCCAGAACTAAGCTTATTTATTGGTCTCACAACTTGTTTGATGCAGTAGTATTAAAACTAACAGGACATCTAAGACAACTAACTACATCCACACCTCTCTCTCCAAATACTTAGGTGTACACAACCTTGACAAGACAAATAGAGCGCATTAGCAACTACTCCACCTAATTTGTAAGTGTCAAACTTGAAGTAATGTATTTATACTGAGTTAGTACTCGCGCCAGCTCGCGCTCGCCGATGCCGGCTGCCCCTAAACTATTTGTGGACTTCACTTCGGACTGAATGTTCACGACAGTCCTCGTTTGTGTTACTGGTAAGACTATTGGAAGGTTGAAGTACCGTAAATGCGCCATGCGGGTTATTTTAGACCTGTAGGTTTAAAACGGAAAATCGTTTGAAATTTTCTTCTTTTGAAATTTTGTTGGCACGACTGTAGTACATTTGGGTGGCCCAAAACATCTATTAAAAAATGTTCTCTGATAACTGTTTAGACCTATCTATCCTATTTATGCGTTTGAAGTTTCATTAAAATCAGTTCATCAATTTAGAAAAATGAAGACTTGAAAGTGTGTATGAAATGCTGTTTGCCGTAAACGCTCTTAAATTAATGGTAAAACAAAATAAATAGGTCTCTATAGAGGTAGATCTCTGTAGGTGATTTTCGAAATCACACTAGCCATCTTCCTGCTAGGTTGAGGAAGACGGAGCGATGAACGTCACGTACACAGTGATATAGTCGCGCAACACTGCCTACCACATACGCAACAGGGCGATTCTGTTCATTGAAAAAGGTGTATTCTGAAATACTGTCATATATAAACAACTAAAAAATCAAACACTATAATGGACCTACTTTATTAAAACAGTTGTTCCTAATGATGACTACAAAACACCCGTTTTCAGGATTTCAGTGAATTAACAGTCAGCCTGTATATTAAAGATTCAACAGATACCAATGATTCGTACGCCCAAACAGTTAATGTATTTATATTGTACCATCAAGTGAACACAACAGAATACAGGGTTTCATTGTAAAAGAGTATAGTGCTGTACCGTAATTCACCGTCTTCTTGTCAGTGTTACGATCTCTAAATCGGTGCTATAAATAGTTGGGGCGACACTACGCTGGGACCCGGGTGGTACTCCACTTACAGTGATATAGTAGAAAGTTAAACGGAAATGTTGCATGAAGACTGTGTTTTTTAATAGTTTTATTTCATGTTTTGTTGCCATCTCCCAATGGTTGATAACCCCGCTTCTGACGCTTGAGGTTGTGGTCTCGATTCAACTTGATACCAATGTTACTCAATGTTACCTATGTTTTGCTCGCGACTTTGTCCCCGTGACTGCTGGCTTTTGCACACAAACCAGACAAAGCCACGGATACAAAAAGCTTTTTTACAAAAAAAGACAACCGCCTTCAAAAACTACAAAATAAAAAATAACTTTAGATTGGAAGTCGGAGGCAATACCTAGAATAAACAAAACCAAAGCCGCCGACTGGAAGGCGGTTGTCATTTTTTTGTAAAAAAGCTTTTTTTTTTCTATATTTAGTACTTGTGTGCTAATGTTGAAATCCTTACAAAAAGCCCTTTCAAACAATAACTTACACGATATATTTAATTTTGGAAAGTGGTAGGAGGGGGGGTTGACGTACCCCCTCCCCCACTTCCTTCAGTCAGTCATCGACTACACGTATAAACAAAGCATTTTTTCTTGTTACGACGGTTCTGCTGTAATCCTATGAGGAGTTCCGTTCCATATCTACAAAGTTCATCATCAGATCATGACAATATTTCTTTGGGACCTAATCGGAACTATACTCTTTGAAACAAAAAAAGAATCATCCAAATCGGTTCATAATTGGCGGAGTAATCGTAGAACATATGTACAAAAACATATGCGTCGAATTGAGAACCTTCTCCTTTTTGAAGTCGGTTGAAAGTTAGTCAAGTCTTTATTCAGATCCTAAGCCTGAATTTCATTTGGTAGGGTCAGTGGGTTTGCTATTATGAGGTAACAGACAGACAGTTACAATATTAGTGTCGATTTAAGTTTTTTATTTAAGGACTAACATTACTTTTTATTTAGCAAAATTGGCTTATCAATATAGGTTGTACTGCGGTCCAAAATTACTCTGATAAACATCTTCATTTGAATAAGTAATCTCAATAAAAACACAAGTTATACCTTTAATAATGATGAGAATGAATAAGCCTCATGAAAGAGAGTTATTTTTATACATATTGTACGAAATGAGTAAAGTAAAACGTGTGCCACGGTTTTGTGTCATTGAACTCCTTAAGATAGGGTTGAGCTGTAAGTAATTCATGCCTACCTAGTCGGGAAGGCTTCACACAAATCTGTATAGCTTTCCTTGAAAGGTCAATCGAGAAGTCTTGTGTTCTTCAATGGAGATACTTTGAAGTTTGAGTATTTGTTTCTGCTATTTTTCAGAGGGGCGATTCTACTAATATGAAAGAACGATCGCATTGTAATCTCTGTCCAAAATGCCTCTTATCTAATCTAAATCCTAACTAATATTATAAATGCGAAAGTAAGTTTGTTTGTTTGTTTGTTACCATTTTACGCCTAAGCAACTGAACCGATCATACTGAAATTTTGCATATACATTGCCAGGTGTACAGGAACCAACATAGGGTACCTTCTATCCCGAAAAATACTGCTGTTCCCGAGAAAAATCACAATAACGTTCTTATGATCATAGATGGCGCCACATGTCGTTTCGAATCATGATTTTAACCGAAATTCATGCGGACGAAGTCGCGGGCAAAAGCTAGTAGGTATATAAAAGCGGATGGTCACTCACTAATAGGGTAGTTGACTAAGATAATATATTTAGTCCATCAGTTAGATTACTAAAAAATATTGTATACGTATTTTTTTCTTTTGACCGGCAAACAAAAAATTACGAAGCTACAGCGCTTGGAAATTTCGTATGACGTCACGCCGTGCTACAAATTTTACCACGTTATTACGTCAAAGCCCCCCACTTCTAAACTTTGATGTGATATATCTTTGTAATTTTTTATCTAATTGATAAAACAAAAAATACGTGTTCATTATTTTTTAATAATCTTACTAAGGGACTAAATCGAATAGATTTATTTTTACCCAGGCAACATCCCTATTCACTCACTCATCATGAAATATCGAAATCCGCTAGACGTATAAAAATGTCATTTGGCAAGTACTTAGGTAGTTTATAGTTAGTAGATGTCCGATAAGAAAGGATTTTCCAAAATGCATCCCTGAGGGGATGAAACGGTGGGTCAACATTAATGTATACGAAGTCGCAGGCCAAAGCTAGTTTACTCATATTTTTTGACATTCGATTGTCGCTGAGATGAGACTGTGATAAAATTTTGAACGTTTTATATTTAGTTGAATTGGTTTTCTGGTTTTCGAGTCATCAGACAATAATAACGCTTTTACCAGCCAAAATTGTTTAAAAGCACAAAACTATAAACAAATTAAGATTATTCCAATTTTCATATTGATATCTCAATGTCACACAATTTTTTAAAAGAATTCTTTGACATTTCCCTCTGGCATCATTGCCGCATCGCAATATATGTTTAATTCCTTGATGTCCATTACCAGATTGCCATGTACTAGAACGTACCGTTTCACAGAGACTTCCTCTTCTCTTCATGGCGTAGTGTTTCAGATAATTAAAGGAAAATTCGAAGGAAAATTAGGATGGAAGATATTTACATTCAAACAACAAATAGATTATGGAGGGTTAATTAATTTTTGGGCCGAAATTTATTATGTTGATCCTGTATTTTTAGACATTTCCTGTTTGTGAAAATTAATAATACTTTTTTGAGTGCTTTTTTGTCATTTTTCTGTGTCATGATAAAAGTTAAAAGTTGATAAAAGGTGTTTTTTTTAGCGGTCTCTTACCAATGTGACTTTTTCAATTCATACGTGTTTTCTAAGTTAATCTTGGACATCACTGACATCGGTGAGGGTTTTTTTTTTTAGAAAATCTAGAGTTATAATTAAATAACTCAAACCAACCAACCCAAATATCCATAAGTTTGAAATCGCCAATCCGCCTTGAGCAAGCGTGGTGATCAATGCTCGTGCCTTTTTTGTAAGAGTAAAGCCTAACACCCTAGGTGTTACATTAATAGGCTTGTATTTATTTTATTGTATTTTTATAAAAGCTTGTAATTATGATCTACATACTAATATTCTAGAGACGTTTTATGTTTTTGTTTAAACGAGCTAATCTATAGAAATACAAGTCCGATTGGAAAACGTATTTTTGATTACGATAGCCAGGTTGAAACATCACGCTCCGATACACGGGAGCAGGGCAATTTCCAAAGACGTAACTTAAAGCTAGTGACAAAAACCACGCTAACAAAATCGCTTCAATTAACAATCCAAAAGCAGACAAAGCCAAATCAAAGCTAGATTTTCTCGTAAACAAATTCCCAGCGATCATTCTAAAACCACCATCTTTCATTATAGAAATTTTGCCAAATACACTAAGCACGCCAATTAGACTCCCAAACACAGGTACCTCCCTAATTCGGGGTCTCAAAGGAGCTCGAACTTAAATAATACGTTGTTGTCCTATATTTGTTCCGTCTATTCTGCTCCTCTATTTCTAAGGTAAATAGGAGGTCTTCTGAAATCTTTATGTCTGCGTGTGACAGGTACCATTGTACTTTAATAATAGCTTCGTTGTATGGAATTCAGCTTATCTTGGAACATTTTATTCTGTTTTTTATTGCAGGTAAAAATAGTTGTGTAATTGTGTTGGTAGGTATGTTCAAGATTATTGTTGTTGGAGTTTTTGTGTACTGAAAACGTATTTGCGTTTCAGGACTATTTTAACAGAACCTTGTTTGTTGTTGAGTAAAATTGGAGTGTCTGTTTGCGTGTATAGTGTGTCATTAAAACGGCTTTTTACTAATTACTAAATGTATGTACAATTTTTTAAATTTATCTGGCTGTTTGTTTGTTCTCCTTGGTTGCTGGGTCGATTTCCATGGGAGATAGATGGTATTAAACCTAGGCTTTTATTTTATTAAGGTATTATGGGCTTTACGCAAGAAATTAAAACCTTAAAGATATTTATTTATTTAAACTTTATGCAACAAAAATGTGCAAAGGCGGGGATTAGACGAAATTCCAAAAACAGTAACGGTATAGGGCTATTAAAAGTTTACATAACACCACGCCTCTAATCCCCGAAGGGTTAGGCAGAGGTGTGACTATTATTACACCCACATTTCGCCAGTTATGTTTAAGTCTCATGTAATGTTCAGCAGTGGACGGCCATAGGCTGATATGAGGATGATGATGAATAGGAGGTGAGCCTATTGCTATCAGAATAAGTATTTTTATTACTTAGCCAAATTTTTGGTTTTTAAGGCGAGGGTAATACACTTGTATTATTCTCTAAAAATGTAGAAATTTCCACCACAAAAATGGTTGAGAATCTAATACAGGCCAAACACTCCTATTTGCAGTTGAAACTTTTTTACTGACGTAGCATAACATGGTACAACTTTCTAACTTAACATACCAGGTAGTTGAACGATACTTTGTGTGCATTCATCGATTACATTGTGCGCAATTTTCTTTGTACGTCGATTTTAAGTTACCTATTTGAAAAGTTGCTGGTAGTTGAAAGTTTAACTTTTGTAGTTTTTTTTTATAGATTGGATTTTTTTATGAAGAACTTCAATACACTTGGTACTTTTTACCATGAATACAGTACATAATTCTACTTATGTAGCTGTGGGGTTAATAATAATGTTTTTTAATTTTTGTTATTTTTGTGGCCCCGGAACGTAAAGGGCAACAGAAGGAACAGGGTGGTTTTTTAGTCAGTAAAAGCCTGACAGTCCCTTCCACCCCACCCAGGGCGGAAGGAGTCATTTGATGATTTTTACCACCTAAAAAAAAAAGGTCTTTTTTATTATTTTTGTGTGCACATGATCTGTGTCAATTAAAACCTTTTTTCTTTCTTTTTCTTTATATCCAAAGTCAAAATATGTATAGCTTCATCATAAACATCATATTAGGATAACGACTACTGCTGGATACAGGACATCCCTAAAGATGGTCACAATGACCAATTCAATTCGTAGCTTATTCTTCTTCTTCTTCTTATCGTGTGGGTAGTAAGGCCTTACGACCCTACACACCCTTGTGTCAGAGTTTCTAAACCGCCTCAAGGGCCTCTGACATGGTTTGAGTGGAACAGTAAGTCCAGGTTTCCTCACGATATTTTTCCTTCACCGATGCCAATGATGTCGAAGATAAACTTTAGAAAGTACATATGAATTGAAAAATTCACATTGGTACTTGCCCGGATTCGAACCCACAACCTCATGCATGAGAGGCGGGCGCCTTAACCACTGGGCCATCACGACATTAAAAGCTAAAAAAGATAAAAAAGGATTAAAAGAGAAAAAGAAAAAAAGATATATTATTTTTTTGGTTTTCTGTTTTTTTTTTCACTTATTAAAAAAGATTTTAATTTTTCGTTGGTAGAATAGAAAGCCACTTTATAACTGAATGCTATTGACTTGTTTAATTTAAGGATAAAAAAATATTACATCTCTTCCCGACTCCATTATTTATTTCTAATATTCGGATAATAGAAATCCATAGTGTTAGTAAATTATCTTACATCTGGCATTAGTACATAAAATGAAATATAAGAAGCTGTTACTGAGAAATTCCTGATGGAAAAAAACTTAATAACACTTTGCCCGACCTGGGAATCGAACCCAAGACTTCATATTGCCAGTCGCACTTTGCGAGCAGTACACCAATGAGGCAGTCCACCAAATCTATTCTGTAAAAATCTTACTTTGCCTTCACCGAGGGTGATTTTTTCGAAATAGTACTTATAGAAAAGCCTGCTGAAACTGGAACAGAATACTAGGATATCATTCCAAGAATTTACGTTTAGAACCTAACCACAGACACATTCGCGAAAAGCTCCACATTATTCAACCCCCCTCCCACCGCTGCGTATTCCCACCTTTATTAAACAGTTTAAGAGCTGCACTAAACATTCGAGCAATAAACATATCTCAAGCAATCGAAAACTAGAGGTGCGCGTACGTTCAGCGCCAATTAAATTCCTTGTCACCGCTCTAATTTGTAAGCGAGAGGCGGTGAACGAAATGTGTGTATATTGAGAATGGTTGCTAAGAGTTATTTGATGGGTGATATCGTTTTACATGGGGAGGTTGTGGGTTAAGTTAGAGGCGGAATCCAAATGCTGCGTAGGATGTGCACGGAGAGGTTACGCATGATAACTGCGTGGTTCATAAGACCAATTTTATTAATTAACAAGCTATGACTGCCTCGTTGGTCGTGTGATCGGGAATGTTGAGCATGAGATGATGAGATGAATGATGATCATTCTGTTGCCCTTTACGTTTCGTGGCCACGGTATCCTGTTAAGACGTCCCGCAACCCCGGCAGGCGTTTGGCTCCGTTGGGGGCCCCGTCCCTGTGCTGACAGCTCTTTGAGACACGCGCGAACAGAACGCGCCGTCGACCCGGGCCTGGTCCTTGATCGGACGGCGAGCTACCCATTACTCGCCGCCCGCTAGCCCGCGGTCACTTGTACCTTGGACCATATTTCGACATTAGGCAATGTTTCAAGTACCCACCGTCACGCTCGCAACTTGTTTGCGTCACGGCGTGACACTTCGTCGCGGCGTGCAGCGATACAAGCTTACACATTATTTTGTTAGAGACTTGTGTTTTGCACTTTCACACATATGCAGGGTTAGGGTTGGCAGGATGTTATACATAACTAGCTTTTGGAAAATCCGTTCTTAACGGACGTCTACTAACTATTATCTACGGTGAGACATGCTGAGCTTGTGCAATATACCTATATTTATAACATCATTGTACCATGTCTCTGGCAAAATAAATTATTCTTATTCTTAATCTTATTCTTATTCTTCTCCCTGTCAAATTAGTAGGATTATAAATTTACATAAAAGTGAAGCGTCATTGTACGAAACATCATTCAATAACTGCTTGAACCTACACCAATTAAATGTCACAATAATTCAATTAATAAATAACTTTATTCGCATTCGTTACAAAGCAGAATATAAATAACCCTCTAAAACCATTTTTTTTTACTTTTTGATTATTTACTCATGTTAAATTTTTATGTACCCATGTTATCTCTTCAACAACTTTGGTTGACTGGTAGAGAATGCCTAAGGTCTGTCTTGGCAGTATCTTACCTTGCATAAAGTTTAAATAAATAAATATCAATTCAAAAACATTACATTTCACAGAACAGTAGAAAACGGATTTCAAAGAATCCGTTTATGAATTTGACGGGTGTACAACCCTAGTACTATGTAACTGGAGAACGAACTCGAAGATAAAACGGATCATGTTCCGAGTTATGACCCCAGTTCACGACTTTCTTTAATAAATATAAATGTGATGTATTCAATTTAAATGCTTTTATGTTACTTCGAGAAAGGGCTGGTGTAAATACGATTGAATTCAAAGATGTTGTGAGTTGGGGGCGTAATATTCTTTAGGGAAGGTTTTATATTACAATTGGCAATAGGCTGTGTTTATTTTTTTTCGTATAATGGCTTTTTATAAGTAAGCAAACTTCTGAATAGACGATGGATGTCGCGGACAGAATCCGGCTTTTAAATATTATTTATTTATTTATGTTCCAAAACCAACAACAACATTTAAAAAAAAACTACAATTATTCAAAGACATCATAAAAAAATCAAGTAATAGAACATAATATGCATCCCCTTGTTAATTAAGCAAGTTGATTCAATTCGCTGTTAAAATATGTCTACCTGTATATCCAAGCTGAATCAGTCTGCTTCTAGGGGACAAATTGTCAGTGTAACAGATGACAGATGTCAAAAACATCATATTTTCTAACGTCACTTGACCTCGTATTAATATACGCAGATTATAGTCTGGAATAGCAAGTAGGCAAAGTCAAAGTCAAATCATTTATTTCAATTAGGCCACTATAAAGCACTTTTGAACGTCATTACATGAAAAAAAAATAGAATTGAATCTAGTTGCCCCTTCCAAAAGCTAGTTTTGTATGGAGAAGAATGGGCAAGAAACTCCATAGCAACTACTACTACTTTATATCCCGCAAAATGTATAATTCCAGAAGAATAAGAATTTTGATGCGGACGAAGTCGCGGAAAGAAGCTGTTTACAATACAAAAAAAAAAACATTCGTTCTAATTGAATAAAGACCGACAAAAGCTATACTTTTTCTATACATACTAAATCAAAGCTCATTTCATCGACATTGTAGCACTCGTAAATTCATTTTGTGTAAATTCGGATACCCATACGAATTTACACGAAAAAGAGCAAAATCAATAAACATCCCTCATTCAATACTGTAAGCTTGACCTCGACTCATCGGATAACTTCGTTTCATCCAATAAGCGGAATGAAACTTCCCGGAAGTCGCAAAAAGGTATTTCATTTGGACAATTTGGTGTTTATCGGAATTTTTTCTAAATCATTTATAGTGAAAATTGGAAATTTTGCAGACTTTTAGCACTGGATAGCAATATAATGATTATCAAGGCACGGTGGTTAAGCGATTGGATGCTGTACTGCTTTATCGCAAGGTCGCTTATAGCACTGAAGAAATATTTATAAGGCTACAGTTAGTTGCTCTGGATCTGATTGGCTTTATATGTGAGTTTATATGTTGTTATTGGGTTTTTCCACCACAAATTTCTCAGTAGCAAATTCGGAGTCTGGATTTGCGCCCGGTTGATGGCAATAGACTCGCCCTCTATTACATGGTACTTAAACTTAATGTCGAAATGTGTGCGTACTAATGGGTATACGTCTGTCTAACCCTTAGAGGATTACAAGCTTGATGTTATGTGTTATATGTGACCAAATAGTTGTTATAGTCTGACAAGGGCTAATGAGAACTGTTCGCTCTGACCAGTGCGCAGTAACTGGTCGGGTGTACCTATTGTATACGTATCGCGGTTCACCTTTGTTTGGTATAACAACGTGTTGTCGAAAATCGCTTCGGCTAATTTTAGTTACAATAAAGTCATTTCGTATAATTATTCATTTGATCGAATAATTAATTGGTAGATTTTTATTTAGCAAATTTATTTCTTTGAAATAATTTTATTTGACCGAATGTTCAATTGCACAATTTCATATGTACATACAAATATTCCATGAAATGAAAATTTTAATCGATATTATACAAATTGATTACTTTCTTAAACTTTGTTCGAATTAGTAGCATAACATCAAAATTTGTTATACCAAACAAGGGTGAACCACGTATCGCTACATACGTTTTTGAATGCCCTGCACTCTGTCTTACATACTTGCATGTCCCTATAGATGTATTGTTATTATAATGAGTTACATACAGGCAACTATTTATATTAGCCCAATAAGGTATTATATACCTACCACCAATCTTAAAATAGCAAAAAAGAATCAGCTGTCCAGTACATATTTTTGTTTGTTTTGTTCATTTCCATAGGTACTATATTCCTTTGAAGTACCTATGTCACTTGTTCTACCTAACACCTTGTATAATAATGAAAATGCATTATTACAATCTTAGCGCATTACCCTTAAGCAAACATACTAAAAAAAATGGAAAAGCAGCAGACTATTTTTCCTTTTTCCGACAAAAAAAGAGATTCCAAGCAGCAACACGGAACTTTTTGTAAAAACACTAACTTTGACTTATTTTGCATCTTATTACATTCATGCGACGAGATTTTGCATTTCCCACAAAAATTTTAAATGATGTTATTTAAGGGAATAATTCATAAAGTTTGGAGTTCGGACTGTGATTCATAATTTTACATACAAAATACTTTACCTGTTTTTATGAGGTCGGTGTGAGATGAAAAATAAACAAAGCCGAGGGCTTTTCACAGTTTTTATTAGAAGAGGCCTTGACTGAGAGTGACTAGTGCAACTGTGTTTATGCAGTCAAAGTCAAAACATTTATTTCAATTAGACCATTTACAGACACTTTTGAATTGTCAAAGAGTCGGTCAGTTAGTCCGAAAGCTGAAGCTTAGTTGCTCGTTCCAATACGGAGGTTGGCCTCTATGTAGAAGAAGGAGCAAGAAACTCTACGGCACTCTTTTCAATCAGTATATTATATATCTCCTGCGTCGATGACTAGTCTCTGTTGAGATTGGAAACCGGCGTGACCAAAAATCGGTTGGGCCGTAGGATAAACTTAGAGACATGTAACTGCTACGTTGGGCTAGTGGTAGCAAAGCGCGACTGCTAAAAAAAAGCCTCATATGTTATACGTCTCAAATATACATAACATCACGCCTGTAATCCCTGAAGGGATAGATAGAGGTGTACCTATTAGTACACCCACATTTCACCGGTTAAGTTTAAGTCCCATGTATAAGGGGGAGCCTATTGCCATCAACCGGGCACAAATCCAGACTCCGAGGCTGCTACTGAGAATTCCTGATGGAAAAACCCAATAACACTTTGCCCGACCTGGTAAACGAAGCCAAGACCCCATGTGGATTTTATATGCGTACGTATTTCTTTGCCTTAAACAAATTCTCTTTATTTGTAACGCTATACTGGGCATAAAGGCTTATAACATAATATTTTAACCTAAAAACATGACACACACGTCATAATAAAGTTGAAATTACTTTTTGATATGAAATAATGTAAGACAGTGCGCACACTTGAGACGAAACCGACGGCTGTAGACGTCGTAACTCAAAATAGTTATTTTTAAGTATTTTTGTTTGAGCACCTATGCATTGTGCACCAATCAATATTTTAACGTTGTGTTAGAGCACCGCTCAAATTACTTTTGGTGCTCAAAACATAGGTGCTCAAACGGGAATATTTCGTTTTTTTTTTCGAGACTTTTGACAATTACTGTGACTTTAATGGACGTGTAAAAAGATACTTAATTATTCTGAAAGTTACATATTGTTTCTATCATCATCATCATCATATCAGCCGAACATCGTCCACTGCTGGACAAAGGCCTCCCTTAAAGATAACCACAGTGACTGGCCCTGCCCCTGCTGTTCCCATCATAGGAATCCTGTTACTGGTTGCGACAATAATTAACTTCAAGGGAATATTTTTTAAAACGTGGGTGTACTAATGGGTACCCCTCTGCCTAACTCTTCGGGGGTTACAGGCGTGATATTATATGATATTTTTGTACTTAGTACTTTTTTTAAGCCTGTTTTGAATGTTCTACCTCTAAGTGACTCCTGTACTGATGGATGCATTTGTAAGCACAAATTTTTAAAACCAAAAAACAACTATACAATTTTTGCTCAATGTTACTTAGTTTGATTGACAGTAATATGATTTGTTAACAGCTATGTAATGTGTCGTTTTATATCACGTATGAGAGTATTTCTTGCGAGTGTGTGCGATTTTTTTGTCGTATAGCGATAATCTGAAGACATAGTCTTCAGTCTTCACACAGCCTTAATATAATAAGTTACGACTTCATTCCAAACTTATGTGTTAGTGTAATTCAACTTATTCGTGTTGTTTTTATGTTGAATATGTTTTCATATTTGTTTGAGAAAACTTTCTACTATTTATACATGTTATAGTTGAAAGAATTTACTGTGGAGGTCACTTTGAAAGAGTTTCAAAGGCTTACTCAATAGTTTGCCCAATATTTACAGATAAAATATAACTTATAAAAATAAAAAATAACGAAGAAAAATACCAATAGACAAACAGAGTTATTTTCATCCGACTTCAAAAAGGAGGTTCTCAATTCGGCTGAATGTTTTTTTGTATGTATGTTACGCGATTACTCAGCCAATTATGAATTTATTTGAATGATTCTTTTTTGTTTGAAAGAGTATACTTTCAAATTGATCTCACAGAAATATTGTCATGATCTGATGATGAACTTCGCAGATATGGAACGGAATTCCTTATAGGAACACAGCCGGACTGTCTTAACAAGTAAAATTGCTTTGTTTATACGTGTAGTCGATGAATGACTAAATGAAGAGGTAGAGGGGATACATCAACCTACCACTTTCCAAAATTAAATATATTGTGTGAGGTTTAAAAGGGCTTTTTATATAGATTTCAAACATAAAAGCTATTGTTATTTTGTAGTTTTTGAACGCGGTTGTCTTTTTTTGTAAAAAAGCTTTTTTGCATTTATAATTTTAAGTAAGGGTTATTTGACTTCATCCAATTGTCATCTAAAAACTTAAAATTCTCTTCTATTTGACTGAGTAAAGAACAAGGACTGTTGGCATACCACAATAATAAAAACGTGAACTTTTACCCAAACGTTTGAAACAACATCCAGCCAAATTTTTAATACCCCTCAAGCCTTTACGACTTTCCACGCATGCTCGAAAAAGTTTAACAGCTGTCAGAACCACAATTGTTGTTCCGTTGTAAAACAAAATAATAATACTAGCTTAGAATTGCCTCAATGAGGGCAAAAGATATTCTTTTAGAAAGAAGGCATTAGATGTATTGTATACTAAATAGCTTATTAAAAATCAGAAAAAATAATATATATATGTATATATAGTTAAATTTAAGTTATAAAAGTATTTGTATTTGAATTGCAAAAGTTCCTAATATATTATATAAATATATATGTATATTACTTACCCCAACGTAGTTGGGAAAAGGCTAGGCAGATGATGATGATATGTATATTACTTATATATTATATGATATCATATAATAAATACAAGCTGCAATATTATTATTAGTCTTAAGTTATCTTGCTGCGCCCTAACACGATAATGTACTCACTAGTTCTAAGCCTAGCGTGTAAACTATGTTGTGTACATTGTGCATTAAATAAATAAATAAATAAAAAAGCTTGTAACAGCGTAGCATGGTATCTATGTTTGAAAATCTAATTGTCGTGTTCAGTTGTCTTTGGTAAGATCTCTATCATGAAAGGTGATGGCTTTCGGATAATCGGATTGTTAACAGTAGGTACAGCAAAAATCTAGATTTCATTTGACTTTGACTGGATTTATATAACGAATTGTTGAAAAATATAAGTTTTTATATAGATAAATTAATTAATAATAATATTTAATAAATAAAATAAATAAATAATAAGAAGATATATAATTATAATAAAAGTATTAATTTAATAATAATTACAATCCGTGGTGCTTGGCAATCTGGCCTTCTCCCAGTTGCAAACATCCCTTTGTGCCTATTGGCCTAGTTCTGTTCTGTCTCCTGCTTGTTTGAAGGGAAGTGGAAATTATATTTTTTCTTACTCGTCCGCTATTCTTTTCTTATTAATTTCGTTGCGGGACCCAGGACAGTTAATCGTTTCTCTGGGACTCGTCGAGCTTCATTGCCTAGGCGCTTTTCTGATGGCCTCCACTGTTGATTCTGGCTTTCAGGAGTTGCAGTGGGTGGGAAAAGTGTGAAGGGCTTGTCCAAAAAAAAAAATAAAAAAAAAAATTGTAACACTGCAGGATAAAGGTTTCTTTTTATACACAAGGCACGAGCATCATTACCACGCTTGCTCAAAACTGATTGGCAATTTCACACTTATATTAGAAAGATCTGGACTTTTTAAAGTCAAAAGTCAAAGTCAAAACATTTATTTTAATTAGACCAATTACAGGCACTTTTGAATTGTCAAGAAGTCGGTCAGTTAGTCAGAAAGTTTAAGCTAGTTGCTCGTTCCAAAACGGAGGTAGGCCTATATGGAGAAGAACGAGCAAGAAATTCCACGGCACTCTTTGGAGTCGTTGCCCTATAGTGGTAATATACTAGGCCGGTATTTCCAACAGAGAAGTTGAAAGATGAAATTCCAAATAGCTTGTTCGATGGTGGACAAGTTGGTAAGTAAATCTTGTCTGGAACGTTCAGGCTTCGTCAGCAGACAGCGCTCCTTGTGGTTGGCCTCTGTTAACATGACTTAACTTATTGTTTCTCGGTAACAATTTAACAAAGTTCTATATTTATTGTGGGGGCTTAGAACTGTGAGTGGCGTGTCGTTGTATCTCTTTGGTTTGAGCTATGATGAGGTTTTTTGACATTACATAACATCAAGCCTGTAATGCCCGAAGGGTTAGGCAGACGAGTACCCATTAGTACACCCACATTTCGCCAGTTATGTTTTAGTTTTAGTAATAGGGGCGAGCCTATTGCCGTCTATAAGGCACAAAATCAGATTTTGAGGCTGCTATACCTAACCCAATAATACTTTGCCCTACCTGGGAATCGAACCCAAGACCTCATGCTCAGCAGTCGCGTTTTGACAATATTCCGTATTTGTAAAGTCGCTAAAAAGACTGAAATTACATAAAAATATGTTTTTAATCATCAAAATAACGATTAGTAGTCCTTTGCTAGCTTTAACAAAAATATAAAACGCTTTATTTAAAAAGCAATCTCCAACCACTGGTTCCTTGGAAACTTACAACTAATATAAAATTTATACAAGGCCCACTCAAAGGCAAGGGTTAAAACAACTATTTCCGCGTAGCCGCAACCAATATGCTACGACCACGTAGCTGGCGTAGCCGTGACGTCAGAGCTACGCCGTAGCCACTATACAAGAAACTTTATTAATAAGTACTAGTACATAACCAATTTTGACGAATTTTTGAATTTGAATTTTAATTTTGACGGCACGGTTGGCGAAGTGGCTGAGCGATTGGCTGCTGCGCTGCGTGTCGCGGGTTCGATTCCCGAGCGGAACAAATATTTGTATTGCCTACAGATAGTTGTTTCGGGTCTGGTTGTTTGTGTATGTCAGTTTATATGTTTGTAAACGCACCCACTATACAGGAGAAATTCCTAGTTGACTACATTGGGGCTACGTATTATTTAAAAATAAAATACTTTCGGAATACCACATTATAATATTGAACAAAAATCTTTTAAAGATCACAATCTTAATTCCAGTATTTTTGATTAAAAAAAATATGGAAATAAAAATATTTCTCATCCGCCTTCAACAGACGAATTTAATCAAAAGAAAATATTGAAAGGATAAAGTTTCTATTAGCTCGAGGGCGCTCCTTTGATTGGGAAAGGGCCTCAGCAGGCTGTTCCTGTTTTTTTTTTAAGTCCATATCGTTAACCTTTTGCTCACAAATGGTAAGGTGAACGAAGTTTGCGTTCAGATGAATTAACCTAAGAATTCAAAATGATGGGAAATTGAGTACGGGAACATAGGATACATATTATTTTTTTATTGTGACAAGCTCGCCATTCTATTCCCAACCTCTGCAACTCCTGAAAGCCAAAATCAACAGTGGGAACTACCAGATAAACGCTGAGACAACGAATCTCGTCGAGTCCCGGAAAGGCGATTCAACTGTCTTGGATCCCGCAATGAAATTAATCAGATAAGAAAAGCGGAGCGTGTGTGTCAGTGTAGCTCAAAAATCTATATGACTGAAGTGGGACTGGGTTGGCCAAGTCTGCTGGCTTAGCGGTTAGGCATATCATAAGGATTCCTTGACAATATTAGACGGGGCAAACCGAGGAGAAGATGGTGGAACGCCTTGGATGTTTTCCTCACGGATTTGCGAGACGAGAGACACAGGAGCACGTGGAAGGATTGCGGGGAGTCCTTTGCCTAGCAGTGGGACAGTAAGGGCAGTCCTTCTTCCCTCATAGTCCGATGGGACGGCATTCCGCCACAGCCAGGGAAAAATCAGGCAAAGGAACCATGGCTTGACATGTTTTCTGAAGCACGGGAGAATTACTGCACTAAATTCTAATCTCCCCGATCTGAGAATACGAACCCAAGACCTCACGCTCAGTAGTCGCTCTTGCCACTACAGAGTACAGGGGCAGTCAGAGTCTCTATAGTATATATCTTATAACTCTACACATTATAAGAGGCAATTAAACTAAAAGTCAGTCACATCAAAGCCATAATTATGACCGCACTCTCAAATCTTGTTTTTCAGTCTGTCATATCATTAAGAGTTATTAAAACCCCTCAAGTTTGTACATTTTCATACAAGATTCGTGTAATAAGAGTAACTCGCAGCTCTATAACTTTCAGAGGATGCTTAGAGCGACCTATTCACGGTCCGATCGCTTTGATATAGAATAATTTATTATGGTAATGCGTTTTTGCCGAATCGCAAAGTTTGTCGGAGATGTATCTTTTAACTTTGCTTTTGAATCATATTTACTTTAATACATAGATGGTACGTATGTGTACCTAACACTATGTGTAACTGGTCTCGGGACTGCTTGGGGTCTTGGTTTCGATTCTCAAGTCAAGCAAGGTGTTATTGGATTTTTTCATTAGGGATTTCTCAGTAGCAGTCCGGAGTTTGAAAGTTGGTGGTGCCCCCCCCCCCCCCATCTGCCTCGGAAAGCACGTATAATGTTCTGAGTTTTATTTCAAACTAGCTTCTGCCCTCGACATCGTTCGTGTCAAATTCTATATAGTATCCCACAGAAATTGTACATTTTCACGGGATAAAAGTTTCATTCTAGATTGTTATCTATCTCTGTGCCAAGTTTTATCCAGATCCGTATAGCTATTCTGAGGAGTAGAGTCTTCTTTCTTTATCGTGTGTGCAGTAAGGTCTTACGACCCCACACACCCTAGAGTCAGAGTTTCTAAACCCCCTCAAGGACCTCTGACATGGTTTGAGTGGACCAGTAAGTCCAGGTTTCCTCACGATGTTTTCCTTCACCGATGCCAGTGATGTCCAAGATCCTTTAAAAAGTGAAAAGCAGCCATTCATGAGCATTTCGCAACAGTAGTAAGATGTATTAGTCAAAAAGTTTAGACCAAAAGTTTACACTTACAAGATTACACTGGCAGTTAATTACTAAGCACAGTAGACTACCAAAAAACAAATTACCTGCTTACATTACATTGTTATAACCACAGTCACCCATTTAAATTATAAAACATTAATAAAAATTAAAAATCTTAAAAAGCAACGCAGTGACACAATAAAACGTAATTAACATCGTTGAAACTTTTGTCCGACTTTTTGTCGCGGCCGACTGTGAACAGGGTTGCCACAGAATAGATAGACACAGAAAGACAACTTCATACTATGAACATAGAATGCATGCACACATAGAGGCGTGTCAAATATATGACAGGCATTTTTCTTTTGGAACGTAGTTCCTTATCGCGCGTTGCGATTGTTGCGAAAGGGGGCTAGATGGAAAAAATTAAGACCAAAAGTTCACTTTAAGAACACTTTAAAGGACAATGGGCGAAATTCTTGAAATAAGGTTCCGTACACACTTTACCCATTAGATAAAATGTATAACGGTTAATTACGCGTCATGGGTGGGTGAAAATGAGGTCTAAATTAAAATCCAAGATGGCGGCCGCAAACTTTTACAAAATATGCTTCATGGGTGTCGCATCCATGGTTTTTGGGGGTGCTGATGATGAAAATGAGGATTCAAAATGAAAATTCAAGATGGCGGCCGCGACTTTGTTCCATCCGGGTGTCCCTTGACACCTCTCAAGTTTTTTTTGTACCTTTGCTCCACACTAGGAAGTTCCCCATGTATTGTTGGTGCGTTTATAAAGATATAAAATTACATACACAGCAATACTCGCTTATCCGCTTGACCCGAAACAACTTCTATCTTACAAATTTAATATAATAAATGCGAAACTTTGGTTGAATGTTTGTCACTCAATGACAGAAAGGCTGAATGTATCTGAATGAAATTTGACACAAAGATAGATTATAGCCTGAAATAGCATATAGGCTACTTTTTATCCTGGAAAATGTACGTCTCCGTGGGCGCAAGTAAGTAGGCTATACAAATATTTGTTCCAGCCTATCGTTCAGCCACTGAGCCAACCGTTTCGTCAGCCACACGTTTGCGATCATGCGTGTGAGTATATTTAAAGCAAGTACTTACTGTTGCGAAGGAGCGGAGTCTTTAAATACAAGCATTATCAGCTTAAACGAAGACTCCAAACCCAATACTGTTTGAGCATACATTTTGACACAATAAATGTTATTATTATTATTATATTTTCGGTCATTCAACAGAACTAGACTTCTGTATCTATCTAGTTCGTGTCTTTACTAAGATGTGTAATTAAAATGGCGTCGTTCTAGAAACACGACCACAATTACTTTGGAGGCGAGCGAAAGTTTTAATACATTTATTTCTCTGTTTCTTGATGTCTGTTTGTCTGTATGATTGTATTAAGTCAGCCATTATCTGTGTACGTAATTTTATTACGTTGCCTAATAATATATTTAATTTTATGACTGTAATAATTGGGTAAGTTTTATGAAGAACTGTTTGTCTCTTTGTTTGTGGTTGGATGTGGGTGCATTAGGTTTTAATATGTAGAATTTACAGCGTTAATGAAAGTTTATATTATAATTATTTTCAAGGTACTTCCACATAAAATCTCTTACGTTATACTAACTCAAATACACCATGTTAAGATAAATAAATGTGTAAAAATCCAATTTATTAACCTGTCTATATTAATATTATATTTGACACTTTATTATCACTATTTTAGACATTTTCTGACTTGACGTTTTTAATAATGTAACCAACTTAAATTTTAATTTATGTAAATACCTATTATAATTATAAGACACACCTTAATTAGGTTATAATACCGGTGGTTAATGTGTACATCCTGTTCTTTTGTAACACCATATAAACTTTAATTGATTAAAGTTTTTAAAATCATTTTTTTATGATTTTCTCATTTCATTTCATTACATGCAAAATATAAACATAACATCACGCCTGTAAAGAGGGAAGAGAGACCCGCTTAGAAACAGAGGGTCGAGGCCTGCTTGGGGAGTGGTGAATCCTTATGTGAATCCCGCACTCCCAGTCACAGGCAGAGGCGGAACACCCGGGGTCGCGGGATGTCTTAATAGGATACCGTGGCCTCGGAACGCAAAGGGCAACAGAAGGAACAGGGTGGTTTTTTAGTCAGTAAAAGTCTGACAGTCCCTTCCGGCCTGGGTGGGCACATTTGATGATTTTTACTACCCGAAAAAAAAAAAGAAGTGGAACGCTGCAGTGGTTTTACCCGTTAAGAGTACAGGATACCCCTTCGTCATCCAGACGACGTAGAAAGTCCATGAGAATTCCCACCGCGCACAAAAAAAAAGTATCTTTATCCAACCGTCAAATCTAAAAAACTCCATTGATCTAGCTTCGTCGGCTAAAATCATCTGCCTAGCCTTTTCCCAACCATGTTGGGGTCGGCTTCCAGTCTAACCGGATGCAGCTGAATACCAGTATTTTACACGGAGCGACTGCCTATCTGACCTCCACAACCCAGTAACTGGGTAATATGATACCCCTAGGTAAGACTGGTTGTCAGACTTTCGGGCTTCTGACGACCCGTAACGACTGTCAAAGATCCACGTATGACAGCCGGGACCAACGGCTTAACGTGCTTTCCGAGGCACGGAGGATCTCGGTGTGTAAAGATGGTCACCCATCCACGGACCAACCCCGGCAAGCGTTGCTTAACCTGACGGATCGACCCGTGCGGCTGTTATTACTCAACCACGAGCTCCTCCTTCGTCGGCTAAAATACGTGAAATGAAATCGCACATTTGATTAACAACCCATAATAATATTACTACCCACAAATACTATCATAGTTAGATATAAACCCATTTTTATCGCCACTAAAGAGAATACAATCCATTAGTAATATCAATTCATTTGATTCCCAATCGTTGGTAGTTTTATGTTTGTCGTATCGGATTGCCATTATTTTTAACTGGGTTTCTTGAACTGTCTCAAATCTCTTATTGAGTACTAGGATTTTAGTTTATCTAGGCTAAAAATATGTCTTTTTGTGAATCGATTTATTTTGTACTAGCTTTAGCCGGCGACTTTGTCTGGGCAAAAATAAAATAAAATATAGCCTATGTTACTCGCAGATAATGTAGCTTTCTAATGGTGAAAGAATTTTTAAAATCGGTCCAGTAGTTTTTGAGTTTATCCATAACAAACAAACAAACAAACAAAAATACAAATTTTTCCTCTTTATAATATAAGTGTAGATATAAGGTCCAGTTTTGTATCCATGTCAAATTCAAGGGGGTGACAATGCTAGTGATTTTCAACGTGAATCTCATGTTCTATATAAATAAAAATTGAATAGTTGTGTTGTTAAGCGCATAACTCGAGAACAGCTGGACCAATTTGGCTGATTCTTTTTTTGTTGGATTTGTAATTTACCGGACAAGGTTTACGTAAAAGAAAATATTTGGAAAATTCACCGTAACAGTCTGAAAATTTCACCCGTGCGAAGTCGGGGCGGTCCGCTAGTCAATAATAAAGTGAAAAGGAATGTTTTTATTTTCCATGTTTTGTGTACGTCTTTTGTTGAAGATGTTAAATAACTCGTTAGATTATGACGCTAAAAGCATTGTAATAAGAGCCAAATTATAAGCAAGTATGATAAAAATACACTGTCGTTACTGTCGCGTATTATTTATTTTGTATGCCAGAATCATGGTTAACGCGACAATTTCCGTACAGGTAACACCGCGGGTCGCAAATACTCAAATATATAGAAGCAATACGTCAAAACCACACCTAAAAATATATAAATTTCCTAAAAACACGACAAAACCATTATAAAATTAAGTACAGTCGTGTCAAAAAGTATGTATCATCCTCGCCGAACCGCATCTCATAATTGGAGGAATAAATAAAACCGGCTTCATGTGATCGCAAATTTCTGATTTTACATGGAAACGATATTAAAATTTGATGCGCTGCCGTCACGCTTGATGCAATTATGCACCGATATTGCTGGGGGTTCGAAACCATTAACTATAATTTCCGCCGTGTCCGGGCGCGGTCGCGTACACTCGACGGCGTTATCGTATTAATTTTCATAAAATATTTCAGTGTAACTTACGATGTACTTATGTGTTATTTGTAGGTTGGAAATGTGTTCAATTAGAGCTAGACCATAAAATAATTATAATACCAGTCTATTTTCGTCCCACTGCAGCAAAAGGCCTCTTCTCAAATAGGGAAGAGACGGCCATGGATCAGGTCAAGACTTTTTTTATTAATTTTTTTATTTTCCGTTATTGGTCAATAGTTAAAGTAATATCAATGTATTAACTTAGGTTAGTGTAACAATTTCTTACAGGTTAGCACCGCATGCCCCATAAACATATTATTAGGTGTGCTATAAGCACTAAATTATAGACATATTGGTGATTTCAGACCTATAATAATTATAAGACCAGGTTTTCTCACAATGATTTTGTTCACTGATGTCAGTGATGACCAAGTTAAACTTAGAAAGCATATGAAGTAAAAAAGATGTCTAAGTGATTTAATAGTAACGTAATAAAACCAAAACCGAACCGCGGAGTCCTACCCCAGGCCAGATCCCCCCGGGGAAATGGCGTGAGTTTACGTATGTATGTCAGTATTAAAACCGACTTTGTAAAACAATAAATTGTATTTATATCTCAATCGATATTCATTTGGAAATTGCTTACAGTAAAATAATATTGTTCTTTTACCGATTGAACGTTTGACCAATGCTTGGTCACGGAACTATAACGTTGTTTCAATATTTTACAAGAATACTAGCTGCACGCGACTTAGTCCGCGTGAAAGGCTAGTGTACCATAAAATATAGAGTATTGCACCAAGCAACTAAGTAGTTTGCAAGCAGTGTTTTTTTTTTAATCCGGTCATTTCTTCTAGATAATTATAATCTCCTACAAACAAAAAACCTTTTCATCCCACCATCTCGGAAAGAGTAATTTTAATCTTCAATATCTGAGTGGAAAAGCCGTTTTTATTCTCTAGAGGATAAAGTAAATTGAATTTAGAACATCGTGTGCACTAAGTTTGTGAATAAAAAAAAACATTAAACCTATTTACTGCTACCTCTATGGTGCCGAATATATCATACAACTTTTTTTTAATTTGTTAAATACTCAGACTCGGAACCTTCTTGGTGTTCTTTTTTCAATTTGCTTTGCACGTCATTGTTAAACCTTATATTAAAAACAAGAAACTTGAAAACAAGTGAAAAAACTAAAATGAGTGATTCTAGCGACGAGGAAGTTTGCTTGACGCCAACAGAATTGACTGAAACTGTTAATAAAAGTGTACCTATCTTGTGATTGTAAACGTTTTTTTTTGCATTTAGTCATTTCCTCGCTGAGGTGGAATGAAAAGTTACGTGTTGCACTCGAGTGCAAAGATTTTTCGCCTCGTGCTCTTTTGATTCCCTCGCTAACGCTCAGGATTCTAATTTTAGAATCCTTCGCTTGCTCGGTCATCAAAATTGAACACGCGGTTAAAAAGCAACTTTGCACTCTTGTATAACAAATAACTATACCTTACCTTTTTGTACTCGTAATAAAGACATAGATTATAAATGAAGGTAACTGTAACATCTGCAATGACATCAGCTGTCATTTTTGACAGACAACTGACAGTTCAAACAACTAACACATTTCAAAAAATTGCCCGCTTGTCGCCTTCAGTTAGCGACTGTACGAAAGGTCATTTCGAGCCACCGAGGGTAAATTCGGGTGGTTTTATTACCCCTAATTGCAGCGGCAACCGTTGCTGAGTGATCGATTGGTTAATGCTGGTTATTAGATCGCGGACGTGGTTTCCCAGGATTTCGGAAATGAACCAAGCGTAGTGACCATGGTTAGTGTAATGAATGTCATGGTCATTGATGGCTACAATTTGGGAAACGAGGGGTCTTCTAATCGTTTAGGTTTTGATGGACACATTTGTGTTAGTAGTGTGTTCAGTTGTCATTGATTTTCCACTTTGATTGCTCAATTCTTTAAACCATATAAGTTTATTGACAGATATGATATGATATTTTCTTTTTGTCAGATTTTGTTTTTGTTTAGCTGTGTAGTATATAAGTTACTCAGTAATTTCTTTCTTTATGTTGTTTTGTTCTTGTAGACTACTGCAGTGTCCACAGAACATAGTATTAGGGATGATTCTCATTAGAGCGGGCCGTGCCCGGGGCGGGGCCCGGACGGGGCACGGACGGGGCACGGTTTTAAATAATCGGTTCGGTTTTAATATATTTTGTATGAATCAATTTATATTACACAGTGCATTATCCGTGTCCCGTCCGGGCCCTCTCGACGCACTTCAATACCACGTCGGCTCGTCCACGCCCCGGCCCGGGCACGGCCCGCTCTAATGAGAATCATCCCTTATTCTGTATCTTTTAAGTGAAGACCTGTGATTGGCTGTCAGTCTAATTTTCTGTCACTAGTCTGTTTTTTTCTAGCTGTAAGTCTTCCATGTTACTTAAATAAATACATTGTTACTTAAAGAAGTAAGATTAGCGTTATTTTTAACTAGCTTCTGTCCGCGACTTCGTCCTTGTCAAACTTGATATTTCACCAAAAACGATTCAGCGGTTTAAGCGTGAAGAGGTGACAGACAGACAGACACACTTTTGCATTTATAATATTAGTATAGATAGTAGGATTAATACAACGATTGGATGATTTATCGCCACGGTGATGATGTCAATCGTGTATGAATGTATGATAAAACTAATTTCCGTTCTGTAATTCGTTTTATCGTGTACTATTGTGAATGACCCATTAATGTTTTAATTTCTTTTTGTTGCAGGTAATTATAACATCAAATGCTAAACCGATACGGTAGGACAACGAATTTTCAAAATAGTATAAGCATCTAGTATTATCTTTTTAAAATGTGATCTCTTTAACTAGGTGTACTTTTGTGTCCTTGTCATATTATGTATGTTTGACTGCCTAGTTGGTCTCGCATCTTACTTAGTCATCGATTGCAGCAACTGAAAACTGTTGACGATTGCCGCAACTCGAAACTCGGGTTGCTCTGTGTGCGCAGTCCAGTTGAAATGTATGTAAAGAGCTTATTTAGCTTGCATACAATAAACGTAGAACCATCTGCCAATTCCTCAGAGGGAACTAAAGCAACAAACAAACTCACATACCTACCCAATCATCTAAATCGTCACACGCTCCATAAACTCGTTCTCTATCTAAACTAATCAGTCTACTGGTAACAGTTCCCTAAACAGCCATTCGCGTGTCTGAAGGAATGAAACTTTCAGTTTTATTTCTCAGCCCCATATGTTCCAAACAGTTTCAGTGTACAAGTCCAAATCGAATTTAACTTTCGAACTATTTATTCAGCTGACAATTTTACATACGAAACGTTGTCCTGTTTCTGTTTAAAAGGGTAAGCAGAGGGGTTTTTAAATCTTATTCTTTAAAAAATAAGATCACATAACATAACTCCTGCAATCAGAGAAGGGTTAGGTAGAGGTGTATCCATTAGTACACCCACATTTCTCCAGTTATGTTTAAGTCCCATGTAATAGTGGGGCGAGCCTTTTGCCATCAACCGGGCACAAATCCAGACTGCTTCGTTGGTTTAGTGGTCGCGAAGCGCGACTTCTGAGCGGTCTTGGGTTAGATTACCACTATTACCAGGTCAGGAAAGTGTTATTGGGAGAAATTCCTAGTATAGGGAAACCATACTAGAAATTTCTACTGTATCGTGAGTGAGTTAACGACACAGATCCGAAACCACTTTTTGTAGGTTTTACAAGTTCGTCCGAAAATCGAACTTGAGACACGCAGCGTAGCAACTAATCGCTCAGCCACTACGCCGCTACAAACATCTTTCACTACGTTAATAATACCTAACCATTATTGCAATATTGGATTTTCAACTTTCAGTGGTTACCTTAGCGTTGAAAATCCAACAAGGCAATAATATTCGGTGTCACCTAGTGTTGGTAAAAACGGAAATAAGTGTCACGTAATAGATAACAAGCCTACGCAGATAAAAACTGAATAATATTTCTTATTAGATTTAGGTAGATAGTACCTGAGCTTCTGTTCAATATCACGTTGCCCGAAAAGATTGAAAGAAAGAAAGAAAAAAAAAACCTGTTTATTCTCGCGAAAATGATGCACATAACATAAAAAAAAAACTGTGAATTTTTATACGTACTCCATCGTATTGATATGAACTTCAATTTGTACTGAAACATTTGCCAAAACTTTATCCCAATACAATCAAGAGGAATCTAATGACGCATAATTTTATCTAAACCGGTTGAGCCGTTGAGTAGTTACGAGCAGGCATAGGAACGGACATACATACAGGTCAAACACGTAACTTTCCTTTTGGGATTCGCTGCGTTCGAGTAATGACTCTCACTAGGCATTCTAATGATCAATCAGAAGGCTCAATATTCAGCAGTCGAGCATGCAAAAACTAGACCAAAAAGTTTCGAAACAATTTTTTCAAATACATGTCAATATTTGATTGAAAAAAAAAAACATTACTACAAAATACAAAATGGTTGTTTATCAATAGAGCCCAGCGATTCTTTGTGTTTTTTTTTTATTGGAGCTATAGAATAATCCGTTGAAATAGTTTCCGAGTTTTTGAGCGTGAAATTAATTTCAAGCTTTGAGCTGTGTTGATAGAAAAGTTTAAAATTTTTCGCCTAGATTTTTTCTGTGGCTATTTGTAAATGAAAATTCAATTTGACATTTGTATGTGAATTTTCCATGCTGATTGATTGAGTGATTGGTTTGTTGATGATAATATAACGCCTGTTTACACTGAAAGGGTAGGCTAAATTAAACTATTACTATTTAAATGTATTAGCTGTAAGTTTTCCTAAAAGCAATAAAATAAAATAAAATAAATTAAAAATGAAAAGTTTCCTTATGCTTGGATTTCTCTCGATGTTAATAAGTTTACATACAAATACAACCAGACCCGGAACAACTTCTTAAACCCGTTAAACGCAGTGCAGAAGTCAATCGCTCGGGCACTGCGCTACCCGTGCGATCCTGCATTTCCTTTTTGATTAATCTAGAATTTATTTTCCATCAGGAATTTCTCAGTAGCAGCCTCGGAGCCTTGATTTGTGCCCGGTCGATGGCAATAGGCTTGCCACTGGCAAAATGTGGGTGTACTAATGGATCCTCTGTCTAACCTTTCGGGGCTTACAGGCGTGATGTTATGTGTATTACATTAGCTAAATGTAATCTAGTCCAGTATCATCCAGCCCCACAAATAACCCAGCCACTCCCGATTCCCAGATCACAAATTAAACCTTTATGAAAACAATAAAAAAAGAAACGGCGTCACCTCCCCTGGCTGTTTTAACAACACAACATAAATTTAAAAGGTTCAAATACAGGGGAGCCTAACAATATAAATCGTGGGCTCACCTCCGGTGCCAGGCAGGGGAATGAGCTAAGCTGAGATGTATCTTGTTGAAATTTAATTTAATTTCATTCACGCGTGACGCCAGGGGATAATAGTCAGGATGTTCACACGTTGTGGTTTTGTTACGTGAATAGTTTTTGAGGCAGGGTTGAATAGGATTAGCCTTTGATGGTCTTGATGGGTTTCTATTGATTTTTGAAGCATTTAAAATAAATTAAACCAGATTTTGTGCTATAAATCTTCCTTAGTGAATTTAGGTGTTTAAAGCTTAAGGTAGTTGTCAATCTAGCTCACTAAATCGATATTAACTCAGGAAGGATTTTTTTTATAGAAAATCATTGCAAATGCTACGGCTACCTCACCTCAAGCTCACTACATCTAAATTCATCGTGTGAGCTTTTAGACAACGGCACTACATGTTTAATCTCTAGAATCTCTATGTCCATAATACACGTGCAATCGAAAAGCAGGATTAGCAGAATTGATTACCAGCTTATTATTGTCTCATTGCAAGGCAAAGGCCTCTTCTTATACAGAGAAGGCATTGACCACCACGCTTGCTCAAGACAGATGGGTAATTTGAGACTTATATGTGTTATTTGTGTTGACTGCCTCTTTGGTCTAGTGGTCGCAAGCGCGACTGCTGTGCATGAGGTCTTGGGTTTGATTCCCAGGTCGGGCAAAGTGTTATTGGTTTTTCCATCAGGAATTTCTCAGTAGCAGCCTCGGAGTCTGGATTTGTGCCCGGTTGATGGCAATAGGCTCGCCTCCTATTACATGGGTCTAAAAACATAACTGGCGAAATGTGGGTGTACAAATGGGTACACCTCTGACTAACCCTTCGGGGATTACAGGCGTGATGTTATGTTTATGTATTACAAATCTATATTTTCTTACGATTTTATGCTTCACTAATGTCAATGATGTCCATGCTGAAAAAAGAAACGTTTGTTGAATAAAAAACGTGTCAACGACATCGTACCTAGTTTTGAGGGCAGAAATTCACCTACGTTCACGCTTAGCTACTATGTCCTTGAAAAATTTCTAGCTAAGCTAAATATTATACTTAAATAATGAACCAGCCAAGTCTCCATGTTACCCCGACGCTACTCGGTAAAGTAACAAACTTTAAAACTTCGCATCCTTGGACCTTCATTATTGCTCGTAGTTTACGCAGTTACGACGCTTCCTCGTACTCTGCTTACCCCCAAGAGAGATATATTAGCGTACCAACACTTTCACCCTAAGGCTGCGTTCACATTTGGGGAAGTGGAGCTGTGTTTACGTGACTCGCTCGTTGTGTAGCTGTGCTAGCTCAATCCATACTAATATTGTAAAACTGAAAAGTTAGTTTCTGTCTTTGATCGCGCTGATCTCAGGAACTACTGGTCCGATTTGGAAAAATCTTGTTTGTGTTATGTAGTGCGTTTATCGAGGAAGTTTAAAGATTTTGTAACATTACGCTACGACCCACTGGAGCGGAGTAGTAATCAAAGACGTAACAAAGTCAAAGTCAAAACATTTATTTCAATTAGACCATTTACAGGCACTTTTGAATTGTCAAGGAGTCGGTCAGTTAGTCCGAAAGTTGAAGATAGTTGCTCGTTCCAAAACGGAGGTAGGCCTCTATGGAGAAGAACAAGCAAGAAAGAACTTAACGTAGGACAAGTAAAGATTACTATTTTTATTATGCCGCTGATAATTATGTCTAGTAATATGGTCTAAGGAATGTGGTGCTCCTAAAAACACACAGAGATGTTTCTTATCAAGGCCAATTAAAAGTTATTTAGCATCAAAGTCAAACTCAAAACATTCATTTTACTTACTTCTCTTCTTCTTTATCATGTGGACAGTAAGGTCTTACGACCCTACACATCCTAGTGTCAGAGTTTCTAAACCGCCTCAAGGGCCTCTGACATGGTTTGAGTAGAACAGTAAGTCCAGGTTTCCTCACGATGTTTTTCTTCACCGATGCCAGTGATGTCCAAGATAAACTTTAGAAAGTACATTAAATGGTATGGTTTCTTACATAAAATGGTACATCGAATTTTAGTTTACTTTATCGATTTTAATAAAGTGTTCACGGAGTTTCTTGCGACTTTTTCTGTATAAAAACGAACGAGCAACTAGCTTCAGCTTTCTGACTAACTCCTTGTGGGCCTGTTGGTCTAGTAGTTAGTGGCCCTGACTGCTAAGCCGGAGTTCGTGGGTTCGATTCCCACCCAGGACAAACTTTGTGTGATGAGCATGATTGTTAGTTCTGTGTCTGGGTGTGATTTATCTATAATATGTATGTATTTATAAATTATATAAGTATGTTTATCAGTTGTCTGGTTACCATAATACAAGCTCTGCTTAGCTTGGGATCAGATAGCCGTGTGTGAGTTGTCCCAAGATATTTATTTATTTAATTCAAAAGTGCCTGAAAACGGTTTATTTGGTATAAAATGATTTTGATTATGATTCTTTTGAAATTTTAACAAAATAATGAAGATAGTAAAATGAGAAAAAAAAAAATCTTTTCTCAATAACCTTAAGAGCTGTTACACCATAGCCAATTCACCAAATGTGAAACATAATAATTGAAAAGAATTTGCATGAAATGATCTGCAGAGTAATCTAATCGGAAATTATTTGAAGGTAGCGAAATTGGCCCTAACTTACATCACAAATGTAAACGAGCCCTAACACGAACCCAGAAATTTAATTAAGAACGAGTGTTCCATGTATGAGTAACATTTTTTAATTATCTCGGAATTAAAATATTATTTTTTGGACATGTAGGTACATAGTACCTAAGCTTCAATACTTTTTAACCGACTTCGAAAAAAGGAGGAGGTTCTCAATTCGAATGTTTGTATTTTTTTTTTTTTAGGTTTGTTCGCGCTTATCTCCGTCACTTGCCAACCGATTTCAAAAATTCTGTTATAATTATAATTGTCAAATGGTCCCATGAAAATTTTATCGAAATTGGACAAGCCGTTATTGAAAAATCAACAAAAAATTATCTACATTGTCTACATTGATGATCTTTTCATTCCTCTGCATTGTTTGTTCGCGCATTTTAACTAAAATAAAAAAGGAGGTTTTCAATTTAGTTGTATTTTTTAATGAGAAAAAATTATGTCACAAAAAATTTACAAATAAAAATTTTTTTTTTACTAAAAAAATAACCGACTTCAAAAAACCCTAAAAGCACTAAAAAGTTAGAAATAATACTATAACCTACCTATATTAATAAACCTAACCTAACCTACGATTAACCTATACTAAAATTTAACAATTTTTTGGAGTCGGTGCGGTGTCTTAGAACTAGAGATGTTAAATTAGTTCTGCCTTGAACTATTCCGTATTTTTTGTCAAAACATTAAATTGACTGCCTCGTTGGTTCAGTGGTCGTATGCGCGACTGCTGAGCATGAGGTCTTGGGTTTGATCCCCAAGTCGGGAAAACTGTTATTAGGTTTTTCCAAAAAATTCTCAGTAGCAGCCTCGGAGTATGGATTTGTGCCCGATTGATGGCAATAGGCTTGCTTGAAATGTACAGGTACACCTCTGCCTAACCCTTTGACGATTACAGGCGTGTTGTTATGGTTTATTCAACTTAAGAGTTTTCCTAATTAACTAAAATTCAATAAAAGCGAAAAGTCACGCGCTCATCACGAAATATCAAAAACCGTTTGACGTATAGACAGAGTGGTAGTTTATGATCACCCCATCAGGGGATGAAACGGGGCTCCAAAGTATGTATGCACAAATCAACTTTGACGCAGATGAAGTCGCGGGCAGAATCTAGTTAAAGAACTAAACAGAAAAGGAAAAGCCACCTCAAAACAGAAAAAAAAGTCAGAATTATTTAGAGTGCCTTGTAGTCAGCAACAAGACATAGCACATAGACGTTAACAAAAAAAAAATATTGCTGGGAAATGACTTTTATTATTGGTGTGAAAGATTACTGTTTATGGTAATGCGCAAACACACACGGTAAAACATTGTTCTTATCAGTAAATGCAACTGTACAGAAGTCGTTTTTTAAAGTTCAAAATGTAGTTAGATTAGGTTAGGTTCACTTTCAAATATGAATTAATGATAAATAAATATGCCCGGTTTTTGTGCCCGGTTGATGGCAATAGGCTCGCCCCCTATTACATGGGACTAAAAACATAACTGGCGAAATATGGGTGTACTAATGGGTACACCTCTGCCTAACCCTTCGGGGATTGCAGGCGTGATGTTATGTTATGATAAATAAAAATCCATAAAATGATAGTATGAGAACAAAATAATAATAATATCCTTACTTATATAGGTAATACCTCGACTGCCTCGTTGGTCTTGTGGTCGCAAGCGCGACAGCTGTGTATGAGGTCTTGGGTTCGATTCCCAAGTCGGGCAAAGTGTTATTGGGTTTTTACATCAAGAATTTCTCAGTAGCAGCCTCGGAGTCTGGATTTGTGCCCGGTTGATGGCAATAGGCTCGCCCCCTAATACATGGGACTAAAACATAACTGGCGAAATGTAGGTGTACTATTGGGTACACCTTTGCCTAACCCTTCGGGGATTACAGGCGTGATGTTTATGATGTTACTTATATAATAATAATTTCAAAATGATCTCAAAAAAATATATAGTTTTATATGTATATAAAATTTTATATAATTTCTAACTATTAATACATAACTAATTTACAAGTTCACAGAATTTTATAAAAAAAAAATATTTTCAAATTTTATTTTAATAACTCAAGTCCCACGTAATGAGACTTAATTGATTTTCTATTGTTCTGACTTACCGGTAAGTCAGCCGGGGCTTGGCCGGTTTTCAGGGTCCATAACTGTACTTTAGCTTGAAGCTGTATGTTACAATCATGGACAAGATGAATATAATACAATCATTTATTCACATTATAGAATGCAAATAAATGAATATGAATATGTATATTTATAACATTTAAAACTACCTTACAAAAAAGTTAGTTTGACCTTAAATATCTCCATAACCAGAATGTTTTCAGGTATGGCCCAAAACAATAAGAAATGATCACAATGATGAGGAAAATTTTTGAGCTTCGTTAATCTTTTTTTTAATCTTATTTATTTTTTATGTATGTTCCCCGATTACTCAAAGACGCCTGAACCGATTTGGAAAATTCTTTTTCTGTTTGAAAGGGCATACTTCTCAGATGGTCCTATAGTAAGATATCCTCTACAGATTTCCAAAAGGATCGCGCTGCATGACAAACCTATATCTTACAAAATGATTTCATGCGTATAGTTGCCGGGGTTGCGGGACGTCTTAACAGGATACCGTGGCCCCGGAACGTAAAGGGCAACAGAAGGAACAGTGTGGTTTTTAGTCAGGAAAAGTCTGACAGTCCCTACCGAGTCCCTACCCAGGGCGGAAGGAGTCATTTGATGATTTTTATCACCTAAAAAAAATAAAAATGCGTATAGTTAAAAACTGAAACCAAAATCCCACACAAACATCCAACAGCAATAACTCTTCTGAAACCTGTAAAAAATGAAATCCCAATTTCAAATATGGAGTATAAAATATTTGAAATGAAAATTTTATTTTGAACACCGAAACATGGGTTGCGTTATCAACTAAAAGGTTAATGCTGCTCGGATATGAGGGTTGGCAAAAAAATCAATTACGATCATCCCCTGGGCCCGCATTAATCTCCTGTCGATTTGTATGCTGACGTTCCACGGGAAACAGAGTAATGAGATATCGTAGAAAATATTTCATCATTGCCCCATCTTACGGAAAAAGGAGGGGTTTTGAAAGGGTTATGTTAAATCGTATGGTTATTGTAACGGTTCATTTACACTTTGATTTGGATACAGGGGTAAAGCTAAATATAACGTAATTTAATCGTTTACCTTTGTTTAATGAAGCGTTCACCTCATGTGTGTAATTTAATTTGTGGGCTTATTGTGTCATATGAGAATATGATATTGACAAAACAACTTACAAAATAATCTTTACAAATAAATAAATTTGAAGTGTCTGTTTTTAATGACTAAATAACAGTTTTTTACATGTTAAATGTTATAATTGTTATGGTAGTGGTCGCAATCGCGACTGCTGTGCATGAGGTCTTGGGTTCGATTCCCAGGTCGGGCAAAGTGTTATTGGGTTTTTCCATCAGGAATTTCTCAATAGCAGCCTCGGAGTCAGGATTTGTGTCCGGTTGATGGCAATAGGCTCGCCCCCTATTACTAAAAACATAACTGGCGAAATGTGGGTGTACTAATGGGTACACCTCTGCCTAACCCTTCGGGGATTACAGGCGTGATGTTATGTTAGGTTATGTAAATGTTATAAGTACCGCGTAAACAGGTACTTATACGAAAAATCTATTTTTTTTGTCGGTCTGTCGGTCTGACTTTCTGTTCATTTGTCTGTTTGTTAGTTTGTTTGTCTATTGTTCCGGATAATCTCTGAAACGTCCAGACCAATTTTGGAACTTTAAATGGCAGATAGCTAACGTCATAACAAGTAACTTAGGCTACTTTAATTTTAGAAAAATAATTAGAGATCCGCGCAAAAACAATAAAACCTTACAAGTAACCGACTTTCTAATAAGCTTATACATAACATAACATAATATACCATCACGCCTGTAATCACCGAAGGGTTAGACAGAGGTGTACCCATTAGTACACCCACTTAAAACTTAATAAGCTTATAAATAATAATAAAAAATATATTATTAAATAATAATATAGCACACAAATATACAAACATTAATCAGGCAGGGGCCATAGACCTTCCATAGTTCCAAGAAACTAGTCCACTTAAGCAACCTAAATCAATAGGGCGATCCTTTGTTTCTATATCCTGCAATAGTCCTGCGCCAGCCGAGGGTTATCCTTGGATGCACTTGAATAGTACATATAAGGATAATTGTGGGTTGTTCTGCCTAAGAAGCCTTTGCGAGTAGGCATCGACCTCTCGTAATCCAAGTATTACTAATTAATATTGCATATTAGTAATTAAGTACACTCAATAATTACATAATTATAGTATATTGTTTTTACACATAGACGCATCAGAAACAATGTAGGTAAGCAGAATATTGTAAAATCATAATTGAAAGGAGTATCCGTGGAGTTTCTTGCTCGTACTTCTCCATAGAGACTTACCTACGTTTTGGAACGAGCAACTAGCTTGTTTTTTTGACTGATTCACTCCTTGAAATTTAAAAGTGCCTATAAATGGTTTTGAAGTAAAAACTTGACATTAAAAATAATAATATTTACTTTAAATCTTACTACTATTCTATAAATGCGAAAGTCTGGATGAATGTTACTCAATCACGCCAGAACGGCTGAACGGATTTGAATGAAATTGGGCATATAGTTAGATTAAAATTTGAAATCACACATAGGCTACTATCACAAGGCTTTTATCCCAAGAAGGTAACACAACTCCCATACAAGAATATATTATTTTTGAAAAATATTAAACACTCGAAAACACTTAAATCTAAACATATTTTATCCACGAAAACACTAAACCGACACACCATGAATCCGTATTAAGCTAAAGTGATGGAAATAAGAGAAAAAAATAAATAAAAAAGCCAAGTGGTTACAATGAAACCCCTACTTACGGAGTCACGTACAGTCGAGCAAAACACATATTTCACCATGTATTTGAATAATACTTAATAATAACATAAGCAACATGTATCAGCGCTGACGTTAAAGGAGTGTGGTACTTGGAGGAAAAATTACCTCTTACGGTGTTAGTGATGTGACATAGGTTTCGTATATTTTGTGTTAGGATTGCGCGAAATACGGATTTTTTAAAAATATGAACATTTAATTATGTTTGTCGGATCGAATGTAAAATATTGCTGTTAAAATATTTTGTTGAATATTAAAATAATAAAATTCTTAAAATGAAATAGAATAAATTAATCCATATGGATTAATTGGTCGAATTTAATGTCAATACGTGGGGACAGCGTCATCAATAGGTTACCCCGTTTCTAAGGTATTTTAATACCAAAATGGTAACCAATTACCTTTAAGCCTTCTGTACATAATTATAAATGCTTCTGCCCGCGTCTTCGTCCGCGTCAAAGTTCATTGATCTACATACAAACTTTGGACCCCCGTTTCGTCTCCTTAGGGAGTGAGTTTTGGTAAATCCTTTCTCAACAGATGTCTCATAACTATAAACTACCTTATTGAAAAATTTCATCTGTATACGTCAAGCGATTTTCGATATTTCATGATGAGTGAGTGAGTGTTTGAGCGAGTGTTATTTCGCTTTTGAATATTTAGATTAAAAAAATTACACTGATCAATAAAGTTAAAAATTAATCTCCAAATTCTCATGTTAAAGCATTAGGTTTTATTGTTCTTTCATCTCCATTTCAATATAAAGTGACCGATAAACAATTAAAAATAAAGATATCCCACCGCAAACCCAAATAATGCTTAAAGAAACATTCAGTTTATATGCAAATGAAATCGTTAATCAAATTCAATTTCACGCCGATTTTTATTTGCGTATATTTTTTTCGGATACGAGAATTGGACATCACTAGACCGTATCCCTTTTACCTTTTATTAACACAACTCGCGTAAAATCAAACTGGAAGGTGATTCGTTCGAGCAAAATTATTAATGTAGGGGTGTAAATTTCCCCTCCCTGTATGAAAATATATGGTTTGATTCGGGCACAACATCCGTTATTTTGGTACCTGTATTTGTCGTGACCTAACTTTGTCATTGTCAGAAAATATAAAAAAGGAAGTTCAGAAAAACCAGTTCTAGCAACATTTTTAAGGAGCGAAACGAAACGTGGGAACGAAAATGGAAATGTGGTAACAGGTACTTGAGTAATGCTATGTGTTTCCTTACGATTCTTTTATCGTACACCATTTTTTTTTAAATCTGGGACTGGGCAGGCCATGTCTGCCGGGTGGCGGCTAAGCGGTGGGCCCGCACATCACACTACTGAAGGATTGACGCACACTTGGACGAGGTCGCGGTAGATCAAAGATGGATTCCTCAGGAATTGACGAGATGAGACTGAGAATGCGGAGAGGCCTTTAGAGAGACTGTAAAGGCTAGCAAAAAAAAATATAATAAAATATAATGAACATGTAAAAATGAATACAATAAAGAAATTGTGTGTTCGTGGGACCATCGTAGGAACAAAGTTCCGTACGTAGGAAGAGATAAAGAGAAAGAGAGAGAAGGTAACCTGGAAAGGGCATAACGCTTTTTCTTTACATAATAATTTCTGCCAGTTAACTTTTACTGCAGTGGACCTTCTGAATTTTCACTTTTAAGTAACACAGTAGTAAGTGCGAAGTAAAGCGTGTCGCGAGCGATAAAGGGAATAGCGAATGTAAGTCATATTCCGCGTATGTTTTCCTTGGGAGGGTGTAGTCAAGTTGTCATGAAAGAAAACTGTCACTCAAGTTTAACTTGCCACTTCTCTTTTATAAAAACTTGACATCTATTTGGTGAGTCAATTTTTGTTACCTACTGTGTTTTTTATTTAACAATCTTCTTGGAAATTATATGTTTGAGCCGTTTGGGGTTGAAACACTAGGGACAGCGAGCGCTCATCTTGTATTTCAGGGCATCGCCAAGCGACTGGCCGACTTTTCATACAACCAAAGGGCTGACTTTTTCTTGGGCCAAAAAATCATAATCATCATATATATATATGGTAATGACCATACTATTGTGACAATTGAATACCTATGATGTGCAGATGTGTGTCTAACAGCATTCTGCTAGCCTTTTGAGTACATGCCTTTGTACTTTGTGTTAAGTCTGAATAGTCTGAGCAAACTTCTTTTTCTTAAAATATATGGCATGTGAAAACCAGCCAGCATTAATTTAACAAGATAATTACTCATTTAAGTAATTTCTCTATTACCGCCCTGCCTATTATTACCCAATACTATGTTTAAACTTCACACTACGCACATATAGTTAACATTATGTACGTACTATAATTATCAAGACGAACCATCAGGCGGGACTCTCAACAAGGCTATTAATTAGTACCGCCTACGCCTGTAAGGCTGTGTCCACACGAGCGGGCACAAACGCTGTGATTACTAAACCTATTTCAAGCAATCAATTCTAGATTATAACAAGCCGTTGGTTAAAGGCGTCTTGCGTCATTTAGCTCGAATTTTAAATAGAGTTCGGTTTTTAAAATTTTAGTGGCCGGAATTTTGGTGATTTAAAAAAAGAAATTATTAAATATTTGAAAAATGAAATAGTAATATTATAGCAAATGGGAAAAAATATGTGAACAGTTTTGTCTATTTTGATAGAAGGTACAGTCAGCAACTAAAGTCGATTACTGCTTTAGATTTATAAATTCAAATTATTGAGCTCAATATTTAGAGAAATACGAAATTAATGCCAAATCTACCAATGTACCGAAAAAACTTGTCAAATTGGTAGAATATTTTACATCATCATCATCTGCCTAGCCTTTTTCCAACTATGTTGGGGTCGGCAATGAGCAGTAAAATCTACTACCATTTTAACATGTTTTTTTTTTTACAAAAACATTTGTTATTTTAATATAAACTTCAAATACTGCCACGACCCCTATACTGTTACACTTTAAACTACAATATTTTGCGTACGTAACAATGTTTACTACAGTAAAAAGTATTTATCACATAAAAAAACAATAGTAATTTCCCAGCAAAAAAATTCTTCAAAGTTATCTATTTTGATGGTCAGTATTAAACAGCAATATTCTGTGTCTTTTCATCCCATACTCTCGTATGACCCCAGCTTTAAACCCAAGCACTCACACACACAGTGACATATATGTGTAATACGTAATAAATCTTCTCTTACATACTGTAGGTAATGAAGGAACTTCATCAGATGCAAGACGGGAGCTTTGTACATGTAATTACAATTATTGGGTTTTGCAGGTGCGTTCACGGCTTTGTGAAAACGCTTGTGTGGTTTGAGCTTTATGTGGTAAGCTTTAGAGTGATTAGAATCGATCATAAACGTGTGTGGTTATTAATTGTAAGGAACTGCTTCATCACCTTTCAATGTGATCATATTAAATCATATAGCAGATTATTTTATACCTTGTTGGTGTAGTGGTCGCAAAGCGTAACTGCTGAACACGAGGTCTTGGGTTCAATTCCCACGTCGGGCAAAGTATTAATCAGGATTTACTCAGCAGCAGCTTTGTAGTCTGGATTTGTGCCCGGTTGATGGCAATAGGCTCGCTCCCTATTACATGACACTTAAACATAACTGGCGAAATGTGGGTGTACTGATGTCTAACCCTTCGGGGATTACAGGCGTGATGTTATGTGTGTTTCGCAGTCAGTTCCATAATAAAAGTTGTTCAAATTCATGAGTACTTTCATCCTGAAATCTGTGCAGTGAATAAAATAAAATACAGCTAAAAAACGATGTCTTTGTACTACAAAACATCTTCCCTTACATAACAACAGCGTATCATAAAACATTGATCACTACGCTCATACAAAATCCCTAAATCCCCTTTAACACACATCTCCTCGAAGCCCAGATTAAAAAATAAAGATCTACACGAAGAAACGTTCGAACACCTGTCACATTACTTACGGAGTATCTAAAAATAGAGATCCGTTTTCCACCTGCGAAGAATTATTTAATAACTTGCGACGCATCTTACATGAGACGCGCGGAATTAGGAACGCGTGAAGTGACAGACAATTGATTAATGCGTGGTGGTTGATAAATTGTGTGATGTGTTTGACTGTTCTTGAGATTTAGGTTGAAGATTATCTGTGTAGGTACGTAGTTACTTGTGTGAGAAAGTAGTTAGGTGCCTTTCTTTAATAATAATGTCAGCTTTATGGTCAGTGCTCAAACAGCACCGATCTGACCGCCGCCAGCGAGCCTTCACTTTTTTAGCAGTCTTTGGAAAAAATATTTTAATTCACACGATTCAAAGCTCAAAGCTGAATGGCAAATTGTTTACTGTGTTGAAACAGTGATCTGACCGCCGCCCGCAAGCCTTCACCTTTTTATCTTGTCATTAGAAAAAATATTTTAATCCACACAATTTAAAGCTCAAAGTTGAATGGCAAATACTTAGTTGCTGTGACAGAGCCGTGCGAATGAGCGATGAGTTTAATAATATTCCACTGTTGGGCAAAGGCCTCGTCTCATACAGAGAAGGTATGGCCATTGATCACCACCTTGTCTAAAGCGGATTAACAGTTGTTATTTTTTGTTCCTGAGAAGATTCCTAATTACGATAATTAGCCATTTGGAGGCTTTAATACTAATATGTGTGTGTCGTGTGGCTTCCTTCCCAATAATAAAAAAAACTGTCTTCAGTTAACCGCATCGCAAACTAGCTGCCTGGCCTATCTTCGTACCAAAATATGCGTTAATATTGCCAGAAAGGGTGTCGACAAAGAAAAAGAATCGACATACAAACCCATATTGAAAATCAATAATTCATGACTCGAAAAAATATAACATTCACCCTTGAAGTTTTCACGTAAATTACCTTCGGAACAGACCAAAACAAGTCAAGAAGAAACGCCTGAAGTTATTAACTCTTTCTATGGAATTTATTGGACGCCATCTTAGATTTAGGACGGATTCAGGACATACTTTAACGGGCCATGGAACAGATAAGAGTTTCGAGTTATTTGGCGTCAGAAAGGATGGTAAAGAACTTATTATTTCTAGAAGCTGTTTTCAAACATAACATCACGCCTGTAATCCCCGAAGGGTAAGGCATCGGTGTACCCATTAGTAGATACACCCACATTTCGCCAGTTATGTTTTTAGTCCCATGTAATAAGGGGCGAGCCTATTGCCATCAACCGGGCACAAATCCAGACTCCGAGGCTGCTACTGAGAAATTCCTGATGGAAAAACCCAATAACACTTTGCCCGACCTGGAAATCGAACCCAAGACCTCATGCACAACAGCCGCGCTTGCGACCACTAGACCAACGAGGCAGTTGCGAGGCTGTTTTCAAATTTCCATCATTTTTACTTTTCTTCTTAGACTTTTCATCAATTATCACTATTTTAGCCGAATGACGTCTACAACTGGACATAAATTATATATATAATAAATATGAGTCACCAAATGTGTTGCTAAGCGCAAATCTCAAGGACAGCTGGACTCGATTGATTCTTTTTTTGTTGCATTCCTAATTTTCCGGAAAAAGTTTTTATGTAAAATCCACCGGGTACATCGGAAATTAGTGCCCGTGCGAAGTCGCTAGTAATAAAATAAAAAGTCTGGCCTTGGTTCTCTCGTCGGGGACTGATTATGGAGAAAACTTTAAACAAGAGGATCAGCAACTGGAAATTTGATGATCCTCGTGCTTCGGAAAGCATGTACAAGGCGTCGACGCCTGATCATTCCCCGGTCGTGTCAGATAGCCGGTCTATTGAACTATGAGAGTAAGGGAAAAGGGAGTGCACCTGTGTTTGCGCACACACTAATGCACTATTATATCTCCTGCGTTCTTAGTTATATTCCTATCGTCCTAAGATGGTGCGGGTGACACATGTCAGCAATTCATCAATGGATGTCAGAATAGCCTAATTATATCAGTGACATTATTTTATTTCCTAGTTATTTACTTACTTATTACTGATTCCGTATTTTACGACGTATGATATAAGTGTGCAGTTAAAATATTCAATCACGATTGTAAATCGCCGTAACGTTCAAAAGTAAAAAGTAACAGTTTGACAAATGTCACCGGCACCATCCTAGAACGATTGGAATATAGTCCCTATTTAGCTAATCTTCAATAGAGAAATTCGGTTTAGATGGTATTATTATTACACGGTGTTCATCCACCATACACAAGAAGTTTTACAACTACCAAATTGAACAAAAACTTTCCGTTCACTTAGCTCACTCACTCAAAAGGGTAACACACAAACATGTTCATTTAAATTAAGTAAGTCAACATCACTTATACAACATTAGCAAAGTTAAGTAACATAATTTTCCGGCTCATCTAATACGTAAGTTGTTGCTTGTCGGAATAACTTAAACACTTATAAGTGACATAGGTATGTTCCTAAGAATTATTGCTGAAATGGGTTCGTTACTAAAGTTTAAACAAATGAAGATTGACGTTGTAAATCTAAGCGTAGACATGCTTGACAACTAGCAAAAAAAAAAAAATTGCCCAAAACACATAAAAAAATCAAGTGTAAAAAAAATACTTTTTAAAAGTACCTATAAATATTTTAGTGATGCCTATACGAAATTCGTACAAAACCATAAAGTATAATTCTGCCAAAACTAATCAATTCTTAGTAACCATCTCTTAATAATTCAATTATTTACGTAAAACTTAATAAAAGTCTCACATTTCTAAACAGCAAAATCATGTGAGTTTACATTCAAATCTTATACATGCAAAAATTAAACAGAATTAAATAACCAATTCGACAAATGGGAGACATTTTGACACGTGGTTTGGTTTGCTTTGGTAAAACCAAATTAGCTGTAAGGTCAACAACATAACAAAAAAAGAAAAGAAAAATAACAGTTCATAAAACTGATTTTTTTATTAAAATGCAAATAAATAAAATTAAAGTCACATTTTCACCTACACAAACACCACCTATCTAATTAATGTTTGGTGATTTAAACCAGTTAAATTCTGCTTAATCAAATTAATGCAACAACAAACTGAGCACGAACCTACCTTCAGTAGAATATTACATACAAACTTGTCGTTCCATGTTGTTATTAGTGAGCAGGTGTCAGGACCGGCTTTAATTAGTATCATCCTCTAATCGATGCGAGATTGTCACGACACGAACATGTCGCCCGTGATAAATAACGGTAGGGGCTCATGTGTGGGGTGTGTTTGTGTTAGGGTGGGTGTGTGAGTGTGTGTGTTTTTACGTTAAAGGTGGGCATTGTTGTAATTTATAATCATGGGTTTAAAGCTTGTTAGAGTGTGGGTTTTGTGGTTTAATGGTTGAAGCTATTTCATTGATTATTGTTCCATTTATTTGCGGCGGATTAAGAATGGTTTAAATACGTTGCTTATTGCATATTGGTTAAAAATAATAGTAATACGAGCCTATCATTGTCCCGCTGGCACTAGCATTAATCACCACGCTCATTCAAGGCAGATTGGTGCTTTCAGACTTACAAGTCCAGATTTCCTTTCGAGGTTTTCCTTGACCGATGTCAGTGATGTCCAAGATAAACTTAGAAAGTACATATAAATAAAAAAAAGTCATGTTATAGGAAAAAGATGTGTTGGTACTTGCCTGGAACTACTAAGCCATAACGGCACATTCTCGATATTGGTGTTGATATTAGCCATTTTCTTTGTAGATGGCTGGAATTATTTGATAAGAAACTAGTGTGTTGACTTTTCCATTGAATAAATCAAAGTTCTCTAGGTCTGAGGTTTCCAAACTGTGCGTCGCGACACCTTGTGACTTCGTTGAGCTGTCTTGAGGGCGTCGCGCGACGGTATGCACAAATCGTATTGATTGTTGTACAATCATTTAACTGTTATATCCCATAAAAACCAGAGCCAAATTCACATAACTTCACGCCTGTAATCCCCGAAGGATTAGGCAGAGTTGTACCCATTATTAGACCCACATTTCAATGCCACATAGCCAAGTTCAATGATTATGATATATGCCTTGGTTGTTGACTTCAACGACAAAAGAAGTAAGATCCAAAACGGCGCGAAGTTCAATGATCATTCCTTTTATAACAACATAAAATATATATAAAAAAAAAATATTTTATAACAATCTAAAATATAATTTCTTCTTCTAACTTAAGATAATATATTGAACCCGAGGAACTAGGCCTAGAACCGAACTAGGCCGAGGTAGACTTGGCTACTTCCCGCCTGTTTGTACGCTTTGATCTAAAGTACACAACAGATTTAAATGCTAAGTTTTCATTAGTACATAGAGTGATACAAGAAGAAGGTTTATATATCTACATTGCACCCTTAAAAAGCCAGGGCAGGTCGCTAAACATTATAAAAGTCGTCACAAAAAAATTACGACGCGTAAAAGGGAGTCGCAGTCCTAACAAGATTGGGAACCCCTGCTCTAGTCAGCGGTGAAGCTGGAAAACTAGATTTTACGTTAGACTGGGCAAGGCTGCACATGTTAGATAAGTTATCATTTTCAACCGCTAGACCGCTCAAGGGTACTCCATAACTTTCACTAAGGCCAGCAAAAACTATAACAACAATGCTATTCTGGAAAATTTCTCAGTGAATTTAGGTTTAAGTTGAGTTTGAGGTGAGCTAATTATCACTTATGTCATAAATTGAGAGCTTACTTACAGAATAGGCCGATAGATCACAGCAGTCATGTCAGACAGAGAAACTGGCGAAGTGCGAGTTAACGGTTCCGTATAACCGTTTTTTTTTGGATGCGTTTATAAACTTATAGAAGAACATACATACACAAACAGCCAGATCCAGAACAACTATCTGTAGGACATACAAATATTTGTTCCGTACGGGAATCAAAACCGTGACACGCAGTGCAGCAACCAATCGCTTAGCCACTGCGCCATCCGTGCTCTCTAATTGTATAGGCATCCCTTTAATTGTCAACTTTGTTTTATGTTGACTATGATTTTTAGCAATAGAAACACACACTCTGTAAAAATTTCAACTCTCTGCTTATTAAGGTTTATCAGAAACAGCCCCGTGACAGACATATGGACAGACGAGGTTTATTAACAGGGTCTCGTATGAACCCTAAAGACTAGTAGAATATAAGAATGATATAGAACAGGAAGGTTAAATACATACTTTATATATTCTACTCATATATTTTCTGTTGGACTTATATTTTTTCACACTTGGCACCGTTGGTACTATGCCGCTGTAATATATGCGTGCCTTATTTATTTATTGCAAGACCACTTCGCTTTGGGGCACGAGTTTGCAGTTTTTATATCATTTTTGGGGTTAAAAGATGATGGAAGATAATGGTACTAATTCCCTTGTTCATAAGCTATACTGAAATGAGACAATTGGCATCTCTTACTAACATACAGCGTAAGAAAAGGACGGCGACATTTTAGAACTAAGTTAGAGATGTCAAATTAGTTTTGCCTTGAACTCTTCTGTGTTTTTAATCAACGTGTTTTGACATGTGTCAACTCTAATAGTATGTAAGTTTCAGATAAACTTTTGACGTTTTTTTTTATTTCTGTCCCTTTCTTGTTTTGTTGGAGAGAAAAGGAAGGAAATAGTCTAAATTAAGTTTAGGTTGTGCATAATACAATCTATTTAATTATCATAAGGTTTAGTTTACTTTAGTTAAAGATAAATTAGGGTAAGATAAATAGGGTAATTAGATGGATTGTGACTACCCCGCTTATCTCGTGGTATAAAGCGTGATTGTTCGATCTTCGTCAGACCTCCTTATTTTTAAAACGCGCGTTACCAAAGCGCCCACTTTAAAACGTCTAATGTGTACTCTAAAGAAGTCTGTCGAAGGTGTACACATGAAAGCACGCGCTTTTAAAAAAGCGTTCAGAATTTCGTTCAAAGGCGCGTTGCGCGGGCGTCAGCTGCGCACTTCTAGAAACATTCGCCGCCATTTTGCCGTACATTTAATGGCGCGCTTTCGTGTAGAGTGGACACATAATCTAACTGGAACTATTGAATTTCAAAAAATTGTTTTTGCATATGATACGAGTAAAACCAAATACATTACATGGAACATAAAATAACAGACGAAAGATACCTTTTTATAACCTAAGGAACACGGGGATATTTTGTTACATTAAACACAAATCAATCTGATCGAAACACTGCATTTACCACTCAATTATCTATAATAGCTGTCCACTATTTATTAAACCCGTACATCATGCATCATTACTGCCTGACAAGCTGACACTACCCATGATTGATGGTCAAGTCAACCAGTATGACGAGACCTGTCAACCTTCCATTGTTAGATAACAATAGTTAAGGTACAATGGGGCAAGTTAGCTTGGTTTGTCGGGTTTTTTTATTATTATATGTCGGAAAAACCTGAGGTGTAAATAAAGTTTGATAGTTTGGGTAAACTTGGTATTATACTAGCTGTGCTCGCGGCTGTGCCCGCGAGGTCCTGAGTGTAACGAAATTAAGTATTGAATACTTTGTCAACTGGCAAAATGAGGGTGTACTAATGGGTATACCTCTGCTTAAGCCTTTGGGCATTACGGGCGTGATGTTGTATTATGTTTACTATGTCATAGTGGACTTAGTTGATTAGCTAAGTCTTAAAGCAATCTTCTGCTAAACCGTAGAAGAAATCTGATGACATGACATCACGCCTGTAATCCCCGAAACGGTAGGCAGACATTTCCCTAGTTATGTTTAACTCCTATGTAATAGGGGGCGAGCCTATGGCCATAAACCAGGCTTAAATCCAGACTGAGAGTCTGCTATAGATATATTCCTGAAGGAAAAACTGAATAACACTTTGCCCGACCTGGGAATCGAACCCAAGACCTCATGCTCAGCAGTCGCCCTCTGCGACCACTAGACAAGGCTTATTCATGAGAAATTAGAACAGATTCGAGTACTTTTCTAACTTACTTAGTTTAGTTACCTACTTTAGTTTTCACAAAAACATTTACAAATTAATAATAACACTAAAACTAAGTCAAACTCTTGAAGGTACCATTAAAATAAATGGTTCAATTAGTTGAACTAAAATATCGACTTCAATCAAAGTGGAAACTAGGTATAGTATCTAGGTAATCAATTTACCTAATTGGTTTAGTGATAGACAAAGTCGCGGAATAAAAAGTAGCATATGTCCTTTCATATGGTTCAAACTAACTCCGTACCAAATTTCATCACAATCAGTTCAGTGGTTTAGTCGTGAAAGCGTAACAAACAGAGAGACATAGTTACTTTCGCCTTTATAATATTAGTATGAATTTCATAGTAGGTTTCGTAATAAGTTGTCCATACTAATGAGTGTTTTCACCCTTTCACATATAACAAACTAACTTCTGCCCGCGACTTCGTCGGCGTCTTTGATTAATTTCTCCATACAAACTTTGTATCGCCTTTTCATACCCTTAGGGGGTAAATTTTGGAAAATCCTTTCTTAGTGGACGTCTACTAATTATAAACTACCTCCCTGCCAAATTTCATCTTTATACGTCAAGCGGTTTTCGACCTTTCGTGATGAATGAGTAACATTCGCTTTTATAACAAAAGATAGATGGAAGATATCCCTGTTAAAATCAAAACCCTATTTTGCGAATACTCGAGTAAAAAGTAAGTACTTACTCCATCCTTGTTTCCAATATACCGACAAAAACCTAATATAAATCTAACAGTGATACCGGAGTTCAATAACCCCATCCGACATCCGAAGCTCGGGCTATCCCCCGTCCAGAGATAACAGGCAAAACGTAGATTGTATAGATATAATCATTATTTATTGCCTACAGATACTTGTTACTCCATTTCTTACTTATTTTAGAATATTTTATGTATTTCACTGGGACGAAAGGATTGGATATTGAATATAGCACCTATGTCGTGCGTAGAAGGTTTTATTTTCATTGCGTAATTGGTAAGATGAAAGAAAATGTTTCTTTGTATCAAATATAGGCTGATTTTATGAACTGCGCTTTTTTAAGAGTGTTGAAGTATTTAAAAAAACGAATAATTTTAAATAAGGAACAAATTTTGAAAAAAAAAACAGCTTTTTTAAAAGAACTGCACTACTTTATATACTTGTCTTTTTTGTTTCTAGATTTTACAAATTTTTTATAAACTGACTGCTTTGTTGGTCTAGCAGTCGCAAAGCGCGACTGCTGAGCATGAGTTCTTGGGTTCGATTCCCTGGTCGGACAAAGTGTTATTGGGTTTTTCTATCAGAAATTTCTCAGTAGCAGCCTCGGGGTCTGGATTTGTGCCCGGTTGATGGCAATAGGCTCGCCTCCCATTACATGGGACTAAAATATAATTGGCGAAATGTGGGTGTACTAATAGGTACACCTCTGCCTTAACCCTTCGGGGGTTACAGGCGTGATGTTATGTTATGTTTCATAAACTTCCTTCCTGCCAAGTTTTATGTTTATACGTTAAGCGGTTTTCAATATTCGTTATAAAGTGAGTATTATGTCTGAAATCGCTTTGATCTAGCGTGGTAATCAATACCTACTCATGTCATCACTGCATGAGAGGCCTCAAGTAAGCATCAATTAAAGTTAAGAAGACTTTCGGAATTGCTTGCCTTATAATAAAAAAAATACCAATAATTTCCAAAAATCCCATGAAAAAGCAGAGACAGAAATTGCTTCAAAAATTGCTGATTATCAGCGACAAGAACTTATTACAAAAAATGTTAGAATAAGAAGATAAAAGTGAACGGTCCCGTTTGACAGCGCCTCAATTTGTGAAAGGGATCAAAGTTATTATTTATTGGGGCTTGAACCGATAAGGGCTTGGATTAACGAGATTTCCTGTGCCGTAATTTAAAAATAAAAACTTTGTTAGTTATGGTGGATGAAATTGGGGGGTATTATGTTAATATGAGGTTGTAATGGGGCCACAGGAAGTGGGGGATTTACACATTGCCTAAGCTTTTAAAGTCTTGCGGCCCTTACCTCTTTATTTCTTAGTTCAAGTTATAAAAGTTTTTTACAAAACGGACAAGGTGGACAAAGGCCTATCACTAGTAGAGGGTAAAAAACTGGGTGTTTTACATATCATAACATAACATCGCACCTGTAATCTTGCGACCACTAGAACAACGAGGCAGTCACTTAAAAAAAATAAGTTAATTATAAGTTTAAAATTAATTAACGTTAAAATAGTGCCGATTCTCTTGGTCATAAACTAAACTAAAATTAGACTATTTCCATCTTTTTCTGTCCAATAAAACAAGAAAGAGACTAATTTAAATAAGAGCTGTCAAATTTAGTCGATCTGACACATCCATACAATTATAGTTGACATCTTAAGACGTATGGATTAAAAATACGGAAAAGTTCAAGGCAAAACTAATTTGACATCGCTAACTTAGTTCTTTAATGTCACCGTCCTTTCCTTTCGCTGTATGTTAGTAAGAGATGTCAATTCTCTAAATTTAGTCTAGTTTGTGAACAAGGGAATCGGCACCATTATCCAAAATCAATACAATTACATCAAAATATTTAGGAAATGGAGTTGGTTTTGTTTTAAGCGGGACTAAGCCCAATTACAATCTATCGTCAGTATTTTATCAATTTCTGTTACTCGTATTAATAACACGATAAAATCAGCAGGACGTACCTCACCAGGGGCTTGACCGTCGATAGTTTACTTTAGCACCTTTTTGCGATAACGCTGACCTTTTGGGACTTGTAATAATCTTCGTTGAGCGATCGTAAATCGCTTTAAGCAACAAACATACATAACATCTCGGCTGTAATCCCCGAAGGGTTGGGCAGAGGTGTAATTAGTACCCCCACATTTCGCTAGTTCTGTTTAAGTCCCATGTCATAAGGGGCTAGCCTATTGCCGTCAACCGGGCATACACTACTGTTACTGGGTTTAGGACAGGCGGGGCGATTAATCGCATGCACATAGTATTATAGTCGCGCGGCACTGCTTACGGCATACGCAACGGGGCAGTTCTTATCTGTATTCTGCAATTGTCAAACTAAAAAACTAAGTAGGTACCTATTTATCAATAATTGACCGGATTTCGTAATTTTGTTTGATAATTATGTCTTTTCAAAATCAAATCATTTATTTCAATTAGGCCAATTGGCATAATAAGGCACTTTTGAACGTCATACACAAAAAAAAAGGATTGAATCTAGTTGCCCCTTCCAAAAGGTAGTTTTGTATAGAGAAGAATAGGCAAGAAACTCCATACGTACTCTTTTAAAATTTATGTTTACAACATTTGTATACAAAATCATACACGACATGGCACGTAAAAACAATGTATGTACCCTATATAAAAGTACTAAATCATAATAATTAAAAGGTACAAATTAAGAATTGAAAAGTTAAAATATGATTAATTAGACATAGTGTTCACGTGTTTACAAATATTGGAACTACAGACGACCACTCATAACATCTCAACCAACATGAAAACTCAACCAACCTTTTTTTTTTTTTTTAGTTGGTAAAAATCATCAAATGACTCCTTCCTCCCTGGGTGGGGTGGAGACGTCCCGCAACCCCGGCAGGCGTTGGCCCCGTTGGGAGCCCGTCCCTGTGCTGACAGCTCTTTGAGGCGCGCGCGAACAGGACGCGCCGTCGACCCGGGCTTGGTCCTTGATCGGACGGCGAGCTACCCATTACTCGCCGTCCGCAAGCCCGCGCCTACGGTGGCCGGATGTCGCCTCGCGACGTCCGACGCCCTGGGCGTCTCCCGCGGCGGCTGGGGCGTGAGGTGGTTCTCTCCCTCACGCGGCCCGCCTCCTCCTTCGCTAGCATTACTGCTTCGCAGAAGGAGATGACTGCATCCCATTCCCTCTCGCCCCGGAGCATGGCCTGAACCAGGTCCGGACGCGAGAGGTCGCCGCCGCCTATCGCCTCCGTGAGGACACGGCGGTGCTCGGCCCAAGCGGGGCAGTCCTGCACCGTATGCTCCACCGTGTCCTCCGGGCGATCCACACAGTGGTGACACCCGGGCGTTTCCTCCCGCCCTATCCGACACAGGAACCTCCCGAAACAAGCTCAACCAACCTTATGACGCATCTCAACCAATCTTATGACAAGCTCCGATTTTGACGAGCATGGAAAACTGCAACTGGTGCTGAAATTTATTAGATTCATTCAATTAAGGGAGGTCTAACCAGTGATACTATTTTTAATACGTGGTACAGAACTTTTCTTATTTGCAAACGTACTTTTGTGTCTATTTTCCTAATTCTGTCTCCTTCTTAATTTGGAGGGAACTAGATACTATGTAATTTTTTTACTGCTCCACCATTCTTTACTGATTAATTTCTTAACAAAGTCAGAGACATTGGTGCCGATTCCCTTGTTCACAAACTAGACTAAATTTAGAGAATTGACATCTCTTACTAACATACAGCGAAAGGAAAGGACGGTGACATTTAATGAACTAAGTTAGCGATGTCAAATTAGTTTTGCCTTGAACTTCTCCGTATTTTTAATCCATACGTTTTAAGATGTCAACTATAATTGTATGGATGTGTCAGATTGACTAAATTTGACCGCTCTTATTTACATTAGTCTCTTTCTTGTTTTATTGGACAGAAAAAGATGGAAATAGTCTAATTTTAGTTTAGTTTGTGACCAAGGGAATCGGCACCATTATCTTTCTAAACCACGGGGCGTGTGATGACGTATTTTTTGTGACGAATCATATCATGTTCCAACTACACATAAGCCCTTTAAAAGCAAAGTGCAATTAGTACGAAAAAAAAAACAGCAATTAAAAACCTCACCCTGCCTCTCATCCATATAAACCAATCAACGCAATCACCCGTTGACTAATCAATAGCCGACCCTAAAACAGCTATCATTAATATCCGGCGAAAAAATAACATTTCAGCGCATCGAACCCGCAACATTACGATGCGGAATAACGACACACCAACTGAGTTAATGGTGTTTTTATCATCACGACAATCAATAAAGGGACCTCTTGTCCAATAAAAATGATTAATACGATATGTGTCCACTCTCCTTTGATAGATACTGTGGACCTGAAATTTTGGGACGAAAATGTGAAAAATTGGCCCGCTCTGGGGAGGGTTAAAAGTTTGGTATTAAGGGTACAGGTAGATTGGGGGTTAGGGATTATTAGTCAGTATTGTCGTATTTGATTTTGAATTTGGCATTTTTAGTTTTTAGAATGCGAATTTTTTATTCTATGACAGGGATTTTGATGGGGTTACCTAGCTACCAGCCAGCTGAATACCAGTATTTTACATGGACCAACTGCCTGTCTCACCTCCACAACCCAGTAACTGGGTAATATGATGCCTCTTGGTAAGACTGTTCGTCACACTTATGGACTTCTGACAACCCGTAACGACTGTCAAACATCCACGTATGACAGCCGGGGCATAACGTGCTTTCTGAGGCACGGAGAAGTCGGTGTGTAAAGATGGTCATCTATCAAAGTCAAAGTCAAAGTTTAAAGCTTATTGCCATCAACCGGGCACAAATCCTAGAAAGAGAAATGCCTGATGGAAACCCCAATAACACTTAACCCGACTTGAGAATCAAACCTAAGACCTCATGCTCACCAGTCGCGCAATCCAACTACTAGATTAACGAAGCAGAAAAGAATAACTAAAATATAATAAAACATTTACATTTTATTTCATTCATTTTGAAAGCAGCGAAGCCTCATTCAAGTGTAAATAAAAATAAAATAATTGGATTACGCTTTTATTCAGCGTGTCCTCTTTTTGACGTAAATTAACATTCATCACCGATCAGATATCCGTTTCAGTTTCAGCTTATCTCAAATATATTTCAGGTTAGGTACAATACATTTATTTCTCGAGGTACGAAATAAATAATGGCTATATAAATAATGGGTACATGGGACTTTTACTTGACAATTTATTATTTTGTGTTGGGTTTTACGAATATCATTTTCACGGAGGTATTAATTTCAGGAATTTCTCAGTAGCAGCCTCGGAGTCTGGATTTGTGCCCGGTTGATGGCAATAGGCTCGCCCCCTGTTATATGGGACTAAAAACATAACTGGCGAAATGTGGGTGTACTAATGGGTACACCTCTGCCTAACCCTTCGGGGATTACAGGCGTGATGTTATGTGATGTTATGTATTAATTTTATTATTATCGTCTACAGTTTTGATTGCACTGTGATCTCAAAGATAAATCATTTAATTCTTTTAAACCATTAATTTCTTGATGTTGTTTGATCTATCAAATATAAACATTTACATTCGCTCGTTCTTCTCCATAGACACCTACTGTTTAGAACGAGCAACTACTCGTAGCTTCAACTTTCTGTCTGATTCCTTAACAATTCAAAAGTGTTTGAACGAGGGTCGACTTGGAGAGTAATAAAACACTGGACTTTATATTAAGCGCGTATAATATATTTATCACAGTGCTTGCTGCTCACAAAAAAATAAATTTTACAATATTGACCTAGTTGAGCGCCGGAGAATCTTAACACCGCGATTCAGAAACCGGCGCTCAACTAACAGCGCCATCTATTGGCAAGTTTTAGAACTAATATTTAATATGTACGTAATAGTCGAATAATAACGTAAACATTCCGCCCACCAAGGACATTATGGCAAATGTCCTTCAAGGCTGACTCCTATTACAATTCTGAACTGTGTACAGCCCTGATGACTAATAATAATTATTAACAATTTTAAAAAACAACTTACTACTACGTACTGAACTTACTACTAACAATGTTAAACAACCATAACAAAATCCTGAACTTATAACTAACCAGTCTAATCACTGTAGTTCTTAAAACTAAATAAAACTAACAAATCTTTAAATACCCCTTACATAGATTGTTTACATTTTAAACATAAACAATTAAAATAAAACAAAAACAAAAACATTTATTCTGTTTTAGGCAACAAACATAATTTTGAAGTAGGCCTCTTTATCGTGGACGAGGATGTCCGTAGGGTTACAACCCGGGTAACACCATCAGATCCGGGATGTTTTAAGATTATTTTGCCTAACAACCACCTGCCAGGGGGTAAATTGTCCTCCTTAATTAACACTACGTCACCAACAGATGGCTCCGGAATCCTATTTTGCCATTTATGTCGTTGCAAAAATTGGTGAAGGTAATCGTGTGACCATCTTCGCCAAAATTCCTGCATCATACGCTGGTGCAATTGCCATCGCCGCAAGCTACCAACATTTGCACTTTCATAATTTGAGTCAGGTGGCAAAACAAGAGGTTCCCCTACTAGAAAATGTCCTGGAGTTAAGATTGTCAATTTGTCCTGATCCTCAACGTATGATAATGGTCTTGAATTAAGGCATGCCTCAATTTGAGCCAGTACGGTGGTAATCTCCTCAAAAGTCAGAGTCGAATTACCAATAACCCTCTTAAGGTGATGCTTTGTGGATTTTATCCCTGCTTCCCAAAGACCTCCAAAATTGGGGGACTGCGGGGGAATAAAATGCCACTCCGTGCCATTATTTCCTAATTCCTCTGCTAATTCGGGATTTATCCCTGACCTTTCTTCATTAAACAAATGAAGTAACTCTCGCGCTGCCCCTACAAAATTTGTTCCGTTGTCGCTGTGTAGTTGCGCACATCGACCACGCCTAGCAACAAATCGCTTGAACGCAGCTAAAAAACCCTTAGTGCTCAATTCACTTACAGCTTCTATATGCACCGCCCTGGTGACCATACAAATAAACAAAGCGATGTAGCCCTTGTAGGATTTATTACCGCGACCCTTTGACATTCTAATATTTATAGGCCCCGCATAATCCACACCGCTACTTAAAAATGGTTTATTCGGTGTAACGCGTGCGGTTGGCAACTGACCCATTAGTTGCGACTTAGTGGTGGCCGCGTAACGAATGCATCTAACGCAATTTCTTACATACTTTTTTGCAATCAACTTAATCCCGATTACCCAATATTTTGAACGCAAGTATGTTAGCATAAGCTGCGGACCACCATGCATTGTTTTAATATGCGCATCAGCTACCAAAAGGCTTGTTAAAAATGACTCTTTTGGAATTAGAATGGGGTGCACACGATCGTAACTTAACTGCGACATCTCCAATCTGCCTCCGACTCTTAATATTCCATTGGAATCGAGGAATACATTTAATGATTTTAAGTAATTTTTCTTGTTCTCTAAAGACTTATTATTTCTTAAATTCTTCAACTCTTCAGAGAAGCCTTCCTCCTGACATCTCTTTATGCAAATATTGAGAGCGTCCTCGATTTCCTGCTTAACTAAATATTTTGTTTTAGACCTAGCTGACCGTTCCTTTAGAAGATTTAAAAATCGACGACAGTAAGCGACTACTCTTACTAGCTTAAACAATGTCGAATACCTATTCCAAAACCCGACTTCAATAATTGATGTGTGCACATTCGCTTCTTCCAAATTAGTATTATTATTCTTTGGCTTCTTATATTCCAATACTTGTTGTTTTAAAAACTCAGGACCATTCCACCATATAGATGTGCCAGCCACATCTGCAGGAGAAACACCACGTGAGGCACAATCTGCGGGATTCTGCTTTGATGGTACATGACACCAGTGTTGGGCTTCTGTGATGGTCAAAATATGGGAGACTCTGTTGGCAATGAAGGTTTTCCAACGGCTTGGGTGACTGTTGAGCCACGCCAAAACCACTTCACTGTCCGTCCACATGTGCCAATCACTTTTTGGTATATCCATAACCTTGCCCACTTCGACCATCAAACTACTTAAGAGCACTGCACCACAAAGCTCCAAACGTGGAATGCACACCTGCTTTATGGGCGCAACCTTCGTTTTTGCAGTTACTAACGATACATAGATATTACCGGTGTCATCTACAACCCTCACATATATGACTGCTGCATATGCCACTTTCGAGGCATCTGAAAATCCGTGCAGCTCAGTCTTCACATTATTGGAACGCATGAACAGCCATCGTGGGATTTTCAGGTTTGCAATGGAAGCCAAACTATTACGGTAAGTATACCATTCTTTTAATAAGTTGGTTGGAACTTCTTCGTCCCATTGCAACCCTGCTAACCACAGCTTTTGAATCAATACCTTTGCTATGATTATACTTGGTGCTAGCCACCCCAATGGATCGAATAATCGTGCTATATCGGATATTATCTTTCTTTTTGTTACAGGTCCTGCTACCGGCTTAAGTTCCAGAGAATATTGGAAACAATCGTCGCGCGAATTCCAGGTAAGTCCTAATATTTTTGATACATCATCTATTTTTATCTGTAACGCTTCATCGTTCCCATCCCTAATGCTATTTATTAAATCTTGGCTATTGCTCCTCCATTTTTGTAATGGAAACCCTCCTCTAGCTAACACCTTGGACAGCTCTGTGTATATTTTAAAACAGGTTTCTTCGTTTTCAGCTCCGGTCATTAAGTCATCCATATAGAAATCGTTTAATATGACACTTGCGATTTCTGGTTGATCCTGACACTCATCCTGTGCTAACTGCTGAAGCGACCTTACAGCTAGATATGGTGCCGCTGCCGTGCCGAAAGTAACTGTTTCCAACTCATATACTTCTATTTCTTTTTCAGGGCTATCTCTCCAGAGGATCCTTTGTAACATTACATCCTTCCTGTTTACCAACACTTGCCGGTACATCTTGATTATGTCCGCTACGAGACATATTCGATGTTGTCTCCAACGCATAATAGTGTGCCGTAGTTCCGGCTGCAAAGTAGGTCCAACTAACATATTGTCGTTGAGTGACATCCCATTCGTTCCTTTACAGGAAGCATCAAATACGACGCGGACTTTCGACGTTTCTTTATCCTCCCGGATAACGGCGTGGTGAGGTAAGTAGATCCCCTTTTGAGTGTTGTTTTTATCTGTTACCTTTTTCATATGTTTCAGCTCCAAATATTCTTCAAGAACTCCCGTGTAATCTTCCTTGAATTTGCTGTTTTTTCTAAATTTACTTTCTAACGATCTTAATCTTTTTTCAGCGATTGCCTTTGAATCACCCACCATGCTGACCGGCTCTACATTACGCAGTGGTAGCCTTACTATATAACGGCCACTCTCATTACGTTCAGTAGTAGCTGTGTACAAAGCTTCGCATTTATTTTCATCCTCTGTTAGCATCTTTTTCGTAGAAGGTTCCGCTTCTAGCTCCCAAAATCTGGTAAGCAGGTTATCTGTCTCCAGGCTTAAATGCATCACAGTGATATGTGAGGAATTACTAGTTTGATCCACTTCAAAGGTTCCTGACAATATCCAACCAAGAGTGGTGTCTTGCGCTACAAGAGTTCCACCAACGTTCCTTTTAATACCCTCCTGAATAACTTTACTGTATACTTCAGCACCTAATAAAACATCTATTTTATTAGGCCTGTCGTATTCTGGATCAGCCAAATCATCATCGCTTAAATCTACCCATTCTACTCGAGTTACTTTCGTAGCTGGGAGAAGAGCCGTGACTGATTTCAGGACGAACGCGTTTACATTTATTTGGACAGTCGGATCTATTCTAGACCTCAATTGAAGTACAACGGTTGACTTAGCCGTCGCACTTTTTTCTCCGCCTACGCCTATCACAGTTTGCCCGGATGGCGTTTTGTGTAATCCTAAATATTGGACCGTGGATTCCGTAACGAACGAACCTTGCGATCCTTGATCAAGCAAAGCCCTAACAACTCGATAGCTCCCGTCTCTCGACTTCGCCTTAACTAACGCAGTAGTTAATAAAACAGTTTTGCGACTAGTTCCCGACGAGAAGCACGCGACTAGTGGTTTGCTTGACCCCTCCGCTTGCGCGGCTATTTCCGTATTACTAATTTTATTATTTTCCTTCATCACCGTTGCAACGGCTGATGAGGTTTCCTCGTGAGCCCCCCTATTACCTTCACCAACTGTCGACCCAGAAACACCTGTTTGGTGTAATAAAGAATGGTGGCGGCGTTTACACACCTTGCATCTGAGAGTGTTTTTACAGTGTCTGGCAGAGTGGTTGTTTTGTAGGCAAACAAAACACAAATTATGTTCAAAAGCAAAAGTACGCCTAACTTCAGTTGTCTCTTTACCGAATTTTGGACAAGACGTAATCCTATGGTCGGCCGAGCAAAAATCACATGATACTGGCTTTTTATCTTTCAAAACATGGAATGATTGAGTTCCCTTCTGATGTGGAGGTCTTTCCCTGTTTTCTGACTTATCTAAATTTTCCAAACCTCTAAAGCGACTATTTAAAAATTCTGAGAACTGTATAAATGTAGGTAACTCATTACTTGAATCTGAAGCCACTTTGAGTTCCCAACATTTCCTGGTCTCCTTGTCTAATTTTCCGCTAATTATGTGTATAACAATCAGATCCCAGGAAGAAACCTTCACTCCTAAATTACTTAATGACTCTAAACATTCTGAAGTAGTCGTAATAAGCCTTTTTATCTCGCTTGCCGATTCACAGGTCAACGTTTTTTGACTTAGTAATCTTTTCATAATACCGTTCGCGAGAAACTTTTTATTATTATACATTTTATCTAATTTAGACCATGCAATTTCATAGTTATCTGAAGTTATCGTTATATTTCTTAATAGTTGCTCAGCCTCCCCACTTAAAAGAGCCTTTAAATAAAAAAATCTTTGTGCGTCATCTAGAGAAGAATTCTCATGTACCAATCCCACAAATAAATCTCTGAATGTTTGCCACTCTGAATATTTTCCCGAAAACGAGGGAATTTTAATTTCTGGCAACTTAACTCTACTCTTTTGATCCTGACAAATACTTTTAGAATCCGTGTATTGTGTAGTTGAATGTCCTTTAGCTAATAAATCTTTTAGGTCACTTTTAAAATCTACATAAATTCCTCAACTTCGTCATATAGACAATCTTTAATATAACTCGAGTTAGACAATTCAACCTTTTTAAACTTACTTAAAATCTCAGTATGAGTGGACGTGAACGTATTCCACAATTGTTCCAAATTTTCAAGTCGTGTCTCTAGATACGCTTGGGTTAACCTCTCTTTAGGAGCTTTCTTTAAATTGGACTTTGCCTTACTCATTTTAGAGCTAATGTCTTCCTGGATAGCAAGGAAAGACTCCATTTTGGAACAATTATTTTATACGATTTTACCAAAACAAATAAATTTTCAACTTCAAATTTTTAAAATATTACAAGTGTTTGCTACTTTGGCCTAAAATCGGGCATAGGTTCCCCGTCAGAGCCCATTGACACATACAAATTTTTACAAGTTATAAGCAATAAGTCATAAGGCCAAAATCGGGCATGGATTTCCCGTCAGAACCACTTTACACATAAAATTTTACAAGTCTTAAACAAGATAAGTCACACGGGTCAAATCGGGCATGGATTCCCCGTTTGAACCAATTTGCACATAAAATTTTACAAGTTCTAAAAATATCTACTAAAAATTATTTTCAAAAGAGTTCAGAATGACACCTTTTTTCTTGAGATTGAATTCTTCCAGATAAAGATATAAAATGTACTCACGATTTTATTTCACTCACTGACACACTGCTTCACTATGGTATCGGCGTGCTGTACTGCACCACAACAGGCTCGCTGTACTGCACCACAATTGACTCGCTGTACTGTACCACCAGTGGCGCCCTCTGCCGCACGTTATTTCCTTGGCGTCGTCCCTCCTGCTGTAGCTGCCAGTAGCGCTGCACCACGCTCCACTGACTGCTCCCTGCTCCAGGCTGCTCCCAGCACCAGCTGCTGCACTGCACTGATGCCTCCCAATCCCGGACACCGCACTTGGTGCCCGCCGAGGGAGGGTTTGCTCTGGACAGCGATCCACTGCCCAGTAATGACGCACGCAGGGTGGAATCTACCACCGCCGGAACCACCAACCACTCGCGACTTAATCCGGCTCGAAGGACCATGAACGAGGGTCGACTTGGAGAGTAATGAAACACTGGACTTTATATTAAGCGCGTATAATATATATCACAGTGCTTGCTGCTCACAAAAAAATAAATTTTACAATATTGACCTAGTTGAGCGCCGGAGAATCTTAACACCGCGATTCAGAAACCGGCGCTCAACTAACAGCGCCATCTATTGGCAAGTTTTAGAACTAATATTTAATATGTACGTAATAGTCGAATAATAACGTAAACAGTGTTTGTAAATAGTTTTTTTTATAAATTATTTTCATTTTGACACGTTTCATATGCATCTACTCACACACAAGTTACAACATATTATATAATTTTATACATTTTATTTCACTTTTCTTAGGCGCTTTGCACACGGAGCAACTTTTGCAGCAACTGGCAACTGGCAACTTTCTGGCAACTCGCTGTTTACATGTAATTCAATTGGACTGCGCACACAGAGCAACTCAAGTTGCGAGTTGCGGCAATCGTCAACAGTTTCCAGTTGCGGCAACTAGCAACTTATTTAGTTGCTAGTTGCCGCAACTAGCAACTGTCAAATATTCGATTTCACACCCTCCCTCCCTCGCCCTGTGCCCGGCATAGTGTTGCCATTAACTTAGTGCTTTTTCCCTAAGTAAACACTTCTTTTTGGGGTAATGTGTAAAATTCAAAAATAAAATACTTCTTGATATTCCCCAACTAAATGAGAGAAAATTTAAACCATGCATAAAACGCACACTATCTAATCAAGCATTATTATAAGTTAGATGATTTTATCACGGACAAAAATGCTTGGCTAAATGCTAGTCCTGCTCCACAGCCATTCGGGCTCACTAAATAGGATTGTTTTTTAAGAGAATGATGTTTCTTACCCTCTTTTTTATCGACCTGAATAACTTGTACCATTATCAGTACGATTACTTTTTCTTTTTAATACTACAGTCATCTAACGGATGAGTACACTGAAAGTGTTAGTATTGTAAATTTATTTCAATTTTGTTTTTGAAAACCATCAACCTAAAACTTGCCCACTAAAAATCCACAAGCCACCAGATACAAATTCTGCCCACCAGATGGGGGTCCCAATCCACCAGATCTAGTGGTAATACCGCTAAGTTTGCAACACTGCAACTCGGCTAAAAAGTTGCTTACAAGTTGCCAAAAAGTTGCGGCAACCGGCAACTTTATGGCAACTAGCAACTTTTACAGGAAACTTTTAAAAAGTTGCCAGTTGCGGCAACTTAAGTTGCTCCGTGTGCAAAGCGCCTTAAAATCTAAATCGGCGATAACAATATATAGTCAATTTATTGAGCTATATGAATCAGTTTTGAATGACTGCATATCTCTCAAAACATTTTTTTTTTAAGCCTCTTGTCCTGTCACCCGACTGGTGAGGCCCTAATGACGTCAGCGGATGATGTTATCGTAGGCGAATACCAGGCCAAAAACAAATATTATTTTGTAGGTACTTATATTTGCCCTTGCTAAGAAGAAATGTCCGTACTTAACAGCTATCGTGCTGTACTTTTTACCCTGTACAGTACGTAATCAGAATGTTACATCATTACAGCAGTACAAGGTTTGATTATGTCGTGTGGGAGCAGAGCTGCAACACCTCCTGTGTCACGTCCACGTGCAGGACGTGCTCTAATTACGTGTCGGTGCATTGCGCACGTCACTCAAAGACAAAGTCTCATATGTTCTTTAAAGTGGGACACAGCTATGTTGCTTGGCGGCAGAAATAGGTTTCTATTACTAACTTCTGTCCGCGTAACATATGTTTTTGGGTGGTTACTGTTTCGCTCCCGTTGGTTGGAGCGTGATTATAGATTATACTATACCTCATTGGACTGCCTCGTTGGTCTAGTGGTTGCAAAGCGCGACTGCTGAGCATGAGGTCTTAGGTTCGATCCTCAGGTCGGGTAAAATTTTATTGAGTTTTTCAATCAGGAATTTCTCAGTAGCAGCCTCGGAGTCTGGATTTGTGGCCAGTTGATGACAACAGGCTAACTCCCTATTACTTGGGGACTTGATAATTGGCGCAATGTGAGTACACCTCTTCCTAACCTTTCAGAAATTACAGGTGTAAATTTATATAACGTTTTGCTTTACAGTCGTCACAGAAATATTTGTTCCGCAGCAAACCATCGCTCAACCATGGCGCCAAAAATATCGTGAAAAACGAAAACCAGATAAACAAATGTGAAACAAGCTACTATAATTAAAAAAATAAAATACACGACTGCCAAAAGTGCACATACTTGTACTATGTTTACTCGTTAGTTGTTTTTTTTACGACATTTTTTATTTACAGTGTTATATATTTTTTAAATCTATTTGTCAAATTCTAGACGATAAACATAGACACGGCCAGATTCATTAACAAAAATAATTGAGGCTGGTATTAATTTACGTTTTAAAGTGACCACACAGGATTCATTTTATTTTTAACTAACCTATGTTACTCGGAACGATGCCAGGATTGTAACGATACCCCATACATCTAATTTGGTTTAGGCGTTCAAAAGTTATGGTGGAATAAAGAATCTCACATACATACATACATACATTAACTCTGAACACATAACACTCCTTTTTTTGGGGCAGTCGTGTAAAAAGTTCCACACTCCAGAGCCTTAAAGTTTCCATATCACAAAAACCTACACTCTTCATAGCCGTCTGATAAGCATTTAGTTCCTACAAAGTGCTAACAGGAATATATTTATAAAACCCACTCCTTATCTTGGAGCTAACTCTGCGCGCCGTCTAACTGAAACGGGGTCAGTAGAACGCCCGCTCCACACTATTTATAATACCAAGTTTAAGTTAAATGTTCGTGTACATAACTTTAAAGTATGCTTAAGTACCTTGTTGAGTTTTACTTGCAAGAGAAAACATTACTTACGTTGTGGCAAGAAATTTTAATAATGACTCGTAAATTATAAACATTTGTCATAAAACTAAGTTTTTGACCGCCAGTATTTCTGTGTTTGGGATTTCGTGTAAGTCTTCGTGGATTTTAGTTGTTAAGATATTTGTGTACTTTGTAAATAATATCGCGGCTGTTCTCTCTGGGGAGTTAGGTAGACGTATAACTTATAGTATATTGGATGTAGACATTGGATAAATTTTCTTATTTAAAATCGAGTTTATCTCATAAAAATATGCCGAATATCACGCCTGCGTTTCTTGAAGTGTTAGGCAGAGGTGTATTCATAAGTACACGCGCATGTCGCCGGTTATGGTTCAGTCCCATGTAATAGAGGGCGAGCCTATTGCCATCTACCCGCACAAATCCAGACTGCTATTGAGAAATTCCTGATGGAAAAAGGCAGATTAAATATATTTACGAGTAGGTATGTACTAATATTTAAAAAAAATTATGCCATCTGAGTTTATCGTAAAAATCTATACATATAATAAAATCGTAGAGACGTCAAAACTGTACATTTAATATTTTTGAAAAAGAGTTAATGTTATGAGGTCGGGGAGTGATTCTGATGCCGAAAATATTTTTTTTAGAATTTTTGTCTGTTTGTCTGGTTGTCTGTATGTTAGTTAGAGCATCACACGAATACTGCCGGATAGATTCTGTTGAAATTTTGTATAAATATTCCACATTTTCCAAATTAGAACATAGGCTATAAATTATCACGCTATTGGCTTTGGGGGGTGAGCTATGTTGCATTATGTTCATATTTTTATGCAAATCTCAGTGACAAAATGTTACAATATTTTAAATAGGTGCAGACTGAAGTTCTAAACTAATTATTATCACGCTATATCTGCAAGGAGCTAAGTAGTGAATTACGGAAAACTAGAACAGCTATTTGAAGTCATTTGTCATCGAAGCAAATTGCTTAACGGTTCTACGATCGCCTTGCGAAACTGTTGGCGGAAGTTCGGTCCCCAGAGTTAGCTTTTTTTTTTGTGTTTTTTTCTAATATTGTTTTGAATGTTGTTTGATTATTTGTGAGATTTCCTAACAAAAAAATAAAAAATAAAAGCAGGAGTGCATGTTTCTACTACAACTTTGATTTATTAACGTATTTTTAAATGTTAATGTAGAAAATAATATCTATACATAGTTACACAACACATAAATCAGCAGCTTTAGAACTTTTGCCTGTTTGCACGACTGCAAAGCATGAGGTCTTGGGTTCGATTCCCAGGTCGAGCAAAGTGTTATTGGATTTTTCCAACAGAAATTTCATAATAGCAACCTCGGAGTCTGGATTTGTGCCCGGTTGATGGCAATAGGCTCGCCCCATATTACATGGGATTAAACATAACTAATGTGTGTAGGTAAGGGTTATCGCATTATGGCTATTATTCTTAATCATTTTACTGCTGGATTGCTATAAAACGATACCAACGTTACATACAATACTACAGTTAGGTATTAGTTATAATTTATTCTCTGAAATCAAAATCATTACGCTATAACTACAAGGAGCTACTCAACACTCAACAAGTGACGGGCAGCCTATCTGCAAACATTTTAAGTATACAATATTTTATTACCTGGGCTTAGCTAAGCCAATCATAGCACAACAATACTGCCAAGTATACTACTGGAGTACCAGCGGACGATAAATTAGCAAGGATTGGCGAGTGTTATTTTTTTACGGAGTAGTAATTACTATTCCTTTCGTTGCGCTTCCGAATTATTTCATAAAAAGATCTTAGTGTACGAAGAGTGATTAGGTACTAAAAAGAATACTTCTATTTCAATGGCTAAATAAAAAGAATACTTCTATTTCAATGGCTAAATAGAAAGAATTTGGCAACAACCGGAAGTGCACCAAAATCAATTAAAAAATCTGTTGCAGTAATTCTCCTGTCGGAGAATGTCTCGCAGACTTCAAGCTTTCTGGGTACTTGATTTGATGAAGCTACTGTGATCGCAGGAAGAGTTTTTTTTTGTAGGCACCGTAAATAGTATTCATAACATTCATATTCCCCACGCTTTAAAATCAATTTCTAAATGACATTACATTTTTTAGGTTACTTACTACCGCGGCTGTGCTGCAAGACATGAATCTTTCCATCTTTACAATAGATTCGCCAACAGGACACTTAGTATTTCGTGTCGAGGAAGTTACGTAGAGTATTAGAAGATGCCTAAGTACCCTGATGTTATATTGGACAGAGCACTAACTTTTTATATACCTACATTGCCACAACACCAATCAAAAAATCATCTGCTACGACACCTTATTTCTACCAACTAGGGAGCAGCACCCGATGTTTTTCGCATAACTGTTACGTCTTTATGCTCCTTCTGCTGGTGAATTTGCGTGTTCAGTGTGTCATTGAACAAAAAGCAATATCATCCTTAACGAGACGTGTAAAATTATATCGGGGCTGCCTGAAACTGACTGCTCAATAAGCTTTTCCCATAGGCTGGAATTGCACCACCTTTCATTCGAAGGTTAGATACCTTGCACATAGGCCATACAGGACCAGGTCGAGACCCACCATCACACAACTTCCACCAAACATGGCACTCTGTTGAGATCTTTAGTGGCCTATATGGAAAGCGCTTAATGGACTGCGCACTCATGTAAGCCGCTGCAAACGTAACCTAGCCAAATGAGGAGTTATAGATGCCGCAGATACTCAGGGCAAGTGTGGTGTTCCTTTTATATGATGGCCCACTTACTACAGCGCCTGTGGAACACTAGGGCACAACTGAGCCAGAAAAGTATTGCAGTTACACCATACAATATTTAACACAACAGAAAAAAAGGTTAATAATAATCGCATAAAAAGTAATTATTATGTCTACATTGCATTGCTTCTTGCCTTTCATGATTCTAGGTCAACGGGAAGTTTCCTTTATATTTGGTTTTGATTCCCTAGCGAGCGTCAAAATATGCGCCATAAACGTCCTTATCTTTAGTTTGCGTATTTTTTTTTTTTTTTTTGTTTGCCGTTATTGTCCCACTCCTGGGCAAAGGCCTCCCCCCATTCCTTCCACTTTCCTCTGTGTTGTGCCTCTTCTCGCCAGTTCCTGAGGAAGCCATCCAAGGCGTCCCGCCATCTCCTCCTCGGTCTGCCACGACCCCGTCTTACCGTGTCAGGGCTCCACTCTTGTGATATGCGGGCCCATCGCTTAGCGTCCGACGGCATAGTTTGCGTATATAATAATAAAATTTTTTCACGGCTGCAGACCAAAGTTTTTTTTTTGGGTATTGATAATCATCATATGAGTCCTTCTGCCCTGGGTGGGGCGGAAGGGACTGTCAGACTTTTACTGACTAAAAAACCACCCTGTTTCTTCTGTTGCCCTTTGCGTTCCGGGGCCACGGTATCCTGTTAAGACTTCCCGCGACTCAGGCAGGCGTTTGGCCCTGTCGGGGCCCTGTCCCTGTGCTGACAGCTCTTTTGTGCTGCCAGCTAATTTGAAACGCGCGTGGAACAAAACGCGCTGTTGAGCTGGGCCTGGTCCTTGATTGGACGACGAGCTACCCATCACTCACCGTCCGTAAGCCTGCGCCTACGGTAGCTGGATGACGTCTCGCAACATCCGATGCCCTGGGGGTCTCCCGCGGTGGCTGGGGCGTGAGGTGGAGGATGTCCTCTGTTCACGTGTTTCGCCTCCTTCTTCGTTAGCATTACTGCTTCGCAGAAGAAGGTTACTGCTTCCCATTCCCTCTCGCTCCGGAGCATGGCCTGAACCAGGGCCCGGACGCGAGAGGACATGGCGGTGCTCTGTCCAGGCGGGGTAGATCTACACCGTATGCTCTGCCGTGTCTTCCAGGCGGTCCACACAGTGGTGACACCCGGGCGTTTCCTTCCGCTGAATCCAACACAGGAACCTCCCGAAACAATCGCGTCCGGTGAGGACCTGCGTCATGCGAAACGCGAGGACGCCGTGGCGCACCTCCAGCCACTCCTCAAAGAGGGGTCTTACCGCCGCGAGTGCGGCGTGCCCGAGACCTGAGTTTCATTTTAATTTAAGCTTGATACCTCCACGCGTTCCTTAGAAAAGAGTCTTTACAGACAAACAGACGGACAACAAAGTGATTCTATAAGGGTTCCGTATTTGCCGACTGAGGTACGGAACCCTAAAAAAGATAATATTTAAAATCATCGATAAATCGTGATTTAAAACGGTTAAACTTTGCTTAGACTTCAAATAAGTCTATGTTTACAGGGTTTTGCTCATACTTTCTTTCAAAAACACGAAAGTCAGATTCTGATTTCAGTTGCTCTATCGAATCCAATATCTAAATAATCGAAGCTACAATGTGAGGTACAGTATTAAACCAGTAGTGTATTAAACCTGCGTTTCAATGGTTTGGGATCGAAAAATAAGTCAATTTTGATACCACTTCATAATATTTTGGAAAGAGGTAATCTAAATATACCTTAAATAAATATACAAAAGCGAAAGTTCACTCGCTCATCACGAAATCTCGGAAATTTCGCAGGGAGGTAGTTTATGTTAGTTAGTAGACGTCCGCTAAGTAACGATTTTTCAAAATATATTACCCATTTCCCAAAGAGTAGGTATGAAATGGCGGTCCAAAGTTTGTGTGAAGTTATCAACTTTGACGCGGACGAAGTCGCGGGCAGAAGCTAGTAGACAATAAATACTAACAAAAACCAATTACGATAATTAATGCTTTTAGTGTAATTATCTGACGATGACTTGTGTATCTAAGTAGTATATAATTGTGCTTTTAAGGATGTAAATAGAGCTATTTACAATAATGTCTAAAATAACATAATTTTGTTGAAATAACCAGGTTTCAGTTATTTTTAGAGGCGTGTGGTAACAGAAACCTTTAAAATACCGGTACTTATTATATATATACTAAGGTATATATTATACTTATACATAACATACATAACATCACGCCTGTAATCCCCGAAGGGTTAGGCAGAGGTGTACCCATTAGCACACCCACATTTCGCCAGTTATGTTTTTAGTCCCATGTAATAGGGGGCGAGCCTATTGCCATCAACCGGGCACAAATCCAGACTCCGAGGCCGCTACTGAGAAATTCCTGATGGAAAACTGAATAACACTTTGCCCGACCTGGGAATCGAACCCAAGACCTCATGCACAGCCGTCGCGCTTGCGACCACCAGCCCAACGTGGCAGTCCCACCAGACCAACGCGGCAGTACTAATACATCATACTTATATTATAAAGAAGTAAAGTTTGATTGTTTTTTGTTTGTAAGAGGTAATCTCTGAAAATACTAATACCATTACAAAACTTCTGTCACTGATATAAAGCTACTGAGATATAAACATTATATTACATAAGATAATGTTTTATGGTATAATTGATTTTCACGGACGAAGTCGCGGGCAAAAGCTAGTTTATACTCATATTGTAAAGAGGTAAAGTTTATGAGGTTGTAATCTCTGGATCTACTGAACCGATTTTGAAAATTCTTTCGCCAATTGGAAGCTATGTTATCGGTTAGTGCTATAGGCTATAATTAATTTAAAAAAATTGAGATCTGTGAGAAAAATGACGCGTAATCGCAGGGAGAGTACTAGTACCTACATTATAAAACCAAACTACATAACCTATAAAACTGTAATTTGACAGCGAGAATTTTTAAGTAGGAGACGTCAACTAAGAACGGGTTCATATATTCATTTATTATTTATTTATAGTTAATTAAAACGATTACAAACCAATTACAATAATTAACCTAGAACACAATACTAATATTATTATAAAATCTACTACACACTTAATAAATGACAGTGGATAATATTCTCTCATACTTTCTCTCGCAAAACTTCAGACACACTCGCATTATCTCTCTCCATTCATCGGCAAACAGATATGATATATGATTTCCAAGCAAGTAAAGTCGCAGGCAAAACCTACCAAAACCTCAACGGAAATATAATGACACTCGGTAAATACATACATGATCTAATAATATTATAAAACCAATATAAAATACTGTATACCACAAACCTTTGGACGTTCAATAAAATTGAAATGCACCCGACGAAATCGCTTATAAAATTCGAAAAATTCCCATTTCATCGTTTATCCACGGTCGTACATTTGTACCTCTATACAGGATGAATTTTTCAAGTCTGCGCGGATGGAAGTCTGTAACTAGGTATAAGAAATAGCGATTAGTATTTACAGAAATCTTGGTGTCGATTTTGGTAAAAACTTGAACTAAAATATTCCAATTTTTTTATTTTGCGTACCTGCGGTTACTCTCTACTACTTTTATAAAATTGATGAATTTGTTGCTTTATTTTTCGTGCTAATCTTCGAAACTGCTAGTACTATTCTGAAAGAGTTGTCGCTAGTACAATAAAATTCACGAACGAACTTAGCAAAAAGCTAGTATTTGCACAAATATTTGAACATACTAATGCACAGTTAATTAAAATCAACACTTTCCAATAGTTTGCTATGTGAAATTATTTCCGAGAATTTGACCCCTTTTAGTAAGATTATTGGATAGGGCACTAAACTATATGTGTGTTTATTTTTACTAAAATCAAGAACCTGTTTGTTATATGGCTAGATAAAATTATTTTTTAAATTCTATTTTTTTAAAGTAATGCCCTACCATGACGACATTTTATTTGAATTCTTCTTTTCTTCTTCTTGTGTGGTCAGTTAGGTCTTAAGGCCCCACACACCCTAGTGTCTGAGTTTCTAAACCGCCTTAAGGGCCTCTGACATGGTTTGAGTGGGACAGTAAGTCCAGGTTTCCTCGCAATATTTTCCTTCACCGTTGTCAGTTGTTGTTGTTTTTGAATTACAAACTAACCAAGGAAATACACTAATAGGTAATTTATATTTAACCTAAATTGATTCTTAGCGTATTTTAAAAGATTGCATTCAATAACTATAATAAAATTTAGTTTCTTATTATAATTCTATTAAAGACTCTTGTCATGTGATGATCAATATTTATTCAGAATCTAATCATACCACTTTAGTCTTCATCGAAATTGGCCATTACCCTTCAAGCAAATTTTCCCTATGTCTTGCAAATATCGCCATTCACACACACTTGAAAAATACACCCTGTATATGAACGGGCTTATTCTGAATATTGAGAAATTCTAGACCTTAAACGTGACGACGTAGACGGGTTGGAGACCTAAACGTTTTCGTATTACGTGAGGCGAAACGCCGATCGGATAGAGTTTTTGAGATGTAGTGTTAGTGAGTCTCTGTCGGTCGATTTACGAATTGCTGTGTTTTAGTTTTGTTTACAAAGTTCTCGTTCGAGTTTTAGTAGAATCTGTTTTGACAATTGGGTACTTCGGGTACCTTTTTTGTGGCAATATCTCCTAGGGCAAAGGCTTCTTCTTATGCAGAAAAAGCACGAACATTGATCACCACGCTTGCTTGAGGCTGATTAGCGATTTCAGGCTTATTTTTAAGTAAACTCACGCGGTTTTCTCATGAGGGTAGGCAGATATCACAAAATGTCAACTGCTACGGTTCTTACATACTCCTTTCGCCTCGTCCACGTTCATACATCTAGTCATATAAACACACCAGTTATGAAAACCTGACCTTTTCTGATTTCAGGCAGGATTTATATTTATAATAAGTTCAGCTTTATTTACGATCTTTTCCTTCACCGATATCAGTGGTATTTATAATAAATTAAGTAAGTATAAAATATAAAAAGGGGAGACGTCACATTGGTATTCAATTGTGAACCCACGGCCTCGTGCATCACAGGTGGGGCACCTTAACCACTGGGCCGTCGCAACATCGCGAGATTGTTAGTCGAACTTGCATGAATGCTGTATTTTTCTGTTTTTGTTTTTTTTTTGTTTCCTTTAGAATACAAATACCGTATCAAGATACCACAAGAAGGATAAATGATAGACAAAACAATACCTCTCAAATACATATGTATCAATAAAAGATATTATAACAAATAAAATGAGAAAAACACATTTACAATGATCTTCCAGTAACAGTCCACGGAAACATTACCCAAGCTAGGCCCATCAAAGAGTACATGAATAATAAATTATTTAACTATTCAGTTAACGTTCTCAAATAATTATATACTGAAAGCGGCTCCATCGCTTTAGAATACTGAGCAGTCTTACGAACAATGTTTGCTACGCCGTAGACAGTGCTACGCCGTGCTACAATAGCGCCGTAGCACCTTATTGGCGTAGACTATTGTCGTGGAGGCTGTATTATTTAAAGTGTCGACAAAGTTATGCCATTTAATGTCAAGTTATTTTATTAAATATATTGTTTTATTTAGTTTAATATTAAATTACAAGATGTTTTAGTGTCTCTAAGATTAATTTAATTGAGTGTGAAAACTAAAACCATAAAGAAAATGATATATTTTATAATGTTTAAGTGTAATATGACGTCACAGAATCTTGAAGGCGCAAATTTGTGAGTATGAATGGATAGTTGGATGGATGAAAGGATGTTTGTTACTGAAATAAACTCAAAGCTTCTACCTACCTATTAAGATAATGCAAACGTGACGCGTCGCACTTAAACTCTGAATTTTGAACACGAGGTTTAGATTACAAAATGTCTTACATAATTATTAACATAACTTCGTGTTAGCAACTAACTCTGAGTTAGGTTTGTGGAGTAAGTGGGCCTTTTTTACCAAAAAAAACCACCCTGGTCCTTCTGTAGCCCTTAGCCACGTTATCCTGTTAAAACGTCCCGCGACCCCGAGAGTAAGTGGGCCTAAATAATGTCATATCAGCAACATCAAAGGGGAAAAACTACTAACTTTTAAAAAAACCGCAATCCAACCTCAGTCTGAATCTATAAAAAATGCCTCTAATTTATATACATTTACTTTCACTGGGATGACATTGCAACTAGATTTTGAACGGTTCTAATAAAATTAGTAGAATTGGCTTTTAGTTGGTGTGAATTGGTAGTTTCAAATCACTAAAACCTAGTTTCCTTAACGCTCGGCCGAATTCTAGTTTGACCAGATATGCACCAGTTCATGGACGAAGGAGTACAGATTCGAGCAGATATTATAGGACATGATATCCGATACGAGCGTCGGTATTTCGATTTTCGACGAAGAGCTAGCGATGTATGAAAGTTATTAAATTACATTAATTAATTGATTTTCATCGACATAGCACGGCTTCGAAACAGCAAATAATTTTGCCATTCGAGTTAGGGCTTTAAATCGTAAGCATTCAAATGTATTTTTTAATAAAAAGGTAAAAATGGTGAAGGTTCATGGGGGGCGCGCTGCCAGCTAACCGTTGGAATTTTTGTTATAATGAGTGACGATAAAAATTTAAACTCTCAAACAAAAAAAAAAACCCCAAAAATGCCCAAGGCATTAAGTCCGCCTCAGACTCTGTACATGTATTTTGTACATGTGCATAAAGTTTAAATTAATAAATATAATGGTTGAGCATGATAGATAGACGTAACGTAAAAAAACTCTAAGATTTCGGTCCAACATTAACTAATCAACAAATCACATAACATCACGCCTGTAATCCCTGAAGCGTTAGGCAGAGGTGAACTCAGTACATCCACATCTCGCCAGTTATGTTTTAAATCCCATGTAACAGGAGGCGATTCTATTGCCAACAACCGGGCACAAATCGAGACTCCGAGGCTGCTACTGAGAAACTCCTGATGGAAAACCCTAATAACACTTTTCCTGACCTGTGAATCAAAATCCAAGACTTCATACTCAGCAGTTGCGCTTTACGGCAACTACACCAACGAGGCAGTCTAACAACCAACAAATTATTTGAAAGAAAAGATTTTCCACATTAATACCTAACCACATCACAGTCGGCAACCAAACAAAAAAGTGAAAACTTGATTATTAACGTTGAGCATGTTTAATATTTTGGAATGGTTAGGGAATAATTTTGCACCAATTGCTTTATCAGTATAAAAGTACTATCATTTATGTGGTAGAATACAATATTCATTTATTGCGCTATCGTACACAAACATGACAATTTATGTTACATTAAAAATTTAACACTTTAAAACTATTACAATTATTTTACATTAAAAAGTTATACACGAACATTCGCGCAAGCGCCCTGCGCTGCCTAAACGAAACAGTAGGCCCAGGCATACATTTTCGCTGCGCCGTAGAGAGGGGATAGCTGTCTACTCTCCATCCGTCTTACGCTTTTTCGATCAGGTCACGTGTCCTGACGCGAGTTTAAGATTTTATACCCATTACAGAAAAAGTGCTCAACGCCGCTAAAAAAGTTTTCACTACAAAAATCCTGCAAATAATATCTCCAACACACACAAATAAATTCACCTGTAATATATTACGGTTTGCCCAAAACCTGTCGTTAATTCGATATCCTGCTACAAAGCTTTTTGTGCCGCCCACTACCGAAAGTTCACGTAAATTGAATTACAAATGAAATTATAGTACTTAATAATGTTACAAGGACGTTGTAATTTGATATTTTGATATCGTATTTTTTGGAAATGTGTGAAGGGTATGTTAATAGTTCTTGGTTAGGCCGTATATGACAATTCTTTGCGTTTTTTGAGGTTAGAAATGTTACTGCTGCACATTTTTATTATAGAATAGAATAGAATAGAATATCATTTATTTGCAAATATGGGTTATACATAAGTAGGTAGTAGTAGGTTTTCATCAGAGTTCTGCCATATTTCACCATTCGGCATGCAAACATTTCCATTATAAAAATTTGTTAAAATTTAAATTCTTATTGGAACATTAATTAAATTAGTTATGTATGTCATTCTCATTAAATAAAATTTAAAAATAAAAATTGTCAGTAACAGTTTAAACAAGAAATACAAAATCGTGGTCTGAAGATAAATAAACAAACAAACACTAAAATTCCAGGTCATAGACAAAACACAAAATTTATAAATTAAAATCGTCAGTAACAGTATATACCTACAAAAAATACAAAATCATGGTCTAAAGATAAAATAAAAAAACAAACAATAAAATTCCAGGTCATAGACAATACACAATTACAAATAATTAATTAATTAAAATTTCGAGGTAGTTTGATAAAAATTGTCCGTTAAAAACTCAGTTACACTGTAGTATGTTTTATCTATTAATAATTTACGAAGTGTACTTTTGAATTGCACCGTTGTCAAGTCTTTCCAAGCACTTGGCAATTTATTATAAACAACTGGGGCCATGCAATAAATACTTTTGCGCATCATAGTAGTTTGACACGGTATATTATTTAATTTTGAATTGTCGCGTCTATTTCTTGGGTATACATCGGCCAAACGTTCAAAACGATTTGGATTGTTCTTCACAAACATAGCCACTTCAAGAATATAGATACAGGGAAGTGTCAATATGTTGTACTGCTTGAAAAAAGGCTTGCAACTGTCGGTGGTTTTTAGTTTAAACATTGACCGGAGACATCGTTTTTGAGCCTTAAACGCTGTCTCTTTGTCGGTGGAGTTCGCCCAGAAAATGACACCGTAGCGTAAGTAAGATTCAACTATACCGTAGTAAGCCGCAAGAAGTGCTTTTGTATCCACTATGGAGGATAATCTATGTAAAGCAAATGCAGACGAACTCAATTTTTTACACAACATGACGATATGTGCTTTCCAATTTAAACTGCAGTCTATTTGTAATCCTAAAAATTTTGTATCAGTTACTTCATCAATGTCGTCATTTTTGTAGTGTATGTGAAGGTTGGGTACACGAGGCATACGTTGTCTAAAATGCATTATCTTAGTCTTACTTAAATTTATATTCAAATTATTTTTATCTAGCCATTTAATCAAATTGTCAAGAGAATTATTTATGTCCGTTTCATATGTATTTTCGTTTTTACAAGAGATTGTAATTGTACTATCATCAGCAAACATAGTTAAGGGATGTTCAATGGACGTGGGCATATCATTAACATATAATATAAATCCAAAAGGGCCCACAACGCTTCCCTGTGGAACACCGAATGTAATTTTGCGTTCTCGTGACCGTGATATCTCTTCATGTTTATTAATTACATTGATGCGACTGATTTCGGTTATCTGTGTTCTATTTTCTAAATATGATTTCATTAGTTCGAGTACGTTGCCTCTTATGCCGTAGGCTTCTAACTTATTTAACAATGTATTGTAATGGACATAATCGAAAGCCTGCGTCATATCACAAAATATGGCACATATGTGAAATCGTTTATCCACATTTCTAATAATCGGCAACAAAAAGTCATAAATTGCCATATCGATGGTTCTATGTTGCCTAAAACCTTTTTGTTCTTCACATAATATGTTATTCTTTTCAATGAAATTAGCTAACTGTTTGTAAATGTACTTTTCGAATACCTTTGAGATGACTGGTATGAGTGAGATGGGTCTATAATATTCCATTAATTCCTTATCTACTTTCTTAAATAGAGGTTTAATTATGGATATTTTTAATGCTTCTGGATATACACCCGTACATATACTGAGGTTGATTAAGTGACTCAGATGACTGCATATCTCAACTGATACTGACTTTATTATTTTAGTGGCGATTCCATCAAAACCTACACTACCAGTGTTTTTTAATGACATTATTATTTTATGCATGTCGTGTGGTGTGCTGGGAGCCATAAACATTGATTTAGCACTTCTAGATGTAATGGATGCTTTTGGTTTATATTCAGCATTTAATTTTGGATGAATTTTGTCAACAAAAAAGTCATTAAAAGCATTAGCGATATCCAAAGGTTTATGAATAGTTCGATTACCAATTCTTAGTTTTTCAATTTGCTGTTTAGGGATATTGTTATTTGTCCGATTAATTATTTGCCATGTAGTCTTTGATTTATTTTTTGATCGTTGTATTTTGTAATTATTCTGTGCTTTCTGTGTTAGATTAATAATTTTACTATACAATTTAGAATAAGTAGCAAATTTCTTTTTATTTTCATGGTTAGGATTCAATCTAGATTGCCATAAGAGTTTTATTTTTTTCTTACTGCACAATTTAACACCATTTGATAGCCATTTGGGTTTATTAAATGTGTTGATTTTGATTTCTTTGAACGGGAAGCATAAATCGTAGAACAATTTAAACGTGTTAATAAACTCATTATAAGCCAAATTAGGATCTTCAGTTTGATATATCTCCGAAAATTTAAGACTGTTTATACAGTTTTTAAATTTCGCTATATTTTCGTCGCAGTAATCCCTTCTAGTTATATGCCAGTATTTTATTCTACATACAGTGGGTATTGGACATTGAAGCAGCTGAGCTGTATGGTCTGACAATGCAAACTCCAAGACGTCTGTTTTCACAGATTTTTTAAAATTATGCGCAAAATTATCAATACATGTCTTGCTAGCCATTCGAGTCGGTTGTTTAAGAGCAAGTTTTAAGTTATAATTTAGTAACATACACTCCAGTGCAACTGAAATTCCATTCGGTTTTAAAATATCGATATTAAAATCGCCTGCAATAACAATATTCTTGTAAGGCCGGTTGGATACATCTTTGAGTAACAATTCAAGTTTATTAAAACATTCAGTTATATTCTTAGTATTTGGTACTCTATAGAGACATATGACTATCAATTTATAATTAATTAGCTCAACGCCACAACACTCAAAAACCCCTGGCGATGACATTCTAGCTATTTGTGGTATTTCTTTCCATTGGTGACAGTTATTAATAATAATACACGCTCCCCCTCTCTTTTTATCCTGTCTACTATAGCATGCAGCCAAATTGTAGTTTGGTATGCATAGTTGTTTTTCGAGTCCCTTCATGATGAAATGCTCGGTAATACAAACTACATCCACATTTATATCTTTATCACAAAGTTCATTTAAGCATACCGTAAGTGCATTTGATTTATTTAACAAACCTGCAATATTTTGGTGTAGAATGCTAATAAATTTATTGGAGAAAAAACAATTCTTTTGGCTCATTTATTGTATTAACCGTATTTTCTTCTAAAATTTCCAGTTGAAGGTTAAACAAGTCCTCAAAAATAGTTTTCATGGCGTAGTCTTTTAAAGCTCCTGATCTTGTGTACGTAGAATGATGATAGCTTAGGTTCAAATTAGAGTCCAGGATATATGCGTACTGATGCGCCAAATTGTCTAAACATAGCATGTTGTTGAAGATTTCTAGTCGTGAATTATATAAAATATTGAAGTTATTGTTAAATTTAAACGTTGGCAATGTAATGATTATATTTGTGTTCTTTATATCCAGCAGTGTGTTTTTCATGTATGTTATTATATCAAAGTAACATTTTGTCGTTATGAAGTCTTCCTCGCCGATCATAATTATACAGAAATCATTCTTAGTATAATATCTGAGTTTTGACTGAATATCACGTAAAAGATGCATAATACTTGCGCCCGGTTTACGATAATGACATATTTGATATCTGTCCTGAAAATAATCTTCTGCTAAACTTAATATATTCTTATTAGTTTTATTAGTACTAAGAATACAAATGTTATTTTTCAATTTATTATTGTTTGTTTGTGTATTCTGCTTTGTCTCTTGCACCTTCGCAGCTTTTGTCGTCATCTGTGGACTGGAATGTGTACTAATATTTTGCTGTCCATCATCACTATTAGTCACTTTTTCTGTCATTGATAAGTCCGAATCTGTTTGCGTTTCTTTATTATTACATCCCGCTTTTTTGGATTGTTTTTTCACCATTTTTTTAGGTGTTGGAGTTTTAGATGTACTTGTACTGGCTATTTGTTTATAGAGGGAATTCTTCCGACTTAAATTTTCAATTTCCATCTTTAGGTTTGCGTTTTCAAGGCTTAATGCGTCTATTTCTCCATTTGCACCACATAATTTCATTGTGAGCTCCTCAATTTGTTTCTTTAATTGAGTAACTAAATCAATATCATCATCCGATAAATCTGGCATACTGCATGCAGTGCCATCTAGAGTGAGATTTACAACACTGTCATCCAAGTTCATATCGGAGGTCGAACGCGCGCGTGCGCGTCTCATGGTGACGTTTTTGGTTCCACTCATAGTTCAGCTATTTGTCGCTAGATGTCTCTTAACTGAAGTCGATAAAACAGTTCTAGGCTTCAGTTCAGCTACTGTCCGCATGAAGCGCTGACAAGAAGTTTAAATTGTAGAAAGAAAAAAACCGTCATCCCATAATGTTCACCATAGTTTTATCACAATAAAAAGTATGTTATGTCACTGCTTAGCGATGAACAGAACTTTACTGATGCGACGTAGAATTTTTCGTGGTAATATTTGGTAGAATTGTATTTAATACTTTTAACTGTTTATGCACTGTCACTTTGTTTATAACGTTTGTTTACATCTAAACAGAGATTGTTCTTCAAGATAACACTTGTACGATATATTTATCGGTTAATGTTCACTTTAACTCACAATACGTAATTAGTAATTTGGTATTTATAATTAAATCAATTTATTAAAAACTTTCGGTAAGGAACTCAGTGTTTACGCGACGGCAGCGCCCTCTGTTCTCCTCCTATACAAGTTGTAATATGCACACGCATTTATGTTCATGTAGCTCAACAACGAATGAATGAATTTATCAATAAATAAATAATCTACACTAATATTATAAAGAGGATTTTTTTTTTATTTTTGTTTGTTTGTTATGGTCAAAAACTACCGGACCGATTTTAAAAATTCTTTCACCATTAGAAAACTACATTATCTGTGAGTAACATAGGCTATTTTTTTTTTTGCGCGGACGAAGTCGTGGGCAAAAGTTAGTTCATAAATAAATTAAATGAATTTATAAAAGTGATGAAGTTGTTTTGATTTTCTTTTTAATATTTTTATTAGTTTTATATGGTTTTTAAATTATTGTAATTGGTACTGTAACCGTTATAAATAATTTGAATAAATTAATCAGTTGATCTGGTTTTCATCATTAAGAGTTGGTTACATATTAAAAGTTATTGTTACGTGCTTTCCGAGGCATAAGGGTGTCATATCATCAACTTCCAAATTTCGGGCTGCTACGGAGAATTTTTTCATGGAAAAACCATTAACACTGCCGGATCTAACCTGATCGAAACCAAGACCTCATGCTCAGCAGTCGCGCTTGCGACCATTAAACCAACGGGACAGCCTATACTGAAGTAGAATACATAACATCACGCCTGTAATTGCAAAGGATTAGGCAGAGGTGTACCCAAAAGTACTTACACCCACATTTCGCCAGTTATGTTTAAGTCCCAGGTAATAGGGGGCGAGCCTATAGCCATCAACCGGACACAAATCCAGACTCCGAGGCTGCTACTGAGAAGTTCCTTTTAGAAAAACATAATAACACTTTACCCGACCTGGGAATCAGTAGGACCTCATGCTCAGGAGTCGCGTTTGCAACCATGGCGCCAACAGGACAGTCAATAAAGAACTATAATAGTACTAGTAATAACTCACGTTATCAGCACACTGCGGGTGGTCACGACTGTGGAAGTTAGCTATAATAATTAAAGTGATTTATGCAATAGACATTGTTTCATTATACTGGTAACAATATTGCGAGATATCGCTACGCTGGTCAAGCATTTGATTAGTTTTTGTACTGTATTACTGTTACTGCTTTAGTTGCATAACTGGTTTTGACAAGATTAGCATTTAGTAGCACTTGTTGTAAATCCTCTTTATACATGGTAATTGAAAATATACTCGAAACCTTAAAAGGGGTTATTGTACTCATCATTATTACTATGGGACCAACCCCGAAATCATGAAAAAAAAAAATCTTTTGCTCCCTAGAAAAATGCTACATAACAAAATCGTAATGCCTAATGGATCAGCTGTTTTTATTTTTCATTTTTTCAGGGTTGTTCCTATAGTAAAAATTGTTTATAATGATGAATACAATGACCCCTTTCAAGGTTTCGGTTATTTTTTCAATTACCATGTATATTTTTACTTGCTTTCTAAATATTGGTTAACGCGGTCCAGACGAATTTGCTGAATAAAAGTTAGCCTTTGTCATTTCTTGGGGTTCAAACTTACCCCGTACCTTTTATCAAAATCGGTTCAGTGGTTTAGTCGTGAAAGCGGTAACAGACAGACAAACAAAGTTACTTTTGCATTTATAATTTAGTATGAATATATAAAAGGCAAAAATTACTGACTCACTGATCTATCAATTCACAGCTCAAACTACTAAACGGATTGATATTGATGATATTATGACGTAGGTTAGGCGCTAAGAGAGGATATTCCAAAAAAAATACCCCCTAAAAGGATGAAACGGAGGTCCAACTTTGACATACACGAAGTCGCGGGCGGGGGCTAGTATTTTTTGAAGATACTGTCACCATACCTTTTTCTGTATCTAAGGAGTAGGTTTTACTTCGCCGAAATGTCAATAATGTCCAAAATAAACTTAGAAAGAAGAGTTTAAAACACACACATTGGTATTTACCGGATATAGCACCTTAATTACTGGGCAATTATAGATACACTACAGACATAATACAAAACAATTATTAATCAATGCTACATCATAAATAAATCGAACATAATAAGTTAATTATCTCACAAATTCCACTTACTAATAATTCATATGAATCAACCATAATTTCAGGTCGACTGAAATCGATTAAGCCTTTATAATTGTACCGTGAAACGTACAGGTATTCATTCGAAAGTCGATTGTATTAAAGTTGATTGATTCGATAATTATTCTGATAATGAGATGGTTTTCAAACTTTAAGCTGCGGAATACCGGCCAATAAACATGGAAAAGCATTTAATAAAATAATATACTTCGATATGAATATTGTGAACTGTCATAATTCATCGTTGAAATATGAGGTTTTGAGTTTATGACGTCAATTAATATGGGTCAGATATTTTTATGTATAGCCCAGCGGTTAAGGCGTGCATCTCTCATCCACGAAATTATATTATAATAAAATAATTTTGACTGCCTCGTTAGTCTAGTGGTTGCAAAACGAAACTGCTGAGCATGAGGTCTTGGGTTCGATTCCCAGGTCGGGCAAAGTGTTATTTTGTTTTTCTATCATGAATTTCTCAGTAGCAGCTTCGCAGTCTGGACTAGTGCCCGGTTGATGGCAATAGGCACGCCCCTATTACATGGGACTTAAACATAACTGGCGAAATGTGGGTGTAGGTACTAATGGTTACATCTCTGCCTAACCCTTCGGGGATTACAGGCGTGATGTTATGTTATGCTTAAACCATTTACAGCCCTTTATGAATTTTCAAGGAGTAGGTCAGTTCATCAGGAAGTTGAAGTTCTAAAACGAGCAAAAAACTCCACGGACACTTATTTCAATTAAGTTTGTACAAAAACCTGGTTGCATTATTCTTGTTGCTTCTATTTAAGAAAATAATGTAGGTTAATAGAAATATAAAACAAAGAAAAAAACAAATAAAGGTGTAAGCCATAGCAGTTAAGAGATAACTAATCCCAACTGACAGCGTTCACGAAAATGACGCGTTTTTGTTTTGATCTGCACATTTTTGTGAATATTATGTTTATTGATCACACACTGTCCTGATTCTGTAAACAGACTTGTTCAGTAGCTGGTTTGCATCTGATCAAAATGGTGAATAAAAAAATACACATTCTGCACCCCCACAGCACATTACTGCAAAGGATTTCGATACTTACACCCATATTCAGTAAACACAAAATCCAAAAACTCACATTGATTAAACAACACACAAGGATAAGTAGATACCGTAGTCATTTATTCATCCCCCCACCACAAAATATAATGGGTTCATTGTAATAAATTACAATTGTAAATCAATTCATTGAATTCAATCAATGTCTGAAATTACTTCTCGTGGTACGGCTTGCACTCAGCCCACAGGATATTGGCTTCACGTTGCGTGTAATTCCACACTATAAACATAGTCTGAGCTCTCTTATTAATCCAATTAATTAATTGATCAATCGTTTCATTGAATGCGCAGAGAACTTGGCTTTTGCAGTGATTACATTGTTTGAGATTGTCGGTTGAGTAATCTAGTTGGGGCGGATTTTAGGATTCTGTGGCAATAACTTAGGCTTTGCGGAGGGATTTAAATGGTTATGTGGTATTTATCAGGAGAGTTAAGAATCTGACATACATAGTAGCTTTGAAGCTCTGAAAGCCAATTCCACTAATTGAAAACGTTCAAAATGCAGTCGCAATCTCAATCAATTGGAGACATTTTTGACAGATTGAGACTGAGATTAGAATAGAAAGAAAGAAAAGAATAATTTATTGTTTATTTGCACAAAAAATATGTACATTATTGAGATGTAACAGATTGAGTGATCCTTATACTTTCTGCCTTAACTAAGGCATGCAAAACAGTTTAACAAATACTAATACAGGCATACTTAACACAGACACACAATACAAGCACAATGTCAAAATAAATAATTAGTTAACTATTACAATTTTAGTCTTAAACATTAGTCAATCGCTATAAAAGTACAAGTCAGAGTCTAAATAAGCTTTATTATTGTGTAAGTATGTCATGATTGAATTAAATGTTAGGCATAGGTACAGAAATTTCAGAATTATTTTATGTATTGATCATTTAAAAAATTACAAATCGAGTAATAAGACTTATTTGTCAACAAATTTAGTAAATTAGATAAGATTGCGATCGTGCCTAAAAGTAAGGAGAATTGTCTTCTTGAGATCCGAAATACAGTAACAGCGAGAAAAGGCACGTGCACTGATCACCACACTTGCTCACAACTGTTTTTTGAAGTACTACATTTTTTATTATTAAATCTTTTATTTCAGTTTGTGATATCCTTATTATGTTAACAGCAGTGAATTTATGCTTACACGCATTAGTAATAAAAATAATTTCTTAAAAAAATAATCCATTTTCGTAATTCCATTAAAATTAATAATCTAAATTCATTTATTTATTTAATCTTTATGCAACAAAAAAGTACAGAGATGGACTCAATGCTTTAGAAATTAAATTATATTCTTCGATTATTTAATGCTGACAGGCAAAATAACCTTGAAAAGTCCAAGGTTACTTTGTTAATTCCCATTCCTTTTCCTTTTTTTTTAACCTTGGGAGCAAATATTCTAGAATAGGTATCGTAGTCAATCTTACTGACTAAGGTGACAGTGAAAAGTTCTCATTGAGTCTCAGAAGATAATAAAAGCATAAAATATCAAATTGCTCCATTTCTAGACCACATAAAAACCTTTTTAAGCACTAACTTTGCATACCTCCGCAGCCATTACCTAGGACTATCCCAGCACTGTACTAAACTCAGCACATTTAGATGTTATCATAAAAACCGGCCAAGTGCGAGTCGGATTCGCATTCGAAAGGTTCCGTACCATCGTACAATATTATACACTACATATTATAAAAAAACACGTTTCTTACATTTGTGTATCATCCCTTTTAATCGTCAACTTTATTATAATTTTATTTATAGCGACAATAGAAATACACACTCTGTAAAAATTTTATCTTTCTACCTATTACGGTTCTCGAGATAGCTACAGCCCACTGGCAGATAGACGGACGGACGGAATCGGGGGCTTAGTAATAGAGTCCTGTTTTTATGACAAGCTTTTATATAGCTTGCACTGTTCGTATGTAAGTTGTCCTTTCAAAATTTGCAAACCATTTTTGACCATTTGTTGGTATTCAATTGAGCTGAAATTTTGCATATACCTTTAGTTCTGACGACAATACAACGTCTAATACTTAATATTGTAATAATTTGAAATTAAAGCTAGTTTTTTATTTATTTATGTTATTAAGCTTGTAAATAATGTCTATATAAAATAAATAATTGTCACCAATAAAAAAAGCTAGTTTTTAAAATTTTTGTTTAGTAAGAGCTTTTAGCCTTCGTTTACGGAACCCTAAATATGGCCGTAAAGCCGTCATCGGTCAAGACCCGAATAATTTGCTCCAATTTATATGGTGACGTCATCATAACGGCCATCTTTCCCGCCATTTTCGTGGACGTTGATAAATAATTTCATTTCTTTCTGAAATCGATCGAGTGAGGGTGAGCGCTGATGCGATAGATTTAGAATCGATTGCCAGTTTTGATTACTGTTCCTATCAAATACTAGCTCATGCCCGCGACTTTGTTTGCGTGAATATCGGTTATCAGGGGGTTTCTTACCTTTTTTGACTGCATCGTTGGTCTAGTGGTCGCAAGCGCGACTGTTGTGCATGAGGTCTTGGGTTCGATTCCCAGGTCAGGCAAAGTGTTGTTGTGTTTTTTCATCAGGAATTTCTCAGTAGCAGCCTCGGAGTCTGGATTTGTGCCCGGTTGATGGCAATAGGCTCGCCCCCTATTACATGGGACTAAAACATAACTGGCGAAATGTGGGTGTACTAATGGGTACACCTCTGCCTAACCCTTCGGGGATTACAGGCGTGATGTTATGTCTTACCTTTTTTTTTTTAGGTGGTTAAAATCATTAAATTACTCCTTCCGCCCTGGGTGGGATGGAAGGGACTGTCAGACTTTTACTGACTAAAAAACTACCTTGTTCCTTCTGTTGCCCTTTACGTTCCGGGGCCACGGTATCCTGTTAAGACGTCCCGCAACCCCGGCAGGCATTGGCCCCGTTGGGGGCCCCGTCCCTGTGCTGACAGCTCTTTGAGGCGCGCGCGAACAGAAAGCGCCATTGACCCGGGCTTGGTCCTTGATTGGACAGCGAGCTACCCATTACTCGCCGTCCGCAAGCCCGCGCCTGCGGTGGCATTTAGTAAAATGCTGTGATTTTGACATAACAATCTTTGTTTTTACGATTAGTAAGGACTCTTCTATCTAATAGTGAATTCGTATTCTGACCTCTTTCAGTCCCTAAAAATCTTCTGTAAAATAATTAAGCCCGTATTAAATAGGTAGCCTCGACTGCCTCGTTGGTCTAGTGGTCGCAAGCGTGGCTGCTGTGCATGAGGTCTTGGGTTCGATTCCCAGGTCGGGCAAAGTGTTATTGGGTTTTTCCATCAGGAATTCCTCAGTAGCAGCCTCGGAGTCTGGATTTGTGCCCGGTTGATGGCAATAGGCTCGCCCCCTATTACATAGGACTAAAAACATAGGCGAAATGTGGGTGTACTAATGGGTACATCTCTGGCTAACCCTTCGGGGATTACAGGCGTGATGTTATGATATGTTAAATAGGTAGGTATAATTACAGTTTCAGGAATAGATTAGTATTCAATGGCTTCCTGCGTAAATAATATTTAGGTAATAACAGAAATTCAATATACATAATCAAAATAGGTACCTAAGGACACGATAAATAATAATACTATGTATATAAATGTGATAAGTAGAAAGTAATATCGAATATCAAGCAATCACTACCACTGACAGCCAATTTACTTAGATTTACTCAAAGTAAGACTATTTAGCTTTTAATTGCTTATGTACTCAATATAAGTAGGTATTTACTTTGTCTGTGATATTGTTATTACATTTATAAGCAAATGAAACATTTTTACAAAGGCTACAAAGCGCGACTGTGGTCTTGGGTTTCATTTCCAGGTCGGGCAAAGTGTTATTGGGTTTTTCTATCAGGAATTTCTCAGTAGCAGTCTCGGAGTCTGGATTTGTGCTCGGTTGACGGTGATAGGCTCGCCCCCTATTACATGGAACTTAAATATAACTGGCGAAATGTGGGTGTGCTAAAGGGTACTCATCTGCCTAACCCTTCGGGGATCACAGGCGTGATGTTATGATGATGATGAAAATTACTCCGATAAATGGCCCATAACGTCCACAAAAATTAAAACGGATTTTTATTTTACTCAAACATTTAATATATATTTAAAGCATTTTCATACTTTAAAAACTTCAGGTTTATTTATGAGAGAATTTTTCAATGAAAAATTTACCTGAATAATCTCTCCAGTATTGAAAACCTCCATTCGAAAACCACTAATAACATCGATATTCACATATTCCGATTAAACATCGATATACCGTAATCGATTATCGGTACACGGTGACTCGATTATACAACGCTTAACATCGAGCGGCCAAGTGACAATGTAATTGACATTAGGCCCTCGACATCTATTACAAACTTACCATTGTAGATGACACAATTGAAATTGAACTTTATGTAAGTAAAGATAAAGTCTAATAGGTGTGTAAAAGCAATAACTGTTTGGACTTGGAAGTTCTAAACGATTATAGATATGGTTAAGTTCAATGATAGGGAGCAGTTAGATACAGATGTTGGTCTGGCCCAGAAGTTTACGTTCGTGATTTGTATTATGTTCCTAGTATCTTTGGAAGTTAGAAGATGGTCTTTGTAGTAATTGGTCGTAATTTTACAGAGAATTTGTAAGGAGTTATGGAGCTATTGAAAAATGATTAGGGTTCTCGGGTAGAATGAAACTGGCGTTAGTGTTTAGGTCTCTTGTTTAGGACACTGCTTGACCTAAGGTTTCCTTCTGTTTTGGGGAACATTGTATCAATATAAATACTAATTATAAGCTAGCTTCTAAACGCGCCTTTGTCTGCTTGGTTTTTTCACCTGCATCATGAATCTGGATATCATATTTGCGTACGCATATGCTTATATCATGTAGATTGCCACGTTTAAATGAACAAAAAACTCTTGAAGTAAATTATTTTGTGTTTGAACGAAATCTTAGGAACTGCTGGCCCAATTTGACATAAACATTTTGTATTATATAGCCCGTTTATACGTTTATATAACATCATACACACACACACCATCACACATCATATCACACACACACACAAACACACACACACACACACACACATCTCCATCATCACATCTCGTTAAAATCCACTATTACCAGTCTGATTAGAAAATATATATTTTTTTGTATATTATAGCCACAATCAAGAAGGAATAATATTCGAGTAGATTTTTTAACATTACGCTGCGATTCAGGGGAGCGGAGCAGTAACCATAGACGTAACAAAACGCAGGTGAAACCACGGGGCAAATAGCTTGTAGGTACTGTAGAGACCCTGGCTGTTTGAGCCATATGCAAACTATTTGTCATATTTTATGAGAGAAATATTACTTTTCATATTTAGAATAGAAGGCAGACCGTGTGTCAACGGCTGTCAAGCCAACAGCTAAGAACTAGAAATATAATATAATAACATAATATTAAAAGTGAATACAAGAGTTTAAGTCGCTTTGCACACAGAGCAACTATTGCAGCAACTGGCAACTAGCTGGCAAGTAGCTGTTTACATACATTTCAATTGGACTGCGCACACAGAGCAACTCGAGTCTCGAGTTGCGGCAATCGTCAACAGTTCTCAGTTGCTGCAATCGATGACTAAGTTAGTTGCTAGTTGCCGCAACTAGCAACTTTTAAATATTGTACCGGTTTTTAAAGTTGCCGGTTTCCTTAACCGTCAATCGCAACGCTTCAGGCGATTTCACACCCTCCCTCCCTCTCCGTGTGCCCGGCAATGCCAGTGTCGCTACGGCAACGGCATACCGCAACTCGGCTATGAAAGTTGCTCACAAATTGCCGAAAAGTCGCGGCAACTGGCAACGTTTTAGCAACTATCAACTTTTACAGGAAACTTTTAAAGAGTTGCCAGTTGCTCCGTGTGCAAAGCGCCTAAAAGATTGAATAAGTGTCTCAATAAAGTAGATTGATAAATATATCCCGGTACCAGTAACAAACCATGTCGGATTGTTACAGTACTTTATATAGGTACCTAACGTACTGTAATTAGGGACAGCTCAGTACAGACGTCGACAAAATGCACTCGCGTTGAACCCTAGTGATCCCTTTATTTTTTACAAAACTTTGCATCAACTTTTTTAATTTGCTTTGTATACGAAATGTTTGTAGACGAACAGAAGTTTGTGAAAGGCAAATGGGACGATGTCGATGCCAATTGGATTTTGTGACGCTGAAGACTGTACATATATGCTGCAGTACTCGATTATTTATGGGATGAATTTTTCGTTTATATTTTTCAAGTGCTTGCCCGCGACTCCGTCCGCATAAATGTCGGTTATTGGCGATCTAATCTTGTTTCTCCATACAAACTTTGGACCACCGTGACTGCTTAGCATGAGGTCTTGGATTCGATTCCTAAGTCACGCAAAGTGTTAGTCATGTGGGTGTCCTAATGGGTACACCTCTGCCTAACCTTTCGGGAAGAACAGGCATGATGTAATGTTACGTAAAAAAAAAAATACTTACTAAGATTTCTATAATACCAGCCTATTATCGTCCTACTGCAGGTGAAGGCCTCTTTTCATACAAAGAAGGCATGAGCATACTTGCTCAAGGCAAATTGGTTATTTCAATTTCTTTACGATGTTTTCCATCACGATTTCAGTGATGTCCAAGATAAACTCAAAAAGTACAATTTAATTGAAAAAGTCACATTTACTTGACCGGTTTCCAAACCGCAAATCCTAACTAATATTATAAATGCGAAAGTAAGTTTGTTTGTTTGTTTGTTACCATTTTACGCCTTAGCGACTAAACCGATCATCCTGAAATTTTGCATATATGTTGCCAGGTGTACAGGGACAAATATAGGGTATTTTTAATCCCGAAAAAAAGTACTGTTCCCGAGGAAAATCACAATAACGTCCTTATGACAGTAGATGGCGCCACGTGTCTATTGAATCATGATCAAATTTTAAGCTTAAGCATCTAACACATTATCAAATTTTAAGCTTAAGCATCTAACACATTTTGAGTCTAGACTGTCGATAGACCAGTTTCAAGTAAACAACGTAGGAGTACGAAAGTTGTTTGCTGAATAATTTTTCATGCCCAAAACCGCTGAAGAGTATCCTGACATTTTGCATAAAGTGGCTTCCAGACGGACGGACCTGCGGTTGCGGCAAACCGCAAGCCGCGGCTCCAACTGCTGTAAAAACACACCACCGCGGTCACAGTGGCGGCCTGAAGTGTCATTAGCGTGGTGTTTTTTTTTTTAGGTGGTAAAAATCATCAAATGACTCCACGCCCTGGTTGGGGCGGAAGGGACTATCAGACTTTTACTGACTAAAAAACCACCCTGTTCCTTCTGTTGCCCTTTACGTTCCGGGGCCACGGTATCCTTTAAAGACGTCCCGCAACTCCGGCAGGCGTTGGCCCCGTTGGGGGGCCCGTCCCTGTGCTGACTGAGCTCTTTGAGGCGCGCGCGAACAGAACGCGCCGTCGACCCGGGCTTGGTCCTTGATCGGACGGCGAGCTACCCATTACTCGCCGTCCGCAAGCCCACGCCTACGGTGGCCGCATGTCGCCTCGCGACGTCCTACGCCCTGGGCGTCTCCCGCGGCGGCTGGGGCGTGAGGTGGTTCTCTCCCTCACGCGGCCCGCCTCTTCCTTCGCTAGCATTACTGCTGCGCAGAAGGAGGTGACTGCATCCCATTCCCTCTCGCCCCGGAGCATGGCCTGAACCAGGTCCGGACGCGAGAGGTCAAAATTCAAATTTTTCCTCCCGCCCTGTGCGACACAGGAACCTCCCGAAACAACCGTGTCCGGTGAGGACCTGCGTCAGGCGGTAGGTGAGGACGCCGTAGCGCCTCTCCAGCCACTTCTCAAAGAGGGGTCTTACCGCCGCTATTCAGGCGTGACCGAGCGTGGTATTTGTGCTACAATCGGATGTCAGTCAATATGGCTAACCGTAACGTTGTCTTATTACTCTCATGACTCATTAGCCCTCTCAGAAGATGAGAAAAAAGGTAGAAAAAAGAACCGTTTTTAAACACTTGAGGTGTGAGATTATAGTAGTTATAGTAGTTTGTCTCTACCTATATTATCATTAGCATCGCACATTACTCTTAGGAATAGAGAAGTGTGGGTTAAATTTAAATTATTATTTAAATTCAACTATTTCTATTACAATTTCCATATTTGGTGTCATTTTACAAAGCAGTACACGCGGCCTGTTGTTAAAATTTGCAACTGACCCGGCCGCTACAACATTTCGCGTTTGTCTGTTAACCACTTTATATACGTTGTCAGGGATACAGAAAAACTGCGTAACTGACACTGTCGTCACTGACACTGACAGGTGTCAACGCATTCATAGAGGATGCATGGAAGAATAAAGGCGAACTTATAACACGCTCCGTCAGTAAAGCATATTATGCGATTACTCCGCCAATTGTGAATTGATTTGGATGATTCTTTTTTTGTTTATTTTTTCCGAATTGGTCCCATATAAATGCTGTCATGATCTGATGATGAACTTCGGAGATATGGAACGGAACTCCTCATAGGATCACAGCAGAACTGTAGTAACAGTAAAATTGCTTTGTTTAATGCGTGTCTATGACTGACTGAACGAAGAGGTTAGTTGCTAAACTAATCGTGACCTATGTCGATGTATGTAGACAACAGTTTTCCAACGGCAAAGTTAAGTTTGTCCCTCAGTACTGTTTATTTTTTCGTTAGAGGTATGTACGGTGTGTTTTAATGAGGGTAGGTAGGTTACTTTTTTTTAATTTAAAAATGTCTCGCAGGTCCAACTCAGGCAAAAGCTCATTGCTAGCCCGAGCAAAAATTACCTACTGCTCAATCCCCGGAATCTTCCGTTCATGCCGCATTAAGAAGGCAAGCACAATCGGAGCGACAAGCAAATTTGAAAGCTGATGAGACATTTTCTTAAAGCCAGGAAAGACTAGAGAGCCAAGCCGTTCGACCGCCAAGCTTCTTTGAGAGTGACAGTTACGCCTTTCTAAACGCAATTGCTTTTGGAGGAACAAGCCGAAAGCCAGAGAACTGTAAGAGCAACTGAGACGCCTATTCAAACACGACTTCGTCTCAGAGAACAAGCTCAGCCATTACAGCGACAGAAACTCCAGAACAGACGCAGGCGAGAAGGACCGCTCTTGCAGAAATGCAAACTGAACGCTGACGGACTTTTATGATTCACAGTATGTCCGTAGGTATTTAATAATTCTGGATCTGGCCGAATAATAAGCCGAGTCCAGCCCGAATTTATTGTCAAATCCTAAACAAACGCGGGCGAAGCCGCGGGTTAAAGCTAGTGAAATTATAACTAAAATGTTTATTTGCCGAAATATGATACAATGCATATTACATTACAACATGGCGTGCAAATGTCAATAAATATTAATATCATAATTCTATAGTTCGGAATTGCGGCATTAAATGAACATCACTGTGTCTGCAAACAAAGGCTTTCATAGATATACTTCAAGTATGACACAAAACATCAGAAATTATTTTATTCAAGCATTTTTGCAAACACCTATACTTTGTGTATAATTATGTGTGTGACATATGATAAACTCATTTTTTTATAGCATTTTGCAGTGGGATAGAAAGAAAAAGTGTTTGTTTATACAAGCGACAATGACGCACTCAACATAAAAAAAAATTGTTTACAAATACCCAAACCATAAATAAAGTTTGATTTAGTTTATTGGGAGTTAACTAATAGAAATTGTCACGTTAGGGAAAAACGTTACGCCCCCACCTGGTAGAACATACATACAGGCACATAAAAATGTTTGATATTGATTTTTTCTTGCAAGGAACGCATTTCTAGAGTAATAATACTACTCTCATGCCTCGTTTGCCATACCTAACATTCACTTCCTGTTCGAGCCCAACGCCTACTCGATTTTAATGAGCACATCAACAGTGCATGTAATTAGCATTTAAGTAGTTAACTGGATCTCTGTATATTTCCATGTCATGTTCGCCCACCTTCATCTTTGTTCGTATTCGAGACAATACACAATTGAGTAGAAGTTTGCATTACTGAGTTTCCTTGAAGAGTCCCTAAAATTCCCGCACACAAAATCTAAATCAGTTCATCCGTTCGGGAGCTACGATGCCACAGACAGACACGTCTAAACTCATAACATCCTGTCGTTTTTGCGTCGGGGATTAAAAAATATTATTAAAATAGTGTATTACATAAAAAAAAATAGATTTATATTACTTGACCTACCAACTTTGAAATCGCAATATGCCTCAGGCTATCGCTGGGCGTTCTCATCATTCATCAAGCGAAAGTGATTGCTACTTTACAAGTCTATTTAAAAACTGTTTTTTACTAAAGTAGATGAATATTTTAATATTCAAATAGCTTAATGGAAATAAAAAGTATTTCGAGAAGAGTTTTACAACTGGATTCATTGATACTAGTTTCTGCCCGCGACGTCGTACGCGTGGCAGTCAAATGAACCATAGAACATATTCTAGCTGTGTGGCTTTTATCAGTGAAAGAAGCTTCGTAATTAGACTAGTATTGTCAGAGATTACAACGTCAAAGTCAAACTATTGCTGCTTACTACAAGGCAAAGGCTTTATACTTATGTTAATAATGCCAAGTTTTCACAAAACGTTGTCTGTCTAGGTATATCAATCAATCTACCTAGACTTTTCCCAACTATATTCGGGTCGACTTCCAGTCTAATCCGATGCAGCTGAATACCAGTATTTTACATGGAGCGACTACCTACCTGACCTCCACAACCCAATAACTGAGTAATGCGATACCCCTTGGTAAGACTGTTGCCTGACCGAAAATTGACAGACTTTTGGGCTTCTGAAGACCCGTAACAACTGTCAAAGATCCTTGACGTTCCTTTTAAGGCACGGAAGAGTCTCGGTGTTTACAGGTTTACCCATCCACGGACCAACCCCGGCAAGTGCAGCTTAACCTGACGGATCGACCCGTGCGGCTGTTATTATTTAGCTACGAGCTTGTCTAAATAAATATACAAGTATTAAAAAAAAAACTATCGAGATAAATCCGAACAGCAAATTTTTGATGCTGCTACCAATCTACTAATCCTATACAAGATAATAAGTAAAATACTAAAGTACACCTCAGTAAAAAAAGCTCGCAGCAAACATTTAATCCCTCTCCACAACAAAGGAAAATTAATCCAACACGGGGCGAATGGAAAAATCCTCACAACAAAAAAAAAAAGTTGAATAAATAACGAATAGACAAAACCATTCGAAATAAATCGTTGAAATCGGATCTCGAGTTTTGTTTGTCAGCAAAAAAAAAGTCGAGTGAAACCGATACATCGATTTTAGAAGTCCGTCAAAAGCTAAACTCTAAAATTTTCCGTCACGCGACCGTTGTACCGATACGAGCATTGATTGTATCGATATATATTGTAGTATCGATTTGTCTGATCACGTACGGGAACGGTGGATCTCGATTTTTGCAAACAAAATTCGTTTGTTTAATACCCTGCGGTCCGTGACGATCTTCTACTATATAAAGAGTGGTAGTTTTTGTCGGTTCGACGGCAAATAAGGGATGGGAAACGAATCGTGGTTACGGCTAGTTTCTTTTCTGTTCGATTTTATGTTGGAATATTTCGTTTGTGTGTCGATAGTTACGATGTTTCGTTCGTGGCGTTTGAGAGTAATGTTAAATCATAAAATGCATTCGACGCTTTCGTTTCTAGTCGATGTTTTCTATTGTGACAGTTGTGAGATTCGAGAAATGCACGGTAATGCTAAGAGTGTAGCGTAGTCTGCTTTATGTTTTCAAAAAGTTTCAACGATAATCAAAGGAAAATATTGAAAGACGGATTGCTGTGTGCATTAAACTACCGGAGGAGACTTATCTACTTGAATTTGATGAAATTTTTTTAATACATTTTTTTTGGAAAGGTATGAAATCATTAAATAGAAGTCATTTATTCTGCTCTGGGTGGAGCGGCAAGGAGTGCCAGTCTCTTAGCGACTAAAACCTACCCGTGTTCCTCCTAATGCCCTTTGTGTTCCAGGGCCACGGTAACTCTTACGCACAAATTCCGCAACCCTACCACCTCGTTGCAGGCGAAGCACGATTTTATACATATTTGAAAATATATAAATATTATTTGTTATATCATATTTCTGGATTTGTGCCCGGTTGATGGCAATTGGCTCGCCCCCTATTACTAGGGACTTAAGTATAACTGGCGAAATGTGGGTGTACTAATCGATACACCTCTGCCTAAACCTTCGAGGATAACAGGCGTGATGTTATGTAATGTATCCTTTTTTAAGTTGTGTATATAAAAATATGTTTTAGTAAAGATTGTGGGAAATGATATCATTCTGATAATTATTTTATTTCTCGGAATCGGAACTTTTTTATTCACAGCCAACGGTAAATTCTTTCATTTTAATTTACTTCTTTTGTTTATGTTTATTCATTTTATCATTAAAGTGCTTTTTTTTATCTTCGTTCCAAAGCTTTGCTTAATTAACAGTGCTGCTGGTTTTCCTTTGTATTATTTTGTTTTTCTGTTTCTATTTTTAAAAATAGTACAGCGTTGCTGTGTCTAGACTAACAAAAAGTAGGTACTACGGAATGTATATAGAATCCATACTCATTAAAAAAAATCTGCTTTTCCATACATTACGATCGTGATGTTTAGCATTTTTGTAGAAAACAGCTGATATTTCATTTTTCATATTTTCTGGGTTAGTCTCATAAGACTAAAAGTTGTTCAAAATGACAATGACCCCTTTTCAGGTTTCTGGTAAATTTTCAATGACCCTTTAGCTATACTAGCTTGTGCCCGCGAATTCGTCCGTCGTAAAAAAAAAAAGCCTATGTTACTCGCAGATAATGTAGCTTTGTAATGGTGAAAGAATTTTCAAAATCGGGCCAGTAGTTTTTGAGTTTATCCATTACAAACAAACAAAAGAAAAATACAAATTTTTCCTCTTTATATTATTAGTGTAGATTCATCTCTATATAGTATTAAACAAAGTCGCTTTTCGCCATTTGTACGCTTGTCTGGCTCCCTTTCGATAACAAGTAATTTGATGATTTACCATACTTAAAAAATACCAGACCCATGCTAGCGGCGGTTAGGGATCTTTTCTTTTAGGGGTTTGTCGTCTTGAAAAGACGACCACCTTCTCAAACCCCCCCCCCCCCTCTTTCTTCTACGACTCTTGACCCAGCTGGTGAGCGATAGTTATTAGAATTATATTATTTTTATTTATATATTATTGATCATTACTTTAATTAAAATATAATTAACAATACTTGAATTAAGTAAACTGGTTTATTTTTTAAAATCTTTATTTATTTTATAACATCTTGAATAATGCGTTTATTATTAGATGAGTCTAGTAATTTTGAATACAACATTAGTAAGTGAAGCGTAAGGTTCACTTTCGTTTACAAAAGAAGTGAAAAGTTTTTTAACAACGTTCACATTATTTAGAAATTATGTTTCGAAACTCACACTCGGGGTTGAAACTCACACTTGGGGTTGAATCTCGCACTCGGGGTTGAAACTCACACTCGACAAACTTAGCCCACGGCTATCGTTTCAAATAGTTCCATTCATAATCAAGTCGCACTGATTTCCCTGTAGTACGGCTTCAAGTTTGATTGAGCCGGTAAACGCTTGATCTGGCTAATGTGATTGCTATCAGAAATATAACGTACTAGTTTCTACTCCCGACTTCGTGCACATTGAAGTCAAATGAACTGTAAATCATACGCCTATGACGTTTGGCAATACTGTAGCTTTCTATTAGTAAAATAATGTTTATATTTGGATCAGCACTTTCAGAGATTGTCTCTTACAAAAAAACACACAAATTTTACTTCTTATTATAGGGTTTTTTTTCTTCTTGAGGTCTTGGGTTGTATTCCCAGGTCGGGCAAAGTGTTATTGGGTTTTTCCATCAGGAATTTCTCAGTAGCAGCCTCGGAGTCTGGATTTGTGCCCGGTTGATGGCAATAGGCTCGCCCCCTATTACATGGGACTAAAAACATAACTGGCGAAATGTGGGTGTACTACCTATTGGGTACACCTCTGCCTAGCCCTTCGGGGATTATAGGCGTGATGTTATGTTTATTATAATAGTAGCTTTTACCCGTGACTTCATCCGCAAGGAAGTTAAGTATACAGTTAAACATACCCCATAACCTATTACATTTGGAAATAGTGAAAGAACTTTTTAATACGGACTAGTAATTTCAGAGATTACCATTTCCATACAGATATACCTGTATATTTTACTAGCTTTTGCCCGCGACTTCGTCTGCGTAAATGTCGGACCCCCGTTTCATCCCCTGAGGGGGTGAATTTTAGAAAATCTGTTTTTAGCGGACTTTTATTAACTATAATCTACCTCCCTGCCAAATTTCACCTTTTTATGTCAAGCGGTTTTCGATATTTCGTGATACCTTTCGCTTTTATTAGATTAGCTCAGAAGTATTAGAATGAGCTTAATAAAATGTTGAGTAGGTACCAGTCTTAAGGTTTTATTCGGGTAAGAGCTGTGCCCAGAATTAACCTTCTAAATGCTGAGTTCAAGAAAAGAGTATTTGAACCAATTTCACTGAAGCACTCGTAAGTTTATGGCTCATTAACAAAAATGGGCGTTTATGAATGCGGCCGTAAATTATATTTTACCCAACGACATTTATGAGTACTTGCGAACGTTTTACCCTAACCTAAACCCTAAGAGAAAAGCCCATCAAGTAAATAAACCGTGAATCTCTATAAATCACATAGAATATTTGAAAAAATATTTTAAGCATGAATAACGCCAAAAATACCTTCCGAATAATATTAAAAAAAAATCCAGACGGCGGCCATATTGGACTAATTTTCATCAAACATAGCTATAGAAGAAAGAGAAGAATATTCCCGACTAATTCGCCTTACAAACAAAAAAATAAATAATCGAAATCGGTTATCAGGTCGGAAGCTAGGTACGATGTCACACATACGTCAATCTTATAACACCCCGTAGTCATTGCGTCGGGGATTAAAAATTACACTAAAATAAAATTAACCAATCAATCTGCAGAAGCTTCAATGCCACAGACAGATACACACACAGACACGTCCTTCTTATAATACACCGTCGTTTTTGCATCGGGGATTAAAAATTACACTAAAATAAACTTTACCAATCAATCTGCTTAGCCTCTTCCCGGCAATGTTGGGTCGGCTTCCAGTTTTACCGGATGCAGCTAAATACCAGTATTTTACATGGAGCGACCTATCTGACCTCCACAACCTAGTAACTGGGTAATACGATACTCCTTGAAAAGACTGGTTGTCAAACTATCGGGTTTCGTCTGTTAAAGATCCATGTATGACAGCCGGGACCAACAGTTTAACGTGCTTTCCGAGGCATGTAGGAGTCTCGGTGTGTAAAGCTGGTCACCCATCCACGGACTAACCCCGGCAAACATAGCTTAACCTGATGGATCGACACGTGCGTCTGTTATTACATAGCTCCTCCCTAAAATGACCAATGTCCATACTTGATTTCTCTAGAACCAACTATTTTTTATCAATAACCGACTCACGGATTCACGATGTAATAGTTTAACTGCATAATCTATTTATAATCTCATTTTATAAGTGATCTATATGTGTTCCTTATGGCAATAAATATCTTTAAACCGAATATAAACTTTAAGCGAATGAAAAATAGGATCACAAAAAGGAATCTATATTTAACCTGAAAAAGAGGTCCCCAAATGAGGTCCAACGAGTTTGGGGACTATCGATTTAGTTAAATGGACTGAAAAATATCAACTGACCAGTTATATAAGTCGACAACTTCGGTTACATCGCTGCTTAGTTACCCAAAGTTTGAGTTATTAAGTGTAGGTTACGCTGGGTTGCACTGTTTTTTGTCACTAGTCATTAGTGCGATGTAAGGATTATTTCGCTAATCTATACTAATATTATAAACGCGAAAGTAACTCTGTTGGTCTGTCTGTTACGCTTTTACTACTAAAACAGTGAACCGATTTTAATGACACTTGGTACGGGGTAAGTTTGAACCCCAAAAAAGGACAAGGACTACTTTTGTCCTGGGACTTTGTCTGCTTCCGCAATAACTGACAAACATATACACGGATGAAAAATTTACTATTTGTGCCCGGTTGATGGCAATAGGCTCGCCCCCTATTACATGGGACTAAAAACATAACTGGCGAAATGTGAGTGTACTACTGGGTACACCTCTGCCTAACCCTTCGGGGATTACAGGCGTGATGTTATGTTATGTTATGTAAAAAGTTACTTTATCATTATATTGAAAGGATTTATTTAAAAAGTGTGACGATAATTCAATAAAACTTCCCACGCTTAAGCAGGGTCAAATGTTCAAAAATGTTCTCTGATAACTTTTTAGACTTATATATCATGCTTACGCGTTGGAAGATTCATTAAGATCGGTTCATTCATTCAGAAAAAAGGACTTGAAAGTTTGAATGAAATGCAATATGCCGTAAACGCTCTTAATAACTGACAATGAATGTTGACGCCGCTGTGTCTAGAAACATGTACTGAATCCATGGTAAAATTTTTCTTTAAATTTTCCTTCCACCCCGTATACATACCGTTTCGACGGTGCGTTCGTGTTCCACGCGCGCCTCAAAGAGATGTCAGCAAACAATTGGAGGGGCCACTAAGGGCCGATGCCTGCCGGGGCTGCGGGTTGTTCGAAAGAGATACCGCGCCCCCGGAACGCAAAGGGCACAAGAAGGAACATGGATGGGTTTTAGTCAGTAAAAGTCTGACACTCCCTCCCGCCCCGCCCAGGGCGGGGGAAGTCATTTGATGATTTCCCATCGGTAAAAAAAAAAACCCGTATACATACCTACGTACTGTGGGATGTAAAAAACCTACATAAAATCCAAGTCCTAATCGCGGCCTTTGTTTATAGCGTATTGGCGACTGCTACCAATTGTTCCTGTTTTATTACAAGCCCTACCCATACCCTTGTATGTATGTACAGTCACGAGCAAAAACAAGTATACACTTGGCAATATTACGAGGCTATTTTCTTTGAATATACAGGGTAATTAAAAAAATACCCGAAACCTGAAAAGGGGTCATTTTGTTCTCATCATTATGAATAACTTTTACTATGGGACCAACACTGAAATCATGAAAAAAAAAACATCAGCTGTTCCCTACAAAAATGCCAAATAACACGATCGTAATTTATTGGTCCCATAGTAAAAGTTGTTCATAATGATGAGAACAATGACCCCTTTTCAGGTTTCGGGTATTTTTTCAATTACCCTGTATTGATTAAAATGTTTTGTTTTAGGAATACAGTATTTTAAATTCAATACTACTATTAAGGACGTCTTATATTAAAGTTACAGCCATTATTTGACAAGAAAAGTGATTTCGAATTTTGTTAAAGATAAACTACTTTAACATGACGCGCCCCTCCATATTACTATTTCAGTGTGTGTAGCCACATCCGTATGAAAGAGTTTGTATGCAGTTGTGAGAAATCGTCTTCAGTAGCAGGCCGGCAGATTTGTTTATCAACTAACTATAAATAACCGACCGCGCAAGACAACGCACTGTAATTTCCATAGAGTATGTCAGTGCATCGCCATACTAGTAATAATGAGTGATTTATGACGCCGTTAGTCTAGCAACAAATCGCTGATATGTTTTTGTTTCGGGAGCCGTCTCAGTACGCACACATGCGTTATGAATCTTTTCAATACTTTTACAAACACTTTCAAACGTTTTGAATTGTGGAAAGGCGCGTCAAGTTACTTTAGTTACAGTATGTTAGTTTATCTCTAAGTGTATACTTGTTTTTGCTCGGGACTGTACACCCTGATCATACGTCGTAAATGAAAACATGAGCCGTATTCATAGTTGATCAGTTCGAATTATGACACAAACGCGAGTTGATTAGCTTGGCGAGTTGATTTTGAAATTCAATTCGAATATCGAACAATTACATTATATGTCTGTCATTACGGGATGTGAATACGGATATTCGTTGCTATGACAATGTTTTGTTTATTTACATAGCGGTGTATGTAACTTTCGAAGCATATATTTCAAACATTACGCCTGTAATCTCCGAAGGGTAGGCAGAGGCGTACTCATTAGTACACCCACATTTAGCCAGTTATGTTTAATACAGACTCCAAGGCTGCTACTGAGAAATTCTTGATAGAAAAACCCAATAACACGTGGCCCGACCTGGAAAATGAACCCAAGATCTTATGCTCAGCAGTCGTGCTTTGCGACCTCTACACCATCGAGGCAGTCGATGGATTAGTTTGGTAGTTCTAAATAATAATCATCATATCAGCAGAACGATGTCCACTGCTGGACGTAGGCCTCCCCTAAAGATAGCCACAATGACCGGTTCTGCGCTGCCCGCATTTAGCGGTTTTCCGTGCTCTTTACCAGGTATTCAGTCCACCTCGTGGAACTTCCTACACTGCGCTTTTCGGTACGTGGTTGCCACTCTATACCCTTCTGCTCTACGGTCTATGTGCCCTGTCCATTGCCACTTGAGTTTCGCAATTTTGAGAGCTATGTCGGTTACCTTAGTTCTTCTGCGGATCTCCTCATTGAGTTACCTTATTATGAGGGCCATAGTAAGAAATTTTCATTGCCACATAATATAAATCGATAGAGGAAAACCGTTGATAAAATACTTTGCCCCTGAAAGTGGCATTGATTGATGACAAATATTTATACAAATATTTGTCTTAATTTGTTTTCCTTATTGATTGAACAATTTCGAAACTAAATATAAAGCTAACCCCTGGTTAACCAATCGGAAAATAAATGTTATAAACTGTCAAACGCGTAAGCTGTTGTGATTGGCTGTTGATAATTCCGTCAGATGTTCTTATTTCAAATGCTCGTAACCTACTTCGGAGTAGGTTACGAGTATTTGAAATAAGAATATCTTGTCTACAAAAATATCGAACTAGAAGTGTAATAAAAAAAAAATACTGGTGCTTCTTTCCTTGATAATTGGAGAACAAGTAGGTTCGTTTAAACGCGCTAGTCTCTGGAAATACTAGTCGGATTGAAAAAGTCTTTTTATAAGTTGTGATGGTGAGAGAAATAGCAAATATTTCATCACGCTTTGACTGACAGGAGTAAACGTTAAGGTAAACGTCATCTTATGCGGTTGTAATGAGAGCGATTTTACAACAAAATGGTATAGTGATTTGCTGGCGACTGTACAATAGGAACAGAAAAAAAATATTGTTTCTTTCTATACACACATTCATACACAAACTCACGATTTTTTCCCATGGGGGTAGGCAGAAACCACAGAACGCCACCTGTTACGATTCTTACATACTCATCCACGTTCATACATCTTGTCATACGAGCACGCCGCTTACGATTACTCTCTTTCTATATTTTTAGCCATTCGTAAAATGTAGTTTCAGCAATTTAACTACTATTTTTGTTTATAAATACTTGAACGTTCTCTAAACCGTTCATTACCCTCAACAAACATCTGACAATTCGAAAGTAAACATTATTCGAGTATTACATAGAATACATATTACACCAGCTGCATAAACTATTCGCAGACGTTGATAACTTGGAGAAAGCCTTCTGCACTGTAGTGGTATATTAATAGGCTGATTCAGCTTACTTTACGCGCGTCCTTGCGTTCTAAAGGCACGTATGGTGTGGCACGAGGCATACATTAAACATAATATTCCTGCTCGCTCCGATGATATTTTTTTCTCTGAATAACTTTTACGTTGGTTGTGAGGAACGTGATACATTTTCTATGTTAGTGTAAGGTGCTAGTGGAGTTGAATGTGTTATTTTGTACTTTTGCCCGCAAAAGTAATTGATACCATTTTTTTTTTTAATCTGGTAAAAACCATCAAATGAGTCCTTCCGCCCTAGGCGGGGCGGAAGGGACTGTCAGACTTTTACTGTCAAAAAAACCACCCTATTCCTTCTGTTACCCTTTACGTGCCGGGGCCACGGTATCCTGTTAAGATGTCCCGCAATCCCGGCATGCGTTTGGCCCTGTTGGGGCCCCGTCCCTGTGCTGACAGCTCTTTGAGGCGCGCGCGAAACAATTAGATGAATCCAGATTATTGCAGTATAATTCTAGTGAAGAATACTGTGAATTTGTTCAATAACAACCTTCAATTAAATTACGTTGAAATTATCGACAATGCTCGTGTGTTCTACAATAGTAGAACGCGCGGGTAACGGAGTGTTTAAGTCCCATGTAATAGGGGGCAAGTCTATTGCCATTAACCGAGCACAAATCTAGACTTCGAGGCAAAATTCCTGACACAAATTTGAATGCTTTCGAATCATTTTACATACATACATACATACATAAACTCACGCCTTTTTCCCATGGGGGTAGGCAAAAACTACAGAACGCCACCTGCTACGATACTTACATACTCCTTTCGCCTTATCTACGTTCATACATCTCGTCATACAAGCACGCCGGTTACGAGTACTCCGCATTCATTTTACTTCAACAAAATACCATTTCCGAGCAATCAATGCCTACTAACCGTTTTACAATAACAGCTGCCACAGATAAGACAGTGGCCATTAGATTCGTCTCTTATTTGAATTCGCCAATAGTCACGCCGCGCCCGAACTGAAGTTGTAACATTATAGTAAATTAATTCCTTCCGCTAGAAAGAAAATGAGTTTGGAATAGGGTTGGCAGTGAATGGGAGCAGATTTTTATTTATTAATTTGGCATCGGATAGGTTTAGTTTATATTTTTATGATTCATGAGGATAGTATTGAATCAACGATTGAATGAATTCATGATTTATTTAAACATAAACATATATAAACATAACATCACGCCTGTAATCCCCGAAGGGTTAGGCAGAGGTGTACTCATTAGTACACCCACATTTCGCCAGTAATGTTTTTAGTCCCATGTAATAGGTGGCGAGCCTATTGCCATCAACCGGGCACAAATCCAGACTCCAAGGCTGCTACTGAGAAATTCCTGATGGAAAAACCCAATAACACTTTGCCCGACCTGGGAAACGAACCCAAGACCTCATGCACAGCAGTCGCGCTTGCGACCACTAGACTAACGAGGCAGTCACCTCATGCACAGCAGTAATTTATTAGTACAGTAGTGATAGTGGTATGGTAGTATGGTAGTTTCAGTAGTGATTTATTTAAACGTTAGCATAGTTACGGTACCTACGTTTATATGACACGGCAGGGATTTGTTTGTTTTTTTTTAATGTTATTTTATCGTGATTGTTATCTTTAACTGGCGATAAATGGGTACACCTCTGCCTAACGTTTCGGGGATTACAGGCATGTTGTTACGGTATTATCTTTTTATTAAGCTGTGCTTAGTAGTGACTGCCTCGTTGGTCTAGTGGTCGCAAGCGCGACTGCTGTGCATGAGGTCTTGGGTTCGTTTCCTAGGTCGGGCAAGGTGTTATTGGGTTTTTCCATCAGGAATTTCTCAGTAGCAGTCTCGGATTCTGGATTTGTGCCCGGTTGATGGTAATAGGCTCGCTCCCTATTACTTGGGACTAAAAACATAACTGGCGAAATGTGGGTGTACTAATGAGTACACCTCTGCCTAAACCTTCGGGGATTACAGGCGTGATGTTATGTTATGTGCTTAGTAGTGTAGTTTTCGTTTTACAATCCACCTGGTGTAATTTGTCACCATAATATTATAAGTGATAATATTATTAAGTTGAAGATATTAAAACTGAAAAGTTGGCCACTGCGTTGCGTATTGCCGGTTCGATTCTCACACAGAACAATCATTTGTATGGCGTACTGGCAGTGGTTCTCAGTCTGGCTATTTGTGTTTATATACGATGCAGGAGAAATTTTAGGGCAACAAAGTGAGGGGAAGGTTAAAAAAAAAATCTGTGTCATATTATTTTTTCTTGAGCTCGGCAACCCTACGAACAAATGAGTGGAGAAGAAATATTTCTCTCACAATTGTACAAAGCGACCAATAAATTATCGAAGTTGTGTTTACTGACGCCTGCTGGAAACGCGTTACTTGGCAACACTTTTTATTTTTGTCAATTGAAACTAATGGACAAGTTTTCCTTTGTGCCGTGATTTTTTATCCACTGACGCTATTTTTATTATTAGTTGGGAAGGAGCTTATTCAAGGAAGTACTACCACCATCAAAGCCAAAGTCTAGTATGCGACTATGTTTGTTACTAACATAGTTTTAAGTTCACTGATGCTAACACAATTATGGACATTCACATAACATAACATAACATCACGCCTGTAATCCCCGAAGGGTTAGGCAGAGGTGTACCCATTAGTACACCCACATTTCGCCAGTTATGTTTACGTCCCATGTAATAGGGGGCGAGCCAATTGCCATCAACCGGGCACAAATCCAGACTCCGAAGCTGCTACTGAGAAATTCCTGATGGAAAAACCCAATAACACTTTGCCCGACCTGGGAATCGAACCCAAGACCTCACGCTCAGCAGTCGTGCTTTGCGACCACTAGACCAACGAGGCCATTCACAGTCTGAAATAAATGATTTAATAATAATAAAGTCAGATAATTCATTTCAATTAGACTATTATAAGACACTTTTAAACGCTTATACAAAAAAAAAGTATTGAATCTAGACGCCCCTTCCAAAAGGTAGTTTACCATCCACCAGACTACTATTTCTTTTTCTTTTCGTGATTCAAATTTTCAGCGATCGGTATTGAGCAGCCTGTACGAAGTATTTTTGTCTGAACACCTATGTATTGAGCACCAATCAATATTTTAACGTGGTGTTAGAGTACCAGTCAAATGGGAATAGTTTTGGTGTTCAAGAAATAGGTGCCCAAACAGGAATACTTCGCCTGTACAGCTGTATCATTGGCCTCGTTAAGATTTTGGATGGTGCAAATGGTTGAGTACGACGGGCAACCAAGAAGGTGATGCATTTCCGATGGTGCTCCACACTGGCACTGCTTTTGGGATGGGTAAAGAATGCCCCATTTGGCCAGATTAGTTTTACAGCAGCCAACCTGGGTCCGCAATCTGTTATGAGATTTTCAGATTGGCCACTGCAGTTTATATCCATAGGAAAGAATTTCTTCCGGAGTGATGAAGTGTGGATGGTGTGGATATTTGAGCCTCTATAATGCACCTCTACACAACCATTAAGAATAATCGCAATCTAATCTCAGTCTGAATCTGTCTAAAATGCCTCTAATGCTCCTACATTTTTTGACATTGATTGTCGCTGAGATAAGATTGCGACTACATTTTGAACGTTGTTAATTAGTAGAATTTACCTTTTATTGTGCCATTGGGTATTTATTATGCTACAAAATTACAAATAAAAAATTATTTACCACAGTTTTAGGTTATCCTATATCCTATTCAAGTGTACTTACCTACCTGCCTATATATAAAGTTTTTTTTATTGTCAAAATGTGTGTTTCGAGCGAGTACACAATTTTTAGCGCTCACACGTTTTCTGAATACAAACAAATAGGAAATACACAAACCCCCATAACAGGAATAGTTACAAATATAAAATACTATACTTGTTTTGTATAACGGAATTCTTGTAATTTTTAAACCTTTGGCAAAGGAATTTTAGTCTTATATTAATTAGGTATAAGTCCAGGTTTCTTGACGATGTTTTCCTTCATCGATGTCTCTAATGTCCAATATAAACTTAGAAAGTACATAATGAATTTGAAAAAGTTACATTGCAACCACTAGATCGCGACCTTTGAACTTTATAATTGTTATTTATTAGTTTTATAACAACTTATCTATTATTTTTATACAAACAAATTATAACTTACATTTGTGAATATTATTAACATAACAACACCTGTAATCCCTGAAGGGTTAAGCAGAGGAGTATCCATTACATACATTTACATTTATATTTTGCCAGTTATATAATAAGGGCAGGCCTTTGCCCAACTTGGGAATTGATCCCAAGACCTCATGTTCAGCAGTCACGCTACCACTTGCTGCCACAAAACCAACGAGGCAGTCAGTTTTAAATATTTATATCAAAACAAAAATGTAAAAAATATATATTTAAAAATTATTATTTATTATCTTCTCTCACAGATCTTTTTTGACATAGACTTCCCAAAACACAGTCCAAACTATGTCAAACAAACACACCCCTTCTTACACACACATACACCCACATAACTTCCAATTACAACGTCCGGTAACCCTATCACAAACGGGTGAAGAAATATTTCACGAACAGTTACGTTGAACGGACGATAAATTATCGAAGTTGTATTAAACTGAGTCAGGCTGGTTCGGGCAGCTCGTAGCCTCGTACATACACCGTTTTAGTTCACTGTCGCTACGTCCCAACTATAATATGAAGGTTTTGAGAGAAAAATGGACCGTTAGAAGGAGAATTTTCAGATTATTGATTGAGGAAAAAGTGTTGTTGGGGAGACACGTAGCGGTTTTATAAATTACTAGCGATCCGCCCCGGCTTCGCGTGGTTGCATGTTGATACAGTATTTTCTAGTAATAAATATAGCCTATGTTACTCAGGTTGAATGTAGCTTTCTAAAGGTGAAAAACAATTTTTTTCGTTAGATCATGATGTCTTGGGTTCGATTCCCAGGTTAATATCAATAATTTGTTGGTTGTTAGACTGCCTCGTTGGTGTAGTTGTCGTAAAGCGCAACTGCTGAGTATGAAGTCTTGGGTTTGATTCACAGGTCAGGCAAACTGTTATCGGGTTTTTCCATAAGGAATTCCTCAGTAGCAGCCTTGAAGTCTGGATTTGTGACCGGTTGATGGCGAAAGGCTCGCCTTCTATTACACGGGACTTAAAAACATAACTGGCGAAATGTGGGTGTGGTAATGGGTACACCTCTGCCTAACTCTCCGGGGATTACCTACAGGCGTGATGTTATGAGAAACACTTTATTTCACATATAGCTACTAATTAAAGGTACAACTGCTCAACTTTACTTTACGAACACGTCTTAAAACAATGTGTCCTAGAACAACCACAATCATAAACACACAATGTACTCGTATGTTTATTAGATCGTAAACTGTAGACTAACTTAAGTGCTGTATAAGTACTGAATAACAATAGGTATATGAAGTGATCATGTTGTCATGTGAAGGAAGATGTAAACTACATACATACATAAACTCACGCCTTTTAGGAGGCAGTGGTGAGTGGCAACGCAGGGGGGGGTTCGCCCTAGAAAGACCTACACTGATCTTTTTGGTGAGGTCCTTCAGAAAGGTCAGGTGCGCAGTACTCGTAACCGGCGTGCTTGTATGAAGAGACGTATGAACGTAGATGAGGCGAAAGGAGTATGTAAGGATCGTAGCAGGTGGCGTTTGTGGTTTCTCTGTTTTTACTCACGGCTTTTTCCCATGGGGGTAATGGGAAAATGCCGTGAGTTTATGTATGTAAACTAGTCGAATAATTAGTGCTGCTGAGCACTGAGATGCTATTTTTTTCTTTTTTGGTGTGAAATATCTATTGGCGCATCTTGGCTGTAAAACCGACTCGAATGCCGCGATGGAAACCGGCATGATGCTATCATGCCGTGATGAAATACAGCATGACAGCGTTATACCTTCCTGGCTCCGTTATGAGTTTAAATAACCAGTTATTTCTTTATCTAAAGTGCCTTGTTGGTTTAGTGGTCGCAATGCGCGACTGCTGAGCATGTGGTCTTGGGTTCGATTCCCAGATCAAGCAGTGTTACTGGGATTTCTATCAGGAATTTCTCAGTAGAAGCCTTGGAGTCTGGATTTGTGCTCGGTTGATGGCAAAAGGCTCGCCCCCCTGGGACTTTAACATAACTGGCGAAATGTGGGTGCACTAATGGGTACGCCTCTGCCTAACCCTCAGGGAATTACAGACGTGATGTTATGTTATGTGATACACTATAACAATCACTGTTGAATTGACAATTCAAATAAAATATCAAAGGAAGAAAATAAAAATCATCCTTACAAAAAATACCAGTATGATAAACATACTGGTACAGTACCTCAACAAACCACAAACATAACCGGGTCTTAACAAAACACTATGAATACGAACAGGTATATTAGACCCTGTTTAGACGGTCCATATTTCCTACATTTAGACGTATTATGCAAACTAACTCACCGTTCTTTACGCCATCTTGAAACGAGCGTGTTATCACACACAGCTTTAGAGTAGCGTATTAAATAAACTACCCTACAGGGGAATATTCCTTCCAGCTTTTGTCCTGACGGGGATCAGATTTCGTAGCCTTTAGCCTTTATTTTAGCTTCCCCTTATCTTTTTTAATTTATGTTGGAAAGAAAATATCGTAAGAAAAATCTGAAGTGAAGTCTGGAAATCACTAATATTTAAGTAATAATATATGTTTAACTGCTCTTCTGGTCTTGTGACGACCAAGTGCAATTGCTGAACAAGAGTGTCTGGGTTGGATTCCCAATTAAACATTTTCACACCTGTAATCACCGAAGGGTTAGGCAGAGGTCTTTGAAAGAAAGAAAGAAACACTTTTCATTCACGTAAATGTGACGCACGATACACAATAATATACAAATAATATACAATATAAATATGAACTACATATCCATTAGTACACCCTCATTTTGCCAGTTATGTTTAAGTCCAATGTAATAGGGGGCGAGCCTATTGCCATCAACCGAGCCACTGAGAAGTTCATGATGGAAAGACCCAATAACACTTTGCCCGACCTGGGAAACGAACCCAAGACCTCACGCTCAGTAGTCGCGTTACGAGATCTATAGACCAATGAAGCAGTCCCAATTGGAGTTAAATAAATAAATAAAAAGCTAACGCTAAAGCTAAGTTCAGGCAAACGTAGTGTGGGACGCCCCGCTGCACGGCGGATCGACGATTTAAAGAAGGTGGCATGCAGCGGATGGATGCGGAATACTCAAGGCCGGGGTAGTGGGCGTTCTTTGGGAGAAGCCTACGTTCAGCAGTGGATGGCCATAGGCTGATATGAACCCTAATATACCCTAGAATCATCCACCTAAAACATTTTGTTTAACAACCCTTACAAAACTATTGAAATACCTATTTAATAGTCCAGTATAGAAATGACATTGCACCGAATTCACGTTGAAATGAAACAAAATGACACTATTTTGGTTGAATTAATTTGCGGTTGTTTAATTCAATGAATCGAAATTGGTTTTGAGATGTGAAACCTAATGAATAAAATGAAACGGTGTATTCAGTTATTTAGTTTGTTGTGAATATTGTATGAGGTGTATAGGGTTGTAGGCGTAGGCTAGGGGTTGTGTAGGCGGTTCGATCTAGGCGTAGGTGTCGGCTAGGAGTTGTGTAGGCGGTTCGATCTGGAACTAACTAGACTGAACTTTGTGACCGCTAATTATCTTGCTTAAACTGTTAGTATTTTATTCAAATCAATGGGTACGTAATAAAGTCAAAACATGTATTTCAATTAGACCATTTACAGGCACTTTTTAATTGTCAAGGCTATAATATAAGGCTAATAAGGCTATAGTACTAGGTAGTAGTGCTTGTCGTGTAATATTATACCTAAATGCTATTACATGACAGTCGAATTTCCAATATGAAAATTGACTCGGATACTTTCACGGCAGCACACTGGAGGTCCGGTCTCTGGTTTCTGGTTCTTATATTTATTTATTTATTTAAACTTTATGCAACAAAAAGGTACAAAGGCGGACTTAATGCCTCAGGCATTCTCATTCACATTTATAATAAGGCAGAAGAGATAAATCACTATTTATACCATGCAAGTTATTATGCTTATAGGTGGATACAATAGTACAGGGGTCGTTGTAGTATTTAAAGTTTAGTTTAGTGGTCGCAGACTGCAGAGTATTGAGTCTTGGGTTCAATTCTCAGATTGACCAAAGTGTTATTTATTTATACTTTATGCAACAAAAAAAGTACAAAGGCGGACTTAATGCCTTAGGCATTCTCTACCAGTCAACCAAAGGTGGTGAAGAGATAACAAAGCAGGTGCAAAAAATTGTACATGAGGAAATAATCAGATAAGAAATTTTAAAATCATCAAAAACAAATATCTAAACAAGTAATTTATTCGGTTTTTCCATCAGGAATTTCTCAATAACAGCCTCGAATATGAATTAGTTATTATTATTACCCAATTAACTACCAAACGTTCACTATTCTAATGTTCATCATACGCAGACTGGTGTAAATGAATATTTAAACAGCTGTTTATGTAAGACCGATGTGTGTAACAAACACTTCTATTTCCATTGTCGGGGGAGTACAACGGCGGGACATTTTTCACTTGTACCAGTTCCTAGTTTGAGAGCAGCGGCGATGTTTCTTGCAGCGTGGCTTGAGGTATAAGCGGAAGCGATTTATTTAAAGAGCTCGCTTTTCAGTGAAAGGATTTGGTTGAAGAAATACTGTGATTTTTTGATGATGATTATTTCGATAGTGCTATCTTAATATATATAAATCTCGTGTCACAATGTTTGTCCTCAATGGACTCCTAAACCACTTAACCGATTATAATAAAATTTGCACACCATGTGCAGTTCGATCCAACTTGAGAGATAGGATAGTTTTTATTTCGATTGGTCTTAATATTTTTTGATTGCCAACCTGAGCCACAGCAACGTGTGGGCCGGTCAGCTAGTACAGCTATAAATTGCTATCGATACGCTGAAAAGAATTCCTTCGAAGTTTATTTATGTATATTTGTTAGTAAAAAATCGCATGGAAATGAAATCATTTGAGCAAGCGCAATCAAGCTACCTGTATCTTGATTAAAAATATAATTTCAGTGATAAAATCAGGATTTTATAGAATAGTATTTTGCGAGAGAAGAATTCCTGCTAAAACTCGTTTTATGTTATGACGTCAGTAAATAATAAAAAATACAAGTACGAATATTTTGTTAAGGACTTTTAAATTTTATAATTATTTTGCTATACGTTTTTTATATATCTATGTTTCACTATATAAAGTTCTCACAACTAAAGGTCTAGTTGAACACCAGCCTCAGGCAGTACTGCTCTGGTAGCTGTTGCTATGTGGCGCAGCTGTGGGGCACACAATAATGTAGTTTTTTTTTTAATTTTAATTTTTAACTTGTTTTGCATTCAACGTGTAAGCTTATCATGTCGCATTAGCGTATTACCGTCAACTCAGAAAAAAAAATGCAGTCATTGGTACTGTGGACAGAAGTGAAAACTTGACCTCACACTAGCATGTCGGTGATGCTGTCAAATTAGCATGTCGGTGAAGCTTTAAATATAAAAGAATAAATGATTAATTTTGCATTAGTTTTGATTAGTTTTGCCCCTACCAAAAATTCACTGAACGCGGTTAAAGAAGTTTTCAAATCAAAAATCTCAGCCATTATCACTTTACAAAGCGCTTTCACTCCCTCCTTGCACCACAACTGAGGTAACAAATAACACGTCTGCGTGTCGCAGCGACGTTTCCAATTTAGTCGCTTTGTGTATGTGTCCCGTCAAGTCACATGTGCAGCTGACTTGCTTGTATGTTTTTATTCTTGCATATTTAGGAGTATCCTTTGTGGATGTACTTAGCTGGTCGACTGTTATTGTAACTTGAAAGGAATCTTTAGCAAACATTTTCGATACAATCGGAATTTTTTGATGTGAAAACTCCGTTGAGAGATTTTTGATAGGGGCAAAACTTATCGACTAGCGTTACCGACATGCTAATGTAACCGCGTTACCAACATGCTAATGTGTCTTTACGTTTTGACTTCTGATTGCAGCCAATTGTATTTTTATGTTTTTTTAAAGTGACTCCTTTTCGCGCGCCGATTTGTGTCCCGTTGATGGCAATAGGCTCGCCCCCTATTACATGGGACTTAAACATAACTGGAAAAAAGTGGGTGTGCTAACGGGTACACCTCTGTCTAACCCTTCGAGGATTACAGGCGAGATGTTATGTATGTCCTTATCGCACGCTTGATGCAAAAGTAATCTTGTCATATTTTAGTCACTAGGTAATTAAACTCGATAACATTTTTAAAAAGAATTGAGATACGTACAAAAAAAGTGATGAATTTTATTGTTTACTAGCTTGTGCCCGCGACTTCGTCCGCGTAAATTTCTGTTATCGCGGACTCAGACGAAGTCGCGGCAAAAATTACCCATATCCTGTCATTTCAATTCGAAACGACAGGTGGCGCCATCTATGATCATAAGAACGTTATTCTGATTTCCCTCGGAAACAGTACTTTTTCTCAGGATTAAAAGTATCCTATGTTCGTCCCTATACACCTAGCAACGTATATGCAAAATTTTAGGATGATCGGTTCAGTGGCTTAGGTGTAAAATGGTAACAAACAAACAAACAAACTTACTTTTGCATTTATAATATTAGTTAGGATTTGTTTAAACACACTAATCTCTAGAACTACCAGTCGAATTAGTTATATAACATAAACATCACGCCAGTAATCCCCGAAGTGTTAAGCAGAGGTAAACAAACATCGTCTCCACTGAAACTCATTTTTCTTCTACAGAATATATTATAAAAACATCAACACTGCATATTACGTAGTCACAAGAAGCCAGTGCAAAGCAGTGCAGATGCTCCAAGTATTCATCTCGTTTAGTGCAGCGAGCAAGTGCTCGTTCGTGATGATAAATAAGGATACGTGAGTCACGCTGGGTTGTATCACCAAGTTTTATAACAAAAAGTGGTGCCATCTTTTTCTTTAAAACTATTCGAAGAATATTCTTGTGTGTTTTCAACGAATAATGGGGATTTTTTGAATGATCTTTGTTTTGTTGAAAAGATCTTAATGATCTTAATTATTAAATTAATTATGTCTACATACATAAACTCACACCTTTTTCCCATGGCAGAAACCACAGAACGCCACCTGCTTCGATCCTTACGTACTCTTTTCGCCTCATCCACGTTCATACATCTCGTCATACAAGCACGCCGGTTACGAGTGCTGCGCACCTGACCTTTCTAAAGAACCTCGCCAATGAGGTCAGTGTAGTTCTTCCTAGGGCGAACCCTCCCTGCGTTGCCACCTCACCTCTGCCATATAAATACCTTTTGTTAATCGTCTTTCACTCATACTCGAACCATCTACGCATACCCTTTTCTATATTTGTCACTACATCCTCTTTAATTAATTAAATTTTTTAATCCGCAACGGTCTCGATATCCCATTCCTCACTCTATCCTGAGTTGTATCACACAGTTTTATAACGAAGAGTGGTGTCATCTTCTTTTTAAAAACTATTTGAAGAATATTCTTCTATGTTTTCACAGAGAAATAGAGAAACTGAAAAAATCAATGGTCTTAGTCCCTAAAAATGTGCGAACTTACAATCTTTCAGTACCTACTTCATTAAATTAATTACGTCTAACTAATAAAATATTGACCATAAATGTTCAGAAAAAATAAGCTCTCGCGACTGGTGATACGGTATAAACCAGAGCGCGTCGATAACACTTTTGTCATTCGCCGCAATAGATCAAAAGAATGCCGCGGAATGCCGCGCAGTGCCACCTTCACTCCACTCGTCGCTCATTTGTCTTGCGAACGTTGTACTTGTAGGTTAAATAAGTGTAAAATGGATAGAAATTACGATTGTTCTACTATAGAGTGAGACACATTTTTAAAACTAAAAGAATTTATTTAAACGTTCTCGTTTGTGTGTGGAACGTAGTGGCTTACACTGAACACTTGCTTCGATACCGCGAAGTGTAGGAAAGTATTGTGAATAGTGAACATTTAGAAATAGGTTAAGTGATTAAAATCATTTTAAATAAGTTGATTCCAATTTTTTTAATACGCCTAAAATACTTTATTGTCTTTGATTAACTTGTTTTTTTTTGTTTTCGTGTTCAGTAAGTAAAGTTGTAGGTAATAAAAAAGTATTTTTGACGGTCCTAAGCCCGTAAAAGTATGAAGGAAACATTGGAATAACTTTTTGTGTGTTGTGTTACATTAAATTAACTAAAGATCAGCTTATCAACTGTTGATAAGCGCAAGGGTCAACGACTCAGTGTTCTGGCGCCCGCGCCATCTGCCGCTCGGGTCTCGGCCGCTGCGCATTAGGTACTACTATTGGATTGTGTTCATTTTCGAGTTTCGTATTTCACAATTGTGAATCTGCCATTTTTATATTTTCATAGTAAAAATATTTACTAATCGATTGTAGTACCAAAACAAAATCATTTAGCTGCAGGTTTGCAACGCCTTACATTTCACGGTGTATTATTGTTTATTTGCAAGAATATAGGTAGCTTATATAAGTTGTTAAGATCTTTGGGTTTCACTATATTCGGCGTTTCAGCCGTGTAAATATTTGGATTTTACATCTTGGTTATACCTACTCATAGCATGCAGCACACATTTTGGTTATTAACAATAATATGAACGCCGCGCGTATGATCGTAGATGAGACGAAAGGAGTATGTAAGGATCGTAGCAGGTGGCGTTCTGTGGTTTCTGCCTACCCCCATGGGAAAAAGGCGTGAGTTTATGTACTGTGTACAATAATATAAAAATACTAATAATAATTTCATAACTCAAATTTAGATTAAATTGATGGTGTCTACTATGCATTAGATAACATCGGAAAATATATAACATAACATAACATCACGCCTGTAGTCCCCGAAGGGTTAGGCAGAGGAATACCCATTAGTACACCCACATTTCGCCAGCTATGTTTTTTAGTCCCATGTAATAGGGGGCGAGCCTATTGCCATCAACCGGGCACAAATCCAGACTCCGAGGCTGCTACTGAGAAATTCCTGATGGAAAAACCCAATAACACTTTGCCCGACCTGGGAATCGAACCCAAGACCTCATGCACAGCAGTCGCGCTTGCGACCACTAGACCAACGAGGCAGTCGAGGAAAATATATAGGTACCTTATATGGACAAGTTCGTGTCACTGACAGGTTCTTGGTTATAATCAATTCAACTGCGGTTGACGCCGCCATTTTTGTTTGAATAAACAGGCCATTTGCTAATTAGCCTGATAGTTTCTTTACTCATAATATGACAGGTTCCATGGAAAGTAAAACAAGTATGTCTGTTCTCCGCATTGCAGGTAACCAGTTTTAAGGATTAAATTAATGTTTTTGTGTAGATTTTGTAATAAGAGCTGTTGTACTCAACTTTTATGGGACGCGAGGGATGAATGTACTTTTTAAGGCTAGAGTTAGTTGGTTAAGGGTACGCGCGTTGAAATAGAAACCGTCTTCAGGATGTAATAAAGCAACTAATCCATCGGTGCTTTTCAGAAAAAAATTAACCTTCATTTACTGAAACGAAGAATTAATCTTACTTATTGTAAAAGCGGACTAACAAGCAATGTATTTAAGTTTGAAATTACCAATCAGCCTTGAGCAAGCGTGGTGATCAATGGTCTTAGCTTCTCTGTATGAGAAATGGCCTTTGTCCTACGTTGTGACATACGCTGGTAGGTTTTATTTTTATTTTTCACAACATCATCACGCCTGTATTCCCCGAAGGGTGAGGAAGAGGTGTATCTAATAGTGCACCCACATTTTGCCAGTTATGTTTAAGTCCCATGTAATAGGGGGCGAACCCATTGCCATCAACCGGGCACAAATCCAGACTCCGAGGCTGCTACAGCAAAATTCCAAATGGAAAAACCCAAAAACACTTCGCCCGACATCAGCAGTCGCGCTTTAATTTTTAAATTGAAAAAACATCGATTTTGTGGGGATTCGTCACTTCTAAATACGATTTACCTTCCTTTATCTTCTGTACTTTAACATAGGTGATCCCATACATCTTGATACTTTTAAACAACGAACATCTATAATTATATGCAAAGAAATTCGTGTTAGTTACACTATTTATAACTCAAGAACGGCAGAACCGATTTGCCTGAAAATTGGTGGGGAGGTAGCTTAGAACCAGGAGACGGACATAGGATACTTTTTATCTTATTTTGTTTTGTTTCACGGGTAGGGGTAGGGTAGGATACAGTAGGGTTGGGGTAGTCTAGGGTTTTGATAGGGGTAGGATACCACGCGAACGAAGTCGTGGCGGGTCAGCTAGTCACAAATAAAAATCAAAATATCTAGTAAAATCTACATTTATTTGCCAGTCTCTCACTTGAAACCTCGTCGCTGATATGTAGAAACTCGATTCTGTTTGATTGCAAAGTTTTGATCGTCAAAATTCAAGTATGGCGTCAGCTTTCCAGCATTAGTACGGGTCGCACAGCTGCCATTATGAAATAGTCACGAGCAATAATCTTATTGACTGACAAATCTTTCACGTGAATATGACAAGCTTTCAAAAAGTACTAAAATCGTACGATACGTCGCACATGCTCCACTATGTACGAGTGTCCAGTACGAGTTTACGGCGTACTGCAACTTTATCGCGTACTGATCGTAGTTTTCGTACTACGACAGTTGTAAAACACACTTTGTATTCGTATTCTTCGTTCCGCATTCAATTTGAGAGCGGAATTGCGTTGAGCACGTGTGAGGGTTATAGTGAACGGAGTTTAATTTATGTCCTCTCTGATCGGAGGGATGGAGTGGGAGCTTGATAGTTTTTTTTGTGGAAGTGTCAAGTGTGAGCTGTTTAAGGTCGGAAGCTTGTGATGTGTTTTTGTTTATTTCTTTTGAAATAACTGGTAACATCTGTTTGGTAAATAGTGAATGCGTTATGTTTTGCAATTTTACATGTTATCTTTGCATTATATAAACCAATACATAATATAATTATGTCGGTGCTTATGCATCACATTTAGCTTTTTCCCGCGACTTCGTTCGCGAAAATGTCAGTTATCGCTGACGCAGACGAAGTTGGGAAATAAAAAGTAGCCTATGTCCTTCCCCGGGTCTTAAATTTCTCCATGCCAAATTTCATCAAAATCGATTCAGCGGTGATAACCGACATTTGCGTGAACAATGTCGAGATAGTAATTCTAATAACTTTGTAATCAGTAAAGTGAAACACAAAATGATATTAAAAAGAAAAAAAAAACACAATTTATCCTAAACTCAGGTAAACATTATTACCAATGAAAGGTAGACGTCAAAAAGGAATTTCAAACAGAGCTATGTACGATAGCATTGTCAACCGTGCGAATGGCAACACAATTTCCGGTACCGGTACCGGTATTTTCCGGTATCATTATTTGGTACCGATGCAAATTAAGGCCGAGTGGACCGCAGTCCCGTTTATTGTCATTAGTTAATGTATCCAGCTCTGTGGTATCCCAAAATACATCATTTTAGGACTCGACTATCTATACAAATAAAATTGAAGTAGGTATGTGTTTGTTTTGTCAATTTAACAGTTTTTTCTAAATACATGATCGTTCTAAATAAAAGTAGTAAAGTAAATCGTTTCTCTTTGTCTTTATGTTTGTTCCGGCTCATCTCCGAAAAGGCTGGATCGATTTTAATTTATTTATATTTTGTGCAATTAAATAGTAAAAAGGCGGCCTTAGGCATTCTACCAGTCAACCAAAGATGGTGAAGAGATAACATCATCATCATCATATCAGCCTATGGCCGTCCACTGCTGAACGTAGGCCTCCCCCAAAGAGCGCCCACCATCCCGGTCTTGGGCAGCCCGCATCCATCCGCTGCCCGCCACGTTCTTTAAATCGTGGGTCCACCGTGAAGCAGGGCGTCCCACTACGTTTGTCTAAACGTGGTCTCCACTCTAACACGTGTCTGCTCCACCGACCGTCTGAGAAGAGATAACATGGCAGGTGCAAATGTTGACGGGACTTTGTTTCGCTTAAATGTAATGTTAAAAGGATTAATGTTGTATATTGTTGTATGTTTGGATTGTTGTTGGATGTTATCTGATTTAAATGAATTAATAATAATTAATTAAAAAAAATATATTTACATTTAGAGTTCCGCGTAAAAAATTTGAACCTTGCTGGAAACTGATATTCACGCGAACTAAGTCCATTTAATAGACTAAGACCATTAAATTGACGATTGTTCAACGTGATTGAATTTGTTAGTGAAATCTAACTCAATTTCGGTATCAGATTTCGTGAATTTTGACTCGCGACGAGACCCGGTATTGTGTACATGTATTTGGAAACCAGCAACAAACTTTTTTTAATAAAAAATGGGTAGGTACAGACAACAAAAGAGATAGATATCCAGGGTCGCCAGACATTGATATTTAACTTAATTAATGAACTATTTATTTATTACTTTTTAAATTAAAATTACATTTGAAAACATCCATCGGTTTCTAAGAAAACTTTAACTATATTTGAAAACCCCGCATACCTATGTCTTTTGTTGATTGTATATTGCTTTTTTAGTGTTTTTTTTTTTGTTTTTTATTTATCTGTTCGTGCCGCTGTGGACATGCAAACTGATATTTAAAACTTTGTAACGATATTTCGATGGGAGTGTTACATATGGATTTGTAGCTAGCGCCAAACGCCAATTTGTAACTGGTAACTAAAACCTGTAAAATATTTTTGTTGTGAAAACTTCTTTAGCATTTGTGAGCGATTTTTGGCAGAGGCACAACATAGGTTCCCTGACGATCTATGCTGTAAAAATGCTTTGGTTAATAAAAGTGAACTTGAGGTGAGCTATCCTCACTTAACTTTAGACCATGCTAAAGTTAACTGCTCACCTCACTACACCTAAATTCACTAAGCAATTTTTTTACAGAATAGGGCTGCTGTTCTGCATACCGGGCACGGGTGCCATCCAATTGCACGCAGGTGCAATTTTGTATTCGTTTATTTGAGACAATATGCGCTATCGTGGCACGCTGTACCTTTGCTCCGTTCCAGGCTTTTGTTTGTTTGCGATTGACAACACACACACATCTTTGGTCAAATTGGCCACACAAACCTAAGACCAACAAAAATATAATAAAGTAAAAAGATTTTTTGTTCATTTGTTTAAACGGAGTAATCTCTGGTACTACTAGACGGATTAGAAAAGTTCTCTGTTGTATATGATTGTCAGATTCGTTAGAACTGAAAAAAGAAAAACCGGCCAAGTGCGAGACGGATTCGCACACGAAGGGTTCCATACCACAATCATTTAATTTGGTACGTATTGTCATTATAGTATCGAGACAAAAACGCAAAAAAAAAAACAAGTCTTTTGTATAAGGACTTTAATTTTTACCTTTTATATATTTTACACTGACCTCATTGTTGAGGTTCTTCAGAAATGTCAGGTGTGCAGTAGCTGTACTCGTAACCGGCGTGCTTGTATGACGAGATGTATGAACGTAGATAAGGCGAAAGGAGTATGTAAGGATCATAGCAGGTGGCGTTTTGTGGTTTCTGCGTACCACCATGGAAAAAAGGCGTGAGTTTACGTATTATGTATTTATTTTATTATTTGTTGGTATAGCGGCGATAGAAATACATATTCTGTGAAAATTTCAATACTCTAGCTGTTAAGGTTCATGAGATACAGCCCGTTGACGCAGACGAACTCACGGACGAACAGCTGAGACTTAGTAATAGGGTCCCAAACCACCCTTCGTGTACGGAACCCTAAAAATAACGCAAACAAAATCGTAGGGAGCATCACTAATCATAAAGATATTTCCTGAATAATTCAAGAAGCAAATGAATTTCTCAACACAACATCACGCCTGTAATCCCCGAAGGGTTAGGCAGAGGTGTACCCATTAGTATACCCACATTTCGCCAGTTATGTTTTTAGTCCCATGTAATAGGGGGCGAGCCTATTGCCATCAACTGGGCACAAATCCAGACTCCGAGGCTGCTGCTGAGAAATTCCTGATGGAAAATCCCAATAACACTTTGCCCGATCTGGGAATCGAACCCAAGACATCATGCACAGCAGTCGCGCTTGCGACCACTAGACCAACGAGGCAGTCAATTCGTCGTGAATTTCTCAAAGACCTGTATATTATTTAGTTGACCTAAATATCACTAGCTCGCCAAAGTTAGGTATTGACAGACGGATTAAGGGTTCGCATAGATTAGGGCTCAAGCGATTCAACTGATATTCTATTTAATATGGTAAATGTTTGATGCTAATTTGGCTTATAATTAATTCTGTATAGCATTGGACATAATATTACCCAGTTACTAGATTGTGGAGGTCAGATAGGCAGTCGCTCCATGTAAAATACTGGTATTCAGCTGCATCCGGTTAGACTGGAAGCCGAACCCAACTTAGTTGGGAAAAGGCTGGGCAGATGATAATGATTGGACATAATATTGAATAAGTTCTGTATAGCATTGGACTTAATTACTTATGCAATACTATGTCTCAATTAATAAGATAAATAATTCTTATCTCTATCTACAAATATTTTACGTAGAAGATTTTTTTGTTTGGTGTTTGAATGTAGCGTATTCAAACACCAAACAAAAAAATCTCACGAACTCTTCGACTGGTTTCGAAATTTCTTTCGCCATTAGAATGCTTCATTATCCTCGAGTAACATAAGCTATATTTATTAATAGAAAAAAAAATTGAATTATAAAACTTCAATAATGTAACCCAAGGTTATTAACAATCCTCGAACTGCCTCGTTTGTTTAGTGGTCGCAAAGCGAGACTGCTGAGCATGAGGTCTTGAGTTTGATTTCCAGATCGGGCAACGTGTTATTGGGGTTTTCCAGTATTTTTTTAGTAGCAGCCTCAGAGTCTGTATTTGTACCTGATTGATGGCAACAGGCTCGCCCCCAATTACATGGGACTTAAACATGACTGGCGAATTGTAGGTGCACTAATAGGTACACCTCTGCCTAACACTTCGGGGATTACAGGCGTGATGTTATGTGGTATCAACAATTTGCCTGTAAAATTCATTACTATGGCGTGCGCCGCGAATACTTTGGGTATCAGGTTTGCAGGACGATGTTGCGGCAAAAGTGCAAGTGTTAATATTATATAAAAAATAAATAAAAAGCTTCCATGTTCAAAGCAGCACAAAAACAAACCAACATAATGTCGCGCTTAACAAAATCCGAAAGTTCTCGATGTTTTTAGTTTGTCACTCCGAAGTCGGATAGCAACTCGTAATTAAATTTGGTGTCGTACACGTAGCGACACGGTCTGATTAAATATTTTTAATCCTATTGTTTGAAAGTTGCGGGGCGTGTATCAAGTACCTAGTATTAAGTTTGGGTTCTGTGTTAGGAGAGGTTAATGAACTCTGCTACTAAGCTCGTACAGTCGAGATGTTTACGTCATTTTAGTTTCGGTGAAATTTTGAGGATAGATAGAGAAATATGTAGTTATAAGAGCGTTTATGTCGTACGATATTTCATACATACATACATACATATACATACATTTCGACTGCCTCGTTGCTCTAGTATACGCAAAAGCGCGACTGTTGAGTATGAGGTCTAGGTTTGATTCACAGGACGGGCAAAGTGTTATTGGGCTTTTCCATCAGAAACTCAGTAGCAGTCTCGGAGTCTGGATTTGTGCCCGGTTGTTGGCAATAGCCTCGCCCCTATTACATGGGATTTAAACATAACTGACAAAATGTGGGTGTACTAATGGGTACTCTGCCTAGCCCTACGGGGATCACAGTTGTGTTTTATGATGTTATTTTAGTCTCCAAAACTTACCTTTAACACTGCAGCACTATTTAAAAACTATATTTTCAGAGTTTTATATATTTATATATTTTTTTTAAATAATAAGAACTTTTAAAAGATAAGTCGATGGAAGTTATAAATTATTAGACATCACTAACAGTGAATATATTTGCGCGCCAAATAAAGCAGGCTACGCTGAAACAAATTAATTGTAACACCTCATAATTGCACCGAATTCTAGCAAATAAAATTTTTTGATTTGATTCGGGATCTTGGACTATAAATTACGTACACGTCTCCGTAGCACAAGAACTATTTCTTCCTTCCACACCATAGTCTCGTAACAAGTAAACACTTAAAGCCTGAAGCGAACCAAAACACAAAGTAATGAATCTCGCCTCACCAGCAATGAACCAATATTCTTGACTAACGAACCGAAAACGTACAATTTCTGAACGTTTCCAACCATTTTGCAGATGGTGACGATTTTCAACTGATTACATGGCAATTTCACCCTTATTGCTTAGGGGTTAGCGTACTTTTGTTATTAATTTTCGGTATAAAAGAATAGGTTTTTCTGTTTCGTTCGATTTCTTGGTGAGAAATAAATCATATTTTTGTTCGGGGCTGTAAGGTTAGGTCACTGTGTAAGCGTAGAGGTCAAATGTCTTGTATCGTGATATATATTATTAACTAACTTCTGCCCATGGCTTGGCCTGCGTAAAAAGTAACTTTACGTAAAGTAAGTTGACCTATTATTTCAAGAGAACACATTATCGGGATAAAAAGTATTCTATTTGCTAATCCAGGAAATGTAACCAAAATTATTGTATAAAAATATTGTAACCATAACATCACGCCTGTAATCCCCGAAGGGTTAGGCAGAGGTGTACCCATTAGTACACCCACATTTCGCCAGTTATGTTTTTAGTCCCATGTAATAGGGGGCGAGCCTATTGCCATCAACCGGGCACAAATCCAGACTCCGAGGCTGCTACTGAGAAATTCCTGATGGAAAAACCCAATAACACTTTTGCCCGACCTGGGAATCGAACCCAAGACCTCATGCACAGAAATCGCGCTTGCGACCACTAGACCAACGAGGCAGTCTAAAATATTGTAACCAAAATTATGTAAAAACTTAATTGAAAAGAATGCCGTGGAATTTCTTGCTCGTTCTTCTCCATCCATCCTCTGTTTTGGAATGAGCAACTAGCTTCAAGTTTCTGGCTAACTGATCGATTCCTTGACAGTTCAAAAGTGCCTGTCAATGGTCTAATTAAAATAAATGTACTGTGACTTTGTGGCAATTTTCATCCAAATCTGTTTAACGGTTTACGCGTGATTGAGTAACAAACATCTAAACATCTTCACAAACATTTACATCATTTTATCAGTAGAATTATTTTTCAGCTCGTTATGTTTTACCTAAGATTATATAAGATAGACTTTAAAAAGTACATTTAATGGAAAACGTCACATTGGTACTTGCCCGGATTTGAACCCGCAACCACAAGCATGAGAGGAGGGCACCTTAACCACTGGGCCGTCACGACATAGGGTACTGAGTATACAAGAGGGATTGCATTGCATTACCTAATTAAATTTTCGACTAACGACCCGGTTTCTCGGTTTTCTTTGGGACAAGCCCGCCACACTGTTGTCACTGCCCACCCACTGCAACTCCTGAAAGCCAGAATCATCAGTGGTGGCCACCAGGAAAGCGTCGAGGCAATGAAGCTCGACGAGTCCCAGAGAAACGATTAACTGTCTTGGGTCCCGCAACAAATTAAATCAGAAAAGAATAGCGGAGGAGTAAGAAAAAAAAGTAGTTTCCACTTCCCTCCAAACAAGCAGGTGACAGAACAGAACTAGGCCAATAGGCACAAAGGGACGTTTGCAACTAGGAAAAGCCCAGATTGCCAAGCACCACGGATTGTAATTATTACTAAATTAATGGGTCCTACTGTTAGCGTTCCTCGTGTTTCTCGGTAATCCTAAACTAGAGCATTTATGTGGCTAGTCGATAGATATACACTACTCAAAGCAAGTATCCTACATAGACCATAGCGTAGTTACTTCCCAAAACTCTAGGGGAAGGGGGGTGACTCGCTTTAGCATACGTAATTGGTCAAATATGTGCTGGTTTGTTCATTGGCTGTATTTGTAGTATCTAGAGCATTATATCTGATTATTACAAGACTGCAACGGCGTGCTTGTATGACGAGATGTATAAACGTAGATGAGGCGAAAGGAGTATGTAAGGATCGTAGCAGGTGGCATTCTATAGTTTCTGCCTATCCCCATGGGAAAAAGGCATGAGTTTATGTATGCAACGGTGACTGCCTCGTTGTTCTAGTGGTCGCAAAGCGTGACTGCTGAGCGTGAGGTCTTGGGTTCGATTATTGGGTTTTTGCATCAAGAATTTCTCAGTAGCAGTCTCGGATTATGGGTTTGTCCCAGTTGAAAGCAATAAGGGTCGCCCCCTATTACATGATACTCAAACATAACATGCAAAATGTTCTACAAACAGGTACACCTCGGCCTAACCCTGCAATGTTATGTTTTACATAACAATCATAACAAAAATGCGCTTTTTTATATTTAGGCATAACAAACGTAAGAAAAAAAAAACCATAACAAAACTACGTAGTTACCACGCTCAATTACTCTCATCCACTTATACCGATAAAAGTTAGAGAAACTATTCTCAGGAAAGACATGGCGGAGGAGTGACAGCCCTTGGCCTACTCCTCAGCGTCATGCCGACCCAAATCTGTCAGATAACTTACAAGTTACAGGAATAAGGCCTGGTTCACATTTGGTCAGACCGACAGTTTTATCGGACCGACAAACAACTCACAACTGCTTCGTGATGACTCCGGGTCACAAAGCTGATAAGTCGTGATGGCCCATGGATAAAGGCGCCCGCCTCTCATGCATGAGGTTACGGGTTCAAACCTGGGCAAGTACCAGTGTGACTTTACCAATTCATATGTACTTTCAAAAGTTTATCTTGGACATCATTGACATCAGTGAAGGAAAACATCGTGAGGAAACCTGGACTGTTCGACTCAAACTAAGTCAGAGGCCTTTAAGGCGGTTTAGAAACTCTGACCCTAGGGTGTGTGGGGTCCGGGGTTGCGGGACGTCTTAACAGGATACCGTGGCCCCGGAACGTAAAGGGCAACAGAAGGAACAGGGTGGTTTATTAGTCAGTAAAAGTCTGACAGTCTCTTCCGCCCCACCCAGGGCGGAAGGAGTCTTAAGATGATTTTTATTTAAACTTAATGTAACAAAAGTACAAAGGCGGACTTCATGCCTGATCTGTCTGCTTAATTATTACCACATAAAAAAAAAGGGTGTGTGGGGTCCTAAGACCTTACTGCCCACACGATAAAGAAGAAGACTAGACTAGTTGTGAGTTGGCTGTGGCAAAACGACTGTTGCCAAGGTGGTATTCACATTAGGTCGGATCGGCAGCTTCTAGTGTGAACTTGAACAGAAACCACCAACAGTCGGTCAACGGTAAAACTGTCGGTCTGACCTAATGTGAACCAGTCCTTAGCTCAACTCATATAGTTACAGAGTATTTTTTCTGCTGATGTTGTATTTATTTCGTAGTTTGCGTTATTGGTTATGATCTAGCAATTTTCTTTTGGCAATTTTCTTTCGTTTGTGTAGTTATGGCCCTGTGGTTAGAGTATCCGTCTTTCGTGCACGAGGTTGTGGGTTCGTAGTACCTACTAATGTGACTTTTCCGATTTTATGAAGCACTTTTGAATAACCAAGGGGTCGGTCAGTTAGATCGAAAGTTAAAGCTAGTTGCTCGTTCCAAAACGGGGGTAGGCCTCTATGGAGAAAATACACTAAGTAGTCGTGGTTACGTTTAAGCTTTAAACAATAATAATACCTATTGCACATGAAATAAAGCAGTAAATCACAAAAAGCCCTACACAATACTACAATGACGGCCCAAATCCGCCATGTCAACGCAACAATGTTATTTTATCTATGCATTTATTAAATGGTAACCCAAAACCAATTCCGCTGACATTCGGACATCGGCCAACACATTTATTTATGTTTTAACACGAGTAATTGCATTATGTACACGCCATTTAACAGCAAAGCGAATTATTATTTGCATTGTGACAATAGATTTTTGCAATAATAATGCTGGTTTACTTTTTCATACAAAATGTCATCCTATTACTTTCCTTCTGCAAAGCATAGGCCTCTCTTCTTATACAGAGAAAGTTTGAGCATCACCACGCTTGCTTAAGGTGGATTGGTGATTTCAGATTTATCTTAAAACACTCTCTCCGCGATTTCGTTCGTTTAATTTTCGTTACAGATCCCTAACTTTTTTAAATATAATATAGCCTATGTCACACGGGGATAGTGTAGCTTCCCAACAGTGAAACAATTTATCAAATCGGTTCAGTAGTTTCGGAGCCTATTCAGTACAAACAAACAAACAATCAAATTTTTCCTCTTTATATTAGTTTAGATATTATGTGTGGAGTTTTAGCTCGTTTTTCTCTATAGAGACCTAACTACGTTTTGGAGCGAGAAACTACATAGCTTCATCTTTCTGACTGACTCCTTGTCATATCAAAAGTGTCTGTAAATTAGTTTAATTAAAATAAACGCTTTGTCTTTGACTTTTTAGGACTTTTTTTTCCAGGTTTTCTCATTATATTTTCCTTCACTGATGTCAATGATGTCCAAGATAAATTTAGAAAGTACATATTAGGTAAAAAAGTCAGATTGGTACTTGTCAGGTACCTTAAGCATGAGAGAATCAGGCGCCTCAAACACTGGGCAATTTCGATTTCTTTTTAATAATTCGACGAAATATGTATAAATATTGTTTTGCATATTACTTCAGGGAAAACGTATGTATCATACATTTAAACATTATTCGTTTTAAAAAAACACTAAATTAAATAATCTTTCTAAAAAACGAATAAATTCTGTAAAAGAAAATTCAATTTTGGAAAAATAAGCGTTCCCTACGGACGCATGTAGTTTTCATAAGTTGTCTCGTAAACACAAAAAAAAACAGGTAAATTTCAAATTCAATATTCGAACGCGAAAACTCTTTCTTTGGAGAAACGTGAAATATATTGAAATAGTGCATGCATTTGTCACGTGAGCCTCGGGCCATGGAAAGTGCGACACGCGACGAGAGGAACTTAGTACTTATTCGGTGGTACTCGTTTTCTAATACTTATATGAAAATGAGACTTATTTTACGCACGATTCAGTTTACTTTTGACTAACTGAATCTTTTGAAGGAAGATTTCTTCTGTCGCCGATGCTAGTGATGTCCAAGATAAACTTCATGCTTAAAAAGTGGGATACGTCTTTTTTAGCACCAAAATATTCTGACTGCCTCGTTTGTTAGTGGGCGCAAAGCGCGATTGTTGAGTATGAGGTCTTCCGTCGGGTTGGATTCCTAGGTCAGGCAAAGTGTTACTGGGTTTTTCCATCAGGAATTTCTCAGTAGCAGCTTCGGAGTCAGGATTTGTGCCCGGTTTATGGTAATAGTCGCCCTCTATTACAAAACGTAACTGGCGAAATGTGGGTGTACTAATGGGTACAGTCTAATCTTTCAAGGATCACAGGCGTGATGTTGTGATGTCGAAATAATCTAAGACATTTAACTATGCATTAGGTAGTGCTAATATCGAATACCACTAGATACTAATGGCTATACTACATTCCTACATATATTATATAACATTGGCTGTAGTGCAAACATAAATCAGATTAAATCATAATTCTGTAAGCACGTAGGCATGTTATTTACAAAGGGATATGTACACAGATGATTTATATTTAGGCTTAGTAACATGTAAAGTTAAATTTCCACTATATGTTATGTGTTTGTTATTGTTTAAAGGATATAACATTTATAATAAATGATAATACTAGCCTATTATTGTCCCAAGGCAGGCCAAAGGCCTCTTTTATTTTTAGCTTTTGCACTGTCCGTATGTAAGTTGTCTTTTCATTTACAAACCATTTTTCGACCATTTGTTGGTATCCGATTGAGCTGAAATTTTGCATACACCTTTATTTCTGGTGACAATATAATGAGTGATACTCAATATTGTAATAATTTCAATATGGCCGCCGTTCCAAGATGGTGGATTACATATTTTATCTCAATCCCCTTGATATGGGTATCAAATGAAAGGGCTTGAGGACTAAAAAACGATAAAGTTAGAAACATCACACTAAAAAGCTTGTTTTAAAAAGATTTTTTATCATTAATTTTCAACAGAGGAAGCGCGAGCATTGATCACCAAGCTTGCACAAGGCGGATTGGCGATTTTAGATAATTAATTATAGGTCCAGGTTTCCACATGATATTTCTACTTTAATAATGTCAGTGATAGTGGTATAACATTGGTCTTTCGAATATGATTGAACAAATAAGTGTTGGATTATACTGTTTTATACACATCAATCAATCTGCGTGGCCTTTTCCCAACTATGTAGTCGTCTTCCAGTCTAACCAGATGTATCTGACTAAGAGTATTTTACATGGAGCGACTGGCTATTTGACATTCACAACCCAATAATTGGGTAATACGATACCCCTTGGTGAGATTTTCGGCCGTCTAGCGACCCGTAACGATTGTCAAAGATTCCCGTATGACACCCGAGAGCAAAATATCAGTGATGTCTAAGATTAACTTTAAAAAGTACATATGAATTAAAGTAGCATTGGTACTTACACGGATTCGAGCCCATAAGTTCAAGTTATTTTTTATACACATATAAAACAAAATAACATAATATATACATGACATGACATTTCTGTTTTTACATCATATATAACATAATATATGATGTAAAAACAGAAAAATAAATAGACGGTAAAAAGTAAATTTAGACCAATAAGGAAAATGATTAAAGCGCTCTTCCTCTCTCTTAGGTACCTATTTAAAATCTTGCTGTACCCGACAGGGTCCATAATTGTTTCTATTCATTATCACCTACCTACTTTTATGTTCACATTATGGATTGCAATTAAGATTTGAGATTTATATTGGTTTTCCACGACTTCGTCTGGACATAATAATATGAAAAATAACATAACATCACGCCTGTAATCCCCGCAGAGTTATGCAGAGGTGTACGCGTTAGTACACCCACATTTCGCCAGTTATGTTTGTCCCATGTAATAGGAGGCGAGCCTATTGCAATCAACCGGGCACAAATCCAGACTCCGACGCTGCTACTGAGAAATTTCTGTTTGAGCACCTATGCATTGAGCACTAAAGGTTGGTGCCCTTAGAGGACCACATCAAGATATTAATTGGTGCTCAAACGGGAATACTCCGAAAAAACCCATTATGTTTTGTCCGACCTAGGAATCAAACCCAAGACCTCATGCTCAGCAGTCGCGCTTTGCAACCACTAGACCAACGAGGCAGTATGAAATAAATATTATATACAAAACGAATATTTCCAATTTCAAAAAGATCATGCCGGGTCCTCTGGTTTTATGACCCCAACATAACATTTCGATTCGATCAACCAAGCGTTCGCGGAACAAGTTTTTAATACATATAAAATATATTTCAGTGGGAGCGTAATATTAACATCTTGTGACATCCATTGGATATTGATGTGAATTTCAAAATAATGTGGTAATGGTTAAATAATAACGTTTCATTTTGTACAATGTAAGAATGTGTTTTTATTTCATTTTGTTTCTGTATTTATTTTCGCCTTCTGTTTTGTAGTTTTGTGTGATTATACTAATATGCTGACTAGTCTAGTGGTCGCAAAGCGCGACTGCTGAGCATGAGGTCTTGGGTTCGATTTCCATGTCGGGCAAAGTGGTATTGGTTTTTTCCATCAGGAATTTCTTAGTTACAGGCTCGAAGTCAGGATTCGTGCCCGGTTAATGGCAATAAGCTCGCCCCCTATTACATGGGACATAACTGGCGACATGTGGGTGTACGAATAGGTACACCTCTGCCTAACCCTTCAGGGATTACAGGCATGATGTTATGTTATGCATGTTTAAATAACTCTGATTCATTTTGTTCAATGTGAGAATGTGTTGTTATTTCATTTTGTTTCTGATTTAAAGTTATCCGTTCTTATTACAGTTTTCTATAGATCTATACTGATAAAATGGAAAAGTATTTTTGTTTCTTCAAACGCTTCAAGTTTGTATATGATAGCTATGTAGTTCATGAGGAATAGTATCGGCTATAACACCACGCTACGTCATATGGGAGCGGAGTAGTAACTAAAGACGTAACTTGAAGTGAATGAAAAAAACCATGCGGACAAAATCTCGTGCCAAAGCTAGTATTTTATATAAGCCGGTTTTAAAGATTAGCATATTTCTAGAAATATTGCTTGTATATTGTTGAAATTCCACATTTTACGTCTTCTATTTATTTCGATAGAAATGAACTGACTACCTCGCAAATTAGCCTTGTGTCATACAGCCCATTAATTCACATTATCTGCTGATTTAAATGACACTTTTTAAAATCAGTCAAGATGAAAATATTTACACGAGTAGTTGCTTAAAAAAAAAGTTGCTTTAAATTAAATAAAACCAACACAGAAGATCACAATCATTATATTTCAGTAGGTATTGACTGACTTAGAGTACACGTGACTCACTGAAACTTGCAAACTAGCTTTATATCTGGAGCCTAATAATTCACATATAAATACACAACTGATTAAGAAGACACTTTTTAAAAAACAGTCGAGACAAAAAACTTACTAGCAAGTAAAGATATCTCCTATAAAACCGGACACAGACAATTTTTCACTGTGCAAACATCCACGTACCCGGCAATTAACCTTTAAAGGATCTAAACTAGCCTATCTGCCGGTAGCCGTTGAGTTATAGCCTAACGACGGCCATAATTTAGTAGCCCATAAAAGCCGACCTTTGGGTATGATTCATTAACGCAGTTCAGTAGTTATGACACCCCATTAAAAGGGGGAAGTGGGAATGTAAAACAAATACAATGGTATTCGAGGTTATATTTTGATGTAATGGGTGAGTTTGGACAGTAAATTGAGTCTATAGTGAATAGGTCTTTGTGTGTCTCCTTTTTGGTAAACAATTTACTAGATTAGTTATTATATACATATATTTACGCCTTTTTCCCACGGGGTAGGCAGAAACCACAGAACGCCACCTGCTACGACCCTAACATACTCCTTTCGCTTCATCTATGTTCATACAAGAACGCTGGTTACGAGTACTGCGCACCTGACCTTTCTGAAAAACCTCACCAATAAGGTTAGTGTAGGTCTTCCTAGGGCGACCCCTCTCTGCGTTGACACTTACCTCGGCCATATATATACTTTTTGTTAATAGTCTTTCACTCATCCTCTCAACATGAGCGAACCATCTAAGCATACCCTTTTCTATCTTTGTCACTACATCCTCTTTTATTCCGCAGCGGTCTCGTATGACCTCATTCCTCACTCTATCGTTCAAAGTTACACCACATTAGTTATGATTTTTATTGATTTGTTTATACACAACATAAGTTAAATCTTGTTATCCTCGAAGAGTTAGACAGATGTGTACCCATTAGTACACCCACATTTCGCCATTCATGTTTAAGTCCCATGGAATCAATCCACAAAAATTATAAGGTAATATTAAAATGGAGATGGCGCTACTGCCATCTCTAATTTTATTTATTTGTATAGATGTAAGTCCAGATTTCTTCCTTCACCGATGTCATAAATCTTGTACTTTATATCTACATCTTTGACCGCCATCGTTCATTGACCCCAATTTATTTTACAAGAACATCTGCATCGGACCGTTCCTAGATATTAGAGTAGATTAAGCTTGGATGTTACTGCATTAATTTAGAGAAACTTTCCCATGTAATGGCCTAGAAATTTTAATATAATTTGCTACAATATAAAATCGTTTAGGAACGTGCGGTTACCGTACAAAGTTTAGCACTATCGTTTTAATAGTTTCGTTTATAAATTAGTTTGCTTAAGGCGGGTAGTTGGAAAATAATTTTAGGAGATAATCGTTTTTATTTGTTAGTTTTCGTGGAAGTCTAGGGTTAAAAGGTTCAAAGTAAATAGATGTAAACTATTGATGAAGTTAATTGGAAATTTAATGGACTAAGATCCCGACATAACATTACGCCTGCAATCCCCAAAGAGTTAGGCTGATGTTTAAGTCGGGCGAGCTTATAGTCATCAACTGGGCACAAATCTAGACTCCGAGGCTGCTACTGAGAAACTCCGGAAGGATAAACCCTTTGCCCGATCTGGGAACTGAATCCAAGACCTCATGCTCAGCAGTCTCGACCACTAGACCAACGAGGCAGTCTACGGTACAAGGACGTCATAGCCAAAAACCGTTTTTAGGTCTTCCTTCAACAAAATGTGTGTGAATATTTCAAACTGTTCGAATTCCACGATTCTATTCCTTTTTCAATTCCCATGTGGATGCGGAAATGAAAGAAAAATAGAATGTAGATATAAGGTTTAATACGGTGAGGTCCGATATAGGCCAGCTCACCTTTTTCCGACTTTTTTTATTAGACAACGTTTGGTTCACTGTGATAGGATAACAATAGAGAAAAATATTATTTTGGATTGTTAGAAATTGGTCAGGTTATCACTCTCATGCACGAGGTTTAAATAATTATTTAAACTTTATGCAACAAAAGTACAAAGAGGGACTTAATGCCTTAGGCATTATCTACCAGTCAACCAAAGGGGTGAAGAGATAACATGGCAGGTGCAAAAATTTTTAGGTGCATGAAAAAAAAACACAAAAAATTGATTTAAATTTTTTTTTTCCACCAATATCAAATATTCCATAAACCGGTTAACAGCGGTATTGTTCTTAGCGCGGTATCCAAAATATTTTTCTAAAGTAAAAGTAGTCTTAGTTCCTCCTTATAACATCAGCTATCTGTCAGCGAAAGTCCCGTCGAAATCGGTCCAGCCGGCTATGAGATTCGCCGACTAAACATACAAAAATAATTAAATGAAATGAAATCAAAAATGTTTATTTGTCAGAGGTGTACCTATTAGTACACCCACATAACATCAGTTATGTTTAAGTTCCATGTAATAGGAGGCGAGCCTATTGCCATCAACCGTGCACAAACCCCACGCCGAGGCTGCTAGAAATTCCTGATCGAAAACTCAATAACGTCATTAGGTGTTACAGTGAATTTGTGTCAGCGTAATCTGATAAATGAACATGGCGTGCAAATATATTCATTGTTAGTTTTTTCAATTAATTTATAGGTTCTATCGACTTATATTCTAAACTAGCTTATGCCCGCGACTTCGTCGATTGTTGATGTCGATTTTCTGCGAAGTTTTTTTTTCTGCGTGGATAATTTTTTTTCTAAAATAAAAGTAAGCCTCAGTTACCTCTTATTATATCAGCTATCTGCCAGTGAAAGTATAGTGAAAATCGGTTCAGCCGTTTCAGAGATTAACCGGAGCAAACAGACAGACAAAAATTGAAAAAAATGTTATTTTGGCAGTACGTATATACATTCATATGCATGTAGTAAAAAGCGGTTAAGTTAATATTACAAACAGACACTTTAATTTTATTTATTTTTATCATAAAGTGTATGGATAATCCTTGTTATTATAGTAGTTTAAAATAATAAAAGTCTGAAGAGAAGTTTTAAAAGAATATCGAATGTAAGTCTTGGGGACCATTTGGTAAATTATTATAAACTAGCGACTCACCCCGGCTGCAATAAAGATACATAAACCTTCCTCTCGAATCAAGTGTGATTTTACATCAATAGATAGTGATCTATTGATGTAAACCGCATTAAAATCCGTTGCGTAGTTTCAAAGATCTAAGCGTACAGACGGCGGGAAGCGACTTTGTTTGTTTTTGTAAAGACGTGCAATACATTCTCTTAAATAATTCAAGTTTTACTTGTTGCAACAGAAGTCTGTCTTAAAGATATTATTTAAAAAAAAATAAGATTTGAGCATAGAATATCATGCTACGCAAAAATAATTAGCGGCAGCCAATAGCAGAGCATTCGAGGTTCAAATTTCGAAATTGGAATTCTAGCACGAACCGCATTTCATTTGACGCGGCGAATGCTGCACGTACGTAGGGTTGCCACTTGTTAAAATTAACGGTCACCCGTTTTGGTAGATTCCGGAGATGAAATCTGCACGCGGACACTCGATCGCCGGTCAACCAATAGGAGAGTAATGAAACATGGCGATACGTAACGATATATTATTTTAGGACGGGTAGATCGTATGGATACGGACGGTTATACTAAATGGAAAAATAATTAAGATCACAGATAACGATTGAACCGATTACTTCGAAACACAAATTAAGGTAGAATATACTAATAGTCAATAGCCATTAACATCATTAATAGTAACTTACATTATCTATAGGGAATACAATAGATCTGTTTAACCATTAAAAAGTTATAATTCAATCAATTAAAATAAAAATGTACCTTTAATATTTTAGGAAATGGTGATTACTTTTGAGTTAGCTACTAAAATGATCAATACATAACATAACATCATGCCGGTAATCCTCGAAGGGTTAGGCAGAGGTGTACACATTAGTACACCCACATTGCGCCAGTTATGTTTAAGTCCCATGTCATAGGGAGCGAGCCTATTGCTATCAACCGGGCACAAATCCAGACTCCGAGGCTGCTACTGAGAAATTTCTGATGGAAAAACTCAATAAATAATAATAAATGATCAATACAGCATTTTTACAATACACAGAATTAATAATTGGTTGTAAAGTGACCAATCACATCATACCTACGTATACAAATACGTAACAACTTTTCACTACGTATTTTTTAGGGAAATAAGTTTTAAATGTTCTAACTAAACTTTATATACACCCACGACCTTTGTGCCATTTTATGCACCCATAAGCAAAATGATTAGCGTGTACTACAATGCATGGAACAAATAGCGATTTTTCACACGAAAAAAAAAAATGTTATTCCCAGCAATAATTTTTGCTCAGAGTTACTTAGGTTTATGACCAGTATTCATAGTTAACGGGTATGTAATTTGTCTTTTTAAACCTCGTATATCAACCATTTCCAAGTATTTTCATCTAACAAAAACTACCATTTATTTGAAATAAGAAGAAACTGTTGTTCCGCATCTGGTAACCCTGATACATTCGTAAATTGAAATCCGAATTTTCGGCCATGACGCCGACAAGCCTCATTGTGTTAGCTTTTGCTGCGTGTCAAGTTGGCAAATAAATTTTGTATTGTGTATTCACCATTAATTAGGAGGGGGGATGGGCAGATATAGTAGGAATGGGAAAGCCTGGTGGCGATGTTTTGATATCTCTTTGTTAGTTTGTTTGACGTTTGAAAATTGTTTATTTTAGGGTAGTTTGCAAAACGTAGTTCAAGTTTGCAAGGTCTGCTAAAATTTAGTGCGCCAAATTGTCAAAGTTTATGTCATTTTAAGTTGAAAGAGACAAAATAAACTTTTTGTTTATAATACCGTACGTTTTTTAAAAGCTTAAAAAGTTACATTTTTTGTTTCATTATTCATACATTATTTACATTCATACATTATTTATATACATACATTATTTTTATTTTTCATACATGAAAAGACACACACAACGTAACGTAACATAACATCACGCCTGTAATCCCCGAAGGGTTAGGCAGAGGACATGAAAAGAGTTAAGAAAAGGTACATCTTCTTATTACATATTATGAGAAAAGGCATGAGTATTGATCACCACGCTTACTGTAGGTGGATTCAGACTTTAATAATGTCCAAGTTTTCTTACCGACGTAAATAATATCCAAGATAAACTTAGAAAGTACATATGAATTAAAAAAATAATAACATTGTGATCTGGTATTGAACCTACATCTTCATGCATAAGAGGCGGGCGCCTCAACCACTGGGACATCACGACATTGATCCATTGATTTATTAACATAAAATATATCGTTCTAGTACAAATAACAATTATAACGAACACAGTACTTAGCTGATACACTAATTATAACATAAACGACCACAAATCCTGTTCAGCAAAGTATTTATGGCAACACCCTTCATAATAATTAATGCTGGCAATCTATTTAAGCCTATTTTCGATAGCATAATATGTTCCCGATGATTTCTATATATTACTGGTTTCGGAGATAACCCTAATTTGTAATATAATTATTTACAATTGGTGTCAGTTTAGTTTGTGTTCTACATAGAGTATGTAATTAAATGGAGTGCTAATACGTCATATTAAAAAAAAACTTTATAGAAATACAAAAATTTGAATAATATAAAAATTCATAACATGTATTTGTTATTTAATTTTAGTGGTTTTTATTCTGCTGTGAAGCGGGCCTGAAAAAAATCAGCAAAATAATATTTTAAGCTGAGGAGTCTGTTTTTCTCAAAGTCAAAGTCAAATCATTTATTTCAATTAGGCCATTTGAACGTCATATACAAAAGAAAAAGAAATTAAATCTAGTTGCCCGTTCCAAAAGATAGTTTTGCATGGAGAAGAATGGGAAAGAAACTCCATACGTACGTTGCTAGAACGCGCTAATCTCTGGAACAACTGTTCAGATTTTGAAATCGTTCGAATTTAGCTAGTACTTAGTATGCTGAATATCTACCATATTTTAGTCACCATCATGTTTTATTACATTTTATGCTTTTAAGAATACATTTCACTTAACTCTTTAATCCCCAATGTTGTCATGCAAATAAGATCTCAGTAAAATTGTTTTCAGAATTGCAGCTGCCAGAGATTTAAAACATATCGTATTATCACTCCATTCTTTCTTACTTGACTGCCTCGTTGGTCTGACTGCCTCGTTGGTCTAGTGGTCGCAAGCGCGACTGCTGTGCATGAGGTCTTGGGTTCGATTCCCAGGTCGGGCAAAGTGTTATTGGGTTTTTCCATCAGGAATTTCTCAGTAGCAGCCTCGGAGTATGGATTTGTGCCCGGTTGATGGCAATAGGCTCGCCCCCTATAACATGGGACTAAAAAAAAACATAACTGGCGAAATGTGGGTGTACTAATGGGCACACCTCTGCCTAACCCTTCGGGGATTACAGGCGTGATGTTATGTTATGTGTGTTATGCATGCAAACTTTCACCCTCCTTTTCACTACCTTAGGGGGTGATTTCCTGGATAAAAACTATTCTGTCCTTCCCCTTTCTTAAACTATCTCCATGCTGCAAAATCGTTTCAGCGGTTTAAGCGTGAAGAAGTAACAGACAGACAGACACACTTTCGCAATTATAATATTAGCATGGATTTGCCTGGGAGGTTTAAAATGAATTGAAAAGCAATGCTAATTGAAAATGTGGCTAATTTGCAATTACGTGGCTGACAAATTCGATATTGGGTGTCAAAAGTTCAGATGAATGAGTCAGTGTTAGTGATTTATTAATCACAGTTTGTTTAAGTTAATTATCAGGGACGTGTTAATTACAATTACACCTACCTTCAAAATTAACCTACTCACGTAATTTATGCTTTTCGTAGTTCTAGTAGTTTTAGATTATTTAGGTACCTAATTTGGTAATGAAGACTAGCCATATTTTACATGTTACTTACAGTTAGAACTGCTAGTGGTGTGTTTGTCTAGTGGTAGCAAAGCGCGACTGCGGAGCACGAGGTCTTGGGTGCGATTCCCAGATCGGGCAAAGTATTTTTGGGTTTTTTCATCAGGAATTTCTCAGTCTTGGAGTCTGGATTTGTGCCCGGTTGATGGCTCATTCTTTATTACATGGGACTTAAAAATAACTGGCGAAATGTTTATTTATTTATTTAAACTTTATGCAACAAAAAAAGTACAAAGGCGGACCTAATGCCTTAGGCATTCTCTACTAGTCAACCAAAGGTGGTGAAGAGATAACAAAGCAGGGGCAAAAAATTGTACATGAGGAAATAATCATATAAGTAATTTGGACCTTGACGTCCTTTGACCTTTTTTTTTTATTTGATTTGAATTTGAATGTTGGTATATACCTCTGTCTAACCCTTCGGGGATTATAGGCGTGATGTTATGTTATGTCTCCCCACGTGTTCTTTTAGGCAACAATCACCAAACATGACCAAATGCTAATGCAATATTAATATTTAGTTACACTGTGTGGGTTCTACCAAACACCATACCGGTTCAGTATTGAACTTGTGTTGAAAAATCCCCACATTGGTCACGTGATGTGCTGTGGAGTTTTTAATTAAAAGGGGTCGGAACATGTGGTCTTGACATGACACGTGTAAATGTACGCACAATTTATACACATGTGTATTATGTATGTTTAGACACGTAACGTATATTTATGCTGTGGATTTCCGTCTTCTTCAATTTCTTTTTAGGGTTCCTTGCCCGAAGGGTGCTAAGGGGACCCAATTATCAAGCCACCACGCGCTATCATAGGTAGATAGTTGAATTTTTTTACTCGTAAGTTTAAATTATTTCCGCTGTAACAACAAAATAATAATAAAAATAAAGTAAATATATAATATGAAAGGGACACAAGATTTTTTTTATTATATTGTTGAATAGTGTGTCGGTACGGAATCTTTCGTTTACTAATGCACCTCGTACTTAGCCGGTTTATATTCTAATTATTTTTTTGGGGGTTCTACGGTAGTTAGACCATTTTTTCGTTACTTCGGTTCACCGTATTTACTGGTTTAAATTAACTAAAAATTCTAGCTCATAGAAGTAGCAAATCTTGTAAAGAATTTCAAACCCTAAGATCTAATTAAGAAGGGACAGAACTATTAATTGTTTGCCGATCTTTGCAAAACATTAAGTGCAGCAACTTGGTTATTGAAGTTTGAACCTTAATACGTTTAACTGAGGTACAATATCATCTGTACTTTTAATACTGTGTCAAAAATTAACCAACATTTTCTCTTTGTTTCAGATGTTGTTCAACCAATTAAAATCGACTTTTAAATTGTTAAAAATAAGTTGCTAAATATTTTGTTTGTTGATGTTCACTGTGGTCGGTTTATGTGATGTGATGTGATAGTTTGATGTGATTGTGTCATCATGCTACCGGCGCTGTGTCGGTTGCTGGTCACCGCGGCTGCTCTCGGCGCCACCCTGATGGCGATGGCGGCTAAAAATGGTGAGTTTTCTTTGTATTTTTTTAAAAATAATTTTTGATTTCAGGCATTATGAGCGTTAACGCCTTACAAACAAACTTTCAAGTGCTTATTTTTTCGAAATGAATAAACCGATTTTACGATTTATTTAATTTAAGTAACTGATTTTACGATTTTAACTTCCTACGTTTATGCAGGATACATAGGTCTAAAAAAGTACAGCTAAATTCGACCGATTTTAATTTTTTCCGTGGAAACAGAGATTCGCTTTTTATTTTATTTTTAAATTAGTCTTTTCGAACATTTTTCATACAAAACTGCTTGACTTAGAGGAAGATAAGCGCGAAAAATATAACTCTTTTCTTGCAATCGGGTAAAAATAAATAGCTGTATTATGGTTTCCGAAAACGAGAAGAGAGAAATTGCTCGTACAGCTTACACTGATAACGAATTTGATTACAACAAATAGATTTCAAATATTTGAACATGAGCACCAATATTATATGATATAGGTATAGAGTTGAAAATTGCGTACAAGATAAAATTCCGCGCGAAACTAAAAACTTACACGCTATTTTCAACTCTATTTCTGTCATACTTGAGTAATTTATCAATCAAAACTGCTTGAACATTCTCCTACTCCATCTGCGGGTATTTTACATGTGTTCATATTTTTGAATATTTTAATTCATTTTTGTTTTAATACTCTTTTTAAATGGATGCATGTTTGTTTATAATTTATGAATGAACAACAATTGTTGCGGGGGGAGTGCTAGTGTAAAATAAAAAAAGTACCCGATACAGCGACCCATTCCTTAAACAAACTTGAACATATATTTAGAACACACTTTCTTAAACAATCTGTCATTCGTTCTTGTAGTAAACAGTTAGTCGTATTGACAGTACCATCATTCAAATCAATAGCAGACGCTCCCGTCAGTCCTCCCACCAATCAGATGTGTCCTGGGACCGTAAACAGTTCCCTGTCACCGCCAAGCCTCCGACAAAAACCAGAGACGCCCGTCATTCGCAGTACCCACTTAATGGTCCCGACAATAAACAGACATACGGAACCGATGTTTTGTGACTCATTACACATAGATATTCCTAAAATAACCTTCAATAGAAAACGGATTTTAGCGACAAAAGAATAAGGTTGAATTTTGCATGTCGTTCCCAAACTGTACGTATAAAATCTCGGTGGGTAGAGAGCTCTTTAATTCAGCTCTTGGATTTGCAAAGTTTACGTCTGGAAGCGTTATGGCGATTGCAAAATGAAAAGGTTTTTGTTTTATAGTTTCTCGATAAAGTTAGCGTTTGCTGTTGTGGTCATTCGGTGAAGCGACGCTTTTGAGAAATGTGAACGGACAAAATGCTGGCTGAAAAATAAGATGGTTGAAAATTTTTGGGAAGCCATTTTTGTAGTTTATTTTCGACGAAAAAATGAGGTATACCTACTAGAGTAAATAAACACTATTATGAATGTTTTAAAGATTTCATTTTTATCGGAAAAAAAATTGTTACATAATTGTTTTCGCTATTTTAATGATATCTTGTAATATGCTACGTTATTTTACGATAAATATGAACCCGATAAATATTGATACATACATGTATACATAAACTCACGCCCTTTTCCCTTGGGGGTATGCAGAAACCACAGAACTCCACCTGCTGCGATCCTTTCACACTCCGATAAATGAAGTTGACTATTAAAATACAATATAACAGAATAAATGCCGTTATTTTTGTACTGCTTTTTAAAGTGTAGATATATCGAAAATAATTTTTCATGTAATTTCATGTATCATCCTATTTTGATACTACACTGCATAATTTATCCATTAAACCATTTTCTTGAACTAGGAAGACCTACACTGACCTTATTGGTGAGGTCCTTAAGAAAGGTCAGATGCGGAGTACTCGTAACCGGCGTGCTTGTATGACAAGATGTATGAACCTAGATGAGGCGAAAGGAGTATGTAAGGATCGTAGCAGGTGGCGTTCTATTGTTTCTGCCTACCCCCATGGGAAAAAGGCGTGTATGTATGTATGTATGTTATGAAGGCATATTTTGTCCTTTTTTCTCTTCGACCTACAATTCAGTACCTTCTTCACTATCTCATCCTCCTTCTCCCTCTAACATTCCATAGCTGCTTAAGCTGTTGAGTATTTAAAAACGTTTTCACCATCTTTTTTTGGCTTGCATCCAAGATACACTTTGGGTAAAGGAAGTATTCAGTAATGACTATAATATTTGCACTTTATTTTAGTTATTGCACTCTCAATTGTGCTAAAAGGTTTAAGTTTTTTGGGGGTTAAGTTAGTATATATAAAGTAGGTACTAGCTTTTCAGATGCATGAGGAGTTGGAATCTGGGCAAGTACTAATGTGACTTTACCAATTCATACGTACTTTCTAAAGTTTATCATAGACATCACTGACATCGTTCCGTACCTCGGAAAGCACTTTAAGCCGTTATTCCCAGCTGTCATACGGGGATCATTGACAGTTGTTACGGTTCGTCAGAAGCCGGAAAGTCTGATATAATGGCCAGTCTTATCAAGGAGTATCGTATTACCCAGTTACTGGGTTGTGGAGGTCAGATATGTGGTCGCTCCATGTAAAATACTGGTATTTAGCTGCATCCAGGTATACTGGAAGACGACTCTAACATGATAAGGAAAAGGCTAGGCATATTTATTGAAATTATTATAAGTTATATAGTTTTATTCGAACTTCGCCATCAGCCGCAGTTACCGTCTATCAAGTCCTTCTTATTTTTAAACTGGCATTTATCTCTAAATGTTTATAAAATAGTTTGTATACGGCTCATTCAGCCAGTACCTATTTTTCAATAAAAGAAACTCTATATTCGAAATTGAAAACCTACAAACGGTTTTTTTAACAAAAAAATGGCGGCATTCGAAATAGGAATTTAATATTTCAAATCTTCAATAAAGAAACATTTTTATTGTACGTACCTACAACTACTATTCGTTTCCACTGAAATATTGATACGGACCTACCAAGCTCCAGTAACAAAGATAAAATACTAAAACAAGCTGTATCAAATTACGTTACGATGAAAAACTATTCTTATTTTTTCCTTCTCAAAGTTTATTTTTAAATTGAAGGTTGTAGACAGAATTACTGTGTAATATGTACAATAATGCCGAGAACAAAGTGCATTCTTTCAAATACTGTAGGGGTCGAGAGGGGGATGAACGGTTGGGGGGAGGGGTAAGCAGTGACTGATTTATTTTGAAAACACAATAGCTATAAAATCATTAAAATTTTATAACTGTCGAAGAATATATATATTTGCGTATAAATTTTCCCCCTCGTCTAACACGATTTTTTTTTACCACATTTGGTATTTCTTTTGTATTGTGGGTGCGTTTACTAACATATAAATACACACACATAAATAGTCAGATTAGGATCCACCATCAGTACGTCATACAAATATTTGAACCTTGTGAGAATTCAACAAGGGACACGCAGCACAGCAGTCAATCTCGTGTGTGGTCATTTTTAAATAACAAATATTGTTGAGAAAATTCTTCGAGTGTTTTCTTTACTGAATTTTTCTAAAGTGCCTTTAAAACCGACTCTTTTCCACAATATAGCTGCAATTCACACAAATTCAAAAATTATTCAACGGCCATCGAACGCAACCATTCCGAATTCAAAATTCTCTTTCGAATTAAAAAAAAAGACCGTTTTAAAAAGCTTGTTGGTCTCACGAGTGTCGTGTCACCGAGCAGCGTTTCAAGCGCTGCTTTGCATACAACTATTACCGCTGATTCCTTCGCCTGTACCCCTCGGGGTTGCCACGATGTTCCGCGTTCATCCCCTTCTTATCTAGCGATGAAGCGCTGTATTACATTTGCATGCTAAAATTCGCGTTTGTTTATATTGAGTGCTGCATTCAGCGTTTATTTGTTTTCGTTTTAATTGGTTTTATAAATGGAAATTGTTATCTATGAACTAAAACCAATGGTTGTTACGTGATTTCAGATCGTTTTTGATAAAACGATCGCCAATAAAATGTTTTAAATCAAAACAAAAAACCGTACTTTATTGCATTTTTGTCTGGCATTGTCTTCATGGATTTATTCAACGTGAACATTACTTTCATTCTCGTATTTTGGGCAATACTTTTTGAAACCATTTTTTTGCGTTCTTTTTTTAATTGAAGTACGAGCCTACGAATTACCGAAACTAAAAAAAGTATTGTCAGCCACAAAAATGCCTTAAACACGAAACACCGATCCGGGTGTCCGGATAAAAAATGTAATCCTGGCAAAAGTGGGAAATTCACATGACCGCAATGCGACACGGCAACACGCTCAGTTTGCTACATTAATAACTGTACTGTTATTTGTTTGGCGTTCATTTTGTGGGTCAGCAGGACTCTTAGCTATTTAGCTTCCATTCGATCCTGCCACAGAATCAAAATTACTTCTAATTGGCAGACGAAAGAAAAAACATCATGAATGCTAGTTTCTTTTTAAAGCACGACGAACTTATTATGAGCTTTTACGCCGTACTGAAAAAAAAGAAGAAAAAAAGAAAAACTGTTTATTCATGCGAAAATTAAGCACACAACATGAAAAGAAAAAAAAATGTACTTAATAGCAAAGTAGAAATAAGTTTGTATTAAATATAAAAAAAAATCAAAATCAAAGAATTATAAAAACTACGAGTAAATATGCGCCACTACCGCGTGTTATAAAACCGATTTTAATGACGCTTAAGCAGGATACATAGGTCTAAAAAGTTATCAGTAAACATTTAAACCCCAAGAAAAGACATAGGCTACATTTTATTCCGCGACTTCGTCTGCATCAGCGAGAACCGAGATTTACGCGGACGAAGTCACAAGCAAAAGCTAGTACATCGACAATATCGTATTTCACAATAAGTACCAGTTGAAACTACATTTTATACCCACGATCATTTGATACGGATTTGAATTGTATGCTTTTGAATAAATTACATATGTGCTGAATAAGCGCGAATTTTAGCCATTTGATGTTATCGTTTAGTACGTATTGTTTATGTTTATTAGCACGGTAATCAAAGGCATTGACTGAAATTAATTTGTTTGTTTAAGTTTTAGTTAAATTATAGTCGCGCTTATTAGTCGGTGGTCGGTAAACGAGGTGCAGTTGCACTTGTCATGGTCAAAGCCAAATCATTTTTAGCTTTATTTTTATTGTACATACAAACATACATACATAAACTCACGCCTTTTTCGCATGGGGGTAGGCAGAAACTACAGAACGCCACCTGCGATCCATACATACTCCTTTCGCCTCATCTACGTTCATAGATCTCGTCATACAAGCACGCCGGTTACGAGTACTCCGCACCTGACCTTTATGAAGGACCTCACCAATAAGGTGAGGTCTATCCATGGTAATCTCGTAGCAAGTCACGTGGAATCTGTCTATCATTTAAATACCTATAAAGTGGAAGGGTCCAAAGATGGAGGAGGGTGGAGGAGCTCGTGGCTAAGTAATAACAGCCGCATGAGTCGATCCGTCAGGTTAAGCTACGCTTGCCGGGGTTGGTCCGTGGATGGGTTGACCTTCGGATGATCATCTTTACACACCGAGACTCCTCCGTGCCTCGGAAAGCACGTTAAGCCGTTGGTCCCGGCTGTCATATGTGGATCTTTGACAGTCGTTACGGGTCGTCAGAAGCCCGAAAATCTGACACCTAGTTTCACCAAGGGGTATCGTATTACCCAGTTACTGGGTTGTGGAGGTCAGATAGGCAGTCGCTCCATGTAAAATACTGGTATTCAGCTGCATCCGGTTAGACTGGAAGCCGACCCCAACATAGTTGGGAAAAGGCTAGGCAGATAATGATGAAGGTGGAAGGGTCCAGGGTTGCGGAATTTGTTCGGAAGAGTTACCGCGGCCCTGGAACGCAAAGAGCATTAGAAGGAACACTGATGGGTTTCAGTCAGTAGTTTGACACTCCCTTCAGCTCCGCCCATAGCAGAAAGAAATCTGATGATTATCACATCCTTAAAAAAAAAGGAGGAAGAGATATATATCTCAGAACATAATTTAGCCATAAATTCTTAATTTGTAATACTATGTACACCTGATACAGTAGTTTCTATGCAAGGTACATCGCTTCTCGTAATCGTGTATGATCCTCTATACAGTTTATATTTTAAAACATTTATTTTAACAGAGCTAAATATTCTTTCCCATTCTTCTCCATATGAAAAAGACTACTAGATTCAGTCCTTTTTGATTGTATAATATGCCGTCCAAAAGTGCCTTAACAATAATTGATAATAAACAGCAAAGTAAATAAAAATGTTTATTTTCTTTCAGAACCATTGCCACACTTCAAAAATACAGTATACAAATTTCCCAGCACCTAAATAAGCCAGCTATTGTCCATCGCACCAGTCTACCAACAATATCGTCTCAACTTTCTTACACTTCATAAAAAGCTTATCTAAGGCCAGCAACACATTGGCGGGTCGACAGCGGCAACGGCAGCAAGAACAAAATTATTTCGCACGCCGCGCGCCGCGTTAACAACATGGCGGCTAGCCTACTCGTAACTTTAAAGGAGTTTGTTTTACACTGACGTGACACGTTAGTCGGACGTCGTTCATCAGCATATAAGTGGGGTAATGGACTTAATTTACAAGTCATAAGAAGTTAGTTCACGTTGTATGGTAAGTGGGTTTTAGGTGTGTGACGCAGTGACGTTTTATTGCTATGTCGCGTGTAGATAGGAACTGACAAGATTTTGTCGTGAAATATTTAAAGATACAATTTTTTTTTTTTTTTTTTATAAATTATCTATAGGACAGTAATAACGACTCGAATGCCGTGACGGCAATCGGTATGACGCTGTCATGCCTTCTTTATTTTACTCCATATTTTGTTAAAGATTTATCATGAAATCTAATATTATTAACACATTTTTTTATAGATTCTAAATGACTTGGTGAACTTTGTACCACCAAGACTTCTTTCCTAATTTTCTTTTTTCTTACACCTGAGTGTTAAGGCGAACAAAACAAAAAGAAATCCATTCAAATCAGTCGAGCCATTTTGAAATTTTGCGAGACTAACATACATATGTTAATTGGATATCGTTACCCACAAAAACCTTAAAATTAAATGACACCATCAGCATCATAAAGGTCGATATTTTCGTTCAATAAAAATGACCCAGAGATAATTTTTATCAACACAAGGTTTACGATGTATTTAGTATACATAACTCAATTCAAATTTGGGGCTTTGGATCCTTTTTACGTTATTTCGTCTAATTAATAATAATAAATAATAAATATCTTGGGACAACTCACACACGGCTATCTGATCCCAAGCTAAGCAGAGCTTGTGTTATGGTAACCAGACAACTGATATACATACTTATATAATTTATAAATACATACATATTATAGATAAATCACACCCAGACACAGAACTAACAATCATGCTCATCACACAAAGTTTGTCCTGGGTGGGAATCGAACCGACGACCTCCGGCTTAGCAGTCAGGGCCGTTAACCACTAGACCAACAGGCCCGTCAAAATGATTGTTACACATTGATATACCTATTATACCTAATTACAACCATTCAGACACACTTTCATATTTTCCTTTGTACAATCACGCAAATACAACTACCTTCCCCCACTATCTCAGACAGCCGCAATACAAGTTAACAAAAGTTATCTTTTGGCTCGCCCATAAGAAACTTGAGCATTTCCGTGGGTCGCGCTAAGTGAAAAAAAAAGATAAAAAAAAAACTCGTCAAAAGTAAGAAACTTTGGCGAAGTACTCGCCGAGACAGGCGTAATTATCGCCGCTCACTGTACTATTGTCATGGCGCCGTAATTCACTAAAAAAGTTTAAAAGAAAATTGTTAAATAACTGTGTTAGGTTATTCGTTTTTCAGTGAATTGTGAGTGGGGATAAATTTTAAGAGACTCTGTGGGTTTTTTTATCGGGTTACAACATTATCCGCTTTTGAGATCTGTTTTCTTCAAAGTTAAAGTCAAAGTCAAAGCATTTATTTCAATTAGGCCACTATAAGGCACTTTTGAACGTCATTACATGAAAAAAAAAATAGATTTGAGTCTAGTTGCCCCTTCCAAAAGGTAGTTTTGTATGGAGAAGAATGGGCAAGAAACTCCATACGTACTCTTTTAAAATCAATGTTTTATTTTATGTTTCTTTTCATATCTATCGATGGAACACCCATACTATTAATTATCTATACCTACTAATTATAAAGAGGGAATATTTGATTCTGTGTTTGTTTGCATTGAATAGGCTCCGGAATTACTGAACCGAGTTGAATAATTATTTCCCTGTTTCATTATAGGCTATATTTTATTATAAAAAAAATAGGGATCCGTAAAAAACATCACGCGAACGAAGTCGCTGGGACAATGCTAGTCTTTAATAATTTAAAATATGGGCCCAGTAGGCGTTGCATACGTCGTCAAGGGTAAGACATAGTCTGATCAGGAGCTCCGCATTCGCACCGGGTGTCGGACGGATCTATGATGCCTAATTTCGCCAAATGGACCAAGGGGCCTAGGGCCTCTGGCCAGGGTACCTAATAACCAGCCTTGGGTCACGGGAAGTGTCAACCAACCGTTTGAACAATTCCTTGGGTACATAGACCCCACGACCCGAGGGTTTCCACCCCAAACGGCTCAAAAATATAGTTACCAGTAAGGTTACTATACTTATACATATTAATCTTTGATATATATTTTTATTAGATATGCAAATTACAACCAAACATCACGCTTTAAGCACAAAATCTAATCAATTTTTAATACCAACAAACAATATGCCGGAAAATTTTCAGCAAACAGTGTCTTTGAAATGAAAGCCTGAAGGGAATAATGAACATCGGCAGACAAAAGCCTTCGGGATGAAAAGGAAGCAATGTATTGGTATTCGATACAAAGGTAATAAAAAATATATAAAGAGAAATTATATGAGAATATTATTGAAGGCTGTTCTGGGAATAATTAGGGGCTTAGATTGAAAAGAAAATGTTATCGTAATTAATTTATTTATCGACTTGCCCATACAATATGTTATATGATTGAAGATTTGAAAAATAACGTATTAAATTAACGCTAAGGCGTTGGTCCTGGCTGTCAAACGTGGATCTTTGACAGACATTACGGGTTGTGAGACGCCCAAAATACCGACAACCAGTCTTACCAAGGGGTATCGTATTACCCAGTTACTGGGTTGTGTAGGTCAGATATGCAGTCGCTCCATGTAAAATACTGGTATTCAGCTGCATCCGGTTAGACTGGAAGCCGACCCCGACATAGGAAAAGTCTAGGCAGATGATGATGACGCTAGGAAAATAATTTGCACATAACATGTCATCTCCGCAAGTCTTATTAATACTCGTATTATGTATGTTGTTTTGGGCAAACCCTGCCGAAATTATTCCAAGCTGTTCAATTAATAAATATAGTTAATTATAGAGGATTTTTTTTTATTGTTCTTCTTCTTATCGTGTGGGCAGTAAGGTCTTACGACCCCACACACCCTAGTGTCAGAGTTAGAGTTAGAGTTTTATTGTTTAAAGTTCTAATTTAACTTATAATATTATTTTGGTTTTTACTGTAAAGACGATATAAATTTGTGTATGTGTGTGTGTGTATAAATTAATAACATAACATAACATCACGCCTGTAATCCCCGAAGGGTTAGGCAGAGGTGTACCCATTAGTACACCCACATCTCGCCAGTTATGTTTTTAGTCCCATGTAATAGGGAGCAAGCCTATTGCCATCAACCGGGCACAAATCCAGACTCCGAGGCTGCTACTGAGAAATTCCTGATGGAAAAACCCAATAACACTTTGCCCGACCTGGGAATCGAACCCAAGACCTCATGCACAGCAGTCGCGCTTGCGACTACTAGACCAACGAGGCAGTCTTTTTGTTGCATAAAGTTTAAATAAATAAATACTTATCAACAGTACTAAATCATATTTTCATACCCAAATCCTCACCCATTCACACCGGCCACGCATTTCTAAACTAAATCCTTCCTGAAATATAACTTAGTCGACAAAAAAATATTTCCGTGCTCAACACCACTTAAATAATATGAGATTTGAGCGCATTACGTGTTGGGGTCCTTGCCTCTTTGGGTAATTACCCGGGCCAGAACCCGGGTATAATATGAAAGGTTTTTTGTAACAGCCTTTTGGGGTTAAAACATATGGACACGCGAGCCTCCGCAAAAAGTGGCCTGAAATAAAGTTGGGAAGTGTTGGCTGAACTTATTCTGTTTGTTAGTCTGGTTATTTTAAGGGTTGTGTAATTTTGTTGAAGTTCTTGTCTGTTGAATTACTTTTCATTTTGACCGTATAGTTCTTTTAATAACGGAGATGGAGACTTTGAAGAGGTTATTACATACATACATACACACTTTTTTATTTTTTTTTACCGATGGGAAATCATCAAATGACTTCCCCCGCCCTGGGCGGGGCGGGAGGGAGTGTCAGACTTTTACTGACTAAAACCCATCCATGTTCCTTCTTGTGCCCTTTGCGTTCCGGGGGCGCGGTATCTCTTTCGAACAACCCGCAGCCCCGGCAGGCATCGGCCCTTAGTGGCCCCTCCAATTATACATACACACTGACACTGACACTGATAGGTGTAAATGCGTTCATAGAGAATGTATGAAAGAATAATTATCACTGATACGGGACAGTGCGGGAACTGTGACTTCACTGATGTGTGTGAATCAAGCTTTAGCGTACTTTCCGAGAAACGGAGGAGTCTCAGTGTCCACACATCAATTAATAGGCCAACCACGGCAAGTGTAGCTTAACCTGATGGATCGACTCGTGTGTCTGTTATTCCTTAGCCACGGGCTCATAGGGTACCTACTTAAAACAAAGTAGTCGTGAAGATTCAGCTCACAAAACTTCGAAAATAAAACAAATAAATCGTTTACTTACATAAAGAAACTTCACAAACACGTGCTAATCTCATTTACAAAAGAGTAAGCAAGTATATATTGATATTAATTCTACGACACGGTCCGGATCACTGTCGGTCATTCACCCCGATATCTGAGATTGATACGATCACGTACATAAGTACTTAATTAGGTATTAAGTTGGAGCAGTGTTATGTTTTCAGGTTTCTCTTAAGTACCTGTAGATAGATAATCTTACAAAGGCTGGTTTTATAAGAATGTGTCGAATTGTTGGTGCACGTATACAGTGCGACTGTGTGCGTGAGATAGCTCGGCCAATACTGAGCGCTTTTAAGGTTGCACACATAGAAACGATGTGCACATACATCATACACACACAATAATGACGCATTCGTCTTCGTGAGTTAACAATTGCTATACCCAAACGTTAATATGGCGAAATTTGACTTTGAAGAGCTATGTCTTTTTCCGTCATGCCTATTATCTTCTTGACAGTCTCTTTCTAGAACTCGAGAGGGTACTAACTGTGTCATGTCACTCTAAAATATGATAAAAAAACAGCTAGCTCTAAAAACTGCACACGATCGAAATGTATAAAACAGCCTCTATTAAATAAGATAACTGAAAATTTATACAAACAAAATAAATATGGATTTTTGATAGGTAAGGTATAGGATTTATACTTGTGGAATCTACCACATCAAATCAAATTAGTTAGGCATATTCTATTGCAAAATTTTAGGTAGGCGCCAGCAGGCTAGTGGCTTGATGGGGCAAAGTGTAGTTCTTTTATCCTAGAAAGTGAATTAAAATGCAGTTTATATATGCGTGTGAGTTTCTTAATCCTTCATCTACAAAAGAATAACAAAATCTTACCTAGAAACTGAAAAACCTCATACAAACAATTTCTACCCAACCACAAACTTCAAATTATCGTGCTCACTCTACCCAACTAACAAACCATATCACAAGCCATTATCTACCCAATATCCCCGTCAGTTAACATTTATCAATCCTCTCGTATGACTCCTACGTCATCAATCAGCTGTCAGGACACGGAAGTGACGTCATAGCTGAAAAAAATACGTCACCGGTCGTCGCGTATGTGAGTTCTTTATTGTGTCGATTTGTAAGAAGCCAGCGAGTTTTTGTGAGTAGAAATGACTGTAATTATGAAGGTTTGATGCTTTTGTGGGGCTTAAGATGACCCTTTAAGGCGTCCCTATATACTAGCGATGTTATCGTTTGGGCGATAATGTGGCAGACGAAATATAAATAGTTCTACAATTATGGTAGCATAACATAACATCACACCTGTAGTAATCCCCGAAGGGTTAGGTGTACCCATTAGTACAACCACATTTCGCCAGATAAGTCAAGTTATGTCCCATGTAGGGGAAGAGGGGCGAGCCTATTGCATCAATAAAAGTACAAAGGCGGACTTAATGCCTTAGGCATTCTTTACCAGTCAACCAACGGTGACGAAGAGATAACAAAGCAGGTGCAAAAAATTGTACATGAGGAAATAATCAAATATGAAATTTCTTCATCATCAAATCATTATTTTACATTTTTACTTTGTGTGATGAGCATGATTGTTGGTTCTGTGTCTGGGTGTGATTTATCTATAATATGTATATATTTATAAATTATATAAGTATGTATATCAGTTGTCTGGTTACCATAACACAAGCTCTGCTTAGCTTGGGATCAGATAGCCGTGTGTGAGTTGTCCCAAGATATTTATTTATTTATTTATTATAAACAAATATCTAAACAAGTTTAAACGTACACAAGTACATAAACTCATATATAAAATATACATACTCATAAATATGTACATACATATTTCATAATAAGAATAGAAACGATTGGATTGGATTGGTTGTTAGTTGTTTATCGATAGCTTTTTGGATATCACTACGATTGTTCTTACGATAGGTGCAGATGGAACAGCAATATTCTCGAGCTGGTTTTATTTATTAATTTATAATGAACCAAATCTAACAGAAATAAAGTAGAAAATTGTATAATTGCGTGCAAGAAAATAAATGCCGCGCGAAAACATCTTGTACGCCATATTATAAAAATACGAATTAATTTAGTGGTTTATAGTTAGGTACAAAACAAAACATATATTATTATATATATATTATTTATTCAACTTTATGCACATGTAAAAAAAATACATTGTAAAAAGGCGGACTTATGCCTTGGGCATATTCTACCAGTCTACTTTAGGGTGATTAAGAGAATAGTGATAAAACATAGTAGGTTCAACATAATTTTTTACTCCATTTTCGAAATCTGTTCATTTCTTTTACTATTACTATCTGTCGACTAAAAAAACAAACAACAAAAGTAAAAAACATCATAGTTATTATTCCGGTTACAAGCCTTACATTTATCGAATCCAAAGAAAAATATACTGTTCTAAAAATAAACAACTACAACCAGCCAATCCCAGAATTTCGAGACATCTAACAAGGAATATTTTATACACTCTCATTCTCGGAAAACATGTAAATTCTTTTAGTGAATATGTAAGGAAAACTAGGCCTTTTTGAAGACGGATCATAAACTAGTCTGTATTCAGAGAAAGTGTCCTCAGTAGAAAATATTCCGGCTCTTGACTCCCGAGTACTTTAGCAATGGTTCGGTAGCTACCACTTATATTACAACTAAAATGGAGAATATTATTGTGAAAGTACTTATTGCAGAAGTACGTACTTAAGTATGTATGATTGTGCTGAATAGAAATGAAGAATCTTCGTATTTTTTATGTTTGTAAACGCACCCGCGATGCTGGAGAAATTCCTAGTACGGGGCAACGTTTAGTTCAATATAATACCAGCCTATTATTCTCCTATTGCAGGGCAAATACCTCTTTTCATACAGAGAAGGCACGAGCATTGATCACCACGCTTGTTCAATGCGGATCGGCCTATTCAGATTTAATTAATTAGATTTAAGTCCAGATTTCCTCACGATGTTTTTCCGACGTTAAAGAACACAATATGAATGAAAAAGTCTCATTGATACTTGCCGCCTGTAATCCCCGGAGGGTTAGGCAAAGGTGCACCCACATTTCACCAGTTATGTTCAAATCCCATGTAATAGGGGGCGAGCCAATTGCCATCAACCGGGCACAAATCCAGACTCCGAGGCTGCTACTGCGAAATCCCTGATGGAATAACCCAATAACACTTTGCCCTGAATCAAACCCAAGACCTCATGCTCAGCAGTCGCGCTTTGCGACCACTAGACCAACGAGGTAGAATCTAGTACCTACTATTTTATTTTATTGTTCGAGTAAATCCCCACTAGAGGCTAAAGGAGAAAGGTACTTTTAGCTTTAGGGATCGGTGATTTTCTTCGGTGGGGCGAATCAATGGTCCGAGATCACAGATTCACTAGACCTAGCCAAGCCTTTCAGAATGCCGTATAGTATTTTGAAAAGGTATGAGGAATATGCCGTCTATGTTCTTTCGAGCTTCAATGAAGTTATGCATAAATATCCTATATACCTAATATAATAAAGCTAAAGAGTTTTTGTCTCCGGAACTACCATTTGGAATAGTTTTTTTTACAAGCTTTTATTTAGCTTGCACTGTTTGTATGTATGTAAGTTGTCCCTACAAAATTTGTAAACCATTTTTCGACCATTTATGGGTATCCGATTGAGCTGAAATTTTGCATACACCTTTAGTTCTGATGACAATACAAAGTCCAATACTCAAAATTGAAACAATGGTTCAATTATTTATTTACCTTATATAAATTCTAGATTCATGAAGAATAGTATAGACTGATTGTAGAGATCTGAAACTTGGATGATGTGTTCTTTGTATGACATAGGCAACCGATAAGAAAGGAGTTTGCAAAATTCACCCCTTAACGGGATGAATCATCGGTCCAAAATTTGTATAGAGAAACTAACATTGACGCGGACGAAGTCGCGGGCAGAAGCTATACTTTGATATTATTTTGGTTGGAATTTAGGCTATCTTTTTATGCTAATTTTGGCCAATTTTCTTTTAATCTAGTTTCCAAAATACGACTAATCGTCAATCACTTCAGTCAAATGTAGGTCATTAATTTTGACTCTAAAACACTCTTATTCACAAAGTGTAAACTCTTATAAACTATCAAATTTTCAAGTATCAAAACTTTTAGACCACGAGTATAGTTTTCATTCTCTCATATTTGAACCACCTCAGTTGATAAACTTAGTACATTGTTGCCACTCAGATCAAGTGTTTAGTTAAAAGTTAGACTACAGTATAATGATGCCGTTCGGTTCTGTCTTGTAGGTACTTCAGAAGTTGGGCTTGTTAGTGGATATCAATATGTGGGTAGTTTCATTGATATTTCGTATGTCAATTTCAAACTATTCGATTCAAGGTTTCTATATATAAACCTTCTTGAATCGAATGGTTTGAAATTGTCAACGGAGTGAGAAATGGCTTTAGTTGTTTAAAAAAAGAACTAGAATTTAAAACGAGATTAAAAATTAAGTCAAAAATCTAGTTCATGCCCGCGATTTCGTTCGAGTGAATGTACCTACGTTGTATCGTTGTATTGTATTTTCTTGCGCAGAACCCCTTATTTGTGTAAAATAAATGTAGCCTAAAATGTTTCTTCGAGTAAGAGTCCCGTTAAATTGGTCCAGCCGTTTCGTAGATTACCTGAAATAAACAAACAGACAAAATATTTGTCCTAATAAGGTCAGTGTAGGTCTTCCTTGGGCAAACTGGGCGTCCCCTTCCTGCGTTGCCACTCACATCTGCCATATAAATTCCTTTTGTTAATCGCCTTTTACTCATCCTCTCAACATGACCGAACCATAAGGCGCTTTGCACACAGAGCAACTATTGCAGCAACTGGCAACTAGCTGGCAACTAGCTGTTTACATACATTTCAATTGGACTGCGCACACAGAGCAACTCGAGTTTCAAGTTGCGCCAATCGTCAACAGTTTTCAATTGCTGCAATCGATGACTAAGTTAGTTGCTAGTTGCCGCAACTAGCAACTTTTAAATATAGTACCGGTTTTTAAAGTTGCCGGTTTCCTCAACCGTCAATCGCAACGCTTCGGGCGATTTCACATCCTCCCTCCCTCGCCGTGTGCCCGGCAATGCCAGTGTCGCTACGACAACGGCATACGGCAACTCAGCTACGAAAGTTGCTCACTAATTGCCAAAAAGTTACCGCAACCGGCAACGTTATAGCAACTATCAACTTTTACAGGAAACTTTTAAAGAGTTGCCAGTTGCCTCAACTTAAGTTGGCCCGTGTGCAAAGCGCCTAAGCATACTCTTTTCAATATTTGTCACTACATCCTCTTTTAATCCGCAACGGTCTCGTATAACCCCATTCCTCACTCCATTCTATTACTTTACTCCACGATATTCCCATTCGTACGAAATCTGTATCCAATACTCACAAACCAATTTCTCCTATTAATTTCACATGTCGCACTCAATATGTTCATTTCGGATAATAATATAAATCCTAAGATTGTGGCGAATAAATCTGCCAGTTGCCAGACGAGTATGCCACTGGCGGCCATGTTGGAAAGTAATATATCATTCTGATATGTATGTTGATAACAATAAAAGACTATTTTGTTTTTGAAGGTAATAATTTTAGGCAAGTACCAATGTGACTTTTCCAATTTATATTATGTATTTTTGAGCTCGTGGCTAAGTAATAACAGCCGTTCGGTTGGATCCATCAGGTTAAGCTACGCTTGCCGGGGTTGGTCCGTGGATGGGTGACCATCTTTACTCACCGTGACTCCTCCGTGCCTCGGAAAGCACGTTAAGCTGTTGGTCCCGGCTGTCATAAGTGGATCTTAGGCAGTCGTTAAGGGTCGTCAAAAACCCAAAAATCTGACAACCAGTCTTACCAAGGGGTATCGTATTACCCATCAGTTACTGGGTTGTGGAGGTCAGATAGGCGCTCCATGTATAACACGGGCATTCAGCTGCATCCGGTTAGACTGGAAGGCGAACCTAATATAATTGAGAAAAGGCTAGGCAGATGATGATAAATATTAGGCAAGTACCAATGTGACTTTTCCACTTCATATTATGTAATTTCTAGGATTATCTTGGACATCACTGACATCTGTGAAGGAAAACAACGCGAGGCAAACTGGACGTATAATAAAGTAGCGACCTGCCCCGGCTGCGCAAGGAAGATAAACCTTTCTCTTGAATCTCTATCTATTGATGGAAACCGCATTAAAATCCGTTGCGTAGTTTAAAAGATCTAAAAATACAGGCAGCGGGAAGCGACTTTGTTTTATATTGTTATGTAGAGATATAGTTTTAAATCGCCAATCTGCCTTGAGTTAGCGTGGTTAATTAATGCTCATGCCTTCTCTTTATGAGAAAAGCCTTTGCCTTGCCACGGGACAATAACAGGCTGATATTATTAATACGACCAATTGATCAGCTGCACGCGTAATAAGTAACTTTCCGAAAAGTAAGTTGAACTACAAGCTACTATAATTAATAAAATTAAAAAACACGACTTCAATAATTACACATATTTGAACTTTTACTCGTCAGTTTCTACGACGTTTTTTATTTACAGTGTTATATATTTTTTAAATCTACTTGTCAAATTTTAGGTGATAAATATAGACACGAATAGATTCATAAAAAAAAAATTGAGGCTGGTATTAATTTACGTTTTAAAGTGACTACACCGGTTTCTTTTTATTTTTAACAAGCCTATGTTACTCGAAACGATGCAAGGATTATAACGATACCCCATACATCAGTTCAGGCGTTCTTAAGTTATGGTGGAATAAAGAAACTCACAGACATACATACATACATAATTAACCCTGAACACATAATACTTACTCCTTTTTTTGGGGCAGTCGTATTATAACAGACGGGATCAAAAGTATCCTAAGTGTTAATATCTACAGGAAACAGTCTATGTGCCAAGTTTCATTCAAATCTGTTCAACGATTTATTTAAGTGATTGAGTCACAAACATCTAAACATCGTCATCATTTTACTTATGATATTATAAATGTGAAAGAAGTAGAATACTACTTTTTAAATATTGTTTAACCGTTCTTAATCAATTCTAAAGTAAGGTCATTAAAGAATCAAAATCTCTCCCTACTTTTAAAAGGCTATTAAAGCACCATGTCTTAAAAATGTTATTATAAGTTTTTACCAGTTGTTTTTGTTACTTTTATTTACTTAACTTTCTCTTCGGGCGAAACCGTCGCTTGACTTATAATATTTTTTCTTAAAGAAGTTAATATGTATTATATTCTTTGGGAATGACATAAAATATTTTGAGCCTTAAATATTTTTGATGAATTGCCACGTCATAGAAAAAGACTTGGATTCACTTAACGAATCGGACATGAAAAAAGCATTATGTTCCCAATAAATATCATCAGCTCGCCACCAACACAGTAAATAATTTGCCATTCAAGTTACGGCTTTAAATTGTATACAACAATTACTAGAAAAAAAGGTGACGGCTCGCGGGCGGCATACTGGCAAGTACCAGTTGGATTTTTTTCTTCTTCTTTTCTTTGATTCTGCCCGGGCTATTGCCTGTTAACGTTGGTCATCTAAGAAAATAATGAGAAGGTATCATCTAATTACTATTATAATATACAAAGTTTGGATGGGTGCATGTCTGTTGCTCAATCACTCCAAAACAGTTAAACGGATCTAGATGAAATTAAGCACAAAGATAGGTTATATTCTGGAATAGCTTATAGGCTTTTTATCGTGGTTCCCGTGGGATAATATATCAACTTTGACTCTGATAAAGTCGCGGAAGCTAAGTTATTAAATATCTTGCAAAAATATTCCCAAAGAAACTTCATTACTGAAACTTCTACGACAAACGCTTCTGTGTTCAAACTTTAGTTTTGTCAACATTACGTCATTATGTACTTACAGCTTGTTCAAACATGCTGTGACAATACCTCTAGTACTAATATTAATCAAAATAGTCAGTGTCTTGGCAAATGTTTAGGCATAGTTAATAAGATCGTAACTTAAACATTACAGATTTGTTTGTGTGGTAAATGTTATCCAGTTTTTGGCAATAGGCTTGTCCCGTTATCTTACAACGATTATAAATGCAAAAGTTTGGATGGATGTACGTTTGTTACTCAATCACGCTAGAACGTCTGAACAGATCTGGATGAAATCTCTAGAATGCAGATGAGATTTTTAATATCTAACTTTGAAGTGGACAAAGTCGCGATCGCAAGCTAGTCGGCAATATAACTGGAGAAGTGCTAGTGCATAGGGAATTTATATCTCTTTAGGGCACAAATTTTTTTTGAACTGTTGGCAGAAATACAAAAGCTTAAGAACCTCTGGTAAAAACAGATGACGATCGAAACGAAACAAATAAGCAAAACTGTTGTTTTGAATTTAGAATTTCAAATAATCATAAATTTTTGAGAACATTAACTCAAAGTCTTGATTCAAAAGGTTAAAATTTCATTGCAACTGTAATTTATGATGGACCTTTTTTAATATAAAAGCGGTCAAATAAAAATCGACTTAGACTACATAAAGCTAAAGTAGATAGTTGATTAAGTGACAAAACATATAAATCATCTAAGATTGCAATATTCAAATATCAATTCTAGAACGTTCCATTTTATCATCTCATACCACGTCTTTTTTGTTCGTTTTTCTGTGTACTTATTTTGTGCCAAGGCTATTCTCCAATTTCGCTTTTTTTTCCTGTTTCGATCATTCAAGGCTCTTTGTTCAGGACTCCTTCGAGGGGAGGGCAACAAATTAATTTGCAACATAAAGGGATTGACAATAAAATGAGACTGTATCGTAAAAGCGCTGTATAAGAAACTTATGCGTATTTACTCAAAAACTTTTCTAGTACAACGTGTCGGCTGAACTCTAGCGAAGGCTTTTGTAGAGAGAACCGAATATGGTTGACTGTCACACCGTATCGAGAGCGTGTGGCCACATAAGTGTCATAGTCAAACTAACAATTTTTTTTTCAATTTTATAATGTTAGGAAGTTAGTTAATCAGAAAATTGAAGCTCCTTTTAAACAGTAGGTCTCTATGATGAAGGTCGAGCAAGAATAATCAGTCTGTCAGTATGTATGGATTTTGGTTTTCAATCAAACAAAAATCTATCTTTGTCAAAATTATCAGAAAAACTTTATAAAAATAAATATTCAATTTTTTAATATTAACAAATAAGCAACAAAACACATATTTAATTAAGTTTTAAGCGACAACAAACCCCAATAAAATTTTAAGTCATTTATTTGTGCCACGCAATGAACACACTACGGCTCGGTGACTGGCAGATTGGAAACAATATTTTTTTGTTTAGAAACAATATTAAAACCGTTGATTGTTATTCAAAAAGTTAATAAACTTTAAAATAACGAAACATAATTTAGTTTCGAAATAAAAACAAACGAATTCAAATTCTATTAAACAGATTGGAGTTTACAGAGAATGAATTGTAAAATAATAATATTTCTCTGCTCTCTAAATTTAGAAGTAAAATCTAAACAACAATGAGTTTTTAACTAGCAGACTTCAAGTAACTTACAAGTACTAATTAGGACTTTGATTCTGTTTGAAAAACGACAACAATTCACCAATACACGCCGAACAAAGTCAAAGTGTAAGTCAAATTATTTAAAACACTAGAAGTACTTTTGAACGCAATTTACAAAAGATTTTTTTAATAATATTAAATTTAGTTGCCCATTTCAATGTACATTCGTGTAAACAGCAACAACATAAAATACATTAGTACATTCAATAAAAGAATTAGGTATCCAGGGTCGTCAGATGTTGTTGAAGTTTTTTTAGAAACCGATGGATGTCTTCGATTGAAGCTTAATTAATAAACTGTTTATTACGTGCTTTTTAAATTAAATTACATTTAACAACATGTCTAAGGTAACTTCAACTATATGGGATGACCCTGCATACCTATCTCTTTGGTTGACTGTACATTCAACCTCATTAACCGAACATTCCTCATCTCATCACTTCGCGAACAACTTACGCTCCGGTGTGACAGTCAGCCCGAACTTGGGCGCGCACTTTATAAAGGCAGTCGACATGTTTATGAGTAAAGTTTTCAGCTGAGGACTACTATCTGTTACTGAGAGACTTGACACTTCTACTGAGAATGGACCGAGTTGGATATTGTCGTATTCCAACCGTGATAGATTGTGGGAAGGTGTATTGAAAGTTGTGCCTAGTTTTGATGTTAGAAAGACATAGTTTTCTTTGGCTGATGTACGCTTACATTTTAATCAAACGGCAGGAACATGTTGCCGTTAACGGAGAATAAAATGATGACTGCCATTATCATAGTGTTATTTTATTTTTGGGATCTGTGGTTGGTAAAACATCTGCTCAATTTTTTTTTGTTGTAATTTTACGAAGTTACAAAATTTTACAATAATAGCTATTTAACGATTTAACACAGGCTTTAAATTACGAGAATAAAGTGTTAATATAATATTATCAAAATATATATTTCTAGTTAGTATGGCAAACAGTCGTAGAATTCTGTTATTGTAAAAAATATTGGAGTAGACAATGATCAATGCAGTTACCATTTTATTCTCGGAACACGGCGATGTGTGAACTGTTCTAAATTTTTTCTTTAGACAATTGATATAGACGATTGACAAAAGTTATTTATATGGCAGAGGTGAGTGGCAACGCCGAGAGGGGCACCCTAAGAAAATCTACACTGACCTTATTGGTGAGGTCCTTCAGAAAGGTCAGGTGCGGAGTACACGTAACCGGCGTTCTTGTATGACGAGATGTATGAACGTAGATGAGGCGAAAGGAGTATGTAAGGATCGTAGCAGGTGGCGTTCTGTAGTTTCTGCCTACCTCCATGGGAAAAAGGCGTGAGTTTATGTATCTATGTATGTAATTGATATAAACAACTGTTTCATAACAAAAATGTGATTGAATATTGGCAATTAAAAATAAAATATAATATGTTTTTTTTGTTCCGGACCACATAACAACATTCAATAGCTGTGAAACCTTTTCACTTCAGAGATATTGAAAATCATTTTATGCCAGTCTTTTAAAAAGGTTGCGTGCACGCATTATGTTTTAAGCGCGTTAAATTTCTCGCTTCCATAAACAGTGATTTTTTATCCAAAAAACTATTAGTCATTTCCTGGAAACATTTTTTGCTCAATATTACTTAGTTTAATAGGCAGTAAGCGTAGGTAACGGTTAAGTGATTTGAATTCTGAAATCTGTTATTTCAGTTTGCTCGTTATTTAATAGTGCATCGAATCAACAATAAATATAATTATTCCTTTATTTCAGGCAATTTTTTTTTTTTTATTTGGTAAAAATCATCAAATAACTCCTTCCGCCCTGGGTGGGGCGGGAAGGGACTGTCAGACTTTTACTGACTAAAAAACCACTCTGTTCCTTCTGTTGCCCTTTACGTTCCGGGGCCACGGTATCCTGTTAAGACGTCCCGCAGCCCCGGCAGGCGTTGGCCCCCTTGGGGGCCCCGTCCCTGTGCTGACAGCTCTTTGAGGCGCGCGCGACCAGAACGCGCCGTCGATCCGGGCTTGGTCCTTGATCGGACGGCGAACTACCCATTACTCGCCGTCCGCAAGCCCGCGACACCCTTCAGCCAAAAACTCTTCCTTGAGAAAGGTCTCAATAGATACTAAGTGTCGGTAAAAGATATTTGATAAAGCGTCAAAGTATCCAAATTCTGAAAAAACATCTCACATGTTTCTCACATTCCTAACATAAGTAAATACCAAGTAGGGGAGCGTGTATGCAAGGTGGGTACCACCATTTCTCCTCACAACGACTGGCCATAACACTTGATGGCATAGCCCCTTTTACGATGTATTGTCCTTTATGGAATACGGACGACCCAGAATTGTACTTCGAAGTGTCGTACCGCGTCCAGGGATTGCAGTAGTGCAGTAAGTACTCATATATTACACGCACGTTGGTTGTATAAGTAGAATTTAATGTTTTCTTTGAATAAGGATTGACTCATATTAAGAACTAGCTTCGGCCCGCGTAAAAGTTGATTTCTATTATATTTTCTATAGATATTTTTTAAGTAGATACAAACTTTGAACGCCCGTTTCATCCCCTTAAGGGGTGAGTTTTTTAAAATCCTTTTTTAGCAGACGTCTACTAATTATAAACTACCTCCCTGCCTTTCATCTTTATACATCAAACGGTTTTCGATATTTATTCGTGATGAGTGAGTAACCTTTCGCTTTTATATATTAAGATATCTCATGTATTGTGGGTGTGTTTACAAATACAGACTGTTAGTGTAAACACCGTTGTCAATAAAAACCAATAGGTATTTGATTTATTATAATGTTTATCTGAATTTAAAAATAAATAAACAAGGTTTCTTTTAAAAAAATCTGTCCGACACCGTCCGTAAATTCATGGATATTATGCGCCCAAGTTACGTAATCACCGCAAAGGGCGTTGACCTGCTGCACTGGCCGTCCGTCATAACTACCTACATAAGTTTTAACTAATTACATCATTGTAATATAAGTGAAATAATTTTGAGGAAAAATAGATATTTTACTTAAAAAAAAAAAAGATATTTTTTTAATTGAATTTGCGTTCTATTAGTAAAACCAAACCACTGGTTTCAAGGATAAAGGTGTTTACACTCTGTATATAAACTCATATACACAAACAACTAGGCCTGGAACAACTATCTACAGATAATGTATTATTTGTTTCGTGCGACAATCGAACCAGTAACACTCACTACAGCTGGCTCATTCCGTCGCTGCGTAAACGTTGCTTATGCGTTCTGACATGTGATAATACCAACCCTTACGGGGTCGACGTGGTGGATTACAGCCTACTTCCTATCGTGCATAGATAGGTCTGTATCATAATAAGGAGAACATTACTGGCAGATTTCAACAAAGCTTTAATAAGCTTAGCTAACAAATAGGTTGAAAAAGTCTCGGGTCGTCAGGAGCCCGAAAGTCTGACAACCAGTCTTACCAAAGCGTATCGTATTACCTAGGTACTGGGTTGTGGAGGTCAAATAGGCAGTCGCTCCATGTAAATACTGGTATTCAGCTGCAGTACGTCAGACTGGAAGCCTGACATAGTTGGGAAAAGGCTAGGCAGATGATGATGATCATGGGTTGAAAAAGTCTTTACAACCTATATGTAGTACTTTCTAAAATTTATCTCAGACATCACTGACTTCTGTGAAGAAAAACATCGTGTGAAAACCCGTAGTCTGAAATCGCTACTCTGCCTTGAGCAAGCCTGATGATCAATACTCGCACCTTCGCTGTATTAGAAGAGTCCTTTGCACTGCAGTGGAATAATAATAAGCGAGTATTATTAGAGCAAAAATGTAACGTCAAGTCAAAGAAAAAAGTAAGGCTACTTAGAAAAAAGAAACCGCCAAAAATATTTTGACAGACGTGCCCTGGGGGAGTAATTTAACTGTCTAGAAACTTGTTACGATACTTAAAAAAAAAGAGGAAGTAAGAAACAGGAAAATTGGTTTTGTAATTGAACAAAGGTTTTTGTAATTGATAATACATGCCTATAACTTATTTTTGCACTGGGAGGGGTCGCCCTAGGAAGACCTGCACTGACCTTATTGGTGAGGTTCTTCAGAAAGGCCAGGTGCGGGGTACTCGTAACCGGCGTACTTGTATGACGAGATGTATGAACGTAGATGAGGCGAAAGGAGTATGTAAGGATCGTAGCAGGTGGCGTTCTGTAGTTTCTGCCTTCCCCCATGGGAAAAAGAGGTGAGTTATGCATGTAACTTACTTTTGAAAAATAATAAAAATATACCGACATTTTTTTTTCAACCCCAAAAAACCCCAACATTGCACTTTCAACCCCAAAACAAATGAAGCAAAAAATAAGCCAAATGATTCGTAAATAAATAAACATAACAAATCTTCCTGGAAAAGGATATGGCGGAATGACCTCGCTACCTTTTTATAAGAATGGCCGCCGGAAGCTGTGAATAGGGAGCAAAAGAACCCGGGGAATGGGAATTGGTCAACTGTGACCTTTTGACCTTGGAGGGTAAGATAATAAGTCCGTTTGAGAGAAATTGGGCTCTGTAGTTGGACAAACTACGTATTATTGAGACTTAATTGAATGACAGCCGATTTGATTGTTTACGTGTTTTTTTCAGAACGTAGTAATTCTTGTAGTGGTTGTTATTGAACTAGTTCATTGTCAATTTATGTCTTAAGAACTCATTCTTTCTTTTTTTTCTTTCTATGTTTTTTTTTGGACATCATTGACATCACTGAAAGAAAATATCGTTAGGAAACCTGGACTTTAATTAACTGTATTTCGTTTGTGACTTAGTCCCGTTCTTTTTAGCATTAAAATATAGCCTTTAGCACTCGGAAATAACGTTGCATCTTATTAGTGAAAGAATTTTCAAAATCGGATCAGCAGTTTCAATGGTTAGCGCGTTCTTACATAAAAACACACAAATAACTCTTCAGCTTTATCTCCTTCTTCTCGTGTCGAATGACTCAAATTTTATCCGACCAACATTGAGCAACCTGTACAGCTCTGTCATTGGCCTCATTAAGGTCTTGGATGATGCAGGTGGTAGTGCACGACGGACAACTGAGGAGGTGACGCATGTCCTGTGATGGTGCTCCACACTGGCACTCCGTTGGGGATGGGTGAAGTAAGCGCCATTTGGCCAGATTAGTTTTACAGCGGCCTTCAGCTTTATAATGTCAGTATAATAGATATTATTCTGAAATCGCTAATCTGCATTGAACAGAAGTGGTGATCAATGGTCGTACCTTCTCTGTACAAAAAGGGGCCTGTACCAATCAGACTATATTAGAGACTACAATAGACTAAATATATTATTAAAGAACTCTAGTAAGTAGGTCTTTCTAAACTACAAGCTCAATAAAACTTTGTCCAAAATATAATATAAGTTTGGAAATAGAACCTCACACGCCAGGAACAGTCGTTTGACCTTGAATTTTGCGGGAAGAAAAAACTTATCTATCGAATATAGACGGAGTAAAAGACACACAACATACTCATTAACTGCCCATCAAACAGCAAGATTTAGTGATAATTATTGCTGAGAATGAGTAAGCTTTTATTTAGTGTAAAAAATCATTGTTAACAAGCTACTATAATTTGAAAAATTAAAAAACACGACTGCCAATTTGCACATATTTGTACTTTGTTTACTCGTCATTTTTTTTACGACGTTTTTTATTTACAGTGTTATATATTTTTTAGATCTACTTGTCAAATTCTAGACGATAAACAGAGACACGGCCAGATTCATAAAAAAAAATAATTGAGGCTGGTATAAATTTACGTTTTAAAGTGACCACAAAGCATTCTTTTTATTTTTAACTAGCCTATGTTACTCGGAACGATGCAAGGATTGTAACGATACCCCATACATCTAAATCGGTTCAGGCGTTTAAAAGTTATGGTGGAATAAAGAATCTCACATACATACATACATATATACATACATACATACATTAACCTTGAACACATAACACTCCTTTTTTTGGGGCAGTCGTGTAACAAAACAGCACGGTGGTGCTTACGGGTGCATTACGCTTACGGTGTATACCCCCACAGCTCTTATAGTATTATAAGATCTGTGGGGGTATACGTATTGTTCTTTGGGGGTATTGTTTATACATTTCAAACTTGTTTCCCAAAATAAAACGTTCATTGATCTCTCTGAAACTTCAATAATTATGTCCGAAACCAGAATATTAGTATATTGAAGATTCTCAGGTATGGTTCAGAACAAAAAAAAATCAAAGTCAAAGTCAAAGTCAAAACAAATTATTTCAATTAGACCATTTACAGGCACTTTTGAATTATCAAGGAGTCGGTCAGTTAGTCCAAAAGTTGAAGCTAGTTGCTCGTTCCAAAACGGAGGTAGGCCTCTATGGAGAAGAACGAGCAAGAAACTCCACTGCACTCTTTTAAATTAGGATTTTACAAAATCCTGGTTAAATCACATTGATGGCAAGAACATGTAACTTTCGGTTACGTTAAGTTCCATTTTACACCCTTCCTGTTACACGTGGACATCCACAAGTCAACGAACAGCTAAAACCGAATTAAAACTTCCAAAAACATCTTTCATTTACAGAACAACTCCGGAAAATATCAACACTCAGGCTTCGACAAAGCCATCCTATTTATTACGTTGATAAAGCCCAAAATTCTCTTATTGGCTGTAGGTACCTGTCGAAGGGGAAGAGGGTCCCTCTTACAGGTAGTATTAAGACTAATATGAGACAATAGACAGGTGCAAAAGGTCCACTATATTAGCAGGGTCAAAATATAATTCTACTACTGTGTTCTGACTTCTGTCTTTCGAAATATTAGGAGTGATTGTCCTTATAAAAGACATCCATATTAATATTATAAATGTGGAAGTAACTCAGAGTACAGTCAACAAACGAGATATGTATCCAGGGGTCCAGGGTTTCTACCGGTGAATGATTTCGATTGAAATTTAATTAATGAATTGTTGTAAATAACATTTAAAAATCATTTATTGGTTTCTTAGAAAACTTCAACTATATCTGACAACCCTGCATAACTATCTTATTCGTTGACTGTAGTAACTAATAAACATATAGACTTGCTTTTGCGGACGGAGTCGCTTCTAAAACCTAATTTTGTAACGAGACGACCAGTGACTTGGTAAATAATTTTATTTTTATTTTTTTTATAATAACATATATTATTTACAGGATTTTTTTTATCAGATTTCAAATTTTAATATTATGATGTTTATTGAAAATAATAAAATATGTGTTTTTTCTTTTTCTTTTAGTATCACTCAGTACTAAAACATTAAGATAGGTATAGCACCACATAAAGTAGTAAGTACACAAACATTTACTCTTTTAGGACAACTATCAGTACTAGTTGTCCTCAAAGAGTAAATGTTTGTGTAAAAACCCGACTCGCGCGCCTGGCCCCGCCCCCAAACATTGATAGCAATCAAAACATGACTTGCTCCCTTCATACTTTCACGGACTAGGGACCGTCAAATAAGAAAGGTACATCGTATTTTGGATATAACAATATTTTATTTTGAAAATTTAACACACCAATTTTTTGTCTTTGAAAAATACCTAATGCCTAGAAAATTTGGAACGCTCCATGTAAAATACTGATATTCAGCTGCATAAGGTTAGACTGGAAACCGAACCCAACATAGTTAGGAAAAGGTTAGGCAGATTAATTTTTATTGTCCCATATTATTACGAAACGTTTTGATCAGACTGGGAATTCTGTATCTCAATTCAAAGTAATATCGTAGCAGTTATATAATATTGAGGTCACTTCTAAGCTCACTGTTATTCCAACTGTCAAAGGCACACAAAGTATGAAGCTCTTTATTTTTCTGATCTCCTATTTCTTTATAATGATAGAATCGCAAAATAATTGGGGGGTTGAGGGAGAAATAGAAAGTAATGACACACTTGTGAAGCGAGTTTTGTAAAAGAAAGGGATTTTTGTTCGTTTTGTCTCTGTAGTAGACAAAAACAGGGTCAAGAATTCTCGTATAAAAGGAAGTTCACTTAGAATAGTTTTTCTACTTGAGATAATCTTTTCGTACGCCTATTTTCGTCGACCTTGTGTCTTTGTATTTCAGCTATGAAAGAATAAAATTCTTATAAGAATGCTGAAGAGATTTTTTGTTTTTGTGTTGGTTTTAACGCCCTTATCTCTAGAAATAACAGTCGGATTGGAGAAAATCTTTTTGTATGTGATAGTCAGATTCATGAGAATTAATATAGGCTAAATAACATCACGCTATGATATACAGGAGCGGAGCAGTAACCAAAGATGTCACTTAACTCGGGTGCAAAAACCACACAGACGAATTTTCGGGTACAAGCTAATAATTATTATTAAAAAAAAAAGCAATATTATTGACACTAAAAATCCAAAAACTATACATAAACAACACACAATACCAACATCAATGACTTCCGGAATTTCGTCAGAATAAAATATTTATAGGCCAGGCTAAGGCCGTTCACACACGAGGCTACACATGGCAGCGACGCGCGACGTGCGATTTAAACCCGGATTACGGCGGCTGGCCACGATCGATGGCGAGGGACGCTGTTAAAATTAACGCGAGCCTTGCGGTAGCCTTGTTAACCAAGGGTGGCTGAGTGAGTAATCGTCTTTTAATTCTGACTAAATGTTGCCGTGAAGAGTGTTATTAAATTATTTTGCTTGGTATGAAATTGGAAGTAGAATTTGGTTGGAAAAATTTTAATATACGTATTTACTACAAACGATTACGGTTGGCGCTGGGGCTGAGTCATTGACTGGTGTGCTGCCATCTTTAAACTATACAAATATTTGTTTCGATTCCAGTACGGAACAAAAATGTTTTAGGCTTATATATGGTTGTTCTGGGGCTGGCTTTTTGTGTAGATTTAAACTATTATAAAATTGCGCGCCCCTCCATTTTACTATCTCAATATAAATGAGTAATTAATGACGCCGCTAGTCGAGCAACAATGACACGCTGATTTGTCTCTGTTTCGAGAGCCGTCTCAGTACGCACACATGCGTTGTGAGTCTTGTTAATACTTTCAAACGTTTTGAATTGTGGAGGGGCGCGCCAAGTTATCGTAGTTTATCTCTATGTGAGTTTATAATTATGTTTGTACGCGTAACGCATTCACGAGTCAGGAGTAATTCCTGGTGTAGGCCAACGTTTTATTAAAAACAATATACTACTGTTTTAAGTAATTATTGCAATGAAAATTAAACCTTAAGGCCATTGCTTGTATAATTAAAAATGTTATTAATTTTCCCGGAACCATTCCAACCATTGGTGGTTCCTGGAAATTACTTTGAACTATGATAAATGCAATATTAAATCCGAATTGAAAAATCAATATTCCACGAATTACGATTGCAATAGGCACATACATTTAAATATAATTATGTATTTTAATGTCGTGATGGCCCATTAGTTAAGGCGCCCGCCTCTCATACACGAGGCTGTGGGTTCGCAAACGGGCACGGCAAGTAACAATGTGAATTTTTCAATTCATATGTACTTTCTTAAGTTTATCTTGGACATTACTGGCATCGGTGAAGGAAATCATCGTGAGGAAACCTGGACTAACTGTTCCACTCAAACCATGTCAGAGGCCCTTGAGGCGGTTTAGAAACTCTGACACTAGGGTGTGTAGGGTCCTAAGGCCTTACTACCCACATGATAAGAAGAAGAAGTAAATACTTCCTACGTATATTTTGGGCATTATTGACATCGTGAGGAAACCTGGAATAATTAATTATACAAGTCTGAAATCGCCAATCCGCCTTGAACAAGCGTGGTGATCAAAGCTCATGCCTTCTCTGTATGGAAATAGGCCTTTGCCCAGCAGTGGGATAACAATAGGCCATTATTATTATTCCTTTTAATGTCGTTTAGTACTTTTATTACGTAACTTTCTCAAGAATACAATTATAAGTGCAAAGTATTTGCGTTGCTTCTTCCACTTAAAAACTTTGAAGAAGTGCACCATCTTTGTAAAGTTCTAAGTAAGTTACATATTCTATTTGTCTGTGATTGCGTACTCTCACCCCCATCCCGGACCCCCCCGGTCCCAACGGTCTCTTCAGTTTTTCATACCGACCAACTATCTCTTGCTATTACATTGTATTTCATTTTTAATTCTTTTCACTTACAATACAATCTTTTGAAAGGTTTTTTCTGCAAATAAAATGAAGCGATACGGGATGGCTAGGACATAGTAACGGAAACTATCTGAATTTAGTATAATTAGATTTTAAAGCCCTATATTAACAGTTTTCCTCGGTTTAAAAAAGAATCAGGCGGCCTACCACCATCTTGCGAACTATTGAGTATCGCATGCCACCACATGGGTACATAAGCGCATAGATAAACGCGCGATCTACAACACATACAAACAGTACCATTTTAATAATACTCTCTTAAAACAGTATTATTTTAATATTCAGATTTGACTGCCTCGTTGGTCTAGTGGTTGCAAGCGCGACTGCTGTGCATGAGGTCTTGGGTTCGATTCCCAGGTCGGGCAAAGTGTTATTGGGTTTTTCCATCAGGAATTTCTCAGTAGCAGCCTCGGAGTCTGGGTTTGTGCTCGGTTGATGGCAATAGGCTCGCCACCTATTACATGGGACTAAAAACATAACTGGCGAAATGTGGGTGTACTAATGGGTACACCTCTGCCTAACCCTTCGGGGATTACAGGCGTGATGTTATGTTATGTTAATTTTTAAAATCGGTCCAGTAGTTTTTGAGTTTATCCATAACAAACAAACAAACAAAAATACAAATTTTTCCTCTTTATAATAGAAGTGTAGATGTAGATTATTCCACATAGTGTCTCAGTCTGTAGACAGCCTTAATCACGCATTGGTCTTCACAAATAGTTTTCCTGCGGTGTACATAACTCAAGATTGTTGGGACCATACAATATACGATTATAGCTTGGCCCTTCCGCGAATTGTGGAGACAAAAACACAATCATTATTCATGCTCCCCGTTTTCCTATTCACCTATTCTTATATCTTTACCATTAGATTGCCGAGAGGTCGGCAAGGAAATTAAACGATTTTTGATTGTATTTTCATATGATTTGTGTAATGGCTTCTGCTATTTGTCGTTAGGTTTGTTTGTTGTTGGAGACAGTAGAATTAAATTACTAGTTCATGTATGGGATGATGTTTTGTTGTTGCCACTGGTATAGAGTGTAGGTAGTTTAATTTTAATTAATTACGTTAAAATTTTTGAACTGATGATATCTCAAAGTCGCCAGAGCCATGTCATTTAATCATGGTTTAAATTTTGAGGATAAATGTAAATGTAAGTGTCGTAATGACCCAGTAATTAAGGTGCCCGCCTCAGATGCATGAGGTTGTGGGTTCAAATCCGGGCAAGTACCAATGTGACTTTTTCAGTTCATATGTACTTTCTAAGTTTGACTTAGACATCGTTGCATGCCTCGGAAAGCAAGTTAAGCTGTTGGTCCCGGCTGTCATACATGTATCTTTGACAGTCTTTACGGGTCATTTCTGACGAAAGTATAACAACCGGTCTTACCAAGGGGTATCAAATTACCCAGTTACTGGATTGTGGAGATTAGATAGGCAGTCGCTCCATGTAAAATACTGTTATTCAGCTGCATTTGGTTAGAGTAGACGCCGAACTAGATTCAATATTTAAAAAAATCTTTTCTGTCGTAAATGACGTTCAAAAGTGCCTTTTAATGATCTAATTGAAATAATTGATTTGACTTTTGACTTTTTTTTTTGACCTTGGCATAGTCGGGAAACGGCTTGTCAGATTGATTGACTATTAAAAACTATCCAATGTTAATGCCAAACACTTTCCGCAATCATACGAAACTTGACATCACTAAACTCTCGCGACATGCCACAATCTCATATATTACGCGCAACTTTGAATCAATTCCAAGAAGACACGATATGACTTCGTCTACATACCGAATCTTTAAGTCTTCAAGTACCCAATTAGTGGAGTAATAGGATAGACTTAATTAGTGAGAAGAAAACCCACATGAAACCTCTTGAATGTTATTGAAGTATAACATCATGGTATTTAGGGTGTGTTTGTGTGTTGCTCGAGATTTCTTCAGTCGCTGAGTGTGTAAGATTCCTAAAGGTACTTAAGTGGGTTAGAGTATGGATTATGATGTGGTAGTATTTTTGTTTATTATCATTATTTAACATTACATCACGCCTGCTCAGTAATCCCCGAAGGGTTAGGCAGAGGTGTATCCATTAGTACACCCACATTTCGCCAGTTATGTTTAAGTCCCATGTAATAGGAGCGAGCCTATTGCCATAATCCGGGCACAAGTTCAGAATCCGAAACTGCTACTGAGAAATTCATGGTGGAAAAATCCAATAACACTTTGCTCGACCTGGGAATCGAACCCAAGACCTCATGCTCAGCAGTCGCGCTTTGCGACCACTAGACCAACGAGGTAGTATGGGTCGAGGGTGGTATTATTAAACATAATTTACTAATATTCAAAATACGAAAGTTTGGAAGTATGGATGTTTGTCACTCATTCACGCCAGAACAGATAAAATATCTAATGAAAGATAGATTATAATATTCTGGAAAAGTACGTTGACTAATAAAAAAAAAATGAATGCTTCCCGTAGGACAACATATTAACGTGAACGAAGTCTGCAGAACCATATTTTGTTATCAACATAACATAAGAAGGGTTAGGCAGAGGTGTACCCATTATTACACCCACATTTCGCCAGTTATGTTTTTAGTCCCATGTAATAGGGGGCGAGCCTATTGCCATCAACCAGGCACTAATCCAGAGTCCGAGGCTGCTACTGAGAAATTCCTGATGGAAAAACCCAAAAACACTTTGCAGACCCGGGAATCGAACCCAAGACCTCATGCACAGCAGTCGCGCTTGCGACCACTAGACCAACGAGGCACACACAAAAAAAAGCACATTTAAAGCCACAGGCAAAAATTAGCAATTAATCAAGACCGAAAAGCCAAAAAAATACCTAACTTAGAACTTCCAAAGAATATTCACGCTAGACCAACATAAAAACACTTAAATCTTTCTTCAAAAGTCAATGTCAAAGTCAAAGTTTAACTAATAAGTTATCAATGAATATTTGCTTGAATAAAAACGTCGATCACTCCACATTACATTAATACACCCACAGACGACTCCCTCATGATACGAATAAAACTTATTCTTTTCATAGAAACTAACTGACACTTTTGTAGTTGAAAACTCGAAATTTACGACAAAACTTCTCTTTAGTATGTGTCAAAGTGACTTGGAGCATTGAACAAAATAGATCAGGAAACTTTATGGGAGTCGAGGCAAGTTTTTTTTTTGTTGGAGTGATGCATTATAGCGTAGTTTCATATGCCTCGTAAGTGGTCCTTAATAGTGATCGACACTATAATTGGGAGGTTGGGGGGGGGGGGGGGGGAATTAATGAATCTTTCCGCAGGTAGGTATGTGTGTTACTTATTATACTAGTTATTTCAATTTTTAGGATTTTCATCATCATAACATCACGCCTGTAATCCCCGAAGGGTTAGGCAGAGGTGTACCCATTATTACACCCACATTTCGCCAGTTATGTTTTTAGTCCCATGTAATAGGGGGCGAGCCTATTGCCATCAACCGGACACAAATCCAGACCCCGAGGCTGCTACTGAGAAATTCCTGATGGAAAAACCCAATAACACTCTGCCCGAACTGGGAATCGAACCCAAGACCTCATGCACAACAGCCGCGCTTGCGACCACTAGACCAACGAAGCAGTCAGGCAGAGGTCGAGGCAGTTTAGTATTTTGTCACTAAATTTTTTAAATTATTATTAAGTTTTATATTCTTTTCTATGTCATGCGGTGTACACATATTTATCATGTAAAGTGTGTCATAAAAATTTAAATACAAAACAGAATACAGACCGTTGTATTCTGTTTTGTGTTCCTTAAATAAATAAATAAATCTATAACAACAACTACTACTACTACTTCTAATAAATCTGCAACTGCTGTACATGAGGTCTTGGGTTCGATTCCCAGGTCGGGCAAAGTGTTAATGTGTTTTTCCATCAGGTATTTCTCAGTAGCAGCCTCGGAGACTGGATTTGTGCCCGGTTGATGGCAATAGCAATATTTTTTATATTTTTTAAATGGCCCGCCCCCTATTACATGGGACAAAAAAAAACATAACTGGCGAAATGTGGGTGTACTATGGGGTACACCTCTGCCTAACCCTTCAGGGATTGCAGGCGTGATGTTATGTTAAATACAATCTAAATCTAAATAAATAAATAATATCTACCAAGCCAACTATCTTGGGTTCGGTTTCCAGTCCAACCGGTCCCAGCTGAATATTTTAATATACATCTGAATATTTCCAGCTGAATATTATAAATGCAAGTATTTTACATGAACCGACTGCCTATCTGACCTCTACAACCCAGTAACTGGGTAATACAATACCCCTTCGTAGGTTTTTTGTCAGACTTTCGGACTGTCTGAATTACTTTCGAAGATCCACGTATGACAGCCAGGACCAACGGCTTTTTTTTAAGGTGTTAAATATTAATAAATGACTCCTTCCGCCCTGGGCGGGGCGTAAGGGACTGTCAGACTTTTACTGACTAAAAAACCACCCTGTTACTTCTGTTGCCTTTTACGTTCCGGGGCCACGGTATCCTGTTAAGACGTCCCGCAACCCCGGCAGGACCAACGGCTTAATGTACGTAAAGTGTGTAAAGATGGTCACCGATTCAAACCAGGCAAGCGTAGCTTAACCTGATGGCCAACCACTAGGCCTGTTGGTCTAGTGGTTAGCGGCCCTGACTGCTAAGCCGGAGGTCGTGGGTTCGATTCCCACCCAGGACAAACTTTGTGTGATGAGCATGATTGTTAGTTCTGTGTCTGTGTGTGATTTATCTATAATATGTATGTATTTATAAATTATATAAGTATGTATATCAGTTGTCTGGTTACCATAACACAAGCTCTGCTTAGCTTGGGATCAGATAGCCGTGTGTGAGTTGTCCCAAGATATTTTTTTATTTATTTATTTTATTACTTAGCCACGAGGAGTAGTTCCACTTTGCCCCACCAAGCCGCCACCCCGCTGTGTCAAATTAGACTGCCTAAAATTTTTGCAGTAGAAACTGACCCATTAAATCAAATTATTGGGCCAAATTCCATTGCAGGGTGGCGGTTGATGGGGCAAAGTGGAACTACTCGCCACGAACACGGTTTGATGTGTCGTGTAAGTGGTTCTTAATATTGATGGACACGGTAAGTGGAGGGGGAGTGAGTGTTACTTAGTTTTTGACAGGTGTAAGTTGGTGTTGAGTGTTTAAGTGGGCGATGAGGTTGCAAATTATGTGTGTCAGTATGTCAGTAAAAAGTCGAGAGTAAAAATGTATTCGGTAATCGAAAGGTTCGGTCCAGTGGGAAAACTCAATATTGAGATGGATAGTTAGGTACATGTAATGTCGTTTTCAACATTTTCGTCCAGTGGTTAAGGCGCCCGTCTTGTGATTTAGAATGAGATTTTTCCAATTCATGTGTTTCTAATTTTATCTTAGACGTCATTGATAAAGGACATAGGCTACTTGTATCCCGCGATTTCGTTTGCGTCGGCGATTACCGACATTTACTCGGACAAAATCGTTGGCAAAAGCTAATCATGTACAGTCAGCAAAACAAATAGGTATACAAGGTCGTCAGATATAGTTGAAGTTTTCTAAGAAACCGATGGATGTCTTTGACTAAAACTTAGCTTAAATAAATTACTATTTATTATCTACGTTTCAAATTACATTGGAAAACATCCATCGGTTTCTGAGAAAACTTCAACTATATCTGACGACTCTGCATACCTATCTGTTTTGCTGACTGTGCCAAATCCATGGTAAAATTTTTAGTTTACTTATCCCTTTAACCCTGTATACATTTTAACCGGAACGTATAATAAAGACAACAATAATTATAAGGCTGAAGTTCCACAGAAATCAGCGAGGATGCTATGTGGCTGTGAGTAAAAATGGCCAATGACATCGCTTCATTTTTATGACTTCAGCTACGCTAACTTTACTCTTGGTTAGTTTCACACACATCCCTCGCTCAGCATCCTCGCATGTTTCTGGTGGAAACGTAGCCTTAGCCTTTTATTAATTTATCTTTTAGATTTCCTAACTGAAAACTGTTCAACACGCCAAAAGAACACTTAATTCAAAAACCCTTGTAGTGACGTAATTAAAATTGCTCAAAACGAACGTCGAACAAAACATGGCTCAGAAAGAGCGGGAAAAACAATAAAATGGCGTGCGTCGAGACGGGCCCAATTTGGGATTCGACTATCAGGCTCTGTTCTAACGGGTTAGTATAGGGCTCCAGTGGGGGATAGGAGCGGAATATTGGGTGTTTTATTTTATTCTAAATCCTAATGTATTTTTTAAAAACTACTAAAATAAGTACTGACTGACCTGTGACTGCCTCGCTGGTCTAGTGGTCGCAAGCGCGACTCCTGAGCATGAGGTCTTGGGTTCGATTCCCAGGTCGGGCAAAGCGTTATTGGGTTTTTCCATCAGGAATTTCTCAGTAGCAGCCTCGGAGTCTGGATTTGTGCCCGGTTGATGGCAATAGGCTCGCCCCCTATTACATGGGACTAAAAACATAACTGGCGAAATGTGGGTGTACTAATGGGGTACACCTCTGCCTAACCCTTCGGGGATTACAGGCGTGATGTTATGTTATGTACTAAAATAAGTATAAATAAGCATAGTGCATATTAAAAAATCACATTAAATAAGCTAGCAAAACTGGTGCCCTGAAAGGGAGTCGGGGCCGCGGCAGGCCACGAAGGAGATGGCGGGACGAACTGGATGGATTTCTCCAAAACTGGAGGGATGAGGCGCTGAATAGGGAAAGATGGAAGGAGTGGAGGGAGGCCTTTGCCCAGGAGTGGGACAGAAAAGGCTATCAAAAAAAAAAAACATAGTTCTGTTAAAACGAGCCAACCGATTTTATTTATTTAAACTTTATGCTACAAAAGTACAATGGCGGACTTAATCCCTGAGGTGTTCTCTGACAGTCAACCAAAGTTGTTGAAGAGATTACCTACATGGTAGGTGGTTACATGAGGTTACCTGGCGTTATTTATTTTAGTATTATTAAGAGGTTATTTCTTATAATTACAAAAATTATTTCTTTGCCGACTGTCATATGTTTTATGGTATACTTGACTTCTACATGAAACAAATCGTGGACAGAAGCTATAATTAATATAAGTATGGAATCCAATCCGCGTTGAGCAATCGTGATGATCAATGCTCAAACCTTTTTTGTATAGACAGAGGCCTTTGCTCTGCAGTGGGTCAATTTTTTAAAATATGTTGTCAATGTTTATCTTTATATTGCAAAGCAGAGGACTTAATTTTCTCTTTACTGCCACTACCTTGTAAACAATATCCCCTGAGGATACTTACAAAATAAATTTTCACGTTACGGGCATTCTGGGCAATCTCGCCAGAGCTTTCTAGGCCTATTTAAGTTCATTAAAAATACAAAGCAGCGTTCCCCGCTGCAAGTGGAGCCACACCCAAAGCCGGCTTGATTAAATTCGCTCTTTATGTGCGTCGGAGCACTTGAAATTAAGTGTCCCATGTATCATAACGCGAAAGGTATCTTTTTTTATCATTTCGACACGACACGACAGTACCTAATTTGTTTTACTTAATGGTATTATAATTTAGATAAATTTCCATAATGGATGCTTTTTAAGACGTTTCTTTCTGTTTTTAGGGACGCCATTTTGGTTGAGATTAAGTGTTGTGGCCATCTTGAATTATGTAAGCATTCTCTTTGTTGTTTTGTTATAGATTTAATCTTAAAATTTAATATTTAAATTAATTCTGTTGTTCTTCTACTTTTCGTATCGATGGCAACGCCTATTGTTGTGTCAGAGACGCTATTCAGATTGTCAAGGGTGCAGGTAAATGGTCAACTGGGACACTTCAGCCTATGGGGCATAGTCTCATCAGGAGCTTCGCGAACGCACTGGGTGTCCGACGGGTCTATATATTTATAGCGGCCTACTTAGATGTGTAGTCTGTTGTTTTCCATAAAAATAAATAAAATTCATGTGTCTGTTTGCAACGTTAATATATCGTATTTTGACTTAATATAATATGTATTTTAATGCTTACACGGTACCTGCACGAAAGAAAAAAAGCTATTTGTTTTTCTGTTTGCATCCGGCATATCTCCGGAACGGCTAGACTGATTGTTACGGAAGTAACCTAGGTTAATTTTATTTTAGAATAAAACCTTGTTAAAATTATAAGGGATCTGCGCAAAACCCTGTGATATCGAACAATCACGCGCAGGTCAACGGCATAAGCCAGTTATATCAAAAACTTATCTCATGACTTAGATACCGTTTACGGATCAAAATAGTAGGCGTGAGATTTGAGCATTGAATAGCAAAAGAACGTACTTGATGTGTTTTAATATCCCGCAGGCCGTAGAATCAAATATTCCCATATTCGATTCATAAATATGGTGATATTAGATTCCGCCGATTTGGGATTGCAATAATTTTTGCGTCATAAATAATGTCTACGTGTAAAATTAGGCCTCAATGTTTGAGTTAAGCTCAGTAATAGTAGAATAGATGCGACTTATATCATCTTTTTAATTATTTTACATTGCTTCTCAGCTACATTGTTTTCACATAATAATTTATAAGCAACAAGAATAATGTAACCGGGATTTTGTAAAAACTTAATTGAAGAGAATGTCCGTGGAGATTCTTGCTCGTTCTTCTCCATAAAGACCTACCTACGTTTTGGAACGAGCTTTAACTTTTTGACTAACTGACCGACTTTTTGATAGTTAAAAAGTGCCTATAAGGGATGATTCTTATTAGAGCGGGCCGTGCCCGGGCCGGGGCGTGGACGATCCGCCGTGGTATTGAAGTGCGTCGAGAGGGCCCGGACGGGACACGGATAATGCACTGTGTAATATAAATTGATTCATACAAAATATATGTAACAGATTTAAAACCGTGCCCCGTCCGTGCCCCGTCCGGGCCAAACCCCGTGCACGGCACGCTCTAATGAGAATCATCCCATTATGGTTTAAATGAAATCATTGTATTTATACCTTGACGTAAAACAAGCATTAGCCAATTATGTGATATTTCGACTTTTAATTCTATTCAGTAACTTAACAGATAAATGGTTACCAAGTATTGACAAAAAAAAAGATGGTGAGGTGGTGTAAGAATGAATGAAATTGAATGAACTTAAATAATGTACTTAACTTGGTATTAAACCATTCTTATCATTCGTTCCTTACGCAAAATCGTTCACTACCGACACACTATTAGTTGAAGTATGGTACCATTATTTTTCTTTGAACTGTCAAGTTACTGAATAGAATTAAAAATCGAGGAATAGTTATAGATATTACACGTACATTTAATGACATTTACATGCTCATCTCACAGTTAAATAAATATACATACATACATAACATCACGCCTGTAATCCCCGAAGGATTAGGCAGAGGAGTACCCATTAGTACACCCACATTTCGTCAGTTATGTTTTAGTCCCATGTAATAGGGGGCGAGCCTATTGCCATCAACCGGGCACAATTCCAGACTCCGAGGCTGCCACTGAGAAATTCCTGATGGAAAAACCCAATTACACTTTGCTCGACCTGGGAATCGAACCCAAGACCTATGCACAGCAGTCGCGCTTGCGACCACTAGACCAACGAGGCAGTCAATATACTGACAAGATATATTATTTGCTTTGACTTTGAACTTTTATTTCCATCGCCATTAGTGCCTATTTTTTTTCGTGTGATTCACACATAATAGTCCAAGATCGAGTCACCAAACCCAAAAGTCTAAGTAACGTTTCATTCAAGCATTTTCTTTTTTACTAAAAGCGAGTTTCTGGACCTAATACTTAATTTATTTATTCAACCAACAGAGCTAGCTAACAAAAAACTAATTAAAGAAACAATTACAAAAGGGAATTAAATATTTGACTTAGAAAGACTAGTAAACCAATGTTATCAAAAGGATTCTTGTTATTTGAACAAAATGCCAATGCGAGTTACTGGAATTTCACCAGAAATCTGGGCAAAATGCCAGGAGATAGATTTTTGTACGAATCCAAGCGCGTTTCTTGTGCAACAAAAAATGGTCAAGTGCGACTTTGGAAATATATTGGTGCCGATTCTCTTGGTCACAAACTAAACTAAAATTAGACTAATTCCATCTTTTTCTGTCCAATAAAACAAGAAAGAGACTAATGTAAAGAAGAGCTGTCAAATTTAGTCAAAACAATTATAGTTGACATCTTAAAAAGTATGGATTAAAAATACTGAAAAGGTGAAGGCAAAACTAATTCGACATCGCTAACTTAGTTCTTTAATGTCACCGTCCTTTCCTTCCGCTGTATGTTAGTAAGAGATGCCAATTCTCTAAATTTAGTCTACTTTGTGAACAAGGGAATTAGCACCTTTGTCTGATTTCTTTTGGTTAAGATTTGTAGTATTTTATGTACACATATACATACATAAACTCACGCCATTCTCCCATGGGGGTAGGCAGAAACCACAGAACGCCACCTGCTACGATCCTTACATACTCCTTTCGCCTCTTCCACATTAATACATCTCGTCATAGAAGCACGCCGGTTACGAGTACTGCGCACCTGACCTTTCTGAAGAACCTCATCAATAAAGTCAGTGTAAAATTAACTTATATCTTTACATAGTACAAAACAAAGTCACTTCCAGCCATAAACATAACTGGCGAAATGTGGGTACACCTCTGCCTAACCCTTCGGGGATTACAAGCATGATGTTGGATGTTATTAAATAACTTAAATAGTATACTTGTGTAATTATTATAATCATCCTAACATGGCAGAAAACGTTGTTTCCGATAACACCGCCATTGTACTTCTTTTAATAAGTTCGTATGTTTATTTTTAAGAATTGTTAGTACAATAAATATAATCCTGAGAAGAATACAGAAATAAAGTAAATAGAATAAAGCGCGACCGCTGAGCATGGGGTCTTGGGTTCAATTCCCAGGTCGGGTTAAGTATTATTGGGTTTTTTCATCAGGAATTACTCAGTAGCAACTTCGGTGTCTGGATTTGTGCCCGGTTGTTGGCAACAGGCTTACCTCCTAGGTATTACATGGGACTTCAAATTTTACTAGCGAAATGTAGGTATACCTCTGGCTAACCCCTCGAGGATTACAGACGTGATGTTATGTTATGTACACTTTTAAAGTTTGTAGTACAATAATGAGTTATATACATATTATACTCGAAGAAAAATAAAACGAATAGAATAAAACGTTACACAATTACTTCTAAGACTACCAGACCGTGACGTCAGCTAACATTACACAGAATTGCCCAAATAGACACCATATACATTTACATAACTCCACATATACATACGCATACATAATGTACACTAGGTACTTGGTCTATCAGTGTAGTTAATAATGGAACAGTGACCGTAATTCAATGATGCTGAGCGACCAATGTGTGTGTGAGGGAGAAAGGAATAAACTTTACTGTGACCTTCGAGTAAGTTCTGATTAAGTTAGTTTGTAGATTATCTATACATGTATAGATTGTATAGGTATACAAATAAATATAATTGAAGTGTCTGTTCATAATGTCGAAATGAAAGCTTTTTAAAAATAATATTAGACAAGAAAAAAACAATTTAAAAAAATGACAGTCTGTCTGTTTGTCTGTATGTTTGTTCCGGATAATCTTCAAAATGGCGGTACCGGTTTGGATGAGACTTTCACTGGCAAATAGCTGATGCTATATATAAGAAGTAACCATGGATATTTTTATTTTAGGAAAAGAATTAGGATTCTGCTCAACCAAAAAAATCACTTCGTCTTAGATGACATTCAAGTTTTATAAGAAGTAACCAAGACATTTTTATTTAAGCAAAGGAATTAGAATTCTGCGCAAATAAAAAAAAAAACTTCGACTTAGCTGACATTCAAGTTTACGCAAGCTTAGGCGCTAGCAAAACCTGGAAAATAAATCAGCTGTAAATATTCTAATTATAGATAAAAACTTCGTTCAAAACAACAACAAAACACCTTAATTTATTTCTTAAATATTAAAACATAACAAAAAAAGCAAAACATTATAAAAAAACGTCTAACACACAAAAGATTACAAAACCCTTTAAGTAATATTATGACAGCATCGTTCCCTAAAATCACTCTCAGTGATCCCCATTACAATCTCCCTGAATGTTTATGAAATGTTTAAGAACGTTAAGTATTTAAAACCTGTATGAACACGCTTATCGTGTGACAAGCACTCACCGTAATATTGATCGCTTGCCACCAAAGGAACTCCGAAAATCTTCCCTTTATGCTTTACAAAATTACATTTACCGGTGAAAATTTTCCAATATGATCCTTTCTCAAAGGCCAAAAGGTTGATTTTTGAATGCGTTTGATTTTTAGGGTTAAGTGAAAAGATTTGTAAAGATGTATCGTGTTTTTTCATCGTTGGGTTGTGGAGGATACGCCATGCTATTATATACGTACTTGATCTGTAGCAGCGTCTCTGACCTGTTAAGCGGTTGGTCTTTTCTCCATATAGAAGCTCTCGCCTGTTTTCTTTCTGGTTTATGACTATAATAAAGCATTGGTTGCCTCGTTGGTCTAGTGGTCGCAAGCGCCACTGCTGTGCATGAGGTCTTGGGTTCGATTCCCAGGTCGGGCAAAGTGTTATTGGGTTTTTCCATCAAGAATTTCTCAGTAGCAGCCTCGGAGCCTGGAATTGTGACCAGTTGATGGCAATAGGCTCGCCCCCTATTACATGGGACTAAAAACATAACTGGCGAAATGTGGGTGTATTAATGGGTACACTTCTGCCTAACCCTTCGGGGATTACAGGCGTGATGTTATGTTAAAGCATTGATTTTTTTAAAGTAAAGTAGATAAATCGAAGTGTATAAAAGCGAAAGAGGTCACTCACTCACTCATCGCGAAATATCGAAACCGCTTAACGAATAATGATGAAATTTGCCAGGGAGGTAGTTTATAGTTAGTAGATGTCCGCTAAGAAAGTATTTTCCAAAATTCACCCCTTTTTTTGAAATGGTAAAATCATCAAATTAGTCCTTCCGCCCTGGGCGAGGCGGAAGGGACTGTCAGACTTTTACTGACTAAAAAACCAACCTGTTTCTTCTGTTAGCCCTTTGCGTTCCGGGGCCACGATATCGTGTTAAGACATCCCGCGACCCGGCAGGCGTTTGGCCCTATTGGGTCCCCGTCCCTGTGCTGACAGCTCTTTGCCCTACCCCTAACCTAAACCTAACCCTTCGGGGTTTACAAGCGTGGTATTACATACTTAGGCAATTCAGTTTGATCTGCAGTTGTCTTTTGCGCACGCCGAGGCTTGCAGAGCGACAGCGATGGTTTCTTCAAATACCTAATTTTCCATAACCTCTCCGCCTGCGTTCCCTCTTAATATTACCTCTCGAGTTCCGCGAAATGGTTAATACGGTGCTGTAAACTTAAATGTTATGAAATAAGCCGTTTTCAACGTTTTACGAATAATGCTTGGAGGTATATGGGACCGGATTTACTCTAAGACGCTTTATACTGCAGATGCAACGCAAACTGCTGAATGATTCATATAAGCGTCCTGGTTCGCTTTGTGGATGTGAATTCAATAGAAGCTCTGTAGCCTTTTTAGTACCTATACTAGTTTATTCATGATCATATTTATTTTGATGCTGATTTTCTGGGACATTATGGTGATGGGAGTAGCTGTTTATTTATTTACTTATCTACCTATATTTACTAGGAGAACCCTGCACGTCCGTACACGTGTAGTTACGTCTTTGGTTACAGCTCCGTTCCAGTAAGTCGTAGCGTGATGTTTTATAGCCTATACTATTCTTCATGAATCTGGCTTTCATATACAAAAATAAATTATCCAATTATTTGAGAATCCCCGAAGGGCTAGGCAGAGGTATACTCATTAGTGTACCTACATTTCGCCAGTTATGTTTAAGTCCTATGTGATAGGAGGCGAGCTTTTTGCCTTCAACAGGGCACAAATTCAGACTTCGAGGCTGCTACTCAAAGTCAAAGTCAAAACATTTATTTCAATTAGACCATTTATAGGCACTTTTGAATTGTCAAGGAGTCGGTCAGTTAGTCCGAAAATTGAACCTAGTTGCTCGTTCCAACGGAGGCACACCTATATGGAGAAGAAAGAGCAAGAAACTCCACGGCACTCTTTTAAATTAGGTTTTTACAAAATCCTGGTTACATTATTCTTGTTGATTCTACTAAGAAATTCCTGATGGAAAAACCCAATAATACTTTACCCAACCTGAGAATCGAATCCAAGACCTCATGCTCAGCATTCGCGCTTTGCGACCATTAAACCAACGAGGCAGTGAGTAAGCTACAAAGACTTTATTAAAAACAAATTTTATCTCACAGTCCCTTATAACGGTTTAATTTTCTTCACATTCTCCAATCCATTAGCTTCATATAGGATAGTTAGTCTCTAAATGGTTGGCCGTAAAAAGTAAATTCCTTTTAGCGTCCATATAAAAACTAAATGATCACACATCCGACAAACCACAACGAGGTTCACTTAGTGTTTTATCGATCGACCAAAAAACTAGCGCCCTCAAAATGGCTGCTGTAATGTTCGTAATACTTTTGAAATGAAAATAGCACCCGAAATTCGGGACCTGAGAGGGAATATTCTGAGAAATCTAGATTATTCCACAGAATGCTGCACTGTGTTTTATAGCCTGGTAACTTTATGACTTTTTCTCTATAGAAATTCTCTCGGATATTTGGAATTGTTTATGTTTCTTTGAGTTTCCAAATCTTTAGGCTCCAGGGAATAAGGGAATGAACTTTTGGGAGTGAAATAAAAATAATTTGGAATGTTCGGGACGCTTGTTTCGTGAATTGAATCTGCCGAGTTAATTGGATTTCTTTAGTATTCAGGTGAATGTTTAATATGTTGTGTTCGCAAGTATTCCTTGGGGCTTCAAAGTAGACGCGATTAAATCGAAAATTGTCGCTCGATCGTTTACTCGAATCTTGCAACTTTGATGAGATAAATCTATTCATTCTGACACTAAAAATTGATTGCTCCTAAATCCTAACGCACACAGAGAGTGGAAACGAGAACGGGACGGGAGCGGGACATGAGCGTAACATGAGCGGGACGTGAGCGTATCGTGAGCGGGACGTGAGCGGGACGTGAGCGGGACGTGAGCGGGACGTGAGCGGAACGTGAGCATGTCGTGAGTGGGACGTAAGCGTTCAGTGTCTGGACATCCATATAAATATACAACCCGACCCGACACGCTCACGTCCCGCTCAAGTTATGCGCACGTCCCGCTCACGTCACGCTTACGCTCTGCTTACGTTCCGCTCCCGCTCTCTACGTGTGTTGGCCTTAAAATATTTAAACTATAATTATTCACAGACGAAGCTTTTAGTTGGCAATTAGTCTTCCATTTGAAGTCATTTTGAGATCTGCATGTGATTAGAAAGATAAGGAATTCTGTGTTTGCATCGCTTTGGGGTTCTAATTCATTGCGAATTCGCTTCTCGTTTGCAGCTCTTACCGACCTCATGGGACACCGGGCTTGATTCGTTGAGCATAATTTTATCATCCACTCTGTTGTCACGTTGTTCAGGCTGACGTTTAATTCACTGGCGATCTTTAAGGGGGTGGAGGGGAGTACTCATGAATATGGACAGCTAGCTTTTGCCCGCGGCTTTGTTTGTGTAGACTTAAGAATTAGGACGAAATGTCGTAAATTGTCTCACAGGAACACAAAAAATAGTTAAAACATAATGCTTTGTGTTAAGCTAGATCAATATCAATGAAAAACAGTTAATTCTGTTCAGCCGTTTATGCGTAAAAAAGTGACAAACATGCATTTAATAGTAGCAGGATTTCATTAAGAGACCAATTTTAAAGTACGAAAAACAAAATCAGCAGTAAATCAGCGATTGGCTGCTGTGCAGCGTGTCGTGGATTAGATTCCTGCACGAAACACATATTTGTATGACCTATAGTGCCGGGTCTGGTTGTTTGTGTATGGCAGTTTATATGTTTGTAAACGCATCCACGATACAGGAAAAATTACAACGTTTAAAAAAAAGATACATAGTCATAACTAAACCTTATTTATGAATTATGAATATGAATGTGGATGGATGGAGAGCAAGAGGAAGACCAAAGAAAAGATGGATGGATTGTGTGAAGATGGATATGAATGAAAGAGGAGTCAGTGATTGCATGACGGCTGACAGGACAGAATGGAAGAGGAAAACGTGTTGCGCCGACCCCAAGTAACATGGGACAAGGGCAGTAAGATGATGATGAGTCATAACTAAACCCGAAAAGTCACATCTATTTATAAAATGTTACTATGTACGAGCCCAAAGTGTGATTTCATTACCCATAAGACAAAAATAAAATCTCAAACACTATAATTTTCACCCTATTCCTTTTATATCCCAATAAATCTGTCCAGAAAGAAAAATAACCTCACTAATACTTCTAAAATACAGCGTAAATGCAACACCATCTGTTGTTTCTATTATTTAAAAATAGTTATCTGTTTCCAGCTAAAACATAAAGTAGGGGAGGGATATCAAATATTCATTTCGTTCGCAAGGCGGAGTCGGGATCACAATTTTTACAAACGTGAACGTGGAGAAAATTAAATTTTATACTTTATTGTTGTTGTTTTAGAGTTGTTTTCTGCAATTTTATTATCAACTGTGTTAGATTTTAAAATGGTTTTCTGCTTTAACGTGAGCTAGGAGGTGTGGAGATGACAACATATTTCTTATTTGATCTTAGATCGTTTATTTTCGTGTTTGTGTGTAATGGGAAGCGTGTTGTCGTAATTGTGCGGAGAGTTCCATAATTTTTAGATCTATATATTATTAAAGCGAAAAGTCACTCACTCACTCATTTACTCACTCATTCATTCACTCACTAACTCGCGCGATAGTGGATCATATTTCTTATTTGTTTTTATTTGTTTATAGTTTTTTAGACTCAATACCAACTTGATTTTATTTTGCTTTTGTATACTTTTTTTTCCTTACATTATGTGCGTCATTTTTTTGAATAAATAGTTTTTCTTTCTTTTCTTTCTTTCTCATCACAAAATTTCGAAAGTCGCTTGACGTATTAAGATGTTTAGCAGGGAGGTAATTTATAGTTAGTAGACCGAAGTTAAGCCTTTATCTGTGGAAGGGATTTTGCAAGTGGGAATACGTAAATAAAAAACTTAAGTAATTATGTCACTAGACTGGTGGACGCAAAACGCGACTTTTGAGCATGGGGTCTTGGGTTTTTCCATCAGGAATTTCTCAGTAACAACCTCGGAGTCTGGATGTACCCACTTGTACCCACTTGATGACAATAGGCACGCCCCCTATTACATGGGACCTAAATATAACTGGTGAAATGTGGGTGTACTAATGGGTACACCTCTGCCTTACCCTTCGGGGATTACATGAATGATGTTATTTTATATCACATTACATTTAAATTACAATCAATTTTTGTTCTGTAAACGATTGCAAGAAAATAAAAAGCATTTCTTTTTTAATTTGAGTGTTTCATAAGTATGGTTTTGCGATGTAAAAGTTGGGTGGATGGATGGCTGGGTGGTTGGGTTAAGTTACTTAGGTAAGTGTTTTGCTAGGTTATGTTTGCAGCAGAATACCTGGACGCACAGACTATAGAGAGCTTTTCTTATAGGCCACTGCAAACCACATCCAAGTAGCAGTAGCCTACCTGATAAAATCACGCTGTAAGATTGGAATAAAATAAACCAAAATAATATTATAAAACTTTTGTAAAATATACTAAAATGTGAAATTTCACTTTTGTGTTGGTAATAAATGTTCAAAAAATTTATGACCTCAAAATTTACGTGAAACCATGAATTTGTTGCAACAGTACTTGCAATCCACATAAGTGGTCTATACGACTAAAGTGGTAGATATCTACATTAACAGTTAAAGTTGAGTAATGTGGCCATTCTAGGTAACCGGCCTCGGTGGTCGACGTGGCCGGCCATTATTTTGACTTACTACTTATGGTGAGCCAGCATTTTGACCACTGGCTTACTTTGACAAACGGCCATAATGGATTTATTGTCTTTGCCAAATTAGAGCATGAACGGAATGTGTTTACACGAAATCTGCTCCGGATAGAGATATTTTATGTTAAATGGGGATAGTTAATGATCTGGGTAACCGTGGGTGCTCCTTTGATTTTGTTTTTCACTGCTACCTTAATATTTCATTGTCAAAAACAATATTGCACAAACACATCGCGGAGTCCTAAATCAAGCCACCATATTTTTTTTGTTTAACGGTCTTTTAAACGGTTATGAATTCAAATTTGGAACATTGATGACGTCATAAAAATGGTAGTGGTATCTTACTACGATTTAAATGCGAAATTATGGTTAAGTTGATAACGCCTGAACGGCTGAATGGAGATAGATGAAATTTGGCACTGAGGTAGACTGTAGTCTGAAATAGCACATAGGCTACTTTTTATTCCAGAAAAATGTTCGATTTCTATGGGATGATACAAATAATAATAATCCGCCCACGCTCAGAGAGCAATGGATACTACTTGGGGTCTCTCTGCAAGATCGAATCAGAAATGAGGAAACCCACAGAAGAACTAAAAGTAAACATACATAAGCTCATTCAATACGTCAGCTAGTATCACATCGTCGAACTCCATGTCGCTTTTAGAGTGAACGCGAAAACTTCCAGAGTGTGTCGAAAACTTTTGACAATTTTCAAACAAAGTGAAATGTGGCAGGTGCTATTTAGACAGAACTTCTCACATAAGCCGGTGTTGACATGGCGTGAATGTTAATACTTTTATGTGTGTGGAACTTACCGATAAATCTTTTCGCATTGCCCCGATGGGCTCGGCGGCAGTGTCTTTTTATGGGAGTTTAAAGACTCCATTGGAGTTATGACTGGCTGGTAAACTGTCGCCGTATTTTCGATTTGAAATTCGAATTGAAATGCGTTTTGAATTACACTTTTTTTTTAGATGTTCAGGTTTGATTTTGGAACGTAGAACTGGTTGAATCGTCACGTAAAGAAAAAGCGTTATGATCTCTTCAGGCGATCTTCCCTCTCTATATCTTTTTCTGTTGTATGGATGGGTGTGTATGTGTGCATGCGAGTATCGAGATCCGAGCAGCAAGCATTGTGGTCAGCCAGCTGTATATAAAATCTCAATTACACGTGTAAATTGTATTAAATCTTATTTTTTGATCATTTTCTTTTAATTCATACGGGACTTCGTTCCTGACGGAGTCCTCCGACTGCATTTTTGTTTTTTTGCAATCTCGCCTTTCCTGCAGATTAATTGAGAGTTGGATTTACTTTGTTCTTTCTCTTGTTTGAACTGTAATTGCAATCTTGAAAAATACAAGATTACTCTAACTATGTTTAGAAGAATCTCTGTTATAAAAACTGCGATAAATACGTTTTAATTAATTTTCATTAGTGATGACCCAGTGGTTAAATCTCCCTCCTCTTATGCATAAGGTTGTGGTACCAATGTAGCTTTTTCAATACGTGTGTAGTTTCTAAGTTTATCTTGGACATCACTGGCATCTATGAAAAAAAAAACATTGTGATTCAACCTGGACTTATATTTAATTTAAGTCTGAAATCACTAATCCGCCTTGAGCAAGCATGGTGATCAATATTCGTGCCTTCTCTTTAAGAGAAAAAGCTTTTACTCGGCAGTGGGACAAATACTCTAATACCCAAGAGGAAAGGTAAGTGACATACACATTACCATGTGCTTGTCAGGTTAATAACAATTCTATTAAAGTCACCAAATAAAAGTTTCTCAAGCAACTTCCAAACTTCCTAAGTTATTCTAAGAATCCATATTACACGTGCAAAGTTTAGATTTTCGGTAACCGAACCAAATGGAATAAGGATGACGAGAGTAAACTTGCACTGTGAGGGCTATGCCGTCATGTCGCCAGACTAGCGACCACACGGCGAGTGCATCGCATCGTTTTGCGGCAGCGTTGCGGCGTATGGCGCGAAGGAAATGGGAGTTAGCCCCATTACGACGACAGTGTGAGTAGTGCCGCTCTGGCGCCACCATACACTCTTCCCCGCCTTGTCTCGATTCCGATGCGCGTGCGGTGCAGCGCCGAAGCGCACCGGACGGCGCCGTGTGCCATACCATACATTTTTATATGAAAGCCGCCGCAGCGATACCGCTCCGGTGCGTGCCGCCACCACACCGCATCGTGTGGCATGGCTCTAACTCCGGGACTAGTTTCTGTGAACCAATAAAACAATATCTGAAATTGATCGAAAACCGAGTCTAAATATAGCCTCCGACTTCGTCCGAACTAATGTCGGGTAGCTTATCTTTATCATTCGGCATTCGACCCCAATTTTTTTAAGTTAAAGTGAACAGGCTTCTTCTGGTTAAGCTCACTCCATTTTAGACTTTGTCTATGGCACTTCTGACCTAGACTAGAGTCAAAAGCAAAGCCAAATTTTAATTTAAAAAAAAAATTGAGCATAACCCTTATTCTTTTTATAAAATAAAAGTAGCCTTAGTCCAGCCATTTTTAAGACCATCCGAAACAAACAGAGATAAAAAATTTAAAAATATTTTTTTATTTGTTTAAAATATCGTACTTTGTTTGCATTAAGTAAAAAGCTGCTATTTTGATGTTACAAACAGACAGTTCATTTTTATTGAATTGTATAGATTACTTTTAAATCTGGAACGAGTTAATCGTGACTCTATGTACCTTGAAACTGTTCGAAGACAATGAGGCAAAAGTTCGTCCCCGACGAATGTTCGACGGAGGCAACTTTGAATTACTTTTTCCTAACCGAAGGACGTTTAATGAATCGAGTCCGTCGAAGATATTTGTTCCAAAGCAGGGGCGTAGCCACTGCGTAAATACGGGGCCCCGCGGTTACATGGGCCCCAGACCTTGGGCCCCAAAAATCGTAGAATATTATCTATTATCTCACTCAAACTCTTAGGCCGTACGCTAAACTTTCCGGGAAAAATAAACATAAATTATTTCTTATTGTGGAAAATCTTTACTCTCCATTTGGGATTAGCCGTAGTTAGGTAGAAGGGAAGGAATTTTTTACAGGGCCCGTCTAGGGAAGCTACGGCTCTGTTCAAAACTCTGTGAAGAAATTTTCTTGTGAAAAGCAAAAGTTGTTCAGCAAAATGATTCCTCCTGATCTTTGGCGAACACTGATTTACATTTTGTTTGCTATTGTTTTCGAGAATTTTCTCCAAATTAAAATGGTTGCAGTCACTCTGAAAGCGAGTTTTAGTGTATTCGATTCTGCTGTAGTTCGCTGCGATTTCAATTTGTTTTTCGATGTTTTTGTACGCGGGTTAGAATTGTTCAGGTTTTCTGAAATGTGTTTGTTGGGATTGTATTGGAAGCTGTTTGTATTTGTAGTACCTTATGTCTGTGTAAAAGGATTTAATTTTAAATGGCCTGTATTAAAGGGATTGTCTTGACAGAGCGCTGTACACCAACGTAGACTAGTCATAATATTTTTATAAATAAACAAAAAATTTCTGTGAAAAATAATTAATTAATTGTTGCTTATTGTGAATTATATTTAAGTTTTACTGTTTATATATAATTATTATTTGAGAACCAGCGTCAGGCACAAGTAGTCTGACTTTTGGGTCTATTTGGCGCAGCTGTGGGGTACACAATAATAATATTTTATGTATGTTTATTGTTATGTTGTGTGCACATACCATAATATGGCATGTGTCCGTTAACATATTTTCTGTATTGTTTTTATAAAAAAATCATATTAGAACATTAAAAGTAATAGTTTCACATAAATAAATCGAAAAAAAGAACGTCAGTAGTCTCCTCCAGCAAGTAACGGAGTTAAATCTTCGGCCTTTGCGTATGTCTGTCTACCTAGAAATGCATCGTAAATATTTACTTTGATTAGGGTTTGACAGAAATATTATTAAATTGCATTAATTTTTCGTGATCCCAAACTAATTAAAGGGCATTTGGGGGTTAGAGGCTTTTAAAACAATTGGCGACGACGAGTTGACAACTTGTCATCGCTAACGTATTTTCAATCACAAAAATTTTGATTAATGACTTTAAGGTTATAGGTTCGATATTGGGTAACTATCAATGTGACTTTTCAAGTTCGACTTGGATACTACTGACGTCAGTCAAGGACAAACATCGTGAGGAAACCTGGACTAGAAAATATAAGTCTGAAAAAGTTTAATTGTTATCGAAAAGAAATCTGAAATCGTCAATCCACCCTGAGTAATGCTGGCAAAAACTGATGGAGTTGCGTCACCGACATGGTAATGTGACCGCGTCATCGTTATGCTAATGTGCCGTGTTGCGTCACTCAGAATTCTGTTATTTATCAACCAATTTAGACTGGTGAGCTTAAATAAGTCCCATAGAAAACTTCATAAAAATCGATTCGGTGGTTTTAAATCAAAATAACTGAAAAAAATTGCTTTCTTGTGATTTTTTCTATTCAAATCTTTTAATACAAAAAGGACAGTATTTTTTAGTCTTGAATTTCGAAAGATAACTAAAAAGTATCCACATCAAAATCTGGACCACAGATAGATAGAAAGACCACAGATAGAAAAAAGTTATTTTAATAGCTTTTTAAAAAACGTTTTCTATCTGGTCGATCTGCCTTTTAAATGATGACACTTAAAACTTTGAAATTACATTACTTTAGAAATCCGATAAGTGCGTTTAATGAAAATAGGTTTCTTTACTCTATGACGCTTTTAGATTTTTTTAGTTCAAGAAGATTTTCAATCAGATTGAATAGCTATAATGATTCCGTTTAGAAAAGATTGAATTCCATTCATTATCAACTAGTTTTTGAGTAGGACTTCTGCCCACAGCTTAGTTTAATTCCTGCGATCTACAATCATGATAAGAAAAATATAACGATAAAAGTCTAATATATCATCAAACATAGCTATAGTACGCGGCAATAGTTTAGCTTTATAACAGTAAAGGATTTTTTGTAATCGTTCCAGTAATTTCAGAGATTACTTCTTCCAAATAAAAAAATAAGAAAAACAAAACTTACATTATTGGTATGATCAAGTCTAGGTTTCCTAACAATGTTTTGCTTCACCGAAGTCAATGATGTTCAAGATAAACTTAGAAATTACAATACAATAACACGTTTAGGTTAACTATTTGCATTAAAAAAATAATACACATACATACATATATAAACTCACGCCTATTTCCCATGGGGGTAGGCAGAAACTACAGAACGCCACCTACTACATTGTAACATTGTATTAGCAACATTGTATTCATAATGTATTAGAATAGAATAATTTATTGGTTCAAGAAAATACAGTTAATGCATAGATTCCTGAAACTCACACTAGGATTCCCTGTGTCGTGAGTTCCAGGCTCCTTCGCTCCGTTTACAATTTTTTGTTACAACAAATTCTTAAATTAAGGATAGTACTCGTAATCTTAAAACAAGGAATACAAAAAATAAAGAAAGTAACAAAATCAAAATAAGAACATTGCGCAATATATATAATGATATATAATATAAATTAATATATGTATATGTTATTATTTATATATATATTTATGAATATGTTATTAATATATAAAATGTGTGTGTGGGGGTGTGTATTTGTGTATGTTTGTATGTATACGTGGGTTACATGCATTTTTAGGATAATAAGCTTTCGGTTGAGTCATAGTCCAGTGTAAGAAGCCATTTAGTTATAGTAATTTTACATTTGTTACGTGTTAGGTGCAGAATTTTATGTTGGTCGTTGAGTTTCGCATAAATGTGTGGTCCCATGAAACTGTAGCACTTTCTGCCGATTGTTTTACGGCATCGAGCTTTTTCCCAATATACCCTTCGACTTGACAGAGAGCAAGTGCTCAGAGAGGTTTGGTGGAATCTCAGAGTGACAGACAGGATGTAAAGCTGTCTGACTCTAAGAACTCCCACTTCAGTGTATAGCGTATTAGTGGGGTACCGGAACGGTCGTCTATAGGCAACTTTGAGCAGAGCTCGCTGAGCTCTTTCTACCCCAATCATTGAGGTTTTACCAGCCGCGCCCCATGCTACTACACAATAGTTAAGCACCGATTGACACAGGGAGTAATAAATCATCTTTAATACTGAGTCATCTGCAATCTTGCCCAGTTGCTTAAAGATCCGAAGCATCTTTCTAATCCTACCCCTTAAAGCAGTTAGATGTGTGGACCATGATAAACGGTGATCGACAAAGACTCCAAGATATTTAATCGTATCTGTTTGCTCGATGTATGGACAAGTACAATTTTCTGGGCTAGAGTGGACAGAGCAGGAGTGTAGCTGTAAACAAGCAACACTTCCTGGAGACGTGCGTTTTGAGATGGCAAAGTTTATTGCCTTCGTTTTGTCTACATTCAGCGTCAGGAGATTATGTTGCAGCCAGTTTGCAACAGCTTTGATCCCGGTTTCAACTGAGAGCTGAACGTCATCCCAAGTTTTCCCGTAAAATACGATTGCAGTGTCGTCCGCATATGTAAAAATTTTAGCTTGGGGGATTTTCATGGCGCATAGTCCGTTAATGTAGACAATGAATAGGGTTGGTCCCAGCACGCTTCCCTGTGGTACACCAAAATGCGCCACAGTTGAGTCGCTAGAATATTCCCCTAAGATGACTTTTTGGGCTCTATTGTTGAGGTATGATGTAAACCAGTCCAAAGCAGCGCCACGAACTCCCAGAAGTGACATTTTTTTAATCAAAAGTTCCCTAGAAATTGTGTCAAATGCTTTGGCGAGGTCCAGGAAGATGCCAGTACATGCCTGACCTTGGCCAAGGTTGAGGGATATGAAATCGGTCAGGTTGGTTACTGCATCCTCCGTGGACCTGCCGACCCTAAAACCGTATTGGTTGTCCGATAATAATCTATTTTTTTCCAGGTATGCGAGTAGTCGCTTGTTCACTACTTTCTCAAGGATTTTAGAGAGAGTTGTCAGCAGAGAAATAGGACGATAATTTGAGGGGACCTTGGGATCTCCATTTTTAAATATTGGGCATATATTTGCAACCTTTGCACAATCAGGCACTATACCCGTAGTTAGGCTTAGGTTGCATAAGAAAGCAATTGGACCGGCTAAAGCATGTGAACATTGCTTTAGGAATGTGTTACTAATGCCATCATAACCAGTTGCTGATGCCGTTTTCAGATGGGAAATAATAGAAAATATTTCTTCATCGTCAGTCGGTGTAAGGAAGAAAGAGTTTGAACCATGGTTGACAGTACTGTATTGGTCGTTGTTACGTGCTAATTCAGTTTCAGTTAAGCCCAGCTGTGTGAGTGTTTTAGCTGCAAGGGTTTGGCCAACAGTAGAGAAATATTCGTTCACATTATTTAGTGTGGACACAGGATTTGCGGTGTCTGCCAAAAGCTCGATCTTATTGGTTTTTTTATTTTTGATATTGCAAATTTTTTTAATTTCTTGCCAAAGTTTTTTACAGTTGCCCTTTGTTTCCATAAGAAGTTTGCGGTCGTGGTCAAGTTTCACTACGATCCTTACATACTTATTTCTCCTCATCTACGTTCATACATCTCGTCATACAAGCACGCCGGTAACGAGTACTTCGCACCTGACCTTTCTGAAGGACCTCACCAATAAGGTCAGTGTAGGTCTTCCTAGGGCGACCCCTCCCGGCGTTGCCACTCACCCCTGCCATATAAATACCTTTTGTCAATCGTCTTTTACTCATCCTCTCAACACGACCGAACCATCTAAGCATGCCCTTTTCTATCTTTGTCACAAAAAAAAAACTGTTTTTCTTTGTAAAAAAATAGTATCAAGTCAATTTCTTTCCATCAATGAAAGTATTGTTGTAACCGAAACCAGCATTTCCAAATATTACCTTTTACAACCAAACAAAACGAGAACTTTACCATTATAATATTACTGTTCAAAATATACGTGACCCCTGTGATAGACGGACGAACGGACAGACAACCGTTTTTAGCAATAGGATTATGTTTAACAAAGAGGGGAGGACTTCGTTATTAAAAAACATGCAAATATATACGTCGTTTCAAATATTGAATGAACCCACAAACAAAAGTACATTCACCTTTCTTATAACATAACATAACATCACGCCTGTAATCCCCGAAGGGTTAGGCAGAGGTGTACTCATTAGTACTCCCACATTTCGCCAGTTATGTTTTTAGTCCCATGTAATAGGGGGCGAGCCTATTGCCATCAAACGGGCACAAATGCAGACCTTTCTCATTTCAAAGTAAAGTTGAAATAGGAATAAGTACCTACTAATTAAATAGATTAGAAGGTTATTCTATCCTCTTTATGGTATAATCTACCTGTCCAGAGCATTCGCTGTACAATAAACCCAGTGAACTAATTTCGATGGTACAGTCGAATAATCCATTTAGTATACAGGCAGCTAAGTTGCAACTACTTTCAAACAATGTTTCGAGTGTATCAATTCTTTCAAATCACTTTAAATATGTTACAAAATTGTAAGATAATAGAAGCTAAAAGAGTGAACACAAAATAACAATGATTGGCAATGTGAAAGATAGTTATTGTTGTCTGTAAACCAAATAATTTGTTCAATCGTACAAGCTAGTAGGGATTTCTGGAAAAAAAAAGGTATCAATCCCCACTAGTGGGGAGAAATCCCCACTGGTGGGGAGAAATCCCCACTGGTGGGGAGAAATCCCCACTGGCGGGGAGAGGTTGGTGGGGATTTCTTGAATAAACCATGATAATTATATTTTTCTAATCGATTTCGGTCACGGCGGTTATTCTCAATAGAAACTAAGTACGCAGGAGATATTATAGTGCACAAGTGTGTGCGCAAACACAGGTGCACTCTCTCTTCCCTTACTCTCATAATCCGATGTTATGGCAATCCGACACGACCGGACAGAGATCAGGCACGGAGGTGTCACATCACCTTCTAAACCTACTACTCAGAAATTACTAATGAAAAAATCCAATTACACTTTTAACCCGACCTGGGGCTCAAACCCAGGATCCAACGTGCTTGCGACTACTAGACCAATAGGGCAGGTAAACAGTAAGTAACTGTAATACCCTTAGGACAGTAGCGTACCTAATCTCAGTATCTGTATCGTACCTGCGTTCTCGAACCAGATTTACTAGCAAAATAAACTTGCCACAGCGTAACAAGAAACTGTCCGTGGGTCTACGATTTAAATGGTTTGATTTTATCATGCTATGTCACCATGGGCAATAGCTAAGCTTTACCATCCAACGTGGCAATGCCGCCAGGATTTTAGGCACATATCTTTATGCTAATTTTGAAGATTTTTTTTTGGAAATAATATATTTAGTTTAATTTTCCTTTTTTATGATTTGTTTGTTATAAATTATGTTTAAGGAATTTTCCTTTGAATTTATAACTTTTTTTTTGTTAATGTAACTACAAATATATTAAGTTTTATTTACTAATTTTAAGTTTTTGTATTTATGCTTAAAAATGACAGAATAATGACTTTCGAATAATGTGAATACGGTTTTATAACATTCGAAGTTTAGATTTCCGAGAATACCTAGTTTTATTCCTAGAACCCGAGCTAATCGGATTCAATTCGACAATTATTTATTTTATGAGTGAATGAACATATTTCTCCGAAAATCACCTTTGACCTTTCACCGTATTACGTTACAAACAATTTAGGGTTTTAGTGGCGTAAGCATCAACGTCCGTGGGCTAAAACTCATGCCACTAAAACCGCTTAGTCCACTGTTCATCCACTTACACTGTGCCTTCGGCCTTGATGGGGTTTAGCGACTGTTAACCGCTAATCCGTGAAACCTCGACAGTTTACATTAAACTTAGTTTAAACTTGACGAAGATTACCTTTGGTGCCAAGTTCTTGCCGCACAGTGCCCCTTAGCCGCTCCGTAATTATTGTTTATTAAGTTAAGACAAAATCGTTTTGTAGAGATAAAGTACTATAACTCGGCGCGCCACTCCACAATTCAAAACGTTTGAAAGTATTTGTAAAAGTATTTACGAGACTCACAACGCATGTGAGCGTACTGAGACGGCTCTAGAAACAAAAACAAATCAGCGTGTCATTGTTCCTTGACTAGCGGTATCATTAATTACTCATTATTATTGAAATAGTAATATGGAGGGGAGCGCGATGTTATTGTAGTTTATCTCTACAAAACGATTTTGTCTTAACTTAATAAACAATAATTACGGAGCGGCCGAACACTGTCTCCTAAGATACAGGTCACCCTAGTTTAGGAGGCAGGGTTTACCTATTGATTATCTTTGTATTCTAAAATATGTCAGTGTAACTAATTTTCATAACTTTATGTTGTTCCTTGTATCTGTATTTATTGGAAAAATAAACATTTATTATTATTTATTATTATTATCTTCTATAATGTGGCTTACAGTAGGAGTAGAATCGATCGATTCCTGCACGGAAGAAATATATGTGTGGCATACAGGGTCTAGTTGGGGTGAGTTTTTATATTTGTAAACGCTTCCACGATACTTTAAAAATTCCTGGGGTCTTCTTCTTTATCGTGTAGGCAGTACGATCTTATGACCCCACACACACCCTAGTGTCAGAGTTTCTAAACCGCCTCAAGGGCCTCTGACATGGTTTGAGTGGGACAGTAATAGGCTGATATAAGTCCAGGTTTCTTTAAGTTGTTTTCTTTCACCGATGTGATTACTGGGGTATAGAAACTTAATAAAAAACGGAAAGAAAGAAAGAGTGAAACATGGAGAAATATGAACACATCATTTGCTGGTACTGTGTGTGAAAACATATTATTTTTATTTTTATAGAATTTCAACTTCAACTAAAACTATGTGTCTTAGGCATGTTTTTTGTTTTACATAAAGACTATTTTCGTTTACTTTTTAAATTTTCTTTTTTCTTGCGCGAAAAGTAACTTTAATTTAATTTATCTCGTGCCCTACACAATAATTTGAAAGACTTTTTTTTATTAACGTGGGGTATTCGAAAAAACTTTTTGAAACATCTCATTGTATTTCACAAAAATAGTCTAGGACCATTCGAATAGAAATCTTTTGTTACCCGTGATAAATAAAAATTTCAACGGTGTCTAAAAAAGTTCTAAAAAATAAAAAACATGTTTATTAATTCAATATTACCTAACAAAGACCTCAAACCTGAGTGAATTTGGTGATCTGATTAATAAACAAGGCAAATGTCACTTCTGTAGACGTTGGTATTCAGAGGCGGCGTAAAATTTTCTGTAGACCTTTACGTTATTAAATTTTTGAGCGAGTTTTTTTTTTGCTTTTATAGATAGTCAGACTATCAAAGATTAACAGTGGCTTTGTATAAATGTTAAGGCTGTTGCATTGATTGGTTGTGGGCTGGGAACTACCGGGCTTTAATTGGTTTTGAATATAGATTTGTTTTTGTTAACAAAGTTATTTTGGCAAAATGTGTCCGTTCACTGTAGTGAATGCTGTGTAATATATTTCTATTAAATATATTTACCTACAAATAATCTATGATTGGAGTGTAAAACACAAACAAATCAAATTCACATAACTCGGAAACAACTTTTATTAACAGAAGCTAGTTATTTATAAATCATCACATTTATTATCTTAATTAAAACAAAGATTACACAGTCAGATCTCTATCAGTTTCCCCATAAACAAAGCACAACATAGCTTGTTTGTGTTCATAATATAGAAGGTACACGGTTCGCAAGAGATGTCCTCAATGAATGCATTGTGTACCTACCTCCTGCTATTGTTTCCTCCGTGCGTGAGGGTTATACCCTCCGGTGCCTAAGGGGTAGTTAGCAAGCCTTGTCTTGATCCTTCATGGGAAAACATGTATATGGATTTTAATGGGGTGATAATATTAATATTGTCATGTTGGTTTTAGTTGATCGCTTGTTTTTCTTTGTGATTGGATGCAATGGAAGTAATTAAGCCTATTGTTTTTTTTAGACGTTATCCTATTTTGGTTTCTTTTCTGTAACCGAAGGGGTTCTTGACACTATTATTAAAACTACGTTGCGAATCGTTTTTTTTTTATTAATCTATCAGAATTCAATGTATTTCGTGTTAAATACCAGTTTATGGTGACACCCTACAAAGTAAAAGTCAAAGCATTTGTTTCAATTAGACCATTTACAGGCACTTTTGAATTGTCAGGTAGTCGGTTATTCAGTCAAAATGTTGAAGCTAGTTGCTCGTTCCAAAACGTTGGTGAGTTTGTATAAAAAAGAAATCGTGTGTATATTTTAGTCCTTCATGTAGACTTTTTATCACTTCTGTGGTCCTTTTTGGTTTCTTTTAAACCTTTTTTCAATACAGAATAACCAAATCTCATTGTGCAATAGCGTCTTCCAATCTAAAAGAGCTTTCTATAGAAATCTAAACCCAAAAACTTTTTTTTTATTTAAAAAAGACTCCATTAATTTTTCTCCCCAATAAAATAACGTACACAATAAAATTGTGAAATTAAACCGAGATAACGAGACAGAGTATTGTGTAAAACGTCTCCGGTGGGCCGTTTGTCTTGCGCAGCAGCAGCTGGCAACAACACGCGAAGGCGCGATTAAACAGACACCGTTTTTAAAATCTCAGACAATAATGTGGAATTTAAGAGTCAGAACCAAATTATTATTTCAATTAGAATGTTAATAATCACTTGTACCTTTAAACAATGTTTTAAGGGTGTCAATTCTTTTAAATTACATAATTATCATAGGTTTCTAAATGATTAGACGCAACAATTTGCAACAAGCTTAAAAATTGAACACAAAATAACAATGACAACAAAAATAAATTGAATCTGGTTGCCCTATCGAAAAGATAATTTCACATAGAGAAGAATGGGCAAGAAACTCCATACTTTTTTAGAATGAACGATTTACAAAATATTGAAAAAAAAATTGCTCGAAATTAGGCTTTATGTAAAATATTAGCTCAACAAATTCCTCTTAAGAGGGTCGTTTAAGAGAAATTTATTCTTATAAAAAATCTCTAAATTAACATCAAAGTGTTTTAATAACAACGAAATCTTTTTACTGCGCTGCACAAAGGCGCAAAATGGCAAAGCAAAAAAAAAATCTGTACACCGTTTTTTAAGCACGTTCCATCGTACTGGGAGTGAGCTTTTTTTTTTCTCTTGTATTTTTACAGCTGCAGTTTTCTCCTTTTTTTATTACCTCCACCTGCAGACAGCGTTAGTCCTTTGGCCTTACAAAGGGGATCTGTGTTCCTTCTGTTAATGCTGAATTCTAATTTGTAAAAGCTACGCTGTAATTGCATTTGGGGATCGAGATTTTTCGAGCGTGATTTGTTTTTAATTGTGATGTGAAAAGCAATTGTTTGTTTACTGTTTAAAGATGTTTTTATTTGCTGTGAACGAAATAAATAGGTGTTTTTAGTGCGCAAAACCCTTTCATTATACTGCATAGGGGTTTCGTCTTTTCTGTAGTTTCTTTTAGTGCCCAGTAGTACTAAACTTTAGTGCCTTCTTTATGTGAGTAGTCTAGTGATTTATGAACTCTCTTTTTTAAGCTCAACAATACGACCAGACTAGAGTGATATTGGTTATAATTCTTTAGGTTTCATGGATATTAAAATTTCATGTCAATTGTGGTCTACTTACTTATGGAAATATATACCTATGGTGTTTACATTTGTAAAGTCCATAGTAATTACATCCACTTTAATATAGGTACGTTCAATTTTGTATCAACTTTATGTTGCTTGCGAAACGAGGATGATTCGCACGAGTGCACTGATTTGGGCACACGTTGGCAAAACATAGAAATTTCTCTAATATATTTATAAAATATGTATATAATTATAAGATTTAAGTAATGAAATATGACTATAGGATAGGACTATAAAATCCATTCCGTAGTTTAGTAAAACTAATGGAACACACGGTGATACACAAAAAACGACTTTATTTTATACTGTATACAAGTTCTAGAGTACTTAAACAAGTATTCAGCATTGTCATACTATCAATCATCACAATAAAATGGCAACAGTTTAATAAATAAACCCATTTAACATACTCGTGCCTACCTCGTTACACAATTTCACTCTTATTTTAGGGTTTTTTCGACAGAATATATTAAAAACATAGCACGAGCCATGACAGTGCGTGTTTAATATTAAATATACGCAGTGCACAGCGCTGTTTCTGATACATCGTAAAAATTCACGAAACGTCGGTCATTCGCTTTTACGGTCCGCATGAGGCCGGGTTCAGATGGGACGCGGCAGGCGACTGTCAGCGCGTTGCTTTGAATTATAGGGCCACTCTTTGTTGGTTTTCTGTGGTACGTGCGTTTCGAAAGGTTTCGGGTGTTTTATTATGTAGGAGTCTTGTCTTTTTTTTTGTAGTTTCTGTCTAGTTTATTGTAGTCCGTTTTGCTTAGAGGTACTGATCCTAACTAGTGCACGAGAATTTTTGGTGATGGCAGGTTTTGTCACGGAGTGACAGTTGTCATTTTATCTTACTGTAGATTGTAATGGAATTTGATCTTCTACAGTTATTTTCTTTTACATTTTCAAGATTTATGTCATTAAGTACATTGTTTAGACTTTTAGCAAACAGTTTCTTGTTTTAATAGCACAAAAATCAGCATATTTTTATAACAACTTTGAACTTACCAGAAAATATCAGAATATCTTTTCTCTAACATAATAATTGTATTATACAATTTAACGTTAAGTGTTTGTTTGTGTGTATACGTTTATTTTTTTAACAAATACATTGTCTAAAAAAAGAGGAAATGATTCAACGAAATATTTCACTCAATACACTTATACAGTCTTCTATTCCTTTTCTAATCAATGGTTCAAGTTAATCCTTTTTTTTCTCATACATATACTTGTTTGTACTTGCATACACATTATTTACAAACATAATTATTATAAAACTGCACCAATGAAAAAACCCAAAACAATTACCTACCTAAACAAAAACAAACGAATATAAAAAAATAACATAATAAATAAAACAACTGAACCTCCAATCGCAACATCTGAACCCACCATTACAAGTCGTAGAGATGTGCTGAATTTTTGACTGACTCACGTGTTTTTTTTGCACATTTTATGGTTGTGTAGTGGGTACGTTTATGTTTTATAGCCACCACTATTCAGGGGTTACGTTGTAGGGGTGTTTTCTTTTAAACTTTTAATTGAGTTAAGAGTTCTGACGGCTCGACGCGTGAGGAGTTTGTCGAAGTGTAATGGCTGTTCCAGTTACGATAGCCTTGTTCCCATGTGTGTTTTGTATCGCTTTTTTATTAGAGGAGGGGATATTGGGAGGTGATTCTATATAAAGGGAGTTTCTTTTGAGTGTTATTTAGTTATTTATTGATTAAGGTTTGCCAATAGCTTCCGTATACATTACATCGTAACTAAAACAAACTAGCTTCTGTCCGTGACTTCTTTCTCGACAAAGTTGATTTCTACACACAAATTTTGGACCCTTAGGGGGTGAATTTTAAAAAAATTCTTTCTTACACATTTACTATCCGCGGTTTTCAATATTTTGTGATAAGTGAACTAAAGGATACTATACGGGGCCCTATTACCAGGACTTTGCTGTATAATAACGAATAAACAAAATAAAATATAGTTCTCAGTAGCAGCCTCGGAGTCTGGATTTATGCCCGGTTGATGGCAATAGGCTCGCCATGGGACTAAAAATATAACTGGCGAAATGTGGGTGTACTAATGGGTACACTTCTGCCTAACCCTTCAGGGATTACAGGCGTGTTGTTATGTTATGTGTTATGTGTAAAATATAGTTGTAGATTGAAGGGGCTCATACAAAAAACTGGATTTTTTGTTGCGAAGTGTTCAATATTTCGACACTCGGGCGGGTTTTTTTTTTCAGTTAATACCCGCCAAACTTTTCAGTTTGTTAGGTAGACATATAAAATTGTCATTTACTGTACCTACATATTATGACCTAACTGTACTCGATTAAAAAACCATAAATTAATGAATATTCTAAACTTTACAAGCCACTAAATCTTCCTACAATCTGCCACCCTACTCGCACAAGTCCAAAGTTGACTACTAAAGAAAACTGTTCACGTGAACGCAGACTAAGTTCTCCGCTGAATCGGACGAATTGCGAAGTCCCAATCTCTGGTGATTTTCAATAGAGAAGTAATTCAAAGTTTCAAAGCGACATACGGAATTTATTACGACATGTTTGAGTTATTTTGCTTGTTGATGTTACTGTAAAAGGGGATATCTTTCGGAGTTTTGACTTGTTCAGATTAGGACTGTTATTTTGATTCGGCAGTGCTACATACAAACATCCTTCACGCCTTTTTCCAATAGGGGTAGGCAGAAACCACAGAACGCCACTTGCTACGATCCTTACGTACTCCTTTCGCTTCGTCTACGTTCATGCAAGCACGCCGGTTACGAGTACTGCGCACCCGACCTTTCTGAAGAACCTCACCAATAAGGTCAATGTAGGTCTTTCTAGGGTGTAAGGCTCTCGAGTGGCGACCACGTACCGGAAGGCGCAGTGTGGAAAGGCGAGATTGTGATGGATGAATGTCGCAGAAAACCACTGGATGTAGGCAGAGTTAGACCGGTCATTGAGGCTATCTTTAGGGGAGGCCTATGTCCAGCAGTGGACGACGTTCGGCTGAAATGATAATGATGATGAGGTTGAGGTAAACATTCAATAGAGATTTTTACAGAACCAAAAAGATAGCCTCATAGATAGATAGATGATAGATTTTATTTACCTAAATTGAGGTACCAAAATCTTAGTCTAGTGTGCGCTCAAATACAGGTACACTCCCTCTTCCCTCACTCTCATAGTCCGATGGGACGGCAATCCGATACGAACTTCCAAACTCCAGATTGCTATTGAAAAATTCCTTATGGAAAGACCAAAAGACACTTTTTGCCCGGCCTACCTCTTTGGTCTAGTGGTCGCCAGCGCGACAGCTGTGCATAAGGTCTTTGGTTCGATTCCCAAGTCGGGCAAAGTGTTATTGGGTTTTTCCATTAGGAATTTCTCAGTAGCAGCCTCGGAGTCTGGATTTGTGCCCAGTTGATGGCAATAGGCTCGCCCCCTTTTACATGGGACTAAAAGCATAACTGGCGAAATGTGGGTGTACTAATGGGTACACCTCTGCCTAACCCTTCGGGATTACAGGCATGATGTTATGTTATGTTTATGCCCGACCTGAGAATCGGATCAAAAGACCAATAGGGCAGTCAATTCCGGAAAAATTCCACCATGATAATAATTTCAATAATATTTCACCCTCACAATTTCTTTCCCATGATGTATAGACCGTACTAAGTACCTTCTCTTATAGTGTGGATGAGTTTGGCTCGCATCCAGGCCCGGATGAGTTGCTCCCAGTAACCAAACGTGAACGACATATTAAACGCTTTTTAGAGTCCATAAAATGTTATTGGTAGTCGATAGTGTCGATATTTTGATAGTAGACAGGTAAAATGAGGCGCGATTTAAATTTTACGGAGAGATTAGTTTAGTTGTTGGTATTTTAGGTTACCTAGTATTTGGGATGAGTTATTAAATGAACTGCCTCATTGGTCTAGTGAAAGCAAAGCGGGATTGCTGAGCATGAGGTCTTGGATCCGATTCGCAGGTCGGGCAAAGTGTTATTGTGTATTTCCATTCTAAATTTCTCAGTAACAGTTTCGGAGCCTGGATTTGGGTTCGGTTGATGGTAATAGGCTCGCCCCCTATATAACCCGAGACTTAAACATAACAGGCGAAATGTGGGTGTACTAATGGGTACATCTCTGCCTAACCCTTCGGGGATTACAGACGTGATGCTATGTTATAAAACGGACACGTATGGGGTCGGTACCAACGTTCAATATTCTTGTACCCGCTTTAATTTTTAACTTGCTTTTAATACAAGCTTTTTTTATTACCTATTAATTTGTAGTTATAGCGGCAAAAGAAATACATACACTGTGAAAACTTCAAGTCTCTATCTATGACGGATTATGAGATACAGCACGCTGATAGACAGACGGTCGCATGACCTTTTGTTTACGGAACCCTAAAAAGAGAATACACAGGTGAAGGTTACTGTTGTGTATGTGCACCAAGAATGTCTATGTATGTGTGCGTGGCTGTGCCCGCGCGTTATGTCTAACGGAAATAAATCAGTGTGTCAATAGCTGTCACGTGTTTCACTTGTCTCCCGTATGAAGTACTTAACAGTGGCGACGAGTTTTACCCACATCTTACTTTAGTAATCGGAAAATGAATAGTTTTGGCATTTTATCTACATTTGATCACAATGCGCAAGAATGGAAGTCGTATAAAGGCCGAATTACGCAATGGTTTATTGCAAACGACATCGCGTCGAAGGACGCAGCACCTGGAGCCAACAGACGGGCGATCTTGCTCAGCGCACTTAGCGACGGTACCTATAAGTTGGCAGCGGATCTGGCACTGCCAAAGGACATCCAAGAAGTACCGTACGATGAAATAGTGCGATTATTGGACGAGCATTTTCTACCAAGGATATGCGGCTTCAGCGAGCGTTACAATTTTTACGCGGCTGTGCAACAGCCGGGCGAGACGTATACGCAATGGGCGTCAAGGCTACGAGGACTTACAGCACATTGTAAATTTAGTAACATCGAGGAAGCATTACGAGATCGATTCGTAATGGGAATGGTAGCAGGCCAAGAACGCGAGAAGCTGTTTTCGCAGGATATCGACAGGCTGACCTTGGCCAAGGCGGTGGAGCTGGCGGAGAGCGTTCGGTGCGCGCGCGCGGGCGCCGCCACTACTACGGCTGTCCTTGGGCAGCAGGCGCCGGTGTTCAAGATCGTGAAGCAAGTAAATAGTGCTAAAACCATTAGTGCCGGTAAAATAAAGTGTACAGTGTGCGGTCGTAACAATCATGAGTCATCCCAATGTCGGTTTGCAAACTATAAATGCAATAAGTGCAACACCAAGGGTCATTTACGTAAAATGTGTAATAAGGTTAATTACGTGTTGACTGGTGATGTGAGCGAGGACGACGACGGTAAGTCATTGTTTAACATACGCTCAGACCGTGGGGAACCCATGACAGAAACAGTTTCAATTTACGGGAAGAAATTACAGTTTCAAATAGATAGTGGATCAGCTGTGACAGTTATATCCGAAGGTACTTATAAAAACACGTTTAGTAATATTCCGTTGTTAGAATCCAAAAAAAGTTTTTTTAGCTACACCGGCAATATTATGAAATGTGTAGGGTACGTAAATTTGCCAGTGACGTACTTGCGACACACTCACTCATTGGACATGTACGTCATTCGCAATGGCGGACCACCGCTATTAGGAAGAGATTTTATATCAATGTTTAAACTTAAGCTGACGCCGTGTAATTATCTAAAGAGGGATCACAGTATGGTTGAGCAATTGCAGACGCAGTTTCCAGAAGTATTTTCGAATAAACTGGGTAAATTTAATAAATATCGTGTTACATTAAAATTAAAGGATAATGTGAAACCGATATTCTGTAAAGCGCGTCCAATTGCTTTCGCTTTACGTGATAAGGTCGACAAAGAGATAACACGTTTAGTGGATCTAGGTGTTCTTAAACCAGTTTCGCACTCCGAGTACGCGTCACCTATTGTCCCCGTGCTCAAGCACAACGGTTCGGTTAGATTGTGCGCCGACTATTCGGTAACAATTAACAAACAGCTGTTGATAGAACAATATCCTCTACCCACGGTACACGAACTATTTTCAAAACTGTACGGAGGCCATCAGTTTTCAAAGATTGACTTGTCTATGGCCTATAATCAATTCTTGTTAGACGAGGAGTCACAACCGGTCACATGTATCAATACACATCGGGGACTATTTAATTATACTCGACTAGTTTTCGGACTATCTAGTGCGCCGTCTATATTCCAACGCGCTATGGAAACGATGCTTTCGGGACTAGATGGGGTCCTGTGTCTACTTGACGATATTTTGGTCACAGACCGGACTCCAGAGGGACATTTGAAGAAGTTAAACATAGTTCTGCAAAGACTTCAGGACGCAGGGTTAACTGTGCAGAAAGAAAAATGCGATTTCTTTAAAAATGAAATAAAATATTTAGGTTACATAATTAACAAAGATGGATTACAGAAAGATCCGGCAAAGGTTAAAGCTATAGCTGATGCGCCCATTCCCTCCGACGTTAATACATTACAATCATTTTTAGGACTTGTAAATTACTACAGGAATTTTGTGCCTGGAGCATCCTGTATCCTGAGTCCCTTGTATGACCTATTAAAAAAGGGGGTTAAGTGGAACTGGTCTACGACACATCAACAAGCATTTGAAAAAATTAAAAATTGCTTAACGTCAGATCAGGTCTTAACACACTTTAATTCAAACGCCAAAATAGTTTTAACTGTCGATGCTTCCCCGTGTGGCTTAGGTGCAATTTTGTCACAAATAGATCATGACGGGTTAGAGCGCCCAATAGCATTCGCTTCCCGTACGTTGAACGCTGCAGAGAAAAATTACTCGCAAATACAGAAAGAGGCAACTGCAATAATATTTGGAATACGCCGATTCCACCAGTATTTATATGGCAGGTCAGATCCTTTTATATTACGCACGGATCACAAGCCGTTAATTTCAATTTTCGGCCCACATAAAGGTATACCTGAAGTGTCGGCTAATAGATTGCAGAGATATGCGATGTTTTTAAGTGCATACAATTATACAATCGAATATGTTCGCAGCGCTGATAACAACGCTGATTACCTGTCTCGCGCGAGTATACAATGTGAGTCAGGACGGCCTCACGCCGTGAGCGAGGGAGACAACATCGGCGCGCACGCCGCCGCTGCTGCGGCTCCCATTGACCGCGCATCATACGTAAACTTTGTTGTCGAAGGCGACATGCCGTTGACCTTGAATGACTTGCGCAAAGCTACTAAAGAGGATACGGTATTACAATTAGTTGCAAATTATGTTCAAAACGGTTGGCCTAAAAAAATTGTGGACTCGCAGCTGAAGCCCTACCATGCATGTAAGACACAATTATCATATGAAGACGGGTGTTTAATGAGAGGTCATAAGGTGGTACTTCCCGAATCTCTGCGGTCGAAGGTTTTATCAGAGTTACATAGCTCGCATTTAGGCATTGTAAAAACGAAATCAGAGGCTAGGTCACGGGTTTGGTTCCCAGGCATTGATGCAACGCTAGAAAAAATGATATACTCGTGTGAAATATGTAAACAGCTGCGGCCCTCGCCGCCCCGAGCGCCGTTAGCACCGTGGAAGTATCCCCATACACCATTCCATAGGTTACACGTGGACTTCCTTGGCCCGTTGAATAATCAAATGTTTTTGGTAGTGGTAGATGCGCATACGAAATGGTTAGAAGTATATGACGTGAGCACTTCCACCACTTCGGCGACCGTTATTGAAAAACTTTATGATTTTATGTCAAAGTACGGATTACCTCACACAATTGTCAGCGATAACGGTACTGCGTTTACATCCGCAGAGTTTACAAAATTTTGCTTACTAAACGGTATTGCTCATCTTACGTCACCACCTTACAATCCTGCTAGCAATGGGCAAGCAGAAAGTTTTGTAAAAATTGTCAAAAAGGGCATAAAATCAAGTGTTTTAGGTTCATAGGGGGAGGGACTGTTGTGTATGTGCACCAAGAATGTCTATGTATGTGTGCGTGGCTGTGCCCGCGCGTTATGTCTAACGGAAATAAATCAGTGTGTCAATAGCTGTCACGTGTTTCACTTGTCTCCCGTATGAAGTACTTAACAGTTACAAAAGACAGAGCTGTAATATACTCGCAGTTATCATTAATTAATTGAAAATGAAGTAAATATTTCCAACTAAAATAGAGTTGAAAATTGCGTGCAAGAAATAATTCTGCGCGGCATTTGTTTCGTGCACGCGATTACGCAATTTTCGACTTAGTTTCCGTTGTATTTAGTTTTATTTTTGAACTGCTTTGTCTGCCTCACTGTTTTTTTAAGAAACTTACTAGAACTAGATATGAGAATCATTTATTCGTTATCAAGAAAGTGAAAGAAAACATCGTGAGGAAACCTGAAATCACTAGCAGAATAAAGCTGAAGAGATTTTTTACATAACATCACGCCTGCAATCCCCGAAGGGTTAGGCAGAGGTGTACCCATTAGTACACCCACATTTCGCCAGTTATGTTTAAGTCCCATGTAATAGGGGGCGAGCCTATTGCCATCAACCGGGCACAATTCCAGACTCCGAGGCTGCTACTGAGAAATTCCTGATGGAAAAATCCAATAACACTTTGCCCGACCTGGGAATCGAACCCAAGACCTCTTGCACAGCAGTCGCGCTTGCGACCACTAGACCAACGAGGCAGTCAACTGGTGAAGAGATTTTTTGTTTGTTTAAACGCTCTTATCTCTAGAACTGCCTGTCATATTGAGAACAATATTTTTGTATATGATAGCCAGATTCATGAGGAATAGAATAAGCTATATAACATCACGCTACGATACACAGGAGCGGAGCAGAAACCAAAGACGTAACTTAACGCGGGTGATTTTTTTTTGTCCCATTCGCTATTAAACAAACAAATAGAAAATATCTCTTCAACAGTTTGGATTGTAAATGAAACCTACATAATTATACCAGCCTATTACTGTCCCATTGCAGGGCAAAGGCCTCTTCTCATATAGAGAAGGCATGATTCTCATACAGAGAAGGCATATAATTGATCACCACGCTTGCTTAAGGCGGATTGGCGATTCCAGACTTATATTAATTACATACCAAAGTCATCCAACGAATTAGTACACTGAAAGTGTTAGTATTGTATAATTTAATATCATTTATTTCAATTTTGTAAATGTGAGTACCATGGAGCATTTTATTTTATTTTATTTATTAAGTTACTATGTGTTTTGACTTAATAAGCATGGCAGTTGAGAGCTTGTCATGCTCACTCAAATGTCTCGCTGATGGTGGCGCGTGTGTTGGATCATTTGGCTCCCTCCATAATGGTTGAGCTAGGTGGTGCTGGTCCATGCGTCATGCTCGTGAACGAGTGCTGTCAGTTGGGATTGGTCATCTCTTAACTGCTATGGCTTTAATTTCTTTATAATTTTTTACTACTATTTTATGTTTATCTTCATTGTGATCACATATAGAATCGACAGGAATAATGTAACCAGGATTTTGTAAAAACCTAATTTAAAAGAGTGCCGTGGAGTTTCTTGCTCGTTCTTCTCCATAGAGGCCTACCTCCGTTTTGGAACGAGCAACTAGCTTTAACTTTCGGACTAACTGACCGACTCTTCGACAATTCAAAAGTGCCTGTAAATGGTCTAATTTAAATAAATGTTTTGACTTTTGACTTTTACAAGTCCAGGTTTCCTCACGATGTTTTCCTTCACCGATGTCAGTGATGTCCAAGATAAACTTTAGAAACATTATATGAATTGAAAAAGTCACTTGCCCGAATTCTTACCTACAACCTCATGCATGAGAGGCGGGCGCCTTAACCACTGGGCCATCACGACATTTTTACCTACCTATTCTTGAAACCTATATACATTAACGAAAATCAATTCAAATTAATCACTGTACAAACAATACTTTGATTTATTAAACGAATTGGGATAAAGTTCAATAAAAATAAGTTCATGAAATAAAATTACAAGTTGTTCATAAGTCATTGAGATTATTCAAGTTCGTTTCATGTTGAACATTATAAGTAGGTACCGACAACAAATTAATATTAATTTATTTCTTTGAAATCGTGCTCGGTAAAGCCACTTCCCGGAATTGAGACATTGTTGTCCAACTTGGTACTTTATTCCGTTTAATTTTCCGGGAATTTTCTGGAATTAGTTATATAGGACGTTCTCGTAAATTTCGGAATAATATTTGTCTTATAAACGAAAATATTTTGTTGAAGAAGATTGCGTCAGTTACGAAATGGACAATGTTGGACACGATGAGAAAATTAATTTGTATTATGGGTCAAAATAGAATAGAATAGAATAGAGTTTTTATTTTGCAAATATGGGTAATACATAATAGTTCTTGAGATTACATTTAGCTCAACCACATTTTACCAATCGGCATGCAAACATTTAAAATTATTTATATCACTTACTTCAGATAATTTTATTTTGATCTTGCTCAAAATTAGTCATTTTATTTTTAATGAGTCCACTCCTAATAGTTAGTTAATTAGTTCGATATCGGATTAGGAATATTATGAGACAATGATACAAATGGTGCGAAAATTTGTGTATATTTTTTTCAAACTAAGTAATATTGTCAAAAAAATATTTATGGGAAATTAATTTTATTTTTGTTATAACAATTCAATGTTTAAATATAGTGTTTATCAATGTATGTATTAGCACAGCGGTTATAGGGGTGGGTATTTATAGTTTAGTCATAAAGTTTATAACTATAAAAAGTTTGAACGTTGATTTTTAATACCTACGTACCATCAAAGTTAAATGCCATTTTACATTCCATAACAATAAAAAAAAATCGATTTGTTTAAAATTTTATTTTAAAATATTAAATAAAATCCAATAAGGGATGATTCTCATTAGAGCGGGCCGTGCCCGGGCCGGGGCGTGGACGAGCCGACGTGGTATTGAAGTGCGTCGAGAGGGCCCGGACGGGACACGGATAATGCACTGTGTAATATAAATTGATTCATACAAAATATATTAAAACCGAACCGATTATTTAAAACCGTGCCCCGTCCGTGCCCCGTCCGGGCCCCGCCCCGGGCACGGCACGTTCTAATGAGAATCATCCCTAAGTTATTAGTACTATGAGAACTGTATATAATCACCTTAATTTGGTTTACAGAGTATTATAAGATTTCAAGGCTCTCAGTTAAATCTTACCAAAAGTAGGTACTTCAAAGCTTAATTCCTGCTACCTCTGTTCAAGGAGTTTGGAGTCCCAAGTTTTCCTGATGTCTAGTCCATCAATTTACAGTTTAGACCAACACAATGTTGCTACGAAATTATTAATCGAGTTTCATCAAACTTGTAACTTGAACAAAGTTGTAACTCAATCAAATTATGCGCTCACCCTGTAAAGCAGAGGGAACACCCTGTGTAGCCCTCGGTAAGATTCGCGTTCATTAGTCGGTGCTCATTTACTGAGCATGTGACCTATATCAAGCCTGTGTGGTATCTGCGATGAGCGTGTTCATGAAATTATGTTTTTCAGTTGAAATTAATACTAGGTTCTTGATTTTTTTTGCATGTTTGTAGTCATGTTGTCAACGACTTTAAGTCAAAGTCAAAGTCAAAACCATTTACAGACACTTTTGAATTAATAAGAAGACGTTTGTGGGAGAATGTTCGAAAATGTAGGCAGATTTCTATGGAGAAGGATGAGCAATTAACTCCACAGACACTCTTTTCCATCAGGTTTATACAAAATCTTAGTGTTATTATTCTTGTTGTTTCTAGAAGAGAAGTTGAAGGTTAAGAGTTATATAAAACGACTAGCTTATACTCGCGACTTCGTCCGCGTAAATATCGGACCTCCGTTCATCTCCTTACTGAGTGAATTTTGGAAAATCCGTTCTTTGCGGACGTCTAACTATAATTTACCACCCTGTCAAGTTTCAACTTTATAAGTCAAGTGCCACATTTCGCCAGCTATGTTTAAGTCCCATCTAAAAAGGGGCGAGCCTTTTGCCATCAACCAGGCTTCAATCCAGACTCCGAGGCTGTTACTAAGCTATTCCTGATGGAAAAGCCCAATAACGCTTTGCCTGACATTACAATTTTGGAAAATTCGTTCTTTGCATCTTTAAAACGTCTTTAATACGTCAAGTTTTTTTTTGATATTTCGTGATGAGTGAGTGTATATAATATATAACCTTTCGCTTTAACCATCGAGGCACTCAAGCTTTTCTAGTACTCAAATAACTTTTATCTGATGAATAAATACGTTAGTTCGACATATTTTCTATCGTATTACCTCAGTTCATGACAGTGATATTCTAAAATGGGCAACTTGCCAATGTATCGAAGAGTCCGTAAGTTCAGATTTCCATAATTCACCACCTGAATTGAAGAAATGAATTTAAATTGGCATCAGTCCTGCCAATTGAATATGGACTTAAAACCCATCGTCATACCATTTCAGATTGACTGAAGAGTCGATAGCAATGCGATTGCCGACAAAATGAAACATTTAACAAAAATAACTGCGTTCGGACTTGTTTTGTATTATATTTATTTCTTTAAACTTTACGCAACAAAAAGTTTAAAAGCATCAAGCGTCTTTTAATACCTTATGCATTCTCTACCAGTCAACCAAAGGTGATGAAGAGGAAAAATACCTGAAATTAACGTCATTTAAAGAAGTTACCAAGTGCTATAAATTCAGAAATTAGAGCTAGATTATTGCTCACATGATAACAATATTGTGATTGTAGACCATTACTTATATTTGAAAAGACAACGAATCAATGTGCGATCCTTTATAATCAACAAATTAATGTAGAAGAAAAAAATATCTAAACCAATTTTATTATTTAATTAGCAATCATTTTGATTTTGTTTTGTCAATAAAATCAACCGAACTTTGGTCACGTCTTGGTACAAATTTTGTGTACGAAACTTCTAAAGAATGCAGAATGCACAACTTCCTATCACTTGCACCATTAGTAAGCGCACGTTGTACAATTTATAGTCACCTTTTAGTGCGACAGGAGTTTTAGTAGGCCGAGCGTTTGTGGGTGCATTGTGGTCCGTCCTCTCGCTACTCTGAGCAGGGGTGTGTTGGTGTGTGCGGGGTGTATATGTGTTTATACCTGTAAATGTTAATTTGTGCGGTTTTGAATTAATTGTAGAGCGGGGACTGTATTGTTGATTGAGATGCTTGTTTTATGTGTTAAATACGTCTGCATTTATGTACTTTTCGCTAGATTCATTAAATAAGAATCTATTGAAATTAAAACTAGGTCAACTGTGGTGAAGGTGGTGTGACCATTTGGTAACACCACCACAATAATTGTGCTTTCTCTGTTTGAAAAGAGGCCTTTGCCCTACAATGGGACAGTAATAGGCTGGTATTATTATTTTAAGTAAAGATTATAAACCAATACATCCATTTCAGTAAGTAGCGTCAATTACTACCAATAAACAGTAAATTGCTTTACATCTAAGACTATCTTCTACCACTATCTTCATCTTCAAAAAAATCTGCACACACAAACACCAAATTTATTTATCAAACACACAACCAACGCTAAACAACATTATGCAAACTAAACGCCGACACATTCGGTGAATGCGTCGCACGCGCCAACTCGAATCAAATATTATGCTAATAAAATTACATAAGTTTTTATTAGACAAACAGTGAAAGAAACTGTATTAAATAAAGGGGAACATTGTATCGTAACAATAAGTAAACTTTGTAAGTGAAAAGTTGGCCAAAAATTGGGGGTGTACAGTGAACAGCACTGATTTGTGTACTAGATGCTTATTATTTTTGGTTTTAAGTGCGATTTTTTTGGAGAAGCTTTTAAGATATTTATAAATTTAAAACCAATTTTAAGTTTAAAACCAAAATCACATGTTTAATATTATAATGGCTGACTTTTAAGTCGTCGTATTTTTTTCAGGGAGTGAAATTACTCTTGAATGTGAACAGTGTGTGTGTGTGTTGTTGGAACACAGCTGATTTTCTTTTTATTATTCATCGAGTAATGTTTGTTCATATTCATTAGTAGATTCATCACCTAAATGATTTATAACGAAACAAGAGTCACGTTGTACTTATTCTATAAAAGAAAACAATATTATTACAAAAAGAAGAAGGAAGAAAAAAAAAAGCGATTGTCCATTACTTTTTTTTTCTTCCTTCTCCTTTTTTATTTTTAGTTTTTTCGTATTTTTACTTCCTATCACCTATATTCATGTATACACGGTAATACTACCTAAATAAACAAGATAAACACCACTGGAAAGACACAAGAAAACAAATTACGCAATTTATTTTACTTTGGATACACGATTTTTTCAGTTATTTTAATTTTAATTAGTAATTAACTAGCTAAGAATAACTTTTGAAATAATAAGTTTTTTTTTCAAATCAGTTGATAAATGACAGAATTCTGAGGTAACGAACATAAATGTTCAAAGCCTCAATAATTAAAGATATACATACATTAGCACTCTCCTCGCGACTTCGTTGGCGTGATTTTTCTTACGAATTCCTAATTTTTAGATGATAAAGCCTACATACAGCACTCAGTGATAACGTAGCTTCCAATTTGCAAAAGAATTTTTATTTTTAAAATCGGTTCAGTAAATCCCGAGTTTACCCCCGAGACAACCACACAAACTTCATTTCTTTATAATATTAGTATAGAAGTATAAAATAATATTAGTTCATAGGTAACACTTCTGAACATAACTGTACCGTCTTAGATACCTACAACACGAAAGAAAAAAAGTGTTTTCGCTTAAATGTGAATTAAGCAGATTATAAAAATAAAGTAGTGGGGGCAAATGATGCTAAAAGGGGGGAATATGTTTTTCGTAATGCACATCAAATTTTGTGTGAGGAGTTTTAAAGGAGGATAAAGAGAACGGGTTCTGTAATACCTCCATTAGGAAGTTGTTTTTGGTAGTAACTTTTTGCATTACACACTTAGGATGCGATAAATAAATGTTACTTACCATGAGGTACGGCTAAGCAGTATTTCTGTCTCTGTCGCACAACTGCCAAAATGCTAGTGTAAGATAAAGACGGTAATATATAGACGGATTTATTAAAGTCAGAATTGTCATTTTTGTTGTCAATAATTCTGCCAATTTAACATTTAAATAGCAATTTTAGCCGCCGACTTTGTCTACGTTACTTTTTTTAGGGATCTTAATTTGTTTTTATTGTGAATAATAATCTTAACTCAGCTTCCTATTAACGAAAATTGCCAACAACCGGGCACAAATCCAGACTCCAAAGCTGATGCCGACAGATTCCTGATCGAGAAAACCCAATAACGCTTCACTCTACCTGGGAATTGAATCCAAGACTTCATGCTCAGCAGTCGCACTTTGTGACCACTAGACAAATGAGGCAGTCTGCAAAACGACACGACGAAATTTTATTTGTAAGTAAGTACGCAAAATATGTGAGTCCATTCATATTGAAGATCTGTTATTTACCATATTTTTATATGAATAATGAAAATATTATATTATTTTGAAGTTAACGAGTCAGTGAATGAGGTCGCCATGAAAATAAGCTCCACCAAATAATACAAGAAACTGGAGCAATTTACTGGCATCCATGAAAATAATAAGTAATAGCTCGAGAAATAGCTCGCAAGCTAGCTTGACGGCACTCGCAGTACATATTATAGCCGGGTCACTAACCCTTTCACTGCAGAGGCAAGCCCAGTTATACAACGCGGAATTAAAATTAAAATTAACTATTATTTAGTTAAGTTTTTAGAGTTTTGTACAACAAAGAACCCTATATGTATGGCTATACATATTAATCACGTCGACAAAGTGGTAGCATAAAACAGTGTAAAAAAAATCTTTTTTAGGATATTACCCATGCATTAAAAGTGGGGATGATTTTTTCTTGCCTATCCGATGGTGTGGGGTGTTATTGGAAAGGTCGTTCAAAAATATAACGGGTGTGTCAAAACCGTTTATTGATTCAGGGATCTGTATACAAAATATTAAGCTTTAAAGTACACTAACAATATTTGTTTCATAAAACAATTTCGTATAATAATATTATAAAAATAAAATAGGCCCAATTCAAAAAGTGAAAATGATATTGGAAACATCGCAAAAAAATGGCAGCAATATTTTATTTCAAAGAAGCAAATGGACCTTCTCAAGTTCTTACAAAAGGTCGAAAAATAGAAGGAAAAAACACCAAAGCTACTTTTTTCGGAAAATTAAGTTAATTCAAACTAAATAGATTATTTTATGTGTTAAATTGCACTTCACTTAACAATACCAGGCTTTATTTCCTTTCCCACATTACCTAAAAGATATCACCACAATATTCCAGTCCATTACCTTGCATACACATGAATGAAGAACGTGTTTACAGTGCCACGCAATATTATCAACATGTGCGCACAATTACACGCGCGTATTATTACACCTGCGCATTATTATACCGCGCGCAAGTAATTCTGGGCGCAATTAAGGGTTATAAGGCCAGGCTCGCACTAAGCGACAATGTCCGACTGTGTTAGTCGAAAATTCCGCGTACATTGTAGTTGTAATGTGACTATGAATGGTAGTGTTTCACGTAGATGGTATTTTAAACTATTTTCTGGTCTAATTTCCGCTAGTGTTGGTTTAAAGCTTAATCATACTTTATTTATGCTCACATTTTCTTCTTACTATGTATATTCGTTGGTTGCAAAGCAACTGCTGAACATGAGGTCTTGGGTTAACATAACATAACATCACGCCTGTAATCCCCGAAGGGTTAGGCAGAGGTGTACCCATTAGTACACCCACATTTCGCCAGTTATGTTTACGTCCCATGTAATAGGGGGCGAGCCTATTGCCATCAACCGGGCACAAATCCAGACTCCGAAGCTGCTACTGAGAAATTCGTGATGGAAAAACCCAATAACACTTTGCCCGACCTGGGAATCGAACCCAAGATCTCATGCACAGCAGTCGCGCTTGCGACCACTAGACCAACGAGGCAGTCTTGGGTTAAATCGAAATATTTTCGGGATATTCCATCAGGAATTTCTTAGTAGCGGCCTTGGAGTCTGGATTAGTGCCCGGTTAATGGCAATAGGCTCGCCCCCTATTACATGAGATTTATACATAACTGGCGAAATGTGGGTGTATTAATGGGTACACCTCTGCATAACCCTTCGGGGATTGCAGGCGTGATGTTATGTAGACTAGAATAGTGTTAGGGTTCTTTTAATTGAAGGTTGATGTTGGAGTGTTGAGTGTCATCTCCTTCAGCCATCAAACACTTGAATTGAAACCTAAGCCTGAAGTATTCAATTAAGTTTCTTATGACATAGAGTCACCCATATTCACTGCAAGATCAAAAAAAGTTGAAGGTCAAACCTCCACTATATATACGAGTATGTGCCTGACGTGGTAACTAACGGGTTAAATGATTCTTCCCTACAAGATACAACTATGTATATGAGAACATGTAGGTATATTATGTACCTTCATCCTACACATGGTCCTACGTATATCTGTCAACTGCACACGTCCACTGTAAATACGATGTAGTTTACACACACACGTATAAATTGTATAGAATATACGAGTACATGCATGTACTTGCGACAGCCGGGTCACGTATCGGGCTCGTCTAATGAGATGCTTCACTCGCTGTTCAATGCAGGTCTTGATAGAACATCGATCTGGTTTTATTAAATTTTAAATTTAAATAATTGATTTTTTTCATGTTTTTCCGACTGTGTTTAATTCGACATAAGGTTGGTTTTTGAATAACTGAGAGACAGTGTTTGTGTTTTTTTTTGGTGTGTATTGAGCAGATAATCGTGCTACTGACTTTGTTGCTATACAATTGTTTTTTGGTGCCGGCAGAAGATTCGAATGAAGCCAAGCGTTTAAAAAAAAGAAATAATTATGAACAATATTTACAGACAAATAAAACAAAACCGAAAATTAAACAAAATGGCACCTCAAAAACTCCTCCGCTTTGCCGTCAACTGGAAATGTACCCAAAAGATTGGCGGCATTGCCCATTGCATCCCTTGAGTCACGGGATGAGTCAACCAACCGTTTGGACAATTCCTTAATTTTAGCTATGAGCATACAGACCCCATGACCCGAAGGTTCCCGCCCAAAACATATTTATCAATTAGGTACAAAAAGGCGTAGTATTATTTTGTTTTGGTCCTTCGAGTCGGATCAAAATGTTATAGATTTAAGGTTCACTTTTGCTTGTAGGAATTTTAAGTAATAGAAATACGTCTTTGCACTATGCTGATTTACTTTCGACTGTTTTATTTAAGTGACAATTTCTTAAGATATTGGGGCGACGCACACATGCGTACGTACTTGTTTCACTCTTTCACACATACAACGATGCTACTCAATAACAGTTGTCTGTTTGTAGGTGTTGAGTCTGTAGTTAAGCTTAGTTGTGAGATGTTCCTGTAAGTAAGTCTCTATGTAATACAGGCAACTATTATCCTAGAACTAAGTTTTTGCTTCGATCCCAAATATCAAATCCAGAGGTCGTTCATGAATAATGTAGGTACTAAATAGACAAGAGCTTTAGGGAGGAATTTAACGATAGCACGCTTCATACAAAATTTGGTCTAGGTATAGTTTGGTCAATAATATTAATAACTAGCGAATCAGGGTTTCACACGGGTGCAAATTCATTTATTACAATTTGATCATTAAATATTACTTTTTAAAGTCATTTATTAGCGAAAATTTAATTGAATTGTGGTTACGGATCGAGAAGAATGGACAAGAAACTCTATCCATAGATTTATTTAATTAAACAAATAATGTTTTACAATAATTTTGTATAAGCACATTAATTAAATAAATACATGAATGTGGCCAAGTGCGATTCGGACTCGCAGACGAAGGGCTCCGTATTGAGTCAAAAACGCAAAAAACTTGTCTCATGTTAGTTGTTGTTGTCGTTAGCATCCTTCGGGTACGGAATCCTAATAAAAATCACTTTATGTACTCTAAATACGTACGCTCACATATTTACAATATTGTAATCGTAGACTATGTATGTACAAAGTAATGAAATTCGACTAATAAAAGGCAATTGAGCAATGTAACTTAAAACTATTCGACTGGCATTAAACAAGCTATAATAAACTCTCGGTAAATGAACAGAACGACGATATTATAGGATTTGAATTAATTCGCGCCAATTACGTTTTATTTCAATTTGATTTCGACCAGTAAGTGCTAAAGCTGCCAGTTCATTGGCGCGCTCGGCACTTTAAATGTACAATAAACGTTAAAATTTGATTTTACATTTCGAACATTAAATTCTATGCACAGCCTGTGACTGATGTCTTAAATAATTTTGCTCAAATATTGCCAGGATTTTGATTCATAATTTAAATGATCAAAGTATTATTTTGATTGACAAAAAACAGTCCGTGATTTTAAAATCAGAATCACAATAAAAAATGGCGGTACAAAGCCGTTTGTTAGGCTTCATGCACCCTATTCGTCATCCGCAAGTGTCATACGCTTGACGTGTTTGTGACAAATGAATCTACATCAAAAACTTTCCCTTCCTTTGGTTAGGTAGATCCTTGATTAAAAAAGTATCAAGCATTCGCGTGAACGAAATGTAGTCCTAACAGTTGTGTCACACTGGGGGATTTTCGTGGGCTTATAGCAGTAATGAGTGACGGGCAAAGCTGCGCTAATTGGAAAGCCTGTCTGCGATTAAAATGACGTCGTGTGATAGGCGACGCGAATTTCAGTCGCAGCTTTAATGGGGTTTCACGGTTATTTTAATGACGCCGTATATTTTTATGTTGAATTTTTTGTAAGTGACGGCTAGTTAGCGGTCTTGCGGTAATTTTAAAACTGTGTTTACTGCTTTTGGTGTCGCGTGTGATTAGTATAACTGGTAGTTATTTAGTGGTCGTAAAAAAAACGAAGTAAAAATTAATTGTTTTGGGTTTGCGTTTGAGGGTCGTAAAAGTATTTGTTTTTAAGCATATCTTGGTGAAACGTGATTACAGTATATTAATTTTAATTGTGACTACCTTTTTATTTTATAATATTAATATTAATTTCTTCGCTACTACTTTATGTAGACTCGGGCGAAGGCGGCGGAATGAGCTTAATGCTTAGAGTCAGGATTTGTCCACTGCATACTAGCTCAGAATAGAGATAGAAATAAAATAAACATACATACATACATAAACTCACGCCTTTTTCCCATGGGGGTAGGCAGAAACTACAGAACGCCACCTGCTACGATCCTTACATACTCCTTTCGCCTCATCTACGTTCATACATCTCGTCATACAAGCACAAATAAAATAAAATAATCTTAAATTATACAAATACAGTTTTTCTTTTATTTATTTTGCAAATGAAGCAGCGGCATAAATTTTCCTAAACGGGCACTATATGAAAATTTGTAGGGGTCTCTTCTACCTAACTGCATCGAAGCCCAAATAGGGGGAAAGATTTTTACATTAAATAAAAATATGTTAATTTTTCCTGAGTAGTTCGTGTAGCGTATGGTCTTTTTGTAGGATGGAAAAATCCGCATCCCTGGCAGATGACCTAGGAGTTAGAGTGAGATAGTGGATGTAGTCCCGAGACCTGGAGAATTCCATATTTTTGATACACCGGTAGCTACACTAAAGCACTATTAGAAAAAGCAGTTAAAAAACTATATCAATTTTTTAAATCTGAAATAATATTTACAACTTATTTAATAATGCTATAAATCTATTTAGAAAGTATGCAGCCTTCGTGTTCACATATCTTATCGCTCACAACCGTAATTTTTCCACGCAAAAAAAATAAACAGCAATTTTACCCCATTAAAAATCAAACTACCCGCAAATTACGTGCTTGCAAAATGCAACTTACTTCATAAAATAAGGCACCTAACAGACATTAGATTTTTTAATAGTCGCAATAATAAAAGGACACTATTACTAAGTCGCAATCGCAATAAACCTTCACAATGATAGTTTCGCATTTAATTTATGCGATCATAAAATCTTTTGTCGCTCAATAGTGCCATCGTAAAACGACCAATGTGAATCCTGCCTTATTCGCGAGTCGGGACGAACATACATGGTTCCGTATTTTATTATGTTTTTTTATTTATTCATGCAAGGGTTGTAAAATTTAATTCTGAAATTGGATTGGGGGGAATATAAGTGATGTAATTTTTTTATGTATGGTACCCTGCTGATATTATTATGTAGGTCAGAGCAATATAACTCTCAGTAGTGGTCTCGGCTTAGTAAAAGGCAATTTCTTGAGTGAATACGATAAAAAGCTTTGAGATTATAGCAAGAAAATGAAGCAAGATTTTCTTTTTGTCGTAATAACAACATTGTTATAGGAATTCCTACACTAAGTGTGTTAGAAAAATATTTCTTAGACAATAATAGATTTCTTAGTATTTCTATTTTGTTTTGTAATTTGTGTTTTATTTCTGCTTAGTTGGTCTAGTGGTAGTAAAGCGCGACTGCTGAGCATGAGGTCATGGGTTCGATCTCTAGGTCGAACAAAGTGTTATTGGGTTTTTCCATCAGGAATTTATCAGTAGCAGCTTCGGAGTCTGGATTTGTGCCTGGTTACCTGGTGCCACTATTACATAGGACTAAACACATAATTGGCGAAATATGGTACCTACTATTGGATACACCTCTGCCTAACCCTTCAGGGATTATAGGCGTGATGTTATGTTATGTGATTTAATTGTCTTAAAAACATAAAAATAACTAAAGCTGTCCAAAGTTGGCTTGGTCAGACCTGACAAACCTGACCTGAATCGTTGGTACTCCTACCAAAAAAATACAGATCTCCAAAACTTAAAATGCCTCACTTAAACAAAACGGACAGTACTAAAGCGCTATAAAAGACTCGAGTAAAGGATTAGACCTCTTATAATCTTGAATTCAGCCCCTTAGGAAACATGAATACACAATTACGTTATTACCTATGTTAGTAGCTCTTTTATTTTAAATAGTTTCAATATACTGTACCTGAATTTTTTTACATTTATTTTATGCACGTTTTGTGGGTTTTCTTCTGATTGTTCGAAATGTCGATGATTATTATAATTTTCAATGAATATTTGTAAAAACAATGGATCATCTAAAATCTTTGATGCCCTATGAAAACCCCCCTATTCTCCCCCTATTCTCATTTTTACACTATTGACGAGTGTCATAGATTATATGACTTCCACGTAGAAGAAGTCGCAGTCAGAATGTAGTATTTTATATTTTTAATCCCTTTGTCACCTTCTCTTACTGACCAAATTTTATCAAAAATTAGCAAAATAACTTTCGTTGACTGGTAGAGAATGGCTAAGGCATTAAGTCCGCCTTTGTACCTTTTTGTTGCATAAAGTTTAAATAAATAATAAATAAATAGCAGTCAAACCTAGCCGATACGCACACAAAATTTCATACAAATCGGTCCAGTTGTTTCGGAGGAGTTTGGCAACAAACACTGCGAAAAATTTTTAAATATTATAAAGAACAGAATTTGTACAAAACGATCTGTCAAGTAATTTAATCAGACCCTTAGTCTATTATAGCTGTCAACTTTTATAGAAACGCAACAATTTTAAAGTTACCGACACTTTTCCTTCTAATATTAAACGTGACAAACTCTGAGTCGGGACGTCGAGAAAGTCAGCAATTTTTTAATGATTCGACTTTACGATCCTTGTCGCGTCACTAGAGACAGACAGACAGAAAGTCGTTACGTTTTGAATCGAAAAAGGGTAACAAAAATGTTCTGTGACGTAATTGAGTAATATGACACTTTTAACTAATAATTCCAAGACCCAACTATTAGCAAAAACACTTTATTTAAGCCAAATTTTTATTATTTAAGAATAATTTATTGGTTCATAGTTACAAGAAAATTAATTGAATTTTACTTGTTGTTTTTTTTTTGTATTCTTTTTTGAATGCCTCGTTGGCCTAGTGGTCGCAAAGCGCGAGTGCTGAGCATGAGGTCTTGGGTTCGATTCCCAGGTATCCCGATTAACCCTTCGGGGATTACAGGCGTGATGTTATGTATGTATGTAATTGAATTTTAAGCGAAAATAAAGTGTTTAGGGAAGTTGTACCTTTGGTTGACTGATTGAGAATGCTTAAGGCATTAAATCTGCCTTCGTTACAAAAAGTTCAAATAAATAAACTCCTTCGTACCTCGGAATGTTAAGCCGCTGATTGCGGCTGTCATACGTGGATCTTTGATAGTCATTACGGGTCTTTAGAAGCTCGAAAATCTTACAACCAGTCTTACCAAGGGGTAATGTGCTACCCAGTTACTGGGTTGTGGAGGTCAGATAGGCAGTCGCTTCATGGAAAATACTGGTATTCAGCTGCATCCGACTATACTGGAAGCCGACCCCAACATAGTTGGGAAAAGGCTCAACAGATTGATTGATGTCTACTACCAAATTGGCCCATAGCTAGTAGAAATAGCCCTGTCTACTATTAATAATGTAATAGGGGTCACACAATAATGGATGGAAAACATGGTAACGACTTCTTCTGCCATGAAATCAGTACATAAGTCTAGACTCCAAGCGATGAAAACTCCCATTTCCTTCACCTTTCGTATTTGATACCAAATCCATATCTATAGGCCATAAAAATATTTTATTTGTATCAAGATGCAATATACTGCGTTCCTAGGTATGCGTGATAAAGCAATACGTACGGAGTGTGATTGCAGCCGTGCATAAGTTATGGGGGCCGTTAGCCTGTCAATGTAGGTTTATTAGGGTCAATGACATGCTATTAGTTCGTCGGGTAATGCAGCTTTAGTATCAGCTGAGAAAGAGCAACTGTTAATGCTCTAGTATAACAGTTTTCATTACAAGCTTTTTTTTTTATTAAGTTCGGATTTTTTATTGAATTGTGTGCAATATAATTATGCAATAATCAACTCTATTTCTTTTGTATTTTAGTTCGTTTTTATTTATGAACTAGCATTATACCTGCTTATTTATTAGCTAGCATATGCCTGCGACTCTGTTCGCGTGAATGTCAGTTATTACAGGTTTTATTTTTAAAGGGAACTTTATTATTTTTACTAAAATAAAACTTAGGCTAAGTTACTATTTATAGAATCAGATATCTGCCAGTGAAAGTCCCGTCAAAATCGGTCCAGCCGTTTAGGAGATAATCCGAAACAAACCGACAGAGAGCCAGACAAAATTTTCAAAAATATGTTATTCTGTTTCCTCATAATATTCATAATATATTACATTCATAATATTTTTTTTTGTAAAATGATGTCATTTTGTCACTGAAAATAGACTAGTCAATTTGACTCTTTTTATAATACATTGTAGATTTAACATAACATAACATCACCCCTGAAATCCCCGAAGGGTTAGGCAGAGGTGTACCCATTAGTACACCCACATTTCGCCAGTTAAGTTCTTAGTCCCATGTAATAGGGGGCGAGCCTATTACCATCAACCGGGCACAAATCCAGATTCCAAGGCTGCTACTGAGAAATTCCTGATGGAAAAACCCAATAACACTTTGCCCGACCTGGGAATCGAACCCAAGACCTCATGCACAGCAGTTGCGCTTGCGACCACTAGACCAACGAGGCAGTCGAGGCTTGTAGATTTAAAAATACGAATAAAAAGAAAACATCAGAACACTATTCACGGGTCACACGTTTATTTTTAAAACGACTTTCACAAAAACTCGAGACAGCACTTAGAAGCAAACTTACATCATTAACCTTCTCCCATTCAAATGAAGAATACAAAAACTAATTCAAACACAGAGCCACCTTAAAATAGAACACAATAAACTTTTCTAATCCTTCGAAACTCATTCGTTCAATCCTCAGGCTATAAGAGCCACAAACTCGTTTTGAATAGCAATACTGAAGGAATTGGTTCACTCGTTCCGTTCTGCGTACGTACTGAGAATGTCCCTCCGCATTGATTTGTATTGAAAACGAGTGATTGAAAACGTTGCTACTCAGTACTGGCTGTTTTAGAAAAAAAGAAATGATATTCTTTTATTCAATGTTGTGTTTTTTTTCCAATTTTGAATTTTAATATACAGGGTAGTATTTGGAATGTCAGTGAGAAAAGAGGTTAATTATTTAAAGGAAAAACTCAACTTTCTGGATAACCTGTATATGTGTATACTGTTTGAAGACTTTGTTTATTGATTGACGTTTTGTTTTGCAATGAAATGGAAGTCAGTCATTGTTCTCTTATAATCATTACAATAGAAAATGACACAAATCTTGTATTCTGTCAATCGACCATCACACAAGAACCCATACATCACTAAAGACATCTGAAGGCAATTTCTACTAATTAAAAATATTCAAAATGTAGTCGCAATCTCATCTCATCAACTTTAAAAAAAACCTCTGCCAGGAATGACGTTACTGACAACCACTAATGTTACTATATTTAGAATGAGACAGAGATAAGGAGAAAGAGAGGAAACGTCGCTTAAAATAGGCATAACGCTTTTTCCATACGTGACGATTTCTGACAGTTACCTCCTACCACGAGCCGCGTTAATAAACTTCGTTCCAATTAAGAGGTTTTTTTGACAGATAAGACTAAGGTAAGATTGCGATCGTTCAACTTTGTCAAATTGCTCTCCAAGTATTTTTATAACTAAAAATCTGATAAAGAAAAACACTCACAGAATACAACAAAAATGTCTGGTTCCTCCATTTCCGTGCTCCGCCTGACAAATTCTAAACTCACGTACACGGATTGCGAATCGTGGGATCGAATCGCTATGCCAATCGTCTTATGAATCGAAACATCGAATGAATCGAATGCTGATTTCATTTAGATATTTTGCATCTTATTCGTTCGTTCTACGATGTTGTTGATCGAGTGTAGAACTCGATTTCGTTTCGAAATAAAATATTTGTAAAAATATGGTACGATGGAAATTCTATCTGCTTTTATACTGGTACTACTAATATATTTATACTTCTATGGTATAACTGACAAGATTTTTGTTTGTTTGTTTTTTCAAACGCTCTTATAAGAAATATTCTACGTATTGTACTTCATAGGCGACCAACAGGAGCGGAGCAGTAACCAAAGACATAACTTATCGCGGGTGAAAAAAACACGACCAAAGTCGCAGGGAGAAGCTGATTAATATTATAAAGCTAAAGAGATTTATTGTTTATTTGTTTAAACGCGCTTATCTTTGGAACTACCATTCGAATTGGGAAAGTCTTTTGGTATGGTATAACCAGATTCAAGAGGAACAATATAGGCTAAATAACATCACGCTACGGCTCGCAGGAGCGGAGCAGTAGCCAAAGAAGTAAATCAACGCGGGTAGAAAAATAAACACTCTGGTTTCTAGTATAATAAGTTCTAGGTAAATTCATGTACGGAAACATATTTTGTAGTTCTGTGAATATATGTCGCTGTCACAGATAGATTTTATGCAAATATTATGTGTCTGGAGTATCTTTTCCAGGTAAAACTCTTTATTGGTTCCTACTTTTAATAACCAATGATATAATTTATTTGAATGATATGTTTTGAAATTGTGATAGAAATGTTTTAGCTTCAAACATGTTATATTGAAATAAGTTTCTATTATTATAAGCATACCTTTTATTAATGTAAAATTAAATACCGTTAAACGATATTATTATTCTTGGAATTATGTTAAGGCGCAGTGTGGGAAGGCCCCCCACGAGGTGGACTGACGACCTGGTCAATGTCGCAGGAAACCGCTGGATGTGGGCAGCGCAGGACCATTGTGGTTATGTTTAGGGGTCGCCTATGACCAGCAGTGGACGTCGTACGGCTGATATGACGATGATGATGATAATGAACTTATTTTTAAAAACTGTAAAGTATCGGAACCACGAAAGTGGCTTAATACTGCGTTTAAAGCCTCCTTCAATTCATTCAAATAATGTTTAAATATTCGATGTTAACAATACGACCAATTTGTAAAATCCACTTGGCTCTACGAAGAAAAATGAATGGTTCTGCAAAAGGCAATATGCCAGCAAACTGTCAGTACCACTATTGAGATGTTACACCTGATATGGACGTTCATTTCCATTCTTTCATTCATAGGTATTTAAATAAAGTTGTGATTGAAATGAATCTATTATTCATTTTTAACACTGCCGTAATATATTTTGAAGTATTAGTTACATTTAACGAATACACACACACGCAATTTAATTGGTCCTTCGGTACGGGGCTGTAATTTTCGTTTTAAAATTAGTCTCCAAAAAGGTTTCATTTAAATGACACTCTTCAATTGTGAAGAGCCATTATAAAAAGGGAAAAAGAAGAAACAGGTAGTAATAAACCTACACAACAAAAACATACATTAACAAATATGAACAAATAAACAAGTGAGTAGAACTATTTTATAGTTATATTATATTCTGTACAAAACATGAGATCACGACTACCCTTTATTTGAATTCAAATTTAGAATTGTTGGAAATCCCAAACGATGGCAACAAAGTTATTTTGATGTCAGATCTGTGCGGCCATTTTGGAAACTTTTGTGACGTAACAGCTAAGAGGCTGTCATGTTACTTATAAAGTCTTGTCAAGTTATTTTAAAGTAAGATGTAATAATTATTTGTAAATAAAACATTAAATTAAAATATAAATGTTAATAAAAAACAAGCTGTTCTCTGCGCCTACGTTCTAATTAAGCGGCAAAATTTCAAAATTATTTTTTCAAATGTTTTGTCTGGTCCTTTCAATCCTAAAATTACTAGCTGTAGTCTGTGTTTTTGTCCACTTGGAAGTCGAAATCAAAGTCAATTTCATTCTTAAATGCCGTCATAAGCCGTTATAAGACAAATCGTTCTAGAGATTTCGTTTAGTTTAGTCAGAGAGTGACTTTTCGCTTTTATAATTTAAGATTACTAGTTTCTGCCTGCAACTAGGTACGTAGATTTCGTAGAAATGAAATACATATTACAGAATTTAAATCTCCTATGTCTTGAGCTAGATCACTACTATGCGTGTGCTAAATTTCTGCTAATTTCATTGAACAGTTTAAGTGCGAAATAGTAACATGCATCTCACCTCACAAACTTTCACATTTACAATAGTACTAGCATAGGATAAGTTCTTATTCAATAAAACTTAAACCCAGACAGAAAATACAATACCAGTTAATCCAGAGTTCAAAATTAATTCAATCAAAATATAATAGTTCATATAGACAGCCTTGCAATTGCACTCTGTGCGGTGAAAAATGAACATCGCTATAACGGTGTGTTCTCAAAAACTTTCATTTGTCTTAACCTCACGTATCCTTTTCTCATAACGTATGGTAGCTGGTAGGGTTAGCAGAACGTTATTTTTCATTTAATATTTTATTATTTTTGAGATATTGGAATAGGATTCGAGGTTTGGACAGAGAGCGAGTAGTGTTTTTGTAGGTTGGTGCCTTGGAAATGTGTTTTGGTCTTTTTGGGGTTATTGGAGAGTCGTTTCTGAAAAAAGAGTAATGCTGATCTTATGAAACTAAACAATTATGTGTGACGAATGTTCTAATATTGTGGCAATATTCTCACAACAATAGCTTTTTAAATAATACCCTCTCTACCTGACTCTAGACTCCTCTAGACCTTAATCTCTTCAAAGTTACATTGAAAATTCTTCTTTTGGGTAAGCTCAATCCATCATCAACTGTATCTCTATCATGACCTAGACTAGAGTCAAGAGCAATCCCATCTTAAATAAAAAATAAAAACATTATGCCAATGTAGAAAAAATCTGTTTTCTCCTGAATTGTGGTTGCATTTACAAACATAAAAATTAACGTATACAAACAACCAGTCTACAAACCCTAGCCCTGTTGGTCGTACAAATATTTGTTCCATGCAAGAATCAAACCCGAGAATTGCAGCGCAGCAGTTAATGGCTTGGTCATTGCGCCACCCATGCTGTCACATAAAGAAGCTGAACACGAGCTAGAACAGAACAGCTATAACTCAATAGTAATAGCTGTGCTGTTCAATATCTAGGTTACTTCCTTCAATATAATTATTATCAACTTAGAGTACTTTTCACAGCAACATTTGAAACATCTTTTCCACACAGTCTGAACTAAGTCAAAGGCAAAATCAAATCATTTATTTTTAATTAGACCATTAAAAGGCATTTTTGAACGTGACATACATGAAAACAGAATATAATCTAGTTGCCTTCTCCCAAAAGGTAATTTCGTATGGAGAAGAACGGGCAAGAAAGTCCATAATTACTTTTTTTATTTTAAATATTTTAAAGACTACACTAAAATGCTAGCTTAAAAGATTTTTGTTTGTTTCTTTAAGCGCGCTAATCTCTAAAACTACCAGTCAGATTGGAAAAATTCTTTATGTGTATGATAGCTAAATTTATGAGGAATAGTAAATGATAAATAATCTCTCACAGGAGAGAAGCAGCAATCAATAGCGTAACTTAACACGTGCAAAACCTTAGAGTAGCGAGTATTTTGTATACAGAATCACACACATTTCAGACTACACTAAAACATCAGTACTAAATAATTGAACACACCACAAGACTAATCTAGAACCTTGATACAGGTAACCCTACAGACTACCACTCAGCACCCGACTCGGTTTATTTAATTTTAACCTAAGAGACGGCGAGTCTCGAAAGCCCAATTATTGCTCATGTATTTTTCAGTAAAGATGTAGGTGTTATTGAATTTTTGCGTTAGAGAGAAAATTTAACACGTATTATGTTTGCTTTTAACTCTAACAAGGGTTCCTTTGTTGAATTCTCTTTGATGATTTTGTTTTTTTGTGAGTATGTGGAATTTCTTGTATTATTTTCTTTTTGAAGTTATTATCGCTTGTTTATGAGGTTTTGGACTGTTAAGCGACTGCTGAGCATGAGGTCTTGGGCTCGATTCTCAGGTTGAGAAAAGTGTTATTGAGGTTTTCATCAGGAATTTCTCAGAAGCAGCCTTGGAGTCTGGATCTGTATGCCGGTTGATGGTAATAGGCTCGCTCCTATTACATGATTCTTAAACATTCTTATTCTTCTTGTGTGTGTGGTGTGTGATGTGGTGGGTGAACTAATGGGTACACCTCTGCCTAACCCTTCGGGGATTACAGGCGTGATGTTATGTTATGAGGTTTTGCTTTTAGTTGAATAAAACGTTTTCATTTGGAATATTACAGATTGTGGTGTGTAAATAAAACAGGCCAATTCTCATAATTAAAAACGTTTAAACTTAAGTCGCAATCTCATCTCAGCGACAATCAAAATTAATTTGGCTCTCATTTATTAATTTGTAGCACTTGGTACCTATCGTAGTACTTTAAGTAATTTTTATTTTATTGAATTAATGCGCCTGGATAAATTATTGTTTAATATATATTTTTTAAGTATGTATGAAGTTTCTTCCGTTCTTTTCGACACAAATCTACCTTTCGGAGGAGGTAACTAGTTATCTTGTAATGAAGTACATTATTTGACTTTGATTTTGGATTACTGTCGAGAGGTAAAATATTGATGTTTTTGACCGATTGAGACTGAGATTAGAATGCGAACGTTGATAAAAGTTACGAGAGGTGTCGTAATGTACTTTGTTAGGCAATCAAAAATGTTATTTAAGATATAATAGCCCATTATTAGGCCTGAAATGATATTACGCAATAAACAAGCGCTATATTCAATTGTTTATCGTCCACGTCATATTTTGAAGGCTTAAGAGCAGGGAATACTATATGTTAACCAATTCAAAACTTTATCCTACATGCATACAATTTATTTTAAAACGGCACACAAATAGAAAAGTCTCGTAAAATAAAATATACTGCAGTAGGCTTTTTTTCTAAGGAAACAGCAAATTGTTGAACTCAACAATTCCTCGCCCGGAGTTCAGGCGGAACAATAAATTGCAAGTCGGCTGCACCGCACTGCTGTTTCTTTAACTTTATTCCTTTCGTGATATACTAGACCTAATATTGACTGGAAGTGGCTTGCGGAGCCAAGGACCAGTTTTGGGTAAGATTTAGTGCTTTGGTCACCTGGATTTTTGGCAAGGATTTATTTTATTTATTTAAACCGCAGCATTGGAAAATAAATAATTTGGGAGAATTCTTTTTTTAGTTACTTTTTGGAGGTAAAACGTAAAATATTTTTAGTGGTTATAAATGAACATTGACACCCAAGTAAGAGTAAACACAAGTTAATTCTAAACTTAGGTGCTAGTGTTAATTTCAAATTATATTAAGTGCAATTTATTTGTTCACATTTTAATGGAAAAAGAATCTATTCTAAATATAATTTAGATACATAATAATTATAGAATTTATTACAAACTACCTGTGTCAATGGTTTCGCTTACGTGGACCCAATTATAAACGAAATAAGTATCTATTGAATCCTACGTCATTATAATCCTTTGAGTGAACATAATTGGTTTAATGGTCACAAGCTGAAAGATGTGTCAGTGGATTTCTCCGTAAGGAATTTGTCTGTAGACGCTCCGAGTCTGGATTTGTGCCCGGTTGGCAACTGGCTAGCGTCCTACCTGGGACTTAGACATACTCGGTGAGGGAGCAAGAAATATACCTACGCTTCTTCGTTTAGCAACATAGAGTATCATTTTAGTATAACGTAAAATACTATTTCAAAGCTTCAAACCACAATATCAAAGCCAGCCAATTTTCTGCTTTATTAACATTGGCTTATAACAAAGCAACAAAGCTGTCTCAGATACTAGGACCAATATATCTACTAGTTCTATTTTCGAACAGCCAAGTAGAACATTTCGTTTTGGTCTTGCTAGCCGCATAGACAGGCTGATGTATTGAGTGAAAGGAAGGGAAGCCAAGAGTTTAGTCTGTTTATTGTTTTAGCTAAGATGTATGGCGGTTTAACGGTACTGTTATTTGTTAGACAATGATTCGGAGTTTAACGAAATTAGTGTTCTTTGAACCTGGTTAAGCTGGTAACGAAAGGAATAATGGAGGGTTTAGACAGTTATACAAAATCAATATGTAGTTTGTATACATATATATTTGTTTATGTTTGTGGTAAGCTATCAAAGATTTAGTGAAAGAGAGAAGTATTAGTGTGTTATAAGTGACACTTGGTCTTGTGGCCGCAGAGTGTGGGGTCCTAGTTAGATTTCCAGGTTGAGCAAAAAGTGTTATTGGATTTTTCTGTAAGGAATTTCTCAGTTAAAGCCCGGAGCTTGGAAGTGTGACTACGTGGTTTGCAAAGAATGTAAAGCCGATGGTCTGGCGTCTGAACTCTCCCCAATCGAAAGAACATAAAAATAAAAATATATATATACCTATGTGATTTTGGAATAGTGTAGTACCTACTTTGTTTTTTAAGGGCCTAACAAGACATGAAACTGAGGACCAGAACAATCTAAAGCCTTTAATTGCTCTTCAATGTCATGAAACTGACTTAATAAATGGACGTCAGCGAAATATCTCCCTCTCAGTCCAAAACGTTTCAAATCAAATTACAAACGGTTATATTTTATGTTAATTTATGCTTACATTTCTGTATAGCAGTCTGCTTCAAACGGAATTCATCAAATCAAATTATTCGTTCCCAACTATGATATTCAAACTCAATTTCTGACTATTCTACTAATATTACAAATGCGATAGTTTGTGAGGATGTATGGATGTTTGTTAGTCTTTCACGCAAAAACTACGGGACGGATCTGGATTAAATTTGGCACACAAATCGATTATAGTCTGGATTAGCATATAGGTTACTTTTTATCCCGGTTAAATATATGGTTTCAGATTCCCGGATTGGGCAAAGTGTTATTGGGTTAATCCATCAGGAATTTCTCAGTAGCAACCTTGGTGTCTGGCACAACATAACTTGCGTAATGTGGGTGTACTAATAGGTAGGTTCACCTCTGCCTAACCCTTCGGGGATTAAAGGCTGTTATGATATAAAAAAAATAAGTTAGGTTTTCTTTTCTAAAATACAATTCCGTAACAAAATCCCAAGAAACATTCCACGTACCAAGTACGTACGTATAGGTAGATAGGTACCATTCATAACACATCGACCTTTCTCACTAAGTAAAAGGAAAATATCGCGAGCAAAAATAGCAATTTCATACATAACAAACCTTCTATCGATATCCCTTTTAGCCCATTTTTTCAGAAGAAAATGGCGTGACATACCTACACATATAAAATGACCCTTGTAAATTGACTCGCAGTTTCACTTATTGAACCTAATGTCGTGATGGCCTAGTGGTTAAGGCGCCCGCCTCTCATGCATGAGGGTGTGGGTTCGAATCCGGGCAAGTACCAATGTGACTTTTTCAATTCATATGTACTTTCTAAGGTTTATCTTAGACATTACTGACATTCCGTGCCTCGGAAAGCACGTTAAGCCGTTGGTCCCGGCTGTCATTCGTGGATCTTTGACAGTCGTACGAGTCGTCAGAAGCTTGAGAGTCTGACAACCAGTCTTACCAAGGGGTATCGTATTACCCAGTTTCTGGGTTGTGGAGGTCAGATAGGCAGTCGCTCCATGTAAAATACTGGTATTCAGCTGCATCCGGTGAGACTGGAAGCCGACCCCAACATAGTTGGGAAAAGGCTAGGCAGATGATGATCATTTATTGAACCTTTTGTAATTTCCTGACTCAAAACCGGCTAAGTGCAAGTCAGGCTCGCACACAAATGGTTCCGTACCAGCATACAATATTTAACACAACACAAAAAAAAACGTTTTTAATCGCAAAAAAAGCAATTAATATATTTTGTGATGTAACTACAAAACGGTTTTTGGATGTCTTCCTTTACTTGTGCTGCATACTATTGCTTCTTGCCAAACTTGATTCTAGGTCAACGGGAAGTCACACGGGTTATGATTTGTTTATGGCTTTAATTTGCGTTGATGTAGAAGTTTGATTGTTTCATTGCTCCAAGGGGTAGCCGACCTGTGTATTTGATATTAGTTTCAGCTTGATATCTTCGTGCATTCCTGAGAAAAAGGGTCTTGACAGACGCTCGGACAGGCGGACAGATAGACGGACGGACAACAAAGTGATAATATAGGGGTCCCGTTTGTGCCGACTGACGTTCATAATTTATTTACTTTATCATTCAGTATAGAGAACACATGGCAAACAGTGGTACTTTCTACCTTAGACCTAAATAAACTCATCCGGTTGACGATGCGAAAGACAAATGAATTTGCCAACAGGTTGCATGATTCGTCGGGTCGCTCGGCCCGACCCGACCATACGTCTTCGGCAACTCGATCGAATCTTCGGTAATTAATTAGTTTTTTCGTTCAACGATACCTTTTAGGGGATTGGGCCTTTGTTGTGTTGTTGCTCGTTTAGCTTTTTGCGTTTCCAACAAATTGGGCGTTTGAGATGTTTATAGATTAAGGATATATTTTTTTTTTAAGATCTGTTTGGATTTTTTGTGAGATAAATTATTCGAGTATATTAGAAATGAATGTAGCTTTTATTGAAGACCTACTAGCTTTTGCTCGCGTTTCGTCCGTGTATATTTTCTTTAAGGATCCCTATTTTTTTTTTTTTTCAAATAAATTGTAGCCTATGAAACTCGCTGATAATATAGCTTTACATAGGTCAAAGAATGCTTAAAATCGATTGAGTTTTTTATCCATTAGGTACAAACAAAAATACAAATATTTTCTCGTTATAAATATTAGTCATTAGTTTATATAAGATACTTTACAGGAGCGACGCTAAGATGCTAATTAAACTTATAGTTATTCATGGACATCCATAATTAAACTCAAGAATGTCTTAAAGATTTTATAGGTACTTAATTTAGAACTAAAAGCGTTCGCTAAAATCAAAGCAAGGTCAGAGCCTCACTAGCGCTCTGACGTCAAAGTATTCGTTTCTATTTTAAAACTACGTATTCCCTGGGACTTTGTTCGCGTATTTTTTTCCACCTGCGTTTAGTTACGGCTATTGTTACTTATGAATTTCTTCTATATACAAAAATATTTTTTCCAATCCGATTCGAAATTTCAGATATTTACGCGTTTGATTAAACAAACAGCTTTACAGCTTTATTAATTTGAAAATATTTAAAAATCAATCCAATTAACGTTATATTAAGGCTCGTATTCACATACTCATTGCTCGGTTAGTGGACTTCTCTATAGTCAGATAAATGAATCTACACTAATATATATATATATATTATTTTAGAGAGGAAAAATTTGTATTTTTGTTTGTTTGTACTGAATAAACTCCAAAACTACTGGACCGATTTAAAAAATTCTTACACCATTAAAAAGCTACATTATCTGCGAGTAACATAGGCTATATTTTATTTTATTTTTGCGCGGACGAAGTCGCTGGCAAAAGCTAGTAAATAATAAAGAAATAATAATAAAACATGCACATTGGTAGGTGTACCACACAATGTGCCTGCCTATATAGCTGTCGGGCCCAATGATGCCGGCGGTACTCTCACGCGGCAACAACAAGGTGGCACGTGCCGCCGGCATGTGTGTAGGAGCGTTTAAACTCCGCGTGCTCATGCTAAACCCTCCGGCTATAATAATTAAGTATAATAACAAGTAATATAAACAAATAAAACGAGGTAACTATTAAAAAGGTTGCAACAAACAGGTACAAATTGCAAATTTATGGTACCATAGCACGAGAACTATTTTTGTTCTAATATTAGACAGAGGAAATTGCTTGGAAGCACGGCAATATGCTGTTACTTCGGACACGACGCAAACGTAATCACGTATGGAAGCTGAATGTAATTAAAGTGAGAAGAGGAGCCTTCTCCAGCAAGGATGTGTTCATTTTGTTTTAATTTTGGGAGCCATTGAAGAGTCTTTATGAGTGTCTAGCTTTGCTCACGACTACGTCAGCGTAAATGTCTCGTGGAATAAAAAGTGTAACGGACAGACAGAGTTATTTTCACATTTATAATATTAGTATCTTCCTCTCTCTTACTTATTTCAAAATTTGCTGTGCCCGACAGGGTCCATGATTGTTTCTATTTTTATTTTACCACCTATATGTGTACATCATGGATTGCAATAAACGCTTTGATTTGATTTGATTTATTACTAGTATTACTAGTACTCAGCGGTTTCAACCGGATCTAGTCTTGTTTCTGGTTATATTAAGCTGTTGTTGGTTTTCAACAAGGTACTAAGCCTCTATAGTGTAAGAAATAAACTATGTAAGAAAATGGTATCAGCATATTTAGCGTCACTAAATTACACAGACACAGAACAACTATTAGAAATTTTGTCATGATGATATTTGATACCCTCGTGAGTGTTTACTTTTGTATAATTCCATAGTTTTAGGTATAAATGTTTGTAAGCTTATTCTCGTAGTTATACTTTTAATTTAAATCTTACTGTCCCAATGTAATTGGATTGATATGTGATGGCCTGAAACACAGGTTTAAATTAACCTAGATCGGGCGGGTCGCTACCTAACATTGCAATTCCGAACTATCGATACTTGCTCCTTTAATTATTTAGTTTTAGTTAATTTTTAGGCACTGTAATTTTATGCAAAATCTTTTTATCTGTTTGGTTTTTTTGTACACTTTTTGTAAACATTTTTATTTGAATAAATTATTATTATTATACTGCTCCGCTCCTGTCGGTCGAAGCGTGATTTTTTATAGATTATACTATTCATAATGAATCTGGCTATCACATACAAAAGATGTTTTTCAATCCAATCGGCAATTCCAGAGATTAGCGCGTTTAAACAAACTAGCCAACAAAAAAAAAAACTGTTAGAAGGGTATGTGTTTTTTTATAAGGTGATAAAAATAAAAAATGAGTCCGTCCGCCTTGAGTCTGAAACGTTTTACCAGCAGTCGATTGGCCCATGAACTGTTGGCCAATAGAATTTTCCAACCATGAACTTTTCATCCAAAGCACTTTTCACCCACGAACGTTTCGCCAACATGATTTTTCGCCAGTAAATGTTTCACCAACAGAATGTTTCGACCATTCACATTTGGCCCATGCACTGTTCTCTAACAGAACGGTACGTCAGTGATTGTTTAACCAACTTGGGTGGGGCGGAATCCCCTGTTAGTCTTCTATTGACTAAAAAAACACCGTGTTCCTTGTGTTGCCATTTACGTTCCGGGGCCACGGAATCCTGTTAAGACGTCCCGCAACCCCGGCTGAAGGATATAGGTGCCGGTATAATTACAGGTCAATCAGACATTTCAAGTTTCTTTCTGAGATGACAACGCATCTGCAAGGCCTCTTGAACAGCAGGTGACCACTTAACATCAAGTGGTCCATCAGCTGTTTGCAATTTAATGACATAAAAAAACAAAATTAATAATTCCCAAGTAAACACTAATCATAATTAATCGACAACGGCGATGACGATGACAAATTACTAATAGCAATTAATATTAATTGTTATTATCATTAATAGACTAAAAGTAATGACAAGACTTCTAATCGTTCACCCAAAAATACTATTAATTACCTACTGTCTGTTTATTGACAGGACTAAAGTAGAATGATAACAATCCTTTACAAAGGTTTTCTACAAAGTAATTTATTACTACCTTCAAGTAATTCAGGAAAGTATATATTTCTCTCGACCAAATTTCAGACTTAGCGACAAATATCACTGAAGATTAGCCAAGTACTCAGGAGATATTATAGTGCATAAGAGTGTACGCTAACAAAAGTGTACTCCCTCTTCTCCTATTGTCGTAGTCCGATTTTCAAAGTCAAAGTCAAAACATTTATTGTCAAGGAGTCGGTCAGTTAGTCCGAAAGCTGAAGCTAGTTGCTCGTTCCAAAACGGAGGTAGGCCTCTATGGAGAAGAACGAGCAAGAAACTCCACGGCACTCTTTTCGATGGGAGGGCGATCTGGCACGACAGGGGAGAGATCAACTGCAGGACCAACGGCTTTCCATACTTTCCGAGGCACGAGGGTGCCACACCACCTTCTTCCAAACTCCGGGCAAGAAAAAAGAAATAAAACACCATACCAAACCAAAAAACACACACCATACTACAAACCACTACAACCAAACCATACTTAAGAAATTCCTAAGGGAAAAAACAAAAACTCAAACAAAAACACCAAAAACAAACACATTCCAAAAACATTTTGTATGACTTAGGAATCCAATCCAGAACTCAACGTTTTACAGTCGCACTTGCATTATTATACATTACACATAGGTATTAGGTGACTGAAGAGCCTGAAATATTTGAGTAGGTCGTTATCTCGAAAGTTTATAGACCCATCATGGCGGATTCAAAGTATATCTATGTAAGTAATAAAGCTGAAAAGTTTTTTGTTTGTTTAAAGGCGCCAATCTCTGAATATTTTACTCGGATTGGAAAAAATCTTTTTGTATATGATAGCTAGATTAATGAGGGATAGTTTAAGCTTTATACCATGCTACGACTGACAAGAGCGGAGTAATGGGCAGAACCTAGTTTATGTAATTTACTTATTATTTTTTTGTTTATTCTTCAATTCATTTTAGACGTCACTAAGGTACGTTGAAAGAAAATTAATATCATGAAAAAACCTAGTCTTCTTTGTTCCTTAAAATCTTGCCAACGAAGCAATAAAAGTTTTGTGTAAAGATTTTTGTCCTTCACTTAGACCAGTGCCATCTCTTTCTATCCAAACTTTGCAGTAAAGGACAGCAAACCCCAAAGTTAACTCTGCGGCCAACAGAATCGGCGCCATTATTACTGTTGAAGTACCAACAAAGACCTAACAGCCTCGCTAAAATAACCACCACGTAACCTAAATTCGGGCAAGACCAACCCAAGTGGCCCATTTGACCTACATAGAAACCCATATTAAGATTAGTAAAACAAGAAATTTATAGCACTCAAGCGGTAAATAAAGGTACACAAGTAATTCGTACTACACATAAAAATATGCAATAAACAGAGGTAATAAAACCCTTGAGGACATCAAAAAACTTTTCACATTTTACGATATGTGATATATGGTTGCGAGTCAACGGTTGAGGGCAGTAGAGGTGTTTTATTAGGGTACAAAGGAATTCGGTACACTGTGATGTTGCTTTAGACGCGTCTGGCGTGAAACCTGTGCTTTTACCCTAATTTACTCTGATGGGTAGATGCCTTTAAAAGGTGTCAACAGTGTGTTGACCTAGATTTTGGACTTTGTCTAGTATGAAAAACCGCTCCCTGTTTTTAGCTGTGTGCCTTGAAGTTGAAAGTATTTTTGGGGATGAAGAGTTTGAAATACTTTTCATGTCTTGTATCGCATCTTGATGGTTAAAGTGCCAGCGTCTTATGCATGAGGTTGTTAGTTTGAAGCCGGGCATGTAACAATGTGATATATATTTTTTTTTTTTTTGGACAACACTGACATTGATGAATGAAAACATCGTGACTTATATAAATAACGTAAATCTGAGATTGCCCATCCCTTGTCAGCAAGAGGGGTGATCAATGCTTGTGTGTTCATAATATTTATTTAGTTTTTAATGCTTTATTAATATTATATTAAAATGTTGTACTACTTGTGCTTGTCATTAAACCAAAATGCTATAGGATAGTCGTATTTTCGTCATTACTTATAAGGCGCACGGCAAAGGAGTGGAACGAAAAAGTTAGAAGGAACAAGCTTCTTCTAGGTAAGCTCACTCCATCGTAGACTTTGTCGCTGTGACCTCTGACCTAGACTAAAGTTAAGAGCAAACCCATCTTGTATATGAAAGTTTAAGACCACTTCTTTTTTGTCAACGTATTAATGCTATCCTCTCTTTGTAGTTTACATTTTCTAAGACAATGAAGAAGAAGGGTAAACCGCTCCATTCAACCTCGTGGTCAACTATAAAGGAAGACCTTTTGCAAACGTAATTGCTTGGCAACCCAAGACAGATTGACTTGGCGCGAAGTGAGAAGACCCGACCCCAAATAATGGGAAAAGGGACAAAGATGTTTTGTAAGTGGAGCATAAAATGCATGAGTGATATAAGAGAGAAGTGAATTTTTAATTCTCTTTAATCCTCATCATCTGCTTAGCCTTTTCCAACTATTAGGGGTTAGCTTACAGACTCACCAGATGCAGCAGAACATCAGTATTTTCCTCCACAACCCAGTAACTAAGTAATACGACAGTCCTTGGTAGGTAAATCCGGTTGTCAGACTTTGGCTTCTGTCCAGTAGTAAGAGACTGTCAAAATCGCCGGGACCCACGGCTTTACGTGCTTTTCGAGGCAAATTATTTTAATTGACATTGACATTGTTTTTTATTTTTGACTGCCTCGTTTGGTCTAGTGGTCGCAAGCGCGACTGCGTGCATGAGGTCTTGGGTTCGATTCCCAGGTCGGGCAAAGTGTTATTGGGTTTTACCATGGATCATCCAGGAATTTCTCAGTAGCAGCCTAGGAGTCTGGATTTGTGCCCGGTTGATGGCAATAGGCTCGCCCCCTATTACATGGGACTAAAAACATAACTGGCGATAATTATGTGGGTGTACTAATGGGTACACCTCTGCCTAACCCTTCGGGGATTTCAGGCGTGATGTTATGTTATGTTATGTTATTTTAATTAAAACACTTTATCGTGCATTCAAAATGTAAAAATTACAACTTGACAATTGATTCGATTCTTGTCTTCAAGGTTTCAGAAGTCATCTTCAAAAATATGTGTTTTTTGTTAATTTCGAAATGGATAAACGATTTTTTTACTTACTTTCATTAAACATTTTTTGACAGATTGAACCTAAGATTAGAATGTGAACATTCTTAAAAATACTGGAATTGTTTCTCTGATGTATTTTATACTTCATTTTCGAGGTTCTAGACTTCTTCATCGAACACATGTGTTGACGTCTATTTTCGTCCATTCAACTCAAAGACGTACCTCCTACTAGTTCCACACATTACAGTAACTAAGCCTTGATTTCAAGCCAAGCCAATACAGCGCAATCTAAGTTAACTCAAAGTACATTTTAGCAACGATTTGCGTTCAATCCAAAAGCGAAGCAGTTGTAACCAGTTTCATCTAGTTCTATCCAGTTCAAACTAGTTCCTTCGAATTGCTGTAAGGAGTTTTGATAATTAATCGGAGAGTAATAGCGTTTATTGCTGCCACGTTTAAATTTGTGCGTTTAGGCCGATTCTTGTAATTAATAGCATTCAGAATCTTGTCGCAATCTCATCACCGACAATTAATGTCAAATAATTGACAAATAATGTAGGTGTAAAATATAAGGTGAGTTTATAATTCAAATGTTCTAAATACGTCAAATCCTACGTAATGAGACACAGTTTATGTATAGGTATTGCTCTACCATACCGGTATAACAGCCGAGCCTTGAGCGGTTAAATGTAATAGAAATTGTATTACAGTATAAATGAATAAATAAAATAATACCTAAGTAATTATAAGTATGGAAACTTTTAATATTCAGTGAATTTTATGACCAAGCGGTAAAAGGCAAATAAAAATATCAGCTTATCATTAAACCACTACAGGGAAAAGGCCTCTTTAGAAAGTATTGCAAGCACACATGCTTAAGGCGGATTGCCTATTTTAGGCTTATACAGGGTAATTGAAAATATACCCCAAACCTGAAGAGGGGTCATTGTACTCATCATTATGAACAACTTTCACTATGGGTAATGCGACTAACCCCGAAATCAGGAAAAAAAAAACAGCTGATCCATATTTTCAGGTCCAGATTTCCTTACAATATTCTCGATAGCTTAAGCTTTACAAACAAGAAGTAATTTTGATTATTTAATATTTTGAACTCTAACGACCGATCTTGGTTCACATTAAAAAAATGAGACCGCAAAAAATCTACTGAAAACTATTCAAAACACACGCATAACTTTTTGTTTGGTGCCCCAAAACTTTTATAAAAGCATTTCAGCTCACATTTTAAGCGAAGCCTTCCATTACCGTACCTACACTTATTTGTGGGCCATAACTCCTCAAATATGCTGGTTAATACAAGGAAAAATGCACCTTAAATAATAGTGTTAAAGTTGGCTTTTTATTTGACTTACAATGCGTCCAGAATAGCTCGCGAAAGAATATGCGTAGCCATCGCTTCCGAGAAGCGTCGTTTATCAAGCAAGAAACGACTGTATGTTTCGGTGAGAGGGTCTGAATTTGTTTGATTTGGTGGTGGTGGGGTAGCCTAATCTTTCAGTCAGCATCTCTGACGGTCGCTAACTCTTCAAAGTGCTATCTCGGAGGCTTATAGCAAAATGGAACACAACTTTTTCATTCAGGCACGGTTTGATATAGAAGAGTGTAAATTGGTAAAAAGCCTGGATCAAATCTGGGTAATTTTGGGCGTGTGATGTATTTTCTTTGTAACTTTATAAATGTTTTTGGTTAATGCTCTGATCCCGTAAGTTAAATCTTGATAGCCTAAACTATTCCTCATAAATCTGGCTATCATATACAAGAAGATTTTTTCCAATCTGAATGGTAGGTTTTAGAGATTAGAGGGTTTAAACAAACAAACAAAAAATCTCTTAAGCTTCATTTTATAGAGAAGTATCATTTGTTAAATATATTTTTCGTTTTAGAGGATAGTAGCTCGAACAAAACGTGTCACCAAAATGACAAAAATGCAGGACAAAAATGTCCCATACAAAAATCCGCAGTTCCAAAAACTAATTTAAAAATCTTTTAAACTACCCTTTAAAAACCAGCACAATGTCGCTATATAAATTTCGAAAACGGAACACACCGCTCCTTCCAAATCAGCTGTTACCGGCAACTGGCGTAGCGTGTCCGCTCGGGTGTTTCCGCCGGGCGTCGGTCCGACGACGTCCGGTTGGTACATTCGAAATACGAAATTTGTGAAACGTCGGCTTGGATCTTGGCAATCGCTGCCAATGGCATGTGTTGATCGGAAGTGGCAGGAGGTATGTATGCTCACGTAACTACCTTTCAAAATGAGTTGGGAATTCTGGAACATGATTGGTCGGTTCAATTTTAATTTTGGGCACCATACACTAACTGTACCTAGCAACAATTCACGAAACAAAATTAATCTTCAAGGCATTAATTTTTAATCATGTCGCTATGATTCAGCTGTTAGGGCACCCGCTTTTTATGAACGAGGCACGGGCGAGTACCAATGTGACTTTTTTCTATTTATTATGTACTTTCTAAGTTTTCATCTCTCAAGTAGCAAATTAAATAATATTTAACTAATGCGTCGAATTGAACACTACTATAAAACTGTTCAACTGCTACATAACTATTATAAAACCTTTACATGACTGTTAGTTGTTTGATTCAAATATTATACAACTTTTTTCTAGAGAGGCGGTGATGGAAAACATTGTGAAGAAACCCGAACTTATAATTACTAAAAGTCTGAAATCGCCAATCCGCCTGTAGCAAACGTTTTGTTTAATGCTCATGCCTTCTCTGTATGACAAGGCTCCTTTGCCTTATGGGACAATGATAGGCAAAAATTATTCATTTCTAAGTAGCTTAATATTGCTTAGATTTTTAATCACAGTGTTTAATGTTGCGTACAAAAGTAGGAGAGCAGAATCGAAGATTTTCTTCACGGCCATTAAACAATAAGTTCGAATATTATTAATTTTACTTTGAGGTAGCTGGGCATTTTTATAACGAAGAGGGGCGAAAATGGACCCATATTATTAAATAAGTACTTTAAGATTTCTTTTCTAAACTAATCTTATGAAGAGGTAAAGTTTGTTTAAAAGAACTAATGTTTTGAAGTACTGATTCAATAACATAACATCAAGCCTGTAATCCCTGGAGGGTTAGGCAGAGGTGTACCAATTAGTACATCCACATTTCGCCAGTGATGTTTAAGTCCCATGTGTAGGGGAGCGAGGTTATTGCCATAAACCCGGCACGAATCCAGACTCCGAGGCTGCTACTGAGAAATTCCTGATGGAAAAACTAAATGACAATAGTAACGCATGTACATATATCAAATAGATTGTTCAACTGTACCTATCATAAAGTTAAAGTCAAAACATTTATTTCAATAAGACCAATTACAGGCACTTTCGAATTGTCAAGGAGTCGGTCAGTTAGTCAGAAAGTTGAAGCTTCGTTGCACGTTCCAAAACGGAGGTAGGCCTCTATGAAGGAAAACGAGCAAGAAACTCCACGGCAATCTTTTCAATTAGGTTTTATTAATAATATTAATGTTCTTGTTGCTTTTCTCTCTCGTCGTCCTCGTCTAGTGTTACGATCTAACTACTCATCGTAGTCTGTCCAAAGGGAGCTTCAAAACGCATCTAACTGGATTTATAGGTATAGGTACGAAACTATTGTCTGAACATCCATTGATAGAGTTACAATACTGTCTTCTTGTGAATGATGAGGCTAGCCTGTTACTTTAATCTTGAAAATGGAGTCGGAATTGGCTTATATACCAATTTTACTACTACTGTTGGACTAACTTCTGCCCGCGACTTCGTCCGCGTACATTATGCCATGGGAACCGTACATTTTTTTCAGGATAAAAAGTAGCCTATGTATTTGTTATTCCAGATTATAATCTATGCACGTTCAGCCGTTCTGGCATGATTGAGTAACAAACATCTGTTCGTCAAAATAAAAATTTCGCGAAAATTTTAGGGAACGCTTTCTAAATCAGACCAGTAGTTCTTGAAATAAGCGCATTCAAACATACAAATGAACTATTCAGCTCTAAAATATTAGTTTAGCATAGATTTAAAACTTACAAATGTTTTGAACTTGCAAACTGCTGAACATTTTATAACAAAAAAACAAAATCACACACATAACAGACAAGACAAAATACTACATCAAAGACCACGCAATCTAAATCTAAAATCAAAACTAAAAACCAACCTGAATTCAACGGCAAATCACTTACGACACAGTGTGACACCGTGCGAAAAAGTGATGAAAAACCTGCGTCGATATAGAGCGTGTCCTTTAATATAGCTTAATGGAAGAGGAAAATACGGGTGATGGAAAACAAATGCCTCCGGCCGGGAGTCTGTTGCATGGGGCTAGACGAACAGCGGTGCAGGAATTTTCATGTAACTCGTATAGCGAAGATTTGGTATTGGAAAAGGGATGCGTTTCTATTTTTGTTGTGTAGTTCAATTTGGATGTGATGTAAAGGATTTATTGTTACGCCTTTCTTGAAATTGGAAGACAGATTTACTATGACATGGCGTGTCTATAGTATATGCAATCCACCATAGATAAGCCATATCATTTTAGTTAAGGAAATGACAAACGTAAATGAAATTCTTTATTTTATTGTGATGATTTTTTTAGTGTAGTAAAAGTGAGGTGCGAGTGAGAGGTGAATGAGTGTGAGAGGGACGGAACACTAATTTGAAAGATGGCGATTCGAATTGTGACGGCGTAAGAGGACGTTGTATATTTTGTACGTGTTTTTTTAGGTCATTAAGAATATGCAATTAAGAAAACTTATTACCATATTTTCTTACATCCTGATCCCACATATCATACCTATTATTCAATCAATATTAAGAGAGTCAATCAATACTTGGAGAAAAAGTTTTTTTTTTTTAATTGTTATAGGTTATTCCAGAAAGAATAGGACCAAAAAAAAGACATAAGCCACACTTACAGTATAGGTAGTTGACTTTCAAAGCTAGGGGTAACTGTCATGTTATTATTACATGTTCCTATCTACTCTAAATTATGAAGAAACCGAAGACTTCCTGAGGTAACAACCCTCACTAATAAAACACCCTCACACACACACACACACACACATACACACACACACACACACACACAAACACACACACACACAAACACACACACACTAACACACACGCGCACACACACACACGCACACACACACACACTCACACACACACTCACATACCTACACACTAAATCTACCTATTTACAATGGCTTTCATTTACCTTTATTTTTGCATGCATGTTATTGTTACCGGGATAATTATACCTAATTATAAAATGTACTACGTCATGAGACCCCTATATGTATATTGTATAAACGGGATCAGTCCTGTCTCTCCTAAACACAGGCTACTCAGTAGCCTATATAGGAGTACAGCGCTTCACCCGCTTACCAGACTGTGTATTATTCTCATGTCCCAACGTATCAGTACAATAATCTGGTCCTTGTAAACAATAAGTAATTTTAATTTAATTTTCTTTATTTCTAGTGAATGACACAAAAACTAGACAGTCTAGAATTCCCCAAAAACATTCTAGAAAATAAAAACAAAACACTAACTAACTCAACTCTGCTACAGGTACTTAAATTCCAAATTACTTTCAACATAAATTTCAATCCTTATTCGAAACAAACCAATTTTATTTTAAAAGTAATAAATCTCAATTCTTACGTCGTTTTTCGTTCGCCATTTTCATGGCCCCAATTGGAGTACAGTATTATACCCTAGACGTTTCTTGTAACGATCTAGTCGAGATATCTCTTTGTGGCGGCCCGTAGCTCTGTTTGTATATCACGCCGTCTTTGTCTGACCCGTGTCGATAGAGTGAGATAGATATAGCTTTGTATACGCTTTGAGTAGTTTATGTCAGCTATTAATATTTGTTTAGTGGCTCTTTCTTTCCGAGTTTTTATTACCATTTTATTGAGCTTTAGGTGAACTGTTTCGCGTGTTTGGTCTAGATTATCAGCTGTTGAAATAATTTATGACTTAGAGATTAGGATTGCTGCCAAGTCTTCAACGTAATGGATACAAATTTCATGATTGACAATTTCCAAATTGCGAAATATAGGTAATAAATAAGTTTTACTAATTTTTCCACTTGAATAAACATCTCAAAATTTGAAATGATACTAGCTCATACCCGTGACATCGTCCGTGTGAATTTTGCTTATCACGGAGTTTTAATTTTTTTTTAAGAGAATTATATTTTTTACTTTTGTTACTCCTTATAACATCAGCTAAGTAGCCAGTGAAGTAGTCCCGTCAAAATTGGCGCAACCATTACGGGGATTAGCCCTAACAAACAGACGAACAAAAATTCTAAAAATTTTATTTTTCGTATAAATACCGTGTATTATAAATTTTAGTAAAAATCTATTATTTTCAACAAACACTTCAATTTTGTTTTATTTGCGAAGATTTCTTTTGCTTCATAAATAAATTCTCAATATTGAAATATCTTGAACAATGGAACTCGCAGACAATTGTGAAGTTATTAGGAATTTTGCATTGCTCATAAGAGGTCCCATAAGAGCATTACGTTAGAGAAAATAAGACAATGGGTTTATGAATCCTATTCTATTTTCATTCTTATTTTATATTCTCGTTATTTGTTCCGATGGCATTGTTTATTAAAGTGGACCCTATCGTATCCATCCATTGTGTTATTCAGTTTTTTTTTTTGGGTTCTGCATCTAACGATTATATGCGGGATACATTAGGTCTTAAAAAGTTATCAGAGAACATGTACGTTAATAAAATTAACAATAATAACGTTTTAATTAAAATGCAAAAGATGATTCTTATTTTTCAATCCTTTTAAAAAAACGATCATCATGGCACACAGTCAACACTCTTATCATGACTTCAGGACATGATTCTAGGTCTCACAGCGTTAGTATATTCAGCCAGTTATTAAAAAAAACATATTCTTTTTGGCAAAACATACGGAACAGCTGATTTTGGTTCCGAAAGTTTTTCCACCCGTTATTCTTACGTCATATCATCACGCTTCTCTTTCTTCCCTACGCAATTTGACAAAGACCGCGCTATAGCTGTTGACGACGTCTTAAGAACTGTATTTTATCTTGAAAGTAATAAAACCACGTGGCTGCGGCCAGATACGTATTTAGGGTGTGGCAAGTAGGGCCCTGGACGCCTATCGAAAGGGGGCGCAAAAATGGCCAATCACTAAATTTTAAAATCAAAATACACTACAATAAATCATTACATACAGTTTTTACATATTTAATTCGTGATTTTATTTTATAATTATAATTAGGGTGTGTGTGTGTGTATCTGTTTTTTAAATCAAGAGAATTTACGAAGGGTCACTATTATAATATAATGCGTGCTTTGGCCGCCATTTTCTATGAGTACGTCCCTGGATGCGGGCACGGGCAGAACTAGTTACGTCATAAAACTTGTCATGGTAAAGGAAAAGGCGTGTACTTCGCGCACCAATGCGGTTTGACAGGGAGTCACTCAGTCGATATCTTTTATTCGAATTGCATAATATGAAGGTTGGTTATTCGAATTTAAATGTTCTTAAGAACTGGAATATTGAAGAGGTTTGTTCAGAATGGTAGGCGAGTTAGGTCGTAGATTTTGATATTTAAAAAAAAATCGTAACTTTAATTGCAAATAAAAATAAGAATGCTTGGTAAATTGTAGGTAATGAAGTTACCATTTATTTTGATAAAGCAATTCTTAATAGAATTCGTTCATAAAATGAATGTAAATCATATAGTTCAAAAATACATTAAGTTAAATTGGTTCAGAACTCCAAAATTTTACAAAACCACGCTGTTTTTAGGGTCGGTCAAATACTTGGCAATATAAAACTTTTTTTTTCACATGAATTTAAAAAGTCACATTGGACGGTTATCGAACTCACAACCTTATGCATGAAAGCCGGTATCACCTTAACCCTTGCTCCATCACGACACCATTGCCACTACCAATTAAAAAATGATCTTCTTTTTTTATATAGTATGGGCAGTAAGGTCTTACGACCCCACAGACCATAGTGTCAGAGTTTCTAAACCGCCTCAAGGGCCTCTGACATGGTTTGAGTGGGGCAGTAATAGGCTGGTATAAGTCCAGGTTTCCTCACGATATGTCCAAGATAAACACAATAGATTAAAAAATGATTAAAAATCTCGTTGCTAATAAAAGTATTCTCATTCCGTTATGAGTACACTCACAGCTGCAGCAGTACCTGAGTGCGTATTCTTTACAAAGATCTTACTTAACTGAGCTTGTTAAACTAAGTTTACCTAACTAGTCGTAAAATAGGCACTTAATCTGAGTTCTAGATATCTGAGACTACTTGTTCTCGGAATGATTAAATAGATCTTCTGTAGGTTTTATTTTAGACGAGAGATTTGCAATCGAAGTAAAATTCAAATGGGAATTTCTTTTTTAGTTTTCATTGCAGATGAAATGTTTGCTAAGGATTCAGTTACAGTAGTTGGAAAGAGAAAAAAAAGGGGTATTGAATTATAAACCCTGAAAATAATGTAAAACCCTGAAATATAAGGATGAAACCTGTTTACTTAAAAAAACTAAAGACGTTCAGTTTTCTAAAGTAAAAATATTTTTATTTTCTTTGTTAATTAAAATCATGATTAATTTCTTCGTAAATTATTTGACTAAAAATGTAAAATACAGTCGCATAGCAGTTGACACTAATGCTTAATATTAGATCGAAAGTTTGAGTGCATGTTCATTACTCAATCTCCAGAATAGCTGACTGGATCTAAATGAAATTTGGCATAGATATAAGTTTTAGTCTGGCATATATGGGCAAATTTATATCCTGGAAAAAAAATACGATTTCCGTGAGATAATAATCAACTTTGATGCGGACGAAGTCGTTCGCAAACTATAAAAATATTATCTACTAGAAGCATTCAAAGAACATTGAGATACCTAACTACATAATTAAACTAAATACTTAACCTACCTACAACCAACATTAATATACTCCAAAGACTTCTAAATCTTTTTCCTAATTGCCTTACAATCTAAATAAACAAAAAAAAGGCCATTAAAACAACTCTGAACAGTATATTCCCGATACTAATTCGGTAAAAACAAAATGTAAAATTCTCTACCTAATCGAACTATCGGATGGATTTATCTCAATTCGCATTTTAAGAATAAGTAATCCCCACTGTGGGGATTTGCCTCCATCTTCGTTATCCAGATAAATATAATAAAAGAATTCATACTTCTGAAATAATACTTAGGATAAATCTACACTACGCGATGTACGACACGACGCGATTCGGAGCGATTTAAAGATAAAGATAACGATTATTTTTTAACTTTACCCTACATAATAATTTCTTCTGTATTGTGGATGCGTTACAAACATATGAACTTAGGCGCATCACGCAGCGTAGCGTGGGAGTGCGTGTTTTTACGTTGTTTACAAGTATCTGTGTTTATAGGTATAGAAACACACATACATAAACACTCACACCCGGAACGACTGCCTGTAGGCCACACAAATATTTGTTTTGTGCGGGAATCGAACCCGCGACCCGCACCGCAGCAGCCAATCGCTCAGCCAATGCTTCAACCGCGTTGTCAATCATAAAAGGTTTTTTTTTTGTTATAAGTTTGTACTTTCATATTCATCAGCTGTTATTTTAATATAACAAACAAACACTTCAATTTGATTTGCATAGAAAATACAGTCTTACAAAAACCACTTTATTATTTTGTTTACTCATCGCTGTGTCTTATCTAACGGTGTGCTAAAAGGTTTAAAAACAGATGTGTAGACGGAACGTCTGTCGCGCAGATTTTATGGCAAGCTGACGCGTAGGCGGCGATGTGCTTCTGGATTTATTCTCTTACGAAGCGTTTTGAATGCCTTTGTAAAATCTGCAGCTGTTTGCATGAACTGTTCGACTGCGATAATATTATAAAGAAGGAAGGATTATTTTTACTTGGCTGTTGAAGCTTAGGTGTTTTATTTTGGCAAAATGGCTGGCTTATTCTGTTTTGTTGCTAGAAATGTTTTTTGGTGTTTTTTTTACAACTTAGTTTTATATTGAAGAGAAGATTGACGGCGTGGTTGATGTAGTGGATGAGCTGTATAGGTTTGATTTCGGCTTGGAACAAATATTAGTTTAGGTTACAGATTGATGTTGTATGTTCGTAAACGTATTAGGGATGATTCTCATTAGAGCGGGCCGTGCCCGGGCCGGGGCGTAGACGAGCCGCCGTGGTATTGAAGTGCGTCGAGAGGGCCCGGACGGGACACGGATAATGCACTGTATAATATAAATTGATTCATACAAAATATATGTAACAGATTTAAAACCGTGCCCCGTCCGTGCCCCGTCCGGGCCCCGCCCCGGGCACGGCACGCTCTAATGAGAACCATCCCTTACGGTGTATGAAAAAAAAACAACATTTTGATATATAAACAAAGACAAAAATATATTCACCTGCCTCGATTCCAAGGTCGTGAAAAATGTTATCGAATTTTTCAATCAGGAATTTCTCAGTCGCAGCCTTAGAGACTGGATTTGTGCCCAGTTGATGGTAATAAACTCGATCCCTATAACATAGGACTTAAATATAACTAGCGAAATGTACACTAATGGGTGCACCTCTGCTTAACCTTTCGGGGATTACAGGCGTGATGTTATTTTATGTTTTCTAATACATTTTCTTATGCCTACAATCTCCAATGACTTCTAGATAGTGTTTGAAGCAATGAGTATAACTTAACCTCGTATATGCCTCGTTACTGAGCTACCAACAGAGCTTTAGTCTCCAAGCATCACACCACCAGTAAATTAGCACGTAATATACCCAACTAATCCAAAACTGTAGCTATCGATAAAGTGATCCGGTAGTTTAACCGGCTATCCGGCATTACTGCCGGGTATCCAACGCTTCAGCATAATACGGCCGTCGGACCGGCTGATCTGCCGGCCGCGATGTGTTAAACCTATCGCTAGGAACGCTACGATAAACAGCTGGCGGTTTCTAGATATATTGGATATTTTGTACGAAATCTTGTGAAATAGCGAGATATTAAATTGCTTACACTGAATGGAGTCAATAGTGTAATATCCTACTATTAAAAGAGCGAATCGTTTTATTTATCCGGCGAGTAAACGACAATAGACAGTATGGCCGGTTTAGTAATATTCTCCAGATCGAATTGACCGAACCGGTTAGGCGATTACTACAAGGCACCGCACACCGCTGCGGTAGGCGGTGAACCGCCGATCGTCACACTTATCATAATATGTACGGCGACCAATTTCAATGGTGACTAGTCAAGCCCGCAAGAGACATTATAGTGCAAAAGTGTGTATCCAAATATAGGTGCACTCTTTCTTCCCTCACTCTCATAGTCCGATAGGTAGGCAATCCGACACTATCGGGGTGAGATCAGGCGCAAAAGCTTTTCGTGCTTTCTGAGACACGGGGGTGTCACACCACAAAATTCCAATCTCTGAGCTGCTACTGAGAAATTCTCTGTCCGCCCGACCTGTGAATCGAACCCAAGACCTCACGTTCACCTGCAACCCTTAACCGGAACCACTTAGTCCCGGCCAGTCATTATAGGTAGACAAAGGTCCAAAAGTCTGACAATCAGTCTTACCAAAAAGTATCGTGTTAGTAACAGGTTTTGGAAGTCAGATAAGCAGTCATTCCATGTAAAATACTGGTTTTCAGCTGCATCCGATTAGACTGGAAACCGACCCCAACATAGTTGGGAAAAGACTAGATAAATGGTGACAAGCCTATCGCCACGATTGTCTCGCCCAGAGATAAAGTCTATGTCTGTCTGTTCAAATTAACGTGAAAAACCGTCTGAGACGAATTCTCTTAAATAACAACATAAAAGAAAAACAATTCCCTTTGTAAAACAATCGTATTACACAAAATAATTACTTAAATTATTCAAGTGTAAGTTTAATATAAATAATTACTTACTGTCTTCGATATTTCTCTCTACATAAGAAATAATTCAGATCATATTTTTATTTACATGAATTTCAGTACTTATCATAATAAGATTACACTGTTACAAAAGAATTAATTATAATATTTTAATAATATTACTGTTTGTTTCAGGTAAATTAAATGGGAGCTCCTCTTTATATTGTATTCATGAAATTCATGAAACAAGGTAACACAAAAGAATAATATTTTTTATATTTTTTGTAATTGCAACATTCATCACACGTTAGAATAATTTGTTGCTATTCCTTTTTGTTATTTAAATTGAAGAATGACGAGGGTAAATACTATTCATATATTATTTTGAATACCTCTAAAATCGTATCTTTAAATATGATGTAAAATGTTTTCTTTTTCAGATTTTAAAATTAGAACAATTTAAAATTAAATTTAATATTTAAGTAATAAATTCAACTAATGTTTTAATATTGCTGATTAATGAAAAGACAGTTTGCATACTAGACAATAATTTGAAGTCAATAAGATATATTACATGGTGTATCGTATTGGAAAATTTTCATTAACGTTTGCTTTTTTTGTTTCACCGTACTTATTATTTTTCAGGGTATTAAATTCTCCTTTAAACCAGCAACAAAACTCTTACATTACTCGTGTACAAAACTAACTTGATCAAATGAACATAAGTACGTAATCAAGCGATCATACATGTAGATCAGTTTCAAAGTTTCAATCGTAGCAATTACAGTACAAACTATTTCATTGTTGTTAGAGTAATCTCGGATAGCGAAAACTTCGTCGTACATCCAATGTCGGAGCAAATATATAATAATAATTAATATGTCAGATGACGAGGACTTAAGGCAGGCACACACAAGCGATGTTATCGTCGAGCGATATTCGGGGTTGAAGAGATATCGCGACGAAAAGTTTTACCAAGGATTTAGTCTACACTAAAGAGGAGAGATTTGTATTTTTGTGTGTTTGTATTTTTATTTAAACTTTATGCAACAAAAATATAAAGGCAGCCGTGATGCCTTAGGCATTCTCTAACAGTCAACCAAAGGTGGTGAAGAGATAACATGGTAGGTGCAAATTAAAGTACGAGCGCTAATCAGCAAATTTTTTTTTTTCAACTTTTAAAAAATTGAAAAAAAAAATTAAACACAAAGTATTTAACTAAATAAAATAAAGTATATATAAGTACAAAAAACTGTGTATGTTTGTAATGAATAAACTTTTTATAAAATAAAATAAGTATATCTTAACAAATCTATTAACATTTTAAACAAATCATATTGACTACAACAGACAAAACTATTTTACTTAAATGTGCGCACTGTCTTAGATATTATGACGTCATTACATTCTATGTTTAATGTTTCAAGATGGCGGAATTAAGGAATAAAATTACGTTGAATTGCTGAAAAATAATATGAGAGAATGTTCTTTTAGTGTCTTGTATGAAGTTGGAATTATTCTTGTTCGTTTCAAATGGGTACCTACATTGTGAGAGGATATGAAACTTGTAGTTACTTGAGTGTCTTCGCTCTGCGCATTATGTTCAGAGTAGAAGGAAGATCGCAATTTTAACTTTTACTACGTGTCCGCCATATTTTTTGGACCACAGCGTTAATATTTTCGTCGATAATTAAAAACAACGGGCTCGATACCGGGCAAGTACCAATGTGACTTTCTCAATTCATATGTATTTTCTAAGTCGTTTTTGGACATCAATAATATCGGTGAAGGAAAACATGTTAAGAAAACCTAGACTTATAATTAGTAGAAATCTGAATCACCATTCTGCCTTGAACAAGTCTAATGATCGACGCAAGTGCCTTCTGAACTGAATCCATGTGTATTATGTCTAGCTTTCCTAGTCTTTGAGAGCTCGAAAGACCTCGCCTTGTGTCTTAGACTTCAAGATTAGCCCGCTCTATAGCTCGTTAAGCGAACTTGAATTTATGGACCAATGTACCCTGAGTATGTACGTTTCGGTATCTATATATGATCACTAAATAGGTATTACATCAAAACATAAAATGGACACAAGGAAAACTTACAAACTACATGTTTAAAATACACTTTACAATTTAACTACTAAGCATTCTAAAATTCCATCTAACATAGACATAAAATTGCGACAAAAAAAATGTCGTCGTATTTTACTGAGACTTTTTACTGCTTCACTAACGACATTTTCATATTAATAAACAAAAAAAAACCAAGTAGGTACCACCACAATTTACATAAATGTAAGCTCGCTGTAACATTACTGTTCTTTTGCAAAAAACATTGAGACTTCATTTGCATCGTAACCATATTTTTTTGGGTGCTAAAATGTAGGAACATACGGGATGAAAGTTAGAGCGTGTGCTATAAGAAATTATTGATTTTTATGAGCGATTTAATCTTATCGCATCTGTCAGAACTACCTCTTAGTTATCAACATTTTTGAAGTGAAAACTTCTTTAGCGGCGTTGAGCACTTTTTCTGTAATGGGTATAAAATCTTAAACTCGCGTCAGGACACGTGACCTGATCGAAAAAGCGTAAGACGGATGGAGAGTAGACAACTATCCCCTCTCTACGGCGCGGCGAAAATGTATACCTGGGCCTACTGTTTCGTTTAGGCAGCGCAGGGCGCTTGCGCGAATGTTCGTGTATAACTTTTTAATGTAAAATAATTGTAATAGTTTTAAAGTGTTACATTTTTAATGTAATATAAATTGTCATGTTTGTGTACGATAGCGCAATAAATGAATATTGTATTCTACCACATAAATGATAGTACTTTTATACTAATAAAGCAATTGGTGCAAAATTATTCCCTAACCATTCCAAAATATCAAACATGCTCAACGTTAATAATCAAGTTTTCACTTCTGCCGGCACTCCCGGAGTGCAACCTGTCTTTTTTTTTTTTATTTGTTGTCGCTGTGATTACACCTAGATTTTGAACGTCTTTAGTTAGTAGAATTGGCCATTATATCTAGAGATTATTATTTCATATACTCGAAAGAAGAATAAGTCCCAAGCTAGGGTATTCTTCAAAATTATAATCACTACTGACTCAAGAACGCATTATTTTTTAACAAAAAAAAAATGTTGTAACTACTAGCATTTTTGCTAAATGACTCGAAATATATTTGTTTTTTATAGGTATCGTTCTTTCACAAGCTGATCTAATATACAAATATAGAGGGCATTATGAAATAATCTCAGAGTGTTTATGTCAATACAACAATCTCTCTTCTCATTCGTTCTCCCATTGCTAAGAATTTTGACTCCTTAGACCATCAATGGTCTGCCTTTAACTGATCCGGTCCGTTCCCTGATGGAGGGTGACGCTGACAATACAACAATAAAAACAGCGGAAAATGTTGCTTTTATAATATTTTTCAAGGACGGTTAGCACAATTTCTTTTGTACATTTATTTGAAATTACAAATATAAAATGAATTAGTAACAGTATCCGAACCTACCATTTCAATTTACATAAACATACATAACATCACGCCTGTAATCCCCGAAGGGTTAGACAGAGGTGTACCCATTAGTACACCCACATTTCGCCAGTAATGTTTACTCCCATGTAATAGGTGGCGAGCCAATTGCCATCAACCGGGCACAAATCCAGACTCCGAAGCTGCCACTGAGTAATTCTTGATGGAAAAACCCAATAACACTTTGCCCAACCTGGAAATCGAACCCAAGACCTCATGCACAGCAGTCGCGCTTGCGACCACTAGAGCAACAAGGCAGTCCAAATTAATTTGTCACATTTTTTTTAACTTTCCTGTATATTTACACGCGTTACCGCCCCATTTTAATACCCGTATGTTACCACGGTGAAGAATACTCCAGTTCTCAGCGTCACATCTCTGTAAAATCACATCACTACCATACGCTTGTACATAATAATTCAGAGAAGAACATGAATAATTCATTACCTTCTCCAAGTTTCACTAACATTTTTGTGATACCTGTTTGAGCGAGGGAATATTTAGAGATAAGACGTCAAGGTGGTATAATATTACAAACAAAGCCTTCTTTACAGACATCTCACTATGATAAATTATGACAGCAGTCTGTATTTGTAATTTTGTGTTGTCTAGTATCTTTTAGTATTTTTAGGGTTCCGTACCGGAGTCGACAAAAACCGAACTCTTATAGAATCACTTTGCGGTCTGCCTATCGAGACCCTTTTTCTCAGGAACGCGAGGAGGTATTGAGCTGAAATTAATACCGAATACTCAAATATGCTAACCCTTGATGCAGTGAAAAAATGAAACATCTAAGTCAACGCAATCTAAAGTAAGGTCGTTTATGGCGCATATTTTGACACTCATTAGAGAATCAAAACCTTTAAGGGACTTTCCGTTGACCTAGAATAACAAAATTGGGCAGAAAGCAATGCGATGGAATGAAAACCGTAAATTTGTAGTAACATAGCCAAATAATTACTTTTTGTGATTATAAATCAATTGTTTTTATGTTATGCATAACATAACATCACGCCTGTAATCCTCGAAGGGTTAGGCAGAGGGGTACCCATTAGTACACTCACATTTCGCCAGTTATGTTTACGTCCCATGTAATAGGGGGCGAGCCTATTGCCATCAACCGGGCACAAATCCAGACTCCGAGGCTGCTAATAAGAAATTCCTGATGGAAAAACTCAATAACACTTTGCCTGACCTGGGAATCGAACCCAAGACCTCATGCTCAGCAGTCGCGCTTTGCGATCACTAGACCAACGAGGCAGAGGTATGTTATGTATTATAAAATATTGTATGGTGGTACGGAACCTTTCGTGTGCCAGTCCAACTTGCACTTGGTCGGTTTTTTCTTTGAGTACTTATTTATAAAATATTTTGTGAGTAGGTCGTGGGTTAACAAGAGCCTTGTAATAATATTATGACAGAAAATAAAACTTGTTTTTTCCCCACAACTTAATTTCAAAGATATTTCTGTTTATTCTAATGTCAAATGAAGGAATCTTTGTTCTTAATTTGAATTTATATTTCTTACTGCCTCGTTGGTCTAGTGGTCGCAAGCGCGACTGCTGTGCATGAGGTTTTGGGTTCGATTCCCAATTCGGGCAAAGTGTTATTGGGTTTTTCCATCAGGAATTTCTCAGCAGCAGCCTCGGAGACTGGATTTGTGCCCGGTTGATGGCGATTGGCTCGCCCCCTATTACATGGGACTAAAAAAATAACAGGCGAAATGTGGTTGTACTAATGGGTACACCTCTGTCTAACCCTTCGGGGATAACTACAGGCGGGAATCGAACCCAAGACCTCATGCACAGCAGTCGCGCTTGCGACCACTAGACCAACGAGGCAGTCGTGATTTTAAACTATTTCTTCCAAAGAAACTCCATAGCATTTTCTATCGCTATTCCATCAATTTTATATGATGATCCGTTCTCCTCTCAAAAAGCTATTGCAAAACAAATCTTTGATAGAATTGATTCATGTTTATTATCTATTGAAGCGAAGACGTCTTCGGGAAATTTATAAGTAGGTATACCTTTGAGTTTGATACGAATGTGTTATTTTTTGTTTTGCTTATAGATAAACGGTTATCGTTTGAGTCGTACGTTGTTGTTGTTTTTTCGTTTGTGGAATTGTTTTTTCTTGAGATGAAAAAACATAGTAACTATCTATTTATAGCTTACTAGCTTTGGCCCACGATTTCGTCTATAAATGTCGGTTATCACGGACGCAGACGAAGTCGCTGGATAAAAAGTAGTCTATGTTCTTTCTTGGGGTTCAATCCTACACCGCACTGAATTTCATTAAAATCGGTTCAGTGGTTTAGTCGTGAAAGCAGAACAGACAGACTTTCGCATTAAAAATATTAGTATAGATTTAAATCACACGGTAAGTATACGGTTGCTGCGGTACGCGCTATGGGTTCAAATCCCGTACGGTACAAATTGGATAAAGGCGTGAGCTTATGTATGAATGTACTAGGTGCTATGGCTATAGTGAACTGTAGATACAATACACATAAAAATTTACATAGACAGCATGAGACTTTGGTGACGTATTTGTGGTCATCCTTATTCCCCATTCCAAAATACAATCAACAATAACCCTTATTACCATTGGCATTGTTACCACCTGCTACCAATTCATCAATCGCCACCAATTTATTACAATCTTCTACCCTTTCGTACAGTCAACCCCACAGCTCAACTAGGAAATTCGTCCTTACTGCTTTGACGTTAAGACGCTGTAGAAGTCAAATTGTCAACTTAAATGTACGCTTGACTGTACCAAGACGTTGAATGATGGTGTCACAGTGAAAACTGTTTGAGAAAAATGACATAGAAGCTCATATTCTTATGCTAATGCGGGGGGGAAGGAGAGTGGGATACAAGGGGAGGGGGGGGGGTTAAGCGGTGCATGGTGTGACGTGCGGAGGGTACGCGATGCTTTTAACCCGAATATTTCCGAGTGTTGAAAATATGTTCGAGGATTTGAATTAAGGCTTAATGCTTGTATGTATGTGTGAGAAAATTTTCTTTTGTATGACACGCTATCGGTGAAGAATAAGACGGATAATAAAATATTGATATCATAATAACCGGATAAAGGCTTTCGATGGAACAACTTGAAGCAGTAATTTTATTTTCATGTAGCTTTTTGAGGTATTGTGAAGATTATTTCTGTTATTGTTAAGGATCCTTAATAACAGTACTGTTGTACAAAAAATTGTGTCGATGAATTTAAGTGAAGAAATCTTAAGGAACTTACTGTATTTCTTTTTAGGTGGCAAAAATCATCAAATGACTCCTTCCGCCCTGAGTGGGGCGGAAGGGACTGTCAGACTTTTACTGACTAAAAAACCACCCTGTTCCTTCTGTTGACGTTAAGACGTTAAGACGTCCCGCAACCCCGGCAGGCGTTGGCCCCGTTGGGGGCCCCGTCCCTGTGCTGACAGCTCTTTGAGGCGCGCGCGAACAGAACGCGCCGTCGACCAGGGCTTGGTCCTTGATCGCACGGCGAGCTATCCATTACTCGTCGTAAGTACTAAAATTTGATTAGACTTCTTCTTCTTGACGTATGGGCAGTAAGGTCTTACGACTACACACACCCTAGTGTTTTTAAACCGCCTCAAGGGCCTCTGACATGGTTTGAATGGGACAGTAGTAGTCCTGGTTTCCTCACGGTGTTTTCCTTCACCGATGTCCAGTGACGTCCTAGATAAACTTTAGAAAGTACATATGAATTGAAAAAGTCGCATTGGTACTTGCCCGGATTCGATCCCACAACCTCGTGCATGAGAGGAGGGCGCCTTAACCGCTAGGCCATCACGACACAGTTCTCACAGCAACAAAACACCAACAAATCTAACTTAATGCTTGATCACCACAAGCGCAAGGCAACACTGCACACTTTTATTACTTGGAAGCCTTAATTACGCCGTACCGTACTTAATGAGCCGGCGTCGTAAACGGCCCGTAAACGATATAGTTACATTAAATAATCGCTATTGTGTTGGCGGATATTTTTCGGATAAGATTTTGAATTTTTGTCTTTTAATAACACTGATTATACATACACGCCTGTAATCTCATAACTTTTCAAACAAGTTCATGGGGGCAAAAAAAAATCTGTTGGTTAAACAATCACTGACGTACCGTTCTGTTGGAGAACAGTGCATGGGCCAAATGTGATTTGGATGAAAAGTGAATGGTCGAAACATTCTGTTGGTGAAACATTCACTGGCGAAAAATCATGTTGGCGAAACGTTCGTGGGTGAAAAGTGCTTTGGATGAAAAGTTCGTGGTTGAAAGATTATGTTGACCAACAGTTCATGGGCCAATCGACTGTTAGCAAAACGTTTCAGACTCCCGTAAACAATATAGTTACATTAAATAATCGTTATTGTGTTTTGCATTTCTGTCTTTTAATAACACTGATTAAGTATGCATACACGCCTGTAATCTCCGAAGGGTTAGGCAGAGGTGTACCTATTAGTACACCCGCATTTTGCCAGTTATGTTTAAGTCACATGTTAGAGGACGAGCCTGTTGAATGTTTACAAAACACTTACTTTAATCAATCATTTTTTTTTAAATTTGGTCTTTCTGGTTGTTCCGTCTAATCTACAAAACGGCTGAACCGATTGTGACGCGACTTTCACTGGCAGGTAGCTAAAGTTATGAGAAGTAACTAAGGATTTTATTTAAGATTATACTTATAAGGAGAAAAAGATTTAGGGTGCTGCTCGATAATATGAAAATACCCCATGAAAGCTGATATTCACGCGAATGAAGCCGCCGGCATAAGTTATACATAATACTTACATAGCAAACTTGCCTGTATAATTCAGCTATAATTCTAATTATCACTAAAATATCTTTGAAAGACGAAGATGATATTCACATCTTCCTTTAATTAACGATTCCTTAATAACGACTTCCTAAGTATGACATTAATACTACAGACACTACAAACTCTATTTACCCTGATATGATAACAGCCGTGAAGGATCAGATATCAAAGTACGTACGGTTATTAATTAAGGAACGCGTCGTTAGGCGTTCGGCTCTAGACGATGTTGTATACAATGAGGCAATGTTTTGCACCATACAAATACTGGAACGTACTGGTTTATGTCGAGAAATAGAATTTAAATTTGGAAAACAATAATACCACTATCCATATTAAAACTCGTTGGTCTATTGGTCGCAAAGCGTGACTAGTGAGCCTGAAGTCTTGGGTTAGATTCCCTTGGGTCGGACAAAGTATTATTGGGTTTTTCCATCAGTAATTTCTCAGTAGCCGCCTCGGAGTCTGGATTTATGCCCTGTTGATGGCGATAACTCGCCCCCTATTACAAAAGACTTAAACGTAACTAGTGAAATGTAGATGCACCTCTGCCTAACCCTTCGGGGATTACTGGCGTAATGTTATGTTATTCAGTAACTATGTAAATAACACGTATGCATGTAGATTCACTTAATGAATATTAGAGAAAGCAAGAAAAAAATAAAAATCATGTCCAGAAGACTACATAAACAAAACAATTTGAGCTCTAAAGACACCGCTGACGGTAATAAGAGAATCGTATCCCATTCCTTGATTTTGTAATATGTACTCTATAGACTACCGCTAACAAACATTCGTGACCCAATTTCAATTACTCGAGCCCTAAAAAAACACTAAAATAAATATTACATCTCCCGTCGAAGCCTTCGCGGCAAGTTTAATAGGGTCTGACAGATTTCAGACGCACTTACCCGCTTTGGGAGAGATTAATGATGTGAGTTCCTCTGTATCCATTACTTACGGCGGTTTGTTGAGACCAACACTTGTTTAATTTTGAGAGAGAAAAAAAACACTCCCAGACTCTTAAATTGGGCCTTCAAAGCAGGGATAAGAGGTTTGAAACATCAAAATAAAGATAAATAATAATACAAATACCAGCCTATTACTGTCCCACTGCAGGGCAAAGGCCTCTTCTCATACAGAGAAGGCATGAGCATTGATCACCACGCTTATTCAAGTTGAATTGGCGACTTATATTAATTGCCAGTCCAGGTTTTCTCACGATGTTTTCCTTTACCGATGTCAGTATGAACAAGATGAGACATTAGAAAAAACAATAACACTATTTTCTAGCTGAGTTATCGGCCATCATATTTGTGTCATGTTTTTTTTTGTATTACATACATACATAACATCACGCCTGTAATCCCCGAAGGGTTAGGCAGAGGTGCACCCATTAGTACACCCACATTTCGCCAGTTATGTTTTTAGTCCCATGTAATAGGGGGCGAGCCTATTGCCGTCAACCGAGCACAAATCCAGACTCCGAGGCTGCTCTCTTCTAGAATTCATGGTCATTTAAAAAACTGTATTTACTTTTTTGTGCAAAAAAATTGCTGGGTGGCTTGATGCAGGAGAACAAAAGTTTTTTTATCTAGCCTGTAAGGTTCTACTGCTGGTCAAAAGTCTCCTGCATCTAACTCATTCCGTCACCTCTTCCTAAGCTAGACTTGGCGAAGCGACCATCATCAATGCTAAAAAATATCTTATTCTTAGCTTGAGACCGGTTAAGGATTTACAGCCGGTTTGAACAATGGGATCTTTAGATCGAAACTTACATCACCGATGCTCCAATTTGCAGACTGAGATTGCATTTACGTATAATGAGCAATTAACTCGATGTTAAAGAATAATTGCCCTGGCAGGTGTAAGCGGGTCTAAAGGATAATCACTATAAAGACTGATTCACACATATCAATGAAACCATAGTTCCCACATAGTTTCTGTACCGTCCTTTATCAGTGATAATTGTTCTTTCATACATTCTGAAACTGACACTGAGAGCAATGTGTCGTCACTAACACTGACAAGTGTGAACGCATTCATAAAGAATTTATGAAAGAATAATGTATCACTGATACTGGACGGTGCCGGCCCTGTGGCTTCACTGATATGTGGGAATCAAGCTTTAAACTACGAATGAGTGTTTCAAAAAGCATAGAAATATTACAGACGATAGCAAAAAATCGATAAATCATTCCTACCTCCTTGGGGCTTAGACAAAGTAACATCGCTTCGTCGATTGACCACGTGATTTAACGCGGTATATGTCAATCCCATACATTTTAGTCTTTTCTAACTTCGTTATCGTTTTGCAATTGTTACTTTGTCTAAGGCCCCTGGTTATTTATTTGAAAATTTCAAGTATTCAAACATCTATTCTATGATAGTTACGCTTAGATAAGCGATAACATTTGGTTTTCATGTGTGCTACGAGCTACGGTGCTACGCTGCTACGGCGTAGCGCGTAGACAAACACAATGAACTCTAACAAAACAATTCAGTGGTTTACACTACCGTATCTAGTGTGTATCCAATCTTGTTAGACCTTTGAATGCGCATGCATTATCTGGAAATAAAGATCTTTGTCGATGGTTTCAAATTGGACTGCTATTGAATTGATATTTTCATTGTATTACATGATTAAACAGGGGGCGGGGCGGAGGAATTCTGCTAACTTTTACGTACGTTTGCAATTTAGTTGTTAAACAAAGACAAAATCTTTTCTGACTTTGTTTGGTCCTAACACGATTTGTATGCCATCATACAACATGGCAATGCTGCAGTCTTGATGATGCGGATAAGTTTTTTTATGTGTCTATTCTTATAAGTTTTTCCTTTCTTTTTTAGAAATTACACATACTTTGTAATTTTATTATTATGTACAAGTTTTGTGTTTTGGGAGGAAGCCGACTATACCACTGATTTCAATATATATAGGAAATATGAAAATTTTATTAGCTTAGGGTATTTTAGGAACCGTCACATGTGTTATTATGAAGTAATTTATAGTTTGATTGTAAATATCCAACTAAAAGATTAAATAACTTTAAAACCTACTTATATCAATAATTATCTCACAAAGAAAAATATTATACTACTTCCATTATTATTTATTATGTGTTATTGGGTTTTTCCATCAGGAATTTCTCAGTAGCAGCCTAGGAGTCTGGATTTATGCCCGATTGATGGCAATAGGCTCGCCCCCTATTACATGGGACTAAAAAAAAAACATAACTGAAGAAATGTGGGTGTACTAATGGGTACACCTCTACCTAACCCTTCGGGGATTACAGGCGTGATGTTATGTTATGTTATGTTAAAAAAACTATCACTTAAAATCCCAGAAGTAACAAAAAAAACAAAACACAATCTAGGAAAAAAAACTTTTTTTTTTCTCAAACGCTAACCTAAAACACACAATACATAAAAGGAAGGTATCCAAATCGAAACCATTGATACAACTCAACACAATCGAACACAGCTCAACAATTCAGAAGGCGCACGGAATATAAATTACGAATCGCGCACAATTCTGCCTAGTCTAATCGAGACGCTGTGAGAATACTTTACACCACATCAATATTAGCCTCACGCACATTCGTCAATTCAACACTTATTTGAGCAGATAAAACGTATGATTTCTTATATTTTAGACACATTATATATTATCTTGGTGAAAGGAATGAAATGTTTTGGGGCGTGGTCAAAGGGACCATTCTGCCAAGTTTTAGGAACGATCGCAGACTAATCTTAGTCGCAATCTATCAAAAAAACTTCTAATTAACAATACGAAAGTTGAGACTTGATAAGCGTCAGTAGTGGGAAGCTTGCGCAGGTATGAAATAATTATCCATAGTTTGTGTATCTATTCAGGGATTTTTCGATGACATTTAGACTGAAATTCTTATAATATTTATTACGAAATAATTAAGTTTGTGTGGTGTGTCAAGTCTCATCTTTTGTGGCACGATTTGTATCTACATTGATTGTCGCTGAGATGATGATTGCGACTGAGATTTTGAATGTTTTTAATTAGTAGAAAAATTATTTCTTGAATCGGTGAGATATTACATGGGATTAGACTTCCATTTTTCGAAGTATTTGTAATAGTCTTATTTATTTAATGCTAATTGAAACTAGCTTCTGCCCGCGACTTCTCTATAATCAAAGTTGATATATTAAACGGCGGGAACCTAACTCTGCTCCGGGATAAAAGTAACTTATGTGCTATTTTAGATTATATTCAATCTCCGTGCCAAATTTCATCCACACCCATTCAGCCGTTCTGGAGTGATTAAATAACAAAACACCCAAACCCATCCAAATTTTCGCATTTAGTAGTAAGTTCTATTCTAAGCTTTATTTCCACTCAACAATAATACATTTTCCTCCACACATAAATCACAGAGAATCGACAGAAACCAAATGCGTGAACAGTGTAATTTAAATTGAAAACCAAGGCGACAGCTCGAAAATTATTTATCACGGTACGTAAGGGGTGTATGAAGGAAGCGGATACTACATCAAAAGCAAGCTACATTTCTGTGCCAACGTTCGTCTATATCGTAACGTAACAGAGCGCCCGTATCCCACTCTCCCCGCAAACTGTGTGGTACAAGTTCCAGGAGGTAAGAGGATGGAGTTCGTGCAGCAAAATGATTGAAATGAGATGAAAATTGTACCTAAAATTTATTATTAACTTCAAGTTCAAAGAAAATCCTTTTACTGAACTTGAAAATTGGAAAACTGAAATTCGAAATGAAAATTCAGATGTGGGTGTACTAAGGGGTACACCTCTGCTTAATCCTTGGGGGATTACAGGCGTGATGTTATGTCATACAGTGAAAACATTTATTTCAATTAGACCATTTACAGACACTTTTGTATTGTCATGGAGTTAGTCAGTTAGTCCGAAAGCTGAAGCTAGTTCCTATGTCACTGCGCTTAAATGATGTTATGAACAATAGGAGACGTTTTCTTCTTTTCTGGTATCTGTATTGTGACGTTTAACACAGTTAAAGAACAGCGAGAACACTGTATAATGTAGGTACTATAAATAATAATTTATTGAAACATCACCGATTGTAATTTATTTCAAATTAATTATAATGAAACAACATACTAATTAGTTTTACAAAAAACGAGTCATTTAAATTCAAATATTTAAGATACTTTTTTAAATCATGCATTTTTAGAAAATGATTTAATGTAAGAAAACAAACTTTCCACATGGTCTTGCAATTTGTGTGGCATAAACCAAAGAGTTGCGAAAGAGCTTTTAATTTGAACTTAGCGGGATTTATCGCTTAGCTTCTAACACTTGTACCACACTTCGAAGGACGGAGCTATCAACGACGTATGGCAGCTTTCTAGTCAATTTCCTGTATTACTATCTGAATACCTAATCTATAACGTGCAGTTTTGCAACCTCGTCAAATATCAGGAAGTTGTTCTAAAATACATAAATAATCAAATAAAACTACAACTCCTGGTTCAATATTTGATTTTTAGTAGTTTTTGTTTGTTTGTTGTTGTTGTCGTCTGTATTTGTTTGTTGTTTGTATGATTATTTCAGAATACACCTCTTTCTCTTTCAAAAAACAGAATTGCCCTGTTATGTATGCTGTAGGCAATGCGAACATAAATATTAAATTAAATTAAATTATATAAATTGTAATGAAATATTTTATTTTGGTAAAAAGAAAACTAAAAAAAAAATACTGTTTATCTAAAGATAGCAAATATACTTATTCAATTTTAATAGAAAACCGGCCAAGTGCAAGTCAGACTAGCACACAAAGGAATCCGTACCACACTAAAATATTTTAAATTACAAACAGGAGCACGTTTTCTGTATGGGAGAGAAACCGCCGCGGCAACGCCTGACAAGCGCACATCATACAAATATTATACACGTGGAGCGCTTGTCATCTGAATGTACCATTAGTAATAAAATCCCGTTGGCATCGTTCGGGATCGCAACCCTAAAAAATATATACCTACGTAACAATAAACACACTAGACACACATTCGTATTTTAAACATAATGAAATGAACCTTCTATATCACTTCAAAACCCGCTTTCCTTCTATACCTCGGACCAACACGTAGTGTACTTCACTATCTGCGCGTCGCAGCCCCTCTCGGTCAATTTGCTATATCGCTGTGTGTACGTAGCTCTATATATTATTGAAATAGAAATGTTTGCACTGAGAGAGTTATTGCCGAAATACAAGGACCATTTCGTGTGTAGGTGTGTTGGTGTTCTCATTGTTATATAATGTTGTGAAGGTATTTTAGTAAGTTGAAACACAGAAAAGGCTCTTTTAGGATCGAAATCCTAGGACTAAGGACGAAGTCCTTATAGGACCACTTTGTTATCCGTCTGTCAAGACCCTTTTCTTAGAAACCCGTAGAGGTATAAAACTGAAATTATTATTAAATACTCAAGTCAGCTTCCTCTTGGAGCAGTGAAAAATTAAACTTCTTAGTCAATGCAATCTAAAGATAACTCACGTTGAGTTGTTCCGTGTAGTTTTGATGGTCCGATAATATTTTTGACTAGAGACCCGCCCCCGCTTTGCGTGAGTGTAATAACTGAATTCCTTGGTAGATTTTCTAAATCTTGTCCTGATACAAAGAAAAAATCTGTCAAATCGGTCGAACCGTTCTAAGGTAACGATTTTTCATACATGCGGAAATTGATTTTTATTTTTAAACATTAGGATCCGTTCAAACCTGAAATATTAAACCCAATGATTAAAAAACATAATTTTAAATCGCAAAAAAAACACGTCCAAAATAATTTTTAATAAAAATAAAATTAATTAATTCCATCTCGCCCATTTGTCTTTGTCCAAAAAAAAAGTGTAAAAATAAAACATCTAAAGATTACGCCGGATGATAAAATATCACTTTAAACAATAGGAAGTGTCACCCAATTAACTTTGTTCAATTAATTTTCCGAAAGAGACAAAAGGGACATCAAACGTTTGGGGGGAAAACAACCCAGGGTGATATCAGCAACCAATTTGGGGCTACAGAGCTATATTGCTTTAAAGTTGCTTGTGCAACTGTAACTATTAATCGATTTTATTGTTATTGAGTTTTGGGTTTATAACAATGAGATAATTTATGATATTGCCTTTATAAATTGTACTTTGAATGTTATGATTGCTTAGTAATTAACACACCCGCCTCTCATGCATGAGGTTGTGGGCATTCACATGTACTTTCTAAGTTTATCTTGGACATCATTGACATCGGTGATGGAAAACATCGTGACAAAACCTAGGTGATCAATGCTCTTGTCTGTTCTGTATGCGAGGAGGCCTTTGCCCTACGGTGAAGTAATTGCAATGTATTTCTAAGGCTAATCAATTTTCAATCCATTCTATCCATCTAGGCATCCACTACTAGACATAGGCTTCCCCTACAGATCGACAAAACGACCGGTCCTACACTGCCCGCATCTAGCGATTTCCCGCAACCTTCACCAGGTCATCATTCCAACTCGTGGGGAGCTCGCGGTGTCTTTCTTAAATGGAGATTTATTCCGTGCAGCAATTGAACCTAAGACACGCTTTCAAGTACTGCGCTAACCGTAGTGACAACATCATCATCATATCATCCGTAGAACATAGGCCTCCCTTACTAATTTCCAATAGGACCAGTTGGAAGCTTGCATTTAGGCGAGGCGGGGCGTGGGGCGCGTAGTGTCAACATAATAAATATGATTTAAGCGCATATTATCCAGTTATTTTACGTAACAACGTCCGGCTATTAACAAATCAGCATAGTCAGCAATATCCAGGTCTTATCCGTGTCAGCATAAGCTTTAAGAGAATAGCTCATAGCCGTAGAGAATCGATTAGCAAGTCAGCAAGTTCTGTACCGAAGCAGTCTAAGATGGGGAAGTCTATCGTGAAGGTTCTATTAATAAATCCTAGTTATAACAGAGAAAAGAAAATGTTGGGTGGTTTGCAACCATCGCGGTGGATTACTTATTTGGTTCTTAAGTTCTTTTAATTGTTTTATTTTGAACAATAAGGTCACATACAAACATGACAACTATGCCAAAAATACATGTTAAAAAAGTGTTATATGTATGGAGCCTGCTGCTGTATATAACAAATCTAAATATATGAAAGCGAAAGGTCATACACTCACTGGTTACGAAATATTGAAAACCGCTTGACGGATCAAGATGAAATGCAGAGAGGTAGGTTATAGTTAGTAGACATCTGCTAAGAACGGATTTCACCCCTTAAAGGGATGAAACGGGGGATCGACATTTACGCGGACGAATTTGCGGGCAAATGCTAGTATCTAATAATATAAAGCAACTCTAAAGAATTTTTAAAAACATTCCTACACAACTAATAATTAATAATTTTTCAATTTACAAAATCCTGGTTACATTATTCTTGTTGCTTCTATGTGAAAACAATAAAGGTTAACAGTAGTTAAAAAAGAAACAAAAAAAATAATAAAGTTGCCATGGCAGTTGAGACATAACTCATCTGACGTACGCGAAGATGACGCTAGTTCAGCAAAAAGTGTTCTACTCTATTCTCCGTTTAGCTCCATCAAACAAACAAACGTCCATCAGATTATAGACTACAATGTCTTCTATCTAACCCCCATTTACATAGCCAACCAAAACAGTTTCAAAAAGTACCATAAGACCGAACAAAAACGAACCCAGCACCGAACCCCCGGCCTTTAGACAATGAAACCCGAATTAATTAAATCCGTCGACATCTTGGGATGACGAATCGATCCAACTTGAAGACTTGGACAATTAATCCGTTCTCATAGTGCCCATGCTATTGGATTAATTTCGTTTGTCAATGTCAGAAACGGTTTGTAAGCGATTTTGAATCTTTATTGTATAACGAGCCCGTACTTCGTCTGCGTGAATATCAGTTACCATTTTTTTTTTAATTAATGTAGTCTAATTTACTAATTTTAACAGCTATACATATATGCCAGTGAAAGTTTCGTCAAAATCAAACATGCCGTTTTGGTGATTAGCCGGAATAAACAGACAGACAGGCAACCAAAAAAAAAATGTTTTTGGTTTATTAGCGTGATTTGATAAAGGTGATATTTTAATAATACAAACAGATATTTCAATTTAATTTAATTATATAGAAGATACCAAGCGCGTATTGGCTAAGGGATTGGCTGCTACGCTGCGTGTCGCGGGTTCGAATAGGTACCTCACGGAACTAATATTAAAGTATAGTCTACAAGTAGTTGTTTGTGTATGTAAGTTTATATGTTTGTAATTAATGCATTCACGTTATAGGAGAAATTAAAAAAAAAAGACGGGTTGCACTCCGGGAGTGCCGGCAGAAGTGAAAACTTGATTATTAACGTTGAGCATGTTTGATATTTTGGAATGGTTAGGGAATAATTTTGCACCAATTGCTTTATCAGTATAAAAGTACTATCATTTATGTGGTAGAATACAATATTCATTTATTGCGCTATCGTACACAAACATGACAATTTATATTACATTAAAAATTTAACACTTTAAAACTATTACAATTATTTTACATTAAAAAGTTATACACGAACATTCGCGCAAGCGCCCTGCGCTGCCTAAACGAAACAGTAGGCCCAGGCATACATTTTCGCCGCGCCGTAGTTAGGGGATAGCTGTCTACTCTCCATCCGTCTTACGCTTTTTCGATCAGGTCACGTGTCCTGACGCGAGTTTAAGATTTTATACCCATTACAGAAAAAGTGCTCAACGCCGCTAAAGAAGTTTTCACTTCAAAAAGTCAAATGAAATCTCGGACGAGAGAAATGCAACTTGTTTTTCAGAAATGTCCTAAATACTATCACGACTGAGTTCAAATTCAAATGCAGCTGTTGAATAGGTAATTTGCAGGCAACATCAGGTCCAGATAATGTTATAGCTTTTGCTTCTAATTTGGCATAGTAACGAGTACCTACACAATTTGGCAAAGCTCAGAACACTATTAGTTTGATTCGAAACCAATACGTATATCTAGCTAAGCAATACACCGCGGTTTCACTCGTCTTTGGATCCCTTGGGCCGTAGCGTGAACTAGCTTATAATAATCCTTACGAATGTGGCTTTTAAATACAAAAAGTATATTTCTAATCCGATTTACAGAGATTAGCGCGTTTTAACAAAAAAAGTCTTTATCTTTTTTATATTATTAATTTTAATATAGGTATGTATAGTACGGATTAATGCTCAGCTTGTAAAAAAACACGTCTAGACTTTGAACTTACAGGATTCAAAAGTAAATTTTATTAACTATAAAATGAAGCCTTCAATACAAGGCCATTGTTAGCCATTTTTGGTACTCTGAGTCAAATTCGATCATAACACTTTTGTCTCCAATGTTTTATCTATTTTGTAAATTACTAGCTTCTGTTTGTAGCTTTCAATTAATGAAAAAATGTAGTATTGGGATGGAGAGACATTGAGACACAGACTTTGGTCATGGATTCAGTTAACGATTTAGCGTTAACATTTTTCGTCGGTTATAAAAAAAAAACAATTGTTCCAAACAAAAATCCACCATCTACAGAGTCAAAATGTATGAAATATCCAATTTATTTGAATAGCCACCAGAATATGTTATAACTGAGAATCTAGAATCATGTATAAGATCTATGGTAAAATTCTGTGTGATTAAAACAAAACATAAGTAAACTTTATCTTATGTCATCCATTTCAATAGACCCATTCTTATCATACAAAACATTCTCCAATAGTTACTTGAAATTAAGATAATCCTTCACTTATCTGATAATACCGATCGGAATACTGAACCAACAAGCCTAAATCTAACCATAACACAACTCGACTGTAAAGACCAAATTAATTCGATTCAGACATCGGTTGCCAAAATTTTGGTCCTCCCGTACAATACGACAGAGATATAATAAATATCCTCTTTTGGATGATATCTTAGTGTTCTTCATCGAAAAGTTCTAAAAGTTTTTCTTGTCTTCAAGTCAAGGAGTGAATATAAATTAAGAAAATTACAGAATTGTGATTTTAGGAAGTTGGGAGTGGCGGCGGAGACTCGGGAGTTTCCTTTCAAGGGTTTTAGTACAATATCGTGTTTCGGTTGATTTGGAATTCAAGTTGTAGGTTATACCTACATAGTTGTGTAGGTATATTTTGCTCTGATTTAACGTTAAATTTTCCGTTGTGTTCTGGTGGTCTGTTCGGGTTTGTTTTTAAAATTACAGCTGTTAGTTTTGTTAAATTGTTGAGATTTTAAATTCATATTTTATACTTTTCTAAAATTCTTTTTATTTACCAGTTTAGCGAAGATTTCTCTCAAAGACACGACCATCGGCATAATGATCGCCGAATCTATATTCCGCGTCTTGATAACTTCATTAACCAGAAAAATAATTCATAATCTAAGTTATTATAATCAGGCTTCCAGTCTAATTCACCGCTGAATATAATCAAGATTTAATTACCTATATCACAGCTCTGAAATAATTAGTAAGTCTATCCCCCTAACATCGAGCGAAAAGATAACTAATTATCTGAAAATCTCAAGGGACACATTCTGCGTAGGGATAAACTACAATAACTTGGCGCGCCCCTCCATAATTCAAAACGTTTGAGAGTGTTTGTGATAGTATTTAAAAGACTCACAACGCATGTGTGCATACTGAGACGGCTCTCGAAACAAAAACAAATCACCGATTTGTTGCTAGGCTAGCGGCGTTATTAGTCACTCATTGTTACTATACTCTATGAAAATGACAGCTGCGTTGTCTTGTGCGGTTGGTTATTTATGATTAGTTGACAAACAAATCTGCCGTCCTGCTACTGAAGACGATTACTTACAACATACAAACTCTTTCATACGGATGTGACTACATAAATCGAAGTAGTAAAATGGAGGGGCGCGCCATGTTATAGTAGTTTGTCTATAATAAACATTTTCTTAAAGACAGCGCCTAACAATTAGGTAGAATTACGTAACAAATGAACGAAGAACAGCTTTAGTGAGACTTTGAGCTCTTAAAGCCCACGTAAGCTCGCAAATTAAACATACAGCGACTACCGATTAACGAACAATCGATTAACGAATCGGTATTCGATTAAAATCGCTTCAAGTGTAACAAAATGCGTGAATTACGATTCTTGAGATTCTCGTTTGTTTCTTTGATTTTCAATCGGTATGTCCTTGGTGGATTATTTGGTTTTCATTTTGTGAATTGTATTTAGTGTTACTCAATATATCTCGGGACTCTGGGGTCCCGGGCTTTAAGAAGGCTTACGAGGCCCAACTTACAGAGGCCTCTTAGGTAACTTTAAATGTAATGGCAGTGCATCCCAGGACAACCCTCGGTTGGTGCAGGAATATTGCAGGACATAGAAACAAAAAATACTATGGGTATGGGTTGAAGTGACTTGGTTAGCTGAAACTGTGAAGTGATGTCATTCTAAATCCAATATGGCGGACGGCTGGACCAGCCAAGATGCGGCATAATTAACGACAAATATTAACTCTCTTCAGAATCATCTAGGTTAGGTTGGTTCAGTGGTCACAAAGCGTGACTGAGGTCTTGGGTTCGATTCCCAGGTCGGGCAAAGTGTTATTGGGTTTTTCCATTAGGAATTTCTCACTAGCACTCTCGTTTTCTGCATTTGTACCCGGTCGATGACAACAGGTTCGCCTCCTATTATATGGGACTTCAACACAACTGGCGAAATGTGGGTGTACTAATGAGTACTCCTCTGCCAAATCCTTCGGGGATACAGGCGTGATATTAAGTTCAGAATCCTCTCCACCTCGTATTATTTATTATTCAAAATGGACACCCAAAACCGTCAATAACTTTCCATATAATTGACACAGTAACGCAATTAAACATCGTCAAATCCAGTGGAGCTTAACTTCTGTCACCAGGACAGCAAAGATTCAAGAATCTTTCCGATGGAGATAAATAATACCTTTTTTTTTTTTCAAAGCATTATGCTGACTAACATTACTCAATGTCTGTTGTTAATTGACTACGCAATATATCATTTCAGCCAACATTAATATGTTGTGGGTGCGTTGCCGGATTTGGGGCGTTCCTTTGTTCGGATGTTATGATAGGGTGATTATGGTACTTTGATGGTGTGTGGACTGTGTGGAGTGTTTTGGGGAATTTTTGGATTTGGTACACTGATTTATTGAAGACTGGTCTTAGGAAATTGAAATTGTAATATTAAAAAAAATCTTACGTTAGGATTTTTTCCTGGGGGCTTAGACAAAGTAACATCGCATCGTCGATTGACCACGTGACTTAACGCGGCTTATGTCAATCCCATACATTTTAGTCTTTTATGTGGTCATCACTTAGTCGATTGACCACGTGACTTAACGCGGCTTAAGTCAATCCCATACATTTTAGTCTTTTATAACTTCGTTATTGTTTTGAAATTGTTACTTTGTCTAAGCTCCCTATATCGGGTACATTTACAAACATTTAAGTTCCTAATACATCATCCGCCTAGCCTTTTCCCAACTATGTTGGGGTCGGCTTCCAGTCTAACCGGATGCAGCTGAATACCAGTATTTTACATGGAGCGACTGGTTATTTAAGTTCCTAATACCTGAAGGCCATAAAAATATTTGATCCGTGCGTTAATCGAACCTGCGACATGCAGCACATAAGCCAATCGTTCAGCCACTGCGCCAATCATATTGTCATCATCGTCATTGAAGGGTTACTGCTTTGTTTCCTGTATGTTATAACCAAACGAGGTGAAATACGTTAAATAAATAAAGTTTTTATGTTTGTTTTACAGTTGTGTCTTAACCTTGTCATGAACTGAATTAGGGCTTAGATACTTGTTATAATATTTATATTTTGTCGTTTTCCCACCTCTACCCGGGTGAAGGCAAATGCACAAACTAGTTAAGAATAAATGCCAAAGCACTTTATTTAAGAAAAGAACGAAAAAATATTTACTTTGCCACATTTGCACAACTACCAAACTAAAATGTAGGTAAATAAAAAGAAACCGAAAAAAAACCACAAAATTCTCTCTCATAACAACAACTCTTAGGTAATTGACAAATACTACAAAAAAACAACAAACCCTTAGCCCTTTGACGAGCCATGTCAATACTTTCATAAACAACTCGAACGGAATCCGATACCCAATCTCTCACAAAACCCGGTATCTGATAGCAGTCTCGTTGTTCTTACAACAGCTGCACTGTTAGTCCCCGTTGATAACCAGCTTTGCTCGCAAAGAAAATAAACTAACACGAAAAAAAAAACAGATTTCGTTTTCGTGGTCGAAAGCAGATATTGACTTTATCCCCTCACTGGGAATAAAATGAAAAAGGTCGGAATAAGCTGCTGGGATTATAAGGTTTCGGTATGAGCTGGTAGGGTTAGGGTGGAAGGGGGGGGTAGTGAAGAATGATGGTCTAGTGTTGACAAACTACGAGGGAGTATACCTACAGTGTCATATTTTGGACAACTATAAAAAAAATATCGACGAAGATAGGATACTGACACAAATATACAGACTTGTGCTTAGTTAGTTACCTCGTTTAAGATTTTGAGTTACGTAAAATAATAAACAGGCCAAAGATCTCTTCTATAACTTCATAAGTCTGTTCTTCTATTTGAGTCTTCACTCAAGAGAGATTGACGATTTCAGACTTAAAGAATAAGAATTTTAACGTAACTAACGAACACAACACAACAAGAAACATTACAATGTGGGTGTACTAATGGGTACACCTCTGCCACGTTTGGGATTACAAGCGTGATGTTATGTTATATTATTAATTATAAAACCTCCTTTACCGATGCCAGTGATGTCCAAGATTACCTTAAAGCACACAATTAACTGAAAAAATCACATGAGTTGTTACCTGGTTTAGAACCCACATTGTCATACACAAAAGGAAGGTGCCATAAGCACTAGGCCATCACGACATGAACAAAGAAAACAAAAATAAATTATGTGACTCCTTGACTGCCTCGTTGGTCTAGTGGTCGCAAAGCGCGACTGCTGAGCATGAGGTCTTGGGTTCGATTCCCAGGTCGGGCAACATGTTATTGGGTTTTTCCATCAGGAGTTTCTCAGTAGCAGCCTCGGAGTCTGGATTTGTGCCCGGTTGATGGCAATAGGCTCGCGCCCTATTACATGGGACTTAAACATAACTGGCGAAATGTGGGTGTACAATGGGTACACCTCTGCCTAACACTTCGGGGATTACAGGCGTGATGTTATGTTATGTTATGTCACTCCTTGACTCAGTCCACCCTAAACTTCCCAAAACCATTCAATAAATATAGGTACAACTTTTCCATCACAAACGAGAACAAATATTCTAGACTACAAAGTGTCCAGTGACCTGGCAGCAAAAAATTCTCCTCACACATTCTCGCAACAAAAAAAAACCCAACTCCAAAATTAGTTCCGCCATCTCCCATAAAAGACAAATCAAGCACACAGAGCCACTATCAAACAGCTATTTGGTACAAACGCCAATAAACAAACTCATTGGGGCGTCCGCATTGAATATTTCAACGGAGTACGGGCCACCAATAATAATGACCTGATGAATATGCGAGGACACCGCTGTGGACTAGGATTTTCGGAGATTCGCACTTGACGGTTGGAACGCTATACAGAAAAGATTTTTTCTTTTTTTTGTGAACAAATAACCAAGTCTTCTTTTTTTGCGAACGTGCGATCATGAATTGGTTTTAGTTTGACTAAAATTCCCAGGTCGGGCAAAGTGATATTGGGTTTTTCCATTAGGAATTTCTCAGTCTGGATTTGTGCCCGGTTGGTGGCAATCGGCTCGCCCCCTATTACATGGGACTAAAAACATAACTGGCGAAATGTGGGTGTACTAATGGGTACACCTCTGCCTAACCCTTCGGGGATTACAGGCGTGATGTTATGTTGGAATTATTGGTTTACTAGCTTATACCCGCGATTTCCTTTACCTTTTTTGAGGTTTAAGCTGTAAGTTTTTTTTTATCCTTTTCTATTCATCTTTTAGTCTTTAACTTAAATGAAAGCGCTTTTTTTAAAAGCTAGAGATTTTTACACCCACATAAGTACTGCCTAAATTAGTTCAAACTAGTCCTTTTTTTCAATTGACTGTTCACCCTTCACCGAGACATGACACCAATACTAATGAGCTGATAAATAATGCAAAAGACCCACTTCCACGATTTTGAATATTGATTTTACTGAACCAGATGTTCTTAGTGTTGTTACGAGCGAACAGGTGGAAATTTCACTAATCACTTGATAGTATTACTTCGATTTAGTTCAGATTCTGACTGTTCGATTTAAGACAATATTGCACGGTTCTACCAAATTGATTTACTTTGGTTGAAAGGTACAGAATTGTGTTTTAATATTGAATGTCTATTTTTTTGTTCATCATACAAAGGTGATGGATAAAGCGTGACCCAGTTTTGTTTACCCGGATTAGAATTAAATGATTAAAAACGAAAATTAAATAATTATTTATTTCTCAAAGCAAAAGTAAAAAAATAATCATTAAAAATATTTTTCATTTTATAAAGTTATATTGACCTGTACCCTAAGGGGTATCGTGTTACCTAGTTACTGGGTTGACCCTAAGATTGTACAGAAGTTATGACATAACTTTTGTTCACGGCTAAGTAGCAGTGTATACCTTTTTGATTTATGCAATACAAGACCTGTACTAATGAATGACGCCATTTTATTATACAACGTGTAGCGGAAAGGGTATATACATACCAAGAGCAAGGCTTTTTTGGATGATAACAAACGATATGGCAAGGGTTTTTTAATCCTATCTCTACATGTTCAGAAATTATGATCATCAAAGAAAACCGCCTGCGGTAGGCTACTATGCGATACTAGGCGCGAAGAATTACGGAAGAGATTTATCTTGATATTAGGCAAGTAACATGGAAAGTTTTGACCCACGTAGTGCGGTTTGACACGTTTGTTATAATTTGAATTTATGAAACATAATTATTATGAAACCGAAAATTTCGTATCAATTTTTAGAGTATTTTATATTGAGCTGATCGTGTCGTGATGGCTCAGTGGTTATGGCGCCCGCCTCTCATGCATGAGGTTGTGAGTTCAAATCCGGGCAAGTACCAATGTGAATTTTTCAATTAATATGTACTTTCTAAAGTTTATCTTGGACATCATTGGCATCGGTGAAGGAAAACATCGTGAGGAAACCTGGACTTACTGTTCCACTCAAACCATGTCAGAGGCCCTTGAGGCGGTTTAGAAACTCTGACACTAGGGTGTGTAGGGTCGTAAGGCCTTACTACCCACACGATAAGAAGATTGAGCTGAAACCCTTGCCATATCGTTAGTGATCATACGAAGAAGCCTTACTCTTTGTATGTATATACCCTTTCCGTTACAAGTTGTATATATAATACAAGTCCAAAAAAATCTGGGCTACAGGCCCTTAAAGTTCTTAGCCATCTCTTTTCGCAGAAACAAAATGAGGCGAAAATAACTATATGCAATCACGAACAGCCGGTTTATTTCCTCATGTTTTCGCACATTCGGTTACTGTACCTTCGTGATTAAATTATCGGATTTATTGCCGTAGCAACCATGCTACGCCGTAGCAGCTACGGCGTAGCTCGTAGCCGATGAAGCTAATATTTCGTGCAGTTTTGTTTATTTAGCAGAAATGTTCCATGTTCAAAAGTTAGAAGCTAAATGAACTTCGATGACTGGAAGTTTGTTTGTTTGTTTGTTTTTATCTACAAAACGAATCGAAAGGTTTTCGTTACTAGTGAACTAAAATGATCGTAAGTTTATTCATCGGTTTTAAAACTTGCCAGTTATTTTTGTAGATACATTTAACTAACCATGGATTGAGATATAAAATTGGCTGAATACGAGTCTGACTCTCCAAGTGTTATACGACTGAACACATATAAATAACTATATTTTTTACTTTTATTTATTTACTTTGTTCCATATGTATTTGCTGTCATAGCGACGACAGTAATACATATTACGTGATAATTCCAAGTGTCTTCGTAAGATGGTTCAAATAGCCTGTGACATGTGGACGGACAATGGGCTCTACGAAATCTGAAACGTTCAATTTTCAAACCGAGCGTTCAAAACGCAGCGTTTGAACCGCAGCACAACAAAAACTCGATTCATTTTACTTTCATAAGGCATGAAGCGTCGCGCTTAAAGAACTTTTAACGTCACCTATAAATTGCCCGACTTCGCTTCGTTAGTAATTAAATACGCATATATTCTAGGAAAATAGCCCAACGGCTATTTGAAGACGTTGACGGGCTATCAAATGGTATTTTGGTACAATCTTGTGCCAATAAACTTTGTCTAGTATAAGAAGGCGTACAGAGATTTTTATTTAATGCTTTGTATATTTAATGAACATATGATGACGTCATCATACAATCATGATTTATAATCTATCATTTTACTTGTGATTATGTAAAGTATTATAGGATTATTTTAATTGATCTTGGTTGCAAAGCACGACTGCTGAGCATGACGACTCGGGTTCAATTCCCAGGTCGAACAAAGTGTTATAGGATTTTGCCATCAGGAATTTCTAAGCAGACTCAGAGTCTGGATTTGTGCCCGGTTGATGGCAATAGGCTCGCCTCCTATAACATGGGACTTAAACATAACTGACGAAATGTGGGTGTACTAATTCTACACCTGGGCCTAACCCTTCGGGGATTATGATTATATATTGATGACAGCTCTTATTTTATCCATCCCTTTTCATTTCACTTTAAAGAAAAAGATGACAACAGCCTAAGCTAAGTTTCCCTCGTTAACAAAATGTGATAAGCAAATAAAATTCTAATATTTTCTCCACTAATGAAGGTACGACTTTAGATCCTCTCCATCTCTTTCTAACCTCAATCAAAAGAGGGAGACGTACACACATCAAACAGTTGATTAAAACAACAGTAATTTCACAACAAATATTTGACTTCACTAACAAGCCTGGTTTAATTTGTTAACTCAATAATAAGATATAAACAATAATAATTGAATGAATTATTCAAACAATATGTTGTGTCTTGGCGTTTTAATTTATGCACAGTGGGTGTGTCTGTCGATCTGGGGCTGTGGGGGAACAAATAATAATATACATACATACATAAACTCACGCCTTTTTCCCATGGGGGTAGGTAGAAACTACAGAACGCCACCTGCTACGATCCTTACATACTCCTTTCGCCTCATCTACGTTCATACATCTCGTCATAAAAGCACGGCGGTTACGAGTACTCCGCTCCTGACCTTTCTGAAGGACCTTACCAATAGGGTCAGTGTAGGTCTTCCTAGGGCGACCCCTCCCTGCGTTGCCACTCACCTGTGCCATATAAATACCTTTTGTCAATCGTCTTTCACTCATCCTCTCAACATGACCGAACCATTTAATAATATACATGCATGTCGAATGAAGATATGGGTTCATGTTGCTATGCTTTGACGAGGGTAAGCAGAGTACAGTGATGTGATTGGTAGATTGATACGGGCAAACTAAGTAACGTTGGGCAATAATTATTGCTGGAAAAATACTTTTATTTTTGGCGTAAAAAATACTATTTATTCTAAAATGTAACGCACGCAAAGTTTTGTGCTACAAGTGCATTCGACAATACAGTGGTCATGAACTACTTCAAGTTTAGTTAGAACATTTCAAACATCATTTCATTTTTTGTTTTTTAACGTAACTGGCGAAATGTGGGTGTACTAATAGATACTCTGCCTAACCCTTCGGAGATTACAGGCGTGATATTATGTTTGTGCATGTGTTACATAGGTAATAACTGTGTTATTATTGTTAAGTTTTGTATAATGTATCTGTATTCAAATGGTTTGTTTACCAAAAAAGAAAAGTACTCAGTGGCGTAGCTAAAGGGGCTATAGGAGGCGATCCGCCCCGGGTGCCACCAGCCCAGGGGTGACACCCGTCAGTGAAAAAAGACATTTAGACTTAGTAAATTTAAACAAGTTAGCCGAATTTAATAACTTAATTTATCAATTGTGACAATTTTATAAATGCATGTATTTTATGAAATAAATAATGTTAACAAGAAATAGAATACAAATAAAAATTTTGATGACGTGATTTTTTTACTCTTGGGTGACACCACAGTTATCCGCTCCGTATACCTACAGAAAATACACTCTCCATTCACACTGTTAGTCTAAAAATAAAACGCTTTTAAATCTCTCCGGGTATTCTATAATAAAATGTTCTGTGTACCTTATGTATTTATGAACTTGTTCGTAAAATATTCGTCTTCGCAAAGTAAACTTTAGCTGTGTTCACGACAGCTGTGTTTCCTAACTTAAACATTTGTTCATATCTGGAATATTAATAAGTTTTTGCAATTTTAATTTGAACCTTATCTTAGTTGATTACGAATGCGTGGGAGTTTGTTAGAAAAAGTTATTGAAGATTTTGTTTAACGTGGATTTTTTTGGGTTTTATTAGCATAACTTCGGGGGGAGGGGGGTTAGTTTACTCAGCAGTGTGATATTACAGACTAGTTATAAAAACATAACATAATATCATGCCTGCAATCCCCGAATGGGTAGGCAGAGGTGTAACCATTTAGTATACCCACATTTCGTCAGATATGTTTAAATCTTATGTAATGCCAGCCTATTGACACCATGACTGACCTGTTGGTCTAGTAGTTAGTGACCCTGACTGCTAGGACGGAGGTCGTGGGTTCGATTCCCACCCAGGACAAATCTTTGTGTGTTGAGCACGATGATTTGTTCTGTGTCTGGGTGTAATTTATCTATAATATGTATGTATTTAGAAATATATAAGTATATTTATCAGTTGTCTGGTTACCATAGTACAGGCTCTGCCTAGTTTGGGATCAGATGGCGATGTGTTGGTTGTCCTAAGGTATTATATAAGGTATTATATTATATTGGCATTAACCGGGCATAAATCCAGACTCCGAAGCTGCTACTGAGAAATTATTGATGGAAAATCCCAATAACACTTTGCCCGACCTTGGATTCGAACCCAAGACCTCATGCACTAGACCGATGAGGCAATCCAGCAGCGGCTATTAAATATATATATGCCGTGATGGCTCAATAGTTAGGGCGCTATTTCTCATGTAATAGGTTGTGAGTTCGCAAACGGGTACGGGCAAGTACCAATACGACGATGGACTCTGACATCTGTGAGAAAAAACATCGTAAAGAAACCCGGTCTTATCTATAAAAATAAATGAAATTTAAATGTCTGTTTGTATTAACAAAATAAAAGCTGTTTACAAAATAAATATGAATATATAAACGGTACTTAAATTATTTTTTTTTCTTTTTTATCTCTCTGTATTTTTGTTCTGGCTTATCTCCGAAACGGCTTAACCGTTTTTGACAGGACTTTCACTTACTGATAGCTGATATTATTAGAACTATCTTAGGCTACTTTTATACTTTTATTTAAGAAAAATAAATGAACTACGTGATAATCGACATTCATACAGACACAGTCGTCGTCCTAAGCTAGTGTTAAATAAATCTTTCAAACGTCTTAACTCAAGTTTCAATAGCAAATGAACTTTGTGTAAAACTTGAACATGAACCACTTACACGGAACACTTTTAAAATCACGATAACAGTCTCCTTAACTGTGAGTTCAATTTGGAACTATTATAGTTGACACTTAAATTTTTTCAAGATAAGTATGATTGATCGAGTCTTTAAGGTTCAATTTTACATATTCGTGTACTGTACTTTGCGATTTAAATATTGTTTTGTTGATTTGTAACGTTTTGAGAAGCTCGTGGCTAAGTAATAACAGCCACTCGGGTCGATACATCAGGTTAAGCTACGCTTGCCGTAGTTGGATCGTGGTTTTTTTTTTGGGTTGGTAAAAATCGTCATATAAAGGACTCATTTGACGATTTTTACCACCCGAAAAAAAAACAGACTCATTTGATGAACACTTTCAGACTTTTACTGCCTAAAACCACCCTGTTCCTTCTGTTGCCCTTTGTGTTCCGGGGCCACGATCCTTGAATGGGTGATCATTTTTACCAGCTAAACTCTTCGTGCTTCGAAAAGCACGTTAAACCGTTGGTCCCGGCTGCCATACGTGGATATTTCACAGTCTGACAACCAGTCTTACCAGTGGGTATCGTGTTACCCAGTTACTGGATTTTTGAGGTCAGATAGGCAGTCGCTCAATGTAAAATACTGGTATTCAGCCAATCCCAGTTCGAAAAAGGCTAGGCAGATTGTAATGCTTTAATGTTTAACAGTTAAGCTTATAATGTTCTTTTGGAATATAAAGAACAGAATCATGTAAATACTTAAACACAATCCATGTTCAAGGTTGAACATTTTGAACATGGATCATGTTAAAGTATTTTCTCGTGTAACTGTAATCATTTATAAGCTTCAGTACCTATTTTAAAGATCAAATATCAGTCAACTTGTTCTTGTAAAGATTATTTTATTTGATTGAGAGCTTTTGATGTTTAAAGAACATTTTTATTTATTGTAGTCGTTTTGTTTCGTTATTGTTAAGTACTAGCCAACCGCCCCGGCTTCGCATGGATGCTAATTTCTGATATCTCGAAGGATTAAAAAAACAAAAAACATAATTACCTTGACAAATCGGTCCAACCGTTCTAAAGTTTTGCGCTTAGATAAACCCAATAACACTTTACCCGACCTGGAAATCGAACCCAAAACCTCATGCTCAGCAGCCACGCTTTGCGACCACTTGACTTATAAGGCACTCAAGTCGAGTTTTTTGTTGCATAAACTTTAAATAAATAACTTAGTATACCCGCAATTATAATTATATTGTACTCTACAATAAGTTTTGTTTTGCAGTTTTACATACACACATACATATATAAACTCACGCCTTTTTCTCATGGGGGTAGGCAGAAACTATAGAACGCCACCTGCTACGATCCTTACATACTCTTTTCGCCTCATACATCTCGTCATACAAGCACGCCGGTTACGAGTACTCCGCACCTGACCTTTCTGAAGGACCTCACCAATAAGGTAAGTGTAGGTCTTCCTAGGGCGACCCCTCCCGGCGTTGCCACTCACCTCTGCCATATAAATACTTTTTGTCAATCGTCTTTCACTCATCCTCTCAACATGACCGAACCATCTAAGCATGCCCTTTTCTATCTTTGTCACTACATCTTCTTTTAATCCGCAACGGTCCCGTATAACTTCATTCCTCACTCTATCGTTCAAAGTTACATCACACATACTCCACTTGCCACTCACCTCTGCCATATGAGTACCTTTTGTCAATCGTCTTTCACTCATCCTCTCAACAATTTTGCAATTTTCTTTTGCATTTAAAACTCAGCAATTAATATTACATCAAATATTATTTACAAGCAACATAATACTATCGATACATCGTTAACCCTATTACTGCTACCTAATTCCCTTATTTCCATTACCTCGCGTGCTGCCAATCTATTTGATCAACCAAACGATTATAATAATAAAAAAAAATCGTTGCTGAGTGCGATAAAATTCTTGATAATGTACCCCACACTGGTCCCCTGACACGACCGGATTATTGTTTCAATATGATTATATTTTGACAGCTTTATTGGGGGTAAGTACCCTTCGGATATGGTTGAGGCTAAAGTTGATTGTCATGTTTTTTTATTTGGTACGAATTGGGTAATGATTCTGTCAATATCTGGCTATAGGTTTTAAGATGTTGTGTATATTATGGCATATGTAACGTCTTTGCTTTCTGCTCCACTCTTATGGGTTTTATGTTTGTATGTTATTCTTCGTGAATCTGGCGATCATAAACAAATAGATTTTTTTTTCAATTCCATTGGTAGTTCCAGAGATAAAAGCATTTACACAAACAAACGAACAAAAAATCTCTTCAGTTTTATTGTGCTAGTCTTATCTAGCCTTTATATCTAAATAAGCGAAAGATTACACTCATCACTCATCACAAAAATTCGAAAACCTCCCAGTGAACGCTCGCTAAGAATAGATGTTCCAAAACTCATGTACCTAAAATGGGGTCTAATAAAATTTATATGGAGAAATCAACTTTGACGCGGAAAAAGTCGTGGGCAAAAGTTAGTAAAGAATAAAGCTGAATAGTATTTTTATTTTCTTTAAACATGCAAATCTCTTTGTATGTATAAAAGTAAATGTTTTACATTTATCTGTGAAGACAGTTTACTCACGAGTAAGCTTACCGTTATTGTCTTTGGCGATCGTCTGACTCGAGGCAGCTTTGACTCGAGTCTGTGTATAGCCTCGGGCTACAAGGCCTTTTGCATGTTTGATAAATAATATCGGAAAGCAAAATAGTAATACCAGCCTATTATTGTCCTACTGTAGGGTGAAGGCCTCTCCCCATACAGAGAAGTCACGAGTATTGATCAGTACTCTTGCTCACGGCAAATTAGTGATTTCAAACTTACATTAGTTATAAGTCCAAGTTTATACACGATGTTTTCCTTCACCGACGTCAGTGATGTCTAAGATAAAATAAGTGCATATGAGTATATAAATGAAATAAATAAAAAAAAACTTTTTAAAACAAGCTTTTTAGTGTGATGTTACTAACTATATCGCTTTCTACTCTTCAAGCCCTTTCATTTGATACCCATATCAAGGGGATTGAGATAAAATATGTTATCCGCCATCTTGGAACGGCGGCCATATTGAAATTATTACAATACTGAGTATTTGACTGGCCTGTTGGTCTAGTAGTTAGTGACCCTGACTGCTAGGACGGAGGTCGTGGGTTCGATTCCCACCCAGGACAAATCTTTGTATGTTGAGCACGATGATTTGTTCTGTGTCTGGGTGTAATTTATCTATAATATGTATGTATTTAGAAATATATAAGTATATTTATCAGTTGTCTGGTTACCATAGTACAGGCTCTGCCTAGTTTGGGATCAGATGGCGATGTGTTGGTTGTCCTAAGGTATTATTATTATTTATCATTGTATTGTCACCAGAACTAAAGGTGCATGCAAGATTTCAGCTCAATCGGATACCAACCAATGGTCGAAAAATGGTTTACAAATGGAAGGACAACTTAATGCGAGCAGTGCGAGCTAAATAAAAGCTTGTAAAAATTCACTTAGCTACTTGTTAACACATCCTCTTGAATGAGATGCAGGCGTAAAACTGTTGAAGATTAAAATTCAATATAGGAGTATTATATTTTGTCACCTACAAAAGACCAGTCGATCGGAAAGGCCCCGATTTTTGAAATGACCTACTTTTCATGGGTCGCATACGGGTTGCCTATAGAAGGTTATTTATAAAATGTAATTAATATTTTTAGACTAAACCGGTTATTGATTAATTGTGCATAAAATTTTGGAATTTTAATTACTAACAACGTAAAATTATACATATATATAAATTTATATATTATGAGGAGCTCGTGGCTAAGTACTTACTTATTTACAGTCGCATGGGTCGATCCGTCAGGTTAAGCTACGCTTGCCGGGGTCGGTCTGTGGATGGGTGACCATCTTTACACACCGAGACTCCTCCGTGCCTCGGAAAGCACGTTAAGCCGTTGGTCCCGACTGTCATATGTGGATCTTTGACAGTCGTTACGGGTCGTCAGAAGCCCGAAAATCTGATAACTAGTCTCACTAAGGGGTATCGTATTACCCAGTTATTGGGTTGTGGAGGTCAGATAGGCAGTCGCTCCATGTAAAATACTGGTATTCAGCTGCATACGGTTGGACTGGAAGCCGACCCCAACATAGTTGGGAAAAGGCTAGGCAGATGATGAACGTAAAAATTATACAAGTTGTTGCAATTTTGTGTGTGACTGTTTATGTTTTTGAGTTCAAATATTCGTAAATGATAAATTCTTAGTGCGGAGAAACTTAAAAAAATATTATGAGCATCAAAAATTAACCTAAATATATACGACTAAGTACCATCATTTTATACTAAAAATCACAAGACCAATTCTACTATATAATTAGATACGTTTAAATCTAGTCGCACGAGTAACTGCCTCATTGGCCTAGTGGTAAAGCACGACTTCTGAGCATGGTCTTGGGTTCGATTTCCAGGTTGGGCAAAGTGTTATTGGGTTTTTCCATCACGAATTTCTCTGAGTCAGGATTTGTGCCTGATTGATGGCAATAGGCTCACACCTTATTACATGGGACTTAAATATAACTGGTGAAGTGTGAATATATTAATGGATACACCTCTACCTAACTCTTCGGGGATTACAGGCGTGATGTTATGTTATGTAAAGTTTAGTCGCAACCTCGTCTCGGCGACAATCAATTTTAATTACAATTTAAATTTAGAGGCCTTTTGATTAGATTAAGATTAGTTTGCGATCGTTCTTAAAAATGTACATAATTGTTAAATTAACTAAACTAAGTAAAATTTAGCAGTAAAATTGCCCCCTATAATATTTAATATGAGACACTTGTTTAAATCCAGGTCAAACTTTGTTTTATCCCCTTAAATCCTTGTTACACATCACAATACAATGAACAAAATATTGTACACAAAAATTGTTAAAATGTTAATCCAATATTTATTGTAACACACAAACTTGACAAAGCCCATTGAAATTTTAATTCACACAAACAATGTAGCAAGCTTCATCCCATTTACAATAAAATACTTTACAAATTAATTATACATACAAAATAAACATCTCGCAACAAAAGAAGTAATATTATTCAGATTACTAAACATGCAAGTTAAATTATAATTCTATATACAATATCATGCTAATTTTTTAAATAAAACGTCTGAAAAAGGTAGTCTTTTATAGTATAATTTAACACAAATTAAGCTTACACATTTATAATTCATGAGTGAATAAAGCATGTACCAAGAACATGAATTTTCCTTATTTTAATGGTTGGTATTTGAAAAAGAAAAGTTTTTATAATATTTTGTTATTTACTTTGATCATGGAAATCAAAATTTGTTGTGACTTTGCCGCGTCGTTGGTCTAGTAGTCGTATAGCTTGACTACTGAGCATAAGGTATTGGGTTAGATTGCCAGGTCGGGCAAAATGACGTTCGGTTTTTCCATCAGAAATTTCTCAGTAGGAGCCTCGGAGTCTGGATTTGTGCCTGGTTGCAATATATTCACCCCCTAAATTACATGGGTCTTTAACATAACTAGCGAAATGTGGGTGTACTAATGGGTACACCTCTGCCTTACCCTTCAGGGATTACAAGCGTGATGTTTGTTGTTGTGGCTTTTCAAGTCTCATCGAATTATGTTGACAACTTTAGAGTCGATTTTCGAATGGCCGTTATCACCTGCTTAAGCCTACAAGTCTCAATCTTAGTCCTCAAGATTTCATCCAATTTTCGACTCACTACGCAACACAAAAATAAGCGTAACGTTGCCAAAACAGACCCTTTTCGTAAGATAACTCTCTATATACATGTGGAAGGTAATCCCTTAAGATTTATTGTTCAGAATTAACGTTAAATAAAGAAGGGTATGATATATGACTGCGGTAATAACACTACTTGTGTGAGTGGGTTAGGTGGAATGAAACGTACAGGATGGTCTATAAAACAAAGATAAAAAAAAACTGACCAAGTTATTTTTAGTTTGCGTTGACTTAGAAATTTGATTTTTTTTAGTGTCAGCAAAGCTGAAAAAAAAGATCTTGACAGACGGGTTCCGTTTTTGCCGACTGAGGTACGGAACACTAAAAAAATATTTGTTAATGAAAAAATTCACTAACAAATATTTATTTATGTGCGTTTAAATTTAAATTTGATACTCACGAATATTGAAATAAATAATTTGATTTAATGAGATATTTTTCGACCGACAGTTTTTCAATTTTATACTGAAACTGAAAGAAAAATTAAAGAAGAAGGTAAAAGAAGGTAAATTATGAAAAAAAAAGCAGAAAATGTGTCAAAAAAGAAAAAAAAAGTGAAATTTTTCTAAAAAAATAATAATTAATGTCTAGCTTCTAAACTATAAATAATTGCTGAACGTAGTACACGGCGTTTCAGAAAACCAATAAGAGAGAAGAAAAACAAAACATGTTTGATTGTGTGTCATGTTTATTTTGGTACACCCTGTATATAAAAATGAATAATAATAATATAATATTCGTTAATTTGCCATGTGGTACTGAGTTATTAATATGGTCATTATGGTATGTCCACTTACATATATATTTCGCTAATTTTCTTAGGGATACACTTTATTACATTGTTATATACATAAGCACTTTTGTTTCCCAAGCGTCTGGACCACGGACATCTAAAGTGTTTCCTTGCTGCCACACTCACATAATTATGACGTCACTTAATAATAACACATAACGTCACGCCTGTAATCCCCGAAGGGTTAGGCAGAGGTGTACCCATTAGTTCACCTACATTTCGCCAGTTATGTTTTTAGTCCCATGTAATAGGGGGCGAGCCTATTGCCATCAACCGGCAACAAATCCAGACTCCGAGGCTGCTACTGAGAAATTTCTGATGGAAAACCCAATAACACTTTGCCCGACCTGGGAATCGAACCCAAGACCTCATGCACAGCAGTCGCGCTTGCGACCACTAGACCAACGAGGCAGTCTTAATAATAATTTTGATTGCTGTTTTTCTTTTTTTTTTAAACGTTTACTAGGCATTTCTTCTGTATTGTGACAAATATAAATTCAGATACACAAACAGCCAAATCCGGAGCAAATATTTGTAGGTCATACAATTTATAACGTACAATTATTTGTTTGATTAGATTTTGATGAAATTTGGTACAGAATAGGCTTGACCATTTTGTTGTGAAAAGTTCAAATTTTTGTCGCAATCTCATTTCAATGAAAATCAATGTCAAAATGTTGTTAAAAATGGAAGATAAAATAGACGCATTTTTGGCAGATTAGATTGCGTTCCTTCCTCAAAGAAAACGGAATTTGCGCCCTTGGTTCACGGTATAAGTTATTCGCCAACCACATATAATATAAACATACATACATAAACACACGCCGTTTTCTCATGGAGGTAGGCAGAAACCACAAAACGCCATCTGCTACGATCCCTACATACTCCTAAACATAAAAACCCTTAATATAAACATTAACTGAATAAAAGTAGACAAGAAAAGGAGACTCAGTACATTTTCCTGTACATTTTTGACATGTTAATTAGGTAAGTATTACGTATTCTTCCACAAAAAATGTAGCACAATTTTCACGCAAAAGAACACAAAAATATTACCAACTAAAATAACGTTTCACATACAAAGGAGTCGCATTTACTAAACTTAACCCTATTATGTCTTGCCCAACAAAATGCTAACCCTTCGCGTGCCACAAAAATGTTAAACACTCGATTTGAATTTCAAAATCGTCTGGTTATTGCTCAGCTAAGACCACATTTTAATGTGCGCTGCCATGAATTTTCCGTGGTCACTGCGAGTTTATGGTGGGATGAAAGTAAAGCAGTTTGTCAATGGCTTTAGTTTTGTAGTTAATAATGGAATAGTTTTAGTTTGTGAAATGTCGTAATTAGAGACGAAATTTAAACTATTGATAAAAAAAAACCTAAACATGATTTTTAAATACTTATTCTATGATACACCACTTATAATAAGTCGTAAACGTTCTTTTTTATTTTTTTACAAGCTTTTGTTTAGCTTGCACTGTCCGTATATAAGATATCCTTTCAAAATTTGCAAACCATTTTTCGATCATTTGTTGGTATCTGATTGAGATGAAATTTTGCATAATTATACCTTTAGTTCCGGTGATAATATGAGCAATACTCAGTATTGTAATAATTTCAATATGGCCGCCGTTCCAAGATGGCGTATTACATATTTTATCTCAATCCCCTTGATATGGGTATTAAATGGCAAAGGTCTTGAAGAGTAGAAAACGATAAAGTTAGTAACATCACACTAAAAAAGCTTGTTTTAAAAAGATTTTTTTTCATTCATTTTTTTCAATATGGCGTCTGGTGGTCGCCATTTTGATTACTGTCATGTCTTTAATGACACTCGCAAGATTGAAACAAACGAACACGTGTGTTCGAATTTTATGATTAATCATTAAATTCGGCCCACATGTAAAGAAGTAAACATAGATATTAAAAAATATATATATTAACTTTAATTACCCCCCCCCCCTTTTAGGTTCGCCCCCTATTACATGAGACTAAAAACATAACTGGCGAAATGTGGGTGTACTGGTGAGTACACGTCTGCCTAACCCTTCGGGGATACAGGCGCGATATTAAGTTCAGAATCCTTTCCACCTCGCACTATTCATTATCCAAAATGGACACCCAAAACCGTCAATAACTTTCCATATAATTGACACAGTAACACATACATATCATCACGCCTGTATAGCGTGATGTTATGTATGTATGTATGTAACTTTAATTTCTCAAGTCCCACGTGACGTGGGCCTAGAGTAATTAAAGACACAATTGATTTTCTATTCTGACTTACAGGTAAGTAAATATTATGAATTTTCTTTTCCTCGTTGGTCTAGTAGTCGCAAGCGCGACTGCTGTGCATGAGGTCTTGGGTTCGATTCCCAGGTCGGGCAAAGTGTTATTGGGATTGTCCATAAGGAATTTCTCAGTAGCAGCCTCGGAGTTTGGATTTGTGCCCGGTTGATGGCAATAGGCTCGCTCCCTATTACATGGGACTAAAAACATAACTGGCGAAATGTGGGTGTAGTGGTGAGTACACCTCTGCCTAACCCATACAGGATACAGGCGTGATGTATGTAACTTTAATTACTCAAGTCCCACGTTACACACAATTGATTTTCTATTCTGACTTACAGGTAAGTTAATATTATGAATTTTCTTTTCCGTCAGAGGGTACAAATGCACCTTGTAACAAGCTGCCGGCAGCTATAATCCCATTGACAACTGACCGCCACGGCCACTGCTTCTAAATGAACGACGGAACGATGCATTAGGGTGATTCTCATTAGAGCGGGCCGTGCCCGGGGCGGGGCCCGGACGGGGCACGGACGGGGCACGGTTTTAAATCTGTTACATATATTTTGTATGAATCAATTTATATTACACAGTGCATTATCCGTATCCCGTCGGGGCCCTCTCGACGCACTTCAATACTACGTCGGCTCGTCCACGCCCCGGCCCGGGCACGGCCCGCTCTAATGAGAATCATCCCTTAGTCTCGGCTATATTCTGTTCATAAACCGTTTTCTCATTCCATTCCTTTCTTTTATGCAACTCTCTCTTTCACTCTTACGTTTCTTTTATATAAGTATATTGGCTGTTTTAAGGGCTCATAAGAATATGAATAGGTTTTTGGTACTTTTGATAACAAACCAAATCGATTACAATAGGTACAGTCAGTAACAAAAGTCGATTAACATTCATGATTTTTAAATCCTAATTATTAAGTACAATATCAAAAGTAAAACGCAATTAATATAAAATTAAGATAAAATAAACCCTTAGCCATGGCCTGAAATTCTGATAGCCAGAACATTATGTATTTAGTGCCAGTTTATATGATATAAAAAAGTGACATTGTTAATCGACTTATGTTGCTGACTGTACATGTTTGAGGTAAAATATTAAAACACTTTCGTATTTTACCTTGGAAATGATTTTTTTTACTTTTATGGTATGATATCAATTCCAATTCAATTTCAATAGTATTGTGAGTGAGTTCTGATACAATTATATCGTTTATTTCTAAAAGAATCCTTTAATAGTACCTACCTATATTATTAAATGTTATATTTTTCTTTTGAACGTATGTTTTTATTAACAAGTATTTTTGGAACATTGTCTGCAAAAAAATATTACATAACATACAAAATAATATTTATTAACGTGATTATGTTGGTCAATTAAGATGTTTTATGATTGATGACGAGGAGCTCGTGGCTAAGTAATAACAGCCGCACGGGTCGATCCGTCAGGTTAAGCTACGCTTGCCGGGGTTGGTCCGTGGATGGGTGACCATCTTTACACACCGAGACTCCTCCGTGCCTCGGAAAGCACGTTAAGCCGTTGGTTCCGGCTGTCATACGTGGATCTTTGACAGTCGTTACGGGTCGTCAGAAGCCCGAAAGTCTGACAACCAGTCTTACCTAGGGCTATCATATTACCCAGTTACTGGGTTGTGGAGGTTAGCTAGGCAGTCGCTCCATGTAAAATACTGGTATTCAGCTGCATCCGGTTAGACTAACCCCGAAATCATGAAAAAAAAAACAGCTAATCCACACGTCATTACGATCTTGTTACGTAGCATTTTTGTAGGGAACAGCTGTTTTTTTTTTCATGATTTCGGGGTTGGTCCTATAGTGAAAGTTGTTCATAATGATGAGTACAATGACCCCTTTTTATGTTTCGAGTATATTTTCAATTACCCTGTATTATTATTACCTCCGTGAATGTAATCCTAGCGGCACATTGGTACCTGCCTATAACCATGACAAAAAGCATGAGAGGCGGACAAGTAAATAATTGGGTCAACACGACAGCTTCAAAAATTCCCACAAAATTACATTGTCTTTAAATCCTTTTTAGACCCATTGTCTTACATCTATGGTTAGTCCATTTTCATTGAAAATAGAACTAAAACAGTAACAGAGCCGATTACAGTCCGTTAAAATACCGTCCGAGTCAATGGCCACAACATTCATTTTTGCAGTGTCGGCATTGTACTGCCGGCTTTGTTCACTCGCTTTGTCCTTATCAACGCTATCTGAACACAATGGACAGAAAAATTGGCTCGCTATGGCTTCTACAGCCAGTTATTAATATTTCATAATAGGCTCTTGTTGGGAGGTTGTTTATGTGATGGCGTGAAGAAACTAATTATAGTTGACGGTATTCATTTTGTTGAGAAAGGAATTTGATTTTGTGCGTCGTGTTTTGTTTTTTTTTTTGGTGGTGGGAAGCATAATATTGTTTTCACTTATACTAAATCGGGCCATTTTGTAATTATATGAGCAGGTACAGTCTAGAGAGAGGTAGAAAATATGGCCTAAAACGATAAAATAAAAATGATTAAAAAAAATGCATACAATGCAAATGTTTTGAAGTTGACATACGTTTGATATGACAATTGTTCGAATTCGCGACCGTTAAAAATATTTTATGAAGAAAAAATAAATAATTAATGTCTTAGATTTAAGAGTACTCAAGGGAATGTTGTAGTAGTCCTATAAAAACAACTAAATACGTGATTGCTCAGGGGTGTATGTTTATGCATTTGTTGTTTAATTTGATAAAATAATTTCTCATAACTTAGACAATAATTCTATTTAATGCTGCTCAAATCTATATTTTTCTGTATAAAACCCTTCCATTACAATAATCTAAAAAAATATTTATTACCGAAATTCTCCTCTATTAATCTCAATAGCTCCACGTCATTATCACCACAATCATTGCCAAATAAACGTAAAGACATTACAGAAAATCAGAACACATTTTGCTGAGCGTTGCAATAACATACTGTGTCACGCCGCCTGCCTGACCGAAACAGTGAAAGGGCGTGACGGTTGCCCGGAACTTTAGTCCCACAACCGTGTTCCACCAAGTTGTTTATTGGTTACTATGAATTTTTTCCAACAATATTACGCCCGGATTGAGTTGTGGTTTGTTTGTTAAAATGGCCATTTTTATTGGCTTGTGAAACATGGTTTTGTCGAATGGATTCGTTAGGCTCTGCTTGTTTTTTTTTTTTGCAGTTGTGTAAGTTATATCTGTGTTATTAAGTAGTGAGTATTTTTGTACGTTTTTGTGATAGTGTTCTTTTTTATTATACATTACATACATAAAATAATCCCCGAAGGGTTAGGCAGAGGTGTACTCATTAGTACACCCATATTTGATCAGTTCTGTTGAAGTCCCATGTAATAGGAGACGAGTCTATTGCCATCGACCGGGCACAAATTCAGACTGAAAAATTGCTGATGGAAAAGATTTTTAGTTGCTTTAAAATTAATAAATAGTTCGTCAAATGAATACCAAAAAACATACAAAATCTAGTGAGTCGCATTTTGACAGGTCATACAAAGTAAGTCGATTGATTATAAATAAATAAATAAATGAAAATTTTTATTGACACAGAAAAACACATTTTACAAAAATCTTTAGTAAATAAATCTTCTTTAAAGAAACTAGCAAGTTACAATTTATAAGAACTGTGAGTATTGAGTTTTGATTGCCTAATGTCTTATAGCCAATTGTATTGATCTAACATAAATGACAGATTGTACAAATATGTCAGATTGACAGCAGGCAGCCGCCTCTACTATAACTGTCTGATGGTTAAAATTTTCCAACAACAATTCTAATCACAAAATATCATTGATACAAGCACAATCGCTCCAACGCAGTAATGAACAGACGAACAAACAACTCAAATTTTATTGATATTGGATTAATTCTGCTCAATAAAAATTTATTGACCAATAAGCAAAATTAGAACGTGTTACAAATCTCAAATCCAAATTAATTTATTGTAGAACACAGGTAAAGTAAGATGATACAATAAAGTTAAGTCTGCATGTCTCGCCATTGTGGCATACAAAATTCACAATCAATCATCATCTTGTGTATTTACAATCTACACAATAATCACAATAAAATCAGCTTTAATTTCATGATTTACATGTAGAAAATACATACTTACATTTCATGAATATTTCAACGGATACACCATACATTGAAGTCGAGATATTCACCAGAAAAATTCACAACATACCTAACAGGGAATGGAATGAAAATATTAAAGTATATAGGAGTAAGATTTACAATAAAAAAAATATCTCAAATATTTGCGATGAAATTACTGGAGTACCTATAATAAAATTTCTGAAATCAAATAAGTAACAAGGGGCAAAAGAAAATTGTTTTGCAGAACAAAGAACATGAAATTAATTTCGATTCCCTTCTCTCTTTGCCTAAATACTTGATTCAACAATATAAGCAAGAACTTTTACGTTTCAGTGGTTCCGTAGAATTGAGCTAACATTCATAACATTATAGAGGCTGGGTAGGCGAGAGGTCGAATGCCTAGTAGGCTTAGATCTTTTATTTATTTATTTATCAGGAACAATTTATATTGTGATTCATAAATTTTTCATCATTATTAATAACTAGCTTTTGCCCGAGACTCCATCCGCGAAAATTTCGGTTATCGCGGACACAGACGAAGTCGCGGAAATAATTACCCGTGTCCTGTCATTTCAATTATATAGTTTAAATCATGATTCGAAACGACACGTGGCTCCATCTATGATCATCAGAACGTTATTGTGATTTCCCTCAGAAATAGTACCTTTTTTCAGGATTTACGGTGGCTTATGTTCGTTTCTGAATACCTGGCAACGTATATGCAACATTTCAGGATGATCGGTTCAGTGGCTTAGGCGGGAAATGGTAACAAACAAACATACTTTCGCATTTATAATATTATATATAGTTAGGAAGTTAGGATAGTTAAGATTTCAATATGGGTACTTAGTGTACGATATTTATAAAAAACAAAACCAAAAAAAAAACGAAAATAAAAACAAATTTAAAAAACATTTTTTTGGGTCATCGACTGGCCTTGCTCGGATCAGCTGAGCACGCGTTACGTACAATTATTGCTTAATCGAAAAAATAGTAGTAAATGTTAAAAGTTGAATAGTTTTGTTTGTAAAAAGGATAACTAAGTTAAATTACTACTGTTTTTTTTTCATTTCTTTTTAATTTTTTTTTAGGTAACTTGTTGTGTACTTTCTTTTTTTTTTAATCTGACTGGTAGTTCCAAATATAAGCGCGTTTAAAAACAAACGTCTTCAAAATAGTAATTATAGAGACGGCACGTTCGAGTATCTTGTACTAAAACCATAGTAAATATTTGCTTCCACCATGCATACACATGCAATAACAATTTCATTACTTTCTTCATCATACAACGGTGGCTACACATAAAGCAAACAGGAAATTAATTTTAGGTCGCCAAACAAAAACTATAATGAAAACGAAAACACCTTTGCAACAACATATATGGGAAACTTCAACAAACCGTTGCAAGTTTATGTTTTGATGTTATTCAAACTCTATAATACACAATGGAAAATTTTCCACGGATGCGTCCAACTTTCCAGAAACAGGTGCTTGTTTTTCCATTCTGTTTCCCAGTAAAGGTGTGTTAGATTTGCTTTATGGATTTTTTCTGTGGGGATTAGTCATGATTTTTTGTTTGGGACAGTAAATTTTAAAGTACTTGACTGCCTCGTTGTTCAAGTGATCGTGAAGTGTGACTGCTGAGCATGAACTATTAGGTTCAATCTCCAGGTCGGGCAGTGTTATTGGGTTTTTCTATCAGGAATTTCTCAGTAGCAGCCTCGAAGTCTGGATTTGTGCCCGGTTGATGGCAAAATGCTCACCTATAACAGAGGACTTAAATATAACTGGCAAAATGTGGTTGTACTAGTGGGCACACGTACCTCTGCTTTAGCCATCGGGGATTACAGACGCAATGTTATATTATGATTTCAGAATACCAAACAAAAGCACCGTTAATACCCATTAAAGTCGAATAGAAATACTTGTCATTGACCTCTTTCTCACGGCACACAAAATTATTGACACATATTTTAACAATATACCAACTTACAGTAGTTCTTGTTAAGCGTCTTTAGGGGTCCTTAGAAGAGAAAAGAATAGAATAATTGTTTATTTGCACAGAAAGTAGGCGCCAGCGGGACCCTGTTACTAGGCCGAATGTATTAGTTGTAAGTTTTCCTAAAAGCAATAAAATAATAAATAATGTAATTATAGATATAGTTTAACGTTACCACATCATAAAATAAATATTTATTATTAACATTACCACTACAAAAAATAAAGAAATAATAAAGTTAAAAATTAAAGTATATATACAAGAGTTTTTTGTATTTTTGTTTGTACTGTTAAATATTGTACAGTAGTACGGAACTCGGGACTCGTACTAAGCCGGTTTTTCTAATTGAAGTGGTTCAGTTTTATAAATATTTAATACATTTGAATGCTATAATGATAAATTGACCTCCTTTCCAGAAGGTTGTTTGTCAGTCCTTTGAATTATTGAGCGAAGAACATTGTATACATAAATGTACACGAATAAGGTCAAGACGTTAATTGGTTTTAGAATTTGATAGCTATACTCCTCAATTTCAGTGGCGTTACGTAACTGCCTCTTTGGTCTAGTGGTCGGAAGGCGCGACTGCTGAGCATGAGGTCGTGGTCTCAATTCCCATGTTGGGCGGAGATTTATTAGGTTTTTCATCAAGAATTTTTTAATATCTTTTTTTTTTGGCGCGATGTTTTGTATTATGTTATGTCTTCGGTTACTGCTCCGCTCTCATTGGTAGTAGCTTGATGTAATGTAGCTTATAACCTTTCTCGATAAATGAACTCTAAAACCCAAATGAAGATTTTCAAATCGTTCAAAGTAGTTCCTGTGGTAAGCTAAAAAGCTTACCACAAGCTATGTTAAAAAAAAGATATGTTAAGATGAAAATCATCTCAACATAGAAAACCAAAGGTTTAGACGTTAAAGGTCTAGTTAAAAACCAGCGTCAGGCACAAGTGATCTGGCATTTTATGCTGAACTAGGCCTGTTTGGCACAGCTGTGCGGCACACAAAAATAGTTTTTTTTTTGTTTCTTTTTGCCTTTTTGTTTTTATTATTTTTGCGTGCACATGGCCTGTGTCAAATAAACCTTTTTCTTTCTTTCTTTGTTTTAATAGTTTAGAAAAAAGTCGATGTAGATCTTGTAAACTCTGCAGCGGATTTTGATTCGATTTTCATACATAGATAGAGTAATTCAAGAGAAACGTTTAATGTATCTTGCATTTGTGCGAAGTCGGGGCAGATCGCTAGTGACAAATTAATGAATAAAAAGCTTGTGTTGATCAATAATGTTATGATAATTAGTATGTTACCCACATTTAAAGTTAAGTTACAAATACGTTTCAGATTCAGAGGGAAACGTAATATTTGAATAATATATGTGACATCATATAAAACACAACTACTTACTGTCCTACAAACTAGTCGACCTCTTCTGATCAATTGACGTGTCCTTAGAAAACGTTTTAAATGTTTTAGGAACTACGTGAAAGGTAATTATTCGAAATTATTGTTATGTCTTCAGTAATTAAATATAACATATCATAACATCCACCACCCCGGAAACACCTCTGCCTAACCCATCGGGGATTACAGGCGTGATGTTATGTTATATCACAACATCATGCCTGTAATCTCCGAAGGGTTAGGCAGAGGTATTCCCATTAGTACACCCATATTTCTTCAGTAACGTTTAAGTCCCATGTAATAGGGGGCGAGCCTATTGCCATTAACCGAGCACAAATCCAGACTCTCTTACTGAGAAATTCCCAATAATATTTTGCTTGAATTTTCAAAAGCAAGCTCTGCAATTAGGCTTATTTTCGAATGACATCCAGCCAGCACCTACCCTTTCTCCAGCTCAATACAACTAACACCCTCGCTTAGCAACAGCAACTAACTAATTACTGTATCTAAACACGTACGTACTTAACCTCAATTTCTGCTCACACCTAAAATCTGAACAACAATACCTCGTCTAATTTAATTAAAAAATAATGACACCTTTTGTCGGTAAAATTAAAGGGCTATGTCGAAATAATTTCTGCGTTTCAATGCTACGCTGCGCTCAGACTCTCGGTTGGGCAAATGCTCAGTTTCAATTCCAATTTTGTCGAGTACCTAACAAGCCTTAAAACGCGTTCGTGTTTTACCTGTCTCGGGTTAAATCTTTGAGGTTTCTTTGCCAACTAAGAACGGTAATTAGGTGCGTATTCCTGAGTTTACGCGCTTGTTTTGTTTTGATACGGCGGAGTTGAACAGGTCAGAAGGTCAATTCTATTAATTAAAAACATTCAGAACCTTGTCGCAATAGACAAAGATCCAAAGTTCCTCTAATTTACCTATGGTTTTAAGATACATAACATAACATCACGCCTGTAATCCCCGAAAGGTTAGGCAGTGGTGTACCCGTTAGTACACCCACATTTCGTAAATCAGAGGAACTCTTTAAAGGAGATTAAGAAAATCACACTGTAACACAAATGTATAATCATGCAATATCGAGTCCTTCTGTGTAAACCAACTACTATGGTAACGCCTCGCGTTTAAGAGGACTTATCCGATAGCGCAATCCATACAAGATAATCTAGTCATATTTTTGTAAACAAGTAATAACACGATAAAGCCTTGTAGATAGGATAAAAGCCATAATTTCTTAATCATTAAATAATAATGTCAATCGACGTTTACTTCGTATATCAAATCTATTAAATATGCCAAATGTAATGAATTAATATAACCTTATAAAACAGGCAATATAATGTACAAAAAGATTTTTTAAATCACACTAGTTTTATTGAGTTCACGTTCAAACCAACAAACAAACAATGTCAAAGGCAAAGTCTAATTATTTATTTTAATTAGACCAATAAAACGCACTTTTTAATGTCATATACAAGAAATGATGATGGTAATAGGTTCGCTCCTCATGGGACACACACACACATGGGACTTAAAACATAGCTGGCAAAATGTGGGCGTACTAATAGGTACGCCTCTGCCAAACCCTTCTATAAGAACATAAGAAATCTAGTTGCCTCTTCCAAAAGGTAGTTTCGTTATCAAATTCTACAGCTTTATAATATACTAGCGTTTGCCCGCGACTTCGTCCGCACAAAAATAAAATGAAACATAGCCTATGTTACTCGCAGATAATGTAGCTTTCTAATGGTGAAAGAATTTTTAAAATCAATCCAGTAGTTTTTGAGTTTATCCATTACAGACAAACAAACAAAAATACAAAAGTTTCCTCTTTATAATATTAGTGTAGAAGTACAGATTAACCAATATAAGCCTAGATACTGTTGTATGGAGCGCTCTAAAGTGTCCCTAATGAAGAAGCTAGCTGTGCAAACAAAAGGAGCAAATGAAACGCCTGCGGGGCTCCCCGATGTTTTTTACGCTCATTTTTAACAAATCTTCCTTTGTCCGTATACTAGGCTTGTTTTGTTACGTTTGATTGAGATTTACCTTTGTGTACTGTTTATTTGTCGTACAGCCTTTGAGTTTAGTTGTCGAGGGGATTATTCTCTGTAACAGCTGTGTTGTGGGTGATGGGGGATGAGTTTATCAGTTTGATTTCTCTTATTATGTATTCTCTTGTTTGGAAAAAAATACGTAAATAATAATTGGAACTTTGTCAAAATTGAAATGGTTTTAATTGAAATAAATGTTTTGACTTTGACTTTGTCTTTCAATGTCTACGTAAACAGAAGGTTGCCAGGTATGGTTTAGAACAATAAAAAAAACACAATTATTGGATAATTATTACTATTATTAGTCAACTTTCGACTTCGTGATACTTTTTTTCATACGATTTAAATAGTAAATTAATAAAGAATTTTCATTTGTTTTTTCTATTAGGAATTTCTCAGTAGCAGCCTCGGAATTTAGATTTGTACCCGGTTTATGGCAAAGCTTATTTCCTATTACATGGAACTTAAACATAACTGGCGAAATGTGGATGTTCTAATGGGTACACCTTTGCCAAACCCTTCGGGGATTACAGGCGTGATGTTATGTCATGTTAATAATTATATTCTATCTAATCTAATGGCACTTGCCATACTAAATTGGGTCTATAAAAGTCTATTTACAGAAAAATACTTACTTTTACGTTGATTACACGACATTAAAAACTTTAAACCTTATTGGACACTAAGCTTAAATTAAAAACTTTCCAATCGGCAAACAAGAAAAACAAACAAGAATCCTAAAGCAGTAAATACACTGTAGAAAATACAAACAGACGAAATATCCAAGATGGCGCTCGAGATTAAAGTACACGAAGACGTAGCCCGGAAATTAAAGCAAGCATCCTACCTTACTTTCGCGAACCACCTCAGTATATTCATATTAATAATTAAAAGCGGTGTTTAGATACGTGCAGAACGTGTGCACTAGGGTTAATTTGTGAAGTCGGATTAGTCAGAAGTAAAACTGATATTTGAGCCAAAATTACTATGCAAGGTACAGTTTTCAAGGACGTAACTAAACTAGTGATTTTCAAGGCACTTTGCACACAAAGCAATTATTGCAGCAACTGGCAAATAGCTGTTTACATACATTTCAGTTGGACTGCGCACACAGAGCAACTTGAGTTTCGAGTTGCGGCAATTGTCAACAGTTTTTAGTTGCTGCAATCGATGACTAAGTTAGTTGCTAGTTGCCGCAACTAGCTATTGTTAAATATTGTACCGTTAACGTTGATCGCTGCGTATTTTGAGCAACTCGGCTATGATAGTTGCTCACAGATTGTCATTAAGTTGCGGCAACCGTAAACGTTATAGCAACTATCAACTTTTACAATCTATCAAAAATGCTTCTAATTTACAATACGCGCCACGAAAGTTGAGACTTGACAAGCGTCAGTAATGAGGAGCTTGCGCTGGTATCGATGTATGAAATAACTATCTATAATTTGTGTATCTACGCAGGGTGTATCTCCCTCCCTTTCCGTGTACCCGGCAATGCCAGTGTCGCTACGGCAACGGCATACGGCAACTCGGCTATGAAAGTTGCTCACAAATTGACAAAAAGTTGCGGCTACCAGCAACGTTATAGCAACTATCAACTTCAACAGGAAACTTTTAAAGAGTTGCCAGTTGCCTCAACTTAAGTTGCTCGGTGTGCAAAGCGCCTAACACGAATCAATGTACAGTCAACAAAAGAGATAGGTATCTAGTGTAGTCAGATATAGTTGAAGTTTTTTTAGAAACCGATAGATGTGATTGTAACTTAACTTAATTAAAGAACTGTTTATTACCTACTTTTTAAATTAAATTACATTTGAAAACCTTTATCAGTTTCTAAGAAAACTTGTCTTCAACTATATCTGACAAACCTGCATGCCTATCTCATTTGTTGACTGTACATTAATATTCTTAAGAGGAAAGATTTGTACTTTTTATGCTTGCAACGAATTAACTCAAAAACTACTGGACCGATTTCAAAAACTCTTTCACCATTTTAATTCTACATTATCCCTTAGTAACATAGGCTTTATTCATTACTAGAAAAACTTACCAAATCTTTAATAAAGTAACCTAAGGTCTAAAAAAATTTGCCATAAAATGATTTCCATCGCATGCGCTGTGAAAACCACTGGTGATAGAACAAAAAAATGTTCTACAATATTAAGGAACATATCAATATCTACAAAAAACTTCTCGATACTATATGTTTAACTGAAAACTGCAATTGGTGTACTAAACGTAAAAATTTGCGACGATGGATGGATGTGCAATAATGATGAATGAGCAAGAAACTCTATACTTACTCTTTTAAAATAAATGCTTTACAATATTCTGTATGCAGTATCATATTATTATATTACCAATGTACCTTGTATACAAAGTTACAAATAATTAGAATTTGTCTTAATTTGTAGCACTTGGTAAATATTTTTTTATGATTTTTAACTTTATGCACGTGTAATAAAATACACTGTACAAAGGCGGACTTAATGCCTTGGGCATTTCTACCAGTCTACTTTAGGGTGATACAGAGACAAAAGATAGTAGGTGCACAGGTACAGAAAATTTCCAAGAATAAAATATAATCATTGATTAATTTAACTTATACAACATAACATATATAACATATATTTTTTCAAAAGAAAACGTATGGAGTTTCTTGCCCATTCTTCTCCATACAAAACGACCTTTTGAAATGGGCAACTAGATACAAATATTTTTTGAAGTGAAAACTTCTTTAGCGGCGTTGAGCACTTTTTCTGTAATGGGTATAAAATCTTAAACTCGCGTCAGGACACGTGACCTGATCGAAAAAGCGTAAGACGGATGGAGAGTAGACAGCTAGAGAGGGGTCTCTACGGCGCGGCGAAATAAATGCCTGGGCCTACTGTTTCGTTTAGGCAGCGCAGGGCGCTTGCGCGAATGTTCGTGTATAACTTTTTAATGTAAAATAATTGTAATAGTTTTAAAGTGTTAAATTTTTAATGTAATATAAATTGTTATGTTTGTGTACGATAGCGCAATAAATGAATATTGTATTCTACCACATAAATGATAGTACTTTTATACTGATAAAGCAATTGGTGCAAAATTATTCCCTAACCATTCCAAAATATCAAACATGCTCAACGTTAATAATCAAGTTTTCACTTCTGCCGGCACTCCCGGAGTGCAACCCGTCTTTATTTTTCTTATACGTATCGTACATGACATTCAAAACTGTCTTTTATTGCTCTAAGAGCTGATTTTTCAATAGTCAGATTACTTTTATCCAAAGAATAAATAATCACAGTTTGACATATTTCCTGTAAAAAAGCTGTCGAATCGCCATATTATTTATTCCTCCGTTAAGAGTTATCTGACGATTCAAAAACTAACCCTTATTGAAAGAATAATTTGACTTCCGCTTATACGAGGGGTCGCCCTAGGAAGACCTACACTGACCTTATTGGTGAGGTTCTTCAGAAAGGTCAGGTGCGAAGTACTCGTAACCAGCGTGCTTGTATGACGAGATGTATGAACGTAGACGAGGCGAAAGGAGTATGTAAGGATTGTAGCAGGTGGCGTTCTGTAGTTTCTGCCTACCCCCATGGGAAAAAGGCGTGAGTTTATGTATGTATGTAATTTGACTTTTCAAAGTATTACAAATCAAGAAATGCCGAAACCTCTCCACACTTAGTCTCTCTACTCTAGAATGATCTACCTTTAGTAATTTAAACTTGCGTAATAACATCCTGTTAAGCATAGAATAACAACTCCTAAACTTCCAAGTAGGTCCTGCAATTCCCTAAGATGCGAACATACCTTAAAACTTATAACTATAACAAACTCTATTAAGAATTCTCTTTGTAGCCATCTTAACGTAGTAACTGGCATAAATGAGTTCTGGGGTGTAGTTAATTCGTGTATATAGCTAGCGTACATTCGTTGACTGCCGAGCGTGAGCTGAGCATGAGGTTTTTGGTTAAATTTCCAGGTCAAGCAAAGTGTTATTGGGTTTTTACATACATACATACATACATAAACTCACGCCTTTTTCCCATTGGGGGTAGGCAGAAACTACAGAACGCCACCTGCTACGATCCTTACATACTCCTTTCGCCTCATCCACGTTTATACATCTTGTCATACAGGCACGCCGGTTACGAGTACTCCGCACCTGACCTTTCTGAAGGACCTCACCAATAAGGTCAGTCTAGGTCTTCCTAGGGCGACCCCTACCGGCGTTGCCACTCACCTCTGCCATATAAATACCTTTTGTCAATCGTCTTTCACTCATCCTCTCAACATGACCGAACCATCTAAGCATACCCTTTTCTATCTTTGTCACTACATCTACATCTGTATATTGGGTTTTTACATCAGGAATTTCTTAGACACAGCCTCAGATTACCTGCTGCACGGCTTACCGACGATTTAAAGAAGGTGGCGGGCAGCGGATGGATGCCGGCTGCCCAAGACCGGGTTCATTGGCGCTCTTTGGGAGCGGCCTACGTTCAGCAGTGGACGGCCATAGGCTGATATGATGATGATAATGAGCCTCGGAGTCCAGATTTGTGACCTGTTGATGGCAATAGGGTCACCCCCTATGACATGGGACTTAAACATAACTGGCGAAATGTGAGTGTTCATATGGGTACACCTCCGCCTAACCCTTCAGGGATTACTGGCGTGATATGTTAAAATCGCTTCATTATATTAGTATAGTTAATAAAATTGTTGACATACTGTCAACAAAACAAATTAATAATAAGCATAAATCGTTAAGTGTTAATGATTAACCTAACATTGTGTCAATATCAGCCGACATGACAACAAAAACTCAGTAAATATATGTCACTAATAATTACCAGTTTACCTTTGCTGTTTTTGTTGACTCTACCTTCACCTATGTGTATTTGTGTATGGTGTTTACATGTTAAATAATATTGTTCATATAGTTCTTGGAAAACTTTTCCGTGCATTTTCTACGGGATAGAAGCGACGTCATAATGAATTTTATTACGGATTCAGTAAATGATTCCAGACCCTTTTTTAAGGATAGTAAATCATCAAATTACTTGTTCCGCTCTAAGCTGAGCGGAAGGGAGTGTCAGATTCTTACTGACTAAAACCAATCCGTATTCCTCCTAATGCCCTTTGTGTTTCAGGGCCAAGGTAGCTCTTTCTAACATTATCCGCAATCCTGGCAGATTCTAGACCCTTTGGCAATAGACTAGGTCTAGCAGCCCCACAGTGAGGCTGTTGAGTGACGGCCGCACTGGGTGACGAGACCCGCCTTGTGTTGATAGCGAGTCAATATCTACCAGGGTACGGGAGAATGTTCAGAGCGACCCCTGAGCCCCGGCCAAAGGTATTTTGAGGAACAGCATGAGGTTTTAGTCGGTAGGAATCCGACACACCCTTCCGCCTTCTCTGAGGCGGTGGGAGTGCATGAGGATTTCCCCGCTAAAAGACAACTTACCTTTAGACTAGCACGTCGGTGACGCGGTCACTTAGCATGTCCGTGACGTGAACCCATAATTTTTGCCCCTACCAAAAATCTCAACGCGATTAAAGAATTATTCACTTCAAAAATAACAAAACACACGTCTCAAATTACCATGATCGATACTTTGTCATTAATATCTTCCTATGTAGTTAACCTATATCAATCAAATAACAATCAACCTTAAAGTATTGATGACAAATTTTGAATACATGATTGCATTGAAAAATAATTGAGGGTAGTCGAATAAAATAGACAGTACTGTCCCATTTGGGCGCCAATAAGGACAAGTGAAATCATTCATTTCAATTAAAAAATTAAAAGCCACTTTTGAACGTTATTAACAAAAAATAGATCAATTTGTCTTATGCCCATTCCAAAAGGCACTTTCGTACGGAGAAGTAGAGGCAAATAAACTCCTTTTCAAAAAAATATATATATTTTAGAATAACTTGCACAAGTACATTAATAATTAAAATTATGTATCCACCAATTATCCATCCAATAATAATTATAACTATGAATGTAAAGACGATGTACCTTTTTTTTTAGGTGGTAAAAATCATCAAATGATTCCTTCTGCCCTGGAAGGGGCGGAAGGGACTGTCAGTCTGACTAAAAAACCACCCTGTTCCTTCTGTTGCCCTTTACGTTCCGGGGCCACGGTATCCTGTTAAGACGTCCCGCAACCCCGGCAGGAAGACGATGTACCTGAGATAATAAATAAACAAACTTAGTACTCGATCAATGTCCATCGTAGTCCAACATTTGGTGCTATAAAAAAGCATCCAATTATAATACATTTTTTAAGCGATCGATGCGTGGGTAAAAAGGTTATTATTACCCTAAGCTAACTTATAAATAATTGGTGTTTTTAGTAAACTTTCAAGGGTAACTCTGTCGGGGTAATTAGAGAGAATGTTTCTGTATTATTTATTACATTTAGAACTGAACCGGCCTTCCCTAATGTCAATTTGACTGGCATCGATTTGGTAGCAGGAAATACAATTTTTCCGTCGATTGGCTGAAGATATTAGAGGAGATATGGGTTTTGTGGCTCAGAGAAATATTACGGGTATATTATTTCGAGGATTAAGCGATAATTCAATATAAGTCTTATCGATGGAAACGCTAGTTACTATGATTATATTGTTTTGATGTACGAAAGACAGCTCTATTAAGCAGTTGTAATAAGGGCGATTTTACAACAAACAGTTACAGTCTGATGTACTAGTGACTGTATGGTTACTACCACTACCATTCACGACTATGAACAACATTAATTTTTGAACAAAATGATAATAAAAAGTCTGTTCTTCCTTACAAATTCTTCTCTCCTTCTTTTCTCCTTTTAATTCTTTACAACGTGATCAAAATGTATGGAATAACTAATGTTTTTTTTCATATTTTGAAGTTGGTCACGTATTAAAAGGAATTTATATTCATGAGTACTTTCATCCCCTTAAAGATTGGAAGGTCAATACTCGTAACTAAATACATTCAAAATCTAGTCACAATCTCATCTCAGTGACAATCAATATCAAAAATATACGCCAATTGGAGGTATCCTCACAAAATGCGACTGGGATTAATATGCGATCGTTGCTAAACTTACAACAATTCCCCCTCAATAGTAAATTAAAATTAAGCCTCTAATAAAAAAGAGTAAAAACACAACACAAAAAATATTTGATTAAATTAACCAAAAAGAGGAAGCAAAGAAAAGCATGTCGTAATTCACAACGCAACTTATGAGGGGTAATTTTCAACCCCCTGGCTCATAAACCCGTCACGGCTTTCATTCTTTACGGAAGCTTCTAAAACATTATGCACTATTAGGTTTAATTCAAAACTCCGCACAGCGTTTTCGGCCCTCCCTCCCCATTCAGGGGCAGCTCAGCAATTAAACCACTATTTTGTAGTTACTCCTAAATTACAGCTACAAAAGGCTTTGAAACTAGCGCGTTTGAAAGCGATGACCCCAAATAAATTAAGTGTAATATTTTTTTGTTAGTTATTTTAATTAATTTTAATGTTTTAAATAATATATCCAACATGTTACTATGATTAAAAAAAAATAAAAAACACGACTGCAAAAATTGCAAATATTTGTACTTTGTTTACTCGACAGTTTTTTTACGACGTTTTTTATTTACAGTGTTATATATTTTTAAATCTAATTGCCAAATTCTGGACGATTCCACACGACCAGATTCATTTAAAATATAAATAGGTACATATTTATATAATTTACGTTTTACGCCTATGATACTCGGAATAATGCAAGGATTGTGACGATACCCCATACATCTAAATCGGTTCAGGCGATTAAAAATTATGGTGGACTAAATAAACTTACATACATACATTTACATTAACCCTTAAAACATAACACTCCTATTTTTCCGGCAGTCGTGTAAAAAACTACAGAGAATCTTTCGAGCGTACAGATTGGTGATTAAACTGCCCAAATATTTAGTTAATAGCACGAAAAAAAGGACTCCATTTAATCTTGCGTTCAGTTTATAGTGCTAGGTACCAGAATTATGAAGCTTTTCAACCTTCCTGATAAAGACAGAAAATTTAATCAATGGAAAAAAATCAGACGACTGTTAACCAAAACTAGCCTTACTACAATGGAGCACAGTATTTTTTTCAATACGGCCTTTAATATTACATGACTTTTCTACATTTATACTAATATGATAAAGCTGAAAAGATATTTTTGTTTATTTAAAAGCGTTAACCTCTAGAACTACAAGTCTGATTGGAAAATCATTATTTTATGTTATAGCCTGATTTATGAGGAATCTTATAGAGTATATAACATCACGCTCCAACCAACGGTAGCGGAGCAGTTACCAAAGTCGTAACTAAACTCGGGTAGAAAAAACCACGCGCTGAAAGTCCGCTAAAGAAGAAGTAAGTGAATTTAAAAAGGAAGGTAGAAGCTAAAACCAGCCTTAAAACAATGTAACAGAGTAATTTTTCGAATACAGTCTTCAATATTACATGACATATTTCTTCAAGTTCAAGGACATCTAGATACATCATATTAAACAGATCAGTTGCCAGGTACTTATAGTTATATTCCAGCCTAACATCTCCACAAAATGATAGACATTAAGCATCAATTTACTGAGAAGATAATGACAGCGGGAAGTGGAAACGATTATGGCTGGCCTCGCAAAATAGGCTACCCTTGAGTGCTCCATCTTTTGCTAGTAATTATTTTGTAGAGGAAAAATGTTTTGGTGTATTGTTTTGTATTATCCGTTATACTTACTTTAGCAAAGCGGCATTATAGAGATTAGCTGTTGTCAAAGTAGGAAAATGTTTTGGCGTTTTCCTGTGTCTAAAGTAATAATTATAATAGCACCCTAGTATTGTCCGGCTGGAGGGCAAAGCCCTCTGCTTATACAGAAGACACGTGCTTGATTAGCACAGTTCTAAATTGGCCATTTCAGACTTACATTGATAATTATGTATAAGTTTAGGGAGCCAATACTGCTTCGTTGGTCTAGTGACTGCCTCGTTGGTCTAGTGGTCGCAAGCGCGACTGCTGTGCATGAGGTCTTGGGTTCGATTCCCAGGTCGGGCAAAGTGTTATTGGGTTTTTCCATCAGGAATTTCTCAGTAGCAGCCTCGGAGTCTGGATTTGTGCCCGTTTGATGGCAATAGACTCGCCCCCTATTACATGGGACTAAAAACATAACTGGCGAAATGTGGGTGTACTAATGGGTACACCTCTGCCTAACCCTTTGGGGATTACAGGCGTGTCCCTTTGGGGATTATGTTATGTTTATGTTACCATTAAAAAATCTTCTTTTTTCTTTCTTCTCAAATACTTTGTACACCGTAAGAGAGGTTTATTGGGTAATAGAATATTTCCTGTGAGTGTTAAATGTAGTGTGCGTGTTAATTCATACTCGATTAGCACTATCACTTCACTAACACGGCGCTTTCGCTCCAATACATTTATTATGAAGCTTTTGAGCATGTCGTAAATAGATATATATCTAGGTATACTATGGTAAAAAATGGTGTAAGGAGATACTTAACGAAGCCAAAAGTTACATGTTTTTAATTTATTGTGATATTTTTTGATTCTTAAACGTAACTGGCGAAATGTGGGTGTACCTACTAATGGGTACGCCTCTGCCTAACCCTTCGAGGATAACAGGCGTGGTGTTATGTATGTATGTCTTAAACGTACCTTACTTTCTGGCTCGAAAGATATTGAAGGTCACAGTTCCACCTTTTTGAAAAATAGTTATTGTGCTGTTTTTGTTTTTGTTGACTGCGTCATTGGCCTAGTGGTTGTAAAACGCGACTGCTGAGGTTCGATTTCCAGGTTGGGCAGTGTTAATAGGCTTTTCCATCAGGAAGTTCTCAGTAGCAGCCTCGAAGTCTGGATTTGCGTCCGTTGCTGGCAATAGGCTCGCCCCCTATCACATGGGACTTAAACATAACTGGCGAAATGTGGGTGTACTAATAGGTACACTTCTGCACTAACCCTTCGGGGATTACAGGCGTGATGTTATGTTATGCAGTTGTAAAAAGAGTTTTTTCCTCCAAATCAAGTCAAAACAAACACTTAACATCAGAACTATTAACTTCAATGACAAAGGGCCCATTAAATTTACAGCCAGCACGAAAGTGGTTAATTTCCATTAACCCGTATATTAACCGTTGCCTTGTAACCTTATGAGCGAGTTTTACGGCAAATGGTTTAGCACGTAAACTACCGGTTGCAATGTACAGTCGGGTGGGTAAATGTTTTGGGAATATATTTAACGAAATAATCTAAATATAATATTAAAAGCAAAAGGTCACTCCCTCACTCATACATCACGATATATCGAAAACCGATGGACATATAAAGATGAAATATGGCAGGGAGGTAGTTTATAGTCAGTAGACGTCCGCTAAGAAAGGATTTTCTAAAATTTAGCCTGCTATGGGGATGAAACGGTGTGGCCAAAGTGTGTGTGGAGAAAACAACTTTAAGGCGGACGAAGTCACGGGCAGAAGCTAGTAATATGATAATATATAATAACATCGGAAAAAGTTCTTGTTGAGCGGTTGAATCAAGGGCTTAATTCAAAAAGCTGTACTCCTGGACACGGCGAGTATTGTAAGAAGATTTTATTTATAGGTTCCTCGACCACCAGAGGCTTCGTTTTTTTTTTTTGTATAACTAATGTTTAAATGTGTTATTGGTATGTACGTAAACACACACATTTGCACCAAAAAATAACTCAGAGTTAGTAACTAACTCTAGTTTAAATTAGAAAATGGCATAGTTACTTATAAGGCCTGTATTTTCAACTAAGTCGTAGTTAAAAGACAACACTGGCTGGCAGAAGACGTTTAATAATTTTAAGCCTGAAATCTTACAATGAGATAAAATCCTTCAGACTTCGAACCAGTGAAGAATCGACCCTTACTTACTGAGTAACGGCTATACTGAGTCATGGTCTAATAATATAGGTATATCTACTTATATTACTAAGCCATGACTTTCATTCTATCCGTAGTAATTGAACGCAGGCGCCTAATAGAATTGATGGAAGTTTCCGTTCAAGAACGACGTGTTATGTGTTCAATTTTAGTTCAAAAACGGATTTTTTATTATGACAAGTGCAAGTTGAATGTATTTGGATTCGAAGGGTTCTGTATTACTATTTTATATTAAAATTGAGCAAATGAAACGTCTTTTTTAGCAGTTTTTTTTTAATCCTAATTGGTTTTTATTTTTATAGCGGCCATATTGAAAATCTCCCTGCGAAAAATTTCAAGTGTATTACTTTTCAAAAGATATAGCACTGTGATAGACGGATGGACAGACAGACATCTGAGTCTTTTTTTCAAATGTTTAAATAAAAGAGGTATATCCCATCGTGTCTATTACGTCGTACAATGAAAGACTTGAAACCTTATTGTATTCTTCTTCTTTCTCTTCTTCTTTATCGTGTGGGCAGTAAAGTCTTACGACCCTACACACCCTAGTGTCAGAGTTTCTAAACCGCCTCAAAGGTCCAGGTTTCCTCACGATGTTTTGCTTCACCGATGCCAGTGATGTCCAAGATAAACTTTAGGTAGTACAATATGAATTGAAAAAATCACATTGGTACTTGCCCAGATTTGAACCCACAACCTCATACATGAGAGGTGCGCCTTAACCACTGGGCTATCACGACTTATTGTTTTATGTTAATGATTTAAAATATTCTGTGTCATTTTTCATACATTTATAAATGAATTTAATGTCTTTTAAAGCGATAATAAAAATTCTTTAACATTTTTGTTCAACTTTTAATAAATTATTTATGCGTTTATAAACACTTTTGTCCCCGAGCGTACGCACATAAACACTGTTACTCAGCTCCATAAACAGCTTAGTTTTACACATTAATTAAAATGTTAATGTTTACATAACACCCAGCTTACTTACACTTATGCCACAGCAATAGGTATTATTTTTGAATATTTTTTCGCATTATTATATTAATTATAAAAAGAATTAGAAAACCAGAAAAGGTTTTTCCTTCTGGAATTTCTCAGTAGCAGCCTCGGAGTCTGGATCTGTACCTGGTTGATGGCAATAGGCTCGCTTCCTACTACATGGGACTTAAACATAACTGGCGAAATGTTGATGTACTAATGGGTACACCTCTCTCTCTCTTCAGGAATTACAGACGTGATGTTATGTTATGTTATAATTTTATTGTAATATACCAGCCTATTATTATCCCACTGCAGGTCAAAAGATTCTTCTCATACAGTGAAGGCACGAACATTGATCACCACGCTTGGTCAAGGCAGATTAGCGATTAAAGATTTATATTCACCGATGTTAGAGAAAGCTGGAAAGAGAAAGGTTATATAAAAGTGTTAAGCGGTTTTTCCATTACTAATTTCTTAGCAGTAGTCCGAAGTTTGGATGTTGATAGTATGACATCCATGCTTCGAAAATCACGTACAGCCGTTAGTCCAGTATCCGATTTCTCCCCGGCCGTGTCGGATTGCCGTCTCATCGTACTATGTGAGTAAGAGAAGAGGGAGTGAACCTGTCTTTGCTCACATACTTCTGCACTGTCATATCTCCTGCGTACTTGGCCAGTCACCATTGAGATTGGCCACCGAAATTCGGTCGGAAAAATATTATTTTATTGGGTATTTTATTAGGTAGGTACAAGAAAGTTTTGTAAAGAATCGTTGAAACAAAAGCAGAACGTTTTATTAGTTTGTTATTTCTGCAAAGTTTGAAGGTTAAAGCTTCGGAATGGGGGCGACGCGTGGGTGGTTTTGAGTATCATTCAATTTTCTTAGGTCCAGTCAAATAGAATGAAAAAACAGAACATATAAAGCGAGAAGTATAGCCCTTAGCCCTGGGCTATATTTATAGGCTCTTGTGATGTGTAATAGAAAAATGTCGACGAAGATCTGATGGTTGATTCTCGCACTTTAAGTAACGACTATTATTTTTGGGCGAACTCTGAAAAATAAAATCAAAATATGTATTCCCCACAAAAATGTTTAGAACAGCTGATATATATTTGTTTGCTTATTAAGAAAAGGTGTTCATATTCTTATCCACTTAAAGATCAGAAGGCCAATTTTATTCTTGTTACAAAAAACCTTCAAAATGTAGTCTCGATCTCATCTCGATGACTCAACTGATTAGAATTTATTGGTTTCAAGCAACGAAAAATCTAATTTACAGTAAATTGAAAATTATTCGAGTTTTCAGCACTAAAATAAAGTATATTTTTAAAGAAGTTGTGTCTTGGAATTACTTATTGGACCTTTAATAAAAGATATTCACAAAATATGACATAGACTGGTGAATGTTCAACAGAAGGTATTAAGTAGGTACTCCTTCACATAGAGGAGACCACAGCATGTCACATTGGTTGTCAGTGTCAAATACCCAATTATATAAACTTGGATGTTCCATTTTATAATATTAAATTACTCTTTTTATGTCGTGTCGTGTTGTGTCGTGATGGCCCAGTGGTTAAGGCGCCCGCCTCTCATGCATGAGGTTGTGGGTTCAAATCCGGACAAGTACCAATGTGAATTTTACAATTCATATTATGTACTTTCTAAAGTTTATCTTGGACATCATTGGCATCGGTGAAGGAAAACATCGTGAGGAAACCTGGACTACTGTTCCACTCAAACCATGTCAGAGGCCCTTGAGGCGGTTTAGAAACTCTGACACTAGGGTGTGTAAGGTCGTAAGGCCTTACTACCCACACGATAAGAAGAAGAAGACTCTTTTTAAAACAGTGGATGAGTAACAGTCACCGACATAACGACGGAGGAAATTTCAAATGTCATCCCTATAACACTCAACTATTAGTTAATGTTACAACTTCCCAATTGTGTAAACACCTGAATGTACATCCAATACACAAACAAATAAAGGTATCATTCATGTCCAAGAAACACCATGAAAATTTTCCCAATCCCAAAAAAAAACACAACTCAATTAATTCCCCTCACACAAACCCTAACTCAACGGGGGAAAAAACGAGAAAAAAAAAAACTTAATATAGAAGTGCGTCTTCACAATAATTTATCATTCCGTGCCGAGGTGCGAAAACCCAAGGGTTACGACGTGAGAATGTTTAATTAAAATATACGTAAAATACGTAGCATTTATTAAAACGAAGTAGGTACAAGGAAGGATTATACTTACCTTAGAGATTTGGCCTTTTACCGTAATTAGTGTTGCGGTGGCCGGAATTAAGTCCGCCATTGGACCAGAATATTTTTTTTTTTTCTTTTTCCGCCTACGTAGCCATATTATGTTTCAGCTAGGGACTTGGACGGTGTTAGGTTAAAATCTGCTTGCAGTTTTCCTTCTTTTAATTTGCACTAATATTCAGGTACAAGAAATATTTTAAATGCGAAATTATCTCTGTCTGTCTATCTATTACGCTTTAACGCCTAAACCACTGAATCGATTTTGATAAAAGGTACGGGGTAAATTTAAATCCCAACAAATTACATGTTTGTACAATTATTTACTGAAACAATTTTTTTTTCGTTTGACGGGCCTGTTGGTCTAGTGGTTAGCGGCCCTGACTGCTAAGCCGGAGGTCGTGGGTTCGATTCCCACCCAGGACAAACTTTGTGTGATGAGCATGATTGTTAGTTCTGTGTCTGGGTGTGATTAATCTATAATATGTATGTATTTATAAATTATATAATTATGTATATCAGTTGTCTGGTTACCATAACACAAGCTCTGCTTAGCTTGGGATCAGATAGCCGTGTGTGAGTTGTCCCAAGATATTTATTTATTTTTATTTATTTATTTCATACCAAAATATCATTATCATCATAATACTAGATTCAATCCTTATTCGAATGACGGTCAAAAAAAAAAATAGTCTTACAAATAATTGCTTATATTATTATGCTATACTAAAACTAATAATAATTTATCATAGAGAAAACCAAAGGAATTAAAAAGTTATATACCTTCAAAATACAAAATATAAATACAAAGTGGCTAGATTTAGAAGTCCGGGAGTGTAATTTCTTATAATCCCATTTATTTTATAGGAAAATCTCACACAAATACAAACCCCTCATCGCATATAGAACGTGAACATTTAAACAAAATCAAATTTTTTTTACTACATCCTGAGAAAAAGGCACATGTTTAGTCCCGTATAGACCAGCTTCTGACCGCGACTTTGTCCGCATGATTTTTATTAAGTTATGTCTTTTGTTACTGCTCTCGTCGGTCGTAGCGTGATTTTATATACAGTTTCACTGAAAATTTACCAGAAACCTGAAAGGGGATCATTATACTCATAATTATGAACAACTTTTACTATATGACCAACCCTGAATTCATGTAAAATAATCAGCTGTTACATTACGATCGTGTTGTGTTGCATTTTTGTAAGGAACAGCTGTTTTTTCATTAAATTAGCCTTGGTTCCGCTCGCAGCCTCATGAATTTGACTATACACGGTTACTTTTAAGTCGTCCTGGAACCGAAAGCCATCGAACTCGAAACGATTGGAACCATTTTTTTTCAAAAAGTAACAATTAAAAAAATCAGCTGTTCAGTAAGTACACTTTGACGAGTTAGACGAACATAAATGTACTGAACAGCAGATTTTTTTTATTGTTACTTTTTAAAAAAATAAGGTTCCAATCGTTTCGAGTTTGATGATCATGTTTATGGCTTTCAGTTCCAGGACGACCTAAAAGTAACCGTGTATATTACACAAAAAGAGTTTTTCAAATCCGACTTGTGGGTACTATGATAAGCACGATTTAAACAAACAAACAAAAAAGTCTTCAGCTTCATTATATTATTTTAAGATAGGGTGTGTCCCCTATCAAATTGAGGTCACCGTCAAGCCCAACCAAAAACAACCAAATATCAGTATTTACATTCTAACAACAACCATCTGACCTCCACAACCCAATTACTGGCAAACACCAATATCTACGCTTTAGATACACATAAGATGATCCCAATTCCGGCCGATCATTTATATCAACCCCCAAAACGGATGTGCGAGTGAGACAACATCTAAATCCGACTTAGGAAGCACGACTTTTGAAGATTAATTCTATTCGTTTTAATGAAAACTCCGGGATTGGATATCGCAGTTATTTTTAATTAAAACAGTTTTCCTCTCGATTAATCACTGAGCGTTATTCATTTATATCGCTTCGGTCATAAGCAATCGTTTGTTATTACTGTGACAAATGGTCTACTGTTATTATGTTATATTGTGGTGTATTTTGAGTAGACATTAGAGAGATAATATATTTAATCGTACAGTAAAAACATTAGGATATATAAACATAACATCACGCCTGTAATCCCCGAAGGGTTAAGCAGAGGTGTACCCATTAGTACACCCACATTTCGCCAGTTATGTTTTTAGTCCCATGTAATAGGGGGCGAGCCTATTGCCATCAACCGGGCACAAATCCAGACTCCGAGGCTCCTACTGAGAAATTCCTGATGGAAAAATTCAATAACACTTTGCCCGACCTGGGAATCGAACCCAAGACCTCATGTACAGCAGTCGCGCTTGCGACTACTAGACCAACGAGGCAGTCATATCAGTTAGAATATATAAAAATATTATGTATTGAGAATATTTTTTCTTCCTCAGATTTTGTAAAGTGCCCTATTACATAGGACTTTAATATTACTGCTGAAATGTGAATGTAGTACTGAAATATGGGACACCTCTGCCTAACCCTTCGGGGATAACGGGTGTGATGTCATGTATGTATCGGTTTGTAAAGACAAAGTCAAGTCATTTATTTCAATTAGACCGTTACCATCTGCGTTCATCTATACAAATGAATAAAATCGATGTTTTTGCTTCTAATGTCTAAATAACAGCTTTTTACTAAATCCATAAAAGGAATGTTTACACAGTACTTATATAAAAAACTCATTTTTTTTTAATTTTGTCAGTCTGCTTTGTACGCGCTAATATCCTAAACGGCTGGACCGATTTTGACGGAAATTACAGAAATAACTTTATAATTTTAGAAAAAGAATTGGGGAAATCATTGCCGATAACCAATATTCATGAAGGTAGTATAAACATAATTTAAATAAACGCAGATATAAAAAAATAAATCATAAAATTTACTTCTATAGTTCACACGATATACAAAGGAAAAATGCCATTGAAAAAATGCTTAGAAAAAAAATCACACACGTACCTAGTATGAACATAATAATCCGAACACCCATATCGAAGACCTGTTCGTAAGCATTTTAATAATGAAAGCTTGGCTTTTTAATTAAAAAATCTAAAGTTCACAAAAGCTTCTAACGATGTTACATTCGCGTTAGCCACTTTTATGGTCCCTCTCATTTTGTGTGATTAAAAAAGTTTATTTTTTAGGGTTAGCTGGTCTTATTTGTAGGTGTAATGAAGTCGGAATTGTTATTTTTAGGGTTCTGTACTCTCGAACAAAGACAGGACTGAGAGTATAGCGCGTGGGGCACACCACGCGCGCTACACTCTCGGGTCTTGCTGGAGTAACCGGTACGGCCGTCACTCACTGGCCGCTCCGGTGACGAGATCCGCCTTTTGGCCGTGGCAGGTCAATACCTGTCTGAGTGCGGAAGACTGCTCTGAGCGTCCCCGTGCCCAGGCTAAAGGTAATTGGGGAACACCGTGGGGTTTTAGTCGGGAAGAGTCCGACACACCCCTCTGCCTTCCCCGAGGTGATGGGAGTCCATGAACATGTCCCCAAGAAAAAAAAATGGTAGCGTACCCGAAGGTTCTCAGAATCATCATCATCATTATAGGATGTCCACTGCTGAAGATATACCACCCCTATAGATTTTCAATAGGACCGGTTGGAACTGGCTTGCATCCAGGGCGATCCTGTAGACTTTATCAGATCGTCTGTCCACCTTGCGTGTGGACGTCCTACGTTGCGCTTGCTGATGCGTGGTCTCCAAGATAATGTCCGATGTCAGCAGGATCCTATCTATATTTTCTTCGAGGATTACCAACAAGTATTCTTCTTTATCGTGTGGGCAGTAAGGTCTTACGACCCCACACACCCTGGTGTTAGAGTTTCTAAACCGCCTCAAGTAATACATTAAAATTATCTTCTACAATATAGAAATTGTACTGGAATTGTATTGTATTGGAATTGACTGCCTCATTGGTCTAGTGGTCGCAAGCGCGACTGCTATGCATGAGGTCTTGGGTTCGATTCCCAAGTCGGGCAAAGTGTTATTGGGTTTTTCCATCGGGAATTTCTCAGTAGCAGCCTCGGAGTCTGGATTTGTGCCCAGTTGATGGCAATAGGCTCGCCCCCTATTACATGGGACTAAAACATAACTGGCGAAATGTGGGTGTACTGATGGGTACACCTCTGCCTAAACCCTTCGGGGATTACAGGCGTGATGTTATATAATATAGAAATTGTACAAGATAATTATTTTATAATGCACACTCTAATAACTTACAAAACCTGTCCATCGGTCCGTCCGTCTGTCAGCGGGCAGTATCGCATGAACCGTAACAGGTAAACATTTGAAATTTCCCTAAAGTGTTTATTACTTATGACCGCTATAAAAACAAATAATAAATACCTAATAAAAAAAATTAAAGGGGCTCTCCATATAAGAAACGTTTTTTTTTTCATGTAGGTAATATTATGCGGTGGCACGGAACCCTTCTTGTGTAAGTCCAACTCACACTTGGCCGGTTTTTTATTAGTAGGTTCACGACTGTTTCTTGATGACTTAGGTTTATTACTGAGAAATAACCTGGGACCGTAATTTCAAGTGTTAAAACCATGATGTGAAAGTTTTTGAGGGTTTAAATTCACATATTTCAGTGAAAATTCTCATGACTACTATAGACTGATATCTGTAATACGAAATTTTAAAAAAAAATCCTTCCTACAAAAATGCACTTTTTTATCGCGGTGGAAATCTAATGGACTTCTTTCGTCGTAAGGGTGATGGAGGAACTCATATCGGGTAAAACCACCGGAGCGTTCCACCTCTGCCTATGGCCTAGGCTGAGTAATTCGCATAACCATTTCAAAATCAAAATAAATGCAACAGCTGATTTTTTATTCATAATTTAATCATTTATCTGCCTCATTGGTCTAGTAGTCGCAACGCGTGACTGCGGAGCATAAGGTCTTGGCTTTAATTCCCAGGTCCTGGCAAAGTGTTATTGGGTTTTTCTATCAGGAATTTCTCAGTAGCAGCCTCGAAATCTGGATTTGTGCCCGTTTGATGGCTATAGGCTCACCCCCTATTAAATATGACCTGAACATAACTGGCGACATGTGTACTAATGGGTACACCTCTGCCTAACCCTTCAGAGATTACAGGCGTGATGTTAATGTTTATGTATTTTTTTTTTTTTTGCTTTATTTCTTCTGAAGCTGTATTGATGAAGAATTACATAGATTTGAGTAGACCTACCCAGAGAGATCATTGTAAAATTGATCGTATTTATCTATCAAGTAGTCTAGTACGAAAATCACGTTCCATTTACGATAATTGTATCCTATGGAACAATAATTTCAGTCCTATTCTCTCTAAAATCGTACTATTCATATATTATTAATCAAACTATATTATGAATATGCGAGATTTAGTATTTCGACACTAATTTTGAATGGAATGATTCAAATTTGAATTTCAAAGGGTAATTAAAGCATATAGCGATCGTGAATATGAAGGTACAATGATATTGTAAGGTATTCAATCTATATTATGTTAGCTCTGTGGCCTATTTAGATTATGAGAATTTACTATTATAAAATCTTATGAAGCTCATGTCAGACTTCGCTGTACTGTTCTGTTATTTTATAAGAAATATTATAATCTATACTTAATTATTATTAATAATATACAGTAAGACTTTTTATCACGTTCCAAATTTGACTGAAGAGTTTGTATGGTTGAACGCGCTCATCTCATAAACTAAGGGTTCATATTGAAAACCATTGAACGGATTGCGCTGTAATTTGGCACGCACTTTTTTAGCGCATGCCTAAGTCAAAATGACTATCATTTTGACAAAAATGCGCTAAAAAAGTATTTTCAAAAATTCATCCCCCCTCCAAAACCACCAACCCCCATTCAACCCCTTAAAAAACCACACCTATGACGTCGCAGGCGGAAGCTAGTACAAAATATACGCAAACAAAAATGATCAAGTAAATCAAGCATCCAAACTTCACTAAGAAGTGTAATTAAAATACGGGTCAAAGCTCATTACGGCCCCAATAACGTTGAACGTTATTCGATCAGCAGATGCCGAAAATTGTCGAAGCCATGCCGAGCATTGCCGAGGATTTCCGAAAGTACCCGAATCGCTGAACGTGTGTAATGTTAGTATTGCGTGACTCAATTGAGTGCAGTACTCGTTATCTTATAGATATCAATCTTGTGATTCATTCTTTCGCTATTGGCTATCTTTTTGGGATGTTTTATGTAATTCTTAGCAGACGGTACATGTATTGGCTAAGTATATAATTACATACATACATAACATCACGCCTGTAATCCCCGAAGGGTTAGGCAGAGGTGTACCCAATAGTACACCCACATTTCGCCAGTTATGTTTTTAGTCCCATGTAATAGGGGGCGAGCCTATTGCCATCAACCGGGCACAAATCCAGACTCCGAGGCTGCTACTGAGAACTTCCTAATGGAAAAACCCAATAACACTTTTCCTGACCTGGGAATCGAACCCAAGACCTCATGCACAGGCAGTCAATAATTATAAATATAATTATTATGTACTATTTAGCATCCTACGCTGCGCTTGCCAGTGCGTGGTCTCCATTCGATAGCTTTACGGCCCCATCGGCCATCCGTTCTGCGTGCTATGTGGCCTGCCCACTGCCACTTCAACTTGATAATTCGCTGTGTTATATCGGTAATTTTACTTACGAATCTCCTCTATATAAATCGAAATCCCTCTCAATAGCTCGTCCACCGATCTGATAAAGACCGCGGGATCGCGCTGGCTGCAAGCCGCTTCCATCCAGTCTTATTTTAAATCTATAGGGGAGGCCTATGTTCAGCAGTGGACGTCCTACGGATGACAAGATGATGATGATGATTTAAAATAATTATGTCAAAACGTTACACTACGTCGAATTATTTCTTTTCTTTCTTTCTCTGAACACATCATGACACCTAAATAAATAGTACATACACCTCTGCCTAACCCTTCGGGGATTACAGGCGTGTTGTTATGATGTTATCCTGAAAGGTTGCCTGCTATTCCGGCTACAGCGTGGCACTCGCTTTAAAATAAGGCTGGGTGAGCATAAACGGTAATAACATTTCTCCCGCAGTTTGGAGCGAAGCCTAATAGCTCGATCTTACCATGCAGTACCAATTATATTTTTATGTACTTGCTAAAAATTGCTCTAGCCTTTACAGGCACTGATTAAACGAGTTTGAAAACTGGCTCTATTGAAATAAGTTTGTATTTACGTGCCGTGGTCGAGACACTTGCAATCTGCAACACTAAAAATCTGTTCCACTACCTTTCAGTGGAACGGTGGTCAGACGATCTGATGAAGACCATATCATAAATGGTGATTTTTCACATAACATCTCGCCTGTAATCCCCGAAGGGTTAGGCAGAGGTGTACTTATTAGTAGATACATCCACATTTCGCCAGGTATGTTTAAGTCCCATGTAATAGAGGGCGAGCCTATTGCCGTCAACCGGGCATAAATCCAGACTGCGAGGCTGCTACTGAGAAATTCCTGATGGAAAACCCAGTAACACTTTGCTTAGCTTTTTCTTAACTATGTTGGGGTCGTCTTCCAGTCTACCCGGATGCAGCTGAATACCAGTATTTTACATGGAGCGACTGCCTATCTGACTCACTGATTCTCTTACTATCTACTACTTACTGACTACTCTTATCTATACTGTTTTAAATATAATATGAGTTTGCTCTTGACTCTAGTCTAGGTCAGAAGTAACATAGACAAAGTCTACGATGGAGTAAGCTTACCCAGAAGAAGCCTGTTCATTCTGACTTTAAATAGATTAGGGTCGAACGCGTTTGGAAATACAGACGCAGGCAGAGAGTTCCACGCCTTTGCTGTGCGCAAAAAGAAATTTGGAAACGCTTAATGCGAATAAATGGAATAGCCACAAGGTAGGGATAGTAATTTGCCGTATACTTCTGTGACTACAAAAAAAAGCATCAAAATCTACATTCCCATGAAACCCAAGATCTAAACCCTAATATTATATAATATTCAGGAGTAAATCAAGTGTATTCTGATCAAAGGGAGTAAATGACACGAAATGGCCCGAAAAAGGTCGAGAAGCGAGGAAGCTGTGAGATCGTGTGTGACACACTTTTGTAAAGGTACATTATTAGATGCAGGTCGATCGAGTTATCTTTAGTTAAAATATCTTCCGTTTCTGGTGTGTCAGGGTATAAGAAAAGGATGGAGATATAGAGAAAAACGATGATAGGTAGACGTTTTCGAAGGTTATGAGGTGAACGGTTTAAATGTGATGTGATTTTGTCAAGCCAAATAGGGTACAAGTTAAGCCGGAGAACAAGCATGTTCAAGCGAAAACTAATTCTATTCTTACTGCGATTTGAACTGTTTTTGCTGGATAGTATTTTGAAATTCTCATATTGAATTCGTTTGTCATACATCATATATTTTTTGAGAGATTGTGGCTCGTTTTAACAAAAAAATGGCTCGGTTTTCCGAAGGATGTTCTAGACATAAACCACCCCACACATCCCGGGAAATAGTACAGTTCTCGATATTATGACAAAGAAGAAAGACAGCTTTATTTAATACATATGAAAAACAGAATAGTACAACTAAATGGCATCAATAAATTCATCTGCATCACCGTCCTTTGGAAATGTGCCCAAAAGACTAACCGCACTGCCACGTTGGATGGCAATGCTTAACCTCTGGCTAAGGTAATAAACCTTTACGGTACTCGTGGAATAATTAATAAACTTTGACGCGGACGAAGTCGAAGGCAGACTCTAGTTCTAAATAAAGAAAAGACTAAAAGTCTTTGTAAAGGGTAAATGGTACTCAAGGTGAAGAGTACTTCATTGAGCCCGTTGTCGATCAGGAACGTGTCTGGTACTCGACTTTAATGTGGAGGGATTATGGGGGTGAGATTTTGTAATTTCAGATTTAGGTAAAGGGCTTTTTGAAGGAAAAATTGTTTCTTTGCCTTTGTTAATTAAAGGAATCTGGTGGGGTCAGGAATATAGGAAAACGTTACCGATAACACGCACCGAATAAAAAGTAGTATATTAATAAAAAATATTCTTCTTCTTTATCGTGTGGGCAGTAAGGTCTCATGACTCTACACACCCTAGTGTCAGAGTTTCTTAACCGACTCAAGGGCCTCTGACATGGTTTGAGTGGAACAGTAAGTCCAAGTTTCCTCACGATGATTTCCTTCACCGATTTCAGTGATGTCTAAGATAAACTTTAGAAAATACATAACACAAACAACACAAACGCGTAACACAAAACATAACGCCTGTAATCCCCGAAGGGTTAAGCAGAGGTGTACCTATTAATACACCCACATTAATTTCACTAGTTATGTTTAAGTCCCATATAATAGCACTATTATAACACTACATTTAAAGATATAAAAGCGACGACACGCAAAGTTATAAAAATAATATATTCAAAAAAAATCATACCCTTTTTGATGAAACAATATTTTTCCTCTGTACCCACCATATGCCCAACACTTAAAACCTTCAAGAACAGTAATAAAACCATCATGCGTATCGACCATTTATATTACGAAATGCTATCAGAAGTCAGCGAAATAATTTTGTGGAAAAGGAATACCCTATAAAATCCTACAGCATTTGAGAGCAGCCGTGCATTTTAGCATAAAATGATAATAAAATTATACTTTGGCACCATAGCTATGTTTCCTTAGCCCAAGGGACCGCAATACTGAGGCTAAATTAATTTTTTGCCCGTGTTTTCATATTTACATGGCTTTGTTTCTTGTTTAAAAATTGAGTTCTCTATTACAGTTTTTAATTGTTGAATTTAAAACTGGTATTCTGTTTTATTTTATAGTTTTGTTGTTACTGGATGCGGTCAGCGCTGGATCGGTCATTGTGGCTATCTTTAGGGGAGGCCTATGTCCAGCAGTGGACTTCGTTCGACTGATAACATTACTGATAATGATGATAAAGATGATCATCATAATCTTAGTAATGATAGTGTAATCTTATGTAGTATAGTTGTTAAATGAAAGACACAGTTTTTTTTTAATGTTGTTTTATTTCTTATGAACTCTGCCTAATCAGATACACACAGAATAGACAAAGCACGTACTAGATCATAGACAATAAAATAAAGAAGAACTTTCGAATTTATACGAAGGATCTGTGCAAAAAGAGTATTGATATAAAAAAGACTATGGTACCGATTCCCTTGTTCACAAACTAGTCTAAATTTAGAGAATTGACATCTCTTACTAACATACAGCGAAAGGAAAGGACAGTGACATTCCATGACATTAAAGAACTAAGTTAGAGATGTCAAATTAGTTTTGCCTTGAACTTCTCCGTATTTTTAATCCATACGTTTTAAGATGTCAACTATAACAGTATGGATGTGTCCGATTGACTAAATTTGACAGCTCATATTTACATTAGTCTCTTTCTTATTATATTGGACAGAAAAAGATGGAAATAGCCTAATTTTAGTTTAGTTTGTGACCAAGGGAATCGGCACCTATGTTACAGCAGTTTAGTTTGCTTCACTTGATTGATTAAAATGTCAAACCAAGTATATTTTGTTCAGCTTCGCAAACTAGTTTATAAATACGCGTCCCCGATCCGTCCTCGGCTGTTCTCGGTGACACTCACTCGACAACATAAAACAAACTTTTTATGACTTCCAGACGCTCGATTCAGCGAAATTCAAGCGAAAAAAGTCACGTTTTACCTAGCTATATACCTAGACTATTATGTACACTACACAAACACAATAAAAGGCAATCTTTAAACACTATTTTACGATCGCACGGTTTTATCCTTACGCACCATTTAAGGGTTGAATCGTAAAATGGGATGACTTACCAATAACTATGTTTTCGCTTTAATATTTTACTTGTGTAGTCTGCTTATCTTCGGTGAAAGACTTAGAGGGATGAATGGTTTGGGTCGTAAGCAATGAGCTGGCAACTTAGATTTAAGCTTGAATATCTTTTATGGAAAAAAAATGTTATGAAACATAATTATGTTTACTGAAAGCGTGTAAAGGTTTCACGTAAAATAGTTAGGTATATTGAAAGTCATTTTTTTGTAAACAAAATCCATACTATTAAAATACAGCTAAAGGATTTGTGTCTGGATTTTTAGTTTAAACGCGCTAATCTCTAGACCTCTCAGTTGGATTAGAAAAAACATATTTTTGTGTTTGATATCATTTTGGATACCAATCCATAATGAAAAATAGCCTATAATGTAGGCTATAATTATACACACTACGATTACAGAAAACAAAACGGAAAGAAGTCGCGTGCAAAAGCTAGCTTAATAATAAACAATAAGGTAAAGAACATTTCCATAAAGTATACAAATAAACATTTATAACGCAGGCAACAAAATACTCTTCCGCAAATAAAAACAAAACTGACAAAAATATATTTGCAACACGATAAAAGTCTAACAAAAAAAAAAAAACAGCCGTTACCGACGCAGTCTATTCGAAAAACGAACAAAAAAAAAAGGGGCGAGTCTATCTCGTATTCTCGACGTTAATTTTAAAACCATTTTTCTTCAGCAAAAAAGGTAACTTGTTCAAAGGAAATTCTATATTCTAGTGCCGTCTACGAATCAAATTTCTAGAGGCGACCTCGGAGGGGAAAAACTAACAAAAATATTTTCGTTCCATTTACTCGTACCTACGCAATCGTGGGTATCTATTTGGCGGTGAAACTTGGTCCCCTGCGGTTAGGAATTTAACTGCACTTGAATTTTTAGAGAGCGTTTATGGAGAAGCGATTTTAGATGCGTTTGCTTGATAAGCAGCCGAAGCCCGCGGATGGCATCGCTGCGACGTTTATCGCGGTGGTACACGGAGCGTTGTGACCGAAACGTAGGGACCCCCGCGGCTGGGCCTATGGCGTTACACGCGCTTATACGAACATACGGCAATACCCGCCACCGCGCCGCTGCACACGCGGCCTGTCTGGGAGCCGACCACCATCTCTTAAAACAGCACCATTTTGATATTACTTTATTATTTCTGTAATTAGACTTTCAACTCTCGGCGCTGAGCTCAGCGTTGAAAATCCAACGGTGAGCAAGGCAAGCATCTATCTAATGAAATTTGGCAGGGAGGTAGATTGTAGTTAGTAGACGTCCGCTAAGAACGGATTTTCTAGAATTCACCCCCTATGAGGATGAAACGGGAATCTAACAATTAGGCGGACAAAATGGCGGGCAATAGTTAGTATTAAAATAATACTGTTTTAAGAGCTGGTGGTTAGCCTCCTGTAAACGGGAAAAACGTCGCGCCGCGAAACGTCACGCCCCACGCGAGCGCTACTCACCGCGTCTCCGTAAACGAACCCTTACTTACCTACGCAATCGTGGTATCTATTTGCCGGCGAACATTGCCCCTCTGCGGTCCGAAATATAACTGCATTTGAATGTCTAGTTTTTGTACGCCAAAGCCTTTTGTAAATTGAAAGAGTTGTGTAATATCGAGCGGTTTGTAAAGTATTGCGGTTTTTCTTTTGGATGTTGTGTGGAGTTTGTTTCTTCGAAATGATTTACAAACAATCTTAATTTATTTGTTTACAAAATATTTTCATCGGTCTGTTAGATAAAAGTAAAAAATAACTTACCCACAACCTGGAGAGTGTCCCATAGTTATGCTTATAATTTTTTTTTAATAAATTAGCTTTAATTTTTTATAATTACTTCGAAGTTCATAGTTTTTAGTATATCACATTCGCGTGCAAGTATAGTTAGTAAGTAATACAAAATATTGTAAACATTTCTTCCCATTTTTTTTCATATAATAATACTTTTAGGAAGAGCCAACTATGAATATAAATTTTTTTGCTATTACTTTCAATAGTGCCTTATTTATTGTCTACTGACTTTGAAAATCGGAAGAAATTTTGATATAACTTGATTCGTTTTGATAGAACCAACTCCATGTACTATAGACAGTTATTTAATACGACAGCGTAAGTCAATTACATTCCTACCAAAATAGCAATATCTCTATCCTCAAACATTTACTCAAGCAAGCTGTGACGTAGGCGTTCACGTTCATATTTCTAGCGCCATCTTAATATTGTCGCGTATGCGGGCAGAATACCGGTTTGATCCAGTTTATACTGGTACGAAACCGGTTTACGGCGGTACCAAGTGAGCGTTTTACGACTGGATTTAAGTTAAGTCTTCGCTGTGAAACTCTTGTATGATTTGCAAAGGTAATTAGAGTTTTAAACTGTATTCATTTAGGTGTTAATCTCGGAAATCTTGTAAGAAATATGCTGTTCTTGTAGTGTTTTCTACTTAGTGATAATCCTACGACTATTATAAATGCGAAACGTTTGTTATGATACATGGATGGTTCTCTTTCACGTTTAAATGGCTGTATGAAAGTGTTAAAATTTCAGGGATTTCAGGCGTGATGTTATGTATTATTTGTTAATCTTGCTATACATATAAAGCAACGTATTGTTTCTTGTCCTAAAACGTTATAGCAAAATTAATCGTTTTAAGAAAAGCATTTCCCTCATCTATACAACCTCTGTCTGTTTTTTACGCTTTCACGTCTAAACCACTGAACCGATTTCAATGAAATTTGGTACGAGGTAAGTTTGAAACCTAAGAAAGGAGATAGGCTACTTTTTATACCGCAACTTTGTCTATGGCCGCGATATCCGCCATTGAGGCGGACAAAGTCATCAGAAGCCTTGGAGTCTGGATTTGTGCCCGGTTGATGGCAATAGGCTCGCCCTCTATTACATGGAACTAAAAACATAACTGGCGAAATGTGGATGTACTAATTGGGTACACCTCTGCCTAACCCTTCGGAGATTACAGGCGAGATGTTATGTTTTAAAGTCACGAATCAACATTTAATGGCTTTGATAGTTTCTGAACGTTATTCCCTCCTTTTAAATCTGTACTTCAAACCAATTGTGCACTCCCAAATTCTCAATTCAAAACTCAACTGTAAAAAAAAAGCAACCCGGAATTCTAATTCCGTCCAAAACGGCAAAAGTTGGAATAAAGATAAAAACAAATTTACCGTGATGGTATATAAGCGTTTTCTGTAATTGGCTCTTGACACTCCTGACATTTCGGCCTGGCCTTACTTCAGATACTTGAGTAGACTTCAGTCCACATTAATCGGAATAGGGCCGGAATTCGGACAATCGTTTTGAACTATGGAAATAACTATAGGTTTTGAATATCGTAAACGAATACTAATAATAATTGTTTATTTACATACCTACATACATAAACTCACGGCTTTTTCCCATGGGGGTAGGCAGAATCCACAGAACGCCACCTGCTACGATCCTTACATACTCCTTTCGCCTCGTCCACGTTCATACATCTCGCCATATAAGCACGCCGGTTGTAAGTACTCCGCACCTGACCTTTCTAAAGAACCTCACCAATAAGGTCAGTGTAGTTCTTCCTAGGGCGTCCATGCGTTGCCACTCACTTTTTCCCGCGACTTAGTCCGCGTAAATATCGGTTATCACGGACGCAGATGAAGTCTCGGAATAAAAAGTACCCTACGTCCTTTAAATATGGTTCAAATTTACCCTGTACCAAGTATCATAAAAACTGGATCAGTGGTTTAGTTGTGAAAGAGTAACAGACACATAGACAAACAGAGTTTTTTTTCGCATTTATAACATTAGTATGAATAATCTTCGCATCTTCGTACCGTGTTTGTATGACGAGATGTATGAACGTGGATGAGGTGAAAGGAGTAGGTAAGGATCGTAGCAGGTGGCGTTCTGTAGTTTCTGCCTACCCCCATGGGAAAAAGGCGATGTATGTATGTAATCTTATTAGGTTTACCAATAAAACATTCTTGCACACAAGTCCACAATGCACTTCAACCGACTCACAATAATATCAATGAAAGTGGATAAAAACCACACAACGGTGGGTATTCGAATGCAAATGCACCGCATTATTACTCAGAACGGATTAGAATGGAAGGAAACGAAATATTCATTCGTTCGGAAAATATCTGTTTACGTACTCGAGTTTTTTCTATAAAAAAGTGTTTCAATTTCTCTTTTATTGTCGTCTGTGGTGTTTAAACTGTTTGTTTAGTAGAAGATTTCATATAGGGATTTACTTTAACACCTCTCAAAGACACTATTGATTAGATTTCGAAGAAATTTGGTCCGGGTTATTGAGTAGGCAACGAATTTTAAATTGTAATACCATGAAAATACTTAGAAACAAATCAACTGATAAAAGTCACATAACATAACATTACGCCTGTAATCCCCGAAGGGTTAGGCAGAGGTAAGTACACCCACATTTTGCCAGTTATGTTTAAGTCCCATGTAAAAGGGGGCGAGCCTGTCGCCATCAACTGGGCACAAATCCAGACGCCGAGGCTGCTACTGAGAAATTCCTGATGGCAAAATCCAATAACACTTTGCCCGACCTGGGAATCGAACCCAATACCTCATGCTCGGTAGTCGAGCTTCGCGACAACTATACTAACGAAAATATACGTCATAATTATTATTACGAACAAACTTACATAATACGCAATGCTTACAAGCAAGGAAGGAATGCTGCTACGAAACGGGCTACGAGGCTACGAACTTGCTACGAGGCTACGAAACTTGCTACGAGTTGTTATGTGTCCTTTGCTTGAGGCAACAACAACATGTTGTCAGGCTAAAGTTATTTATAGATTTGCTCATCACATAAGGAAAACAATGTCGCATAATTTGTATTATTTTAATAAGACAAGGCAGTGTATTTTTTTTTCTTCTCTTTTAGATAATAACTGTTCCTTGGAATTCGAATATACATATTTAGGGTAGGTTATACCCGTGACTGCGCTTCCATTTTTCTGCGCGGTGTACTGTTTGAACTACGTTACTTCTTATAGCATAATCAGCTGATACTTCATACTTATAGCTATCTGCCAATGAAAGTTTAATCAAATTCTGTTCAGTCATTTCGGATATACCAAAATAAATAAACAGCCGTATCTTTTTGTTACATTAACTTAGAAGTTTGATTTTTTCACAGCTTCAAGAGACTGTAAACTTGAGTATATCGTTTTAATTTCAACTCGATACCTCTACGCTTTACCGAGATAAAGGGTCTTGACAGACGATTCTATTTGGGTTCCGCTTTTTTTCTTTTCAGGTGCGGAATTCTAAAAAAAGCCTATGCATATCTTCTTAGAGACATTATTCCTCTATCTATGCTCAAAATTTCAGCCACACTAAAGTGATGTAGGTAAGTCGGGTGACATTACTATCTCGGACAATTACAATTCCATAGATTACATTCGAAATTCGAAACGTTTAAGTTATTTGCGTTCCGTTTCCACGAACGAAATTATAAAAAAAAAGACTGACTGGCAAGAATTTTATTTTGAATTTCGAATTTAGTCCGCCATTTTCATTCTCACAACGCCAATAAGCAGACGTTTATAACGTTCCTTTCGCTCCACTTTTTTTAAGGAATTCTGGATGAGTAAAGGTGGGTCCCGTAAGGAGTTTTAATAAAATCCTGGGCCCCGGCTTAAGTGTCACTCACGACATGAGCTTGCCTTTATTACGGTCTCTAAAAACTACGGCTGTAAGATTAATATTAAAACTCATTTTTTGTCTAAATTAAAGTAGGTAGAAATATGTATACAAGTTCAATTAAAATGTATACGTTCATTGCACCGGAATTTTGTATTCAACTATATTGTTCTTCTTCTTTTCGAGTCGATGATTATGGACAATCCCCTTTTTTTGTTTTCAATTTATAGTTTTTGTGCCCAGTAGGTGGCCACGTTTATCGCGGCATCAGTAGCATTATTAACGTCCTCTAGCGTACAGGTGTAGGGACACTTTGGGCAATGCAGTAAGTGGGTCATCGTTTGATCAGGAGCACCACTCTCGCACTGGGTATCGGTGGGATCTATACTGCCCCATTTTGCTAGGTTATGTTTGCAGCGGCCTATTTGGGTGCGTAGTCTATTGAGCGCTTTCCATATAGGCCACTGCAAATCACAACCGAGTGGCAAGTGTTCCTGGGGTTGAACGAAATTGTACTGAACTATAGTGTATACACATATTATTGTTTTTTCCGGTTATTTAGATTAGTGTTTTTAATATACAGTGTCATCCTCCTTGGTTACCCCCTTTTTGGGATGAATTTTAAAGCGTAAAATTTTTAAACCGGGTTTTCAAAGGGCCTACCGCAATCTCTTAAAACAATATTATTTTAATATTACTTTGCCTTCCGCACTGTTAGATTTTCAACGCTCGCATCAGCGTCGAGAGTTGAAAATGCAACAACAGAAATTACAAAGTAATATTGTTATATGAGATGGCGGTAGGCACCCTTGGCTAAAATAAAGTGTTTCTATAGAGAAGTATATACAGACTGTTAGTGTAAACACCGTTGTTACTAAACCATAGGTACTTGAATTATTATAAAAAAATGGTTATCTGAATTTAAAAATAAATAAACAAAGTTTTCTTTCAAAAATTTAAAAAAAAATCGTTAACCGAGTTACGTAATCACCGCAAAGGGCATTGACCTGCTGCACTGGCCGTCTGTTATAACTACCTACATAAGTTTTAACAAATTACATCATTGTAATTAGGGTGAAATAATTTTGAGGAAAAATGGAGATTTTACTTTAAAAAAAAAAAGATAACACTAACACTCTGTATATATCTTGGATTTATTAGTTAGTTGTTCTAAGAGCATATTTTATCCTTGTTTCAGGTATGCATCATTACATTGTAATTGGCAACACGGTTAGCGCAGTTGTTGAGCGATTGGTTGCTGCGCTGCGCTTCACGGATTTTCCTGACGCTCTGAACAAATATTTGTCTGGCCTACTGTCACAATTGTACTGGGTCTGGCTGTTTGTGTATGTGAGTTTATATGTTTGTACATGCATCCACAATGCAAGAAAAAATAATAGTGAGGGGCACTGGTTTCTTCTTTGCCCTTGAGGCGGTTTATAAACTCTGACACTAGGGTGTGTGGGGTCGTAAGACCTTACTGCCCACACCATAAAGAGAAGAGAGGCACTGGTGAAAATTAAAGAAATCTGAACATTGTCCATCAAATTGATCAAACATAAATTCCATAATAAATCCATCTCTGGCACTATACCAGAGATGGATTTAAAATCACACATGATTATCAACTTGTTCATAACTAAAAATTTAGCAATTTTGCTTTCTAAAATGGTCAGATGGCAGGCACTACTAATCAAAAACGTTTAAAATATAGTTACAATCTCATCTCAGCGATAATAGTTAACATAAACAAAATGGAAATTAGGTAGACGTCAGTTTGACAGATTGTGATTAGATTGCAATCGTTCATAAATATAAGTATATTTTTTTTCCAATTATGAATAAAAATAACTCTCTATTATTAATAAATAATAAATATCTTGGGACAACTCACACACGGCTATCTGATCCCAAGCTAAGCAGAGCTTGTGTTATGGTAACCAGACAACTGATATACATACTTATATAATTTATAAATACATACATATTATAGATAAATCACACCCAGACACAGAACTAACAATCATGCTCATCACACAAAGTTTGTCCTGGGTGGGAATCGAACCCACGACCTCCGGCTTAGCAGTCAGGGCCGCTAACAACAAGACCAACATTACAGGCCCGACCAATTTAAAAAAAAATATTGTTCCACTACTTACTAAAATAAAATATCTCGCATGTCCCCCGGACAATTGCCTCTTCTCATGCAGAGAAGGCACGAGCGTTGATCACCACGCTTGCTGAAGACACGTTGACGATTGAGATTTATACACGATAGTAATTATTAAGTCCAGGTTTTCTGTCAGAAAAAACGAGGACGCTTTATAAAAATTATTAAATCCACACATAACTTTATCAAATAGAATTTTAGACATAAATCCGGTAATAAATAGTACGAGAGATGGATGAGAAATGTGAAAAAAGTTTGATTTCGCATTCGCGAGAGGACAATCCAATCGACGTGAAACTGGTGGGTACTCTAGAGGGGTTGTCATGGCAACGGGAGGGGGAGGGGGCGGTTGAAAGGGGTCACAAAATCCAAACTTATCTCATAAATTTACACGGCAGGTCGATCTCGTTCCGACACGCGGAGCGTTCTGCCAAAATTCATTTTGTACGGAACCTCGTCAGGCCCCATTTAATTGGTATGAAAATTTAAGTATTATGTGTTTTTAGTGTTGACACGTGAAATTATAAAAGCGTTTGCACTCTTCTCATTAAGTAAATAACTCGACGGTATGAAATTTTTAGTGGTCGACGAGCATGTATGTTTTTTGTTCAACTACTTTTTTTATACAAAGTGCAGTGTTGCATCTTTTGTCAAATTTCGGACGGTTGTCATAATCAATTAAATAAAATGGCCACACCTGGTCAATAAGTATATAATTAATACATACTTGTTATTTTTTTGTTGTTTATTTTGGACAGTATTTATAGTTTGACCGAAACCGCCGTACCGCTGTTTCGCGGCAAGGTGAGGGCCGAATAAAAAAGAGTATCAGTTCAGCGTTAGCTGCAGACTAACGGAAAGGAGCGGCCGATACTGCCCCCCGTCTCGCCGCGCGCATACCGGCGCGGTACAGCGGTTTCAGTCCAACTATACCTAAGGCAACGGTACAGCGGTACAGCTTAACAGTATAAATGTCATACTTTTGTATGAACCAGCTGACTTGTTTTTTAAAACGGACGAACGAAAAAGGATTGTGAACTGAATCCATGATAAGAATTTTCACTAAAATATCCCATCCACCGTTTATATATCTCTATAGTTTGCACGTGATGTTAGAATCCAGTAAACCAGTGATTTTTATCCAATCAACCGCCACCAAATAACAAGCCACATTGTTACAGAGTTTTATTGACAAACAAACAGCATTCAATCCAACGAAAAATCGTACTAAAATGCCATTTTAATTTCAATCGGACGTAGCCAGTTAATTTTGTTCATTTTATTTTATTTTCGAACCCCGAAGCGATTTGAACGGTATCGAATAAACGATCGAGTTGGTACTGTCCGATTAAAATATCGGATTGTTCAATAGATTTGGGAAATTCGACGCATTCGTGCAAGCCCTTTTTGTATTAAATTCTGGATTTTCCTGATATCGATTTTGTGTGAAATAAATGTCTTTATGATTGTGAAATGTCTGTTTAAATGTCTCTAACTCTATGGAAAATGGTAGGTTTGTAAAATGATGGGCATAGAAAATTGTATTCTGATATTAATTGCACGTGACTTCAAAAAAGGGAAATAGCATGTGCTGTGAAAAAATCTTTCAACCACATTTGAAACTTTTGGTTGAATTTCAAAGTCAAAAAACGTATTTCAATTTATTGAGCCGATTAAAGGCAACTTGAGCGTAATTTACCAGAAAAAAGAATTGAATCTAGTTGCCCCTTCCAAAACTTAGTTTCGTATGGAGATTAATGGGCAAGAAACTGCATTTTCCTTACTCTTTAAACTCAAAGTTTTACAACAATTTGTAAGTACTCCAATAATTCAACCATTATAGAAACGTGAAGAAATTGCACTTTAAATAAAAAATAAATATAAGTCAGATTTCGATAAAGGTAGATAGATTTACGATCTCCAACAAAAGATATACACAAATCATGACAAACAAATAAAAGTCAACAAAAGGTATTATGTTCTTTGGCGTTTCAACCGTAAGGAAGTCCTTCTTAATTCAGCCCAGTCACAAAATCCGTCCATTCATGACTCCTACCTATTAAGAACCCACAGTTTGATATGATAAGTAGTTTTCGAGATTTCGTGTACAGTCAACAAACAGATAGGTATGCAGGGTGGCCAGATATAGTTGAAGTTTTCTTAGAAAGGATGTTTTCAAATGTAATTTAATTGAAAAAGTAGATAATAGACAGTTCATTAATAAAAAGCCTCGTTGGTCTAGTGGTCGCAAGCGCGACTGCTGTGCATGAGGTCTTCGGGTCGATTCCCAGATCGGGCAAAGTGTTATTGGGTTTTTCCATCAGGAATTTCTCAGTAGCAGCCTAGGAGTCTGGATTTGTGCCCGGTTGATGGCAATAGGCTTGCCCCCTATTACATGGGACTAAAACATAACTGGCGAAATGTGGGTGTACAATGTGTGTAATGGGTACACCTCTGCCTAACCCTTGGGGATTACAGGCGTGATGTTATATTATATTTCATTAATAAAGTTTAGTTTCAATGGAAGACACCCATCGGTTTCTAAGAAAACTTTAAATATATCTGACGACCTTGGATATCTATTTATTTTGTTAATAGTACCTATAGTTCGTAAATGACCTTTCACTTTTATAATGTAAGATTTAGCCGTGCTTACCTAAGTGTGTATTCTCAAACTATTACGTTCTACTTTCGTGTAAGCACAGACTATACTACAGAATATTTCATGCGGCTTTGAAAAGGTCAACCTGTCAGTACACTCGTTGCTAACTGTCTTAGAATACTTTAGACCGCTTGAACAGTAGAACAAGCGATTTAATAGTCATTTAAATATTTTAAGACAGCCTCGTTGGTCCAGTGGTCGCAAAGCGCAACTGCTGAGCTGTCTTGGGTTCGATTCTCAGGTCTGACCAACTGTTATTTTGTTTTTCCATCAGGAATTTCTCAGTAGCAGCCTCGGGGTCTGGATTTGTGCTCGGTTGATGGTAGGTAATATTATAGTCTCGCCCCAATGGCAATAACTGGAGAAATGTGTGGGTACACCACTGCCTAGCCCTTCGGGGATTACAGGCGTGGTTATGTTGTGTAAATATATTTATTCAACTTCCACTAAAAGTAGTAGGCCGCTACAGATATTATTTGGCGAATAGGGCATGATAGACATCATGCACCATGCATGCATCATTCATCATGACCACTCTTTTTCATATGTATGTACTTTATAAGCTTACCTTGGACATCTTTGATGCTAGAAAAGGAAAACATCGTAAGGACTTAATTAATATTAGTCTGAAATTCCTTTTGCATATTAATAAATTGATCTTCAAAGATATAATCCAATCAGACACTTTCAAATTGTTTGCAATACCAAGTACATATTGTTACTAAGTATTTAATGAAATCCACGTGATAAATACTCCTTGAAGGAAACTCTGATTTTGAAACTAAGTTAGGTAAGTTAAGATTAGTAACTTAAGCTGTAATCGATCTTTAAGTTATCTCAGACATATCGAAGTTTGTTATCGTTAATTGCTGCTCACAATTTGTTAAATTAATTAAGTAAGAAATAAGTTATTATCTTATAACTTATTGTTTAACTAATTTTTGCCCGCGACTACGTCCGCGTGGAACTTGTTTATAATTATCGTACTTGCATACAAACTTTCACCCCCTTTTCACCGCCTTAGGGGTGATTTCCGGGATAAAAACTATTCTATGTCCTTCCTCGGGTCTTAAACTATCTCCATGACAAATTTTATCAAAATCGATTCAGCAGTTTAACCGTGAAGAGGTAACAGACGGACAGGCACACTTTCGCATTTAGAATATTAGTATGGATTTATCTGTATTCAATTTATGAGTGTTTTATGACATCAAATTAAGTAACTTTGAGCAATATTTTTTGTTGGAAAATGACAAACTTTTGGTGTTAAAAATCAACGACTAATATATATAAGACATTGTGCATTCACGCCGACTCTCTTCCTGAACTGAATCGTTGATACTAATGAGATTAACATAACATCACGCCTGTAATTCCCGAAGAGTTAGGTAGAGGTGTACCTACTAGTACACCCGCATGTCGCTAGTTATGTTTTTTAAGTCACATGTAATAGGGGGCGAGCCTCAATAGACTCATTAGTCTCTGGCCTCAATTTGTGGCCAGTTCATGGCAATCCATCAACTGGCCACAAGACTCCTAGGCTACTACTGAGAAATTCCTGATGATGATTCGTATTACATAAGACTTAAAACATAATTGTCAAAATGTGGCTGTTCTGTTGGTTACCTACACCTCTGCCTAACCCTTCGGATATTACAGGCTACGATATAAACTACGATAGAGTGAGGAATGAGGTTATACGGGACCGTTGCGGATTAAAAGAAGATGTAGTGACAAAGATAGAAAAGGGTATGCTTAGATGGTTCGGTCATGTTGAGAGGATGAGTGAAAGACGATTGACAAAAGGTATTTATATGGCAGAGGTGAGTGGCAACGCCGGGAGGGGTCGCCCTAGGAAGACCTACATCGACCTTATTGGTGAGGTCCTTCAGAAAGGTCAGGTGCGGAGTACTCGTAACCGGCGTGCTTGTATGACGAGATGTATGAACGTAGATGAGGCGAAAGGAGTATGTAAGGATCGTAGCAGGTGGCGTTCTATAGTTTCTGCCTACCCCCATGGGAAAAAGGCGTGAGTTTATGTATGTATGTATGATATAAACTACGTATGTACGAACCGGCAATGCGCTGTCAAGAATATCTCTTAATGAAATGAAATCGTGTACGCCTGTCAGTTTGTAATATACCCATGTATCATGGCACGGTACTCAAACCAAACATTATTAATGTGAAATTGCCATATCTTGGTAGCAAGATTACCACTCCTACATCAATTAATATATACCCTACTTAATATCAATATCCCATACGCATTCATATCATGGTTCACTGTTTTATATAGATGTATGTATGTAAGTGGGAAGGAAGTATTGTTATATTAGGTAGGCTAATCTATACATACATACAAATAAATAAAATTGAAGTGTCTGTTTGTAATGTTAAAATAACAAACTTTTACTAAATAAATATGAATGTTAATAGAACACTTGTATAGAAAAATCATTTCTTTTTGTCAGTCTCGGTCAGATCAGTCGGAAAAAGGATTTGTTCCGCGAAACTGCTTTACCGATTAATACAAATAACATAGACTATATTGTATTAAAAAAAAAAGAAATCCCTGTCGAACAGTGCAATAATTTTAAAATGCTCAAAGTATCAATTTACCTGTAAAAGTAATTCTTTGGCGTGTACCGCAAATTCTGTTTATGATATAAGAAAAAGTACTATAATGTTATGCTTTTCTACCTAAACGAAAGCCGGGACGACTCGCTAGTATTATTATAATCACATATCATTAAGTACATCATCGATCCTCATGGCGGCAGCATTAAAACAAAATTGTTTTTGACTTATCCGAGCTGTCTGAGCACAGGTGCGGCTAAGGTGGGATTAGGCGGGTGACAAACGAGGCGCAGTAATACGTTAATAATTATGTAAACGTGCGACGTATCGAGGTTACGTGTGGAGCCGGCTTGCTGACGAGTTCTCGCTTTGTTATGTTTTATATTTGCTACATTAATTTGTTTTATCACGTAGTGTGTTTGGAGATGTAGTAGTTTATTTAAGAAATATTTGTTTTAATCTTACTTCTAATTGCAATGTGAATGTTTGGATGGATGGATGTTTGTGAACTTAATGACGTCATTGGTGCCGATTCCCTTGGTCACAAACTAAACTGAAATTAGACTATTTCCATCTTTTTCTGTCCAATAAAATAAGAAAGAGGCTAATGTTAATAAGAGCTGTCAAATTTAGTGTATCTGACATATCCATACAGTTATAGTTGACAGCGTGTGGATTAAAAATACGGAGAAGTTCAAGGCAAAACTAATTTGACATCTCTAACTTAGTTCTTTAATGTCACGGAATGTCACCGTCCTTTCCTTTCGCTGTATGTTAGTAAGAGATGTCAATTCTCTAAATTTAGTCTAGTTTGTGAACAAAGGAATCGGCACCATTATCGACGGCATCAGTGGCGTTTTTAATATCTCCTAAAATGTGCAGGTGTAAGGACACTTTTGGATATTAGATGCACCCGTAAATGCAATATTTAGGTATTCTGTTTAGGTCCTGTGTAATAGAGGGCGAGCTTATTGCCATCAACCGGGCACTCTGAGGCTGCTACTGAGAAATTCCTGATGGAAATACCCAATAACACTTTGTTTCGCTTTGTGACCACTAGACCAACGAGGCAGTCCACAAAATAAAAGTCCCAGTAATACGAGTATGTTCCTTAGTTTCATGGGCAGTATGTAAAGCTAACGACTATATAGTATATCTGTATAATATAGTATAATAGATCTATATAGTATAGGAGTTTCTTGCTCGTTCTTCTCCATAGAGGCCTACCTCCGTTTTGGAACAAGCAACTAGCTTCAATTTTCGGACTGACCGACTCCTTGACAATTCAAAAGTGCCTGTAAACGGTCTAATTGAAATAAATGTTTTTGACTTTGACTATACATTACACCAGTATATAGACAACATTATGTACGTATATGTGTATCTAAATTAGTCAAAGAGAATACACAATACCCAAAGGTAAAAGGGTACATATTGACCCCATGTATGTATGTACTACCCAAACGTCTAGAGTACCTTAATCGAGAAATTCAATTGAAACTGAGTAATGTAGGTCTAAAAGACAAATGGATAACGATTTGTTACTTGATACCTTAGGTACGTATGAACCTAGAGCCTAGACCAGGGGTCACCAAATAGTGGACCGCCGCCGACCCATTTTGTGTGGACACTACACTACAGAGTATGTAATTTAATAAAAATGTATCCCCCGCATCCATACTAATATTATAAATGCGAAAGTGTGCCTGTCTGTCTGTCTGTTACCTCTTCACGCTACTACCTGAATCTATTTTGATGAAATTTGGCATGGAGATAGTTTAAGATCCGAGGAAAGTTATAGGATAGTTTTTATCCCGGAAATCACCCCCTAAGGCGGTGAAAAGGGGGGTGGAAGTTTGTATGCAAGTACAATATAAACAAGTTCCACGCGGACGTAGCAAAAGCAAAAGGCAAAAGCAAGTTATTAATAAGCGAAAAAGAGTTCGCGGTTAGCGAAAGCGTTGATCGTCACGGTGTGTCATTTTTCTCATTCATATGAAAAAAGAATAATGACCTTTGTTATTTCCGTAATCACATTAAAATGTTGTCTGGGTCGTGACAGTCATTTCATTTCTTAAAACGGACCCCGAGCGAAACTGATTGGTGACCCCTGGCCTAGACTATTAGATCTTGAACCATTTCTTGCTAAGTGTAGGCTCTCGTGCTGAAGTCACTTTACGAATTTATAGGGATAGCTGTATGACCTTATATAGGTTTTGGTAATGTTACCACTCTGTGTGTTCTATTAAAATCTCATTACTAATACCTAGACCTAAGTATGTATCTTTCCAAATACGCTGGTCTATTCTGTAAACGGTACTGTTTGACGATTGTTTTGGGTACTGTTGCGCTGCGTGTTGCGGGTCCAATTCCCTCTCGGAACAAATATTTGTATGGGCTATAGATAGTTGTTCTGGATGTTTGTGTATGTATGTTTAAACACCCACGATACAGGAGAAATTGAATAATGGAGTAGTGTTGCCATGTTTATGAATATTTTCTCTTAGGGCCAGGCTAGCCGAGAGACCCGCCTTAATTTTAAATTTCAACAAAAAGTACATTACTTACTATATTATTTATTCTTTATATTAATCATTTATTATATATAATTTATGAAAGAGGAGATTGAACTGTGATTTATTAAAAAACTCGTCTGCATCGCTTACAATGAGACTAATACCCTAAAGGTTGGCATTATTGCCACGTTGTATGGCAATATTGGGCAATATGGATTACTTTGCCCGCGACTACGTCCGCGTGGAAAAAAAAGGGGGTGAAAAGGGAAGTTTTTTTTTACCAACTAAAAAAAAGGGGATGATTTTCGGGATAAAAGCTATTTTATGCCCTTCCCGGGGTCTTAAACTATATCCATGCCAAATTTCATCAAAATCAATTCAGCGGTTTAAGCGTTTGTGTGTGTTTTTTTATGGAACAGACAGACAGGTACCCTTTCGCATTTATAATATTAGTATGGATTTTAAAAACAGGCCAGCCCTTCGATTTACAGAAAAAAAGATGGATTAAAAAAAAAGCAAACAGTACACCAAATCTTCATACTAAAACTTTGCCCTCCAGGAATCTACCAAAATAAAAGCTACAACATTCAAAGAAATCTGACATAAAACCAAGATGGCCTTGGATATCTTGATAAAACGTCAAAACAAAAGTAACAAACCCCTGGATAGTATGAAATAAGGTCAGGATACCCGGGATCGATGTTCTCAGAACAGCCTCAGGCCTTCACAGTACGTATACTAAACAGAAAAACAACTATGAACAAGTGTTGATAATAAATATCTTGGGACAACTCACACACGGCTATCTGATCCCAAGCTAAGCAGAGCTTATGTTATGGTAACCAGACAACTGATATACATATCTACTTATATAATTTATAAATACATACATATTATAGATAAATCACACCCAGACACAGAACTAACAATCATGCTCATCACACAAAGTTTGTCCTGGGTGGGAATCGAACCCACGACCTCCGGCTTAGCAGTCAGGGCCGCTAACCACTAGACCAACAACAACAAGGCCCGTCAAATAATAATATACGACCTACAAACAGTAGGTCAGTGGCGAATAACCGTTCGGGGTATTTAAAAGAAAATCGGCCACGTATGAGTCGGGCTCGCACACGACGAGTTTTGTACCACCATACAATGCTTTTATTATTTTTTGATATAGCAGCCATAGTATTACAAGGACTCCCTCGTTGGTCTAGTGGTCGCAAACACGACTGCTGTGCACGAGGTGTTGGGTTCGATTCCCAGGTCGGGCAAACAAACACTTCAATTTTATTTTTTCATATCGAAAACTGTTTTTGTTTTTGTAGAATTGAAGTAATTCTACATCGCAGAGAATATGTTTCATCACAACCAACTAACAAATTCATTTTAGCGAGTTACACTAAACTTAAAACCTAACTTTCGTTCCTTCGTATATCAGTTGAGAAGTTATCCAGAGTAAGCTCAGAAGTTAGAACACTAAAACTGAGAACTTGCCACGATATACGTTGTAAATATGTTCGGTACGTGACTAAGTACATCTGTTTGAGTGGTAGAACAAACATGATTGTGTTATGGCGAAATATTTTTGTAAATAGAGAGAGATTTTTCGTTATCTACTATTTGTTTTGTTCATGGTTTATGTGTGTCCCAGTTTAGGCTCCGTTCATTTGTCGAATACAGAGTATTTGACGTTTCAATTAGGTACTTCACACACACATAGACTCACCTTTTTCCCATGGGGGTAGGCAGAAACCACAGATCGCCACCTGCAACGATCCTTACATACTCCTTTCGCCTCATCCACGTTTATACTTCTGTCATACAGGCACGCCGGTTACGACTGTGGACCTGATATTTCTGAAGAACCTCACCAATAAGGTCAGTGTAGGTCTTCAAAAGTACTGTCCTCTGTCATTTATCTGTCAAATGTCGCAATTTCGCATTCGAAAATTCGCATAATGCGAAATAATTAATACCTACAGCTAGACTAAAACAAGAAATATGAACAGAAAGCTAACTAAGCTAATTAAAAAAAAACCTATTTCATCCTTTTTAATTTAGTTTGAAAATCGAGTCGGATCGAATATTTTAAAAGGGAAACAGGTAATCAGGTATTATGCAGGAATTACCAAACACTCCAAACGCACAATTAAACATTAACATCATAACATCACGCCTGTAACCCCCGAAGGGTTAGGCAGAGGTGTACCCATTAGCACACCCACATTTCGCCAGTTATGTTTTTAGTCCCATGTAATAGGGGGCGAGCCTATTGCCATCAACCGGGCATAAATCCAGACTCCGAGGCTGCTAATGAGAAATTCCTGATGGAAAAACCCAATAACACTTTGCCCGACCTGGGAATCGAACCCAAGATCTCGTGCACAGCAGTCGCGTTTGCGACCACTAGACCAACGAGGCAATTTAACAATCGCGAAAGTAGTGAGGAATGAAACATTCTTCAATAAGAAATCCAAAAAGCGTATCAACTATTTCCTCATAAGCTCACATTGATTTTTCCCACCAGACTGCGCACTATTTTAGCATTGTCATATAAAATACTTTCGAACAAAAAACACACCATTCTTACTCCACTTAGTGTCGCGCACACGACCACAAACTTGACACTTTATGTGTTGGTCCCTCACGTTCGCTTCTATTATATTCACATTACTAAAAAGCAATGCTGTAGGTACATCGACAAAAGGGCTAGTATCTAAACCGTGTGAGGGTACATTTATGGTGAATTTTTATGTCGATTTAATAGAAGGATATTTTGTTTTTTTTTGTTGTGAACTATACAGATTTTTGTGTTGAAGTTGAAGAAATTTTGAAAAGTGCTTGACTTAAGAAGCTGGTTGGAAGGTCGTTTATAGGTAGGAACGTCAAATAAGATCGAATTTTGACTTTGGTAGGAATATTACAAAAATCCTAGTGATTATAGATTTGAATAACATTCTCGTGATTATCACAATCGTTTAATCACACGGTTAAGGCGCTTATTTTGAAAAAATAATATTGCAATTAAGTACAGATTACCTACTGCGAGCCACTTTCCCACAATTTTGTCGCAGACTTTCACACGGACAGGAACTATAGGAGCTAATAAACGATAATACTAATATTAGACCTAAGGTAGACTCGTAGAAACTGCCCAAGGCATTAAGTCCGCCTTTTGTACATTGTATTTTTTTACATGTACATAAAGTTTAAATAAATAAATAAATAATATTAAACAACGGGAGAAAGAGAGAAGGAAAGAGAGAGAGAGAAAGAAAGAAATAAATGAGAAAAAAGAAAGAAAATATGTCTATTGACACAGACCATGTTCATTTTCATATCAAACCTAAAACGTTAAACAAATCACAAATTCATCTGTATTGATTCAAAGCTTGAATACAGTTCTTTCACCACCCTAAACAAACCAAATTAACCCTTCAAATGAAGCAACTATCACCAAAAACGACCCCTATAAGCCTATAATAATAGCGATTATAACGAACTATAACCACATGAAACTGATCACAAGCGACACCTCCCTATAAATATTTATAAAGCAACATAAATATGTATGTAATCGTTAAGCGCAGACCCCGCGCATAATACAGTGTGTTCCCTGAAAATTAATACAGGCTGGGTACCGCAGTTACGAGAAATAATATGATATGTGAATTTCAAATTAAATAGCCGATTTATACGGTAGTGAAAAAAATTACCGGATTATCGTTTAATTTTCATTTTGAGGTGATGCGAGGGTTGGATAATATAGGATAGGTTTTTAAGCGAATTATTAATTGGGTGTTTGGATATGTTGGTTTACGGTTTTGTTAGAAAGTGTTGAAAGTGTGACTGCCTCGTTGGTCTAATGGTCGCAAACGCGACTGCTGTGCATGGGGTCTTGGGTTCGATTCCCAGGTCGGGCAAAATGTTATTGGGTTTTTCCATCAGGAATTTCTCAGTAGCAGCCTCGGAGTCTGGATTTGTGCCCGGTTGATGGCAATAGGCTCGCCCCCTATTACATGAGACTAAAAACATAACTGGCGAAATGTGGGTGCACTAATGAGTACACCTCTGCCTAACCCTTCGGGGATAACAGGCGTGATGTTATGTTATGTTATGTAGAAAGTGTTACTGAAATGAGAATTAGTGGGTTTATAAGCTGATTTTTTTAAAATTTTGACAAAAAATGTAGCCTAAATTACTCCTTGTAATATCAGCGGTTTGCCACTAAAAGTATCATTAAAATTAATCCAACTATTTCGAAAATAAGGCACAACAAACAAACCAACTGACGAAAAAATTTTTTTTTTTATATTTAAGTAAATACGGTTTAAACTTTCTTAAGCAGTGAGTAAAAAGTTGTTATTTTGACATTACAAATAAACACAACATCAATCGTCCTCGTTCGCGCAAATATCGGATAAGGCGGACACAGACGAAGTCGCGGAATAAAAAGCCTATATCCTTCCTTGGGGTTCAAACTTACCCCTTACCAAATTTCATCAAAATCAGTTCAGTGGTTTAGTCTTGAAAACGTTACAGACAGAGTTACTTTCGCATTTACAATACTAGCTTTAACCCACGACTACGTCCGCGTGGAACTTGTTTATATCGTACTTTCATACAAACTTCCACCCCCCTTTTCACCGCCTTAGGGGGTGATTTCCGGAATAAAAACTATTCTATGTCTTTCCCCGGGTCTTAAACTATCCCCGTACAAAATTTCACCTAAATCGGTTCAGCGGTTTAAGCGTGAACAGGTAACAAACAGACAGACACACTTTCGCTTTTATAATAATAGTATGGATTACTAAGGATAATATAATCAATACATAACATGTTTTCAACATACTTTCCACGAAGTCAATAACCGTCTCCGTGGCAATATTCCGACCCAGCCTGTGCAATAATACATATCATTACGTAAATTATTCCGAATACATTACACTGAGGCGCAACTTAAACAGTTCCAATTTGCATCACATTGATACTAAATATTGTAGCTTTTAAAAGAAAATATTCTTTTGCTGTTACTTTCGAGCTCTTTTTGTAAGAAAAATAAGATTTTTATGTTCAGCGCAAATGACAGTTTTCAGCTAATACCAGCTTGTTCTACTGCATGGCAAAAGCCTTTTCTCTTACGATTGATGCAATTTCAGACTTATTTATACTAATAAGTAGTCCAGTTTTCTTCACTACATTTTAAGATAAAAATGAAAAAGTATAAATGGATTGAATAAATCAGTCATATTCGTGCCTGACCCTTATCGACAGCAACCTCATGCGAGTATGCCATCATGACATATTTTATTTCATAATGAACTAATATACATCACATTAGAGTTGAAAATTGTGTGCAAGTTATATCTGATTCCACCTGACATTTAATCATGCAAGCAAAAAATGAGTATTTATAGTCTTCTGTTACACTTTTACAGAACACGATGTGATTTTTTACTAACTATAACATATTAAATGTAAAAATTTTGATGGATGGATGGATGAGTTACTCAATCACGCCAGAACGTCTGAACAGATTTGGATACAATTTAACACACAGATAGGTTTTAGTCTGGAATAGTATATAGGTTACTTTGTATCCCGTTTTTGTGTTCCCGAGGAATAATTTAGGACCTTAGCTTAACTCTGATGTCGTAATGGCCCAGTGGTTAAGGCGCCCGCCTCTCATGCATGAGGTTGTGGGTTCAAATACGGGCAAGTACCAATGAGAATTTTTCAATTCATATGTACTTTCTAAAGTTTTTCTTGGACATCACTGGCATCGGTGAAGGAAAACATCGTGAGGAAACCTGGACTTACTGATTCACTCAAACCATGTCAGAGGTCCTTGAGGCGGTTAAGAAACTCTGACACTAGGGTGTGTAGGGTCGTAAGGCCTTACTACCCACACGATAAGAATAAGAAGCTTAACTCTGAAATCTAAGCAGACGAAGTCGCGGGTAAAATAAGTTTTATATAAACACAGAAAATTCATAACATCGAATACTCAATACTCTTTCCAACGTCTTCAAAACGATAACTTCCCACTCCAAACGCAGTGAGGTCTTAAATAACTCTCTCATAAAAGAAACGAATACATTTTTACAGACAGACGACGATGCAGGCAAATTAGAATTGCAAAGTTATAGCGTAGTAATAGAAACATCTTCTTGAAGTCCAGTGTAGTGTGAAAATGGCCAATGATTCGGAAAATTAATCTCAGATGCTAGTGCATTGGAGAAATTGAGGAACTGAGAAATTGAGGAACGGAGGAATTGAGGAAAAGAGGAACGAACGAATGAAGGCTGTAACAGGACCGTTGATATCTTAGAGAGAATTTTGTTTTATTTTTAATAGTTTTACTTTCTATTTGTTTTTATAAGAATCGGTTTGTGATTTTCTTGGAAATTACGGTATTCGGCGGTATTCTTATAGAGTCTTCTTCTTCTGTTTTTTTTTTATTGGACGATGTATTTATTTACTTAGTCTTGGCTATTAGATTATTTTACTAACAGAACATAACATAACATCACGCCTGTAATTCCCGAAGGGTAAGGCAGAGGTGTACCCATTAGTACACCCACATTTCGCCAGTTATGTTTTTAGTCCCATGTAATAGGGGGCGAGCCTAATGCCATCAACCATGCACAAATCCAGACTCCAAGGCTGCTACTGAGAAATTCCTGATAGAAAAACCCAATAACATTTTGCCCGACCTGGGAATCGAACCCAAGACCTCATGCACAGCAGTCGCGCTTGCGACCACTAGACCAACGAGGCAGTCAGGTAGTTTGCTGACAGAAGTAGACATTTTTTATTTGAATGATCAGGCGGTCTATTCTGCAAAATTTCGAGGAGTTTTGAGGATGTGACTTTGAGATGAGCTGTCAATTTACCTATAAAGATTCTTACAGAAATCTTCACATTCAGATTCCAGATTCTTCTGCAGGAAAAGTTTGGTGACAAAGTTATAGAAATAAAAAACACAAAGGAATAAATAAAAATGACTGACTGCCTCGTTGGTCTAATGGTCGTAAAGCGCGACTTCTGAGCATGAAGTCTTAGGTTCGATTTCCAGGTCGGGTAAAGTGTTATTGGGTTTTTCCATCAGGAACATCTCAGTAGCAGCCTCGGAGTCTGGATTCGTGCCCGATTGATGGCAATAGGCCTCTAAAAAATGAGATCTACATATAACTGTCAAAATGAGGGTGTACTAGTGAGCTGTATACCTCTGCCTTACCCTTCGGGAATTACTGGCGTGATGTTTTATGGATAAATAAAATGAAAGGTCATTCGCTTACTGACTAAACACAAAATCTCGAGAACTATTAACTAAACTTTATCTATGAAGCTATTTCCTAGGTAGGTCATTTCATAAGTAGAAAACGTCAAGCGACAACGAATTCGTCTTTGACATCCACAAAAACGAAGACTGCCTCGTTGGTCTAGTGGTCGCAAGAGTGACTGCTGTGCATGAGGTCTTGGGTTCGATTCCCAGGTCAGGCAAAGTGTTATCGGGTTTTTCCATCAGGAATTTCTCAGTAGCAGCCTCGGAGTCTGGATTTGTGCCCGGTTGATGGCAATAGGCTCGCCCCCTATTACATGGGACTAAAAACATAACTGGCGAAATGTGAGTGTGCTAATGGGTACACCTCTGCCTAACCCTTCGGGGATTTCAGGCGTGATTTTATGTTTTTTAAAAACGAAGTCACAGCCGAAAGCTAGTGTATAAAATAAATACTCTAATTGATAAAAATGACTTCAACAACTAGACCACGTATCAAGAGAACCATTCCAATATGGCCGCCAGTCGGAGCCTCAAACTTTAAATACAAAATACACGCTCATATAAATTACAGTAAAACGCAAAATTCACTTAATATCCCACTTGGGGACGACTGGGGGCCTTAACTAAACATAACTCTAAACTAGTGTGGTTCTATCTAGCCTGTGTTAACGATCTGTTTCGGGAATGAATTTATTATCATATTTAGGACGAGCCCGGGAATTCATTCACGTTGATGTCGGGTATCACGGTTATTTTTCGCGGAACCCTATTTCTTTTTTTCTAACAAAAGTAGCCTAATTTACTCTTTTTATTATCAGCTATCTGCCAGTGAAAGTCTCGTCAAAATCGGTCCAGCGGTTTCAGAGATTTGTATCAATAAAAAAGTCGATAGACCGACCGAAAGTCAATTAAAAAAAAAGAAAGTTAAACTAAATGCTAAAGTTTGTTAATTTGTTTGTGACGCTTTTAATAAAATTTCGTACAGACTAAGCTTGAATCCTAAGAAAGGATATAGGCTACTTTTTAGTCCGCAACTTCATGAGTAACAACCAACATTTACATGGACAAAGTCGGGTACAAATGCTAGTAAATAAATAAACATCTCAGCCCAAATTGGCCCCACACATCCCAGTCAATCGTAGAAAATAGACAATTTACCATGTTTTATCATTTTCCTCTTTTCCGGCTATTTTGTGTAGATTCTTTTTTCTGTTATAGATAAACTACTATAGCATGGTGCGCCCCTCCGTATAACTACATATTTCAATGTGTACAGTCACATCCGTATGAAAGAGTTGTATGTAGTTGTGCATTTGCGACTAGAAGATCAATAGGGCGTTCGCAATGACCATAATCTTACATTGGACTAAGTCTAGTACATCGATTACAGACATAGTTAAAACATTTGTTTATTGCGGTGTTTGCTCCAATTTCAAGAGTTGGGTATACAATAGCTAGCAGAGACAAAGTACTATAACTTGACGCTCCCCTCCATATTACCATTTCAATGTGTGTAGTCACATTCGTATGAAAGAGTTTGTATGTAGTTGTGGGTAATCGTCTTCAGTAGCAGGCCGGCCGATTTGTTTGTCAAGTAATCATAAATAGCCGACCGCACAAGGCAACGCAGCTGTCATAGAGTATGTCAGTGCAGCGCCATACTCATAATAATGAGGGATTAATGACGCCACTAGTCAAGCAACAAATCGTTGATTTGTTTTTGTTTCGAGAGCCGTCTTATTACACACACATGCGTTGTGAGTCTTTTAAATACTTTCACAAATACTTTCAAACGTTTTGAATTGTAGGTGGGCGCGCCATGTTATTGTAGTTTATCTCTAACGAGTTATAAAGGCATGTCTACACAGCGAAAACTTTCCAGCGATGGACGGGCGTTCCAGCAATTCCAGCGCTGCATAAAATGTGCGTTAATTGCTTTTTCTGCATGTTTTTTTTTCTGCAAGCGTTTCGCTGAGAGTAATTTATTATCATAACACAAAACCACTATGTTTATTAATATTATATTTTAATACCACTAATCAACTTTTTTTTGACCCAGTCTTATCAAGGGGTATCGTGTTACCCAGTTAGTGGGTTGTGGAGGTCAGATAGGCAGTCGCTCCATGTAAAACATTAGTATGATACTCAGCTGCATACGGCGAGACTCAAAACCGTCTCTAAAATATTTGGAAAATGGCTAGGCAGATGATGAAGTAAAACGTATGAACTCAGATTTTTTTTTCATTTTAGAATAGTAACAAGCAAGATATTTAGTAATTTGATAATTTAATTGCAATGATTAAAATTAAATTTTGTTAAATCAAATTCTTTTAAATATATTTTTGAAAAACTATTTTTCTAATATCTTTTCTTAATATTAAAAAGCTGAAATTTGCCGAAGTAGTTGAATTTTGTAGACACCCTTTTATTAAGGAAGGCTGTATAACATCATGCTACGACACATGGGAGCAGAGCAGTAACCAAAGACGTATCTAAATGCGGGTTAACCGCGGAGTACAACTAGGCAACCATTAGACAAAAAAAGAAACCTAACTTAATTAGTTCCTAAAAAAAACTGAAAACATTTAAGGCTTCTTTCCTTTTCTCTTCCATACAAGTAAGATGAGATGCAACGATCCAGTTGCAGACCTAGCCCCCCCCCCCCATATGAACAAAACGTAACCCTCCACATATTAAGGCCACTGAATAAATGAATAAAATTTTACGTGTACACGAGTCGGTATTATGTGCCATGATAGGGCACAATTCAATTCCGTTATGACTGACAGACGGAAAGGGTACCGATATCAAATTAGGACGTGTTCCGATTTTGGGTCGGTTAGTCAGTCTTTGGTGTATGTGTGCAGTGTGCTCTAAGCTTTATTATTATATTACAATATTTGTTAGGAAGGAGAAATTGGACGCATTTACCAGCAACCGAAAAGAAAATAAACGCACAGAAAGAAAATCTGGTCCTTAAGGACTCTTAGGACCAATTTAATTTTTATTGTAATATTACATTCATAACATAACATCATGCTTGTACTTAATCCCCGAAGAGTTAGAGTGAGTTTACATCAAAAATAATAAAAATGAATGGCTAATTGTGATGCTAATCGTAAAACTCGAGAATTGCTGGACCAATTTGGCTGATTCTTTTTTGTTGTGTTCGTTATTTCTCGGACAAGGCTTTTATGAAAAAAAATACGCCTGATGCATGAACGGAGATGAGGCGAAAGGAGTATGTAAGGATCGTAGCAGCGTTCTGTAGTTTCTGCCTACCCCCATGGGAAAATGGCGGGAAATGTCAGAAATTTTCACCCGTGCGAAGCCGGGGCGGTTCGCTAGTTTTTATAATATATATTTCATAATAATATACAATCTTTTAAAAATTTAAGTATCTTTCTATTACAGTTCAAAAGATACAGCGTTTAGACAGACGGGCGAACAAACAGTGAAGTCTTAATAACAGGGTTCCGCTTACCACGTCCTTTCCCTTTTGCTACCGTACGGAACCCTAAAAACCGTGTAAAAGCACTTTCTTAAACAAAAATCACACCCCCTTGAATCTTGTCTATAATTAAACAATTTTCAAGTCTACGAGCAACGAGAAGCCCGTTAATATAAAAGTAGGAACATAAATAAAGCTTAGTTCCCACCGGCGACTAGTGCCTCGAGCACGGCGACAAGGTAAAGCCTGTTTAATACAACACCCTTCGTAGTTAAAAGCTCCTTTCGATACTAAGATGTAGTTGAAAGAGTTTTAAAAGATGTTATGCATTTTATGCTTCGGTTATTTTAATTTTGTTAAAAGGTTAGGTGTTTTAGTTATAATGGAAATTGCAGTTTTTGCTTATATAAAAAGTGTTTTGTATAACTAAATGTCATTGCGATTTTATCCCCGAAAGGTTTAGGCACAGGTACACTCACATTTTGCCAGTTGTGTTTAATTCCCATAAGGGACGAGCCTATGGCCATGAACTGGGCACAAATCTAGAGGCTGACCTCCAAGGCTGCTACTAAGAAATTCCTGATGGATAAACCCTATAACACTTTGCCCGACCTGGGAATCGAACCCAAGATCTCCTGTAAAGCAGTCGCGCTTTGCGATCACTAGACCAACATTACAATTTTAGGAGTATTTAATACTTAGTAGATGTCATTTGTCTTTCGAATAGCGTGATAAATACCTCCTTACATTATGATTATGTTGAAGTAAATGAGTGAGTAATTCTTCATATATTTTTTGACTCGTATCATAATAATTATAGTGCACTATGATGATGATGTAAGAAATAAAAATAAGTACTTTCGTACTTTTCGCCCCCTACGAGGTGTACTGACGACCAGGTAAAGGTAGCGGGAAACCGCAGGATACGGACAGCGTATGACCAGTCATTGTGGCTATCTTTAGGGGGAATGTTCTATGTTCAGCTGAAATGAGAACACTATTACTGAAAATGGGAATACTAAACTAAACTAAAATAGTAATACCTGCACATACAATAATCAAATCACTCGACGACAAAACGAAATTACACGAACAAACATATATGAACATGTTCACATTACAAAATAGGACGCCACAGCACATATTTCACAAACACAGAATACTACCAATAATGCGCTATTTGTGGTTGGCTGGCCACAGTAAATCCCTTGCGAGGCGCGCAAATTTATACGTCATCAAAGCCCCTACATACTGTGAGCCGCTAGGCGAGGCACGCTCGTATACTCCTAGCTTTATATTTGAGAACTAAAATAATATGTTTCTCATTTTCTTTTTGCTAAACGTATTTTTTTTTGTGGTTTCCTTAACCTTCGAATTTAATGGAAAGTTAGCTCAAAATTGCCTAAAAAAATGTGTATTTCTTTTTCATTTAATAGAAAATGTTTTAGTATTACCTTCTTGATAATGTTCTCAGCTAATTACGTACATAAACTCACGCCTTTTTCCCATGGGGGTAGGCAGAAACCACAGAACGCCACCTGCTACGATCCTTACGTACTCCTTTCACCTCATCCACGTTCATTCAAGCACGCCGGTTACGAGTACTGCGCACTTGACCTTTTTCTAAAGAACCTCACCAATAAGGTCAGTGTAGGTCTTCCTAGGGCGACCCCTTCCAGCGTTGCCACTCACCTCTGTCATATAAATATCTTTTGTTAATCGTGTTTCACTCATCCTTTCAGCTAATTATAGCCCAACTAGACCGTACCGAGATGGCAATTAAAATTATCTTCACATGAATCACCTTTTACGACACCCGCGAGGGAAGCCTAGCCGAGGACCGGCAAGAGTCGTAACCACCTCACAAAACGGCCACGCCCTCTCATCACATACATCACGACCTAACAGCAACAAAAACAAACATAACACATCACACATTTGCATAATACCATCTATCAACGAACATTGACCGCTTACCCGAATCGGGAACGGTAATAAATACCACGAAAGGTTCCGTACATCACAATATACGGCCGTTTTAGATCGATGGCCTAGAGCAAGAGATTTTTCATTTTCGTACCGTTGAGTGACGTGGAAAAAGGTTTGACGACTTTTTTTGTGAGCGACGGCGTTGGGTTAGTGTATATTTTTTTGCAAGTTTAAAAAAGGGGGCTTTGAAATGTTAGATTTATATTTTTTACAGGTATTCGGAGGCCTGCTTAAGCATAACAAGTTGCTAAAGGAATTTAAAAATCGTCTATTAGTACAAGGTGCAATAGACTTATCAAGTAGCCGTTAACTTCAAGTAAAAATAATTTCCGAGTTTTTTTACATTAATTTTTTTCGTGAAAAATCAGTGCTTTTGTGCTAAATTTTACTTTTGAATGCATGTAACAGTACAGGAGTCGTGAGGGATTTAAAATTTAGTGATGATATTTAAACTGGTTTTCCTAAAAAAAAAATTGACAAAAAGTTGAAACTTTTGACCTTGAATATCTCTGTAACCGGAAGGTTTCCTGGTACGATCCAGAACAAAAATATGATCTCAATGAAAGGAATAATATATGTAATTTTTGACTTCGTTAAGTCTCTTTGCACCCTGCATTTACCGCGTCAAATAATGGTCATTTTCTGTTTCATTTATTTTGACATCAAAACATCAACTGTGTGAGTTCACTCATCTTAGTATTGCTAGTTTACAACAAACTATTCAAATCGTTGTTGCCAACTTTCCGATTACAAAAACCACGTTTAACCTAATTCCCACGACAATTACATGAGACGAGAACAAACTTCCCATCTCTCACCCCATCAAACAAACTTCGACACAAGCAAAAATTACCACTTCGCTCCTAGTTTCGGCAGTTCCCATACATGGGCCATATATTAATGACGAAGTAAACCATATTATCGGGTCAAGGGGGCCATAAAAATGTGACCGTTTTGGCTCTATACGACCAAAGTGTTTGCCAACAACGTGAGGGTATGGCCATCAATCTGTGTTAGGTCACTGGCCTATTTTATTTAATAAATGGAACGAAACTTAGCTTTGTATTGTGTATGGCCAGGTTTTGGGGGTTGGCCAAATGTTGGCGCAAACGTTTTTTTGTTTGTTTTGCTGGCGGTGCGGATGGGATGCATTGATATGTAGATAGTCAAAAAGATTTCGTAGGAACACGTGGTGGCGATGCGGTTGGGGCAGTGGATGTGGGATTGGAAGTCGCAGGTTCGATTACTGTACGGAACAAATATTTATATGGCGTTTAAAAAGTTTTTCTGGGTGTAGCTCTTTGTGTATGTGAAGTTTTATGTTTGTAAACGTATCCACAATATTGGAGAAGAGAATATTACAGTGACTGCCTCGTTGGTTTAGATGAGGTCTTGGGATCGATTCCTCGGGCAAAGTGTTATTGGGTTTTCCCATCAGTAATTCTCAGCAGTAGCCTCGGCAATAGGCTCGCCCCCTATTACATGGGACTTAGACATAACTGGCAAACTGTGGGTGTACTAACGCATACACCTCTGCCTTACCCTTCGGGGAATACAGGCGTGAAGTTATGTTTGTGTTATGATTTTATTTTTCATTCGTGTTGAGAATCATACATACATACATAAACTCACGCCTTCCTCCCATGGTGTTGAGAATCGCCAGCATAATTACCTCCTTGAATTTACCAAGAATGAAAAACTGCATCTTGTCTTCAATCCTGTGATTTCTTTACTTTTTAAATCGCGTAAAAAAACTCGTAACATAATTATATAAACCAATCAATCTAAATCAATCACGAACTCACTAACATGCCTATTCCGTTTGCCTGGCTCATTCGCTTCTCACTTTTGGACAAGCGCCCATATCGCCCCATACATCGTATCCCACAATAGTTTGCCAGCCCGATGTACCAGCTATAAAACTAATGGTGTGTGAAGTACTACGTTTTCTATTTTGTTCCTACATGAGATATATTGAAACATTCGTTACTGTTTCAGCCAAAAACCTTTAAATTTTAATGGCTATCGGTGATATAGGATCGGAGTTCGACGGTAATTTATTTAAGTAATTTGTTGGTGTTTATTTTGGATTGAGATTTTAATTCGTGATTGAAATATGAGATTCTAGAATAACTGTATATTTTATTGTGTAGTCGTAATACGACTAATACAGTAAAGCTACATATAATACTTAGAAAAAGGTTTCAAATAAATTTCTCAGTCTTCATAACATTAGCAATTATTTTAATCTGTCTTTGTTTTCCTTTGTTTTTGTTTTTAGATCAAAGCGAATGAGATAGTCATTCACTTCGTCGGGCCTGTTGGTCTAGTGGTTAGCGCCCCTGACTGCTAAGCCGGAGGTCGTGGGTTCGATTCCCACCCAGGACAAACTTTGTGTGATGAGCATGATTGTTTGTTCTGTGTCTGGGTGTGATTTATCTATAATATGTATGTATTTATAAATTATATAAGTATGTATATCAGTTGTCTGGTTACCATAACACAAGCTCAGCTTAGCTTGGGATCAGATAGCCGTGTGTTAGTTTTCCCAAGATATTTATTTATATTTATTTATTATTTACTTACTGACTAAACCTGAAACCTTGAAAGCTGCTTGATATTTGAATCTGATTCTTCCTACCTCTAGTTTCAGGGTAAGCCATTCATGTAACTCGATTACAAACTAAGCTAAAAAAAAATCTTTCAGAATCAATAACGAAGCGGCAACCCAAAAACACGGCGAAAATATATCCCGGTTCATCATTCAACCCAACTTAACCTTCGCTAACTTTAATCCCAAGCTAGTCAATCACATTCCTTTACCCAAATCAAACAAAAAACCTACCACACATATAAAAAAATTGAAGTGTCTGTTTGTAATTTCAAAATAGTAACATTTTTTCAAAATAAATATTAATCACCATCTTTAGTTGACTGTTAGAGAATGCGTAAAGCATTAAGTTCGCCTTTCAACTTTTGTTGGATAATGTTTAAATAAGTTAATAAATGTTTACACGGTACTTATAGCAAAAATAAACATGTATGTCTGTTTGTTTGTTTCTTCCAACTTATCTACAAAACGGTTAGACGAATATTGAAGGGACTTTCACTGACGGATATCTGATGATTAAAGAAAAAACATAGGGCCCGTAAAAAATAAAAGCCAGCAGATAACCAGACGTAGTCACGGGCATAAACTAGTCTACAAATAAAATTGAACGCCAAAACTCAAAGTACTTATACCCCAAAACTGATTATAACTATTATTCCAACCTTTTTCGTGCGAAAAACCTTTTGGAGCCTAAAATTTTCTCTTGATAGGCCCTATCGGGGCTCGCATCCAAAGGGAGTAACCATTCTGAAGTCGGTTTAACTCGGCTCTTTTGCGAGCAATCCGAGCCACTCACGGCCTCGGGGCGTGAATTTACTTCGCATATCTTCAAAACAAAATGCTCTGGGTTTGGACCCCGATTGGGAAATCTTTGAGCAACTGTGCCCAGAAACGGACTAAGATCTTAGTGCCGACAGACCTTCGTCATTTTGGATCGGCTGACATTTTAGGAATAGATAGAGAAATATGTACTTACACAGATTGGTAGTTTCAATGACGGGCCATTTTTTACAAGCTTTTATTTAGCTTGCACTGTTCGTATGTATGTAAGTAAGTTGTCCTTTCAAAATTTGCAAACCAATTTTCGATCATTTTTTGGTATCTGATTGAGTCAAAATTTTGCATACACCTTTAGTTCTGATGACAATACAATGTCCAATACTCAATGTTGCAATAATTTTGAATTAAAGCTTTTTTTAAATATTTTTTTTATTCCTCTATTCAGATACCTTTTTTGCCAAATTTTTGTTTTCTGTGAGACTATCCTCGTATAATAATACCTTCGATTTGGGGAGGGTCACCGCACAATAAAATACCTCAGTACCTTAACCAACATGAGCCGGGAGCTCAGTATACACTTGACGCATGATCCGCGCCCTTGACTGATGTTGACCATCAACGCCAGATACGTCCTGTTGTGCTGTTCTGCATAGAACAACTGACTGTCTGATCGAAAGAGGAACTGCCCCAAGTTCCTCGTCTGCAGGTCCGTTTTTAAGGCGGTCGGAGATCTACCTTTCGTACCCGATAACTATGATGTATTGAAACTAAACAGAAGAGTTTAAAAGACGTAAATCTGGCGACTATAAGATCTTGTACCATTCCTTATTATTTTGAAATAAATTTATTCGGTCGCTGTTTTTTTCACTTACCAATTTTATTGCGTAATTCGTTTTTTTACGCTAAACTTGTTTTCCTTTGAAAGTTTCCTGTGGATTGTGAAGCAAACAAAGCGGTGAGTTAACCCAATTTAAGAGTTCTAATAAATCAACGCTTTGAAACGACCTTGAATATCGAGAACGCAAACGCTTTTGAAGCACTGAATACAATTAAATCGTTTTAAAGGAAAACTCTCATCTTTTAGGTAGCCCTGTGGTTAAGATGCCCGCCTTTTAAGCGTAAGCTTGTGTGTTCGATCCCGTGCAAATACCAATGTGACTATTAAAATTCAGATATTATACTCTCTAAGTTCAGTAAACATTACTGACATCGATGAAAGAACCTCAACTTACAGTTAATGTAAGTCAGAAATCGCCTATCACCGTCGAGCAAGCGTGGTGATCAATATTCGTTCCTTCTCTGTATGCCTTTTAATGGGATAGTAATAGGCATGTCATTTATTGTCACTGAGGTGAGTTTTAACAGAAACTGGACTTCAAAACTGCTTAGCAATTTTGTAATTTATTATTCTGTCAATTAGATTCCTCCTCAAACAAAGCAATCATTAAGGTCTATAATAATGGCAAAATACGATTAAACGGTCTGTAATCATTGTCTCTAGAGGACGATAATTACTGCTTACCCATCCGGAAACCAACCCCGCGGTCAGCCGGCTCACCGCCCCAATCAATGCATCTCGATTAATAATATAATATATTCTGTGTAATATAGTAATGGGCTAGTTACACGTAGTGATTGAATGGTAATCAATGGATAGTTTGTAATACAACTATGTTTAATCTTATTATGGTAATCACGGGTATTGTCGGTGGTGCGTTTGAATTAGTTGCTTTCATTATGTTTGTTGTAAGTGGCATAATGTTTGGTCAGTGTCTTGAGACAGAATTATCGACGTCCTCTTGAAATATTCCGATTTTGAATGTAGGAATTAAGTTGCAATGACCCTAGTAATATTAGCCCGTCGTTCTACTACAGAGCGAGTCTACTCGGACTCGCACATGACAGGTTTTGTACCACCGTACAGTATTAAGATGGAGTAAAAATCCCTAAAGGGTTTAGCAGAGGTGTACCTATTAGTACACCCACATTTTGCTAGTTATGTTGAAGTCTCATGTTAGGGGGCGAGCCTTTTGCCATATACTGGCCACAACTCCAGACTCCAGGTCTGCAAAAGAGAAATCCCTAAAGGCAAAACCCAATGACACTTAGCCCGACCTCAGAATCGAACCCAAGACCTCAAGCTCAGCAGTCCCACATATTCTATAATCACATTATCGGCTCACACTTTCGCCCCTCTACTACCCCCAAATCCCATTCATCAGCTCACAAACATAAATAACAGCTCCCATCCTAATCAACAGGACATCACATAAAATCCAGAGTACATACTACAGATACTGCAAATATTTTTCCACCATTTATCCTGCCGGGCAAACAGCGGCCGTCCCCTGTGTAATTCCATTATGGATAGACCTGCCCCGTCCTGTATTATTCAACGTCTCACGAATCTTTGTGTAAAGATTCTTGTGTTTCTATTTTAATATTAGTCTGTTTACTAAGGAAATTGTCTGTTATTTCTTAGCTGGATCTGTCTCTGTCCATATCTGCTTGTCATTTTGTGTTTTTGAAATTTTTATGCGGTCGCCTCCGTCCTTACCAAAATTATGTTGCTTGATTGATGTCAAATGTAAGCGGTCGTGGAACTTGGCTGTGTTCGGGCGTCTCCCAAGTGGTTTGCTGGTGTTATTAAAAATATGGGTGGTTTATCTTTTTGTCAGGGAGATTTAGAAGTCGTTTTTTATTGTTTTTATTTCGTATCCACAGGGTCCAAAAGGAGGTCTATTGACTGTTTGTCCATCTGTTCTTCTATTACAGGGCTGTACTTGGCTGTGTACCTTTTGAACCATGGACACTTGAAATAGAACATTTTAGAAACGTGTTATTTTCGGCCTCTTGATCTAACAGTCGCAAAGTGCGACTGCTAAGCATAAGGTCTTGGTCTAAATAAACATAACTGGTGAAACGTGGATATACTAATGGGTACACTTTTGCCTAAACCTTCGGGGATAACAGGCGTAATGTTATGTTATATGGAACAAATAAAAGAGAAGAGATGAATGTTCTTGGCTAAGTTCAAAATGAAGGATGAAAATTGATAGAGGAAAGATTTTTTTTTGTTTGTTTGTACCAAATAAGCTCCAAAACTACTGGATCGATTTTAACCTTTTTTTTTACTAATAGAATGCTAAATTATTACGAAGTAACATACCACCAACTTCCAGACTCCCAAGAAATTTCTAATGGAAAATCCCAGTAACCCTTTTTGCCTGACCTGGAAACTGAATCCCAGGACCCCCAGTTCAGTAGTCCTGCGACCACGAGACCAATAAGGCAGTGTAGAAAAAATATTCCAACAACATCTTGTATTACGTTTCCTGATTCCAAGTTCCGTTTTATTCTTTCGTAGAAACTGTTCGAATCCTCGAAAACCTACATTTATTATTACCGACTGTAATTCTGCTTCTGACGTAGCTGTACCGTTGTTTTTCAATGTCTGTCTGTATGTGGGTCGCAGTAAACATGAGTAGCTTCTCACTTATTTACTGATGCCGACTGGTACGCTCTTGATTACGTCTCCAGCTGGGTCTTGAAAGATGTTTCTAGAAAAAATTGAGTAATAATGTCATGATGGCATAGAGAATAAAGCGCCAAATGTTAAAGGCAAAAAATTATGTCATGATTATCCATCTATTCTAATATAGTAAAGTTAAAGATTTTAAATGTTATTTTTTTTTGAACGCGCTTATGTCAGGGAATCTCAGTCGGCTTGGAAAAAATATGTTTGTATACCAAATTTATTAAGAATACATAACATCACACCTGTAATTCCCGAAGGGTTAAACAAAGGAGTACATCCACATTTTGTCAGTTAAGTTATTTAGTCCCATGTAATATGGCGAGTCTATTGCCATCAACTGGGCACAAATCCAGACTCCGAGACTACTGAGAAATTCCTGATGGAAAAACCCAATAAGCAATAATAATACTACAACAATATTAAAGCATATAACATCACGCTATGTCCCTAGCAAGCGGAGCAGTAACTTCTTCTGTATAGAGGCCTACCTCCGTTTTGGAACGAGCAACTAGCTTCAACTTTCGGACTAACTGACAGACTCCTTGACAATTCAAAAGTGCCTGTAATTGGTCTAATTGAAATAAATGTTTTGACTTTGACTTGACTTTGACTTTAACCTTAAACGTAACTTAAGACGAGTGAAAAAAACACGCGGGCGAAGTCACGAGCAGAAGCTATTATTCCATACACCATCAACTTACACAGAACTACTTAATTATGTACAAAATCCGGCCCAAATCTTACCAAGACATGCCAAAACGTCTTCAAAAATTCAAAGCCAAATTAAGCGCGCAAAACGGAAACACACACACAATAATAACGCGTCTGGCTTAATCCGAGAAATCCTTTGCCTCATCTAGATGAAACCAGCATTACTCACAGTCGAGCCTTTCATATCTCACGCGTGACAAGCCGGGACATGGGGAGATTTCCCCAAGGACATTGCAAGGTCATATATGGAAGTTTTGGTTAAGATTATGATCAGGTGGCTTTTGTTATGTTCTTGGAGACGGATTGTGTTGGTTTCTTTGGTTCAATAGCCTTTGACTTTGAAAGAAATCTTGAGATTCATGAATGGAAGATTTCTTAGAAAGATGCTTTGGTTCGTTTTCGTCTTGTGTATTGGTGACGTCATTACTAAGGCCGAGTAATGTTACAGCTTTAAAAATGTAAGATTAATTTGAAATTAGTTAGGTCAGCCTCAATAATAATATGACAAATAAATAAATACATAACATAACATAACATCACGCCAGTAATCCCCGAAGGGTTAAGCAGAGGTGTACCCATTAGTACACCCACATTTTTCTAGTTATGTTTTTAGTCCCATTTAGGCCATGAGGGCGAGCCTATTGCCATCAACCGGGCACAAATCCAGACTCCGAGGCTGCTACAGAGCAATTCCTGATGGAAAAACCCAATAACACTTTGCCCGACCTGGGAATCAAACCCAAGACCTCATGAACAGCAGTCGCGCTTGCGACCACTAGACCAACGAGGCAGTCATAGGCATAAATAAATAAATACGGTGTTTAAAAACTCACAACACATACCAACGGGTATGTATAAATGGTATAACGACACTGTATCATTTATTTTATGGTGTAAAAAATCATTCAGAAAGGTCAGGTGCGGAGTACTCGTAACCGGCGTGCTTCTATGACGAGATGTATGAACGTAGATGAGGCGAAAGGAATGTGTAAGGATCGTAGCAGGTGGCGTTCTGTAGTTTCTGCCTACCTCAATGGGAAAAAGGCGTGAGTGATGTATGTATGTAAAAAATCGTAACGCACATGAAACATTGTGTTTACGGGTACATCTAACAGTACAAGGATCAGGGGTAAGTATGAAGGGGTAAGTATGTATTTAATGTTTAATTAGAACATTTCAAACTTCTTTTCGTATAAAAATGTTGAAAAAGGTTAAAACTTTGACCTAAGGTTAACACAAAAATATATAAAACAGCCTGCGCTGCAATTTGCTATGTTTTTAGTCCCATGTAATAGGGGGCGAGCCTATTGCGATTAACCGGGCACAAATCCAGACTCCGAGGCTGCTACTGAGAAATTCCTGATGGAAAAACCCAATAACACTTTGCCCGACCTGGGAATCGAACCCAAGACCACATGAAACACCCACACACACACACACGGTACACATGGTATTCTTTCGTAATCAAAAAAATATCACACCAAAACTATTACATAAAACAAATTCTACAGACAAAGACAATCTCCAACACACAGCAGCCATTTTAAATTCCTCTAACATTCCCACCAATGCAATTCCTCAGCAAACATAAACACGAACAAACAGCAAATTCTTAACCAACCGATCACCAATCACCAAACACGGCCACCGTCCAAGCTGTACCGATTGTTTGCTGTACATGTTCAAACGAAGTGTTTACGGACCAATGTTTGTGGTACGTGCACCCGTTTTATATTCCGCCCGCAACTGTTACACGAACAAGATACTTAAGCTATCTTAGTCTTGGACACGCTCTGTTTCGAGTTGCGATCATATTGAACTGTTGTTGAGGTTTTTAAATGTGGAATATGGATTTTAAAAATGGCTGTTGTATGTTTTCTTAACGGCCTGCTGTTTTGGTTTTGTTTTGTTTTTCTTTGTTTTAAAAATACTGTCATGAGGAAAAGGGTTACGGGGTTTTCACGATTGCAACATTAAAAAAAAACATTTTCTACATAGGTATAATAAAATCATAGCGAAGGTCATGGAGTGATTCTAACGCCAAAATATATTTTTTTTTACTTTTTGTCGATTTGTCTGTATGTTTGTTAGAGCATCACATGAATATTGAAGGATAGATTCTTTTGTAATTTTGTATGAATATTCTATTGGATAAATTAGTTAATAATAAGATTGTAAAAATACTCTATTTTGTAACACTTAGAATAAAATTGTATGATATGAACAAATTCTTAAATTTTTGTGTAATTATTTATTTATTTTCAGTATTTATAAAAGGCTTGCAGACTAATTAACCAAATATATATATAAAAAGACAATTACAAGCCTCCACATATAAGTAACAAAATCGATTACAAAGAAAAAAGAAAGATTACATAAAAGAAGTAAATGATTAGGACTGTATTCATTTTGTTAAGTACTTGTTTTTGTAAGTATTAATAAAATTATTCGGTTATAGAATACTATCATATCAATATTTAAAAAGTATTCACGAAGAACATGTTCATATAATATTTTTATCACAAACCTCCCATTACATATTATATTTACTCAAATAACAACTGAACTTGACACCATTTACTTCTAGACAACAATGAAAGTACTTTTGAAGCCCTTTTTGGATGACAACTTTCAAGGTTTTAAGGCTCTTAAGGCTCAAAGTATCGATTATTGATTGGTCACAGTCTGGAGCGTCAATAGAGATCTTGTCCTCACGAGGACATAAAATCAGAGCTTAAGCAAACATAGAAAATTGAATCTAAAAATCTAGGCGTAAAACTACATTTTCATGTGTATTTTCTTCTGTTAGAAAACTGGTCACTATTTCTGGTATAGCAACTCCACTCCACTCATTGAATTTTTCACTTTATTTTATTTTTAATTGATGTTATTGCAGTTATAATAGAAATACACACTATGTAAAAATGTCTCCTCTCTACCTATTACGGTTTATGAGATACAGCCCGCTGACAAACAGACGGACGGGTATTAGGGTCCCATTGGCGCTCTTCGGGTACGAAACCCTAAAAATCACATAGCACATGAAAATAACGAAAAAGTACACTCTTATTTGATAGCAACTAACTAAAAAGAAAATCGTTTTTAGTTTTAGTCGGAAAGCTAGCAATCATTTCGATATATTCACCTTTTCGAGAAATAGAAACGGGGAATATTCACAGAAAATAAAATCCCAAAAACATTTTTGCGTTCTCAAATACAGTGGAATCTATTTTGGCGGCTGCAAAGCCCACTCTTGTCAAAAGCCCTCAGCGCTGTAGCGAACTAAAGCACCCTCAAATTCGCCTATAGATTGGACACAATGCAACTCAACAACTTCCACCAGAAACTGAATAAATAGATAAAGCCGCTTTTTAATTATTCAAATGATGTCCCACTACCGTCCTCAAATCCCAACTTTGGATAATAGATGACAAAGCAAATTGGACTTTATAATACAATTGTCAAAGTTCAATTTGGGTTAGCAGCGTTTATGAATAGAAGTAGAACCATTTCGTTTTGCGATATCGGTACTTTATTAAGTTTTTAGCCAGTTTGTGCTTGCAGTTTAGGAGTAATATCGTTTTTGAGCAATTTGGTTGGATGACAAAAAGATTAGATTAGGTATGTTGATTACGTCATTTACATAGTGTCGTTACCAATATTAGAGAGGATCGAGGTGTTAAGCGCTTTGCACACGGAGCAACTTAAGTTGAGGCAACTATCAACACTTTAAAAGTTACCTGTTAAAGTTGATAGTTGCTTTAACGTTTACGGTTACCGCAACTTTATGACAATCTGTGAGCACTTTCATAGCCGAGTTTCCGTATGCCGTTGCCGTAGCGACACTGGCATTGCCGGGCACAGGGAAAGGGAGGGAGGGTGTGAAATCGCCCGACGCGTTGCGACTGACGGTTGAGGAAACCGGCAACTTTAAAAACCCGTACAAAATTTAACAGTTGCTAGTTGCGGTAATTAGGAACTAACTTAGTCATCGATTACAGCAACTGAAAACTGATCTCGAAACTCGAGTTCCAGCGATCGTCAACAGTTTTCAGCGACTGCTATGTGTGCGCCGTCCAATTGAACTATATGTAAACAGCTAGTTGCCAGTTGCTCCAATAGTTGCTTTATGTGCAAAGCGCCTTACTCCTGAACTTTAGAGCAATTTAGGAACTGTTACTATCGCTTCTAGAATGTTCCTTTATAATAGCAAGCAATTTTAGAGGTTAAAGTAATTTTAGAGTTCAGGTAAATGTTATCTTTTACCCATTACTCCATTTAATATCGAATAAATGGAACTTTGAATAGCATTCACATTTAGAGAGAATATCCTGCCTCGTTGGTCTAGTGGTCGCAAGCGCGACTGCTGTGCATGAGGTCTTGGGTTCGATTCCCAGGTCGGGCAAAGTGTTATTGGGTTTTTCCATCAGGGATTTCTCAGTAGCAGCCTCGGAGTCTGGATTTGTGCCCGGTTGATGGCAATAGGCTCGCCCCCTATTACATGGGACTAAAAACATAACTGGCGAAATGCGGGTGTATTAATAGGTATACCTCTGCCTAACCCTTCGGGGATTACAGGCGTGATGTTATGTTATCCATCGATATTAGTTACTTCACTCGATTACGGTTATAACTAAACAAATTTAAACTAATATTATAAAGAGGAAATAATTTTTTTTGTTTGTTTTTTTACGAATTAGCTCTAAAACTACTGGGCCGATATCAAAAATTCTTTCACCATTAGAATACTGCATTATCCCTGAGTAACATTGGCTATATTTATGACTAGAACTAGAAAAAAATAGTAACATAGGCTAGTTAAAAATAAAATTCCTGTGTGGTCACTTTAAAACGTAAATTAATACCAGCCTCAATTATTTTTTTTATTAAAGAATCTTGTTGTGTCTATGTTTATAGTCTATAATTTGACAAGTCGATTTAAAAAATATAAAACACTGTAAATAAAAAATCGTCGTAAAAAGAAACTGACGAGTAAACAAAGTACAAATTATGTGCAATTTTTGCAGTCGTATTATTATTTTTTTTTAATTATAGCAGCTTGTTATTTGTTATGGATAAACTGATTTTAAAAAATCTTCTCTGGGTAGGTACATTATCAGCGTATAACATAGACTTTTCATTTTCGACAAAAGGGGTCCTTAAGAAAATTCACGCGCACGTAATCGCGGGTAAAAAGAGTAGTCTTCAATATGAAGTTCAAAATAATCCTATCCGGCGAAATGTCTAGTCGAATATGTACACAAAGGGTTCCGTATGACCGTTCAATATTTAGCACAACAACCAAAAAAGAAACACGTGTCTTGAAATCATCCTTTTTAAGTTTTATATTCTAATACTAGCTTTTGGCCGCGTTTACACCCGCGTCTTTGGTTTTTGCTCCGCTCCCGTAGCATGGTATGGCCTTCCTCGATAACTACTCTATCTAACACTGAAAGAATCATTCAAATCGGACCAGTAGTTCCAGAGATTAGCGCGTTCAAACAAACAAACACTGCAGCTTTATAATATTATATAGTATAGATACACCATGAAAATGTCAAGTTTCTACCTATTACGTTTCAAAACACACAGCCTTGTGACAGCCGGACGGACGGACAGACAGCAGACTCTTATTAATAAGGTTCCGTTTGGCACCCTTTTGGGCAGGAAACCCGGAAAAATGTAACGGTAAAAAGATTATTCCTAAAATGTTCACCCTGCGACATACCTCGAGAAACGACAGCTGCGGAAACAATATCTTTAGCTATGACCTCGATCATAAGACGCGAGAATGATCCAACCGCCCAGTCCTCTTCGCCATTTTTCCACTCATTTTCATACACTGTGTGCCTAACCTTGGATTTTCTGGACAAAAATTTTACGTAGTTGTTGATAATTTTAGTCTGTAGGTGAATACAAGTTTAGTATGAAATCGTTCAGATGACTTATGTACCTTCCTATTTATTAATCGTCTGTTACGATTTTGACAAATTTGGTACATGGAGAGTTTGAACCTCATAAAGGACATAGGTTACTCTTTATTCCGCGGTTTTGTAAATAACCGACATTTACACGGACAAAGTCGCGGGCAAAAGCTAGTACTTAATTTGGTTAAACTGGATTGTTTGTTGTATTTTTTTTTTGTGAATCGACCTGAAAACTAAGCATTTTCCTTTGTTTTTCTACTATTTTTTAGTTGTTTCTTTAAATGATGCGAGATTGTATCAAGGCGAACTATTCTGTAAAATTCCGGTTCGGTAGATTTAGGTGAAGAAAGCTCATTTCATCTTCTTCACTTTACATGTTTATCTTGATATTTTTCTCATTTGACTACTAACCTCAAGGTCACCCCACCTGAATTGACCTTAGGAGATTTTCACAGAATAAGACAGCAGGACTGTATGTAATACATACATGTGTATACTCTTTCCTGGACTGTATCCCATCGCTTTATAACAATTTCGAACTAACGACCTCCCTCTCCGTCCAGAGTAACATCAACACGGACGATGTCTAAACATCAAAGCCAAATTAGAAGAGCTTAACTCGATTTCCAGTACGTCTACACTGAATAGTCAAATTTTGGGTATTTTCGAGAATGACGTCACAGACACAAAATAGGATTTATTCGAACACGTTCGCCATGGAGAGGTTTCTAAACAAGATTATTGGATTCAACTGACTCTGACTGTTACGGGTGATTTTGTGTTGAATTTTGATGTAAATGGAGTTTTTTTAATCATGTTTTCGCTTCAATTGTTTTAAAGCTTGTTTGGGATCGAATGGGTGGTGTTTAAAGACGGATACAGACATTTACAGGCGTGCACCAGCGCAGGCTTTTTTTGGGTTGGTAAAAATTATCAAATGAGTCATTCCGTCCTGGTTGGGGCGAAAGGGACTGTCAGACTTTTACTGCCTAAAAAACCACCCTGTTCCTTCTGTAACCCTTTGCGTTCCCAAGCCACGGTATCCTGTTAAGACGTCCCGTGACCTCGGACCAGCGCATGCTCAGGTCTAATATGAACGTCCACATTTATCATCATCATCTTCTTGCCCTTGTCCCATGTCACTTAGGGTCGGCGCAACACGTCTTCTTCTCCCACTCCATCCTGTCAGTCGTCCACATTTATATTAAATTAAAATTCATGAGGAATGGTGCAGTCTATATAACATCACGCTACGATTTACAGGAGCGGAGCAGTAACTAAAGACGTAACTTAATGCGGGTGAAAAAATGCAATGCCGTGTGTAAAACCTAGTATATTATATTAATCTAGCTTAACACATAAGATAATAAATTTATCACGTATTTGTGAATTAGAACTTTGGCTTAATTCTAAAGCCTATGCAGACAAAGTCAAGGACACAAACTATCTACACTATATGTATACATACTATACCGTAAGTATATAATATTATAAAAAGGAAAGTTTGTTTGTTTGTATAAGCCCGAATAAGCCCCGAAACTACTAAACCGATTTGAAGAATTCGTTCACTGTTGGGAAGCTACACTATCCCCGGGTAACATAGGCTTTATATTTTTTTTTTTAATTAGGGATCCGCAAGAAATATTACTCGAACAAAGTCGCGGGAGAGTGCTAGTAGCATAATGTAATGTAAAGTAAAATAATGTATTAAACTCACAAATCCGAAACTCATATTCCAGGATTGTAGCCTCAAATCGAAAAGCAACATCATTCGCGGTTCTAAATATAACCGAAACCGTCTCGTGCCGTACGCAGCGTCGACGCGAATCGACATTCGGAAATTAATAGCGTTTCCGCGACGACGACGCAGCGTTGAGAACCGATTTCCAATGCAACCATAGCCAATACCCCGAGGATATTCAATAATGGCGGCTCATAGACGTTTAGTTGTATGCATGTTTCATGATCTCGGATAGATATAGCGGAAATTCTGTGAAGAGAAAACCGTATGTTAGATTTCCGACTTTGTATTTTTTTTTTTTTAGACTTATGGCTTTTTTATTGTATTATAAGTTCTTATTTTAAATCTTTCAGCTTGTTTTGTTTTAAGAACGTTTTCTTAAAACTAAAAGGGCGTCATTATAAAAAGAGTTCTGATTTTAAATTGCCGAACCCGTTTTTTTATTTTAAAACGTTTTTATTTCTGATTAAACGAAAGTTCTTTTTACAAAAATTGAATTTAGATGCGTGTCTATGTTGTTGATGTTGTCAATTTTTTATTTTATATTCTTCTCCGTCCAAATAAAGTTCAAAATACAACGACTGGTTCAAGCTTAGATTAAAGTGAGAACTTGAAATGAGACGGTTATTGTTAGTACTTATTTTTAAGCCTTATGGGCCACCGCCTACGTCACACTTTTGTTAGACTGGTAATCGAGCCGTTTCAGTAGCCTTATAGTTACGTAGGACCGATTTTGGTATATTGTAATTTATACGTTCCATTTCTCTCCGACAAACAAAAATCGGTCACCGATTGTCGGACGTGGGCGGGCAGCCTTAGGCACTCCCACACACAATTATTAAAATAGGTCTACCGGTTCAGCAAATGTCAGCTCAAATAGAGAAACATTATGGTCAAACAGTTTTCATTTGTTAATTGATAATAAACTAAAAACAAACACAAATAGAATTGAAAATTGTTAGCAAAATATTATTTTAAAATGCATTTTTACAAACAAACAAAAATATCCAATTCTCTATTGTTTGTTGCATAGATATTAATTAAGAGTTATTTGACAAACTCAATTTTTAAAATAAACAGTTTTAAAAATACCAGTCTGTTATTGTCGGACTGGAGGTCAAAAACCTCTTTTCATACAGAGAAGGCATATTAAGCATCAATCACCACGCTTGCTCAAAGCAGATTGGCGATTACAAACTAGGGAAATTCTAGGGGTCTTACCACAATAGCTTAGATACCTGTTCAACGCGTGTCTAATGTCAGTCTTATGTCAAATTCCATAAATAAATATTATGTTAAACAGTTGTTTAACATAGACAAGATAAACACAGTTTTGTGGTAGTAAGATAGGATTCTAAGCAATATTTTCGTTCACCATACACATACATAAACTCACGCCTTTTTCCCAAGGGAGTAGGGAATGTCAGTGATTTCCAAAATAAACTTAGAAAGTATATAATACATAGGAATTGAAAAAGTTATGTTGGTACTTGCCCAGAGTCGAAACCACCACCTCATGCAAGAGAGGATTTTATCCACTGGGCTATAACTACATTTTAAAACAAAAGAAAAAACAAACAAGCAGTAAGCACAACAATATTTAACTCAGTCTTAAAAAGAACATTTTAAATCACTTAAAAGAGACTTGTTAGAGAACTACGGATAAACTATGTCTGGACTAACACAAATACAGTACGCTATTCTCAGTACATTGTCTCATTGCATCCGGACAGGGTAAGAATGCCCGGACGTACGGATGTCCGGATGGCAAAGACGTCACTTATCCTCGCTGTTACATCGCTCGATTTATTGTTTGTACTTCTTGGATGTATTTTAGCATTTTTACGTGGTGATGCTCTTTTGTTTTTGTTGATGTTTTGGATATAGATATAATTATGTGTGGTTTTTTGGTCACTGATGAGAAGTGATTAAGGACAGTAAATTCCAGTAGTTGAATCGTTCAAAATCTAGTCGCAATCTCATCTCAGCGACGATCAATGTAAAAAACTTTAGGGTATAAATAATGTAAGTTGACTAATTAAAACTGGAACTACCCTCTTTTTACACGACTGCACCAAAAAAGGGGTGTTATGTGTGCAGGGTTAATGTATGTATGTATGTAAGTTTCTTTATTCCTGTATGGCATATCGTTACAATCCTTGCATCGCATCGGTCCGAGTAACATATGCTAGGATTAAAAAAAAAAAAAAACCAGTGTTGTTTCTTTAAAACGTAAATTAATACCAGCCTAAAATTATTTTTTTAATAAATCTGGTAGTGTTTTTCGTCTAGAATTTGACAAGTAGATTTAAAAAATATATAACACAGTTAATAAAAAACGTCGTATATTAAACTGACGAGTAAAAAAAGTACAAATATATGCAATATTTGCAGTGGTGTTTTTTAATTTTTTAATGATATAGCTTGTTGCATATTGACATTGTCGGTTGTGGATCGGTCTGTTTATGTAAAAAAGTAATCAATAAATAAATATATCGATATTTGCAGATAAAATCGTTATTCACATGGATTTTATTGTAACCTAATAATATTGTTGTATTCCCACGTTTCCTACTTATCAATAACTTGTATTACAAAACAACATAGCCTGCTAAAATCATAACCTCCTCCTAATAATGGTTTGACTTTGTCGTAGTCGGGTAATTTAAAATTTATTTCAAATTGTTATCTACACTAATATTATAAAAAGGAAAAATTTGTATTTTTGTTTGTTTGTACTGGATAAATTCAAAAACTACTGGACCGATTTTAAAAATTCTTTCACCATTAGAAAGCTACATTATCAGCGAGTAACATAGGCTATATTTTATTATATTTTTGAGCGGGTAAAAGCTAATAATCTATATGTTACATTTTAAAATGAAAATAATAACGTCTCAAGCCATCTTTAACAACTGAACAGTTAAAAATATGAATCAATAATATTCAAATTTCGAATTTTCACGATCGACAAAATCCAAGCAAACGCAAAAAAAAAACAAAGATAAAATCTGTCTTTAGAGAATACCGTTGGACGGGCCTTAAAAATACAAAACTCAGAAAATTGGGATCTCTTCACTATGTTTATATTAGAAAAAGAAGTTTGGTGATTACTTTGATTTATATTTAATCTATGCTTTATGTCTACCCTCGACTTTCAAAGGTAAGAAAAACACCGGTCATGTTTGAGTTGGACGAAGAGTTCTGTACCATCATCTACCTATAAAAACAATAAAAATATTAAGTCTGTTGTATTGTGAGTCCCTTTAAATATTTATCTTATTCTGTTTTTCTTTTTTGTATTTTATTTTGTTGTTTTAAGGTACAAGTTGGTAGCCGACTGCACGCAGCAGCAGCAGACGACATGTCGCAGCGACACTACTCGTTTCTACGTATTTCTATGAAATTCCCTCCGTAATTAGCGACATGAAGCTAGCGACGCGTCGGACAGCAGTGTCGTCCGACCGCAGATCAGTAGTTTTTCCGATTCTGAAGAAGATGCGATCACTATTCTCAGACACGTCAGACATCTTGTTTCACAGAGCACTCGGAACCAATTGGATGACATCTGCTGTTGCCGTCTGCAGTCGGGTTCCAAATCATAACTGCAGCGACATGACGCAAGGACGTGTCGTGACGACATGAAGCGACGACATGTCGTCTGCTGCTGCTGCGTGCAGTCGGCTACCAATTTGTACTTTTAGTGGCAACAGAAATACATAATACTGTGAAAATTCTACTAACTATAACGGTTCATGAAATACAGTCTAGTGACAAATAGACGGACAACGGAGTCTTAGTAATACATTCCCATTTTGCCCTTTGGGTAGTGAACCCTTAAAAAAGTGACGTTAATGTTTGAAAAGTGGTAAGTGGAATATAGAATATAATAATATCATTTGTATTCCAAAAACCTGGGACAATCAATCTGCCTAGCTTTTTCCCTACTATGTTAGGGTCGGCTTCCAGTCAAACTGGATGCAGCTGAGTACCACTAGCAACTGCCTATCTAAACTCCGCGCCTGCTACTGAGAAATTCCTGATGGAAAAACCCAATAACACTTTGCCCGAACTGGGAATCGAACCCAAGACGTTATGCTTTGTAGTCGCGCTCTGCGACCACTAGACCAACGAGTCGAGGAGAGATAAAACTAAAAGCAATTTGTTGAGGCGTTTTTTGCTCGAACTTAATAATAGCCTTTCACGTGCGAGTCCAATTTTCACACTCACGCGGTTTTTTATTTCACAACAAGATCCTTTTCTAAGACCTCCTCACAGAAACTCCAAAGGACTTGTACGTATCTTGACATTTACTTGTGCTAGTTGCAACTCTTTTGCTCAGTTGAGCGCAAAAAGCACTCGTGTCCACTCCGTAGACGTGAGGCGAGCGCGGCCAACGATTCTTATTCACGGAAATGTATTATGCGATGTTTCCGCCTCATGATTTTGGGTGCTGTGAGGGACGGATAGACATACTTCACAGAATAGTTAAAGTTAGTCTTTTTATAACTTTTCTGTAGATTTTATTGTTAATTTGACATTGTTTGATTTTGACTTATTGTTTCATTGTTTTTGACTTTGTTTTTGTCATAATAAAATAACATCACGCCTGTAATCCCCGAAGGGTTAGGCAGAGGTGTACTCATTAGTACACCCACAAAGTTCTTTGTGTAAGTTTCTTTGTTTTTGTTATTTCAACAAATAGCCAGATTTTTAAGATCTGTATCTATATTAATATTATTAATGCGAATGTAACTCTGTCTAATCCCCGAAGGGTTAGGCAGAGATGTAGCTACTAGCAGACCCATATTTTACCGGTTATGTTTAAGTCCCATGTAATAGGGGGCAAGCCTGTTGCCATCAACTGGGCAGAAATCCACTTTTGGGCTGCTACTGAGAAATTATTAAAGGAAAAACCTGATAACACTTTGCCCGGCCTAGGAATTGAACCCTAGACGCGCAAAAGTCGCGCTTTGCGACCACTAAACCAACAGCATGTTAACTTGGGGATTTTAATTAATTAACCAATCAATAAATTAAAGGTTAATTTTGAACCGACTTGAAAAGATATAAACTGACACGGTGACATTTACTATGTCGCTTTACGATTCCGTTTTAATAACATTATTACGTGGTTGCTATTATTCTGTTCAACCACAAATAAAATGTACGTGCATTCTCGTCTTCCTTTATGTGCAGTAAAACTTAGTTTACTGTACATTGTAAAAATTATATTCTGACGACAAAACGACAATTTAATAGTCTATAGTTAGACGAAGAACTCTTTTTCTGAAGAAACTTTTTACAGTTTGTTGCGCGAGTTTAATGACTTCAAAGGTTCTGAGAAATAAATTGTTGGACTTTTCGATTAAAACTATGAGATTCTATTTTTAAAATTTGAATAAATCTTGAGGTTGCCTCAATAGCAAAAAAAAAAAAAGTTACATAGTTGAGATTATCTTTTGTTTTTAAGTTGATAATTTAAGACAATCCTGTTTATTTGCTATTACTTTTGGTCCTAGTAGGTGGTCACGTTTATTGCGGCATCAGTAGCTTTCAATGTGCGGACGGAATGTACGGACACTTTGGGCACTGTAGTAAATGGGCCATCGTCTGATCAGGAGCTCCACAATGGTAATGGTTACCAGTGGGATCTGTAATTTATATGTATTTCAAAAAAGGTTACATGCAAACTAGGTATTAAAAAAAAATATTATTACTATTCTACATAATTATTTACATTTTATATTTATACTACCGACTGGCCCACGCATTGCTGTGACTCAGGTTTGCAATAAAAAAATATCAAGACCAATAATTGATATAGAAACTATTATATCCTATCTTTTAAGTTGAATCGAACTGCACACGGTGTGCAAATTTGAATGAACTCTGTTAACTAGTTTAGGAGTCCATCCCAGACAAATAACGTGACGCTTATATATCATAAGATGTATATAAAAATAATTTACATGCAAACTAGACCATGTGTGTCTTTGTTTCAGCTCATTAGGGTACATTTTTTGTAACTATGAATTTATATTAAAATAAATAATTATATTAATAGTATTGTACATTTACATTTTACATTTATATTTTCATTTTATTATTTTTTAAATGTGGGTGTACTTATGGGTACACCTCTGCCTAACCCTTCGGGGATTACAGACGTGATGTTATGTAATTCGATGATTGTAAATCTTTTGTTGTGTGTGCAAGTCTAATCTGTATTTTTTTTCTTTGTCCGCAGTGCCCATGACGCAAGTAGTAGCCGTGGCGGGCGAGCCGGTGTACCTGCCTTGTGACATAGCGACACAGGATGAAGAAGACGCTGTCTTACTCGTACTATGGTACCGAGAAGACCTTGGTACGCCTATCTACAGGTAAGATGGTTCCGTAGACCGTACAATACAATATTAAAAATGCGAACGTGATTTTGTATATTTGTTATGCTTTCATGGCCAAAGTACTGAACAGATTTTGATGAACTACTTGACATTCACGTGGTCAAAGTCAGGGGCAGAAACTAGCAGTTTATAAATAGTCTAAAATAAGGACTCGCTGTTCTGAAAGAAAGAAAATAATATTTATTGACAAGACCTTGTATAATAAAAGGCTATTCATAAAAAAAGTTCTCCACAGCTGCATCAAACAGGCCCAGTTCAGCATAACTGTCAGACCACTTGTACTTATAAAAATATTTAGATAATAATTTTCATCCGATAAACCAGTTATATTTAACATCGATACAGCACAAAAATCTCGATGTTTTGACGACATGACGCCCCATCAATCACATCCATGCGTCGCAGGGGCGAATCAACAGTACCTATACGATTATGTTTTGCCAAAAAACAAAAAATCTTAACACAACATCACGCCTGTAATCCCCGAAGGGTTAGGCAGAAGTGTACCCATTAGTACACCCACATTTCGCCAGTTGTGTTTTACTCCCATGTAATGGGGGCAAGCCTATTGCCATCAATCGGACACAAATCCAGACTCCGATTCTGCTACTGAGAAATTCTAAATGGAAAAACCCAATAACACTGCCCAACTTGGAAATCGTATCCAAAACCTCATGCTCAGGAGTCGCGTTTTGCGACCACTAGACCAACGAGACACTAGACAAACTTTCATTTAATATTATTACAAACCAATATTTATGTACGCCATAATATTTTAACAAAATCTAACTTTAAAACAGTTTGCCGAATATCTAAACTGTAATACTAATTTCGTATGAACTCAGTGAGGAGGGCCTAAAGTTATCAAAGTTCATCTTAAAGTCAGTTCAAAGTAATTTCAATAACCATTTTAATTTTACAAACACTCATTCTGGTTAAACTTTTGCAATCGCAGTCACCAAAAGACTATATTTTTTAATAGATATTATCTTAGAAATTTGATTATTCTAGAATAAATGGGATATTCCGTAAGCTGCCTAACATTACGCCTGTTATCCCTGAAGGGTTAGGCAGAGGTGTACCCACAGTCCAGTTATTAGTACACCCACATTTCGCCAGTTATGTTTAAGTCCCATGTAATAGGGGGCAAGCCTATTGCCATCCGGGGTTGCGGGACGTCTTAACAGGATACCGTGGCCCCGGAACGTAAATGGCAACAGAAGGAACAGGGTGGTTTTTTAGTCAGTAAAAGTCTGGCAGTCCTACCTAATATAATATGTATAAATGCGAAAGTAAGTTTGTTTGTTACCTTTACACGCTGTAACTACTGAACCAATCATCCTGAAATTTTGCAAATTATGTAAAATGTCAGAAAAACAGAAACGGACAACGGGTATCTTTTATCTGGAAAAAAAGTACTGATCGCGAGGAAAGCAACAATAACGTTCTTATGATAATAGATGGCGCCACATGTCGATCGAATCATGATTGAATTTTAATTTTAAGCACCTAATACATTTTATGAATCTGAGTACAACCCTTATTAATTGTCTAATTTTAAAATAACGCGAGCGAAGCCGCGGGCATAAGCTATTATTTATTTATCATATTTTATTTCTAAAGAAAATATTAAGATTCCAAAGAAAATGCCAGTAACTCAGTAATTTATTTGCCTGTGCTAGGTTGCACGGGAGCAGAACAGTAATGAAACACGTAATTTATTATTGCTAGTCATTAATAACTTCGCAACGTGAAACTTAAAAAAAAACCTCTTAAAAAAATCAAATCTGTAATAGCATATTTCTGAACTACGGTTGATAAAAAGCTTTGAGAAAATTTTTAATCCTTTGAGCTTACTTTTTACTTCGCTCCCTGCATACGAAAAAGTTTTGAGTGCATCGAATGTATCGCTACAAAAAGTAGGTATCAAATGTACCCCCTTGTAGCCTTTGACGTTCAACGCTAACGGGGACGAACTTAAGGTGGGTACACATCAGAGCTGTTCTTGTTTTCAATTTGGGTGACCGGTAATTAGCGACCGATGCTTAAACACCATGATTGCACAATACGCGCCACGGAAGATAAGACTTGACACGTCACACAATCTTTATCATTTTGTAATAAATATTATAATATTGTAATGAATTTTATTCTAAATGTCATCGGAAAATCCCTGAATAGATACACAAATTTTGGATGACTATTTCGTACATTCATACCCGCGCAAGCTTCCCATTACTGACGCTTGTCAAGTCTCATCTTTTGAGATGATCACCCATCAGCAGAACAACCACGGGAAGAGAAGCTTAACCTGAGTGCCGTGGAGTTTCTTGCTTGTTCTTCTCCATAGAGGCCTACCTCCGTTTTGGAACGAGCAACTAGCTTCAACTTATGGACTAACTGACCGACTCCTTGACAATTCAAAAGTGCCTCTATATGGTTTAATTGAAATAAATGTTTCGACTTTCGACCTGTGCAGCTGTAATAACAGCCGCACAGGTCGCTTATTCATTAGCATATTTTTTTTTTACAACACAGCTTACACTCTTCACTTTACTATTTATTATTAGGTACTGCGTTTACTTATTTAAGCTTAGCTATGCTGTTATAGCATTCATGTGATTAGTGTACACCAACCTTTACAAGCTTCTCCTAAAATCACGAAGCGTCTTTCAATATGATATATATACAAGATCGAATAAGCTTGCACTACTCTTTAAGAGCAAATTCACAGCCCTGCTTCCACTATGTATGAGGTGCCTTAAAAGGGTCGTGACTCAAACTCGCTTCGTTGAACCCTATTTGTAGATTAAAGGTTCCTTTTGAGTAAAAGGAAAAGACATAGTTTTGGTATATCATTGCTTTTTGACCGGCTCGTCGTAAATTGTGCTTGTTAGGGCGAATTTCGCTAAACTTTTTTGCCTAGTCTTTTGTTCGTGGAATAAAATTGATGTTAAAATTTTATATGGAAAAGCTGTCGAGAATTTTAAATTGATATGCAGAAATTATACAAGACTTAATTATAGTTGAAGTTTTCTTAGAAACCGATAGATTTCTTCGGTTGAAACTTAGTGTCACAATTTTACTATTTTTATTTTATTTTTTTGTAAATTTTATGTTTTATTCATAAACAACACAAAAGAATTTACAAAAGAAAAACTTTTAATAAAATATTTAATCTGTCTTTTGGAAGATTTTTACACCATTTTGATCTTTAAATCAAATAAGAATTTTTTCATCGCTTTACTTTTTTTTTGCAAGTGTCAATAAAAACTTTTGTTTTCAAAATTAAACACATAAAAAACCCCTTAAAATTAAATCAAAATAAAAACAACAAACGTCTCATCCATTTACACAAAGAACAAGAAGATAAAACAAAAGAATGTAAAATAAATATCGTCTTTTAAACTTTTATGAGGAAACAGTGGAAACGTTACGAGAGATTTTTAAACATTCACACTATGCACTTTTGTTGCAAGCGCAACACAGAGTTGAGGAACAGCATGCACTTTTGATTTGAAAGTAAAAGAAAACTTGGTATTATGTTGAGTGGATATTTCTTGTACCTCACTTGAGTACGTGTAGGTATTACATCGATATTTAATATACATACAAATAAAATTCTCGTGTCGCAGTGTGTGTTACCAAACTCCTTCTAAACGGCTGAACCGATTTTCATAATATTTTGTGTACATATCGGGTAGGTCTGAGAATCGGCCAACATCTACGTACCATAGAAAAAAAAAATGGCGGTACGAAGTCGCTGGGTCAGCTATTAACGTTATAAAAATATAGTTATAATGCTATCATTATATTAATTTTAAAGTATAATAAGCTCCATTATTTTTCGATAAATATCGACAAAGCAATTTAAAATGTTATTTACAAAAAAAAAAAATATTATTTGACTGTAATTTTTCTGAAATATAATAAATAGAATCAATGAATGTTTTTTTTGCATTTTAAGTTTTTCGATATACTTGACTTTTACGTAGACGAAGTCGCGGAAGAAGCCAAGTTCCTTATATACCTGTTAATTACCAGTTGTAATTTTTACGTAACCGTTTCGTCGATACGAAAGACGTGTACACCGACATTGGTGCAATAAATATTAAGGTTTCTGTAACTTGAACTGTAGTTATGGATACGAGTTCTACTTCTTAGTTGAACCAGATAGGCTTCCGTCTCGAACTCTTGAGCAAGAACAACTTGAAACTTGGCAAGGGCTTGACTTTAATCAGTTAATTTGATTTTCAGTTATAAATAGAACAGTAATAGTTAGGTAGGTAGGACTGCCTCGTTGGTATAGTGTGGTTGGTAGTTTTTCCAGTAGGAAATTTTGCAGTAGCAGCCTCGGAGTCTGGATTTTTGCCCGGTGGATGGCAATGCTCGACATCTATTACATGGGACTTAAATATAACTGGCGAAATGTGGGTGTACTAATGGGCACACCAATGCCTTCGGGGATTATAGGCGTGGTGTATAGAATATTTTTTATTATCGCAAGAAAACAATCGCGTTTTCTTACTTGTATCTAAATGCCAAGTTTTTTGGCTTGAAGCCATGGAAGTATAGCTTTTTTTTTTTGATAATTGGTCGACGATTAATTTATTTATTAAAACTTTATGCAACAAAAGTACAAAGGCGGACTTAATGCCTTAGGCATTCTCTAACAGGTAGTGTGTAAGGTAGGAGAATCTTGTAGAAGGCAGTTGATGATTATGATGATCGTGTGGTTATCGTTGATGGTTGATCATCATAATCAGCAAAACAACGTCCACTGCTGGACATAGGCCTCCCCTAAGGATAGCCACAATGACCGCAGCTACGCTGCCCGCATCCAGTGGTGTACAGTCACGCGCATAAACATGTACATACATAACAATATTCCAAAGCAATTTCTATTGATTAGATTGATTAAAATGAAATGGTGTGACGAATATCATTTTCTGGATTTCAAACTGTAATGAAGTAGTTCCAATTTAAAAGTTTCAATAATTCATTAACGAAAAAATCGCTCTAGTTTTTTGCTAAGTGTACCACTTGATAGCATCAGTGGGGATCAAACGTCAAGCTTACTGCACCTAAATTCACTGAGCGAGTTTACAGAATATATATCGAGAATAATTAAGTTTCCTAATCTGATTAGTCTAAAATTAGTTCATAAATCACCAATTGATTACTTGGAGTTGATTATGAAGTGAAATTAACGTCAAAAAGCATGTCATTATTTCTCTTATTGTAATTTCAATACTTAACCTAAAAACTTGTAAACACGTGCACGTGTGACGAGTCCTATAAATAGGGCCGCACTGTCGACATTCGGTCATTCGTGCTCGAGCCGTCGTACAGTACAGACCTCTCTGGGACGTCGTTACGCTGCCCGTTGAATATACGAAGTTTACCTACAACTTGTGAAGTTTTCTTTCGAAGACCCAAATATGAGTAATCATCAGGAAACCAGCAATTGTGACGTCAGCGTTGCTGACGTCACACCTTTTGAAAACACTACGGAGCTTACTACTCCGTCATATACATTTGTATTTTTTTTTTTGTATGACAGCCAAGTTTTTTGGCTTGTAGCCAAGGAAGTAATACATTTTTGATAATTGGTCGAGGATTAATTTATTAGGTATTCTGTTGGGCTGAACAATCTTGTAGAAGTCTGTTCGTAATTTATTTATGAGTCAAGATTACTCTTTCAGCTTTATAAATGTGCGAATGTGTTTTGTTCTTTTATGTATGTGTAAACTCTTCATCTATTCGTTTGTTCATATTCTATTTGTGTATTATCAGTTGAAAGGGAATGGTTTATCTTGAGCATGTGAAAATGAGGGATGAAACGCATGTGACTAAAAGAGTTATGAATATTAATGTGAATGCATGGAGAGGGACAGGAAGGCCAAATAAAAGATGAAGAATGATATGAAAGAAAAGGGAGTCAGTGATAGCACGATGGCTGACACGATGGCTAAAGAAAACGATTTACGCCGACAAAATGGAACGTACAGCTTTAGGCATTTCACAACATTTTCTGTCATGAATATCTGTGTTGTCCAAGATAAACTTAGCAAATGGGTTCATTCATTATAAAATTAAAGTCACATTGGTACTTATCGAACCCGGATTCTACTACTGAAAAATCACGACATAATTATTAAAAAAAAACCTTTCAGTAATGAATATATTTATGCGTTTATCCTGTCATTAATTAGCTGATAACACTAACTTATCAATATCTTCCAGTGTCGATGCTCGCGAGCGAGACTTCGGTGTCGCAGAACGCTGGTCAGACGAGAGTGTCTTCGCGTCAAGGGCTTACTTCCTACCCGAGAGGAACCCGGCTGAGCTCGGAGTAGACCGGGTGAAGGCTTCAGACCAGGGACTGTACCGGTGTAGAGTGGACTTCAAACAAGCGCAGACAAGAAACTCAAAAGTCAATTTGACTGTTATTGGTAAGTACTTAAATCTTTTTTGTAATCTTAAATGACGTACAGATGGTAGGTAGGTGTAAACATGTTCTATTTATTTTTAATATTTGTTTTATTCATTTTAAAACAATATTCAATAATTAACTTAAAACCTTAGATTATTAATGGTAATAAAGTATGTACAATTTAAAAAAAAAGACAGAAAGGAACCTTCTGTTTAGATATTTGTTTTCAATTATTTTAAAATTTCTTATTCTTTTTTAAAATTAAATTTTTTAAAATTCTTATTTCCTCATGTACAATTTTTTGCACCTGCTTTGTTATCTCTTCACCACCTTTGGTTGACCTGTAGAGAATGCCTGAGGCATTAAGTCCGCCTTTGTACTTTTTTGTTGCATAAAATTTAAATAAATAAATAATAAATGAACCTCATAGGGCATCAAAAAATTTGTCCGCGTTGTTGTCAATGGGGCAAGTGCCCAAAAGTCATTGCCACGTTGTATGGCAATGGTGATACTTTGGCCTATGAAAAGGCCAGACCATAGATGAAAGTTTTCTTAGCAAGCGATGGTTGTATTCGATTGAAACATAATTAATGAACTGTTCATTATCTACTTTTCATTAAGTTACATTTGAAAACAATCATTGTTTTCTAAGAAAACTTTAACAATGTAAGACGACCCTGCAGACCTATCTCTTTGGTCGACTGTACATCAAAAATATACTTATATTGGTTTAAAACAATTATAACACTGTACATTTAGTTTACACAAATTAATTTTACATAATTATGTACCCATTAGTTAACAAATTACATATACCTGTGTACGGATTTGTGGTTTGTAGAACGGAAACCGAAATGTATTCATTTCCAAAACAATTGAAACTACTATATTGCTAATTAATCGCATTACAAACCGATACGATATTTAAACATAGAACCTCTCTTTTGACTGGTTACCTGATTAGCCGAACATTTACGAAGACTCACGATCGTGGTACCTGCTTGTGTGTTACTTTAGACCATAAATTCACAGTAAAAGCAGGCCTTCTACTGAAGCTATACACAGACCAAGATATAAGCAAACGATGTTTGAAGTCATCACCACATTTTCAACACTGTAAATAACTAACTTCTTTATCATGTGGACAGTAAGGTCTTACGATCCTACACACCCTAATATCAGAGTTTCTAAACCGCCTCAAGGAACTCTGACTTGTAAAAGTCTGTCAGTGTCTTCCACCCCACCCTGAGCGTAACATGGTTTGAGTGGAACAGTAAGTCCAGGTTTCCTCACAATGTTTTCCTTCACCGATGCCAGTGATGTCCAAGATAAACGTTAGAAAGTACATATGAATTGAAAAATTCACATTGGTACTTGCCCGGAACTAACTAACTATATAAATATCTTTTTAAACACAACAAAATAAGAAGGTACAGGACCACGATTTTCACTTTACTTTTACTCAAATCCTCAGTAGCTATAATCTCGTAGCAACAGCCTACGGCGTAGCTATTTGCTACGCGGGAGGTATTTTTTCTTAGTACCTTTTAATGGTGTCATGCCAAGTAGCAAAATATTTACGTAGCCGTTTCGTATACATTCATGAATATGGATGAAGCTATGGGTCTATGTAGGGATCGTTAAGATGTGGCGTTATATACATATAGCTTTCGCTGCGAGAATAATTTGTATATATGAAGCTTCTAACATATCTGCGGATACGCCCACATGTAAAGTTTGCTTTTATAGGACAATAAGTACCACATATCCTTTTAAAATGCGAATTTCTATAATATTTTAAGGTACTCCTAAATCAGAAGAGTATGGAATGGAGTTAGGGAAATGTGGTCCGTTTAGGTGCGCCATTAACAATACAGACTAAAAAATACTTTATTATTTTGATCCAGATTTGTGCCAGTTTGATGGCAATAGGCTCGCCCCCTTTTACATGGGACTTAAACATAACTGGCGAAATGTGGGTGCACTCATGTGTACACCTCTGCCTAACCCTTCAAGGATTACAGGTGTGATGTTATCTATCTATACAAATTGCTACATATACACGTAACAAAACAAACGACAACTACCTACAACAAATATGCTACCGTTACCATAGCAACGCGGTTCAGATCTCAAGAGGCAAGCTCAACAACACAGAATAAGATTATTCGTAGGTTACTGCACAAAGCACGCGACTCTTGGACCGAACACAAAGGCGAGGTTATTGCAATACACTCGGGACCATAGAGTAACAAATTGATATTATTAAAATGTCTCTTTGACAGTCGTTTTGATGTTTTGGAACGTATTTTATGGGGATATTGTTGGGTTATTTTTATGCTGTGGTGTCTTTTTCAAATTCTTTGTCAAATTCAAGGAGGGAACTATGGTAGTGATTTTAAATACGAATCAGTTATATACAAAGTTGATACGACGGATGGCCTTTCCTTTAAACTGCCTATACCAGGTACCATTTTCAAGTTCTGTACCAAAAATGAATTATATAGCAGTAGTTTAGTCGCAAATGATTTTAGAGTTTTTGCCCCGTTTGAACACGATGTATCTTTCCTAACAGCTAATTATGTCTATACGCATAGGTCATGCACCTACGTTGCCACTTTAATACCTAGGTATCTAAGATCAGTTACATTTATTTACAAAGGGTGTTTGCGTTTTACTCTGTATTTTACACTCAGCGTCATACACTAATATAGTATAGTATGCGTTGGGTAATTTAATGCCCCTCTGTCATATCAACTCTGTATATGTATATATACTAGCGAACCGCCCCGGCTTCGCACGGGTTGGCTTTCAGACTCAGTCAGTTTTCAACAAATTTTCTTTCATAAGAACCTTGTCTGGAAAATGACGAATACAACATAAAAAGAATCAGCCAAATCGGTCCACCCGTTCTCGAGTTTAGCGCTTAGCAATACATTCAGCTATTCATTTTTACCATAGATAAGATTACGTATGTAAATAATTCTTTTTTTTTGTTTTTATTTATTTTCGAATTCGAACTAGCCATCTTGCCGCTGGGTTTAGGCAAGGCGCGATAAGTCCGCACGCGCGCTGTGATATATAGTAGCACGACACAGCATATCGCATAGATACGAAACTTTGAAAAGGGTTTGTTCCGAAATACTGTCAAACATGTAAACAACTAAAAATCAAGTATTTATTAAGCTTTTGCCCGCGACTACGTCCGCGTGGGACTTGTTTATATCGTACTTGCATACAAACTTCCACCCCCCTTTTCACCGCCTTAGGGCTTGCGGGCGGCGAGTAATGGTTAGCTCTCCGTCCGATCAAGGACCAAGCCCGGGTCGACGGCGCGTTCTGTTCGCGAGCGCCTCAAAGAGCTGTCAGCACAGGGACGGGGCCCCCAACGGGGCCAACGCCTGCCGGGGTTGCGGGACGTCTTAACAGGATACCGTGGCCCTAGAACGTAAAGGGCAACAGAAGAAACAGGGTGGTTTTTTAGTCAGTAAAAGTCTGACAGTACCTTCCGCCCACCCAGGGCGGAAGGAGTCATTTGATAATTGCTACCACCTAAAAAAAAAAGGTGTGATTTCCGAGATAAAAACTATTCTATGTACTACCCCGGGTCTTAAACTATCTCTATACAAAATTTCATTAAAATCAATTCAGCGGTTTAAGCGTGAAGAGGTAACAGACAGATGGACACACTTTCACATTTATAATATTAGTATAGATTTACCAGGTACAGACCATACCGTCCTGCAGAATATTGTTGTTCCCTACTTAAGATAGAATTTGAATCTACTTTGTCCAAAACAGCTCAGGTGGCTTACTTTTGGTTATTCTGGAATTAAATCTAACTAAAAGATGCACTCAACGTTAAGACAGTCCTGGCTCTAGTAGTAAAACTACCGTAATAAAACGTACTCGAAATGCAAATTGGCAATTTTAATGATACTAAAAACCGTTACTTTGCAACTTTAAGCAAAAGACAAAGAATATACTAAGTTACTATAATGGTACAGATTATAACAGTCACTACTCCTTACCATGCAATAAATATAAGAATAAGCTAAAGAAATATTTTTCTGCATTTCTTGTGATTGCTTTTACACACTTATCATCACGCCTGTAATTCCTGAAGGGTTAGGCAGAGGTGTACCCATTAGGTGGTACACCCACATTTCGCCAGTTGTGTTTAAGTCCCTTGTAATAGGGGCGAGTATGTTTTTTTTATGTATGTTACCGACGTCACCGCCAATTTACGATTTTCAAAATTCTTCTTTTATTCGAAAGTTTATGAGAAATTCCTAGAGCGGGGGGCGAGGGGGGGGGGGTTAAATAAATAAATAGTGTCGTGATTTCCCAGTGGTTAGGGCGCCCGCCTCTTTATACACGAGGTTGTGGGTTCAAATCCGGGCAAGTACCAATGTGACTTTTTCAATTCATATGTACTTTCTAAAGTTTTTCTTGGACATCACTTACTTCTCCACTCACTTACTGTTCCAGTCAAACCATGTCAGAGGCCCTTGAGGCGGTTTAGAAACTCTGACACTAGAGTGTGTGGGGTCGTAAGACAAAGAAAGGAGAATAAATCAAGTATAAACAGAAGTTGCAAATAACAAAACCGCATTTATATCAACATAGAAACAGCTAAATCAATTTAAAGCATAACCTCACTGCTGTCTACTTCATTCCTTTAAAAAAGAAGCAATTTTAAACCACTTTGTGAACCGCCATCGCCATCTTCATTTCCTCCAATCAAAAGTCTTCGAATAAACACTTTTCTGTTTTTATTTCATTCCGTCTTCCGCTTCGATATAAGCGAATGTCTAGGAAGCCGATAGACTTTGATCTCAAAATATTTCTTCGATCTTACACATTTTTTATCAAATACCTACATCTTACTATCTCAAGTGTTCAGTAAAATTAATATCTAGGGAAAATTTATTTATTAAGTATACCAACAGTGAATACATAATACATTGAAAAAGAAGTACAATGTACTTTTTATAAATTATTATATCTAATGTACACACCAAATTATAAGTCCACTTAATATTATCATTCAAAAAAATATGTAGAGGACAAAACTGAGAAAAGTAAAAAAAAAACACAAATTATAACAAAGTAAAATATAAAATTACTAACATTAGGTAACAGAGACAAAGCTGTCTAGTATTTTTATTTTTTTGCTTTAAGTTATCCGATTTAATTTTGAAAATATTTTGCGATAGTTGTTTTGTTAATACGTTGTTAAATTTATGTTTATGTTTGTTTAAAATTGTGAAAATTGAATTATTTTACTATATTCTTAACTAGTGGTAATTAATACTGTCTCGTTGGTCTAGTCATCGCAAAGCGCGACTGCTGAGAATGAGGTCTTGTCGGCCAAAATGTTATAGGTTTTTTCCATTAGGAATTTCCTAGTAGCAGCCTCGGTGTCTGCTTATTACAGTTCAAAAGATACAGGTCTATGACAAAGAGACTGACAGACTGACGAACCGATGAGCGATACCAGCAAAGCTTCGTTCAGACCCATTATGTACAGAACTCTAAAACGTACACTCATTCAAAATTCCCTCACATTAAATTTTCATCGTCCGTCCCTCGAAAAAATTACCAAAATTCGCTTAAACAAATCAACGGGAAGCATTATAAAATAATTGGACATAAAAGTTGTCCAATAAAATGGAATTAATGCTAAATGAATAATAAAAAGTAAAGGAATAGGCTATGAAAATTATATTAAGGCTATTATCGAATATTGTAAGTCGAGATTTTATGCTTTGAGACCGATCAGCAGAATGTTGGCAGAGTGTAAGCCGAACAGTTTTAGGCCATTTAATTTTATTTTTTTGCTGGAAAACCAATATTTTTTGTAGTATGCTTGCTTGTTTAGCAAAAAGGACGTTAAATGAATTTCGACAAAAAGTGATTAGACTTTAAAAGAGTTAGTTTAAGTGTTCACTTTACTTGCATTTTGTTTCTGAAAATGAAGGCCAACGTTCCCATTTGGTTTAAAAAAAAAATACTAGCGCCGGCCTAGCGGTTAAGGCGCCCGCCTCTCATGCATGAGGTTGTGGACTCGAATCCGGGCAAGTACCAATGTGACTTTTTCAATTTATATGTATTTTCTAAAGTTTATGTTAGACATTACTGACATTCCGTGCCTCGGAGAGCACATTAAGCTGTTGGTCCCGGATGTCATACGTGGATCTTTGACAGACGTTACGAGTCGTCAGAAGCTTGAAAGTCTGACAACCAGTCTTACCTAGGGGTATCGTATTACCCAGGTACTGGGTTGTGGAAGTCAGATAGGCAGTCGCTCCATGTAAAATACTGGTGTTCAGCTGCTTCCGGTTAGACTGGAAGCCGACCCCAACATAGTTGGGAAAAGGCTAGGCAGATGATGAACTAAACTTTTAGTACCCCACGACCCATACGTACAATGTTGAGTCTTTGTTATACATTACTTATTTGCGTCGTATTCCATTGATTATGTTTGTATTCGTGATTAACGGCTATATTGTCTTGGTATAAAACAAGTAAATAAAATTCTAGTGTCTGTATGTAATGTCAAAATTTAAATTAAAAAAAAATTTAAATTTAATTTAAATTTAAATTTAAATTTAATTTTAATTTTTTACTTAATTCATATAAATATGTTTACTTTTTTTTGCATGCCTGTCTTTTGTTCCGGCTAATCTCCAAAACGGCTGGACCGATTTTGACGAGACATTTACTGGCATATAGCTGATTTTATAAGGAGTAACTTAGGCTACTATTATCCTAGGAAAATAAAGAGGGATCCGGCAAAAAAGAAGAAACACAGCAGAAAGACTAAAAAAGAATAAATTAGAAGTTGTTTGCCAGCTATAACACTAAAAACGTTAAACTAAAGAAATAACTCAAACTGTGACAATGAACGGAATAAATTTCATTCTGCCACTGACTGTCAACTTGGTCGAATATAACGAACAATGGAAACCAATTACTTTGGCTTCAATTGACAGCAATTAATGAACTTTGTAATTATAATTACTGCTAGATTTGTACACTGGTTTTATTACGTCAACTTAATTATGTTTTATTCAGTTTATTTCAGTGTTAACATCAGGTTTCGGGTTATTGTTGTACGTAACATCACGCCTGTAATCCTCGAAGGGTTAGGGAGAGGTGTACCTATACTAATAGGTACACCTGGCGACGAGCTTATTGCAATCAAGAGGGCATAAATCCAGAATTCCAGGCTGGTACTCAGAAATTTCTGATGGAAAATCTCAATAACACTTAGCCCGACCTGGAATTCGAATACAAGATCTCATGCTCAGTAGTCGCGCTTTGCGATTTTGGAATACAATATAAGATAAAATTATTTAATAATAAAAGCTAAACTCAACTGTCATGTCTATCTATTTTGTACAAAATTCAATTGAGCTTCTTTAGTAAAAGACTAAATCCCCGTGGTTCCTTCTACCACCATGAGTCGGAAGCCCGCTACAAACTTGACACATAATCTACGCCCCCAACAGATGCTGATCTACTGTCAGCAAGCCTTTTTAAAATAACATAAATTGTTACAGATAACAGAATTGCACTGCAAAAACTCATTTTTTTATTTTAACGTAATCAGTATACAGGTAGATTTTCTGCTTGTCCGTTAGATATAATCTCTTAAATCCTCCCTAAAGACTCTTGGAAGGAATTAGGTTGCTCTTACTTTTCCCCCTCAATTTGGCTTTGGCTGCACGCTTAAGACGAAGTTATTTTTTTTTTTTGTTGTATCAAAACATTTTCATAAAAGCTTTGTCATTAGTGCCAAGATATCGTTAAGGTAGGTGTAATGGACCACTGATTTATAAAGCCAAAGTCAAAGTCAAACCTTTTGATTAAATTAGACAATTAGAAGACACTTTTGACATTCATTTACAAAAAAAAAAATTGATTATGTAGGTCCACTTCCAAAAGGTAGTTTTGTTTTTAGAAGAATAAGCGAGAAACTCTTTACTTACTATTTTAAAATAAATATTTTATAATTATGCAGGATGTTACATAATTGTACCTTAATACGAAGTAGCTTGAATTAAAATTAAAAAAATACTTTAGATGAATTTTTGTGTATCCAAACTCCAAGTTATATTGTTTCTCATATCGATACAAAACTACTAATGTCGGTGCTTATAATGTCCTCTCACCCTCTCACTCGTTCGCTATACTGTGCGAGTGAAATAGCACAATAAGCTCCTGTGTTTGGTCGCCATCTTTTATTCAATATTTTATACTGTTTATTTTTTATTTAAAAAAATGTTAACGTGCATTTCTTAAATAATTTATATTATTATTTTTGTCAACAGTACCGCCAAACAAGATGGTGATAACAGACGATAAGGGTGACGTCAAGCAAGCCATTGTTGGACCATACATCGAAGGGGATACCTTCACGTTGAAGTGTGACGTCAGCGGGGGTAAGTTGAACTAGGTATAAGATAGTTAGACAACTAGGCTCCCACTTAGAATAACGCCAACTAATGGGGAACCTTAGCAAAGAGCTGGTGGTGGCCTTTTGCATATTTTTTTTCTTAAACAAATTTTAAATATGAGATAACATTGTATTTGCTAGAAATAATCTCTGGAAGTGCTAGCTCAATAAAAAAGTTATTTGCTGATAGAAAACTACATGTCACATTATGATGATATCCATCTAATCCAAATATATAAAAGCAATAGGCTAAGAATGGATTTTCCAAAATCCACCCCCTAAGGATATGAAACGATGTTCCATAATTTGTATGGAAAAATCGACATTGACACGGACGAAGACTCGGGCAGAAGCTAGTTTTCCTTTAGTTAGTTTAAAGGTAAAAGTTGGTAGCCGACTGCACGCAGCAGCAGCAGACGACATGTCGCAGCGACACTACTAGTTTCTACGTATTTCTATGAAATTCCTTCCGTAGTTAGCAACATGAAGACGGCAGTGTCGTCCGACCGCAGATCAGTAGTTTTTCCGATTCTGAAGAAGATGCGATCACTATTCTAGAACACGTCACATCTTGTTTCACGGAGCACTCGGAACCAACTGGATGCCATCTGCTGTTGCCGTCTGCAGTTAGGTTCGAAATCATGACTGCAGCGACATGATACAAAGACGTGTCGTGACGACATGAAGCGATGACATGTCGTCTGCTGCTGCGTGCAGTCGGCTACCAACTTGTACCTTAAAGTTCAAATGTATGGCCTAAGTTAATCATTCATTTTTCCAGGTCGTCCGAGGCCATGGGTGAAATGGTTCCGGGACGAGGTAGAAACAGACACGCCAGCCACTCCTCTGTCCGCGAATGGCGTGAGAGGGGTCCTCCACGTGGGACCACTGACGCGCGCGGATGTTAGGGCCGCGTTTACCTGTAGGGCTTCTAACCATCCGCGCGCACACCCTATTGAGACAACCCTCACATTGGATATGAATTGTAAGTATTGACGCATTGTAAATATATATATTTTTTTGTTATGGTATCTATAGTTATGGTCCTTCAAATGCTACGGAATAGCACTACAGTTCTTGACATTTCTAGTGACAGACGTTTCTCCATACTCTCTCGCATGTCAAAGTAAAGACTATACATATAGTAGGTATCAAGACTTTCCCAAGAAAACACACGACATATTTCGTCGACAAGCAGTATGATAGAATGTACTCTGTGTCGACAAGTTTGTCTACCTATCTCACGAAGAATGACAGCAGACGTCACATAGTACATTTATATCCCAAAGAGGTTTTCTCCTATTTATTATAATACTCTTACTGACCAAGTCAACCGCACTTGACAGACCAACTTCCACACGAAACATTGCGTGATTACTCAAAATGATAAAGTCAAGATTATTAAGAAATCATAATAAGAGAAATTAATTATTTATTTGGAGGTCTTAATGCTTATTTTCTTTAGTGGAACACGGAAGCTTAAAGCCATTTCTGAATTCTAAATTCCGTTGAGGAAAATTGAATTGTTATCGTCTAAAACCTGAATTTAATTAATTTTCAAGATAGAAAACATAATTAATAGATATACTGTTTGACGGTAGACTTGCTTATCTATGTTTTAAGAAGTCGTTTTAATTTATTTGTTATTACAAATCTAGTTATTTTCGATGTTTTTTCTCGGAAAACATGTAAAGCCGAAACGTTTTAATTTTTTTGTCATCTAGTTATCTTGGTGATTTTCCCGGAACTCGGAAAACATGCAAAACGGTTGGCCATGTGTCTGTTTACTATTTGCGGACACAATTGTGTATAATATCTGCACTCGGCTACTCTCCGAAAGCATATTATAACAGTTTTAGTATTTTTTACGACATACATATTTCTACAAATCGTGTCAAATGCTGAACAACAATCGTTAACAACCCAAACCGGTCAACAATAAATCATTAACTTGTTACAACTAAATTGTTAATTGTAAGCTGAACAACAACTGATCTTTAAAGATACATTTGTTATAGCAAACGCGTAGCTTAGCATAATGCTAAGATTATAATAATAATAACATTATCATAATAAAGGAAAGTAATATAATTATTATCATATTATTATTGTTATTGCCGCACTTCAGAGCAGCAAAATAATGGTCTTAAGGCTGTTCCTTTAATGGAGAAATTCTTAATAGACAAATTCGTAAAAAAATTACGAGTTTCATCAAAAAAATATAATTTCTAGATCTGTGTCGATGTTTTATATATCTATATTAAATTATTTGTCCTAAATTAATGACTGACTGACAGATAAAAGTACAGCCTAAACTGCTGGTCGTACTACGTTTAGATTTATGTATGATCGTTTTATAAATACTTATTTTCCATGCAAAGCCGCAGGTAAAAACTAGTTTTAAAATCAATTCTCCTTACAGTTCCACCACTGACTGTCCACATCCTCGGGTCCAACCAGCCGCTATCAGCAAGCAGAAGATATGACCTTCTATGTCAGAGTTCAGGGTCACGACCTCCAGCCTCCATCACGTGGTGGAAGAATGGACATAGGATAAACAATGCTAAGGAAACTGTAAGTGATTCTATACCTACTATCTAAATATATAAAAGCGAAAGTCCTTTGACTCACTCATCACGAAATATCGAAGAGCGCTTTTCCAAAATTCATCCCCTGGGGTGATAAAACGGGGGTCCAACGTTCGCACATGGAGAAATAAACTCTGACGCAGACAAAGTCGCAGGCGAAAGCTAGTACTATAATATTATAAATGCGAATTATTCGTTTGTTTGTTACGCTTTCACTGCTAAACAACTGAACCAATTTTGATGAACTTAGTAGAGACTAAGAAAGGATGTTGGCTTAAGTTCTTCTTTCTCCTCCGCTGTTCTTTTCTGATTAATTTTGTCGCGGGACCCAAGACAGTTGAATTGTTTCTTCGGGACTCATTGACCTTCATTGCTTCTGAGCTTTTTCGGTGGTCTCTTCTGTTGACTCCAGCGTTCAGGAGTTGCAGTGTTTGAGAATAGAGGGACGGGCTTGTCACAAAATAAGAATACAATAAACTACAATTTAATTCCTCGGAGTCTGGATTTGTGCCCGGTTAATGGCAATAGGCTCGGCCCCGATTACATGGGACTTCAACATAAACATAACTGGCAAAATGTGGGTACACTAAAAGGTACACCTCTGCCTAACCCTTCGGGGATTACAGGCGTGATGTTATGTTACAATTTAATTAACCTGATAACCTCCATTTTAGTACTAAGGACACAAACATCTCATAATTGACAAAGACATTTCTAAAACTTTCAAGTTATTCCAATAACGCTCTATTGTTTTCCAAACTTCCTTCTAAACTCCTCCAAAGTTATAACCATAACATTTAATATACTCTCTTCATAAGAAAACGAAACGATGAGAATAATATTTATCATTATTTACATTATAATAACTTAGCGATTCATTTTGCACGATCAAAAACAAAATTCGATCAATTCGCGCGGTTATCGAGATTGACAACAGCCGAACTCAAAAACAGATAAGACGGCTACCTCATCAATTCCAAAACTTTTCGAGGGAAAAGCTAATTTTGCATAGAAATTTAATCAAAGTGGCCAATCTTATACGACGTCAGTGTAGCAACTTGAAATAAGGGCACGTAAAAGTAATAAATGTAGATTGAATGGGACAGCAAATGCTTACGGCGTGCACAAATCGCTCGTAAGAGACCAACAGGGTTCCTGTTGTGAATGTCTGTACCAAGTGAAAGTTACGCTAAGTTACGTTGAAGCAAATTTGTCAGTTGGTCCTCGGGTACGGTGATTGGCACAGATTTCTACAGGTTGGATTCTTTTTTTTTAAGTTTGGAATCTTGTTTTTGGATGTTATCTTATCCGGTATCTTTGCCAATGGGCTTCATAGGAACGAATTTAGTTTTAGTTGAGGTATATATTATGATCTTGTAAATATTATCTGACTACTCCGTTGGTCTCGTAGGTCTCGTAGCCGCAAACGCTACTGCTGGGCATTGGGTCTAAGTTTGATTAGGTACCAGGTCCGGCAAAAAGGGTTATTGGGTTTTCCATTACGATTATTTTAATTCCAGTCCGAAGATTGGAAGGTGGTGGCGTGACACCCCATGCCTCGAAACGCACGTTAAACTGTTAGTCTTGCGCCTAATCTCGCCCCGGTCGTGTCAGATTTCTGTTCCATCGGACTTTGAGAGTCAGGAAAGAGAGAGTGCCCCTGTGTTTCACACAATACAATATCTCACACAATATCTTACACTTGTTCAATATAATATCTCCTGCATACTTGGCTGATTAGGGAGGATATTATATTATTTATAAATATTGCCATCTTCCTTCCCTTTTCTCATGTTACTTAGGGTCGGTACAACACGCTTTATTCTTCCATTCCATCCTATCAGCAGTCATGCTATCTCTTTCTTCCTCTTCTTTCATAGGTATCATGCTTCACTTAATCCTTCTATATTTTCTTTGGTCTTTGTTTCCCACTCCATGCATCTATCCAAGTATGGAATCTGCAACTTCATGCATGAGAGGAGAGTGTTTTGCCACGGGGTCTCCACGACATTCAAATTTCATTGTTTATCTTCCCATTTTCCTCGTTTCCGGACCAAATGAAATCATTGAACGATGAGATTAAAAATATATTTAATTAAACAAAATTCCATGAGACTGCGCCTTATATTGGGATACCCGGAACTTTACTTATAACAGGTTTTATTTGATTCATTGATTCGCTTTTAATTTTGTTTTTATCCTTATTTTTCTCAATTCTGACATCGGCTCATTCATGTCTGAGTCTCGGAGTTAATGAAATCTAAAATTCTTAGAAACAATCCGAGAAATATGATTGAAAATAGAGAATGATTTATATACGGCACAGAAAAATAAAAAACCGGCCAAGTGCGAGTCGGACTCGCGCATGAAGGGTTCCATTATCTATAAAAATGAGCAAAAAAAAAAGTTTGTTGTATGAGAGCAGTCTTAAATTATTTTTTAAAATTTATTATTTTTGTTGTTATAGCGGCAACAGAAATACATCATCTGTGAAAATTTCAATTGTCTAACTAACACGGTTTATGAGATACAGCCTGTTGACAGACGGACGGACGGACAGCGGAGTCATAGTACCGTGTCCCGTTTTACCCTTTGGAAACGGAACCCTAAAAACGAATACTACCACGTCTATACGAAGCCTTATGGATCCAGTTACAAAAATAGTTTTTTATTGGAAACTTGTTCAGAGGAATTTCCCAATCTCTAACGAACCTAACATATAACGGGCTTTAACAAAAAATCCTTTGAAGTAAATTCAACGTTAGTTTTCCTTTACGCATCATGCCGCGCTGGTGTCCAATCAGTCATCACATCCGTAGATACAGGCCTATCAGCTTATGGATTGTGCTTTTAACATAACATCACGCCTGTAATCCCCGAAGGGTTAGGCAGAGGTACACCCACATTTCGTTAGTTATGTTAAATTCCCATGTAATAGGGGGCGAGCTTAATGCCATCAACCGGGCACAAGTCCAGACTCCGAGGCTGCTACTGAGAAATTCCTGATGGAAAAACCCAATAACACTTTACCCGACCTGGGGATCGAACCATGCTCAGCAGTCGCGCTTTGCGACCACCTAGACCAACGCGGCAGTCAGGGCTTTTAATTCTTCAGATAAAATATCGTAGCTAATCTTTATTGATTAATCTATTCAATACACTAGTTCACTCTGATTTTAGATTATTATTTTGGTTATTTTTATATAGCTAAACCGCTTTTGTGTAGGACGAAAACGGGGAATGGGAGAAGTGCGGGCAGCGAGCACTCGTAGCGTGATACACAAGAGGCGAAATGTACAGGACAGTTCTTAAGATATGTGACGTCACATAGGTTAACTTTGAACAGTGCCAGCGGGCGAGGACTCAAAATAGTTTTTGTTTATTTCGATTTGATTTGATACTTCAAATTAAAAATTGTGTCTCTAAATCTTACTTCAATTATAAATGCGAAAGTACGGATGGATATTTTGACTTTTATTTGAAAAAATGTACGGTTATCTTGGAATAGTATATCATCTTTGACGCGGAAGAAGTCGCGGGCAAAAGCACTAGAGTTCTAAAATTGGAAAAAACTGATTTGATTTTCGTCTTGAACTTTGAACACAAAATTTGACTCATTATTTCTCTTTCATCAAACTCAAACGCGTCACTAAAATTAAATTCCTTGCATCCACGCTTCCTTAAACAAAAGCGACGATCTAACTCAATTACAATGGCAAAGCCAAAGTATCAGACGGAACCCAAGTTTCTTGATTACAACACAACGCGAGAACGTCAATCAACTACTCACACGCTAAACAAACCGGTTTGATTGTAATACGTAATTTAATTAAACCAGCCAACATGCCAACTAGAAATTAATATTAACAGCACTTAATTAAAATCAATTCTGAATACAAATTCGAAGGCTGTGCTTCTGATTGGTTGATTCGTTCGTCAAGGATTTCGAGGGCTGTGATTGGTGTTTTTGATTCCAATTTAGGCGTCTGGCTTTTGATTTAGGTCTTTGAACTTTGGACGTGATGGTATTGTTAAGTGTTTTGCTTTTTATCTATGTACTAGTTTCTAACCTGCCTGTTTCTGACTGCCTCATTGGTCTAGTGGTAGCGCGACTGCTCAGCATGCGGTCTTGGGTTTAATTTCTAGGTCGGGCAAAGTGTTATTGGGGTTTTCTATCAGGATTTTGTTCAGTAGCCGTTTCGGAGTCTGAATTTGTGCCCGTTTGATGGCAATAGGCTCGCCCCCTATTACATGGGACTTAAACATAACTGGCGAAACGTGGGTGTACTCATGGGTACACCTCAGCGTAACCCTTCGGGGATTACAGGCGTGATAATATTTTATATTTTTTTAACTTAACTTAGTCTGAGCGGGTCTTAGAATTAAGCAACAGTTCAAGGGAATACTAAAATGGAATAAAAATTATCCAATTTGTTAAGTTATAACTATAAATATAATGTATTATGCGTGAAAGAGTAATAAACATCCATTCATCCATTCATCTACCCACCCACACAAATTTTCGCGTTTATAATAGTGTAATAGGACGCGAAAGGTCACTGATTACAAAATCTTGAAAACCACTTGACCTATTAGGCAGAAATTTGGAAGGTGGGTAGTTTATACGTAGGACTTTCAAATTTTGTAATAAGACCCAATTAAGAGGGTCTTCGACTCCCACGCGGAAGAAGCTAGATCATGATATCATGCATGACATGGTTTGAGTGGAACAGTAAGTCCAGGTTTTCTCACGATGTTTTTCTTCACCGATGGCAGTGGCCAGTGATGTCCAAGATAAACTTTAGCTTTGAATATCAATATGCGTAGTTAACGGATATGAGATGTTTGCCTTTACACCCCATAGGTACAGTCAGCAACAGAAGTCGAATAACAATGTTTCTTTTATATATCATTTTAACAGACACTAAACACAATATGTTCTGGGTTTCAGAATTTCAGGCAATAGCTAAGGGTTTATTATATATTTTAATTTGATATTCATTGCGTTTTACTTGTAATATTGTACTAAATAATTAGAATTTAAAAATCATAAATGTTTATCGACTTTTGTTGCTGACTGCATTTACATATGTATATATCTATCACCTTATTTATAAATATGTTATTTATAAATATTTTTATATTTTCGCACGTACAATATAAAATTGTACCTGCCATGTTATCTCTTCACCACCTTTGCTTGACTGGTAAAGAATGCCTGAAGCATTAAATCTGTCTTTGTACCTTTTGTTGCAAAGTTTAAATAAATATTATTTGCTTTACAGATTCTATATTTACCAACGCTTATTCTTGAATGAAAAGTCTTTTGAGTCGACATTTAAACAGCTTAAATGTTCTATGGCTTGACAAGTCGAGGTAAATAAGTCACTCCTTTCATGTCTCAAAGGTTACTAAAGGATTATATTAAGTAGAAGTAAGTTCGACAGTTCATAGAAATGCTACAGATACAATCTCGCCACGAAGGACCAATTTACCTGCCAAGTACAATGAGCAGTGCCTTTTAAAGTCCCCAACATAAATCAGATGACCTTTAAAATTCTGATTTAGAATTTCAAAATGATATTAATTGAAGCCAATTTTGATTATAAACGCGACTTCAAAGGGGTTCGAGTATAATTTCAAATCTTCTGTTATATCGTATTCAATCGTTATCTTCCTTCAGTTAAATTTAATAGCTTTAGAGTTGGTTGATTTAAGATTTGTTTTTCAAAGTAATTTTTAAATTATCGATGCTGGTGTATTTAGCCCGGCTTTGCATTATTTAGCGTTTATTTATTTCAGGCACGTCTAAAATGTCAAGGAGTCAGCCAGTTTGTCAGAAAGTTGAAGCTTGTTGCTCGTCCCAAAACGTGGTTAGGTCTCTAAGGAGAAGAACGAGCAAGAAACTCCATCATAAAAGAGTAACATCCCAACCGACACCCCTGCGGATTATTCAAAAATTCCATACAAACCTTGTCCTAACAATATAACGAACACAAAAAAATTAAATCAGCTAAATCAGTCAAACCGTTTTCAAGTAATAATCTTTCAAACATGCGTCAAATGATTTTTATTTATATAGATATCTAAATACTTCTACGATAATTGGATTATTTCGCTTTTATGTTCGACTATAATAAAATTACCCTCGTCAATATGATTAAAAATACAAAAGCAACTCTGTCTATTTGCCTCTTCATGGCAAAACCACTAAAGCTATCATAATGAAATTTTACAAAAATCCTGGGAGAGAGAGAAAGAGCCTGGGATCTGAATAAAAAACGAAAGTAACTTTATTTTTTATTTAAATTGTTATGATTTGTACCTACTATAGTATAGTGATTTTATTTAAGTTTCATAATTTTCAAGAACATAACTGTAAAATACTTACTTGAAAAGAATAAATAGTAAATATGGAGTGTCTTGCCCATTCCTCTCTTTACGATACTACTTTTTGGAAGGGACAACTAGATTCAATTCTCTTTTCTTGAATGGCGTTTAAAAGTTCCCTTTAATGGTCGCTTTAAAAATAATTTATTTCTGAAGTGAAATGTAATGTAGATTTTATTTATTTCTGAATCTAGATTTAAAAGAAATTTCTTTCCACAGCTATCGACAGATGGCAACACGACAACGTCAACGGTATCCCTGCAGTTGACGAAGTCTGATGCTGGAGCTAAGTTAGCATGCAGAGCATCCAATCCTCAGATGCCCTTAGTGCCAGCCTTAGAAGACGACTGGACTTTAGACATACAGTGTAAGTTTTGTACTAATATTCCTATTAAATTCGTGGTCCTTACAGACGGATTCTACCTTTTCTAACAGGTATTGGTCCTTAAGATATAAATTGTATTTATAATAATGATATAATAATACCTATTGTTTCATTCCAAGATAAAGGTCTTTGGTCTTTGGTATATATACCAAGAAGGCACTTGCATTGATCACTACACTTGCTTGATTATGATTTTGATAAGACATTAAAATGTAATCAAAAATATAACGCACATTTCAAAAAAAAAAATATTGTACCTATTTATTCATTTTCAAAATTCATAAGTACAAAGAAATATTTGTAATTCCTCACAGCCGATATCAATTTGAATGAAAACAAGAATGACACGTAAAGTATAATTTAAGGTATTATTTTATCGCGTTGTTCCATCACAAAATTGTAAGCTTTCCCGAAGTTGAACGTCTTAATCTTAACTCTCCCATGAGGAAGTAAAAAACGGTAAAGAAAAATTAAGCTTATCCGAAATTTTCCTTCCGAATTTTATTACGAGCAAGCCTTGAAAGTTTACACAACTTTGTTTTTCCTGAATACTAGATTTTATGGCTGAGAATGAAATTTTTGCGTAAGTACAAAAACTTTTTACTGAAATAACAGTCTACCTATTATATTGTTAGGAGAAAACTTGAGAAAGTTTGGTTAACGATTATAAAATATGTACGAATTTATTGTGTATTTCAATACGTGGGTGTTTGTTTTTGAGTGTAAATAAAAAGCACTTTAAAGGCTTCAGTTTAATATCAAATCTTTTAGATTTCTCTATGTACAGTCAACCAAAGAGATAGGTACGTATGCAAAGTCGCCAGATATAGTTGAAGTTTTCTTAGTAATCGATGGATGTTTTCAAATGTACCTAATGTAATTTAAAAAGTAGATAATAAACAGTTAATTAATCTAGTTTTAGCGTAGTCGACGAAGGCCTAGTCTATGAGGTGCCCGAAGTCCCTAAAACAAACTTAAACTAATTTGTTTTAGGCCAAACCGGTTCATACATGAAATCGGATTTGGCCTGTAACATTTATACGAAAGATTTTCTAAATGATAATGTCCCTCACAATTTTTTTTATCAAGCTAATTCTCCTTTTTTTTCCAAACAGATGTTCCAGAAACAACAGTCCGGTTAGGAACGAATTTGGACCCTTCAAACATCAGAGAAGGTACTGACGTGTACTTCGACTGCATCATTAGAGCGCACCCTTACGTCTACAAGGTCGAGTGGAGACATAATGTGAGTATTTATACGTAAGATCAAGGCCACAATCCGGTTTACGATAAAGTGCACGAATTATGGAAAAAAAATTAACTGTTTTATATTTTTTATGAAAGTGCTATTTTCACCGAACTGCGCCAGAAGGAAAGTTATGTTTTTCAAGTGTATGTATGTATGTTTCTATGGCACGCTCTGTAACCTAATAGATTTGATGGTTTTAGCTTAAGATTCGTCGTAATTGTGAAAGTGACACCGAATATACATAATCATAAAAAAAAACGATTTATGGCGCTATATTATGTCTCAAAAATATGTTATCCTTAAAACTATCTAGTGGACCCATTATTGAGAAGATTTCAGCCGGCCTAGATTTTTAATGAGTCCTGATCGTTGCGTACTTAACATAATTCTAAACTACAGGAATTGTTTGTTTATCTACAGTTTTTTTTTTTTTTTATTTGTTTAAAATTCATGTTTTTTGTGTCTTGGGTTCAATTCCTAGGTCACCTCTGGGTATTCCTAGGTCACCTTTCAGGGATCACAGGCGTGATGTTATGTTATGTTTTTCGCAGTTGGATTATTTTAATCTTTTTTTTTTGACATTTGCGCCACGCTAAACCCTACACTATGTTTAAAAACAAAATAACACATTTCGATCAACTATCTTAACTAGATAAAACTCTTTAACTATGTCCCTTACGTGAAAGGGTCAAACTTACTCAAGCCATGTATCTTGTAGTGAAGAGACATAACGCTAAGTTTCAACCCCATGGGACCCATGGAAGGGTTGAAACAGCGACTTGACTCCGAAACTAACTTCGCCATAACATCATGTGTAGATGCGTGCCTTGTATTATGTACAGTCGACAAAAAAGATAGGTATACAGGGTCGTCAGATATAGTTGAAGTTTACTTAGAAACCGATGGATGTGTTGGTACATTACATAACATCACGCCTATAATCCCAGAAGGGTAAGGCAGAAGTGTACCCATTAGAACACCCACATTTCGCCAATTATGTTTTTAGTCCCATGTAATAGGGTGCGAGCCTATTTCCATCAACCGGGCACAAATCCAGACTCCGAGGCTGGATGGATGTGTTTGATATAAAATTAAATAAATAAATGAACTGTTCTACTTTTAAAATCTATTTTTTTTTTAAGTTAAATTATATTTGAAAACATTCATCGGTTACTAATAAGTAAACTTCAACTATATCTGACGACCTTGGATACCTATCTCTCTGGTTGACTGTACATAGAGAAATTTAAAAGATTTTATATTAAACTATACTTATCTCTTTTGTGGACTGTACAGTTGAACAAGTTATTTGGTATCCAGGCAATTTTTTTATCTTCACATTTACCAAATTGTTTTGTAGTAATAGCAAGTTAATGCTTGTATACCAACTACGAGTATTTTATTCTACTGCACCATATCTTTCGCTACAGACTTTTGACTTTTAATCAATTAATGGTTAAAACCGTAATTTCGTTCGCGTGGTTTTTAGTTACGTCTTAGGTTGATGTTATAGCAGACTATATTATTCCAATCCGACTGGTAGTTCCAGAGATTAGTGCGTTTAAACAAATAAACAAAAACATTCCTCAACTTTATTATTAAGATTATAATATTGTAGATATCATCTCCATACTGTAATAGAATGACACGTATCGCTTACTGACGCGATTTATTTACATCGCTATACTATGAGCTTAAGTGTAGCACGTGCTACGGCGTAGCTCGTGTCGAGTTACGGCGTAGCACGTGTCGAGCTAAAGCGTAGCACGCACCATACTACGATTAAGTGATTTTATTTTTACCAAGTTTTATTGATTTTATACATTCCTTTTAAAAGACTAAGTAATATGGAGTTTCTGGCCCATTCTTCTCTATACGCAACTACCTTTTGGAAGGGGTAACTAGATTCAATTTTTTTTTTCTTGTGTGTCGTTCAAAAGTGTTCTAAAGGTCTAAGAGCCATCCATTAATTACGTGACCCCCCTTTCCCTTGATGAAGTGTCTTCTAATCTCACGCGGGATTTTTCAATATACTAAATTATTTTTATTAAGGACTAAAACTTTTAAGAACGTAATTGAGAACGTGAACACAGTGTAAACATTGAAATCGTGATATTTGCGGAGATTCCCCTTATCCCAACGTGAGATCGGGTGAGATTCGGCTTTAACCCCCCCCCCCCCTCTAAAATAAAATAATATAATAATATAATTAATGGATGCGTTCTATTTAAAAAAAATGATTTATAAAATAGTACCTTTATAACTAGTCTGTTGAATATTTTATACTCAAGAACATTTTTTTTTTTCTTAGGGTAAAACTCTTCTCCACAACGTGGGTCAAGGCGTCATCATCAGCAACCAGTCGCTGGTCCTTCAGGGGGTGGGCAGAAGGACAGCTGGCAACTACACGTGTGTGGGTTTCAACGCTGAAGGAGACGGAGAGAGCAAACCTTTCTCTTTGAATGTTTTATGTAAGTACTTACATTCTATCTTGAAATGTCAATTTTTGAATTTGGAATTTATGAATTTAATAGTTTTGGAAAAATAAACTCAAAGTCTTACATGGTAAAGTTCAAATTTTGAACATTGTATTTTAAGAACTTGATTTTGCAAAATAGTCACTCAAAAATCTACTTAGAATACACAACGCTTTTAAGTAAGTAGCAAATATATGTGTTGAGATTTATAAATTCGTATTTGATAAATTAACTTTTTTATAGAATACTAGGTTTTGCCCGCGACTTCGTCTGCGTAAATGTCGTTTATATCGGACGCAGAAAATGTCACGAAATAAATAGCAGCCTATGCCTTTTCTTAGGGTTCAAACTTACCCCTTACCAAATTTCATTAAAATTGGTTTCGTGGTTTAGTCTTGAAAGCAAAACAGACAGACAGACAGTTACTATCGCATGTATAATATTAAGTATGGATAACAAAGATGGATTAAAAACCAAAGAACATCTTTAAACCAAGTTTAAACCATAAAACCAATTGTTGCATTTCGTACCTTATTCTGAATGCCATAAAGTTGTTAATACAAAAATCTGTCTTGATATCTTAAACAAAGTCTAAAGATAAACCTAGTTTGGTAATATATTTGTGCTGAAATGCCTTTGAGGCTTCTTGTCTGCCTTATGAAGTCTCAAGTTCAATTTGTGATTTCAAAGTCTTTGAAGAGGCAATTAAATAGCTCATAGTCTCTACATGAGACTAACAAACTACTTCAAGATAGTTCTACAAGATTTTCGAGAGCGAAAACCTACTATGTTACAGACAACTTAAAATTTACTTGAGACGTTCGACTTTTTGGGATTGAAAGTCAAAATTACGGCACGGCTAGTTTAAACTTACTTTAGACGTTTGATTAATAGTCAATTTGGGATTAAAAGTCAAAATTACGTCACGGCTGATGCTGTATTTGAGTGATTCTCATATGTTTCGTGGTTCGACTCCCTCACGAAAACAAAAAATTGTATGGCCTAATGGTTTGTTACGGTTCTGGTTGTTTGTCAGTGTGAGTTTAAATATGTTTGTATGGGTACCTACATATATGAATTCCGAAAATTAAAATATCTACTGTTAAATTGTTGATGTTCAAAATTAGAGGCTGAAACCGGGGTCCAAAATATGTATAGCGAAACAAGATTAGATTGCCAATAATCGACATTTACGCGGACGAAGTCGCGGGCTAGTTGTTAGTAAAATTTTACAAAGCCTGTGTCAATTTAAAGGAATGTTTCGAAACACGCTGACCTGAATATTGTTGCCAACAGACGCACCGACTTGCCGGAGCTCTCAGCAAAGAGTACACGGAGTTGCAAAACAGGAGCGAGCCCACATCACCTGCCATGTGGATGCTAACCCCCCAGAAGTTGTGGTGAGTCATAGGCATACACACATCAGCCATCATCATCATCATCCGCCTAGCCATTTCCGGACTATGTTACGATCAGCTTCCAGTCTAATCAGATGCAGCTGAATACCAGTATTTTACATGGAGCGACTGCTTATCTGAGCTCCACAACCCAGTAACTGGGTAATACGATACCTCTTGGTAAGACTGCCTCGTTGGTCTAGTGGTCGCAAGCGCGACTGCTGTGCATGAGGTCTTGGGTTCGATTCCCAGGTCGGGCAAAGTGTTATTGGGTTTTTCCATTAGGAATTTTTCAGTAGCAGCCTCGGAGTCTGGATTTGTGCCCGGTTGATGGCAATAGGCTCGCCCCCTATTACATGGGACTAAAAACATAACTGGCGAAATGTGGGTGTACTAATGGGTACGCCTCTGCCTAACCCTTCGGGGATTTCAGGCGTGATGTTATGTTATGTTATGTCTTGGTAAGACTGGTTGTGAGACTTTCGGGTTTCTGATTACCCGTAAAGACTGTCACAGATCTACTAAAGACAGCCGATGTCTGTTATGAAGCACTAAGTTTGTTGACAGTTTCTTTTTCCACACCAGAAACAAAAGTCAGGGCGCCTTCTCTTCGCCGCCATCTCTTATAATACTATTATTTTAATATTAGGTACTTTGTAATTTCTGTTGTTGCATTTTGAACTCTCGGCGCTGATCCGAGCGTGGAAAATCCAACGGTGATTAAGGCAAACTTATATTAAAATAATATTGTTTTAAGAGCTTGTGGTAGGCCCCCAATTCTTATTATTATTTTTTCCTTAATGTTGCTAAGTTTAATGAGCAGTTATACTTAGTTAGCGGTAATGTGATATTTATTTTTACTGCCCTTATATCATAAAATTTCCAAGGATGAGGGATTATTTAATCCCAACCACCATCCATGCATGAAAGGTGAGTAAATCAATTTAGTATTCCGCCGTACAATCTACATAATTGGAAGGCGCTAGCTCAGTTCGTTTATGGTTTGTTAATTTACTCAGAAATTATACAATACCCCGTCTTCACATAAATATCTATAGGTTGAGGGTAAATTTGCCAATCAAGAGGGAATTACAATGTGGTTTTCCTTATAACCCTACACCCTCCTTCCCCTCCTAAGACATTGACTCAATTATAACAATTCAATTGTATCGTTTCTTCCTTCTTCTTTACTTTTTTTTCTGAGACACTCCTGGTAGTTTCTTGACTCTCTTTGAGGCCAAAATGTACTGTAAAATTTCTCTTACGTACAAAAATTGTTACAGAATTGGTTTAAGAATTTTCAGGAAGGCAATTACTTTTAGGAACGATCGCAATCTAATCTAAGTTACAATTTGTCAAAAAGTCTTTTAATTCTACCTACATTTTTTGACGTTAATTTTCGCTGAGATGAGATTGCGACTAAATTTCGAATGTTTTTGAACACGAGAAGTGTTCCGCAATTAATCTAGCAAGTACCTTCATAATAACATACCTTCTTAACCCAACTAGCAAAAAAGTTGTATAGTATTTGAATTATACAACTAATAGACATGTAAAGGCATATGTTTTGTAGCAGTTACTAGTTTTATAGTAGTGGTCAATTTGACGCATTAACTAATGCATCGAATTAATAAATGGTTGGGAAGGACATTCCTCTATATTTTCTTAAAATGTCTCCCACGCTTAAATGACGCATGCGTGGTGAGATCTCGAGCTGTGGCGGCATCTATAAACTTACACCGCCATGTGAAGAGAAATTCCTTCGCGGTATTGGCATATACAAAATCTCGACAATAACCGTCGGTCGGGCAGTAACCCACCAGACGGAACACCCGTCTGATAGGAGGATCCTCCCTTCTCAATAAGAATGATGATCTTTCCATCCCGTTCCTTATTTCCCTAAACTAGTGCCCCGATCATGAACGTCAGCGCAGTTTTCATACTTCATTATTATTTGTTAAAGTCCGAGAATAGAATATTTAAAATTAACTGAGAAACTTTTGAGTGAGAAGTTGACTAAAATCAACTAATTTCAAGCTCTGACTGAAAGCAGTCTTGAATAAATAATGTAAACAAGATGAAATTAGTTGCAGAAAGCTGATAGAAATGGCATTATTGGTCTATGTCTGTCTCGGTCTTAATAGGTAATATTTTATTGTTTTCGGATTATCGGAATATTACCGAATAATATGGAGGAATCCTTTCGATGAAATTGTTATGTCGATCAATTGATAACTACGAGTATAACAACCACTAACACTAATCAGAATCAGATTATCGTGATGGCCCAGTGGTTAAAGCGCCCGCCTCTCATGCACGTGGTTGTGAATCCACAACCGGGCAAGTACGAATGTTAATTTTTTCAATTTCACGTGTACTTTCTATCTTTATCTTGGTTTTTTAGTCAGTAAAAGTCTGACAGTACCTCCTCCTCCTCCTTCCGCCCTGGGTGGGGCGGAAGGAGTAATTTGATGATATTTACCATCCCAAAAAAAAAAAGACATCGCTAAAGGAAACCTGGACTTATGTAATATCAATTATCATGCCTTCTTTATGTAGGATAAATCTTTTTGTCTGCAGAGGGGTAATAATAGGTCGGTTTTTAGCGTGTCGATGACAGTTCAAATTGAGCCGTCCATCGGCTCAACATCATTATAACACTAATCAAATCGCAGGTGTGCTGCCTCCGCGGGGTCGCGGGACGTTTTAACAGGATACCGTGGCCCCGGAACGTAAAGGGCTACAGAAGCAGGGTGGTTTTTTAGTCAATCCTTCCGTCCACCCCAAAAAAAATGTGTTATCTTCATATCACATCCAGTTTTTAAATAACTGACGTTAAATTATCCTAGGTTGTTTGAAATCATGTCTGTACTAGATCCATAGTAGAAGTTTGCGTCATGATGTTTCGAATTTCATCTTGTATTTTATTTCCTTTTTTAAAATATATCCTTCTTCCACAGTTCCGATGGACCTTCAACAACACAGCCAACAGCAACGAGGTCAGCGACACGTACGTGTCCCGAGCTGGTACCAGTTCCACCGTCACCTATACTCCTCATACGGAGATGGACTACGGCACGCTCCTCTGCTGGGCACACAACAGAATCGGGAAGCAGCGGGTGCCGTGTGTCTACCATATCATAGCGGCTGGTAAGTCATAGAGATCTACACCTTTACTACTGGTTATACCCCGTGGTAGCGTGATGTTTGTATACAGGCTGGCCCAGATAAGGACGTCCAAAAGAAAATAAACGATAAGACAGACAGTTGTTTTATCAATCGAAGACCGTACTTTCAGGATTAATTATCACTAAAAATATTTACAAAAATATTGACAAAATAAAATTGGAAATCAACAAAATCTGACGCAAGGAAAGATATCCCAAAAAAATATTTAAAATCATCTTGCTCCTAAACCACCGAAAATCGTAAAACATACATACAGGTGGTTTCGCAAGAAGAGAGTCTTCCAAAAAAATTTCTTTTGCACGTCCTTGTCTGGGCCACCCTATATACCATTCTTACATATCTATGGCTATCATATACAAAATGAACGTCCAATCCGGTTGCTAGGTCCAGAGATTAGCGCATTTAAAAACAGAAAGAAAAATCTCATCAGCTATTAAGGCTGAAGAGTTCAGGCTAGAATAGTATAAGCTATCAAAATCACGCTTTGACTCACACGAACGCAGGTGTAAAACAAAAAAAAAAGCAGCTGACGTCACGGGCAAAAGCTAGTATAATACCTTTATAAATGTTTTCTACCACTACATAGTTCATATAATATCTTTCTAAGATAATATATATTTGTATATTTTATCTCGTAAATGCCTCGTCTTGCCTGAGGGCGACTGAAACTCTCTGAAGCTTTCACAAGCACAGATAGACGTACAATAACATAATATATTTTAGAAAACATAACATTTATAAGACTTGTTATCTTTTGGCAGACGTATAACAATATGTCATGATAAACATATAATTTTAAATTTAAGGCTTTTTTCTAGTAGCCTTAGGGACTAGATTGTAAGAAACTGAATTACAAAAGCCTTTCTTCAAGCAGGTACTTGTTTTTTATTTTTATTGTAAAATAGACTTTAAAGGCACGCGGTTTTAAAAAGACACATGACATAGCCGTTTGTCTACGTTCCCATCAAACTAATTAATTAACATTAAGCGAAAAATATTGCTGGAAAATGACATTTGTATAATTTTTTGATGTAAAAAATCACTGTTTTGTATCGTTCAATGTAGTCCATGTTAATCATTGTGCTTATAGGTGCATGCAAAAGTTAGGGGTCTTAGGGATATTTAAATTGAAATTATAATAGGCTAAATATTTGAATTTTGACCTTCAATATCTTCGTGACAATGTCCAAATCTGACAACCAGTCTTACCATGAGGAATTACCCATTTACTGCTCGCCAGTCGCTCCATGTAAAATACTGGTATTCAGCTGCATCCAGTTAGACTGGAAGCCGACCTCAACATGGTTGGGAAAAGACTAGTCAGATAATGACCTAAAATTTTCGTCTCAGGTAGGTTTATTTAACAAGATTCCAAATAATGCTAAGTTTTTCTTTCATTTCTAAAATCAACATGGACGTCTAAAGTTTACTCTTTTAAGCCTTAACTCACTTATCCTCACTTGAGAACCAAGTTGAATTTCAGGCACGCACTTATTAACAATATCATGGTAATCATTTTTGCAATTACATCCAAAGGTCAAGGTCATTTTTGAAAGGTCAAGGTTATTTTAGAAATGCCAAGGTCATTTTAATGGTCACTTGCAGAAATTCATGTTCTTTTTTCCTTTTTTAACCGTAGGTCGCCCCGACCAAGTTCATAACTGCACAGTGGTGAATGCATCACTAACATCGTTTGGGGTTCGATGTTCTGAAGGCTTCAACGGTGGAATGCCCCAATCTTTTCTTCTTGAAGTACGGGAGATAGTAACACAGGTAAAAAACTGTTAATCAAGACTAATATTTTAATTGGATATCTACAGTTAATTTTAGTCTGTAGTCAAAATAATATTATTATTATATAAAGTATCGTTGTTTATATATAAACAACGATACTTTAACCCTTTAGTAATTAATAAAATATAAATTATCATAAATTGTTACTTTCGATCTGTATCAGATAAAATACCTACCGAATACAAAAAGAAAGAATACGATCCTATTTGAATAACCCATCTTGAATTGTGGATAGGTACAGCTTCAACAGCAACGAGTTACCAAAATCTCATTAGATACCGTATGATACAAAAATATAAGACTTTATTGAGCAAAAACATTGAGTACAAAAGAACTTATAAAACTACAGTAGTATAATGATTTGTATCAAATCATCAACACTAACACTAAACAACTATATACTAACACACTATTTTACAAACACTATTTTCTTTCAAACAGGAGATCGTTGCTAACGTGTCCAGTGCAGTGCCTCGCTTCACCGCAGTTGGTCTATCACCAGGACGGACATACGCGGCCGCTGTTCTAGCGTACAATGCTAAGGGCAGAGGAGATCCTTACCCTTTGAGAGCCAGCACGTTAAGACCTCCAGAGAAGCATCATGTTCATGATAAGAGTTTAGGTGAGTTAGATCGTGGCTTCTCATAAACTTACCAGCTAATTCTCCTTTTGTTTATTAATATAATTAGATACAAGACTGCCTTCAAGGTCATCTGTATCCGGAGACCAACATTAGCTATCCTTCAGAGGCAAAAGACACCTACTGGCTAGTTACTTTTTAGAAGAGGCAACGTATAATTATGACGTTCAAAAGTACCTTTTAATAGTCTAATTGAAATAAATGATTTGACTTTAACTATAACTTGAGTTGCCCATTTCCAAGAGCCTTGAATAGAAACATAACACTTTGAGTTCTTTTTTTTATTTTTTTTCCTAACCGAACTTGATCTACTCATTTCATTCAAGTACCCAAATGAACCTTCCGGCATTGCCTTAAAATAGTTTTTAAAATGAACCAATTCCAACAGATCTACCGCGAACAGCCTTCCAAATGACTGGAACGATGTCAGTAGCGGTCGGTGGTGGCATCATTGTCATGGTAGTCCTCATCCTCTTCATGATTGCCATGAGGCAGCGTTGTGCCAAGCGAAAGCCGAGGTCAGCCCCCCCTCCGTCGTCGCAGCCAGCCAGTCCCGACAAACTGAGGGAGAAGGAGGATAGTGAAAGTGATGATAGAAACCCTGATATTATACCGTCGGATACTGATCAGATGCAGGTAAGGATTTAACCTTAGAATGATTTAAGTTCTGTTAACAGTGAGCTGATCTCCAATATATAGCCGATTTCCAGGTCAGGCAAAGAGTGATAGGGTGTTTCCATTACGAATTTCTAAGTAGAAGCCCTGAGTTTGGAAATTCGTGGTCCGACACCCTCGTGTCTTAAAAAACAAGCACATAAAGCCGTTGGTCGTGCGCCTGATCTCTCCCCAGTCGTGTGTTTGACGACCCCATCGATTTTTAAGAGTAAGAGAAGAGGGAGAGCACTTGTACTACGTACTTGGCTAGTTTCCATTGAGTTTCGCCGCTATGACCAAAATTCGGTCGGGAGGATATTATTATTAGTCAAGTTCCCATCTTTAAGATGTTTCCCTTTCCACAGATGGACTATTACCGTCAGCAGCAAGTGTCAACGATATCCCCCCCGCTGGGCGCGCGCGCTCCGCGTGGTAGTGTAGCCGGCGTGCGCGGCGGCCTGCCCGCCTACTGCGCGCTGCGCACCGCGCCTCCGCCCGCGCACGCGCCCATGCATGAGCCTGCGGTAAGTAGCAAGGTTTGAATTGATGTGGGGTAGCCTTTTTTTGTTTTATGGAAGTACGGTTCAGGCCCGCATTCTCCCAATGTCGTGTCCTTACTATCCTATATTGTATATTTTAGGCACTTCATCTTCAAATCGATTACATTATTTCAAAAACTTTTGCAATAGATATCAAACTATCTACTGACTGTGTTTTGTTGGTAGTTTGGTATTCATAGACTATAAATAAATTGTTGTTAAAATTTTGTTGCCCTAAGTATTATTAAAATAGTAACAAATGCATGACCGCATAGCTTTAAAATGTATCAGCTAAAATTTCTCCAGCAGATCGAAGAAGGATATTCTTATGGTGTTCTGTTCGTCCAGAACGCGTCATCGGGCATTCCGCCGCCCGCGCGGTTCGCGTCGGGCTCGTGCACCCTCCCGCGGGGCTCGTCGCTGGGCCCCGCGGGTGGGATCCCCATGCAGCATCTGCGCACACTGCCGCGGCCGGGCGGGCCCCAGGGGCCGCCGGGGCCCGCACCTGGAGCCCCAACGCCTGGCCCCCGCCTGCCTCCCCGCGACACTCCGCTCTGACAGACCACGCAGCTATAGGACATGTAAATACGACTGTGTTATTCAAGTGCTCAAAACTTTTTTTAATCGAGTGATTAGTGTTTTGTTTAGGTATCAAGTACATGCTGTAGTGCTGTTGAAAGTTATTAAGTTTTTTAAACTAATAAGTGTTCCGTTGTATATAAAAAACAAGTATAAAATTTTGGATAACTAAAAATCTGTACCATTTTTCTGTGATCATTAACGTACTCTAATGGATATTCTCATACGGGAAAAAGATCATAACGAAATCTTCATCACGGATTCAGTACATGATTTTAGACGCCCAATTTTTATTTCTGTGTTATTAAAAGAAATCAGCTTTTCCATATATTTTGACATTGCAGGTACAGCAATTTTGCATGAAATAGCAGATTTTTATTTACCGAATAAAAAAAAACCAGCCGGTTTATTTCAGAAAATTTCAGTTAAAATAAAAAATATTTAAATTACACAAAATTGCATAAATTGTTACACTGAATTTCCAAAGAAATATTTAACCGAGTAGGTAAAACTTTATTACAATGACTTCATGAACTGAAATTAAAACGGGAACTAAAAGATGGCGTAACCAAGAAAGCTCTTTATTACGACACTCTAAAGTGAACCCCTAGCTAAGTGTTGAACATTGAAGTTTTCTCGCTATTCAATGTTCTAACTTATTTACCTTGAAGACTCATTCAGAATTGTGTGTTTAAAACTTTAATGGATGAAATATCAACCAGCTCAGTTTTTCGTTTACCATAAACCTGAAAAGGGTCATTGTACTCACATAACATAACATCACGCCTGTAATCCCCGAGGGGTAGGCAAAGGTGTACCCATCAGTACACCCACATTTCGCCAGATATGTTTTTAGTCCCATGTAATAGGGGGCGAGCCTACTGCCATCAACCGGGCCCAAATCCAAACTCCGAGGCTGCTACTGAGAAATTCCTGATGGAAAAACCCAATAACACTTTGCCCGACCTGGGAATCGAACCCAAGACCTCATGCACAGCAGTCGCGTTGTACTCATTGTTATGGATAACTTTTGCTATAGGACCAACCCTGTAATCGATTAACGAAATCCTGAATCTATTTAAAAGTGAATCCTATAGTAAAGGATGTCTATAACAGTTGAGTACAGCTACACTTTTACAGGTAAATAGAAAGCGGTCAAGTACAAGTCGGAGTGGCACACGAAGGGTTCCGTACCATAGTAGAAGATATAACAGTATTGCTATTTGTACGAGCAAAACCGTACAATAGCATATGTATCAATTTTATGCTGACATCGAAGCCTAAGTCAACGAGCAGTAGTCGCATATCAACGTTTGGGCTAACCACAAAGGACTCATTTGCCGCGAGTTGATCAGTTACCAGTTTTGGGTGTTATTTCAATACACAAATTGAATCAGTCTATCTTTTAAATGTACACTTTTATAGTATCGAGCTAAAAAATAGAAAATAAAATAGGTCTCTGTTAGTGGACCCCCTTTCATTTTCAACTTTTATATATTTTTATTATTTCTTGGTATAGCGACAATACAAATACACATTCTGTGAAAATTTAAACTCTCTAGCTATTACGGTTCATGAGATACAGCCCACTGACGAATGGACGGACGGATAGACAGCGGAGACGGAGTAATAGGGTCCGGCTAGCATCCTAAAAACATCTGCTAAAGTAATGGCCCACGGACAAGCATACACATTTCTTAATTAAAAACCCACTTATTATACTAAAAATTTTCAAAATGTGAGCCATTCTAAAATCATATTAGATTTCGTGACTATAGTATAATGGGACTATATTATGTACAAAAAAAAATCCTTTCCTATAATGCGTCATTGTTTTCATCCGTTGACCCAAAACACAACAGCAGGTAAAACCAGTTCATAAGACTTGACAGGAGATTAAAGTGTTCGAGCTTTTAGGCACTAGTTGGAAAACTAGCTGACACAGTGTCAAAATTAGTTTGCCAATCTAACGTCCGAGCATCGATGTGAACACTTCTGATTGGCTAGTAGGCAACTGTTGTTATCGGATTGGTTAACACCGCTATCTATGTGTACAACCTGTATATATAATTCTAGGATGCATTTACACGTTTCCAGTTATTAGTAGAAGTTAAAGGTGTTGAACCACTCATTTTGTTGTTACTTGCAGAGTGGTAACATTTAAGCTACTAAATACTTATAACTGGAAACGTGTAAATGTACATTTTTAAAAATTAACAGCACTGCAAGCAAGTACTTGATATTATTGTTAGTCGAATTCCGATTAGGTAGGATAAAATAATTGAAAATTCTGTTACGATTTGTTTGTAAATCATGAAATTGTAAATATAACACATATAAACTCTAGTTATAATACATTACAAACAATATTTATACTCAAAAATGTTAAACAGTGTAAATCGGATTGTCGTTGTTTTTAAAGTTTTCATTTTCCGTTTCTAAATGGTTGTGAAAATAAACAAGCCACGTTTGTAAACTAGTTTATATGAATATCAATATAATGTATTCCGTGACCAATCAGAATTTGATGATACATCTTTAGTTATTCGTGCAAGTAACTTGCACAACATTTTCACGTTGCTTTTACTTTTAAATATTTGTATAATTGTTTTCTTTTTAGGTAAAGTACTTGCACAGAAAATTTACCGACTGCAAGTAAAAACTTGCAGGAAGTAGGTATTGTATTTAAAAATTGAATTGAAGTCGATTTATCTAATCCCAAACCTATGATGCACGAAAGTTTGATGTAGTTTTTGTATAAAATTCAACAACAATTGCACAAAACATTTGCGCAAGTATACTTGCACAAAACAGTTTACTAAAAATATTAAATATTAAAAGTTGTCTTGAAATATCGAATCCAAAAATATAATTATAACTTTGTTTCCGTGCAAGTTACTTGCAACATCAAAACGCAGATATTAAAAAATCTTCGTGCATTTAATTTACTGCTATCAGAGGAATAATACATCCCATCAAATTCTGACTGCCAACAGATCAAATACCATTTAAAGTTTGAAATTTAAAATGTGTTGAAGATTGGACTAATACTTCCTACTGTACTATAGTTAGTATGAAACTGATATTCTAGATAATAAACATAATCACAAAACATGTGATAATTGACCCCTTATTCCTGAATAATATTTGATAGGAACGCTCTTGAAATCTCGAAAAGGTCGTATTATTAAAATGTCGATGTCAGGTAAAGATTTTTCGAGCGTTTTTCACATTTTTATGAATAAGGGGCAAGTCTCAAATCTTTTGTTCAATGTAGTGTTTGCGTAAACGGGTCACATACTCACAGATTTTAATAAACTCCGTAAATTCAAATCATTTTGATTTTGCGAACGTTTTATGTGCCGTGCTCTTACATACACTTAGGTGTAAGCAGATTGAAACTGGGGGCTATTCTAGCAACGATCGCAATCTAATTTGAGTCTCAATCTGTCAAATATGTCTCTTACCTACATTTTTGGACATTGATTGTCGCTGAGATAAGATTGCGACTACATTTTGAATGGTTTTTATTAATGTAATTAGCCTTCCATATGTAGACAAGTAAGCAAAATTTAAATGATAATTTCACGACGCGCAATGGTTTTTTTTTTAACAAATAATAATACTTAAAAACTTGCACAAGTGTTTGTTTGGTTAATTGATATTGAAAATTCACTTTTGAGTTTTATTTACTGTTTTATATATATATATTTTTTTTTAATTGGCGACGTTTTTACAGCTTTTTTATAGCAAACCCGACTGTCTGTAATATGTCTGTTAATTATTTAATAAATGAAATTAAAAGCTTAAATACAATATTTGAATTTAATTTGAAAGATTGATGCATTAAAGTGTATGAGAGAGAGCTATAACGATACAGATTGCAGTTTCATTAACTGAATATACGTCCACCATTTTCCTCTCTTGATTAAAACTTAACAAGCTGTGGGTACCAGTATTTTAATAGGTACAGTAATAAAAAAGACTGTCTGCACTTTTGATTAGTTAAGTTTTTAATATCAAAGTTTTTTATTCAGGTTTCAAATTTTTAGCCAACTGTCATAAACCATCATTTTTTTTGTAATTTAAGTGTATAGTAAAAACTTAAGTTTATTCAATTTATTTGACTAAGATTTAAGAAATAAATGAGGTTTTGTAATGCATATCACATAAAACGTTCCATTAATCTACCAGCAAACTCTATCAAATGAACATGAGACTTGAGCCATTAACAATATAGTTCATATTACTTTGTCCATTAAGGGTTTTGTACATACAATAACAATGTAAATATGTTTTGTATTATAACGGTTATAATCCTATTTGTGTCTTAAAGTGGTGTAAACGCTGTTTATAATGGGAACATGACTTTGTGAGGTCTACCTGTGAGTATAGGTACATTTTTATCTTAATTACATGTCAAAGAAATTGTTTGGAAGTGACAGAAGATATTGCCATGAGAATATATTTGTAGTCAGTGAAGTTTTAGAATTATGCTCAAAGTTACAGGTAACTTTGAGTCAACTTTTTTGTTATGCAGAAACGGGAATATACTATTGGAACCAAATGGAAATGGGGCTATTAGCAAATGGCTTGGTCGGGTACGAATCTTAAAATAATAAATAAGTTTATGTGTTACATAACATAACATCACGCCTGTAATCCCCGAAGGGTTAGGCAGAGGTGTACCCATTAGTACACCCACATTTCGCCAGTTATGTTTTTAGTCCCATGTAATAGGGGGCGAGCCTATTGCCATCAACCGGGCACAAATCCAGACTCCGAGGCTGCTACTGAGAAATTCCTAATGGAAAAACCCAATAACACTTTGGACCTGGGAATCGAACCCAAGACCTCATGCACAGCAGTCGCGCTTGCGACCACTAGACCAACGAGGCAGTCAAAACTACACTAAACTTTATCAATGATCTTCTTTATCGTGTGGGCAGTAAGGTCTTACGACCCCACACACCCTAGTGTCAGAGTTTATAAACCGCCTCAAGGGCCTCTGATATGATATGAGTGGGATACTAATAGGCTGGTATTAGTCCATGTTTCCTCACGATGTTTTCCTTCACCGTGGTCAGTGATGTCCAAGATAATTATGATAATTATTTTCAAAGATGAGACTTTGTAAGTAAAGATTTTATTCTACAAAATTCGCAAGTTTTTTTATGTATAAATTATATTACGTACCTAATAATAATATTATACTCACAGTGAGATTTTACATTTTCATAGTAACAACGGCGCTCTAAGACGGGTATCATCGAACAATGGGTAGGTACATACAATAACACTAAAAATTTAGTTAAAATTTTAAATTTTTGCAACTTTTAATTTTAGCGGATATAAAATATCCTGTTCTGTTGCTAGTTAATAATTTTATAATTAAAAAAAAACAATTAAGTTTGTACGTTAAATAATTGTAAATAGTTTAAAATGGAGTCTTTCTAACTGTCGAAATGTTTTCACTAAACTATTGGGAAACGAAAATAAATGGAAATATACGAAAATGTTCGCTTTTGATGTTTCATTTTGTCTGTGAAGTTTTACCTGGTAACTATTTCAATTAAATGAGGGGGGGGGGGGTGTAAAATGCTCAAGGCCCACCAAAAAGCATCTGAGTTCTACCGTTTTGATATTATTCTAATTTTACATTTTTGTAGGGGATGTATTTTCGAATCCCGGCTACCTTAGGCGCGGGCCTGCGGACGGCGAGAATTGGGTGGCTTACCGTCCGATCAGAACCAGACCCGTGCTAGCTGCGCCTCAAAGAGATGGCAGCATAAAAGACGGGGCCAGTGCCTATCAGGGTTGCGGATTTCGTTACCGTGGCCCTGGAACACAGAGGAACACGGATGTGTTTCAGTCTGACACTCATGAAGTGAAGTCATGAAAATAAAATCAGCCCGTTCCATATATTATGATAGAATTGTAAAGCATTTTTGTATGAAACAACTGATATTTTTTTCTTAATTTCAAGGTTGGTTCCATAGTAAAAGTTGTTCATAATGATAAGGACAGTAACCTCTTTTCAGATTTCTGGTAAATTAACAATCACCCTGTAAATATAGATTAGTTGTCAAGAAAGTGAGGTTAGACTCGTTTTAGCAAAACTAAGGTCAGTTTTGCTAAAATAATAAATAAATTTTATGTAAGAATCGTAGCAGGTGGCGTTCTTCTGCCTACCCCCATGGGAAAAAGGCGTGAGTTTATGTATGTATGTATGTAAGGTCAGTTTTATTGTCATTTCCTTACAAACGGAAACCTACTACGTGATTTTAATTTACACTAAAATTTCATTTTTACAACTCGTAGGTAATGCTTTTTACAGAAATATCCCGACAAAATGAAGCCACTTTTGTAATCCTGGATTAGCCTTTTTGTTCTGTTACCCTGGCTTAGTCGCGTGTTGGAAATTTTAACCGGAATAACGTTTAGTGACTAGGTTGGTACTGAAATGCTAATTACGTAGTAACGTAGGAAATATTAGTTATGATTTTTGGAGCTTTAACTTGAACTCAGTTAAAACTATGACTAAAAATATCATGTTCTAGCCATTTTTTTACCACTTTACTATAGGATAAAACATCAACATCACGCTTGTAATCCCATCGCATCCGGATCAGGGCAGAGCTTTGTTTAAGTCACATGTAATAAGGTCGTGCCTATTGCCGTCAACCGGGCATAAATCCAGACTCCGAGGCTACTACTGAGACATTCCTGATGAAAAAACCCACTAACACTTTGCCCGACCTAGACTTCATGCTCAGCATTCGCGCTTTGCGACCACTAGACCAATCAAGTAGTCCAAAGACCAATTACTATAAGAATAATGTTTTATGTGCATTACGTTGCGCCAATGATGTTCAACATACACTTAGAAATTAAATCATGTGTTGAAAAAGTCACATTAGTATTTGCTCGGATTTGAACCCATAACCTCATGTTTGAAAGGTAGCCCGCCTTAACTTCTGAGCCATCACGAAACAAGCCATAGTAAGTGTAAAATGCTGTAATCTCAGCCGGTAACCCAAACCATCTGATAACTCTGGACAAATGTATTTTTCGCCAACGTACTTTAACACATACAAAGCAACCAATTTCAAATTAAATCGTCTAAAAGCAGTCTAAAACTCTAATCCTAAACCTAGGAACGTTAGCCTAGCTAAAATGATAATTATTATAATGGATTAAGAGTCAAAATTCCTTCATCAAAGCAAATACTTGGAAAACAATGACAGTAAACACATTTGATTCCCAACAATCTGCTGAGGTATTCCCCAAAAGGGGGCAGAAAACTTTGGGAATAGCGCAACTTGACGCATTCTCTATAACTTTTAGAGTTTCTCAAACTATTATGTGGTTGCCCCTTTATAGGAGCTATGCGACGTTTAAGTCGTGTTTATGGCGAGTTTGGACAAGATTTGGACTCAATAATGGAAGTAAATAGTAAAAAAATCGGCTAAAGCGAGTCGGACTCACACTAAAGGGTTCGACAATATCAAATTTCTTCTATGGAAACACTGTTCATTTTTTACTTTATTAAATTTTTGTTATTGTGTACCCTACATCTCAGAGAACATTTACAATGTTAATGATGCCGCGATAACATTATTTTTTAGACCTAGTAGATAAGGCCTAAAAAATATAAGAAAAAGGAAAAATTCAATAAAAAACATAATATGGCACCAACAATCCGCCATTTTAATTTTTATATACCACACTGTAACTCTAAAATTAAGACAAATCTTACGACTACTCCAAAGGTAAACTCCATCAAGGCCGTTAAGGCTACAGAGCGTGGAAAGAAACATACATACAGCAACTAGATTCAATTCTATTTTTTTTTTCATGTAATGACTTTCAAAAGTCCCTTATAGTGGCCTAATTGAAATAAATGATTTGACTTTGACTTTGACTTTGACATACATCCATTCACTTATAAAAATCATCCCAACCTCATCTGACGCAGAAGGATAAAGAAAAGGATTATCTAAAATCATCAACTCAAAAAAAATAAGGCAGACTTTCTTGTACTCTAAAATTAAAAGCAACATGACCATTCAAACTATCTCAAAACATTCTACATTAAGATTAAGTAAATCCTGACCAAGTTTCAAATGCCTCAGCCCTGAGGCAATGGTAGTCGGAAACTAATAGGAAGCGGTCGATGTCTGAATAGAGGTTACGTACTTATTGAAAACTAGCGTCTGTCCACGTGGACTTGGTGCGCATGGCAATCAAGTATCTTATTATTATAATCTAAACTTTTTATTTAAATAACATAGCATCATCATGCCTGTAATCCCCGAAGGCTTAGGCAGAGGTATACCATCAGTACCTCAGTCTCAGTAGCAGCCTCGGAGTTCAGGTTTATGCCCAGTTGAAGACAATAGGCTTGCCTCTATCACATGGGACTTAAACATAACTGGCGAAATGTGGGTGTACTAATGGATACACCTCTGCCTAACCCTTCGAGGATTACAGGCGTGATATTATGTAAGTATACTTTATATATGAGCACGACTTTATATACCCCCGTACAGATGCATGCATAAAAATAAAATTCATACCAAAAATAAAAGTCAATTTGAGTAACAATTTTTATGTATTAATACAGCTCAAATACAAAACAATAACCTCACAATATCTAAAGACAAACTATGCCCAAGATTTTCACCTCAGACCGTTCTTCAAGCCGTTCAATACTCTGCTCACACCATCGCGCTGGTCAGAATTTACGAGCAGGCTTCAACACCCTTTTAACCGCACTCGCGCTAATGTTACCGCATTAGGTCTACCTATTCAGCTGATTGCTTAGAAGGCTTGCAAAAAAAAACAAAAGAACGCGCCAATCGAGCTAAGTGAGAGCGTTTGGAACAAGTATATGTTGGGAGTGAATTGAATTTGTTTTTTTTTATAGATGAATATTGGATTGGAGATTTGTTGTCTAGTGAAAGATTCGTTTGGTCTTTTTTTTTTTTTTTTTTTTTGGGACAAGCCCGCCACACTTTTCCCACCCACTGCAACTCCTGAAAGCCAGAATCAACAGTGGAGGCCACCAGAAAAGCGTCGAGGCAATGAAGCTCGACGAGTCCCAGAGAAACGTATAACTGTCTTGGGTCCCGCAACGAAATTAATCAGAAAATAATAGCGGAGGAGTAAGAAAAAAATAGTTTCCACTTCCCTCCATACAAGCAGGAGACAGAACAGAACTAGGCCAATTCGTTTGGTCTATGATGTAGTGTGGCTTCTGAAGTTATAGTGCCTTAAAGTGACTACAATTATAGCAATTCTTCTGTGAAGCGCTCTCGAGAGCTATCGGCTTAGGTATATCTCTTTGATGGAGTAAACAAGCAAATTGTCAAAACAAAGAAATTAAATATCCTTGCCTTTCTAAACTAATGTCATATTTGATTCAGAAATAATTTTAACAGGAATCATTTTTTATGCAAAACACAACAGAAAAATCGTAAGTTTAAATAGTATTTTTGATAATTATAAAATCACAAAACAAGATGCTACGAATCACATGCGCCAAGTAAACAAACATGTAACTTAAGTCACATGAATAAAACTACGCGAACGAAGTGGCGGGCAGAACCTAGACAAAACAATAATATTCTCCCGACCAGAATTACTCCCTCTTTCACTTACTCCTAACGTCATATGGGACGGCAATTTGACACGGCTGGTTAGAAATCAGGTAAAGGACAAACGTCATTACGTACTTTCTGAGGCACGGGGGTATTTGCAAAAGTATCTGTGGAGTTTCTTGCTCGTTTTTCTCCATAGAGACCTACCTACGTTTTGTAATGAACAACTAGCTTCAACTTTCTGATTAACTGACCGACTTCTTTACAATTCAAAAGTGCCTGTATATCGTTTAATTAAAATAAATACTTTGACTTTGACCATGATATAACTGCTAACTTCCAAACTCCAGACCACTACTAAGAAATTCATAATGGAAATAATCTAAAGACGTTTTGTCCGACCTTTTGCACGAGTCCAACTGGCAATTGTTTTAATTGTAGTTATATCTAAAAACAAAGAGATTTTCATGAATTATATTTGAAATATCGTGATGACCTTGTGGTTAAAGCAGTCGCATCTTATCCATGAAGTTGAAGGTCGAATACCGGGTAAGTACTAATGTGACTTTTTCTTTTTATATGTACTTTCTATCGTAGATTTCACTGACATCGGTGAAGGAAAACATCGTGAGGAAATCTAGACTTGTCTTACTACAATTATAAATGTGAAGTTTGCATGCATGGATGTTTGTTACTCAATCACACCAGAACTGCTGAACGGATCTAAACGAAATTTGGCACAGAGATAGTTCATCATCTTCCTACCCTTGTCCCATGTTACTTGGGGTCGGCGCAACACGTTTTCCTCTTCCATTCTGTCCTGTCAGCCGTCATGCAATCACTGACTCCCCTTTCATTCATATCATTCTTCACACAATCCATCCATATTTTCTTTGGTCTTCCTCTTGCTCTCCATCTATCCACATTTATAATAGATAGTGCTTGAGTATAGTCTGGAATAGCACCCGTGTGATTGACGAAGGCGAAGTCAAGGTTGAAGCTAGAAACTTTGAGCGTGGTCATCAATGTCCATGCGTTCTCTGAGACGAGGTCTTTGCCCTGTAGTGGAAGAATAATAGTCAGCTGTTATTATAATTGTTAAGTAAACGCTTAAAATCTCAACCAGAATTATTCATTGTTAGCACTTAAAAAACTGTCAACTCTAAATAATTCATATTCGTTACTGAATATTGCAAATGTATTCCATAAATTAAATTATTATTGAATAGAATTGTCTGTCTAGCTCGCTAGGAATAGAACCAATTAATTCTCGTTTGTCACTAGAACTTATTTACATAACAAAAGGTTTTAGCTTAAAGTTGTCCCATGAAATTTTCTTTTTCTTGGATTCTGTAACAGAAGGGGGAAGCAGCACCCTATTATTATTATTCCATTTATTTATTTAATATACATATATAATTACATTTTTAAATATAATTATAAAAAAACATTTAAAAATATAAAAAAATAGTAGATAGTAGTAGATAACATGCGCTATTTTTAACTTTATATATTTCAGTTTAAAGTCAAAATTTCAATGAATCAAGCATATTGCTGCTGTGTCTCTATAGTCAAAGTCTAAACGAAACGGAGTAGGTACCTGTGGCAATTATGAGCCCATCCATCATAACACAAATATGTAGTTGGGTAGTACGTACTTAGTAAAAACTAAAACGATATTAATATACCTACCATTTATTGTACCAAACCTCATTAGAAAATCAATGAATGACCATCAGTAGCCATTCGAATACATTATTCTATTCACTTGTAAGGGTCGATTTTTCAATTGTTATAAAAGGCTCTTTCAAAGAAAGGTGCAACACCTAAACGGTCTTAATCTATAGCGTTTATAACAGATTTTGTATAGAAAATATGTCAAACTAAATATATATTTTAATTATTGCTAGTTATTAATATATCATTGTCAGAAAAACTGCTTTTTTGCAGGGTTTTTTACCTCAGTCGCAAAAACGGAACCCTTATAAGATCACTTTTTGTCCGTCCGTCTGTCTGTCCATCAGTAAAAACCCTTTTATTTTCGAATCAAAAGCCTAAGTAAATTCCTTTTTCTTTTTTTTTACGTGGCAATGGCTCATAGTGTACTTACACTATATCCACCTAACCTAATTACCTCTTATTTAACCGAACCTTCGCACCGAATGCTGAAACATTAACAGGAGTAATCTAACGACCCTAGAGGTCCAAACGGGGGCTGGGTGTCTGTAGGGGGTCCAAGAGAGTGCTTCCAACAATTTGCATTTATTTACTGCTATTCTCAGGTACAAAACAAAAGGTTGGAAAGTTTTTGTGGAGTCAGTAAGGGCGCGCAATCGTAAATTTTATTTCGTTTTTTTTTGGGCTGTGATAAGAATGATGGGGGGAGTTATGGGTCTTGAGGTTCGGGTTTTGTGGGGTTAGCAGTTTGCGGTGCTGTGATTTTGGTGTGTATGTGCCCAACTAGCAAAGAGTTGTATTGTATTTGAATCATACAACTAACAGTCACGTAAAAGTGCTATAATAGTTTTGTAGCAGTTAACAGTTTTGACTGCCTCGTTGGTCAAGTGGTCGCAAGCGCGACTGCTGTGCATGAGGTCTTGGGTTCGATTCCCAGGTCGGGCAAAGTGTTATTGGGTTTTACCATGGATGATCCAGGAATTTCTCAGTAGCAGCCTCGGAGTCTGGATTTGTGCCCGGTTGATGGCAATAGGCTCGCCCCCTATTACATGGGACTAAAAACATAACTGGCGAAATGTGGGTGTACTAATGGGTACACCTCTGCCTAAGCCTTCGGGGATTACAGGCGTGATATTATGTTATTTTATGTCATGTTAACAGTTTTATAGCAGTGTTCAATTCGACACATTAGTTATATGTTATTTATTTTGCTGGTTGGATGGACTGTACCGACAGAGAGCTTAATAGAAGAGTAATAATAATAACAATACCAGACCTTTATTGTTCCATTGTAGGGCAAAAGCCTCTTTTCATTCAATGAAAGCACGAGCATTGATCACCACGCTTGCTCAAAGCGGTTAATCCAGGAATCCAGGTTACTTAAGAATAAAATACCCAATAATCTTCTATTGACTGAATAACAAAGAATACTCTCGATCAAGCCATCTTTGAAAGAAAACCTAAATCATAATCGGTTCTGCCGTTTGGGAGCTACGATGCTATAGACAGACACACACTTTCCACTTCTTGTGATCACTCTATAGGGCCTTAAGTTGCCTATAAAACCCCATAGCAAGATCTAACCACCTCTATTAAAAAAATAGGTCAGAACTAAAAACTTCCATCACGCACAACAAGGGTTAAGTTACAAAAACTCCCATTACGCCATGGTCGTGTTAAAGCCACATTGAACACAACTTTTTCACTACAACTTGTTATACAAATTACTTGTATTCGCTGCTCTTAACTTTAAGTACTTAAACCTTTTTGCCTTGTTGCTTTCAAGTTCAGGATTACAGGTGTTAAATATGAAGTTAATAACACTTTGTACGGCGAGAAAATTTGAAGTAATTTAAAAAGTGAAACTGGAACGAATTATTCGGGTACAATTTTGCTTTAAAAGGTGTTATTGCTGTTCCGAAATTCAATTTCGAATTTAGAATCACCGACTCTTGTTCTAAATTCAATTTCGGATTTAGAATCAAGTGTTCTGTTTCTAAATTTGAATTTTTTGAACGGCTTACTGTAATTTGTAACGGTTTAAGATTCTCGAGTTGCCAGACTTTCATTATTTTAACTTGGCTGTAATTTTACGGACAGATAGAAGCATAAGTCGATAGGAAGGTGTGCGTCTTTGCTAGGTTCAAAGCTGTGCTATTTCGATTTCAAGTATAACGTGGCTGTATTTAATTAACGTACACATACATACATAAACTCATGCCTTTTTCCCATGGGGGTAGGCAGAAACTACCGAACGCCACCTGCTACGATCCTTACATACTCCTTTCGCCTCATCTACGTTCATACATCTCGTCATACAAGCACACCGGTAATCACCGGGTATTTTATTAACCTACGATCTATTAATACGGATGGTTTTTAAGATGCCGTACCCAAAGGGTGCCAATGGAATCCTATAATCAAGCCTCCACTAACCGTACGTCTGTTTGTGAGCGAGCTGTATCTCATGAATTACAGGAAGAAAATAAAAAATGTTTTTTGTATGTAGTGTTAAATACTGTAGAGTGGTATAGACCCCTTTTTCTACGAATCCGGCGTTTTTAATACATTTTACATACATACATACATAAACTCACGCCTTTTTCCCATGGGGGTAGGCAGAAACTACAGAACGCCACCTATTACGATCCTTACATACTTCTTTCGCCTCATATACAGGATACTGTAAAAAAACAATTTAATAATACCCGTAATTTCGTGACCTATAACATTAGCTAACACTTTAAAGTTCTGACCTATACAGTGCCTGAAGAAAATGATGGCCCGCGCAAAGAGGCAGACAATGAATGAATCTATCCTCAAAATTTTGCCTAAAATGACGCATGAGTGTTAAGGTAAGGGCAGGAAGATGATGACGGCTTGCTGTAGGTGGGAACCGAGGTCATCTCACGTACTTATATTATCATCTGTGTATTGGTAACACGGTTTGTTGGTAGTACAACGCACACGTAACGTTAACATCGCATTAATGTGCGCTGTTACGCGATATCACGACGCGATCGGGTGGTACTCGCGTTGTAACAAGGAGATTACATACTAATTACATGGCAAGTATTTTAGACCAACAAAGAATAACATCTGTAGAGATTTACATATCATAACATCACGCCTGTAATCCCCGAAGGGTTAGGCAGAGGTGTACCCATTAGTACACCCACATTTCGCCAGTTATGTTTTTCGTCCCATGTAATAGGAGGCGAGCCTATTGCCATCAACCGGGCACAAATCCAGACTCCGAGGTTACTACTGAGAAATTCCTGATGGAAAAACCCAATAACACTTTGCCCGACCTGGGAATCGAACCCAAGACCTCATGCACAGCAGTCGCGCTTGCGACCACTAGACCAACGAGGCAGAGATTTATTTTTAAAAAATCTGCCAAAATGTTCTTTCAACAGCATTTTACATTGATGTAACTAAGATGTTGATTAGTTTACAGAACAAATGAAATTTTAGGCCATACTAGTGCCTTCTCTGTATGAGAAGAATCCTTTGGGGAATAATATTACAAATATATTTTATTTTTGAAGACGTTTAAATATTTGTATATTTATTACTCAATCACGGGTAAACCGTTGAACTTATTTGGATGAAAAATAGGCACATAGACGGACTATTTCCTGAATTACATTTTCCTGGACACATAGGATACTTTTTATGTTCTCATGGGATATTTGCTCAACCTACATTACGGAAACTTTATACTCGGGCGAAACTGCGTGTAGTAACTAGTTCATCATCATCTGCCTAGCCTTTTCAGTAAATTATTATTATTATGTTATTAATACATTATTATTATATATAGTCTTTTCTTTCCAATATGTGTATATCAGTAACACAGTACGGTCTATATCAGTGGTTGCTATACAAACGCTTGCTGCAAGTTCACGCTTCATGGCTCCGCACAAATAGTTTGTGTCGGACGTCGCACAGCCCGGAGCCCTCAAATGTATTGACGTTGCTAGTTGCATGATTTGTATGGAGATTTGGACTAGAAATTCGTCGGGAGCACCTGTCAACATGCACGTTCCTATGGTATGGTACAACGCACAATTTATATGGTACCTACTGCGTTGTAAATATTGACGGTTTGGATAGCGTAGTGAAGGCATTAGTCGGTAGTGTCCTTTTCAAAATAACGCTTCTTTACTTAAGTAATTCACAGAAAATCAAAATTGACATAACATAACATCACGCCTGTAATCCCCGAAGGGTTAGGCAGAGGTGTAATACCCATTAAGTAGTACACCTACATTTCGCCAGTTATGTTTTTAGTCCCATGTAATATTATAGGGGGCGAGCTTATTGCCATTAACCGGGCACAAATCCAGACTCCGAGGCTGCTACTGTAAAATTCTTGATGCCTTTCTTGATTCTTGAAATCAAAGTTATGTTGAATCTAATCAAAAAACTACTTTTTTAGTTAACTAATAGTCCCAGACTGTTATTACACTTTCGGGCTTCTGAGTACCAATAAAGACTTATGAAGATCTGCGAATAACAATCAGAAGAAACGGATTTACGTATTTTCCGGTGCACGGGCGTATCATACAATCAACTGCGAAACTCAGGGCTGGTTATGAAAATATCCAATAACACTTTGCCCGACCTGAGAATCAAACCCGGTACTTGTGCCCACGAGACCAACGGGGCAGTCGGTCACCCATCAATTTTTTGCACTGATTTCCCTCAAAATATTTCCTTAATTTAAAATCACAGCGCAAACATGGACCAAACTATCTAAACTCCATGTAACTACACAATTCCTATTAACAGAGAAAGCTTGAAAGAGATCCACTGTCACAGTCATTAAGTCAATGTCTATAAAATTACCCTACAAGAAATCTAACACTGAACTCTGAACCACCAATTAACCCGGCCACCAAAATCCCCAACTCAATAAAAATCATTGACCGTCACTGTCACGGTCGAACTCGCTAACATTACCGGGAGCACGCTTATTAGCCGTGATTAAAATGGCGGCTCGAGCCGCGGGCGTGATGTCGACTAATGACTATTAGCAACCTTTGTACTGAGCGGACGGGATTATGTGCACGTGATCGCGATTAGAAACAACTTATTGACGGTTTGTGACTTGGATTTTTGTGAGGAAATGGTCTTTTTGTTTTTAGAAAATCACCTGAAGAACTATCAATGTTAGAATTTTCAGTTGGATACAGACGAAGCGGGCCGGGTGGCAGCCTGGTCGCAAGCACGACTGCTAAGCGTGGGATCCTGGGTGCGATTACCAGGTCGGACAAAAATATGTTATCGTATATTTTCAGTAGCAGCCCGGAATTTGGAACCACGGAAAGCCGTTGGTCCCGGCTGTCATTCATAGATCTTTGACAGTCGTTACAACCAGTATTACCAAGGGATGTCGTATCACCCAATAACGAGTTATGTGCAAAGACAGTCACCCTATGTGAAGCACTAGTATTAGCTGCATCTGGTTAGTCTGGAAACCGACCCCAAGTTAATTAGAAAACGCCTAATAAGAAATTCCTAATAGATTAATCCAATAACATTTTGCTTGACCTAGGAATTGAACCCTACAAAAAGACTCCAACAATTAATATAATAATAATATAATAATAACTTTATTTCCAGAAAGTACAATTTTACAGCAAGACTTAAGATTAAATCCATACATTTAGTTTTTTCAATCAATAAAAATTGTACGCTACGCAGGTTGTGATCCTCTGACACCCAAGCTAAGATTAAACTTGTGTTATGGGTGCCAGGGCTCTCTCTTAACACAATTTCCCAATGAATACAATTTCGATTAATTAGGTGTCTACGAGTTTAGGAATGATCAATTAGTTATGAGTGTATTTAGAAGTGAAAGTAATATTTATAAATTAATACAAATTTTTTTTTTTTACATATAAACTAATTTATATTAGAATAAAGCCTCTAAGCTTGTAAGTGTGTGTGTAAGGGTGTGTGAGAGGGTGTGTGAGGGTGTGTGTGGGTGTGTTTGAATGTGTGTGAGGTGGTGAGCTGTGACTGGATATATTAGCTTTAAGAGTTTGAGAAGAAATTTTCTACTTCGTCATATGTAAGGGTCATAAGCCATTCAATCAGATTTCTTTTACAAATATGGAGATTGGTTCCATATATTTTGCAAAATTTGTTTGCTAAATTATATAATTTGCTACCCAAAAAGAGGAAATGTCTTTCCGCCATTTTTGTTTTTCGGCTTTCAACCATACAAACGTTTGTATTACGACGTCTTAAAGTAAGGAGTGGGTCATAAGACAGACACCTATGTTTGCGCAGTACTGTGTTGAGCACGAAGAGCCCCCTCACGGTCAGAACTTGGCAGTCTTTGTATAATTGTGTAGTACTGTACCGAAAGTGTTTGAAAGTCATGACCTTAAGAACAGCTCTCTGCGCTCTCTCTAATTGCAGTAAGTTTGACTTAGGAGCTCCACCCCAGACAGTTATACCAAAAGACAGCACTGACTGGCAGAGCGAGTAGTAAACCATGCGCAGTGTATGAAAATCTGCACTATGACGGAGACTTCTAAACACCGCGATAAGTTTCCTCACCCCGCCAGCCAGCGCCCTCAACTGGACGTTCCACGAGATGAAGCTATCTATAATGATACCCAGGTATTTGACGTTGCTTGACTTTGCCAAGGAGCGGCAAACACAAGTGTCGAAATGACCGTTGCAGGTATGTGCTCTAATCGTAAACCGGTTATCTGGTTGAGAGGATAATCTATGTGAAAAAGTCAAATAAGTTGTTTTATCCACATTAAGTGTTAAAAGGTTGTGAGACAGCCACGCCAAGACTATGTATAACGCGAATTCTGCACGCTCGCGCACTTCTACCCAGTCTCGTCCATTTACAAGCAGAGCCGTATCGTCTGCGTAAGTATATATATTACAGTGAGGAAGGGATAAGCTGCATAGTCCGTTCACATAAATAAGGAACAATGTAGGGCCTAAAATTGAGCCCTGTGGAACTCCGAAGGATATAGAGTGTTCATCACTTATTACAGAACCAATTTTGACACATTGTGTCCGTTCTGATAGGTAGCTTTGAAATAACGCTAACACCGTGCCCCTCACTCCGATTCTTTCCAACTTGGATAATAAGACAGGGACAGAGACAGTGTCAAACGCCTTAGATAAATCTAAAAATATGCCCAGGCATTTAGACTTCCTGTCAAGTGTCTTAACGGCGTCATCTATAAGAGCAGCAGCGGCATCTTCGCAAGACTTCCCAATACGGAAACCATATTGATTTGGCGATAATATGTTTTGTGCATCTAGGAAGTTGATGAGGCGGTTGTTAATAACTCTTTCTAAAATTTTCGACACTGCAGGAAGAACAGAAATGGGTCTAAAATTATTGACACTGTCCCTGTCACCGCTCTTGTGAACGGGGTGTACAACAGCCTTTTTGAGGACACGGGGAAATATACCTTGAGTGAGGCACAAATCAATGATATGAGAAACAACGGGGACCAATATCTGGCAGCTGTTAATTAAAATGCCAGCGGTTATACCGTCCCACCCCGCAGCAGAGTCTTTACGGAGGTTTAGTAATATGGTCTTTACCTCGGCTTGATCGGGTGTTAGCAGGACAAGTGAGTTGAGTTGTTTGTCTTCTTTAGTGTAAGGTAAGTGGAGAGTGGGAGAGATGGAGTGCTGATTCGCAAGATTTTGTCCAACATTTGCAAAAAATCCGTTAATGTAGTTAATTGAGGATAAAGAATCGCCAGCAATAGATAATAGTTCCAAGGGAACGGATTTTGTTTTTTTTTTATGGATAATGTCATTAATCACTTTCCAGGTAACTTTGGGATTATTTTTAGCTTTAGTGAGTTCGTTTTTCTCATAATTGTGTTTTAACCGGGATAATAATTTATTACAGAAGTTACGATATCTAATGTAAGTTATTTTTAAAGTGTAATTTTCCGGCGATTTTTTGTGTTTTTTATGCAAGTCGTCTCTATTCCTAATACACTTCAATAAGCCAGGGGTAATCCAGGGCTTGAGAATTCTAAGCTTTGACGGAATGATGCGAATTGTAGTATTACTATGAATTATGAATGAAATTGTGTTTATGAAAAGTTCTGTTGCCTGATTAGGATTGTTATTTAGTAGTATCAAATTAAAGTCAGTATCGGCGATGTCTAAGGCTACTTTTCTATAATTAATTTTAGAAATAGTTTTAGTATTTTTTTGTGAAGTAGAGACCTTATTTAAGCAAACTAACACGGGAGCATGATCAGTAATATGGCTGTCTAATATGAAAAAAGTTACCGCACCTGTGGCCCTTAGCATTGTGTGATCCAGACAGTTATTCTCTCTAGTTGGGAAGGTATAACCCGGTAACAGTCCGTATGTAGCGGTGAGGTTCATATACTCATTATAGTGAGGATCACTACTGCCAGGGCAGATATTTATGTTAATGTCGCCAATCAAGAGAATATTTTTATAATTAGACATTGACTCTAACAGGTTGTTCAAGCTATTTAGAAAGTTATTTATGAGACGGAAAGATGGCGGCCTGTAAATAGCGATAATGACGGTATCAGGGCTCAGTATACAGACAAGGCAATTAGCATCCATAAATTTGGGTTCTGTGACATTATGAGAACGATTTGAATTTATATATAAGACAAGACCATCATTTTGATTAAACGTATTGGTAGTATAATAGGAGGAATAACCCGGGAGACAAGGAATATTATGTAATTTGTCAAGCCAACATTCTGAGAATATTAGGACGTCACAACTAGTTTGTAGGGAAGTTAGGAGGACTAAAACGTTGTTAAAATTTTTGTTAATGCTACGTATATTTAATTGTAGTATTTTTAAGGAAAGTTCAATGTTTTTATCCATTAATAATTGAGTGCATTTTGCTGGGGAACAGTGATAAAATTCATTATTCCCTAAAGAGTCTAGGTCTTCAAAGATATCATTAACATTATTCATTATTGTTAGAATAACTATTCAAAAGGATGAGTTTTAAGTATTATTAAGTATTACGTTTGGACTTTGTCCATAATCACGTAAACGGTATGTTTGGCATCCAAAAATAATAACAATAACATAACCATCCCATACTTCCAATAATATATCACATAAAAGATTAGTTGTCACTGGGCAACTTTTATGTTTGTACAGCAATGTGTGTTTTGTGTGTGTTGTGTGTTTGTTGTGTTGCAGGAGGGCATACTCTATAATATAAAGATTGTGATTAACGGATTTAAAATTAGTGAGACAAATATGTAATAAAAAGAAAACCAGAAAAAAGACTATCTTAACTAAAGAGAGATTAATGTGTAGGAGCATGCAATATCTCGTGAAAACATTTTTCTGAGTTAATACGTATTGACTTGTCTCCTTCTTTCTTTCGAAGAAACACTTTGCCATTAGCCGACCAACAATATGCAAACTCCTGAGCTTTGGCAAATTTTCGGGCTTCGTAAAAGAGTTGTCGTGACCTCGCCGGTAGACGCTCAGCAATATATATAGGTACGCGCTCACCTTTCAAGCCAATAAACCCACTGTGTAGCTTCTCTGTGGCATGCTTTCCCTTATTAAAGTTACGGGCGGCAAGAAGGATATTATTTTAATTAGCATTGGCAGTTGCGCTTGTGACCATAAGAGCAACGAGTCAGTCCCTTAATGCCCAGTTTGTAATTATACGGAACTTAACCATCATAATAACAATCGATAGAAACATAGTTTGTAAGTATTCCTAATTCATTTCCCACTTAAGCAAACACTCCACCCCTTCCATGTCACTTCCCTATCTCGAAATCAAAACAAAAAGCAATAGAGGCTATCGGCTCATTTCATCCCCTCACTAGTTAATAGTTCGAACAAAATATTCGTATCAGACACAGGGCGAATTGGGGAAACTCCGTCCACTAGAGTAGTACAGCGAAAAGTTTTACTCCGCGAATCGAGAGTTCGAGCCAATTTGCATTTATTACGGGGCGTAGGGGCTCCGTATTTACATGAACGAATGTGTGGGAACGTATTTTAGATCGTTCCCAGTGTTAAGTGAAATGAGAACGACGAAATGCGTTTACGTGCACGAAATTAGCGAAGAATTGCCGAATGGGATGCTGTTTGTGTACCTTGAGGGTGTTGTTGGGTCCAAAACGTGCCGATGGATCTGGGAATGCGATTCGTGCTTTTACGATGTGAATTAGGTGGGTTTTGGGTAATTTTGTAGATTACATTTTTAAAAGAGATTGTGTGTTTTGGGTAGTCTCAGTTGCTTATGGATTCTGAACAGATGTAGGTATGGCCTGTACCCCGTGTTCACAGCAATTCAAACCTTAGCGTGCTACTGCGTTGCGAGACGTCTTATAAGGACCGTGGCCCCGGAACGCAAAGGGCTACAGAAGGAACAGGGTGGTTTTTTAGTCAGTAAAAGTCTGATAGTCCCTTCCGCCCCACCCTTGGCGGAAGGCGTCATTTAATGATTTTTAACACCTAAAAAAAATAAAAAGCATACTATTACTTCTGGCTGCTACTGTACAACCACAGCCTCGCAAAGGAGATTCTTCGAATAAGGCGGGAATAGAGCTTCTGTTAAGAAACTTTCGATGCCATTTGATTTGCTGTTCGATTGATCCTTTTACTGCTTCGATAAGTTTTAGCGCAGTTGGTGCGGCAATATGATGAAATAGTTTGAAATTATTATTTACTAGCCTCTGCCCGCGACTTCGTCCGCGTCATAGTTGATTTGTCCATGGAAATTTTGGACCACCGTTTCTTTCCCTTTGGGGTGAATTTTGGAAAATATTTTCTAAGCCGACGTCTACAACTAAAAAAGAAAGACTATAAACTACCATCATGCCACATCTTTATACTTTTTTTTTTACAATACCTGACATTTTCAAAGTCAAATTCAAATCATTTATTTCAATCATAAGGCACTTTTGAACGTCATTACAAGAAAAAAAAAATAGAATTGAATCTAGTTGCCCCTTCTAAAAGGTAGTTTTGTCGGTTTTGACGGGCCTGTTGGTCTAGTGGTTAGCGGCCCTGACTGCTAAGCCGAAGGTCGTGGGTTCGATTCCCACCCAGGACAAACTTTGTGTGATGAGCATGATTGTTAGTTCTGTGTCTGGGTGTGATTTATCTTTATATAAGTATGTATATCAGTTGTCTGGTTACCATAACACAAGCTCTGCTTAGCTTGGGATCAGATAGCCGTGTGTGAGTTGTCCCAAGATATTTATTTATTTTATTTTTATTTTATTTTATGGAGAAGAATGGGCAAGAAACTCCATACGTAATTGAAACCTATTGTGCATAGAATTGACTTCCAGAGCTGGATATGACTTCCGTATTAGGGTGAGGATTTATCATTATATTGAAAGGATTGCTCAGATAGACTCTGCGTTACCGAGTGCTAGCTGTCCAGAGTGCGCTTGACGTTTGGCCACCTACTGGGCCCAAAAACTATAGACAAAGAAAATTAATTAAGTATCCTAAATCATCAAAGAATTATTAGCTGTGGCGGAGAGCTATACTCCAAATATTAGGCATTATGTGCAAAGGGCCTACCTGGTCATCTTCTAGTTTAAATTTATTTAATTATTCTTTTCATTCTTTTATTTTATCCTTTTTTAATAATTCTTCTTCTTCGTGTCGCTGGCACGACAGTGTTTTAAATAAATTTTAAATTTTAATTCATTGCTAACACGAGAATGGTGCCGATTCCCTTGTTCACAAACTAGACTAAATTTAGAGAAGTGACATCTCTTACTAACATACAGCAAAAGGAAAGGACGGTGACATTCCGTGACATTAAAGAACTAAGTTAGAGATGTCAAATTAGTTTTGCCTTGAACTTCTCCCTATTTTTAATCCATACGTTTTAAGATGTCAACTATAACTGTATGGATGTGTCAGATTGACTAAATTTGACAGCTCTTATTTACATTAGTCTCTTCCTTATTTTACTGGACAGAAAAAGATGGGAATAGCCTAATTTTAGTTTAGTTTTTCACCAAGAGAATCGGCACCAATATAAGTGTTTTATAATACTAAAAAAAATGTAGACCACTGTTGTCCGAAATAAACGAATTTTATTAATTTAAATTTTTATGTACCGAACCCAAAAAAGCAATAACCTTAACAACAATCCTCATCAAGTCAAAAATATCCTGAAAGAGAACGGTAACAATTCCTTTTACCTTTGTTTACGGGAACGCATACCAGCCTCTAAGAAAATATTTTATTCTCCGTATTTTACAAATGGCGGAGCTACAAAGGGGCTCGGACGCGCGGCCACATTTCTCAAGGCCGCTTTTATTAAACGTCTCATGTAGTTTGTCACTAGCACAATGAAGGTTCGTGGTCGCTGCAGGTATGGGCCGCGTGGAGGTAAGATGCTGTTTTTGTTTAGATTGGCTTAGAGAAAATATGAGAGGGAGGAAAAAATCTTTATGAAATTCTGAAGCTTATTTGTTTGTTTATTTACTACGTAGTTGATCTAGTGGTAGCAAAGCGCGACTGCTGAGCATGGGGTCTTGGGTTCAATTCCCAGGCCAGGCAGTGTCATTGAGTTTTTGAATTTGGTCTTCCAATTAAGGATTAAAAAGAAACTAACACCAGCAGTGTAATTCTGAAAAATGGTTTTTTTTTTATTTAGGTATGGGTAATTTAAGCTTGCAGTGAACTGTCATCTTACCAGCAGTGCTTGAGCCCTGTCTGTGTACGTAATGCTAGAGATTAACAACTTAGCTGAGCTTATTAATTTTTATATTCAGCAGGTGAAAAAGTTTGAGGGACAATACTCCTAGTGCCATTCCATAGCCACCCTATACGCAACCTGATTACCCTTTGATTAATTAACTAACATACACAAACAAACAGATCCATCATTATCATCATATCATCACTTAACATCAAGGGGGCATTTAGACTAACTTTTAGAGACGGTCACAATGTATCTCAGGTTCAATGTGTCAAAAATGCTTGTTGCTACATTTTTTGATGATGATTGTCCCTGAGATGAAACTGTGAATGATGATGTGATTGTGAATTGTGATGATTTTGAATTATTTTAATCAGTAGAATTTACCTTTAGAAAGATTTTGGTCAGACACAAACTCCCCATAAAAATGCCTCAATTAAATTAAGTTTTTAATTAAGCACTAGCTACTATTTTAATTTAGCGTACAAAACTAAGTTCTAAGAAACAAAAGAGTCTAAATTCAAACAACTACTTACCACAAGGCTGGGGTTAGGAAAAGATAAAGCGGTTTTCAGCTGCCGCGTATCTAAAGAGTTGGTCTTAAAAGGTATTATTGTATTTATTTTTGTCTGCCTCAAGCTATCATGTTAGTCAACATTATAAAGGTCTTGAATTGATAGCAGTAAGTTAATTGAAAATGTAGTTTATGTAGTTAGTGATAGAACAGTTTTTCATTTTTCCAGGCTGTTATTGACACACTACAGGATAAAGGCATCATCTCGTACAGAGAAGGCACAAGCATTGATCACCACGCTTGCTCAAGGCAGCTGGTCGATTTCACTCTAAAATGACTAGCTGGCTGGCTAGGCTGCCTCGTTGGTCTAGTGGTCGCAAGCGCGACTGCTGAGCATGAGGTCTTGGGTTCGATTCCCAGGTCGAGCAAAGTGTTATTGGGTTTTTTCACTAGGAATTTTTCAGTAGCAGCCTCGGAGTCTGGATTTGTGCCCGGTTGATGGCAATAGGCTCGCCCCCTATTACATGGGACTTAAACATAACTGGCGAAATGTGGGTGAACTAATGGATACACCTCTGCCTAACCCTTCGGGGATTACAGGCGTGATGTTATGTTATGTTATGACTAGCTGCTCTCTGCGACTGTGTAAACGTGGTCTCCTTAAGTACGTCCTTGGTTACTGCTCCGCAACCATGGGTGGCAGCGAGATATTATGTAGCTTAAAGACACAAACAAAAAATCTCTTTAGCTTTTTAGTGTAATCTAGGTTTTCTTTCATCGATGTCAGTAATGTACTAGATAGACTTGGAAAGTATGCACATTGTATAACATCAAGCCTTTAATCCCCGAAGGGTTAGGCAGAGGTGTGCCCATTATAGTACACCCACATTTCGCCAGCCATGTTTAAGGTCAAAGTAATAAGTGGCGAGCCTATTGCCATCAACCGAGCACCAATCCAGACTACGAGGCTGCCACTGAGAAATTCCTGATGGAAAAAGTCTTTGACCAACCTGGGAATCGAACCCAAGACCTCATGCTCAGCAGTCACACTTTGTGACAACTAGACCAGCGAGGCAGTCAAAAACCTGTGAAATATAAAACCTTTCCTATAATGCAATTACTTCCCACAGCCTCAAAGTAACAGTAGGTAATTTACTTACATGAAATTCTTTTCATGTACGGAGCGTTTTAAGCTTAAAGTATAATGGAATAATTTTCTCGTCGGCTATAAGGAACACAATTTTAATTAAGTCTTAGAGGGAACTGGGCTAATAATAACTCGGCCGTATTTGATGCTTGCACACTCGAATTATGCCCTGATACACTAGCGGCCGTAAAATTCTATAGCTTTTGTTAAAAGTATTTTTAGAAAACAAGCCGGGCTTGTAATTCTGTGGAATTAATTTTGCCAACGTTTAATTTTTTGAACGAAAATATTTTTCCTTTTAATTATTATCGTTTTATCTTGAGTTATGCTGTGAATGTGTATTATTTCGACTTAAAAGGCTATGATGAAATTTTATTTGATTGTTAATTTTTGTGGTTTGCAAATTGTGGGTTTATATTTTATGCTACAAATAATTAAGACTAGTTTTACCACATAACATAACATCACGCCTGTAATCCCCGAAGGGTTAGGCAGAGGTGTACCCATTGTACACTCACATTTCGCCAGTTATGTTTAAGTCCCATGTAATAGGGGGCGAGCCTATTGCCATCAACCGGGAACAAATCCAGACTCCGAGGCTGCTACTGAGAAATTCCTGATGGAAAAACCCAATAACACTTTGCCCGACCTGGGAATCGAACCAAAGACCTTTGCGACCACTAGACCAACGAGGCAGTCAACAAATTGTAACGTAAAATGTTAGCTTAGTTTAACACAAAATATTAAAATATTCAAGTGGTTCAATTAACTTGTCCGCCACTACAATCTTAAACACAGCAGAGTGAAGATGATGGTGTACAGCAAAAAATCTGAAACAGGATATTGCTTAGCTGTGAACTGTGTTGCTATAGCATGTGACAGTGACAGAATATTATCTTAGCATATTGCAGGAGCTTACAGATCGGCTAGCTCGGGTACTCAGGCAATGTTTGCAATGTATTCAAAAATAAATCATATGTAGAAGGGTTTTGATTTGAATTTTCTAACTAATGTGTGAGCATCACTCAAAATTAGTGATAGTGCATCTTACCTGAAGCACTATCTTATGTAATAAAATGAACCTTTTTGCATGAATTTTGCAAATTTTGCGGTTTTTTTTAATACCAATCTATTTTTGTCTAACTGTAGGGCTCTTTTCATAAATAGGGAAGGCACGACCATTATTCACCACGTTAACTCAAAGCGGATTTTGGATTTCAGACTTATAAAATTTATGATTCCATGTCACCTCAAGATGTTTTCCTTAGCCTATGTCAGTGATGTCCAAGATAAACTTAAAAAGTACCTAATCCTTCCAGGTTGCCAGTTGTCCGCCCCTCAAAAAAATGATATACTTGCTAATTTAAGGGTCTTTTGCAGGGACTATAATAGGCTGGTATTATTATTAGCAGTTTTTTATAGATCAAACAGATATTCAAAAATCCATACCTAGAATGATAAATGCGATAGTAACTCTGTCTCTTTATCAGACTAAATCACAGAACCGATATTGATCAAATTTGGTACGGGATAACGTATAAATACGCGGACAAAGTCGCGAGCAAAAGCTAGTATATATTTAACTGACAAAGACTTCATTAAATAAGTTCTTGTATACAGTAGCGACTACAAAGCCTTCAATTTGTTCAGTAGGTATATATGGCGATATATATTTTCGTACGTACTCAAACATATAACTACCAGTATATGGAACTATATGTGCCCTGACCGCATACGCACTGTCAAATTCAGCGGAAGGATACATTCGACATCTGTGACGTGCACATTATATGGCTTGGCAATTCATTGTTTATATTTAAGCTTAATTCTGCCAAAATGAATTATCACAAAATCTATAATATTATAATAAACGAAAGTGTGTTTTTGTTTGTTTAAACACAAATTTCTAGTCGGGTTAGAAAATTTATTTTTGTATATAATAGCCAGATTTATGATAAAAAGTATTGAGTATATAACATCACGACGACCCAGGAGAGTGGAGCAGTAACCAAAACATTACTTAACGCGGATGAAAAAAAAAAACACGCGAACAAAGCCGCGATCTGAAGCTAGCCACTCAATCAATCATTAAAACAATTAGAATGACTTCAAAAAATAGAAGAAAGTTTGATGTAGGTTAGTTTGGTAGAATAAACCCCATTTTTGTGGTGGAAAAAATCTTCAAATTAGTCCTTCCGCCTTGGGTGGGGCGGAAACAAAACGCGCCGTCGACCCGGGCCTGGTCCTTGATCGGACGGCGAGCTACCCATCACTCGCCGTCCGCAAGCCCGCGTAGAATAAACCCCTGAAGTATTATATTTTACTTTATCAGTTCGTATTAAAAAAACTCATGTAAACTGACTGACGGATTTTGTAGTCAAAGAATGTTTATTAACTTGTTTGCCTCGTTATAATTATATGTTTATTTATAATACTTATTTATATTTAGACAAAATCTTTTCTCAGTACTTAACTAAAAATAACACAAAATCCTTCAACGTAAAGGCTTTAGAAAACTAATTAATTTATACCTACCCAGTGTGACAAGGGATCGTGGTTTACCAGGTTACCTTCACACTTCGACAGCACCTTATACCTTTGCCATAGAGTTGATTTTCGTTTTTTTCGTGTTGTGGTGTAACTTTGTGCAAATCTTTCGTTTGGGTGGAATACATAGGTGTTAATTAGACACAGTGAGATAAGGTTCGTTCGTTTGTTAGTTCGGGTTTTGGGCTAAATTTATTAAATGTTCGAGATTGGTTTATTGTTTACATGTCATTAGGAAGTAGTGGAAAATTTATATATTTGTGTTATTTCAGAGTTTGGAACAATTTCCGGTCTGTTGATTAATATTTTAATTGTTGCTAGTGCAAACATTTGAACGTTATTGGCAATATTTATGTTTCAAATTGTATGATGGAATAACCTCATAGTAATTTTAGTTCTAAAACCTATTACTGAAATTGATTTTTATTATATATACTAATTTCTGCCTGTGACTTCGTCCGCGTTGATGTCGGTAAGTTGGCGATCAAATCTTGTTTCTCAAAATTCACTCCCTAAGGGAATGAACCCATCCCCTTAGGGATTGAATTTGAGGAGGCGGGCCGCGTGAGGGAGAGAACCACCTCACGCCCCAGCCGCCGCGGGAGACGCCGAGGGCGTCGGACGTCGCGAGGCGACATCCGGCCACCGTAGGCGCGGGCTTGCGGACGGCGAGTAATGGGTAGCTCGCCGTCCGATCAAGGCCCAGGCCCGGGTCGACGGCGCGTTCTGTTTGCGTGCGCCTCAAAGAGCTGTCAGCACAGGGACGGGGCCCCCAACGGGGCCAACGCCTGCCGGGGTTGCGGGACGTCTTAACAGGTTACCGTGGCCCCGGAACGTAAAGGGCAACAGAAGGAACAGGGTGGTTTTTTAGTCAGTAAAAGTGTGACAGTCCCTTTTGCCCCACCCAGGGCGGAAGGAGTCATTTGATGATTTTTAGCACCTAAAAAAAAAATTAGATTGAATTTTAAAATCCTTTCTTAGCTGTTTGTGTATAATGCACGAGAAGTTCCTAGTGTGTGGCAAGGTTTCTCTAAAACAAAAAAGAAATATGGATACAAAAATATTTCAATGAAAAACTGTGGAATGTAAAACGTACCTAAATAGAAACGTTCAGTATAAAGGATTTGCTCCAATATTTTCAGCCGAAATTTTTAGATATTCTAGGCCATTTTTTATCAACACTATCGATCCTAGTCCCGAAGCTAGTGCTCATCGGCAAAGGAATATCCTGGAAGACAAATAAAAATCATATACTCTTGTCAAATATTCTCACGTAAACATAACTGGCGAAATGTGGGTGTATTAATGGGTACACTTCTGCCTAACCCTTCGGGGATTACAGGCGTGATGTTATGTTATGTTAAATTATTGTGTAATTTTGAAATTGCACTTAAAAAAGTGTCTGAAGAGTTTTTGCTTTCCCACAATAATCCTAATTCTGCTAAAGCAATTCAACCCATAATCTCATAGTAATTAAATTAGTTTTCCATTGAAAACAATGAAGACGAATTTCTTCATGTCCTGTGACGTTCCCTCTTTGTGTTTCTTAAGTTGTACAAATATTTTAATTTTATTATACATACATACATACATAAAGTCACGCCTTTTTCCCATGAGAGTAGGCAGAAAACTACAGAACGCCACCTGCTACGAAAAATAAATTTAATATAATTTATAAATTTTGTATATCTGAGTTAAAAAAAAAAAAACAATAAAAGACTAAATAGGTGATTAGGTTAAGTAACCGGCATGCTTGTAGATGTGTGAACGTGGATGAGGCAAACGGTATGTGTAAGGATCATAGCAGGTGGCTACGGCTTTCTGTGGTTTTTGCCTACCTAACTGGGAAAAAGGCGTGAGTTTATGTAGGTGGAAATATCAGCAGAATAAAAAAAAAAACAGGTTTTCAACTAAGATTAGATCAAAACCCTGTACCTTCCTCTTTCAATGCCTTGCTCTTTCTTTCACTCAAAAAGCCATCACGTCTACTTAAACCTCATAGTTGACACAAACGCCAACATAATTCAACTCTTACATTTTTCTCAGCTTTTCATGTCAGTGACTTGCTAAAACTTGTTATTACGACAAAAAGCGCTCGTTTGCTCATCGTTACAGACCGTGTGAAAGGTGCCTTACGGTGGTGACGCTCATCTTATCTGGAAGGGGCTTTATGTGGTTATTTGGGATTATAAATAAGAAAGTGCTGTAACAATTGGTTTTCCTTACGTTGTATCAAAGGACCGGGGGAGTTTCTTGCTCGTTCTTCTCCATAGAGGCCTACCTCCGTTTTGGAACGAGCAACTAGCTTCAATTTTCGGACTAACTGACAGACTCCTCGACAATTCAAAAGTGCCTGTAATCGGTCTGATTGAAATAAATGTTTTTGACTTTGACTTTGACCAAAATAATGCTAAGTACTGAATGTTTGCATACTAGGACTTTACAGTACAGCCTTTTTTTTTGTTTACTTTGGAGATGAGTACTGAAAAGTTGTTAGTTGTTAGTTAAAGTTGTTGAAAAGTTGTTGTTGTTGTCAGTATGATTCATATATTTATTTATTAATCACGAAAGCCCAAAAATCACAATACACAATATAAGTACAATAACTATAAACTATGTTCGTAAAACTCAACGATGAGATTTCGGGGTTTAGATTCTTAGTAACGGAGTACTAGGTTATAATCTCGGTAGAAATCGTGCTTATGTAAACGAGATCTCTAAGTTCTTACAATACACAGTTTCTACAAAGGATCGTAGACTCTAAGGACAAAATATCCTATTAAAAGATAAATTTTAGTAAAATTCTTACAAATCTACGCCAACAATTTTATGGTTTAGTCTTTAATCTCTTTCACTACAAAAGGACCAAGTTTATTTCCACCTTTAAAAGTATAAACACCAAAAATGATGACATACTCCTTCAACCATTACCTAAGGCTACAAAAACGTAGTAAAAAAAATATAACCATCTGCCATAGAGAAATTTTAAAAGCAAAAATAATAAACACCATGGAGGAGAGATGGAAAAATGCACCCTCTTGAAATGACAGTTTATTTTTTTATAGGGGAGACAGTCTAAAGAAGGGTGGTTATGATAGATAGCACTGAGTGCGAATTTTAAAAGACAAAGATTTTGTTACTTTATATTTTTGTGGGGATCTGTAATCAAGGTTCTTTGAAAGAGGAGAAACGGTATAAATGTGTATAGTATACTTTTTTCTTCTCTACACAAGTGCGGAAGTAAAAAAAAAAGGTTTTTGTCTCTTGTTTATGGTTTGGTCCTATGAGTCGGAAAGTGTGTTCTATAAATCATTCTTGATACTTTTCAGTACTTGTATTTTTTTGATGACGTAAAGACAGTTTCCACGATTTTAACAAGTGAAACGGTCTCTAGTTAGTCTTTTTACTCTAAAATGTATCGTAAAATAAAATAATTAAGTCTCAAATCTTTTTAGTCGTCAGTCGCAATTTGCTTGAGAGGTACTGATAAGTATTCAGTTCGTTGGCAGCAGAGATGCAGTTCTACGAAGAGAATCCGGTAACTGAATGCTACCCTCGAGATTAATCCGTGAGCTATCTATTACCTAAAAACCCGAGTAAAGTTTAAAACACCTTCACAATATTTCAGCAAGAAAACTTTTAAGCACTTGTCACGTTTAGAACAAAATCGTAATATTCAACCTGACTACAGGGTGAAGGCATCTTCTCATACAGAGAAGGAAACAAAAACATACAGATGAAAAAATACACATCTCCAAAGATCGTAATAGGTAAAGTATTTTTACCTAAAGCTCGAGGAAGTAAGTAACATAGAGTTGATAACACCCCTTTTTTAAATTCCGGATTTGAATGATGATTCAAACCCAAGATTATATTATGAAATAATTAACTGAACTTTGAGTATACCTTTACTTTTTTACTTCTGACTCAAATACAGCATGCAGTTTTACCGAGTTAAAGTTTAGTAAACATTTAAACATATCTTAGTAATACCATTTTTATTTTACTTAACATCACGGTTAGGAAAAGGTGTACGCATTATTACACCCACATTTCGCTAGTTATGTTTATGTCCCATGTAATAGAAGGCGAGCTTATTGCCATCAACCGGGCACACACTCCAAGATAATTTTGACATTCAATATCTCTGTAACCAAATATGGTCTAGAACATGTAACTTTCGGCTTTATTAAGCTTCAATTTACACCCGCTATTACAACTATGCAGCTCACTCCCCACAAACCCTAAGCATACCTAATCAATGCAGGGCCCACGTATCCTAATAAACAGAGGGGAATGTATACCACATCAGGGCACATTAAAAGCTCATTGTGCACGGCGCAACCGTCGTCTGGTGCAAATTTATGCAACCGCTTCAGAGACTGCAAATGGGAGACAAATTACTATACGTACTACGTACACTAGGGTTTCCTAAACTTGTTTTGTCTACTGCCCACTTTGAGAATAAATTATTTTTAGCGCCCCCATTTTTTTACCTACTTAAAAACCACCCAGTAGATGAAATAACAAATCGCCCCCGAGGCTCTACACAACGCAACGATTTCTTTTCCGGGTCTCTTACCTGCCTGCTGCGACAACAAGGGGGCGATATCGCCCACTTTGGGAACGGCTGACGTACACGTACAGTGAAGTGTAGTTCGGGTTTACGCGTTTTATACATTAGACTATGGTGATGCAGTTTTAATGTTAGTAATAATAGGTAAATTAATGTTTTGAGAACAAAATAAGATTAACACAACGGAGGAACATTTTGAGGTAAGTACTAGCTGTGCCCGCTTTGTCCATGTGAATGTTCTCACGTTTTTTGCGTGGAATCTTTTTCTATTTTATCCAAATAAAAAAAATTGAAGTTTCTGTTTGTAATGTCAAAATAACTGCTTTTTTATTAACGTTAGCATGGTATTTAGATCAAACAACCAATTTTCAATTTTTTGTTTTTCTAATCTCCGAAACGCCTTGCTCGATTTAGACGAGTTTTTTTATTGGCAGATAGCTCATGTTATAAAGAGTACCTAACTATGACTACTAGCCTACTAGCCTTTATGTTGAAAATAGTTAGGTTCCTCGAAAAAATATATGAAAACATACACGCGGACGTAGTCGCGGGCATAAGCTAGTTAAATCCAATATAACTTTTGAATCTACTTGCCCCTTCCAAAAGGAAGTTAAGTATGGAGATGAATGGGCAAAAAACTCCATACTTCTCTACATAGCATAAAACAAAGTCGCTTCCCGTCGTCTGTACGCTTAGATCTTTTAAACTACGCAACGGATTTTAATGCGATTTTATTCAAACGATTCATGGATTTAATTTTTTTTTGGGGTGGTAAAATCATCAAATAAGTCCTCCCAACCCTGGTTGTGGCGGAAGTGACTGTCAGACTTTTACTGACCACCCTGTTCCTTCTGTAGCCCTTTGCGTTCCGGGGCCACGGTATCCTGTTAAGGCGTCCCGCCACCCCGGAAGAAGAAGGTTTATGTATCTACATTGCAACCGTGCGAAGCCCAGGCAGGTTATTTGTAAACTAACTACAGTCAAACTGCACATTTTATCTTCCCAAACCGTATCAAATAAATTACATTCTATTATCCTAACAAGGTCCTTTATTGGTATTCCGAGTCTTTACAACCAAAATTCAAATGATTCAGGTGAGAAATCCCCTAAAACTGTTATAAGTATTGGGTCGTGCCCCTTGTAACCATTACAATATTAATTGCCGTATAAATCATGATATCTCCTGACCTGCCCGCTTACTAGGGGTCGAAATATCATTTGTGTTTCACGGTTTAAAGGCGAGGTGAATCAAAGACAAAGACAAATCATTTATTTCAATTAGACCATTATGAAGAAGTGTTGCTCATCATTTACAATAGGAAAAAAAAAATTCGTTGCCGTTTCCAAAAGATAGTTTCGTATGGAGAAGAATGAGCGAAAAATTCTATACATACTCCTTAAATAATTGATATAATTATAATATAAAATTAATACAGGTAAATTACATATATATAACATCACGCCTGTAATCCCCGAAGGATTAGACGGAGGTGTACATAGCCAGTTATGTTTAGGTCCCATGTAATAGGCGGCGAGCTTATTGCCATCAACCGGGCACAAATTCCAGTCTCCGAGGCTGCAACTAAGAAGTTCCTGACGGAAAAACCCAATAACACTTTGCCCGACCTGGGAACCGAACCCAAGACCTCATGCTCTATAATCATGTTTAAGGTCAATTTACTCGTATTATTCTGCAAACCCAGCAATGCATTTGGTTTAAAATGTCTGTTTAATGTTTCAGGATCGCCCTTCTTCAGTGTCACTCGCGACACTTGATAGACAGACTGAATAATTAAATTAATTAATTCCTATTTCGAATTCACGGAACTTTAATTCGGGGTTCATTATAATTTGTGCACGAAATCTTTTAATTTTGTTTAATAATTAATGTTTTTGTTGACTTCCTTTTTTCTTTTCTAAATACATTTTCTTGTATTCCAAATTGAAAATGAGTTTTAAGATGTTGATTTTTGGGTAAAAGTACCCTCAATGCTATTTCAGATTATAATCTATCCCTTAATTTCATTTAGAGGCGTGATTGAGTAACAAACAACATAATAGGTAGAGATAAACTACAGTAACATGACGCGCCCTTCCACAATTCAAAACGTTTGAAAGTGTTTGTAGTAGTATTAAAAAGACTCACAACGCAAGTGTTCGTAGTAAGTATTGAAACGGCTCTCGAAACAAAAACAAATTAGCGATTTGTTGCTCGATTAGCGGGGCGTCAAAAATTACTCATTATTATTAGTACGGGGCTACAGTAACATTCCCTATGAAAATAACAGGTACGTTGTCTTGTGCGGCCGGCTATTTATGATTAGTTGACAAACAAATTTGCCTGCCTGCTACTGAAGACGATTACTTACAACTACATACAAACTCTCATACGAATGTGACAACACATTGAAATGGTAATGTGGAGGGGAGCGTCAAGTTATAGTAGTTTATCTCTAGTTACCAATCTGACATTTTTATAATTATTATCTTGACAATTTTTAATTAATTATAGTTTTTGATACCACGATTTTGACTTTTTTTTTTTGCTTTTTATGTGATTAGAATTTCATTTAGTTTACAAGTAAAATATATGTTGTGTATTACTATGTACCATAATTATGTCTGAAATAAACAAATTATTTTAGTAGTACATAGTGACTTCAGCAAAAGTAGTAAGGACCGACCACCGTCCGGCCGGACGCAGGCCAATTCCGCACGTACCGTCCGAATCTTTGTCTCTCTTCAGCTTCGAATGCCCGCCAAACAATTATTTGCGTCGTAAACATGATTAATGTTGGCTAGATGATAGAACCATTTTCAGGGTTTGATTTTAGTTAAATTATTTGATATTGTATTTTAGGTATTTCTAGTTTAAAGGATATGGGAATTCTTGGTAGATGAAAGGGTTAAAAGAGAAGTTACAGGGTTAGATATTTCTGATATTAAACTATAAAAGACTCAAGCTTTACGGCTACGGTATCGAAATTGAACTGCCTCGTAGGTCTCGCGGTCGCAAGCGCGACTATTAAGGATGGGTTCTTGGGGGGTGCGATTCCTAGGTCAGGCTTAAAGTTTTATTGGATTTTTCAATTGTGATTTTCTCAGTAGCAACCCAGAGCTTGGAAGTTGATGGTGTGACACCTACGTGCCTCAAAAAGCACGTAAAGCCATTGGTCCCCCGTTTGTGTCGAAATGCTGCCCAATCGGACTATGAGAGTGAGAGAAGAAAGACTGCACCTGTGTTTGTGGTCGTCCTGTGTACTTGGCTAGTCTCAATCGTAATTGACCGCCATAACAGAACGGTCTAGAACGGTATATTATTATGAACTAATTTTTAAAATTTTGAATATAATGGTGAAAACCATCTTTTCTTAAGCGAGTTCTACAGTCGAAGACGTTAAACATTTTATTTTATCGGCTTAATAAAAACTATTCAATACAAAACGAAATATAACGATCCAGTCAAAACAACGGTCCGCGTTTCGCTTATCGTTATGTGGGTGTACTAATGGATATCTGCCTAACCATTCGGGGATTACAGGCGTGATGTTATGTTTATTCCATACAAAAGGGCAATCAATCACCAATCCTTTGATCAATTATTTGTTTCAAGCCCTTGAAAAATTACACTTCTGTTGGATACCCCCCCCCTCCCCCTCTTACACTGAATCCGTGATAAAAGTTCCCGTTACGATTCCACACGAAGACAAACAGTTTGTGTGACTACAAAGACTTGTATTCAGTTCTCTTCAGAACGAGAATGTTGTTCTCAACTTCTAATACTAAATTCAAGACGTGTTTATTACTGTGAGGAGCGCGAGCGCAATAAGTGTTGCCACCTGTCACGTACAATACGAACTAAAATACAGACGTGGATGCATCAAGAGTCGAGTAAAAACGTGTGAGAAGGAACGGTCAACAGTTATACCTATTTGGTTTTTTAAGTTAATAAGTAGAAATCGTAAGAAACGAAAATAGTATTTTCGTTATTTTTATAAATAAATAAATAAATATAAATATCTTGGGACAACTTCACACACGGCTATCTGATCCCAAGCTAAGCAGAGCTTGTATTATGGTAACCAGACAACTGATATACATACTTATATAATTTATAAATACATACATCCTAACTAATATTATTAATGTGAAAGTAAGTTTGTTTGTTTGTTACCATTTTACGCCTAAGCCACTGAACCGATCATCCTGAAATTTTGCATATACGTTGCCAGGTGTATAGGAACGAACATAGAGTACCTTTAATCCCGAAAAAAAGTACTGTTTCCAAGGGAAATCACGATAACGTTCTTATGATCATAGATGGCGCCACTTGTCGTTTGGAATTGAAATGACAGGACATGGTTAATTTTTTCCGCGACTTAGTTTGTGTCCGCGATAACCTAAATTTACGCGGACGAAGTCGCGCGCAAAAGCTAGTATTTTAGATAAATCACACCCAGACACAGGACTAACAATCATGCTCATAACACAAAGTTTGTCCTGGGTGGGAATCGAACCCACGACCTTCGGCTTAGCAGTCAGTGGCGCTAACCACTAAACCAACAGGCCCGTCAAATCATTTGGTACCTAATTCGTTTTTAAGCAGTTATGTTAAATCAATTTATGTAGTCAACATTATTAGTTTACCTTCTAGGCGGTAGGTGTATAGGGTACTCAAAAAAATTAACTAAGAAATACATTTTGAAACCGAGTACGAGTAGTGAGAGTACGACTTTATTTAAAGATAAATCTTCGAATAAACTCGTACTGTGTGTATACTTTTGAGTGAATTCGAATACGTACTCGTACTGCTAATACTATTGTGTTAAATTATCGAGTATGGGTACTACCAACTTTATAAGTGAAATTCCTTTACTTTTAGGGGAAGGCCAAACTTCCAACCACCATAATGGACAACTAAATTCAACTAAAATCTACTGACAAACATTACTAAATTCAAATAATAATCAGTAATGTTTGTCAGTAGATTTTAGTTGAATTTCTATACCATCACTTAAAAAACTACTCACCCAACAAAAAACATCAATTATCAACATAATCTCAAAGGCCTGCTTACCACCGCTCGTCACATCGTAATAATACCCACCAAGAGCCTTATCTCCTGTAATGAACCGGCCATATACTGCAAAGGAGTTCTCTATAAAAAAAAAATCATTACATGACACAAAGCCCGGTAGACGCATGGCCTTTGAAAAAACCCCCTTTCAGACGCGTATTATGCTGAGGTTTTCGAGGGAAAAATTCTTTCCAATTTTTTTGTAAATTTGCTCGCGGGTAGTTTTAATTTGGAGCTTGTGTGGCGTGTGGTTCGTCCTTTAGCGAGGTAAGTATGTGGAGGTACTCTTAAGGTTATTTAGCTTGAATCGTTGTGAGTTTAGAGAGTTCAGGCTTATATAAATTAAATGTCCAGGTTTCTTCACGATGTTTTCCTTAAATTACGTTAGTGATGTCCGAGATAAGATTAGAAAGTACATAATGTATTCATATAGAAAATTAGTACATGAGGTATGATGGGGGTACATGAGGTCTTAGATTCGATTCCCAGGTTACGCAAAGTGTTATTGGGTTTTTCTATCAGGAATTTCTAAGTAGCAGAGTCAGAGTCTGGAATGGTACCAGTTGATGGCAATAGGTTCGCCCCCTATTACATTGGGATTAAACATAACTGGCGAAATGTGGGTGTACTAATGGGTACACCTCTGCCTAACTCATAATAAAAATACGACCTACTCTCAAAACCTCTTACATACCTACTCACTCATAGACTAATCACGATAAAACAGACGCCTTTGAAATCAACTGCCGGAACTTAACCTTCCTCCATATAAAACAACTAGTTCTAGCCCGCGATTTCGTCCGTATGGTTTTTTTCATCCACATTAAATTAAACAACATATAACTGGCGAAATGTGGGTGTACTAATTAATACAATTCTGCCTAACCCTTCGGGGATTACAGGCGTCATGTTATGTTAAATTATGTCTTTGGTTACTGCGTGGCTTGCTTGGGATGTAGCGTGATGTTATGTTGTCTATATAATTCCTCTTAAATCTGGATCATGAGATCTAGATTTAAGAGGAATGATATTATAACAATTTAACAAATAAAATAATAATTATAAAAAAAAAAACAATTTTTTTTTTGTATTCATATACAAATAAAAATGTTCCAATCCGACTGGTAGTTTTAGAAACTCGCGCCTTTAAAAAACGAACAAAAAAATATAAACATAAACATAACATTATGTGGCTGTACTAATGTACACCCACATATCGCACAAAAAAAAACCCTTAATTTTTATTATTTTAGTACTAGTCTACTAGGTATACCCCGCGGTTTGACCCGCCTAAAGTTACGTATTTAATTACTGTCGCGTAATCTCACTGTCATAAACAAAAATATTTTTACCAATCCAACCAGTAATTACAGAGCACGCTTAAACAAACAAAAAAACTCTTCAGCATTATTACATGAGTATAGATAAAGACGTATCAAATCGAACCACGTGAATACTGCCAGTAAATCTTGAGGGCAAATGAACACGTCGATGCAACGATCGGATGCAATACATCTCCGGGCTGAGACGGCCGGCCGGCATAAATTGCCCGCAGACGCGGCAAGCGATGCGGAACAAATTTATTGTTACGACTCCGTGTTTAGATTGTGTCGATCGTGTGTGGATTTTATATTCGGTAAGTTGTTGGTTTATTGCTGCTGTTCTATGATGCTGGGAATATTGTTGAAGTTATATCTGTGAATTCGTTCTTATAAGAATATTTTTGATAACAGCGTTACATCTATTACACACATGTGACCAGGAGAGTGATGAATATGAATGTGGATGGATGGAGAGCAAGAGGAAGGCCAAAGAAAAAATGGATGGATTGTGTGAAGAATGATATGAAAAAAAGGAGTCAGTGATTGCATGACGGCTGACAGGACGGAATGGAAGAGGAAAACGTGTTGCGCCTCCCCCAAGTAACATGGGGCAAGGGCAGGAAGATGATGATGTTACAACTATTAAAGTTGGCTACAATGTTTTCATGAATAGGTCATAGTGAATGTAATATCTACTGCCTCGTTGGTCTAGTGGTCGCAAAGCGCGACTGCTGAGCTTGAAGTCTTGGGTTTGATTCCCAGGACGGGCAAAGTGTTATTGGGTTTTCTCATTAGGAATTTCTCAGTAGTAGCTTTGAATTCTGGATTTGTGCCCGGTAATTGGCAATAGGCTCGCCGCCTATTACATGAGACTTACATACCTACAACGCTTTAATGCTTGAGCAGCTTCCATTTATTAATCGATAATCAATTAGAACATACCATAAATTAAGTCAAAAATTGCGTACATGAAAAATAAATCCGCGTGAAATTTATTTTTCACACGCTATTTTTAATTTTATTAGCGTAGCTTTTTAGTTCAATATTGATCGCAGCAATATGCTGCTGTACGCACTAACTTTTATACAGCGTGTCTTCCACATTTTTAGATCCTATTTTTGTACTATGGGGAACACCGCCATAAGCCATATTCCTACCAGGATCACAAATATTTTACGACAATAAAGATACGACCAATAGAGTTGTAAAATCACCTACTGACTTTTATCACCTCTACCCTTGCACCATTAATAAATCGATAAATTCCATCAAACGATTTGGTTCACATTTTTATTATCTGAATATCTGAAAACATTTCGCAATACCTTTAAAGCCCAATAAAGCGAAACAAATCGGTGAAAGCTTCGAAGTACTCAAATCTGAAGAAAGTTAGGCGCTTTTTAGCCAGTTTTATTAAGTGGGCCTTTGAATTCGACACAGAGTAGTTGATCCAGAAGGCCGACTCCATTCAACGAGCAATAAAACCAAGGTCAAAAAAAAAAAATACCGGTTGTTTTATTTCATTACAATTTTTTCATTTCAATTTTTTCCTTTCATCATTGCGATCATATTTTTGTTCTAGACCATATCTGGGAAATTCCTAGTAACGGAGATATTGAAGATTAAAAATTTAACTTTTTTTACGCTATTTCATAAATACAAGGTTTAAATGTCAACTTAACTTTAAATACCTCTACAACCGTCATTGTTGCATGTGTTAGATTAGTAAATATGTATTTATGATTAATTTCCGATTATATTGTGAAGGGAATTAAACAAATATTGTTATAAATACGTAAAGTAACCAAACAAAGAAACCTACGTAGTTTCTGACTCACAAATAGTGTCACGTGTTGTTTGTCTGTTTGAAACGAAGTGGGGGTCGCCTTATAAAAGAGCTCCGATCCGTCAGAGCGGCACTTTTGCCCGAGACGCCGCCGGTGAAGGACTACTTGCCATTAAAGTAAGTAACTATCAATTATGTGTTGCTTTGTAAATATGATTATTTTTATTATGTATTATTGTGTTATAAATATATTGGATATAATTATCTAATGTATTAAATAATTATCTAATGTATTAAATGATAAATAAATGTGATTATGTAAGAATAATAAATATGAATTTCTGATTAATAAATATGTATTGTTTTCTTTCAAGACTACTTGTCATGTACTTTATTTTAGGGTTTTAATAAGTATATATACATGGTTTTGATTAGATACTTAAACTATTGCTATATAACAGAAAATATATGGTATATCATAAGAAGTTATGGCTTTTCTTTTACATAATCCTATTTATAAATATTTCTTTATTACAACTGTTTAGTCTAAATACATATACACATCTGTGATACATTAAAAATCTAACACATGCAACCTAAGCAGTACTTTTTGCCTGCATTACATTTCTCGCTATCATAAATAAATAATAATTTGTAACACCAAAATTAAAAGTTGTTTCTTAAAAATATTTTTTGTTTAATGTTATTAAGTTTGATAGGCAGTATTCCTAAATATGGGCTATGTGATGTGTTTTTACACACCGTAGACACATTTCACGTACTATGATTTGTGATAATATGCATTTATTTGATATAATACTTATTCTTCTTCTTCTTTATCGTGCACACCCAAGTTTCTAAACCACTTGTGGCCTCTGACATGGTTTGAGTCGAACAGTAAGTCCAGGTATTCTCACGATGTTTTTCTTCACCGATACCAGTGATGTCCAAGATAAACTTTAGAAAGTACATATAAATTGAAAAAGTCACATTGGTACTTGTCCGGATATATAATATTGACATATTCATAATTACGTGTCTGTGTGTGTGCGACTGTTTCCACTGCACATGCGACCTTCTGTACCAAAATTATTCTGTGTTCTGACTTTAATAACCGAATATTCATTTAAAAGATTTCTCTGCAAGTTTCATAGATTATAAAACTTTTCATATAAAAAATCATACAAACTTTTCATAATAAAGTGTGAGCTTAAATATTTGAAAGTAGTTAAATTAATAAGTTTGAGATTAAACTGTGTTTGTACGAGTTTGAAAGTTAAGACTTTTTACAAAGTTTATTTTTTAAATCTTATGATTAATTTTACATAACGATGTGATAATAATAGCTTCAATTTTATAAAAATAGTGCTATGTATAATAAAACTGTTTTGAAAGAAAAAAAATGTTTTACTGTCACAGAAATACGTGCTCTATAAACGTTAACTTAGGGTAAATTTTACCAATCTTTATTACCAAGTACAAATTTTAACCTGCGAATATATTTTAAATTGAATGTTTGACAGTATTTTTATAGCTGTTTGGGCTTTATTCCGTGGATAAGACACTATACGAGGTATAAAAGTTTGGTATAATTTGTCCTTGGTTTTAAAAATACATAATTTAAGCTGCAGCTGTCTGTGTGGTGTGTCAAGTTTCATCTTTAGTGGCGCATATTCATACTAATATTATAAATGCGAGTGTGTGTGTCTGTTACCTCTTCACGCTTAAACCGCTAAATCGATTTTGATGAAATTTGGTATGGAGATAGTTTAAGATCCGAGAAAGGGCATAGGATAGTTTTTATCCCGAAAATCACCCCCTATGGCGGTGAAAAGGGGGGTGGAAATTTTAAATTTTTTATTTTATTTTTTGTATAAACAAGTTCCACGCGGACGTAGTCGCGGGCAAAAGCTAGTAATATACATATATTACGGTGTGGGCACACTCCATTACCAGAAAAATATCCACAAAAAAGTCTTTGAACTTCTAAACGAAAAGATAAAATCGTTAAGTCCGCTAGCTCTGTTTAGATGTCCAAAAGCAAATGAAATAAAACTCGAGAGAGAATCGATTTGGAAATTTGGAAGTGAAATTTTTTGTAGGCAGGGGGTCTTCCATTAATCACGTGTTGTTTTTTTAATCAACCTCCCCCCCCCTCCCCCTCGTGAAACTTGATAAGGTTTTAGACCAAGCACTACCCATACTCACGTGTATTTTATTGACACAAATATTGCTGCCCGCGAATTCGTGCGCGTGGATTTTTCATGCCCTTTAAGTTAAATTTTTAGTTACTGCTCAGCTCCCTTATATCGTAGCGTGATGTCATACCTATACCCTGTATTATTGCCCCATGAGTCTGGTTAGCATACACTAAAATATTTTTCCTATCCCACTGGTAGTTGAAGAGATTAACGCGTTTTAACAAAAAAAAAAATTCTTCAGCCATAAATTATTTTATTTAAGTTTACAAATTACGCGTTCAACGAAATAATAAACACACATGATTTATCACCCCCCTTTTGCTTGTGATTTTTTCGATCTCCCCCCCCCCCCTCCCTTTCAAGCCTCACGTGTTTATGGACGATCCCTAGGTGTACCTACACTTAATTGGTGAACCCTTCTAAACAGTTCCAGTGATTATGCTGTACAATTTGCATAGCGGACGACTTTCGAGCCCAGGAGACTAAATAATGGTAAAATTAAACATTCTCTGTTTAATCACCAATTGGATTATAGATTTTTATTTTTAGAGCTCTTGCTTTGGTTATGTTATGTGTACTAAAATCTACATGGTCCGTTTGAAATGAAAATGGAATGAATTTGAATGGTTTGAGATGAAATTTAAAATTTGCCAAGCAATAATAATATTACAAGCCTACTACTGTTCTACTGTAATACAAAAGGCCTCCTTCACAGATATGTCTAATATAAAATAATGAATAATGTCTAATATAAACTTTGAAAATAAACATGAAATATAAAAAGTCACATTGGTAGGTACATGTCTGTACAGGAATAAAAATCAAATAAATAAAAACATCACTCTTTTATAAACTAGAATATTAGAGGAGAGTATAAAAAGAAAATAAATAATAATATAACCTGCCTGTAATCCCCGAAGGGTTAGGCAGAGGTGTACCCATTAGTTATTAGCACACCCATATTTCGCCAGTTATGTTTAAGTCCCTTGTAATAGGGCACACATCCAGACTCCGAGGCTGCGACTAAGAAATTCCTGATTCCACCTAATAACACTGTCAGACCTGGGAATCGAAAACAAGACCTCATGTCTAACAGTCGCACTTTGCGATCACTAGCTTAGACCAAAGAAGAAGAAAATAAATAAAATGTCATAAACTCAAATTAAAACCAAATTAAATGTTTGACATTAATTTAAATAACTTTTCAAAGCTTCAACAGTTAGAACCAGGGATTGCCAACTTAATTAGACCCAAGTTCTAATGTTTACTGACTAGACTCTGTGCTACCTACCAATTACATAATCAGTACTTCTTCATATAGTTAACATTGAATCCTATTTCGCTTAATAAACAGTATATTACATAAAATATTTTTTGAGTAAATAAAACAGTATTATTTATTTGTATTTTATTAAGAAGTGGGGTGGCAGTCATCATAGCTAAGTGGTTTAGGCGCTTGCCTCTCGTGCATAAGGTTGTAGGTTCACAACCGGGCAAGTACCAATGTGACTTTTTAATTCATATGTATTTTCTAAGTTTATCTTGGACATCATTAGATCTGTGAAGGAAAATATCGTGAGGAAACTTGGACTTATATGATTAAATATAAGTCTGAAATCGCCAATCCACATTGAGCAAGCGTACTTTCTCGACACTAGAACAGGCCTTTGGCCAGCAGTAAGACAATCATAGGTTGACATTAATAATAATAATAATAATAAGCGCATGTAAATCAATAACCCAAACGGACTACAAACACAGACACGACCAAGTCGCCAACATCATACACCAGAAACTTGCACACCAATATAAACTAATAGACTCCATAGTGCCTTACTATAAATACAACCCCGAAACTGTGCTAGAAAACCCCTCAACAAAATTATATTTTGACCGCGCCATTCTTACTGATCGAACAATCCATTCCAACAGGCCGGACATTACATTAATAAACAAAACAAACAAAACTGGATACCTCATAGACATAGCTATACCAAATACGCACAACTTACAAACCACAATAGCAGAAAAACTATCTAAATACATAGAACTAAAAGATGAAATCACCCGACTATGGCATCTGCAAAAAGTAACAATAGTTCCTATAGTGTTGTCCACGACAGGCGTAATACCGAAACAACTTCACCAGTCCCTAACTTCTCTGGACTTGCCCCCTAGCACCTACCACCTGCTGCAGAAGGCAGCAATACTAAATACGTGCAGACTGGTGAGGAAGTTCCTACAATGCGAATCAGACAACACACAGCAACATACCCACACAAACACACCCTCCTCTCTCATTCCGCCTACAACGCAAAACCGCGCTGGCCCTATTTCTGCTTCTGAAACTTTCAACCCTACTGATGAACACTTGGCTTAGGCCCGTGCCATCAGTTCTACCCGGCTAAAAAAGGCCGAGAAAAATAAACGCTTAAATCAAAATAATAATAATAATAAATTGTTATTACCAAAAAGCAAGATACAATTTGTCCATCTCAATCAGATGAAACGTCATTTTATTAAGTACAGAACTATGCATTATTTGAGATAGAGTGAACGTCTGCATTTGTGCTAGTATAAACTGTGTTACAGACACAGGCGCCTTCCTCTTACAGTTCATTGATAATAATTGGCTGCACTTTATAGGAGTTTTGGTAAGCATGGAACTTAGGTTAGTATAAATACTTAGCAGTTATTACAAACTATATAAACAGGGATTGGGTGTGTGTAGGGGTGTGGGTATGTGTAAATGTGAAGAGGGGTATGTGAGAGGGTGTGTGTGTGGGGGTGTGAGGGTGTGTGTGTGGGGGTGTGAGGGTGTGTGTGTGTGTTATGTAGATGACATGGTACAAAATTAATCATAGAACAGCTATAGCAATCTATTTTTAAATGCGTTAATAGGATTTTTTTTCAAACAGGTTTTCAGTCTCGTTGTACGATAACTTTTGGAGAAAACTACTAACTACAGTTTTACATTTATATTTATTTAATGAATAAACGTTGCAAGTTTCATTCATGGTGTTGTAAAGGTGGCTGCTAAGACACGGGTAGCTTCGCTTCGCTAGTGCTGTTTTAGTATTGACAAGGCCCACCTGTCATACAGGATCTTTAGGCGCTTTGCACACGGAGCAACTTTTGCAGCAACTGGCAACTGGCAACTTTCTGGCAACTCGCTGTTTACATGTAATTCAATTGGACTGCGCACACAGAGCAACTCAAGTTGCGAGTTGCGGCAATCGTCAACAGTTTCCAGTTGCGGCAACTAGCAACTTTTTTAGTTGCTAGTTGCCGCAACTAGCAACTGTCAAATATTCGATTTCACACCCTCCCTCCCTCGCCCTGTGCCCGGCATAGTGTTGCCATTAACTTAGTGGTTTTTCCCACTAAGTAAACACTTCTTTTTGGGGTAATGTGTAAAATTCTATAATAAAATACTGCTTGATATTCCCCAACTAAATGAGAGAAAATTTAAACCATGCATAAAACGCACACTATCTAATCAAGCATTATTATAAGTTAGATGATTATATCACGGGCAAAAATGCTTGGCTAAATGCTAGTGCTGCTCCACAGCCACTCGGGCTCACTAAATAGGATTGTTTTTTAAGAGAATGATGCTTCTTACCCTCTTTTTTGTCGACCTGAATAACTTGTACCGTTATCAGTACGATTACTTTTTCTTTTTTTACATACCATAGTACTCTAAAGGATAAGTACACTGAAAGTGTTAGTATTGTAAATTTATTTCAATTTTGTTTTTGAAAACCATCAACCTAAAACTTGCCCACTAAAAAATCCACAAGCCACCAGATACAAATTCTGACCACCAGAAGGTGGTCCCAATCTACCAGATCTAGTGGTAATACCGCAAAGTTTGCAACACTGCAACTCGGCTAAAAAGTTGCTTACAAATTGCCAAAAAGTTGCGGCAACCGGCAACTTTATGGCAACTAGCAACTTTTACAGGAAACTTTTAAAAAGTTGCCAGTTGCGTCAACTTAAGTTGCTCCGTGTGCAAAGCGCCTTAAGTTGCTCCGTGTGCAAAGCGCCTTACGTCGCTTACTTTGCTCTACCAACTTTGGGTCATATGTTAACGATGAGTGTACACGTAAGGTGATGTTAAGTGCACATAGCTGCCGGACAGTGAGTACAGATATGTCTTTATAGAGCTGAGTAGTCGGGTACCGATAAGGTTTGTGAAGCATGACTTTCAAGACAGCTCTCTGTGCCCTCCCAAGGCGAAGTAAAAACGTTTTCAGTGCACCACCCCAGACAGATATGCAATAGGTAAGAAGTGACTGAGCTAAGGCAAAGTAAATAGTTTTCAGCAATTGGTCAGGCACTACTCTTCTTAGTTTTTTCATGGGGAACATTAGTTTCCGAACACGCGTAACCGTCACACCGATATGCTCTTTCCAACTTAATGTGTTATCAATGTGGACCCCCAAGTATTTTACACAAGAGCTTCTATGTATGGCAGGGCAGCTGCAAGAGGTCAGTGTAGGGTGACAGCTATGGGCTTTAACATCTGGCATACTAGGCTGAGTAGCAGAATTCGCTGAGAAAGGGATATAATGGGTTTTAGATAGCATTATAAGAGAGGCGACATAACTGGCGAAATGTGGGTGTACTAATGGGTATACCTCTGCCTAACCCGTCGAGGATTACAGGTGTGATTTGAACCAGCCAAATTGAAGATTACTTTTAGTAACTACTTAAATTAGTGAAAGCAATGCATCTGGGATTGACACGAGTAATGGCCGCGACTGGTTGACCACCCCTGGTTTAAACCAACACATAACTCAAACAGACTTCACATAAATATTGAATTTCAGAACACGACATCATCTGCCTAGCCTTTTCCCAACTATGTTGGGGTAGGCTTCCAGTCTAACCGTATGCAGCTGAGTACCAGTATTTTACATGCAGCGACTGCCTATCCGATCTCCACAACCCAGACACTGGGTAATACGATACCCCTTGGTAAGACTGGTTGTCAGACTTTCGGGCTTCTGATGACCCGAATTTTTTAGAATATGCCAATTTATTTTATGCCGGGAACACAAAACCTTGTACAAATCAAGTTAGATTTCGTATACAACTTGTTTACAATACAAATTAATGTTGAACCTTTTAATTAACGAAATTGCCGGTTTCAGTCCAATCGGGAACTTTTCTGTATACCTTGCTATTGTTTTGACAAGTATTTTGATATTGGAAAGATCGATTTCTTTTATGAGTTTTTGGGACAGAAATAATATAGGTATATGATAGGTCAATGAAAATATAATATAATTATTATTGTCAATTTTTAAGATACTCATATTAGTTATTAACTTTTGCCCACGACTTCGTCCGGAATTTCTTTATGGATCACTAATTAAAAATATATATTAAATTAAATATGTATATTTTGAGGAAAAATGGAGATTTTACTTTAAAAAAAAAAAATAAAATATTTTTTTTCATTGAATTTACGTTCTATTAGTGAAACCAAACCACTGGTTTCAAGGATAACGGTGTTTACACTAACACTCTGTATATAGGTAGGTATAGCCTAATTTACTCACTGATAATGTAACTTTCCATGGAGGAAAGAATGATTTAAATAGGTTATAGGTATATTTATTTTGTTTATCCGTTAGTTACAAAACCATACAAATATTTTTTCTTTATAATATTAGTTTAAATATGTTAAGGATTTTAGTTATGTCAAAGATAAACTTAGAAAATGGACCATACATACAAATCGAAAAAGTCAGGAAAGAAAAAGAAAGAAAGAAAAATGTTTATTAAATATGACACAGACTATGTGCACACAAAAATAATAATAAAAAGGCAATAAAAAGAATAGAAAGTAAGAAATGGTGTGCCCCACAGCTATCACTTTGATACTTGCCCGGATTTGAACCAACAACCTGTGTGAGAGGCAGTCGCCTTATGTGCTGGACCATCACAACATAAAAGACCTCTTAAAAGACAAAAAGCAAAAAACATCAACTCCCTACTTTCCCGAACATCTGCTAACAAAGCACCCTAAATACGTTTTAAATCTTATGCTAACGTAATAAAACTGAAGAGCTTTTTGTTTGTTCGTTTGTTTAAACGCGCTTATCTTTTAACTACCCGTCGGTTTAGAAAAAATATTTTTGTAAGCGGTAGCCAGATTCATGATGAATAATATAAACTATAGATCATCACGCTACGGCAATCAGGAGCGGAGCAGTAATCAAAGACGTTACTCGAAAAAAACCGCGCGGACGAAGTCAGGCAAAAGCTAGTAGATAGGTTGATACGTTTTGTCGATGTTAAAAGGTTCGGATCGCATGTGATAGCAACATTTTTCTTAGCACAGGTGCGCCAGATTAGCTAGGAGCTCGATCTAACAGATGTATATGAACTTTGGACCTGGGATAGCGAATCTAAATAGCTTTGCAGTTAGATTGGGTGGAAAATATCTACGGAAATTCTACTTGAACTTGTCTTGTTGATTATTTTATAATGTGCTGATAATAACAAAAGAAGTGAATTATTAAATCGAATCAAATTATGTATTTCTTTGTTATCCCCTGATAAACAAGAAAAAAACCCCTGTATTCAAATACCCCGTATTTGATACATAGGTACCTAGATGTTATTTATTACATAATAAAGTCCTTTAAATTCTACCGACACAAATATTATTTACATGCCTATAAAAGTAAATAAATAAAAAATAAATTAACAATGTAATAAATATGTAAATAATATTCAATTCTAAAATTTAAAAATGCAATACGAATAAAGATAAAATGTCAAATAATAAGTTACAAAAATGTCTTTAGTTAAATAAATTTTGTACTGGTTAGAATCTCTAAATAATTTAAAGACTTAGAACTAAACACAACTTAAATTTTGGACTAGTTAGATTCTCTAAATAATTTAAAGACTTAGAACTAAACACAACTTAGTTGCTTAGTCTTAAAATAGTCATTAATACATAATAAACATAACATTAATACACAACATAACATAATTTACCGCATTGTGGGATGTCCTGTAATGGTTTATGTGAGAAGATAAATCAATAAACATCACACCAGCCTGCCGGAGGGTTAGGCAGAGGTGTACTCATTAGTACACCCACATTTTACCAGTTATGTTTTAAGTCCCATGTAATAAGAGGCGAGCCTATTGCCGTAAACCGAGCACAAATCCAGACTCCGAGGCTGCTACTGAGAAAATTGCTGATAGAAAAACCCAATAACACTTTGCCCGACCTGGGAATAGAACCCAAGACCTCATGCTCAGCAGTCGCGCTTTGTGACCTTTAAGACCTGTAACATCTTTTAGACTTTTAAAAATAGCTTTTCACTTGAAACAGCATCCCCCACAAATCTTTAAGGGTAGTCTTCCTATAAATCGTGATCAGACAATGTCGTGAGGTAACAGATACTCGAGATAGCGAGGAAACGAGAAGTAATGACGTCACGTCCTGGTGTGCAGCAATGCGTGTATTCTCACCTGATTGGTCTATTCGATGTAAGCACGGTTGCAGAGCTCGGGTAAAATAGTTTGATTGCTAGTTGGGACTTAGGCTAGCATAGTATTTAGAAATCGATTTAAGTGGTCTAGTGGTCACAAAGCGCGACTGCTGTGCACGAGGTCTTTGATTTGATTCCCAGGTCGGGTAAAGTGATATTGGGATTTGGGCACGCTAAGATAGCTCTTAGTGGGCAGGAATTTTTCAGACATACTTGATCCTTATCGTAATATTATAGCCAAATTACACATAATCTATCTAACCTATGGAGTTTCATCAAAATCAGTTTTGTAGTTTTTGCGTGAAAGAATAACAAACATCCATCCATCCTCACAAACTTTCACATTTATAATACTAGCTTCTGCCCGCGACATCGTCCGCCTCATAACATAACATCACGCCTGTAATCCCCGAAGGGTTAGGCAGAGGTGTACCTATTAGTACACCCACATTTCGCCAGTTATGTTTTTTTTTTTAGTCCCGTGTAATAGGGGGCGAGCCTATTGCCAAGTTTATATATTATCCTACGGGAACCGTATATTTTTCCGGGTCAAAAATTAGCCTATGTGCTATTCCAGACTATAAATCCATAATGTGTGACTTTAATCCAGATCGGTCCCGTAGTTTTTGCGTGAAAGAGTTACAAACATCCATACATCCTCACAAGATTTCACATTCATAATATTAGTAGGATATAATATTATTAGTAGTAGGAGGTAAGGTTTATTATAAGACCATTAATTAGCATATTTTCTAAAAACCACGTTTCACTTTAATAAGGAACTTGCCATACATTTTAATACAAATAAGTTTACGTGTTTTCAGTCGCGAACGGCGCACGTAATGGCGCCTAATCTTCAGCCATTTATCATGAAAATTAAGTGACCCTTTAGTAACAAGGGGAGCTTGCAACAAAAATCTGTGAGTAACGAGGTTATACAATCTTAAAAGCCGAGTTATGACTTTTGGAACGAAGTTACTTAACGTGAACTGGGTAGGAGTTAACTGGCAGAAGTCGTCACGTAAGGAAAAAGCGTTATGCGCCCTCCAGAAATTTGTTCTGTTACTTTGGATGTATGCGTGTTTGTTACTCAAAAACGCCAGAACCGCCGAACGGATTTAGAAAATATTTGGTACATAAATAGATTATTATAATAATCTTTTATCCCAAAAAGTACAGTTTCCGTCCGTAGAATAATAGGTGTATGAACTTTGACGCGGACGAAGTTAAGGGCAGAAGCTAATCCCAAATAAATTACTGGTTTTCAGACATCGTCTAACAAAATGGATGATTCTCATTAGAACGTGCCGTGCCCGGGACGGGGCCCGGACGGGGCACGGACGGGGCACGGTTTTAAATCTGTTACATATATTTTGTATGAATCAATTTATATTACACAGTGCATTATCCGTGTCCCGTCCGGGCCCTCTCGACGCACTTCAATACCACGTCGGCTCGTCCACGCCCCGGCCCGTGCACAGCACGTTCTAATGAGAATCATTCCTAAGACTCTACTTGTACTAAATCCTTAAAGCTGTGTTTACAGCAGTGCGGTCTCATATTCATCTTGTTTTTTCCTCTGACGCATGCACGAAGCGTAATAGCGCATACAATAAGGCATGCGCTTAAACTAGTTCAAAACAATAAGCTGTAAGCGCCTTATTTTTTTTAGATAGTAAAAATCATCAAATGGCTCCTTCCGCCCTGGGTGGGGTGGAAGGGACTGTCAGACTTTTACTAACTAAAAAACCACCCTGTTCCTTCTGTTGCCCTTTACGTTCCGGGGCCCCGGTATCCTGTTAAGACGTCCCGCAACCCAATAAACCCTTAGCTATTGCCTAAAATTCTGAAAGCCAGTACATTATGTGTTTAGTGTCTGTTTAACTGTTATAAAAAAGTAACGTTGTTAATCGACTTTTGTTGTTGACTGTACCTAGGTACCTAAGTTAGAAACATGTAGCAAACTAATTGAGTTTGAGCACTTCATTAAGCTATGCGGTTTCACTCGTAGTAAGTAATAACTATTTCTGTAGTTCAGGAGTTGTGTTCCCAAATGTACCTTTATGTTAGGGCCAGTTTGGGGCTTCAAGGAAAGCGGTTCCTACAAGGGTTATTGAGGAAGTGTTGCAGGACCTTGTTGGAAGATTTAAGGCTCTTCTAATGTATGTTGGGTATTTTCTGGATTATTTTCTATAGAAACTGACTGCCTCGTTGGTCTAGTGGTCGCAAGCGCGACTGCTGTGCATGAGGTCTCGGGTTCGATTCCCAGGTCGGGCAAAGTGTTATTGGGTATTTCCATCAGGAATGTCTCAGTAGCAGCCTCGGAGTCTGGATTTGTGCCCGGTTGATGGCAATAGGCTCGCCCCCTATTACATGGGACTAAAAACATAACTGGCGAAATGTGGGTGTACTAATGGGTACACCTCTGCCTAACCCTTCGGGGATTACAGGCGTGATGTTATGTTATGTTTCTATAGAAACTATTCTTATTGGTGAAGAATGGATAAGATTCTACAAGATGCAGTTTTACATCCTCGTTAAATTCAAGTAAAGGCAATGAGTTAATGCAAGTGATTCTCAAAAAGTGCAACAAATAAATTAATTCGTTTTACAAGCGCTTGCGCTGTTCGTATATACGTATGTAAGTAAGTTGTCCTTCCATTTGCAAACTATTTTTACACGACTGCCCCAAAAAAAGGAGTGTTATGTGTTTAGGGTTAATGTATGTATGTATGTATGTGAGATTCTTTATTCCACCATAACTTTTAAACGCCTGAACTGATTTAGATACATGGGGTATCGTTACAATCCTTGCATCGTTCCGAGTAACATAGGCTAGGTGAAAAATTTCTAAGCTATGAAGGTATTCGACTGAGCAGAAGTCCCCCGACTGCAATGAAAATTTCAGTTTAGTAGATCAAGTGGTTTTCGATTTTTTATGTTTGGTCAGTGAGTGAATCTTGTTTCATTGCTTTTTAGATCAATATTTTCACATAGCAGTCGTGTTTTTTAATTTTTTAAATTATTTATTTTTATTCTACCATTTTTTGGTATCCGATTGGGCTGAAATTTTTACACCACCTTAAGTTTTCATCATAATACAATGTCCAATACTCAATATTGAAATAATTTTAAATTAAAGTTTGTTTTTAAATAATATATTTTTTATATTTTTTATTTGGTTTGTGATTTTTTAATTTGTGTACAAGATAAGTCGTTTATTAAAAACCTGAAAAGGCGTAAATGTCGGTTATCGCGGATGCGGACGAAGTTGCGGATGTCCTCGCTTGGGATCCTCCGTACTAAATTTCATTAGAATCGGTTTAGTGGTTTTGTCGTGAAAGCGTAACAGTCAGACTCACTTTCGTATCTATTATAATAAAATAATATTATTGTAATATGGATTAATCTACCAAGAATTTATTATCTCGTTTCTTGCCGTGAGTCCTCGCTCCCGGCTCCCGGCTCATTCTATCGTTGCAGCCGTTTATTGCGGCGCGGTAAATGGGAATATTCATTAAACTTCCTACCACTACCGACTGCATCGATCTTCGTACTTTACAAGCAACGTTTTGTTATTACTCTCTTAATGTTTAACTGCAGTTTCAGTTTAATGACTTTGGTGACTGAAGTTCTGGCACGTTTTAAATGGGACGGATTTGGGTTTTTGTTTTCCTGTTAAATTAAAATTATGACATGTATTCAAAAAACGTTTTTATTATACAAAGTTGATACGACAGATGGGCTTTCCTTTAAACTGCCCATACTAGGTACCTACAATTTTCAAGCTCTGTACCAAAAATCAATTAAATAGGAGCAGTAGTTTAGTCGCAAATGATTTTTTAAGTTTTTGCCCCGTGTGAACACGATGTTTCTTTCCTATCATCTGATTATTTCTATACGCATAGGTCATGCACCTACGTTGCCGCTTTAATACCTAAGTATCTAAGATCAGTTAAATTTATTTACAAAGGGTGTTTGCGTTTTACTCTGATTTGTAAGCTATTTAGTTTGTTTAAAAAAAAACTAATTTTTATTTATTTTTTATTTTATACTATATCGAATTAATACTAAACAAGTATATTAAACGTAGTGTAATTTAATGCCCCTCTGTCATATCAACTCTGTTTATGTATATTTTGATGGTCGTGATGGCCTAGTAGTTAAAACTCGCGCCTGTAATGCATGAAGTTGCGGCTTCAATACCGGGCAAGTACGAATGTAACTTTTCATATTCATATGTACTTTTTAAGTTTGTTTTGGCCATCACTGACATCTTTGAAAGTAAAAACGCTTCTTGAGGAAATCTGCAATTGTAAATAATACCTCTAAGTCTCCGAAATCGCCAAACCGCCTTGAGCAAGCGTGGTGATTAATGCTTGTTCATTCTCTGTGTGAGAAGAGGCCTTTGCCCTGTGGGACAGTAATAGGCTGGTGTTATATATTAAAGTGGAAAAAATTGTAAGCTGATCATGTTTTATATTGATTTCTATTCCAATTCTAGAATCGTTATCATTTCGAGTAGAAAAAGATTGCTTTTAAATTGCTCCAACAATACTGGTAAGTTGACTACCTATATTCAAATCTTATTTTGTTAATGGCCTTCAACTTATATTTTTTTATGTATCCATATTTTGATTGAAACGAATCCATTGCTGATTTTTACGAAAATTATAAATTCTGAAAAATATGCTCACTATGAGTGAGCTAGAGTAGACATTTGCTCTAAAAAAAAAACATACGCCTTTAATTTGAATTCACATGAATATTTTTATAAAACTTTACAGCCAGCTTTTATTGGCATAAAACCTTTAAAGAACCTACCTACATATAATCATTCATATGAGTAGGTAGTTTCATTTAAATAACATTTTCGAATGAGACGTATTCATAATGTCTTCCATTACATTTATTGAACGATAAAAACTTTTCCATTATTTTAAAAATCCACAATTTAATAAAAAAAACTTTTCTTATTACAATTCGCAATATTATAGACGTTTAATTTTATTAATCTCAATAAAATCTGGACTGCCAAATCTCCTATCAGATAAATCGAACTTAAAAATTTCAACTCAAACTTTCTAATTAAACTGGAACTAACTAATTAAGTAGATTTCATAATAGTCGTGACTTTAACGTGGTTCTTGAGAAGTGCACGAAGTTGCACATACTTGGAATTCCGCTTCAATAAATAATTCTTGGAATTCGTCTGCTATGCTTTTAGTGCACTCTAGTGGAGTCTAAGAGTTACGAAACTAATTTTGACCTAGTTTGATGCGGCTGTTAAGACACAGCACTTTACAATTGGGAGAACAATTAGGTACAAAACGAGTTACGAAGAATGAAACTTGATAAACCGCACAAACTTTACTATTTCGTAATAAATAATTTAATATTGTTTAGCATTTTAATCTGAATGTATTCGAAATATTCCTGAATAGATACAAAAATAATGAATTACTATTTCGTACATCCATACCTGCGCAAGCTTCCCATTACTGACGTTTTTCAAGGCTCATCTTTCGCGTGCCAATACATTTATATACCGTTTGTGCGCTGTTGAAACGCGATTCTACGATAGATTTTGTATGGCAATAATATACAGGTTTTTATTTTTGGTGGTAAAAATCATCAAATGACTTCTTCCGCCCTGGATGGGGCGGAAGGGACTGTCAGACTTTTACTGACTAAAAAACCACCCTGTTCCTTCTGCCCTTTACGTTCCGGGCCGGAATAATACACTGTGACATCACTTTTTTGCCAACTCTAATTATTAATTTCAAAGGCAACTAAAAATCTTTTACTATAAATTGAAAATTGATTGGATTTTCAGGGCTGCATAAAGTGTTTTTTTTTAGAGAACTCGTGTTTTAAATTTTTGGGTAATGGTGCCAAATACCTAGTTGCGGTGTTGTTCTTCAAATAATGGGATAATCTGAATTTGGTTGGTGGCAATAGGCTCACCCCCTATTACATGGGTCTTACATATTATATAATCGGTTACAATATGTGTCTACTAATAGGTGCCTCGCCCTTCGAGAATTACAAGTGTGATGTTATGTTAGAGTTTTTTACAACCGTTCTACTGCCATCATCCTCTGCCACCTCCGCGCATCTTCCAACATCACAGCAACATAACTTACGTCACAAGTGGACCCGTAGAGTGTGCCCGAATTAATGGCCTACAAACATTACGCTAATTTGAGGCCCGACGTGAATGTATTCATCAGCAGTGTTCGGTCTAGGTCCAGTGTATGCTGGAAAATCCCCCCTCGGTGAATTCAGGTGAAGTGAGTATGAGGTGAGCTGTCAATCTCTAGCATCAGCTTTCTTTCTTTTTCTTTTATGAAAACGTTGCCCTGTAATTATGGCAATAGCCTCGCCCACTAATCTCCGAAGGGTTAGGCAGAGGTGTACCTACCCATTACTCTTTCCACATTTCGCCAGTTATGTTTAAGTCCGATGAACCTATTGCCATCAATCGAGCATAAATCTAGACTTCGAGGCTGCTACTGAGAAATTCCTGATAGAAAAACCCGATAGTACTTTGCCCGACCTGAAAATCGGATCCAAGACCTCATGCTTAGCATTCGCGCTCTAGTCTTTCTAGTCTAGCTCTAGTCAGACCCCTAGACCAACAAGGCCGTCAAAATATATTTCATTATATTATATTCATTCGCAATATGATTAATAAATCTTTTATACAGGTAAAAACAACTAAAAATTCATGATCAGTCAACTAATTAATAACACTGTTCTATGTTAATTATCTAAGAGAAAAAAACTTTGGAACAAGACTTTGTCATTACTGATCAAAAAATGGCGAATTAATTTTAACAAGCTAACTTTGGGTCCCCTGAAAGTTATTTTTACACTGATTTTTTAAGACAAGGCATTATTAGTTTTAATTGGTGTGTACACTCTCAGTCAGATAAATTGACTCAATGTGCCATGGGCCATGTCAAGTCTAAAGGCAAAAATGTCTTGAAAAGTTTTTATATAATTTTAAAACTGATATACTGGCCATTATTTTGGTGTAATCATTAAATGTTCCAAATTTAAATACAAGAACTTTTTTAAACGTTTGAAAATTTAATACAAAAAATAATAGGCAAGTACGAATCGGACTCGTACATAAAAGGTTTCGTACCATTGTACAATATTTAACACTACCTACATACAAAGAATAACATTTCTTATATGGAAGAAACCCTGAAATTTCTTTTCATTTTTTATTTCACAATATTTTTTACTTATTTTTATAGCGACTATAGTAACACACTCTGTGAAAGTGTTAACCTATTACGATTTAAAAGATACAGCCCTGTGGCAAACGGACAGATGGATAAACAGATGAACAAGAACAATAGCTCCGTAGCTCAATAGCCTTTGGGTACGGGACAATGAAATTTCTTTTTTTTTAACATGGTTTAATGAAGTTATCACAATATTAAGTATCGGACATTGTATTGTCATCAGACCAAAGACGCATGCAAAATTTCAGCTTAATCGTATATATAGGTATACCAGCAAATGGTCGAAAAATGCAAAAATTGCTGCCAAATTTTGAAAGGACAACTTACTTACATTCGTACATGTAATAAGTACATACGAACAGTGCTAGCTAAATGAAAGCTTGTAAAATATATTTGGTTCAAAATATCTGTCCGGGAGTGTAATCAATTTTTTTTATCTTTATCAACAATTTCTATGTTCTACTTATTTGATCACAAATCTGTTGTCCACGTGTATTACAAAAATAGGTAATTCAATGCTCGTGTCAACCGACCTTTTTTATTATTATATTTTGTTTGATCTTCGCATTGATTTTGAATAAATAAGTTGTATACTGTTCTGACTAGACATACGAGTACAATACATAATCATACTATCATACTAAAAAGATTTTACTTTATTTATTCCTGTTATGGAATAAATAAAATAAAAAACATATTTTGTAATAATTATATATTACATAACAACATAACATCACGCCTGTAATCCCCGAAGAGTTAGGCAGAGGTGTACCTATTATTACACCCACATTTCGCCAGTTATGTTTTTAGTCCCATGTAATAGGGGGCGAGCCTATTGCCATCAACTGGGCGAAAATCCAGACTCCGAGGCTGCTACTGAGAAATTCGTGATGGAAAAACCCAATAACACTTTGCCCGACCTGGGAATCTTACCCAAGACCTCATGGACGGCAGTCGCGTTTGCGACCACTAGACCAACGAGGCAGTAAAGTATAATAATTATACTGCATGGCAAAAGCTTCTTCTTACACAGAAAATGCACAACACAAACAAACACAAAACCAACGATGGTAGACATGATTTTAAAACCTGGGAAACCTGGATTGGGGGGGAATTCTATTAAATTTTAGGTACGATCGCATTATAATCTTAGTTTCAATTTGTCAAAAATGCCTTTAGTAAACCTACATGATTGTTAAAAGTAATAAGTAAAAATATAATTCATTTTAACTTGAAGAAAAAGTGCAAATACGGTCTTAGTGCCCTTGGCATTCTCTACCAGCCAATCAAAGGTGGTGAAAAGAAATATTTATTTATTGTAATTTATTGTTCATTATTTTAGAACTTCAGTCCGCGGTCTATTTACAATATTCTTACATTTTGTCTCGTCTTTTTACAATCCTGTTGTAATCTGTTGTAGTCTGCTTAACCCCCTTAGCAAATACCGTAATAATTTATAGCCTATGGACTAATTTGGCCAATGTGGAATATTTATTTAGAATTTGAACAAAAATATCCGGCAGTATTTGCGTGATGCTTTAACAAACAAAGAGACAAAATTAAAAATAAAATATTTTTTCCGCATTAGTGTCATTCACAGACACAAAAGCAATTTCTCTTTTAAAAAAAATAAAATAAATGTACATTTTTGACTTTGTTACGATACAGATTTCAATTTTACTCTGAACTCCAGTAACCTAAAATACACACTGAACTTCCTTATTCAATAAACGTATGACGTCACGGAATATGAAAACTGAAACTCGTCGATCAAATATGGCGGCTAGAAGCAATTACGTAACATCACAGGTACAGAGTCAATCTCACACGAACCGTAATGGCCGCTCGTTTTAACAGTCGATATGTTTCGATTCTTTTAATATCACCAGCTGGCATTGTTAAGGGTGAGATTGTTTGCAAGTTTATACTGATTAATTTATTTGCAATCTAAAAATAAATATATTTTTATTCAGAATTTTATAGGATAAAATATACAATGAACCGAAATTAACAACGTAGGTATAATAATGTAAAATGCCTGTACTAGGATAATCCTGTATCACAGGCTGCAGGAGCTCCAACATTATATTACATGTAAGACAGTAATTTTTTCAAAAAAAGATTGTTTTTGTTATGTGTTTTTTAAATAAAATGTTTCAAGTCGTGATGGCCCAGTTGTTAAGACTATTCATAAGCATATCTTGGAGATAACATCGTGAAAAAAACTGAACTTATAATGAAGGTACTCGTATGTCTGTAACCGCTACAGAAAATAATAATTGAAATTAAATACGTACGAATAGTGTCTATAATTTAATTGAGCCATGTATTAATAAAGAAATCGATCGAATGTATTGACTGACCCACCTACAAATACAAAAACACTCATTCTCAAGCAATTAAAACGTCGAAAAACTAATCAAACGTATTCACACACAAAATATAACTAAAAACGAATACAAATATTGTGGTAACATTGCCCTTAATTTTCAACTAGGAATTAATAATGAAACGGTCCAGCTTTTACAATATTCTCCATGATTCATTACCATATATTGAAACTTTAATTGAAATCAGAAATTGCTCGAACAATGGACTTCCGAGTTTCCTATAAATTGTAAAATCCATTCTTTCATTACACAAATGTAATGGTACTTTTACATGAGGGGCGATTCTCGCCTCACATGCAATTATTAAAAATCGAATTAAAAGAATTATCTCGCTATAAAATTGACAGCAACCGTGTGTATTAAATATACTGGACTCATCTAGTTTAAAATGTGACGTGTAAAAGTGTTATTTATAACCAATTTACTGAATAAATATCATTTCATTTCATTTCTTGGACTAGTGTACACGACGAAATTACGATCACGAATCTGTAGGGTTCCTATGTTCAGCAGTGGACGTTCTACGGCTAATATGATGATGATAATGATATTGATTCGTACACGAAGGGTTTTGTACTATTGTACAATATTTTTAACACAACATACAAAAAACACGTTTCCAGAAACGTGTTTTTTTAAAGTCAAAAAATCAAGGTGAATCCAGTTTCACCTTGATTTTTTGACTTTTCCTAATATTTAAATACAATATTATTATTTTTTTTAAGAATTTGTGTCTTGAAATTTTTGGTTACTGGTTTCAGCAACCAATCATTTTGATGATAGCTTTTCTGTACGCCTCTGAACGCTACGGGCAGGAAATTGGCCCCGTGTAAACGAGCCTTAAGTGAGGAATATTCTTTTAATGGTGTAATGCGATATCTTCTCGTTTTTAATTAAATTAATTTCGTCTGTAATTTTGTATGTTACCGTCAAGTTTTTGGTGTCAGATACTTTTGTAATGTGATATTTTTGAACTGAAGAATAATTACTTTGAAAGTATCTAACATTGACATAAAAATGCCTGTTCATTAGGTAGACTCTTGCTCGTTCTTCTCCATAGAAGTCTGCCTCCATTTTGGAACAAGTTCTTCATTCAGCTTCATTTTTCCGATTAACTGTCTCCTCGACGATTCAAAAGTGCCTGTAAAATAATGGTTTAATTATTTTTTTTACTTTGACCTCAATGGCTATCTACTCTACAAGCTTTGTACCCTGCCCATTGCCAATTGAGTTTAGCAATTTCGAAAAAAAAAATCTCAGCATCATCCAAGATTACGGTTGCAAGAAAAGCAGAAACTACATACCTACTATCCAAGGAACATTTTTATATCAAAAAATATTTTCCCTAAACATATCAAACAAATCAGTTTCAATACCAAATAAGACGATATTGCGCCCTAGTAGGTCCATGAGCGGTACCTCAATAATATTTACTCGTATCTCAAGTTTATTACTCCAATATCGATGCGGTTTGCACAAACAAGCGTACCGACTTCGTATTAGATATTAGATACATCCTAATCCTAACTAATATTATAAATGCGAAAGTAAGTTTGTTTGTTTGTTTGTTACCATTTTACGCCTAAGCCACTGAACCGATCATCCTGAAATTTTGCATATACGTTGCCAGGAGTACAGGAACGAACATAGGGTACCTTTAATTCCGAAAAAAAGTGCTGTTTTCGAGGGAAATCACAATAACGTTCATATGATCATAGATGGCGCCACGTGTCGTTTCGAATTGAAATGACAGGACATGAGTAATTTTTTCGCGACTTTGTCTGTGTCCGTTATAACCGAAATTTACGCGGGCGAAGTCGCGGGCAGGAGCTAGTAATTTAATAAAGCTTCTACATGAAGATTCTATTTATGACGTAGAGTAGAAGTGGTACATTGCAGCAACTGCATTAATTGGGCTACTGCGGCTATCCGCTTGTTCTTGTAGTCTTCACTTGCGCGGTATTTTATTTATTTATTTTATTTTTATTTATATAACTAACACACACTATTTTACAGGTGGAACCCTAACAATAGAGTGGTTCCAAAAACAATAATTAAATCTAGACTTATGTACTACAAACTAATACTAAAAAACATAATGAAAAACTGTAAAGCAATAAACTAAACCCTATTAAAAATTAGACATTATAAACAAATAATCTAAACTAATATAATTTCTAACTTCAGATAACTTATTAAGATAAGTTATCTGAAGTTAGAAATACCTACCTATATTTTATGTCTTTGGTTACTGCTCAGCTCCCACAGGGCGTAGCGTAATGTTGTACAGCCTATTTTATTCCTTATGTATCTGGCTATCATACCTACCTAATTTATGTAAATGAGTCTTTGTTACTTGACATCAAATGAATTATTATTATTTTCGGCTAAAAACATAACCGGCAAAATGTGGGTGTACTAATGGGTACACCTCTGCCTAACCCTTCGGGGATTACAGACGTGATGTTTTGTTATGTTATTTTACAAAAAGATTTTTGGAATCCAATTAATAAAAATTTTTTTTTTCGTTATGGTCAAAAATCTCGTTTAAATTTATAGTTCGTTTTGAAGAGCACAGACACGAAAAGCAGATGAAAATGTCACATCACAATATGACCTAACACTGACAGTATATTCCGGACCAATTTTTTCATAAAAGCTCTTAATTTTTGGAAGGTATCTCAACAGCGCTGTAGGCCTACAATACCTACAATGTTCACTCGTGTTGAAGGAAATGACTTAGTCTCCCTCGAGACAGGTCTTAAGACAATATGTCCTACAGCAGGGGTTGCCAAACTTTTTGTACGACGCCTTTCTTAAAGAAAATTTTTGTATATAGCGCTAAAAGACATGGGAATTAATTTATATTTTCATGATTTATATTCATTTAAAGAAAGCAGCACAATACTAGTGCCCTGAGACAGTGACTCGGGTTTGTTAGTTAATAGTCCACGAAGGAGATGGCGAGTCGAGCTGAATGGTTTCCTCATAAACTGGAGGGATGAAGGATAGAATGAATGGAGGGAGGCCTTTGTCCAGGAGTGAGATAAACTGGGCGTCAAAAAAAAACAAAGATCTTAATTTCTAGTATTCTGATTTTTTAAAAATATGACATATATCGACTGCCTCGTGGGTCTAGTGGTCGCAAGCGCGACTGCTGTGCATGAGTCCTGGTTTCGATTCCCAGGTCGGGCAAAGTGTTATTGGGTTTTTCCATCAGGAATTTCTCAGTAGCAGCCTCGGAGTCTGGATTTGTGCCCGGTTGATGGCAATAGGCTCGCCCCCTATTATATGGGACTAAAAAAAACATAACTGGCGAAATGTGGGTGTACTAATGGGTACACCTCTGCCTAATCCTTAGGGGATTACAGGCGTGATGCTATGTTATGTTATAAATAATAGGATAGCCTGCTCTAAGACGTCTCAGGGTGTCACGACGCACAGTTAATTTTTATTTTATATCTTGGGCAGGAGTGGGAAATCCTTCTAGACGCCCAGACTGCCTCTAAACTGAACCAGTCTAGGCAGCGGACTCTTACCAGAATACGACGCATAGTTTGACAACCCCTGTCCTACAGAAAGGGCAGCGGTGTTCCCTGACCCAGAAGAAACTCCGCATTCATAATGATGTTAGTACTGAGGACACCTGGGACTGGCAGAGTCTTAGCCTCTCTCGGACTCAGAGGGTTCTCTAATGATAATTACCTACAATGAAAAATTATGTAAAATATTTAGGGCAGCATAATCTACAAGGTGGACCTTAATTCGTAATGAGTAAGTGAGTGACCTTTCACTTTTATATATCAAGATTAGGTACAGTCAGCAACAAAAGTTGATTAACATTTATGTTTTTTAAATCCTAATTATTAAGTACAATATCAAAAGTAAAACTCACCACTTAAGGTGTGCAAATATGTCATATTAACCCATTCATTTCGAGAAATAAAATACTTAAATTTAAATTATTAATTTTTAAGAACATAGGAACATTATTAGTTAGAGTCAAAATAAAGAAGAAAAAGTATTTAAATGTCCATACTCCATACATTATAATCTTTGAATCTAACTATAATTTATTTTCTATTACTCGTACCTCTTAAACCACCAACTCTCCGAACAAAAAGCGACTACAAAAGATGGAAAACAAATCATCGGCGATGTATTTCAAACAAAACACAATCGGAATAATACTACGTGTTACCCCGGGCTCGCCTACAAACGATCCAGTAGATACAGAAGCCCATTGAAAGCAATCCGGGCGGCGTATGAAACATCAATTTGCATATGACTCGGTATAGAGGATTTTGACATACTAGCTAGCTGTGGAACGGATCGGTACGAACCGGCTTAGTACAAGAGTTCATGAATAATTTACAAAGGGATTGATTAAGATAATATTATGACATAGATTTATCAAAACGGAATATTTTATTAGACCCTTTGCGAAACAGTAGTGTTTCCACTAGCATGTTTTATTACTGACTAGCGACACGCCCCGGCTTCGTACGGGTGCAATGGAGATACAGTATTTTCTAGGAATAAATATAGCCTTGGTCACCCGAGGATAATATAGCTTCCCGCAGTGAAGTAATTTTTCAATTCAGTTCAGTAGTTTCGGAGCCTATACAAAGCAAACATACAATCAAATCTTTCCTCTTTGTAATATTATAAGTAAAGATTACCCACACCCTGCGACTTATTTATTTATTTAAACTTTATGCAACAAAGAAGTGCGAAGGCGGACTTAATGCCTTAGGCATTCTCTACCAGTCAACCAAAGGGGGTGAAGAGATAACAAAGCAGATGCAAAAAATGCTTGTAACTTATTACGTCTTTGGTCGCTGCTCCGCCTCCGTATGTCATAGCGTTAAGGCCCACGTAGTTCATAGGGTGTTTTCAAACTCATAATAATAATTGACGTCTGTCGCATCGATGACTTGATTAAAATCTCAGCATGATCGATGATTACAGCTTGTAAAACACGTTGAATGACAGTTGAACAACGTCGCCTCGTCTGCCGATCAATCAACTAATATGGCGAATGTTTTTATCGATGAAAAAAAAACGTTATTAGGACTTTCGTATGGAAATCGACAAGGTTAGGAAAACATCCTTTAAAAAAAACAAAAAAGTATTTTTTGTTTTTAAGATTCCGTACTCAAAGAATGCCAAATGGAAGCCTTTCAGTTGAAACCTGTCTGTTTGTGTGTTCGTCTGTCTGTCAAAAGGCTTCTTTTGAACGGTAGTAAGTAGACAGCTGAATTATTCCAAAATGTGTGTTACTAAGGTCGCTATAACAACAAATAATGAAAATAAAATCAGGGTCCGATTCAACAAAATATATTTGACAAATGTTCAATTTAAAAAAAAGGCAGCAAGGATAAACCTCATAGGGCATCAAAAAATTCGTCCGCGTCGCTGTCAGGTTTATGTTAATTATGGTTTACTGTAACGATTTGAATATTTGACAAATAACGATTAAACTTAAAATAGTCGAATTACACCAAAAAAACCACTAGTATCCATTAATATACAGTTCTCTGTTTTTTTTTCTAAAGTCCCGACATCGCTTAAAAATAATAATTTAATAATACCAGTCTATTAATATCCCACTGCAGAGCAAAGGCCTCTTCTCATACAGAGAAGGCAAGAGCATTGATCACCACGCTTGCTCGAAGCGGATTGGCGATTTCAGACTTATAAATAAAATGAAAAGTCTAAGTTTCCTCATTATGTTTTCCTACACGGATGTCAGTGTTGTTTGAGCTAAACTTAAGTAGCAAGTATAATCAACAAAATAGATAAGTATCCAGGGGCATCAAGTATTGTTGAGTTCTCTTAGAAATCGATGGATATATTCGATTAAAACTTAATTAAAGAACTGTTTTTTTTATGTTTTTATATCAAATTATATTTGAAGACATCTATCGGCAACTGCAACTATATCTAACGATCCTGCTTACCTATCTCTTTTTTGTTGCTTGTGCAAGTTCCATTTCAAAGATCTCCTAAACGAAAAGAAACACTACAATATATTTACAAAACAATGATTACATATTATATTTACAAGAACCGAACTGTTACAAAATCAACAAAGTGTTGCTAGACATCTTATCAAAACAAGTTGATATCAAGTAACAAGTTGGAGACTAGTCCGAACAACTTGTAAGTCGGATCACAATGTGTATTAGATTTATCCGAAGATATCCGAGTCTCGGATCATATCCGCGGGTGACATGGCCGTTTCTAACTTTTGTTTCGCGGAGTTTTGGAGTGGCGGGAAGCGGGTTAATCAATTTTTGGGCAGTGCAGCTTTATTTCCGTGCGTTCAAGCGTTTTTGCCATACCTATTACTGGAATCAAAAGTAACAGCTCACATTAGGACCCATTAATTTAGTAATAGTTGCAATCCGTGGTGCTTGGCCATCTGGGCTACTCCCAATTGCAAACGTCCCTTTGTGCCTATTGGCGTAGTTCTGTTCTGTCTCCTGCTTATTTGGAGGGAAGTGGAAACTATTTTTCCTTACTCCTCCGCTATGCTTTTCTGATTAATTTCGTTGCGGGACCCAAGACAGTTCATCGTTTCTCCGGGACTCGTCGAGCTTCATTGCCTCGACGCTTTTCTGGTGGCCTCCACTGTTGATTCTGGCTTTCAGGAGTTGCAGTGGGTGGGAAAAGTGTGGCGGGCTTGTCCCAAAAAAAAAAGCTTTATGGGGGGCGTAAACTAACTAGCTTTTTCATGCGAATGTGCCCGCGTAAAAGTCGGTTCATCATAATCATCATCATATTAGCCGTATGCCGTCCACTGCTGAACATAGGCCTCCCCTACAGATTTCCAATAGGACTGGATGGAAGCGGCTTGCATTCAGTTATCAGCGAAAAAACTCGGACCTCCGTTTCATCCTCATAGGGGGTGAATATTGGAAAATCCGTTCTTAGTAAACGTCTACTAAATATAAACTACCTCCCTGCCAAATGTCATATTTATTTGTGGAGCTGTTTTCGATATTTCGTAATTAGTGGGTGAGGGACCTTTTGCTTTTATTAAGAAGATTCAGATTACGGCAGTGGTGTGCTATAGATATAATTGATGGGTTCTTCTCTTGAGGTTACCATAGCGTGGTGCTCGTGGCTAAGTAATAATATTCGCACGTGTCAGTCCATCAGGTTAAGCTACGCTTACCGGTGCTAGTCTCTGGATGGGTGACCATTTTTAATCACCAAGACTCCTCCGTGCCTCGGAAAGCACGTTAAGCCGTTTCTCCCGGCTGTCTACGTGGATACAATCCTTGTATCTACTACATTAAGGCTTAAAGTTGACTAAAGGCTATTTCTATTCCTAAAACACTATTTCGGCTGACAAAACACCTACATGGGCTAGCAATTAAATTCTATGACACGACAACGCTAATCTTTTAGTCCAATACACTTTAGGCCAACTTGCACCAAAATCTTAACTAGAGTTAGTTGTTAACACGAAGTTAAACATCATAACATCACGCCCGTAATCCCCGAAGGGTTAGGCAGGTGTCACACCCACATTTCACCAGTTATGTTTTTAGTCCCATGTAATGGGGGGCGAGCCTATTGCCATCAACCGGGCACAAATCCAGACTCCGAGGCTGCTACTAAGAAATTCCTGATGGAAAAACCCAATAACACTTTGCCCGGCCTGGGAATCGAACCCAAGACCTCATGCACAGCAGTCGTGCTTGCAACCACTAGACCAACGAGGCAGTCACACGAAGTTAAAATATAATATTAATAATTAAAACAGGACGTAGTGACAAAAATTTAAAAGAGCAGATTTGCTTGGATTGTTATAATTTATTATATGTAAATCTTTATTTGGGAACAAACACACACAAATTAAGTGTGTTCGGAATGGTTTGGTCATGTTGAGAGGATGGGTGAAAGGCGGTTAACAAAAGGAATTTATATAACAGATGTGAGTGGCAACACAGGGCCGGCCTAGGAAGACCTACACTGACCTTATTGGTGAGGTTCTTCAGAAAGATCAGTACTCGTAACCGGTGTGCTTATGGGACTGATGTATGAACGTGGACGAGGCGAAAGGAATATGTGAGGATCGTAGCAGATGGCGTATTGTCGTTTCTTGCCTACCCTCATAGGAAAAAGGCGTGAGATTTATGTATGTATGTAAATGACACAGTGGTACTCGGGTTAGTAACTAACTCGAAGTTAAGTTACCCTGTCTTGTGCAAACGGTCTTTATTCCATCCTGTTTGGTAGGGTTACCAAAAACACATGCCTAATAACATTTTGTTGTTGAATTAAAACCGCGAGTCACCATCTGTATACAGCGAATTTTCCCTCACAATAGAACATTATTACTTTGCAACAACAGATAATAGTTATATGGCGTTAGGGTGTATACAGAATGTTCAGTATCAGAATGACCTTGGCAAAATAGAGAACGAATAAGTAATATTTTCCTGACGGAATTTCACGTCACGGCGGTCTCTCATTGAACACTAGCCAAGCACGCTGGAGATATTTTAGCGCTCAAGTGTGTACGTAAACACAGAAGCTCTCCCTCTTCTCTCACTCTCTTAGTTAGATGGATGAGCAACCAACACACAACCGGGAAGAGATGTGGAGTACGATCAACGCCTCCACGGGGTGTCTATACCACCAATTTCCGAATTCCGGGCTGCTACTGAGAAATTCGCAATAGAAAAATCTAATAACACTTTTTGCTTAACCTGGGAACCCCGGACTCTCAGCAGTCGCGCTTGCGACCACGTGCTCAACGGGGCTGTTGAATAGAGAACTACATATTTCATAAAAATCTCCTTTGGGGAAATGTACTTGAGACGAGCTCTCAATCCATAGCATCACAGCTCCTGTCAGGGCTTGTTCGGAAGAGTTACCGCGGCCCCTTTAACACAAATGGCATTAAGAGGAACATGGATGGGTTTTAGTCAGTAAGAGTCTGATCCTCCATTCCACTCCGCCCACAGCGGAAGAAGTCATTTGTTTATTTCCCATCCTTAAAAAAAGGGCTTTTAGAAGCTTTATGAAATGTTTTTCTAATGTTCAGTCTTGAACAAAGTGCTGGCCTTTTCTTGGGCCAAGGTTACATTCCGAAGCCGCCAATTGCACCCATTTCAGTGTGGTAAGAACCTGAAGATTTTTCGCATGAAATGCGTAGATACATAACATCATGCCTGTAATCCCCGAAGGGTTAGGCAGAGGTGTACCCATTAGTACACCCACATTTCGCCAGTTATATTTAAGTCCCATGGGACTTACATGAGACTTAAACATAACTGGCGAAATGTGAGCGAGCGAGCACAAATCCAGACTCCGAGGCTACAACTGAGAAGTTCCTGATGGAAATACCCAGGGCCATGCGGAAACTTTTTTAAAAAATCCGCAATCTTGGTTCTAAAAGCTCTCACAGTACATTTCCAATTTTCAAAGCACAAAAATAATTTCCTCCAACCATTATAAAGGCAGCCTTACACCGAACATAACTCTATACACGCGTGAAAAATTACCCCCAACTCTATTGTCCATAGACTGCCGTTTTTTATTTTTACGACCGACTTTTAAAGGCGCTGAATGACACGGCCGAATGTTGCCAGGTAGATAAAATGGATTCGGTGATTTTTTAGAACGAAAATAGAATGAGTTTGAGCGGGAGTGGAGTCGATTTTCGATTGACCTTTGAGGCGTTTTGCACACAGAGCAACTATTGCCGCAACTGGCAACTAGCTGTTTACATACATTTCAATTGGACTGCACTCACAGAGCAACTCGAGTTTCGAGTTGCGGCAATCGTCAACAGTTTTCAGTTGCTGCAATCGATGACCAAGTTAGTTGCTAGTTGCCGCAACTAGCAACTTTTAAATATTGTACCGGTTTTTAAAGCTGCCGGTTTCCCCAACCGTCAATCGCAACGCTTCAGGCGACTTCACACCCTCCCTCCCTTTCCGTGTGCCCGCAATGCCAGTATCGCTACGGCAACGGCATACGGCAACTCGGCTATGAAAGTTGCTTACAAATTGCCAAAAAGTTGCGGCAACTGGCAACGTTATAGCAACTATAAACTTTTACAGGAAACTTTTAAAGAGTTGCCAGTTGCCTAGACTTAAGTTGCTCCGTGTGCAAAGCGCCAGGGTTATATGAACCTGTAGGGTTTTTGCAGGTTAGTGTTACGGGTTCTGTGAAATATTTTTCAGTATTTAAGGGGAAAAGTAATTGTTAAATTTTATTAAGGCTCGGTTGAAAAACCAGCGCCATGGTTTCGTGCCTTCATGCACGAGCTAACGGCCTTGGGCATTATGCTGATCGTCAACCGTTTAGCGCGGTAGTGGCTCATATTTCTGTCTAAGACAATAATTATGCATTTAATTATTTTTAAGTTTTTAGATCTAATACCATTTTTTTGCTTTCAAAGCAAAAAAATTGTATACAAAAGCCCCAAATTGGGGCTTTTGTATACATTTTTTTTTTGTTATGTGAGTCAATGAGTGTGAGTCAATTTTCTATCGGTCAATTTAGGAAAAGTGAGTTTGTCATGCCAATTTCTAGCCGATGATAGGGTGTCAGGCCAGGTTCACTTCATTTTTAAAAATCTCTATTTGAATTCACAAATAGAGATTTTTATAGAATACCGTACAACTGCAGATTTTTCTAAGTCAACTGATATTATAAAGCCAAACAGTTTGTTTGTATGAGTTAATCTCCGGATCTACTAGTCCGATTCTGAAAATTCTTTAGCTAATAGGAACGTACGTTTTTCTTAAATAATAAAGGCTATGTTTGGATCCGTAAAAAAAAATCTCAGGCAAACAAAGTCGCAAGCAAAGGCTAGACTTATATAAGATTTGCCCAAATTCTTAGTCACCAAGAAATAGTTGAAAACTAAATTTTAAAACTTAACTTAAAAGAATAAAGGTTTTAAGCAACTATAACGACGTAACAACTTTAACAGAGCGGTCCAAGTAGCGACATCTGAGAGCTCCGGATATCCGGGCCGGCCATCTTGCAACCGGATGTTGCTAGATATTACACGGGGCTTAGATACCCGGGTACCCTGGTGACCCGGTTGATTGTTGAACGTATATAATTATAGTGTAGCCTCTCGTATGAAGTTACCTTAAACTCTAGGGAATTTATAAATACATGAGAGCAAGATTTAATTTCATATGTTTGCTTAGAATTCGTTGGTGTGTGCGTGTAGACTAAGGGTAAGTTCACATGTAACGCAGGTCAACGTGCGATCAAATTTATAGGAGTTCAGATGACAAACGCGCGTATCGAGAGGTCAGTCACTGTTTGTTGAGCTTAGAAAATGGACGCGTCAATTTTTTTTTCTCTGAGCGCTCGCTGACGCGCTTACATGCGCGCTCATGTGATCGGTTGTCTGTAAATACCAGGATGTCTAGTCGCACGATTTGAAAACGTGCGTTAATAATTTGTTGTCTGAACATGGCCTAAGCATGTCATGTTTTCATTGTACATTAATATTATTCTCAGAAACAGAATACGAGCATGTAGTTGTTTATACGAAATATATATATTACATAGCACAACAATATCGCGCACCATCATCATCTACCTAGCCTTTTCCCAACTATGTTGGGGTCGGCTTCCAGTCTAACCGGATGCAGCTGAATACCAGTATTTTACATGGAGCGACTGCCTTTCTGACCTCCACAACCCAGTAACTGGGTAATATGATACCCCTAGGTAAGACTGGTTGTCAGACTTTCGGGCTTCTGACGACCCGTAACGACTGTCAAAGATCCACGTATGACAGCCGGGACCAACGGCTTAACGTGCTTTCCGAGGCACGGAGGAGTCTCGGTATGTAAAGATGGTCACCCATCCACGGACCAACCCCGGCAAGCGTAGCTTAACCTGACGGATTAAACCGCATTTGGCATGGAGATAGTTTAAGACCTGAGGAAGGACATAGAATAGTTTTTATCCCAGAAATCACCCCCTAAGGCGGTGAAAAGGGGGTGGAAGTTTGTATGCAAGTACGATAAAAACAAGTTCCACGCGGACGTAGTCACAGGCAAAAGGTAGTTGTACTATACGAGTATTTCTTTTAATGTTGTACTATTGCAGAATAGTATAGAGCAGTCTAAAATGAGCTCTATGGAGTTTTTAATAGAATAATGCTGCATGGCAACATCTTTTACGCTCCAAAAAGTAGGTCCACGCCAAACCAGCACACAATCAGCGCTTTCTTCCAGCGAGAGCTGGATCCAACTTTGTTCTCTTTGTTAAGCCGGTAATACGGATGCATGGATGTAAACAAAGCGCTGGATGTGCGGGCCGGTTCTTTCAAAATATACGGGTATCGTTGGCCCGGCCCGGTTAAAAGTACGGTTGCAGAGATTTGCGTAAAAATGCGCTTGTTTTTTTTAAATTATTTTTTTTTGTTTTAATTGGTGAAGGATTACTGTTTGGTTTGCCTTTTTGTAATTGTTTTTAAGTCTCCGTATTTTATTGTATGATGAACGAAGGTATGAACGTGGATGAGGCGAAAGGAATAGGTACGGATTGTAGCTTCTGGCGTTCTGTGGTTTCTGCGTACCCCCATGAGAAAAAGGCGTGAGTTTATGTATGTATGTATTTTACTGTAATGTGTGAGGTATGAAATAAGATTAAGAATAAAATAAATTTTAAACTATACAAAATGTTATGCTGTATTTTTTTTTCATCATCTATATATATTTTTTTTATCTAATAAAATTGAAGAGTATTTATTGTTTGTTTGTATTTCAAACACGCAAATTTCTGCAACTACCAGTCGTATTGGAATAAATCTTTATGTATATGATAGCCAAATGTATGAGGAATAGTAGAGGCTATATAACATCACGCTCCGACACATGGGGTCGGAGCTGTAACCAAAGACGTAACATAACTCGAGTGAAAAAAACTCGCGAGCAGTAGCTACATGGCATGGTACCTGACATCGGAACCCTGACCTTGGTCGCTTTCAAAAGCTAGTCTTAACATTATAGTAAATCATCAAGTTTATATCTTATCTCAAAGTGAAGTTTAAGTAAAATAATATACATAATTTTGCGAGAATGAATTGCTGCTTAAATTATTTTAATTGTCAGATGCAAGTTGCTTCCCTGTTATAATCCCTTAGTTGCCTCTTAAAAACCTCTTGAATAGGGGAGGGAGCTAAGCTCTAGAACTAAGACTCTTGGTGGTAATATGTCGAGTATTTTTATTACATTTTAGTAGTTATTAACTTGTTTGAGAATTGGGTTTATAATTGAATAAATAGCTAGATGATCAAGTCAACGCATTTTTTTTTTCAGTATCGTATTTTTATTTTTCTATTAATCTTTTAAATCGAATTAGATGACGTAGTTGCTTTATAACAGGTAAAGACTTGCATTTAAAACTAAATATGTAAGTAAAAAAAAAAAAACATCATTATCAGCCGTAGGACGTCCACTGCTGAACATAGGCCCTAGGCATCCCCTACAGAAAAACAAAATCTAGTAAACTATAATTAACTAACTTATGTTTCACAACAGTGCCGCTAAAGGGCGCCGTACCAACGGGTTGCGTTTTTATTCGAGTACCCATAGGTGCCATATATTGGGACACTGTGCATAACTTGACACGCACTTGGCCGGATTTTTTAAGAAATTTCCTCTTTTTTTATTTTTTGTGTTAATAATTACTTAGTGGTTCAAATCGCACATTAATAAAGGTGTGTGAGGCTAAGCATTGCCATCCAACGTGGCAATGCGGCCAGTCTTTTGGGCACGTCATCAAAAAATTTAGTTTTACTTTCGCTTTTATTTTTTATTCTGGTTGTTTTTTTTTATTTATATTTTTAAGCTTGTAAATAATGTATTTATTTTAATTCTTATTTAAATTTCGATTTCCCTATTATAAATACGATTTCCCTAAAAAAAATCTCGAATATTAAAACAAAACACTTTTCTCCACAACTGTACGTACAAAATTATTGTTTTACCCGTCCATTCATTGACAGTTTGCGTGCTCGACTGTACACGTATTTGGACTTTATTGTTTGAAACCTGCATACTGGAAGATCCGCTTGGCTATTCAATGGTAACCATTTTGTGTTCCATATTTTTCGTTCTTGATGTTTTTTCTTTACCAATTTATTTCCTAGCTGTAGTTTCGTATGGGACTTTTGTGAATTGAAATAATGCTGGAGCTCCATTTTTAAAATATTACAAGCTTTTATTTAGCTTGCACAGTTCTTCTGTGTATGTAGACGTTGTCCTTTCAAAATTTGCAAACCATTTTTCGACCATTTCTTGGTATCCGATTGAGCTGAAATTTTGCATACACCTTTAGTTCTGATGACAATACAATGTCAGTACATTTGGAGGTATTGTGGAGGTACTTTATTCATTTTCTAGCTAGTCGCCCGTCAAAAGGTAATTTCGTAAGAAGGAAAATGGGGCAAGATACTCCATACTTACATAACATAACATCACGCCTGTAATCCCCGAAGAACTAGGCAGAGGTGTACCCATCAGTACACCCGCATTTCACAAAATGTGAAGACGAAGTTACCAAAATAAAAACCGTTTAAAGTATTACAATAGGTACCAAGTGCTAAAAATTAAGAGATCATTCTCCATCTTAATTAGTTCCAAACCAAAACTTGCCCTAAGACAAAGTACTACACCAGATTTGTAAGTCATACTCAACGACACTTAACCCTATACAGCCACAGCCTACTCACACCAGTTTACCCACAGCCCACACATGATGAATATGCCAACGTTAATATTTTTAAACCCTCTGCTTGTCTGACGTTTAGTAATACAAATAACACGTTACACTGTTTGTTCGGCCTCGGCTCGGTTGTGGTCATATTTGTCAAAATTTTGCTAACGTTTGTCCAGTTAAATTGTTTGGACTGAATGGCGATGTCGCGTGCCGTTTTGTTTGATTAGGCTGTGGCGTTTAGTTTTTGTTTTCATTACGTTGGCAGTTTTTCTTGACTGTTTTTTAGTTTAGTGTGCAGAATTGTTGGCTTTTTTATTTTATTTTATATATGATCATTAAAAAAATGTTTAAATCTTTTTTTGTTTCGAGATACAGTAAAAATTTGTTTATACGCTACTAGCACTTAATCTGTACAGGTTAACGCAAGAAATAAAATGTTCACATGTTTGTTTGTTTTGACTGCCTCGTTGGTTGCGACCACTAGTTGCAAGCGCGACTGCTGTGCATGAGGTCTCGGGTTCGATTCCCAGGTCGTGCAAAGTGGTATTAGGTTTTTCCATCAGGAATTTCTCAGTAGCAGCCTCGGAGTCTGGATTTGTGCCCGGTTGATGGCAATAGGTTCGCCCCCATTTACATGGGACTAAAAACATTACTGGCGAAATGTGGGTGTTCTAATGGGTACACCTCTGCCTAACCCTTCGGATTACAGGCGTGATGTTATGTGATGTTATGTAATTTTGCTCCCCTTTTTTAACTCCCATAAAGGTTGAATTTTCAAAAATCCAGGAAAAGTTAAATACACTAGAGTTAGGAGCAAACTACAAATAAAAATAAATTAAAAATGATTTATCTTTTGAACGTCATACACAAGACAAAATTATTAAATCTAGTTGCCAGTTCCAAAAGAAGAAAATAAAGAAGAAAACGCCATACTTACTCTTTTAAAATAAAAGTTTTACAATATTTTGTAAACTAAATCGTTTTAAAATACCTCCACCATTTTCCATAACACCACCTAAGGCACACAGCACACGATCAATTCAGCGGCGATTTAACCCTCGCCTGCGACAGGACAGGACAAATCGGCGCGCGATTGCGTCGCAAACAGTGCCACAGCGCGAGTGCTGTGCAAACTACTCGCGGCCACGTCTCGTAAATACCCCCAGCGGTTGAGGGTTACATTGCATCATATTTTTAGTGTTCAAATATGAAATTTATTCACCGTTTGCTTCTGATATAGATATTGAAACGAAATGCTGTATGGTTTGGACAGATTAGAATATTAGATCATCATCTGCCTAGCCTTTTTCCAACTATGTTGGGGAGCAGCTGAATACCAGTATTTTACATGGAACGACTTCCTATCTGACTTCCCCCAGTAACTAGATAATACGATACCCCATGGCAAGACTGGTTGTCAGACTTTTGGGCTTCGGCTGTCGACTGACAAAAGTCCACGTAGGACAGCTGGGACCAACAGCTTAACGTGCTTTTCGAGGCACGGAACGATGTCAGTGATGTCTAAGATAAACTTAAAGTACATATGCATTGAAAAAGTCACATTGGTAGGTACTTTTCGGTACCAGTGTGCCTTTAAATGGTACTTTTTATTTATTAATCGAACCGGAGAACCCAACTCTCAGCAGTCGCGCTCACAACTACGAGATCAACAAGACAGTTAAATAATCAAAATAAAAGGTCACAGTCAAAAAAATTGTTATCCAATTTGGCATTCAACAACCGTAAGACTTACTTTTTCGTGACAGAAAAAATTAAAAAAAAATGCCACCGGTTCATTATCGCAAATTCCTTTCCGACTTGATCCACGCTTTTAATTAATTAAAAATGGTCATCTACTTGACAAGGGTGTCAGGAAATACAAAATGGCGGGTGTTGAAATGTATGAGTCTTCGTTTGTATTAAGAAAATCAATATAAAAACAATATTGAAGTGTAACTGCCTCGTTGGTCTAGTGGTCGCAAAGCGCGACTGCTAAGCATGAGGTCTTGAGTTCGATTCCCAGGTCGGGCAGTGTTATTGGGTTTTTCCATCAGGAATTTATTAGTAGCAGCCTCGGAGTCAGGATTTGTGCCCGGTTGATGGCAATAGGCTCGCCCCCTATTACATGAAATTAAATCATAACTGGCGAAATGTGGGTTACCTTTGTTGAGTTATGTATATTATGTAATTGAAGTGTCTGTTTGTATAATGTCAAAATAAAAGCTTCTTACTAAATGCATATAAACACGATACTCATAACAAAAAACATATCATGAACAACATCACAACATCATAAACAGATCATCATGTACTATCAAGATATTATTTTTAATGTATTGTGTAAACAATTGTTAGCTAACCTTAATAAATGAATAAATAAACAAATCATTTTTTATTGTTTGTCTATCTGTTTAATTCAGCTAATAATCTACGACTTAAACATAATTGGTGAAATGAGGGTGTACTAATGGATACACCTCTGCCTAACCCTTTGAGGACTACAGGCGTAATATTATGTTATGTTAAACTTTTTTTTTGAAGTTGGTATGTGATACCGTTATGCCATTAACGCTCTTAAGACTTGATGACATTACATAAATATCTCTATAATATTCACAAAACGAATAAAGCACAAAGTTGCTTACTTCACAATTTTCATCGCTACTACGTTTTTTCTGATTGAGTCCCTCGTGAACAGTTTACCTTCACCGGGCTTAACTTTTTATTCAGCGGAATTTTGATCGCGTCATCTTTATTATCTGTACTGTTTTATTCTGGGTCACTTTGTACCTATACGGCAGGGTTTTTTAACCGACTTCAAAAATGAAGAAGGTTCTCAATTCGTAGGTATGAATTTTTATTTTTTTGGTTACTCGAAGGCGCTGGAATAGATTTGGTTTTTTTTTTATTTGAAAATGTATACGATTACTTCGCACATCTTTTCTTTATCGTGTGATGATGTCCAAGATAAACTTTCGAAAGTACATATGAATTGAAAAAGTCAAATTGGTACTTGCCCGGATTGAACCCACAACCTCAGGCATTATTGTCGCGCATTTTCTCCGTAGCAGCATCTGAGTCTGGATTTATACCCGGTTTTTGGCAATAATATAATAATAATAATAATCTTTATTTGGGAACAAAAACACATACAGAGTTGATATGACAGAGGAGCATTAAATTACACTACGCATACTATACGTGTATTAATCCGATACGGTATAAAATAAAATATAAATAAAAATGAGTTTTTATTTTTCAAACAATTTAAATAGCTTACAAATCAGAGTAAAACGCAAACACCCTTTGTAAATAAATTTAACTGACCTTAGATACCTAGGTATTAAAGCGGCAACGTAGGTGCATGACCTATGCGTATAGACATAATCAGCTGTTAGGAGAGATACATCGTGTTCAAACGGGGCAAAATCTTAAAAAAATCATTTGCGACTAAACTACTGCTCCTATTTAATTGATTTTTGGTACAGAGCTTGAAAATGGTACCTCGTATAGGCAGTTTAAAGGAAATCCCATCTGTCGTATAAACTTATACAAAGTTTATTAACAAATTAAGTGTGTTCGAAAATAGCTGCATTAGTTGGAAACTGTGTCGCTGCTATTAACGCCCACCTCTAGAAGGAAGATAGCAGTGTTCCCTTTACAATTAAAGACACAGGAGTGAAAGAAAGAATATAGGTTCGCCCCCTATTACATGGGACTCAAACATAAGCGCGACTGCTGTGCATGAGGTCTTGGGTCCGATTCCCAGGTCGGGCAAAGTGTTATTGGGTTTTTCCATCAGGAATTTCTCAGTAGCAGCTTCGGAGTCTGGATTTGTGCCCGGTTGATGGCAATAGGCTCGCCCCCTATTACATGGGACTAAAAACATAACTGGCGAAATGTGGGTGTACTAATGGGTACACCTCTGCCTAACCCTTCGGGGATTACAGGCGTGATGTTATGTATGTATGTTAAACATAACTGGCTAAACGTGGGTGTACTAATGCGAGTTATATGTTTGTTAACGCACCCACGATACAGAAAAAAATCTACAGCGGTGCAACGTATTTTTAAACCTAGACACTTCCTTAGATAAAGATACCACGTCTTGTATATAAAGTTATGTACTCGCGTAGATATAAATATTAACGAACCTAATAACATATCATCAATCACACTGAGTGATATCAAACACAATAATAAGTACCTTTTTACTGAAAGGGTTTTGATTGATGAATGTTTTTAGTTCCATAGTCATTTCAGTCTTCATATGAAAATTATGATGCTATCGTAGTACACGTATACTTATATAGTAGAACAAGCCATTTAGAATATTATATCATAGTAGCATCCTCCGAATGCCTCGTTAGTCTAGTGGTCGCCAAGCGCGACTGCTGAGCACGAGGTCTTGGGTTCGATTCCCAGGTCGGGCATTTGATTGTTTGTTTGTTTGCATTGAATGGGCTCCGAAACTACTGAACCGATTTGAAAAATTCTTACACTGTTGGGAAGCTACACTATTCCCGGGTGATAATATATTTACAAAAAACTTAGGGATCCGTAAGAAAAATCATGCGAACGATGTCGCGGGGAGGGTGCTACATAAACATAACATCACGCCTGTAATCCCCGAAGGGTTAGGCAGAGGTGTACCCATTAGTACACCCACATTTCGCCAGTTATGTTTTTAGTCCCATGTAATAGGGGGCGAGCCAATTGCCATCAACCGGCCACAAATCCAGACTCCGAAGCTGCTACTGAGAAATTCCTGATAGAAAAACCCAATAACACTTTGCCCGACCTGGGAATCGAACCCAAGACCTCATGCACAGCAGCCGCGCTTGCGACCACTAGACCAACGAGGCAGTCCAATAAAACATATGAAATAAGCATAGGAACCAGACCCCATCTTTGCAGCATGAGAACAAAATTATCCGTTGCATAAATTTGCTCCAACTCCACCGTTTCTCAGCCATAAGGCGTCCAACAAATTTAACAACCCATTACTGTGGTCCGACTATTACACCGAAGCGTAACACGAAGGTACTCCTGAGCCATAACATAACATCACGCCTGTAATCCCCGAAGGGTTAGGCAGAGGTACACCCACATTTCGCCAGTTATGTTTTTAGTCCCATGTAATAGGGGGCGAGCCTATTGCCATCTACCGGGCACAAATCCAGACTCCGAGGCTGCTACTGAGAAATTCCTGATGGAAAAACCCAATAACACTTTGCCCGACCTGGGAATCGAACCCAAGACCTCATGCACAGCAGTCGCGCTTGCGACCACTAGAGCAACGAGGCAGTCCTACTCAAGGTACTCGAGGCAGTCAACGAGGTACTCCTGAGCCCTTTTATAATAAAAATAACAGGGCACTGTACTTACTTTTAGCAACAGACGCGATCTAATCTCAGTCATGATCTGTTAAAAATACCTCTAATTTACCAAAGAAATTTGACATTGATTGTCGCTGACATAAGATTGCGACTAGACTTTGAGCGTCTTAATTAATAGAATATACCTTCAGAATATCTCCATCTAAGGTACTTTTACAGTGTTGATATGACAGAGGACACTACGTATACTATACGTGTTAAATAGTATTAATTTGATAAGGTATAAAATAAAATATAAATAAAAATGAGTTTTTTTTTTAAACAAACTAAATAGCTTACATATCAGAGTAAAACGCAAACACCCTTTTGTTAATAAATTTAACTGACCTTAGATACCTAGGTATTAAAGCGGCAACGTAGGTGCATGACCTATGCGTATAGACATAATCAGCTGTTAGGAAAGATACATCGTGTTCAAACGGGGCAGAAACTAAAAAAAACATTTGCGACTAAGCTTGAAAATGGTACCTAGTATAGGCAGTTTAAAGGAAAGCCCATCTGTCGTATCAACTTTGTATGATATGCCGTATTCGAACATGTTGTCAACAAAATTATAATGACTAATGATTATTACTGCAATGAACAAGTTTTACATTGATAAGAGCCTAAAAACGGTTGATAGCACTTTTCTGATCAAACTAAATACATAGTTGTTGTTCTCCTTTCTATAATAATACTTCTATATTGTGTGTCTAAACAAGTGGAAAGTAAGTAAGAATACACCTTAAAGTAAATTTTTGCCATAATATTCAAATCGAGATAGTAAATATCTCGACTCGAGAATGTAATTAATTTTTTCTTTCTTTCTTTAAATATTGCCCTCTCACTAAGACTGTGTCGTAAGTGCGTTTACTAGCATAATTTATTAACTCACAAACATACCATTACAAATACACACACATACATTCCACTTTTTGTCAATTATACAAAAAGTTTACAGAATGAGTTCTGAAACGATCTACTATGTAGGTACAATTATTTTAATGAAACACCAATTAAATAGCTGTTCTAATAAACAAATTGCACTTGACACAATAAAATAGCGTGTCAAACAAACTTTTCTTTAAAACACCAAACTAATTAAATAATAAGCCGCATGCAACGACGGTGTAACAGTAGGCCAATGCTAAAGCTCTTTTAACTTAGTTTCCACAAGATTAACCAATGGATTAGTCGTCTTAATTTGTTAGCATTAAGGGTCAAAGTCGGTTGCTAAACATAATTGCATAGGAATCACTTCACGGTATACGGCACCTAATGTTTTTATTATGCCATTTTGGTATTTCTATGAGAATGGCTAACGAGAAACACACGGTAGTAAAAGTTTTTGTTGCTCAAAATGGTTTAAATAAATTGGATTGTAAACCCACAATGGGTTTAACATAAGTTAGAGATGTCAAATTAGTTTTGCCTTGAACTTTGCCGTGTTTTTACAAGCTTTTATTTAGCTTGCACTGTTTGTATGTTACCTATGTAAGTAAATTGTCCTTTCAAAATTTGCAAACCATTTTTCAACCATTTGTTGATATCCGATTGAGCTGAAATTTTGCATTCACACAGTTCTGATGACAATACAATGTTCAATACTCAATGTTGTAAAATTTTAAATTAAAGCTTGTTTCTAAAAACATTTTTTAATTCTTTTATTGATCAATGTGTTCTGACATGTCAACTAAAATTGCATGGAAGTTTCATATTAATTAAAATTGACATGCCTAATTTATTCCGTCCCTTTCTTTTTTATTGGGCAGGAAAACATAGAAATAGTCATATTTTATTTTAGTTTGTGAGCAAGGGAATCGGCTCCTATAACAAACTGCCAAAATAATTGCCAAGATTCATAATTATGGCGATATTCCCCTTAGCGTTCAAACACCATGGTTTACCAACCTATAATCATGGTTCGTTACCGTGTACGTTAATTTTAATATAGTTCCCGGTAGAGATTATGCGTCGCTGTATGTTCCTATGGGAGATGAACCAATTTAATATGTCATACAAGTTTAATATGATAGCTTGATTGGCGCTGTAGGTTCACGCGGCCAGCGGTTTTGAATTTAATTCTGACAAATAATGGTGCCGATTCCCTTGTACTCAAACTAGACCAAATTTAGAGAATTGGTATCTCTTACTAACTTACAGCAAAAGAAAAAGACGGTGACATTTTAGAACTAAGTTAGAGACGTCAAATTAGTTTTGCCTTGAACTTTTCCGTGCTTTTGTTTTATACATTTTAAGATGTCAAATAAAATTGTATGGATGTGTCAGATTGACTAAATTTGACAGCTCTTATTTATATTCGTCTCATTCTTGTTTTATTAGACAGAAAAAAATAGAAATAGTCTAATTTTAATTTAGTTTGTGAATAAGGGAATCGGCACCATTATTTTTATTATTCCCTTCCGCCACACCCAGGGTGGAAGGACTCATTTGATGATTTTTACCAACCCTAAAAAAAGGGTTCCGTTTTTGCCGACTAAGGTACGGAACTCTAAAAATCCAATTCACGTTATATTCACTCCGCGCGCTCGTGTTCGAGTCCTATTTATCCAATGTCTACCACAACATAGAAACCACGAATATAATCACGTAGATATTCTATCAAAATGCATTCTAGCTTCAATATAGAGCAACAATTCCCTTCCTCCATGCGGTTTGAACTTTACAACCGTGGCCGCAATCTCTCGAATTATAGCAAGGTTCGTTAACGAACTTGTGTAATTAGAATATCAATCCGTTGCAGTGATTGCTAAGAGTAATAGAAATATTTGGTTACTAGATTTTGTAAGCGAATTCATCTACTAATGACGTTTATTTCAGAGGATAATGAAAAGAATAGTCAGTGTACAAATAAAAAATGAAAGATGTCAATTTTTTCTCATCATAGTGACTGACTGACTAACCTAGTTATTAACTTGTTCAAAAGACGAAAAAAACGGCTAAAAACATTATTATTGGTTGAAAAAAATACCACACAAAATAGACATTTTAAATGAATTTTTAACACAACTTTAAGAAAAAGTCAGGAACCCAATTTCGCCCTAATATAGGCCATATTAAAATGAGTTGAAACATAACTGTATGTATTTTTAATTTTCCTCGTTGGTCTAGTGGTCGCAAGCGCGACTGCTGTGCATGAGGTCTTTGGTTCGATTCCCCGGTCGGGCAAAGTATTATTGAGTTTTTCCATCAGAAATTTCTCAGTAGCAGCCTCGGAGTCTTGAGAGATTGGATTGGATTTGATTGGAGATTTGGGCCCGGTTGATGGCAATAGGCTCGCCCCCTATTACATGGGACTAAAAAAACATAACTGGCGAATTGTGGGTGTACTAATGGGTACACCTCTGCCTAACCCTTCGGGGATTACAGGCTTGATGTTATGTATGTTGTATAAGCAATATTTACATTACGCTATGGCCCATGAGAGGAGAGCAGTAACTAAAAAAAAACGCGTAAGAAGTTGCGGGCTAAACCTAGTACAATTTAAAACACAACGACAATTCCAATTACAAGCAAACAAAAACAACATCACTAAAACGAATTTGTTTTTCCATACAACTGCGCCGTCAGTTTCTAAAGCTTGAGGGCACAATGAATTTGAATGAAAAAAAAAAGAACTCTTGATTTTAACCACAGTAAAAGCAGAGAACAGTATCTCAACTTATATAAATATTTATTTCATCATCATCATGACAGCCGTAGCTCGACCACTGCTAAACATAGGCTTCCCCCTACAGATTTCCAATGGGACTGTTAATGATAATAATATAATATATTTCCAATAAATGAATATTTATTTACACAAGGTAAGCACAGGATACATTTTTTTTAACTATATTATTTGTATTTTTTTTTAAATATGTGTAAAAATATGATAAATACAGAATGTGAAGAATTATATAATTTATTTCCAATAAATGTAATTATTTATACACAAGGTAACCACAGGAGAATTGGGTAGATGACACCATTAAATTTACCAATAATTCTAAGACATAGCTTCTCTAAAGAAACGCTTTATTTTAGCCTTGAATAAATAATAAAATGACTATGTGATTGGATTTTTAATTGCTTTGAAATTTATAAATAGTTAGTCAATTGTGTCGACACAAAAGTCATACGCCATAGATATTTTTTGCAATACAAAATCTATGGAAGAATGATGTCGGAGAGCCGAACCTGCTACGCGAGGGCCACAAGATAGACTTAGAAAGTACATATGATCACATTGGTAATAACCCGGATGTGAACTCACAAACTTATGCATGAAAGGCCTTTACAACTAGGCCATCAAGACTTTTAAATGACTTGACAAATTGATCTACTGTTTACTAAAGACACTGTAACATATTCGCTATTTTATAGTTGAAATCTGACACAAGAGGATGTACGACGAGCTTGCCTAATTGGAGTGTTCTAGAGTACTAGGGTACCATATATGTGGTGAAAGATATCTATATCGTATCCTATAGTAGCATTGGAATAAAGGTTAAAATCACATTTAATTGTTTTCAACGTCTGCTTTAATTTTGAATATCTTTTGTTTTTTTTTTTGCAAGAGTGATTCGAATAATCGATGTCGAAGTCGATGACGTGTCTTAGGGCTCATTTACGGAGACGCGGGGCGACGCGCGTCGCGTGCGGGGCACAGTGGTCTGAAAATCGAGCTCTAAACTCATAAAACTTAAGGTTAAGAATTAAAAAAAAAAAGTAATTGCTCTGGATACCTCCCTTTACATAATATTAACGTATGGATGGTACAAGTCACAGTACGCGTAAGAAAATAAGATTTGTGTTTTTTTTTATATGGGAGAAAACACTAAAAGTACGTTATCTCGAAACTTAATGAGACTGTTAGCCTGGTGCTCATACGAGCTATAGTGCCATGCACGGCGATCAAGATGACATACAATTCATGTAACTTTAGGTACCGGTTCGCACGTAGCAAACTTCTGAAATGTTGAATTTTCGAAATGTGATTTTTCAAATCTTTGCTGTTGTTAAATGACGTTGCCGATCGATTACATAATAATAAAATATAATTACAGTTACATTTTTAATGATAATAAGTACATTTAGCCTGCTAATGATCTTTATGATGACAATAATTAAAAAATATATTGATTGTATAGGTTTTTTTCTTTAATTTCATTCAAGGAACTAACTCATTCAACTAACTCAAACCTTGATTAAGATTAAGATACTATTAGACACTAATGACATGAGCATTAACTAGCTCTAGCAGGGCCAAATGGGCCCTAGTCAAAATACAATTCTATTGGCTGTAATATACATAGGTAACTAATTAGAGAATAGCGAACGATAATGACACACAAATATGAATCTATTCATTAGTAGACCCACAATTCGCCAATGTTATTAGGAGACACCGAGGCTGCTACTGAGAAATTCCTAATGAACAAACCCAATAATACTTTTCCCGACCTGGGAATCGAACGCAAGACCTCATGCTCAGCAGTCGCTCTTTGCGACCACTTACAATTGATCTAAAATTATGAGATAAAAGAATGTATCACGATGCCCATTCCACGATGTACAGGTACGTATTCAACCCTACGGCCGACTTCAAACAATCCGCTTATAAGAGTAGGTGCACCTCTAATAGGAATTAGGCAGGCCAGTCCGTCGGCCTCTAATTGGAACACGAAACACCGAGTGTCGAATGCACGTGTCCATGACATACGGGTCTGAATATTAAACAACTGAAACAGAATTCTGAAAGGAATTTGTTAGCTGTGTTTATAGATTTTCTTCGGATGAAAAATACTCACATTTTTCACGTCGTACAGCAGTTCATACAAAATTTCAAGTACTTATTTTTTTTTTAATGAATGAACTGATTTAAATGAAACTTCGTACGCATAAGCTGGATACATAGGTCTAAAAAGTGATCAGAAAACATTTTCAAAAAATTGTGTTATAGCTAAATTCAACAGAGATTTCCAAATTATCTTTTTTTAATAAGACATTTCGAAAATGTTCTCTGATAACTTTTTAGACCTATGTATCCAGCTTATGCGTACGAAGTTAGTAGTAGACTCATGAATCCAGCTTATTCTAATTTGACGGGCCTGTTGGTCTAGTGGTTAGCGGCCCTGACTGCTAAGCCGGAGGTTGTGGGTTCGATTCCCACCCAGGACAAACTTTGTGTGATGAGCATGATTGTTAGTTCTGTGTCTGGGTGTGATTTATCTATAATATGTATGTATTTATAAATTATATAAGTATGTATATCAGTTGTCTGGTTACCATAACACAAGCTCTGCTTAGCTTGGGATCAGATAGCCGTGTGTGAGTTGTCTCAAGATATTTATTTTATTTTATATATTTTATTTATGCGTAAGAAGTTTGGTCAAACTAGTCAACCCATGGTGGAGAAGAGATAACATGACTGGCGATGATAAATAAGTTAACAGTAATAAGAAAATATAACAGGAATATTTAAAGAATGAGTAAAAATAATACACTCTTCAATCATAGAAAAATATTTATTGAATCTTCAAATTACATCGTTAACTTTATGAAACTAACTTTTTTTTTTCGTTTTTGACTGCCTCGTTGGTCTAGTGGTTGCAAGCGCGACTGCTGTGCATGAGGTCTTGGGTTCGATTCCCAGGTCGGGCAAAGTGTTATTGGGTTTTTCCATCAGGAATTACTCAGTAGCAACCTCGGAGTCTGGATTTGTGCCCGGTTGATGCCAATAGGCTCTCCCCCTATTACATGGGACTAAAAACATAACTGGCGAAATGTGGGTGTACTAATGGGTACACCTCAGCCTAACCCTTCGGGGATTACAGGCATGATGTTTTGTTATGTCTTTATGAAACAATTTTTCTTTTAACAGCTTTAACGTCTGCGATACCAGATAGATTTCGAAAGTTTTCTAGTGCGTCACCTTTGATGCAGCCACCGACACAATCGCAACGGAACATGTTGCATCCGTACACGCCACAAGCGCGGTTATAAGACATTCGCTTCCCATCTCCACACACCCGGGTTTCACATCGGCAATTAGTATGGGCGCCGGTACAATACATTTGACCGTATGGTTCACAAGTATCTGCAACCCAGTACAATTCTATTCCATAACAGCATTCAGAATGAACTCTGAAGACGGCGAATACGACCACAAACGCCAAAGTTGCAACAATGTTCATTTTGACAAATTGTTACTTAATGTGATGCCGTTTCGGTGAGTGGCACACCTTTTATAGTACGCGTCTACATGCTTATCTATTTTTGATAACAAGGAGAGGGGTGAGTACTTTGACCTCATTAAAGTACCTGGTAATTAGTGGCGTAAAAATACACTCCCGGCCATTAAAATTGGGCCGATGCAGTTCTTTGTTTATTACAAGCTTTTTCACGCGACTTCGTCCAAGCAAAAATAAAATAAAATATAGCCTATTTTACTCGCAGATATTGTAGTTTTTTAATGGTGAAAGAATTTTTAAAATCGGTCCAGTATTTTTGAGTTTATCCATTACAAAGAAACAAACAAACAAAAATACATTTTTTTTTTCCTCTTTATAATATTAGTGTAGATGTACTCTTTCTATTTATTACCTTTGTTCTACTTTCTTATTTATTTCAAACGTTCAAATTTATGTAAATTACCCAAAACATTTAGCTAGACAATCAACGTTTGTATCCACTCTTACTAAGAATACGCATGATCTTTCAAAGTAATTAAACGTTGAAGTAACAAGGAAACATAGGTAATAACATAACATCACGCCTGTAATCCCTAAAGGGATAAAGATGTACCCATTATTAGTATGCCCACATTTTCTGTAAACAGTTTTGGCATCGAGTACGCAGGTCTCTCTTATGTATTGCATGGAAATGCACCTCTGTATCCCATACCGCCAATTCGCGTTGTGTTCCAGGGCCCTGGAACGATAAGGGCATAAAGAGGAACATAGCTGGGTTTTAGTTAGTAAGACACCGACACTCCCTTCCGCTCCTCCCAGAGAGGAAGAAGTCATTTGATTATTTTGATCAATGATAAAACAAAATTAAATGCTAAAGAATTACAAGTGAAACCGATTTAAAATTTAGGTGATAAGTATTCAATTAAATAGTCGGTCTTAGCTCCTTGGAAATTTCAGTTGAGTACTTCTGGTACAGTACTGAAAAATATCTCCAAAATTATAATGATTAACTAAAGTACAAGGTCATTGGAAAAATACCCGAAACCTGAAAAGGCGGGTCATTGTACTCATCATTATGAACAACTCCCTAAAAAAATCAGCTGTTCCGTACATTATGATAGTGTTGTGTAGCATTATTGTAGGGAACAATAGGACATTTTTTGAGCGAGCTGATTTTTTTTCATGATTTCCCATGATCCCTTAATAAAAGTTGTTCATAATGATGAGTACAATGACCCCTTTTCAGGTTTCGGGTATTTTTTTCAATTACCCTGTATATTCTATATTGTTCGGTTTATATCGCTTTGACTTATTTTTTCGGCTATCTAGTGTTTAGGCAGAATAAAATTCCCACAAATGAGCAAAATAAAAAAGTATAATTTTATAAATAAATAATAATATTTATGTTGGTAGGTATGGTATTTATTTTGTTTATCCTGGTCTTGAACTGTGGAATTGGGTTATTAGTCATTCATATCGGGGCTTTCTCAAATAGTTGATAAGTTAATTAGCATCATTACACACTACTTAAAATAACAACATTATAACGTAGATTATTAAAGTACACGCTAGGACATCAAAACAGGGCCATTCAAATAATGGTAGCATAAAAAGTTGATTTTTATAATGTTACAAAGTAAGTAAAGCGTACTAATGGCTACTAATGTACTAATGGTAATAAGTAATGTAAGTGTACTAATGGGTACACCTCTGCCTAGCCCTTCGGGGATTACAGGCGTGATGTTATGTATGTAATGTATAAGGTACGTACGAGAAAGATACACGGTCAATGTGGGTTGCATTTTGTTTAATAATTTAAAACTACAAACAACACCTGGTGGGGATTTCTGGAATAAACCAATTCCTTTTGTTAACCGCCTTTCACTCATCCTCTCAACATGACCGAACCACCTAAGCATACGGTTCTCAATCTTTGTTACTACATTCTCTTTTAAACCTATTATATAAAAAATACAACTGCCTCGTTGGTTTAGTGGTCGCAAGCGCGACTGCTGTGCATGAGGTCTTGGGTTCGATTCCCAGGTCGGGCAAAGTGTTATTGGGTTTTTCTATCAGGAATTTCTCAGTAGCAGCCTCGGAGTCTGGATTTGTGCCCGGTTGATGGCAATAGGCTCGCCTCCTATTACATGGGACTAAAAACATAACTGGCGAAATGTGGGTGTACTAATGGGTACACTTCTGCCTAACCCTTCGGGGATTACAGGCGTGATGTTTATGTATGTATAAAAAATACAATTAACTCAAAGTATTCCTTTCAATCAAATAACACGGGGCCCATACATGTACACATAACTCTAGTGCCTAGATCACTCACATAGTGACCCCAGTACATAAAACTGCATCGGCTCAATTTAAATGTCCGGGATTGTATTTTCGCGCCAGTAATTATTAGGTCCTTTGATAAGGTCAAAGTACTCTTTTCCTGTTATCAAAAATAGATAAATATGTAGACGCGACTATAAAAGGTGAGCCACTCACCTAATCAGCATGACATTTAGGTACAGTTTACCAAAATGAAGATTGTTGCAACTTTGGCGTTTGTGGTCGTACTTGCCGTCTTCAGAGTTGATTCTAAATGTTGCTATGTAACAGAAATGTTCTGGAATGCAGATAACTGTGCCCCACACGGTACCAAGTGTTTTGAAGAATTCCCCTATACATTTAACTGTACAACCAAGGTTTGTGGAGATGGGGAGAAACACACTGGACTCTATTGTGGTATAGGCAAATGCGACATGTTTGGCTGCGATTGTGAGGGTGGCTGCATCGAAGGGAACGCACTAGAAAACTTTCGAAATAGAACTGGTCTCAAAGAACTATATGATTTGTAACTTTTTTCAAAAAGTTAACGATGTAATTTGAAGATTCAATACATCATTTTCTATGATAGTAGACTGTTTTATTTTAACTCGTTCTTAAAATATTCCTAGTATATTTTATTATTGTTTACTTATTTCTCGTAGTATTGCCAGCCATATTATCTCCTTACCACCATGGGATGACTAATAGAAAATGCCTAAGGCATTAAGTCCGCCTTCAAACTTTTTTGTTTTTTTACAAAACATAATTAAGTAGTAGGTAATTATGGTAATTCTTTTGCTTATCATCATCATCTGCTTAGCCTTTTCCCAACTATGTTGGGGTCGGCTTCCAGTCTAACCGGATGCAGCTGAATACCAGTATTTTACATTTTTTTAAATTTATTTATTTATTTAACTAAACTGACTGGCGAAATGTGGGTGTACTAGTGGGTACACCTCTGCCTAACCCTTCGGGGATTACAAGCGTGATGTTATGTTATGTTATGTTATGTTATTTAACTAACACACAATATTTTAAAGGTGGAACCCAAAACAAAAGAGTGTTTCCAAAAAAATAATTAAATCTAGACTTATGTACTACAAACTAATACTAAAAACAATGGAGCGACTGCCTTTCTGACCTCCACAACCTAGTAACTGGGTAATACGATAACCCCTAGGTAAGACTGATTGTCAGACTTTCAAGCTTCTGACGACTCGTAACGACTGTCAAAGATCCAACCAACAGCTTAACGTGCATTCCGAGGCACGGAATGATGTCAGTAATGTCTAATATAAACTTTAGAAAGTGCATATGAATTGAAAAAGTCACATTGGTACTTGCCCAGATTCGAACCCACAACCTCAAGCATGAGAGGCGGGCACCGTAACCGCTAGGCCATCACGACATTCCAATTCATTCATTTCATTCGAATTCTTGTGCTTATCTTTGTCAGAAACATTTGTGGAATTGGGCCCTTACTCATTTGTGTGTCAGGGTTTCTCCAATAACTGATAAGTTAATTACTCAAGTCCCACGTAATGAGACACAATTGATTTTCCATTGTTCTGACTTACCTGTGAGTCAGCCGGAGCTTGACCGGTGAGCATCAAAACACACAACAAAAATAACACTTATGTATAATTTGGACCTACTTGCTCATAACGGAATCAACCCACACAATGCCAGGACTCCACCCTTAGTAGCTGTGCTTGTGACCACAAGACCAACGGAGAACAATATTACATCATTCATGTACAATTTTATGCACCTACCATGTTATCTCTTCACCACCTTTGGTTGACTGGTAGTTCTCTACGCCTAAGGCATTAAGTCCGCCTTCGTATGCATAAAGTTTAAATAAATAAATGCAATAATAACGCACACAAACATAAAGTAAGGTAATACCATACCAGGCTTTAACAATAAAACTTTGAAACAAGGCAGAGAAGAGAATAGGCCGAGCAAAGAATTAATTTTAACAAGAACAAGTTCGAATAACTATGAAACTAATCTCAAAGACAATGGGACTTTATGCTTATAAAGCCGAGGGCTTGCAATGAACGTGAAATATGACTTTAAAGGAGTCTTCCTGGTATACCTCTATACGTCTACTACTACCACCCCCCAAAACAAAGCAAACCCAAAATCCAAAAATTTCACAGACCTTATTGGTGAGGTTCTTCAGAAAGCTCAGGTGCGCAGTACTTACAACCGGCGTGCTTGTATGATGAGATGTATGAACGTGAATAAATCAAAAGAAGTAGGTCTGTACCTAAGGATCCTTGCAGTATATATATATAAAAATACATACATAACATCACGCCTGTAATACAGAGTTAGGCAGAGGTGTATCCATTAGTACACCCACATTTCGCCAGTTATGTTTAAGTCCCATGTAATAGAGGGCGAGCCTATTTCCATCAACCGGGCACAAATACAGACTCCGAGGCTGAACAATTTTTTGTGTGATCTACAGTTTTTCCGGGTCTGGTTGTTTGTGTATGTGAGTTTATATATTTGTAAACTCTCCCACAATACAGGAGAAATTCTTATTTTTACCCGACTACGGCAAAGCCAAAAGGAGGGTTATGATTTTGACCGGTATGTATATTTGTATGTTATTCGCCTAACACCAATCGTGTTCTAGTGGCCTCTCATATTTTTTCTAGTGCTGTAACAGCCTGGAGTTACAATAAACAGGGCGGTTACGTTGATTCGCGTCCCCCGCTCGCCCCGCGTAATTTCCTGCCCCCCTGCCACAGCTTACAGTCTTCCTGTGTACGGTTGGGTGGGAGGGTCAAGAGAGAAGCAGTGGCGGATTAATACAATGTCAATGGCCAATGGCAATGTTATGTAATAGCGTTTTAGACCTTGTATCCTGGTTTTGCGTAAAATAAAGACTTGAAAGTTTGTATGTAATATCGTATGGATAAACGCTCTTAAAAAAATATTTTAGATGTATAGGGACTGTAGGGTCATTATCATATCAGCCGTAGGATGTCCACTGCTGAACATAGGCCTCCCCTACAGATTTCCAATTGGACCAGTTGGAAGCGACTTATATACGGCGCGATCTTGTGGTCTTTATCAGATCGTTTGTCCACCTTGTGGATGGACGCCGTGCACTTGCCGAAAAATGAGGTGATTCGTAGACAAACCAAAATTACCGACATAGCCCAGCGAATTAGCAAGTTGAAGTCGCAGTGGACACAGGCCATATAGTACGCAGAACTGATGACCGTGGGGCCGTAAAGTTTTCAAACGGAGGCCATGTACCGGCAAGTGTATGGTAGTCATAATTTAACACAGCTAGAATATCAAGGTACAGGAATTAAGCAGGTATACAGCAAAACGTAGATATAACGACTTGAAAACTAATAAACCTATTCCCGCGCTCAAGCTGTCATCTGTCATTAGTGTCATAAGTGACACGCACGTATACATGACATGAATTCGCGGGTGTTGCCAGCTATTAAAAATTATAAATATTAAACACTAATAAATTCATTTATTAATATTAATCTATGGGTCTAGAGCCGTTCGTATGGGATGCGGGAGATCAAGAAGCAGATGTCGGGACGACTTGGTAGACTTTCTCAAGAATTGGCAAGACTTAGCGCAAAGTCGCAATAGATGGAAGAAATGGAGGGAACTCTTTGCCCAGCAGATAATAATAAAAATAATAATAAACACCGCTCGTGCTGTGCCACAGCTTATAACTTAAGCCGTATCTCGACTTAGCCATTCGGCGAGCGCTGTCCTCTCCGCAATTTGGCCTATTGAATTCTGTCGCAGCAACGCGTTAGTACTGTTGCATCGTAAGCTGTGTGGTGCGCTTTATTTGTACTGAATAATTACAGATACAGCTTGCAGTTTGCGCTCGTGTATCTATCTATAACTTTTTAGAAATGTTCAATGGTTCAATAGACTTAGGAAGCGGCTAGGAGAAAGATAAAATCTGTTGAATTACATAACATAACACCACGCCTGTATTTCGCCGGTTAGGTAGAGGTGTACCCATTAGAACATCTGCTTAGCGGCAGTTATATTTAAGTCCCATGTAACCGGGCACAAATCCAGACTCCGAGGCTGCTACTGAGAAATTCCTGATGGAATAAAAAACAAAAAAAATAGTCTAATTTTTGTTTACTTTGTGAACAAGTGAATCGGCACCATTATCATCAAAACATGTTTCAATTCATGTTGTAACAAGTCTTGCAACTGTAATGCAACATCCGCGCCGTTGTCGCACTTCTATACAAGAAACTTATGCCGGTTTTACCTTCATTACTCTTCAAGTATGCAAGAATTATAAAGTTAGTTTGTAAGTGCCACTTTAACAACGAAATGTTACGCTGTAAAGTCGTGGGTATACGCAAACTTTGCAATGTTAGGCTTAAAAAGTATCTTAGTTAAACTTTAACACTATTTTGTGTTCTGAAATGGCCCAGTGGTAAAGGTATGATTCCGAACCTCGCTGCACGCAGCAGTGCTGTTGCAACAGTGGTCCCCATACAATCTGTATAAGCTGTATAAACAATTATCTATTCTCCAATTTAAAAAGAAATTACAAACATTCCTTATAATTAAATGTTATTATGATGTCAAAGATTACTTGGGTGACAAAAATATTGTATCTTAATGATAACAAAGGTCTGAATAGTAAATAATGTGATATATTTGGACATAATTAATGGTAAATTTAATATAATATTGGACATAAATAATTATGATGGATAAGATATAATTTAGAATGTATTTCATTTGCATGACATTATTATTTTTAATTCCATATTGTTGACTGTTCTGTGTTTACGATTAGTTTTATTTTCAATGACATTGGACTTTAATTTTGAAATTAACTGTATAAAATTCTTATTTTATACTTGCACACCTCATATGGTTATTAACAGTGTACCGCTCTACCTTTTGAAACATCCTCTGAACCTGTTTTATGCAAATAAATGATTTGTATTTGTATTTGAAGCTTATGATATTACATTGCTAGGCAGAAATAGGCAGCAACTGTAGGCAGTACTGTTGCGCGACATTGCTGCCTAGCAATGTAATATCATATAAGCTTATAGAGATTATATGGGGAGCAGTGCCGCAACAGCACTACTGCGTGTAGCGTTGTTCGAAATCATATCTTTAAGGCGCCGGCTTCCTATACATGAGGCTCTGGTTTCCATACCGAGCAAGTACCATTAACTTGCTTCAGCCTGTGACTTCGTCAACGTCAAAGTTGATATGTTATCTCACGGGAACCGTACACTTTTCCGGGATAAAAAGTAGCCTATGTGTTATTCCAGACTATAATCTTTAGGTGTGCTAAATTTCATTAAGATCCGTTCCGTAGTTTTTGCGTGAAAAAGCAACAATCATCCATACATCCTCACAAACTCTCGCATTTATAATTTTAGTAGGATATGTAAATGAGTGAGTGAGTGTGTGTGCAATGGTGAGTGGCAAAGCCGGGAGGGGTCACCCTAGGAAGACCTACACTGACCTTACTGGTGAGGTCCTTCAGAAAGGTCAGGTGCGGTGTACTCGTAACCGGCGTGCTTGTATGACAAGATATATGAACGTAGATGAGGCGAAAGGAGTATGTAAGGATCGTGGTAGGTGGAGTTCTGTAGTTTCTGCCTACCCCTATGGGAAAAAGGCGTAAGTTTATGTATGTATGAAGGATGTGTAAATATAAATGCAAAAAAAAAATTCTTAACTTCTTGAAATCCAACACTACATTCCATTACATTACATATTAACAAATCACTTCAGTTTGATGCTGTCCCAAGTAATAATGTAGTTTGCATATACAAAGGTACAATATGCAGAAGTCTCACTACAAACAACGAACAAAAACTTATTGTCCACTCAGACGGAGAAGCAATATTCTCAAGCAGTCTTCATTGATTCAAAGTCGAAACATTTATTCCAATTAAACCATTTACAGGCACTTTTGAATTGTCAAGGAGTCGGTCAGTTAGTCCGAAAGCTGAAGCTAGTTGCTCGACCATGTATTATAACAACAATAATTTAACATAACATCATAACATCACGCCTGTAATCCCCGAAGGGTTGGGCAGAGGTGTATCCAATTATCCATTAGTACACCCACATTTCGCCAGTTATGTTTAAGTCCTACGTAATAGGGGGCGAGCCTATTGCCATCAACCGGGCACAAATCCAGACTCCGAGGCTGCTACTGAGAAATTTCTGATGGAAAAACCCAATAATTTAAACCACTAACTTAAGTAGGTGACTATAGAAATCCTTCCAACTTTCCGAAGCTCGAGGGTGTCACATCACGAACTTCCAAACACCGCGCTGCTGCTAAGAAGAAACTCTTTAAAAGTAAACCTTCTGTGTCACCCCCCACAAATGGTAAGTCTGTTAATAAGTAGTGCGCGTACTAACACGTTGCTCAGTTAATATTTAACCTGACGCTGCTTTCGTAAACCGTGTTACAGGATGATGTTGCAAAGTTTGGACTTACGCGGTTAACACCTACGTCGTGCGTATGTTTGTGTGTACTTATGTTATGTGACTGACGCGATTCAAGTGCTTAGAATAAAGGGTGAAGGTACCAGTATCATTTTTATTCGTAAGCAATACATTGGTTTTGAAGGGTTATGATGCGTTTTTTTTTCTAATTGTTTTAATTGGGTAGAACAGTTGACACTACCAATCAAATGATACTTTTTATAGACTGTCAAAACGCGACTTCCTGTAGATGTTGTATGGCCATATTGAACCATTTTTTTTTTTAGTGGTAAAATTCATCAAATTACTTCGCCCTGGATGGGGCGGAAGGGACTGTCAGACTTTTACTGACTAAAAAACCACCCTGTTCCTTCTATCGCCTCCGTGAGGACACGGCGGTGCTCTGCCCAAGCGGGGCAGTCCTGCACCGTATGCTCCACCGTGTCCTCCGGGCGATCCACACAGGGGTGACACCCGGGCGTTTCCTCCCGCCCTATCCGACACAGGAACCTCCCGAGACAACCGTGTCCGGTGAGGACCTGCGTCAGGCGGTAGGTGAGGACGCCGTAGCGCCTCTCCAACCACTCCTTAAAGAGGGGTCTTACCGGCGCGATTGCGGCGTGCCCGGGCCATATTGAACCGTGACTTCACTTATTTGTCATCTCAATTGACTTACTATTTGAGAAGTTGTGTCTTGGTATTGCACACTTTACACTGTTCTTCTTAAAAGGTTCACCGAACTTCATGTTCGGGAAGTTAGATAAGTCTTTGTTCACATTTAGTAATTAATTTTATTATGGACTTGTTTGTCTGAAAATAAACGTTTTTTTTTTATTAATGGTTAATTAGTCTACCCAAATTACTCCAAAACTGGAGAGATGAGGCACGGAAACGTGAAGTATGGAAGTAGAAGAGAGAGGCCTTTGCCAAGGAGTGGGACCCTATGGGCTTAAAAAAAACGTGCGGCAACGGGCTGACGGGGCACGGTTCAGTGTGATAACACCTTAAACTTTTTCTTTTAGAATTGTTGATGGTTTGGTCCCTTTTTTTATTTTACTTGGTTATAGTCCCCCCCCCCCCCTCCTCAGAAAAAAACTCGAAAAAAAAACTCACGACTTTAAAACGGCAATATACATAAGTATTGTCTGACTCCACTTACAATAACTCTACTGTACTCACACTATCTTCATTAACAAGTAAAGTTGTAAATCGCTAGCGTACGCCTTCAAGCATTTCTCGATATCGTGACCCATAAAATTCTCCTTGAAAACACTAAACAGAAAAGCGTAGAAGGATTAGTTTGAAATAGAGAATTTAAAATCTTTATTTCCTTTATAAAAACTTGCAAAAGAAAAACTATATTTGACTACAATTTTGTTACACTGGAAGCCATAACATAACATCACGCCGAGGTATACCGATTTGTACACCTAAACGCCAGTTATGTTTGAGTCCCATGTAATAGGTGGCGAGCCTATTGATATGACGTTCAAAGGTGCCTTTTAATGACCTAATTGAAATAAAGGTATTTATATGGCAGAGGTGAGTGGCACCGCAGGGAGGGATCGCCCTAGGAAGACCTACACTGACCTTATTGGTGAGGTCCTTCAGAAAGGTCAGGTGCGGAGTACTCGTAACCGGCGTGCTTGTATGACGAGATGTATGAACGTAGATGAGGCGAAAGGAGTATGTAAGGATCGTGTCAGGTGGCGTTCTGTAGTTTCTGCCTACCCCCATGGGAAAAAGGCGTGAGTTTATGTACAAATTCACAAAGTGAACCTTCTGTGTCAATAGCTTCTCACAGAGCGTTCGACCCTTGATAGCCACGCCCATTTCCTTCTATAAATTTTAAATGTTCAACACAATTTAGCTAATGCACAACAATAATTATACGTTCGAACTTATGTTCAATTCCGGGTCAGTTAATTTTTAACTCTCCTGTTCTTGTATAGTACAAGTTTTTGATACATATGTAATAAATGACATTCGGTAGGTACAGTTCATTGTAAATAAGTTATTTTTGATTTAAATATATTACTACGACCTCGTTGGTCTAGTAGTCGCAAAGCGCGACTGCTGAGTCATGAGGTCTTGGCTTGGTTCCCAGGTCAGTTAAAATGTTATAGGGTTTTACTTTCAGGAATTTCTCGGTAGCAGCCACGGAGTCTGGATTTGTGCCCAGTTGATGGCAATAGGCTCGCCCCCTGTTACATGGGACTTAAACATAACTGGCGAAATGTGTCGTTGGCACTAATGGGTACACATCTGCCTAACCCTTCATGGATTACAAGCGTGATCTTATGTAGATACTTATCTATTTTCTTTGGATGTCCTCTAAATACAAGATAGGGTAAATAAGCTATTGTTGGCACAGCGCCAGTTGACACTTGAGACTCATTAAAATACGAATTTACAAAGGATTTTAACTGCACTCAGTTCTTAAAAGCAAAGTGAGTTTACTAAAGACTTACATAAATAAAGCATATTTTGTTTTACATTTAATTTCTATAATATACTTGCTTCTGCTCTCGACTTCGTTCACTTGGAAGTCAAATCCGTAAATGTAAAATGTAATTTTAATTCTGTAGTTTCTGCCTACCCCCACTGGAAAAAGGCGTGAGTTTATGTATGTATAACAACATAACATCACGCCAGTAATCCCCGAAAAGTTAGGCAGAGGTGTACTCATTAGTACACCCACATTTCGCCAGTTATGTTTTAGTCCCATGTATTAGGGGGCGAGCCTATTGCCATCAACCGGGCCGGGCCGGGCCGGGGTTATGTATGTATGTAAAAAATGTAATCTTTATTTATAGGTTGTACAGTGGTATTACAAATAAATATGATATAGCGAGTCCAAATTTTGTCTTGCGTTGAAACGTAAAAATGAAATCTATAGTTTACCAATTATTGCCAATTTCTATGATAGTTCAATATAACAAAATATATAACAAAAGAGTACATAAATGTCAGAATAATATAATTATAAAAATTGGCAAAAAAATAAAAATGCGAAAAATTATCATAAAAGTACATCTACATCACACTGACAGAGTCATGCCGCTGTTATATAATATTAACATTGTTTTTGAAACAACCAACGTTTGTACTGGACTTTCATACCCCGATTTCATACAGAGATTTTAGTTTAACATGTAATTCTATTTCATAGGTCTGTCCTCTCATCCTAACATCATAAAGCTCTCAGCTTTAACGTGCGATAAGAAACGTAGAGTTATGTGTGTCAACTGAATATAAACGGTTTAACCGGATGGGACGAGCTACACAACTATAGTTGATTGTAAGAAGGAGACTAGTTATTGTTGATATGTGGTTTAAGAGGAAACACGGGAGGTCTTTTCTATATACGAACGCTCCCGCAATGATTTTATACAGTAAAATATATATATATTAACTACTAGCTGTGCCCGCGACTTCGTTCGCCTGGATGTCGGAACTTAACAAACTGACAAAAAATACGAAAACTGCTGGAAATGGATTCTATTGGTTGTCCTATAACACCCTGGCAATTTTTTTTTATGTTTATTTATTTATTTATTTAAGATTTATGGAAGACTTACAGTTAAATAAAATATATAAAAAGAATAGTAAATAAAACTGACAGCCAATTACAACCCTTCACTTATAAAAAACAGGCAGGCAAAGATCACACACGGTTGCCACTCACCTCTGCCATATACCTTTTGTTAATCGTCTTTCACTCATCTTCTTAACATGACCGAACCATCTAAGCATACCCTTTTCTTTCTTTGTCACTACATTTTCTTTTAATCCGCAACGGTCCCGTATAACCTCATTCCTCACTCTATCGTTTAAAGTTACGCCAAATATACCTCGCAAGGAATGCATTACGCATTTTTTAATTTAGTTACAATTTTAAAGCAACAAAACCTGCTTTGTTAATGATGCACATTTGTCTTTGCCCAACACTACAGAACACGAATTGCCTCCTGAACTAAGTGCCCAAAAATAACTAATTAATTACTTAAAAATACAAAAGCGTAATTGAATTTCAGTGAACAAGTAGGTACACAGTAATTACTGAATGCGACAACAGTAGCTGTGTCACCAATTATTATATTGTAAAGGTACAGTCAACAAAACAAATAAGTATGCAGAGCAACCATTGAGAAACCGATGGAAGTCTTCGATTGAAACTTAATTCAATTCATAAACTGTTTATTGGTGCCGATTCCCTTGTTCACAAACTAGACTAAATTTAGAGAATTGACATCTCTTACTAACATACAGCGAAAGGAAAGGACGGTGACATTCATTAGAGATGTCAAATTAAATAGTTTTGCCTTGAACTTCTCCGTATTTTTAATCCAAACGTTTTAAGATGTCAACTATAACTGTATGGATGTGTCAGGTTGACTAAATTTGACAGCTCTTATTTACATTAGTCTCTTTCTTATTTTATTGGACAGAAAAAGATGGAAATAGTCTAAATATAGTTTAGTTTGTGATCAAGGGCACAATCGGCACCAATATCTACTTTTTAAAATTAAATTACATTTGAAAACCTCTATTAGTTTCTAAAAAAACTTCAACGATATCTGACGACCCTGAATACCTATCTGTTTTGTCGACCGTACATGCTTGATTTCGGTTCAAATATGTTTACGTATGGAATATTGTGATACCTACTAGTGTTCACGACTTTGCTCGTTGTAATTTGATTTTTGACATGCTCGCTCGAAAGATGGCTTCTAATGCACCGATTTTAGGATCATACTGCCTCGTTGGTCTAGTGGTCGCAAAGCGAGACTGATGAGCATAAGGTCTTAGGTTCGATTTCCAAGCCAGCCAAAGTGTTATCAGGTTTTTCCATCAGACATTTTTCAGTAGCAGCCTCGGAGTCTGGAATTGTGCCTGGTTGATGGCAATAGACTCACCCCCTATTACATGGGACTTAAACATAACTGGCGATATGTGGGTGTACTAATGGCTACACCTCTGCCTAACCCTTCGGCGATTACAAGCGTGATGTTATAACTAGCTTGACGTAATCTTCAGAATCAGACAAAGACCTAAATTATCCCACGGAAACTATGACAACAAAATAAAACAACGGAAAAAAGAATGACGCGGACAAAGTCGCGGCCATATGCTAGTACATAAAAATAATTATATTTATTTGTCAGGTATATCTAGTTAATCTGTCAATTAAACAGACAGGTGGTCAGTGGAACTGCTTTTATAAACGGAATAATAGCTATCAAACTGTATGGCTTGCACAAAATTGATTTAATATCATTTCCTTTGTGGCTCTGACACTTATAATTACTACATTCGTGCCAATGATTGTGGTCCGATTGTTCTTTTATGAGGTGAAATATTGCGGCCATTTTGTTTTGTTGGTACCCAATCTCTGGGAATTCATTTGTTTTTTTTTTTATTGCTGAGAAATGAAAAAGAGGTTGGTATTATTTTGAGTATTTTACCGTATTTTTTGTTTTTGTTTGATAATCCTTAGAGATTCTTTTTTTTTTTCAATATATTTATTTAAATTCCATTTATAGGTACTTTCCAAGTGTATCTTTGTCATCTGTAAAGGAAAACAACATGGGGTAATCTGGATTTATTAAAGTCTGAAATTACCAATCCGCATTTATAAATCCAATGGTAATAAATACTTGTGCTTAGTCCGAATGAGAAGTAGTCTTTGCCTTACAGAGGGACAATAATTGGCCAATATTATTATTAGTATTATTTACCGATTAAGACTATAATGCGCTCATGTATAATATGACTGTATGTCTGACTGTATCTTTGGCATTCCTCTGATAAAGAAGTTCATTTTTCTCAACACAGTAAAATTTTGTTACATTATATGTGAAATCTTACAATAAAAAGCATTGTTTGAACTTCTCTATTTTCTCTGATCTTAACTTGGCACAGCCTCCCAGCCGTTTTCTGCATCTATGATTTGCAAGCAAGCATCGCCATATTTATTTATTTAAAGGACACAAAACAGAATACAGATAATACATTGTATAGGTAACACAGAGTATTAAAATTCAGGTTGAGACTGTATTCATACTTAAATAGCATGACGATTAGGAAAAGTAAACAAAACTAAGAAAAATCTGTTTTCATAAAAATGAATCGCTAAATGTGTTGTTGAAGTCAAAATTTGAGAACGACTGGACCAATTTGGCCAATTATTTTTTGTTGTGTTCGTAAATATTATGTTTATATAACAGAAATTTTATGGAGTATCCACCAGAGGAGTCAGAACCGTGCGAAGCCGGGGTAGTCCGCTAGGTAATGAAAATCTTTTTAAGATAATTCTAGCCTGTTACTGTCCCATTGCAGAGCAAAGGCCTCTTCTCATACAGAGAAGGCACGAGCATTGATTACCACGCTTGCTCAAAGCGGATTGGCGATTTCAGAATCATATTTTTTTCAAATCATATAAACTTAGAAATTATATTTATAATTGCAAATGTTTCTGAATGTATACGACACTAGCTTTTGCCCGCGACTTCGTCCGCGCATATGTCGGTTATTGCGGACGCAGACGAAGTCGAAGTTTAATAAAAAGTAGCCTATTATCTTCCACGGATCTTAAACTATCTCAATGCCAAATTTCATCGAAATCGATTCAGCGGTTTAAGCGTAAAGAGGTAACAGACAGAAAAACAGATACACTTTCGCGTTTATAATATTAGTATGGATTCCTACCGACTTAACTTCCAAGACGAATCAGTGTAACCAAGAAATTCGTTCCCAAAAAAAGGGCAACAAAAACAAGACAATCCTAAGTACACATAGTGCAGAAAAACTTTCTCCATCCAAAGGTAACAATTGTGCCGGCTTTTTTTCAATTGTGAGACGATAACTCATAACTTATTTATTCCGCCCCAAAAACCTTACGGGACTGTCAAAATTAAGACATAAATCTTGCGCTCGACAATTCTTTGGGCCCGACTTGTAATTTTATGAAGAATCGAAAATTGTTTTTTATATACGAACGTCGAAGTTTTGGGTATGATATTGGACATTTGCTTTATATACCGAATGTCGGGATTTGTTTTCGTTCTTACCGGGATGGAGGGGAAGTGTGTCAGGGTCCTGTGGGCTGTTTCTTTTTCGAGAACAGTGTTCTGTTCGTGTTTGGTGTTTATTTGAGAGAAAATTAGAAGCTGTACTTTTTTACAGCGGTGAAGGAAAACCTCGTGAGGAAAAACTGTCCGCGACTTTGTTGGTGTTTTCGCCCAAGTTAAGTGTTTGGTTACTGTTCCGCTCCCGTGGGTTGAAGCGTGATGGATATCCTAGCATAAAAATCTGGCTATCACATACAGAAAAAACCAATATGACTGGAAGTTTCAGATATTCGTATTACTAGCGTATTTAAACACTATCAAGTCAAACTCAATCAAGTCTTCAGCTTTATTATAATACTAGCGAAACTTTCCGGCGGAAATTCCAAACAAACTCTTTCATAAAAACTATGTCCGGAAAATTACGAACACAACAAAAAAAGAATCAGCCAAATCGGTCCAGCCGTTTTCGAGTTTTGCGCTTAGTAACACATTTAGCCATTTATTTTATTGATACAGATAGATAAGTCTGGAATAGCTAATTTACTTTGAACAAGCATTGTGATCAATGCTTGTGCCTTCTCTGTGTGAGAAGAGGCCTTTATTCAACAGTAGGGTAGTAATCCTAATATTATCAATATTTATTGTTAGAAAATCTTTTTCTCTTGTTCTACAATTTTTTTCAAATATCAAATTCTTAGTAGTTCTTTAATAAAACTGGCCTCAACATAAAACAAATAACTTATCGCTAGACACACGGAAGTTGAGAGCAATAGAGCAATAGAACTAACAATATCTATACAAAATCAAGCGGTGTAAACAGTTCTTCAAGTGTACAAAGGTCCTCGCTACTTGTTTACGGATATTAGGACTTGTTCATGGTGGAGAAATTATTCTTTCTTCTTCTTTCCGTGTCGATTAACTTGTCTTGTTTTGTCCGAGTAGTATTGAGCAACCTGTATAGCTCTAACATTGGCCTAGTTTATTTCTTGGCTTTACGATGGGCAACTGAGGAGGTGACGCATGTCCTGTGATGGTACTCCACACTGGCACTGCGTTTGGGATGGGTGAAGAATGCCCCTCTTGGCCAGATTAATTTTATAGCAGCGAGACGAGACGGGTCGAATGAGAGTTCGAAAAAAAAAGGTCTCTGCAACTGGTCTCAATCCTAACCTATTTAAGAAACTATCAAATATTTCTATTCGTAATCGACGGGATAATAATAAACTATGTGTACCAAGATCAACCACGGCATTAATGCAAAAAATCTATAATAAAAACCCAAAACCTATTAGACAAATGCCTACTGCTCTGTTTAAAATACACTTTTAAAATATTTTCATAGCCAAATGTTACTATACCGTATCGGAATTCTTAAATGACCGCATTTAATCAAATGAATCCCTATAATTACGATATTTTCACAATTTGACCATTATTTATTTATTTATTTAAACTTTATGCAACAAAAAAGTACAAAGGCGGGCTTAATGCCTTGGGCATTCTCTACCAGTCAACCAAAGGTGGTGAAGAGATAACAAAGCAGGTGCAAAAATTGTAAATAAGGAATAATCAAATATTAAATTTTAAAATCATTAAAAACAAATATCTAAACAAGTTTAAACGTACACAAGTAAATAAACTCATTAATTAACACCACCACCATGACCATTAATTTTTATTTATTTATTTTTTGTTTTTTAATTCGGTTTTTATTTTTCAATTCAATATAATAGTTTGTTGTATAGACTCTAATGTTCATTATGGTTTTTTCTTTTAAGAAAAGAAAATATTCCAAAAATATGTTGTTTTGTAAGTCAAAGTCAAAGTCAAAGTCAAATCATTTATTTCAATTAGGCCAATATAAGGCACTTTTGAACGTCATTACATGAAAAAAAAAATAGAATTGAATCTAGTTGCCCCTTCCAAAAGGTAGTTTTGTATGGAGAAGAATGGGCAAGAAACTCCATACGTACTCTTTTAAAATCAATGTTTTACAATATTATTATTTGTATACATAGTCATACGTAATTACATGTGAATACAATGTACCTTCTATAAAAAAAACTACTGTATAATAACACACAAAAATAATTTATATTACAAATTAGGAATTCATGGTAAAAATATATTTAAAGTTACATCATGTTCACATGTTAACAAATATTGGAACTGTAGACAACCACTCTCAACATCTCAACCAACAATGAAACAGCGTGTGAGCCTGCGCAATCCCATAGTAAAAATCAAATAAAAAATAAAAATATAAAAATATAATAAAAATGTCAAAAGAAAAAAGGAAATATATATATATTAAAATTAATATTAACCAGCTTGATTTTGTCTAGAATTTATAATAATTGTCCTATGGAGCAGGACCAGCATGTTTCCAAGCAGTCTTATCTTGAATATAATCCTCTAATTTATAATATGCTTGGTTGCAAAGTGTACTTTTAATATGTGTCTTAAATTTTCTTTCATTTAATTTTAATATATCAGAAGGTATTTTGTTGTAACATTTAACACAGTACCCCATAAAAGATGTATTTACTTTAGACAATCTAAAATAAGGTTGAGCTATTTTATCTTTATTTCTGGTATTAATATTATGTCTATCACATATTTTCTTAAAAAGTTTTAGATTTTTTCTCACATACATAATATTTTCATAAATAAATTGGCAAGGCACTGTCATAATATTAATCTTCTTAAATACTTCCCTAAGAGATTCGCGACGAGGTAGATTGTAAATGGCTCTGACAGCTCTCTTCTGTAAAATAAAAATGGTTTCAATGTCAGCAGCCCGACCCCACAATAAAATGCCATAAGACATAATGCTATGAAAGTAGCTGAAATAGACTAATCGCGCAGTCTCTACATCTGTCAACTGTCTTATCTTTCTAACAGCATACGCTGCTGAACTTAACCGTCCCGCAATAGATGTTATATGAGGTCCCCATTGTAATTTGTTGTCGAGCGTGGTTCCTAGGAAAACCGTTTGATTAATAAATTCCAGTTTTTCTCCATTCAATATTATATCACATTCGCTACTTCTAACGTTTGGTAAACTGAATCTAATACATTTCGTTTTTTTTTTCATTTAATACTAAATTATTAACTGTAAACCAATTTTGGACCTGAAGAATAGAGTTATTCACGTCGTCAAGATTTTGTGACCGCCTGTCTATTTTAAAAATCAATGAGGTGTCATCTGCAAATAACACCATCTTCGGTTCATTTTCCAGTAATTGAGGCAAATCATTTATATAAACTAGAAATAGAAATGGACCCAATATCGAACCTTGAGGAACGCCCATAGTCGTTTCAGACCCCAATGAGTTTACGCCGTTTACCTGAACTTTAGCCTGTCTACCTATCAGATATGACCTTAGTAAACCAAGAGATGTTTTACTAATCCCGTAGTACTCCAGCTTCAACAAAAGTGTCTCATGGTTAACGCAATCGAACGCCTTTGAGAGGTCGCAAAAGATTCCAACGGCATCTTGAGCTTCCTCCCAGGCGTTAAAAATGTTCTTTAGTAGGGTGACACCAGCGTCAGTTGTACAACGCCCTTTGGTGAAACCGTACTGTTGTTCATGAAAGATGGAATTTTTATTAAAGTGACGTAACATTTGATTGAGCATTAACTTTTCAAATACCTTACTGAGAACTGGGAGAATCGACACAGGCCTATAATTGTTGGGTTCCTTACTATCACCCGCTTTAAACAATGGTACGACTTTACTGTGTTTCATCAGATCGGGAAAGACTCCTTGGTCTACACTGGTGTTAAATATTAAGGCTAAATAGGGCGCAATGGTTTCGATAATAGACCCACTAACTTTTACAGACATTCCCCAAAGATCTTCTGTTGATTTAATTTTAAGATCTTTAAAAGTTTTTATGACAGCCTGGGGGTTAGTATGTTGAAATCTAAATTCCACAGGGCAAGCCTTAACATTATTTTTAAGTAAGGCAGCAGAGAGAGCGGGGGAGGAATTCAAAGCCTCAGTAGTTTGAAGGGGAATATTAGCAAAAAAAGTTTCAAATTCCTGGGCTACTTCTATATCTGTATTAATAGGGCCATGTGCAGTCTCTAAATTAAATTCAGTATTACGCTGTTTTTTTCTACCTGTTTCATTGTTTATTATTTGCCAAGTAGTTTTTATTTTGTCATCAGATGACTTTATTTTTTTACTTATGTGAAGAGCTTTCGCTATTTTACAAACACTTTTAAAAAGCTTTGAATATTTGGAAACATACTTATGAAAATTTATATTAATTGTATGTTGCTTTAGTCCATAAAGTTCAAATAGTTTTTCTCTGCTTTTACGAATACCTGGAGTCGCCCAGTCGCTAAATAAGAACTTTGTGTAAATACTTTTAGTTTTTAGCGGAAAATTGTCATTAAATTGGATTTTTAAAATTGAAAAAAATTCGGCATAAAACTCATTTGGGTCACCTATATTATTGAAACTATGAGTGCATAATTTACTGGACAAAAATTATTAAATTTTTCTAAACTTTTACAATTAATTGGCCTAAACCTAATTTGAGTTTTTTGTAGTGGTACGTAGGCACAGAACGTAATTGATTGTCCACTATGATCAGATGGCAGTCTGTTAACAATTTCCTTATGAAGGTATTCACAATTACAAAATATATTGTCAATACCAGTGGCAGAAGAAGCTGTCACTCGGGTAGGCTCACTAAAAACATTTGACAAATCAAATGATTTGAAAAGGCTTAATAATCTGATACTACTAGTGTTACTTTCTAACAAATTAATATTAAAGTCACCACATATAATGATTGATTTACTACTAATACTAACTCTTTTTAATACATCTTCCATTACAGAATCAAACACAGATAAATTCTGGTAACTGGGAGGTCTGTATACACAAACTATAACATGCTTATCAAGCTCAACACAGGACAATTCAATGGTGTGTTCAACCGATAGTCTAACTATGTCTTTACGTTCTTTAGATTTAATTGAATTTTTAATAAGTATTAATGAGCCACCATGTATCATCTGTTTCCGGCTGAAGTGACTAACTACACAATAATTTTCATAATTAATAGACATTACTTGGTTATCTTTAAGCCAATGTTCGGTAAAACAAACAATATCAAACTTGGTTTTTTCTAGAAACATCTCAATTTCTAGTAATTTGGAAGAGCAACCTTGAATATTTTGACTAAACAATTTTAAAGTATGTTGCTTTCCCTTACATGCTACCTTGCCAGAAGATACCTTTTTATTATTCAGTAATAATAAGTGATTATTTGAAGAGGTAACTTCTGTTGTCTCACAATTTAGTTTAAAGAGTTATCCGGAGTGACCCCCACAACCTCAACCGAAGAGTTAAAGATACTGGTGTGTGTTTCAGCAGAGAGAGAATACCCTATCTGGCTGGTATTGGCCTCCAAAGGTATTGGTATTATTGGTGGACACTCCTTCGTACACAGTAAAGATTCACAACAATCAATCACTGTGTTGTTAGCAGAAGTATACAACACAGTTTCGTCACTTATCCTACATTGTGTTATATTTGCTATAACAATGTTAATATTATATGCTATCAACATAGCAATCAAATGTCTACATTCTCCAGACAGGGATAAAGTTCCCTGAGTTAACTTAAAACCACTAACAAATTTGTTAGTGTCAAAAAACAATAATTTGTCACTATGACAACATGTCAACCTATGAATAATACTATTCAGCTTAAAAATATGATTGTTCTCAAAATCTGATAAAGTATCAGAATAGGGAAAAGCACACAACATTAGCTTCCCTATATTTAGCTTTAATAAGGTGTTAACACCATCCAGTATGTCCTTTTTGGTGGTACCAGTACTATTACCTAATAGTAAAACCAGTGTGGAGTAATGGTCTAGTTTTGAATCTACTATTTTTTTAATAATTTGTTGAAAACTTATATTATGGTAACTATGATTCATAAAACTATGGCTAAGGTAATTGTGTAGTATTTTCCCAAAGCCTGACCCTAGTTCATCACAGAATATGATAGTTTTATTAATTTCCTGCATTTGTGTATTATCACAGGTAGGTATCACAGGATACAATATAATAGTTTGTTGTATAGACTCTAATGTTCATTATGGTTTTTTCTTTTAAGAAAAGAAAATATTCCAAAAATATGTTGTTTTGTACGCCATAATATGGCAAAACATGCAGATCTTCCTGTTATTTTAAGACCTTGCACATATTATTTAATGTACACTCATGTTTTACAATAAATATATATTCTATGCTGCTTAACGTAAAATAATTGATGTTTTTATCGAAAAAAATCTATGAAAAAATGACCCAATCTACACAAGACCTAAGAAGAACGCAGAAAAATAAGTAACAGATAGTCCCAATGTACTCACAGGCTTCCAGCAGTACTAAAGGATCGTTGGTTTGATGCCAGATTATCTCGCGTACACGCTCCGAAGATTTTAATCACTCAGAGATGTTGCCAAGACGTCGACGGCGCGTTCCAACTACTTTGTCCTTTTTGTCATTGGCTGTCGTTTCTACTAAGTTATAATAATATAGCAATTTATAGGATGGTGTTTTTTTTGATTTTGGAATACGTACTGTTTCTACGTACTGATATTTTTTAACTGAGCAGGCAATAAGCCAGAAACGCGTGTATCAATTGTACTTTTGTCGGTTTGAATTTAGAAATGAATTTATTTTATTTTTATTTCTTTTATTAATCCTTACTAATATTTTCGATGGGAAAGTAACTTTGTCTGTCTATTTGTTACGCTTTGACGACTAAACTACTGAGCCGATTTTGATGAAATTTTGTACGGGGTAAGTTAACTTGAACCCCAAGGAAAAATACACAAAAATTGAAATCCAAACTTCTCCCCTTTCAATATCTTCAAATATATCATCATCTGCCTCGCCTTTTTCCAACTATATTGGAGTCGGCTTCCAGTCTAGCAACCCAGTAACTGGGTAATTACGATACCCCTTGTATAAGACTGGTTGTCAGACTTTCAGGCTTCTGACAACCCGTAACAATTGTCAAATATCCACGCATGACAACCACGACCAACGGCTTAACGTGTTTTCCAAGGCATCAATCACCATGCTTGAAGTCCAGATTTCTCTCGATCTTTTCCTTCAACTTCGTCAGTGATGTCTAGGATAAACTTGGACAGTATTTATAATAAATTGAAAATAAAAATAAGTTAAAAATAACTAAAACACGACTGCGAAAAAATCGCGCACTGAAAAGTATAAAACAAGAACAATATTCATTTGACAGAATTTTTTAATTAATAGCCGTGGTCGTGTGCCACAATCTTTATTGGCTAGGTGGCATACGACCACGGCTAATACTTAAAAAAATCCGGTCAAAATCATAACCCTCCTTTTGGCTTGGCCGTAGTCGGGTAAAAAATAATATTGGTACTTGCCAAAATTTAAACCCACAACCGAAAATCCATCAAAATCTTCTGATACACAGTAGAAAATAAATAAGCAACATTTAATTAACTATAACAGTTTGTACGAAGGACGAAAACCATTTCAAACTTGAAGGTGAGACTTGAGTAAAACTTTCATTGCTTTTTCATAGTATTACAAAAGAGAATTAATTTGCAAGCGTGTTCGCAACGGAAGCGACTGCGACTGTAGACTGTTCGACTTTTGTCTCAAAGTCGCAAGTTTGTGAAATAGGTATAGGCTTGCTTGTTAATTAAGGTTTGTTTGATATTGAAGTTTTGCTGTTCCCTTTGTTTGTGGCGGCATTAGGGCGCTGACAAGGCTCCTACTCCGAGTAGGCTTATTTAAAACATGATTTTTGCCAAATTAGAACGAAAAAAAGAAAGATAAAGAAAGAAAGTAAAACTGTTTATTCACGTGAAAGTGATGGTCATTATTATCTATCTACATACACATACACACACATAAACTCACGCCTTTTCCCAAGGGGGTAGGCAGAGACTACAGAACGCTACCTGCTACGATCCTTGCATACTCCTTTGGACTCATATACGTTCATACAACTTGTCATACAAGTTCGCCGGTTACGAGTACTCCGCACCTGACCTTTCTGAAGGACCTCACCAATAAGGTCAGTGTAGGTCTTCCTAGGGCGATCCATCTCGGCGTTGCCACTCACCTCTGCCATATAAATACCTTTTGTCAATCGTCTTTCACTCATCCTCTCAACATGACCGAACCATCTAAGCATACCCTTTTTTATCTTTGTCACTACAACTTCTTTTAATCCGCAACGGTCCCGTATCTCTATCTATCTATAGATATAAAATACTTTCTCCTGAGTGACTGACAGACTGGCGGATCAACGCATAGCCTAAACCGCTGATCGTAGAGACCTGGAACTTGGAAGGTGTATTATTTGAATGACGTAGGCATCCGATAAGAAAGGATTTTGCAATATTGACCCCTGATGGGAAGAAACCAGGGTCCAAAGTTTGTATAGAGAAACCAACTATGACGCGGACGATGTCGCGGGCAAAAGCTAGTGTGACAAATATTTTATTAATAATAATATAATAATAATGTTTATTTTCTTCCACAAATAACATCCATCAACCAAAACTTAACAAAAATAATAGTTATTACGATATTACAATGTTTATTTGTGGAAGACTGGTGCCTGAACTAAGCCGTAGCGTGTATTTCAGGAAATTATTTAATTCATTCAGTTAGTGGTTAAGCAAATTATATATATTTTTTTGTGTCCGGTTGATGACAATGGACTCGCCCCCCATTACATGAGACTTAAACATAACTGGCGAAATGTGGGTGTACTAAAGGGTACACCTCTACCTAACCTTTCGGGAATTACAGGCGTGATATTATGTTTCTTATTTTTATGCTATATAACATTACGCTACAAAGACGTAACTTAACACTTTAGACATTTTTACATAAAACGTGTTTCTGATTGAATTTGTTATAGCTTAAGCAATGTTTTGTTCTCAAAAACAACTGTAAAAGGTATTTGAATTATCCCTGTCTTACTGAAGTATTCCGGCAATATTGCTCGGGTGGATTTCAGCAATCTCTTCCTTTGATATCTTGATTGGCGGAGGGAGTGAGCGATTATAGCTTTTATGCTATGGAATTCATAGTTTTATGATCTTGTATAGATTATTTAGATCACGGTGCTTGTTAACGCAAGCCGATTAACACACGGATCTCATATCGCATTGACCACTAAGAAATCCGTTGATGCCTAACACACGTACACCGCCCGACCGCGCGGTCGAGCGGTGCAATCCGCTTTACCGCTACCGCCCTCCGCGGCGGAGCGCGGTGCCGTGTGTTAATCGCCTAAGATCTGTTTTTGTTAACGGATCATAGATAGGTATAAGGGGAGATTTCGTTGGAGGCTAAATAGGTAGGTAGGTACACTAATAATTAATAATGCTGAAAAGTTTTTGTTTATTTAAACGCTCTAATCTCTAGACTGCTTTGTTAGTCTATTAGTTGCAAAGTCGGACTGCTGAGCATGAGGTCTGGGATTCGATTCCTAGGTCGGGCAAAGTGTAATGGGTTTTTCGGTCAGGAATTTCTCAGTAGCAGCCTAGTCTGGATTTGTTCCCGGTTGATGGCAATAGGCTCGCCCCCTATTACATGGGACTTAAACGTACCTGGCGAAATGTTGGGTATGTACTAATGGGTAGACCTCTGCCTAACCCTTCGGGGATCACAGGCGTGATATTATGTTAAGTGTAGGTATGTAAAATTTTAAGCATGTTGTAATGACGTAGATCTGGAAATACTGTGAACTTAATACGTAGAACTTAGAACTTAAAAAACAAGTTAATAATACTCAAAATCCACTACCCTCACGTTAAGCCATAAATCAATCAACAGAACATTTACGATTATTAAACAGAACCCCATATTATTACTACTTAACATACCACAATAAACAACATATTCAAAAAAGAGGCGAAAACCAAGCTTGGCAATAGTCAAGAACAATTTCCTTATAAACGCCCAAGCCACAGGCGAGCAGAACTCATAAATTAGTAAGATAACCACCAAAAGTCAGAAAAATATAGAAGGTGAACTTGATACGACTAAGCGAAAATATGCGCACGTACATTTAGATCAGCTTTTCTCAAAGTGGCTATAATTCCCCTTGTGGGCGCTGCAGGCCTAAAGGGGAGAGGCAAGAGACCCAGAAAAAATCGGGGGGTAGTGTAGAGGCCATTAGGCCATAGTGGGGGGCCATTTGTAATTTCATCTACTAGGTGGTTTTTAAGTAGGAAAAAAAATATTTTGACCTTGAAAATGGCGCCGACTGTTTAATTCAAAGTTACAGGTGGCGCCATTCTTTGTTCAAGATCTTTGTCAGTTAAATTGTTTAAGTGCGTTGTATGGAGTGAACCTTTTGTACCTATTTATTGGGTCACAGTACCGGCTACTATCAGATAATTGTTTCCGGGAATCGAATGCGGGACCGTTGAGCTTATTAGAATAATTTTATGGTCTTCTGTGTTTGTAAATATGATGGTGTTTTGTTGGGAGAAAGTAATAGAGAGGTTTTTGGAGATTTTATTGCTGGGTTCATTTTGGAGACCGAAAATAATAGTATTATTGAGTTTTTCCATCAGGAATTTCTCAGTAGCAGCCTTGGAGCCTGGATTTGTGCCCGGTTGATGGCAATAGGCTCGCCACCTATTACATAGGACTTAAATATAACTGGCAAAATGTTGGGTACTAATAAAAGAAAGAAAAGACCAGGTGCAATAATAATAATAATGGGTACACCTCTGCCTAACCCTTCGGGAATTACAGGCGTGATGTTATGTTATAAAACAAAAAAGCTACATACCTATTAGTATACAGTTGGAGCTCCTGCAGCCTGTGGTACTAGGTTATCCTAGTACAGGCATCATACATTATATTATATAATAACTACATTGTTAATTTCAGACTCATGATGTATATATACTCATATGTTCTTTTAAGATTCTGAATTAACACTTTTTATTTTATCTTTTTTAACAACGTGAATACAATCTATACAAATAAATAAAATGGAAATGTCTGTTTGTAACGTCAGCTTTTTACTAAATGCATATGAATGTTTGTCTGTTTTTTCGGCTAATTTCGAAACGGCTGGCCCGATTTTAATGGGATTTTGACTGCTAGATAGCTAAGCAATATAAGCCCGTAATAAACCGACATTCGGAAGTCGCAAGTTAGCAAGGAAATAAAATAAAAAAAACGTTTATTTATCTTGATCTAGATTTGTGATCTTTTTTTTACGCGTTTCGCGACTCCAAGTCGCATTTTCGAAAAGGTAATTGGCCGATATCTCTCAAGATTCGTTGCTAGGTAACCTGTAATCTTTCAGTAATCACCATGCAAAATTGATCTATAATAATCTTTTTATAAGAAACCTGCTTAGACACGATCATACAGAAAATATATAAATAATCACGCCAAAAACACGTGTCTGATAATCCAAACTTCTCGATACGAAATCCGATCTCTCCTTACAAACTCAAAGGACTTAACCTCAAAGAAAAATCAACCTTAACTTGTGAACTTCAAGGTTGAATTTCAAGGTTGAAGGTTGCGAACGGCTTGTTTATTAGTAGGTACACGTTGTTAGGTAGGTACCTATCTATAATTTTGTAAGAAACGCGAGCCGTATTTTGTTGTAAACGCCTGCAATTAATACTGTTCGCTAGGAAATAATTAATATTAAATTACGTTTGTTGTTTGGTGTGAAATGAAAGAGAGATACTTTTTAGGAGTCGGATCAATATTTAAAATTGTTATGTTTATTAGGTAAAATTTTCTTGAAGATAAAATTGTTTATAGCAATTTTTATTATACCGGGTATAGAAAGTCATTTAACCAAGCCTAAAGTTATATGTTCTTTTCATCATGGCGATGATTTTTTTGTTCTAGACCATACCTGGGAAACTTCTGGTTATGGAGATATTGAAGGTTAGAATTTCAACTTTTTTTTAATGAAAACTATGCTTAAACGTTTTCACTAAAATTTAAAAACACCCGCGATTCCTATGCTGTTGGTAGCTCCCGTAAGCATGAATTTGATGATTTCAAAGATGGTCCTATAGTAAAAGTTATTCATTTTCATGAGTAATAACATCTTAACTTCGTAATCGTAACTAATATTATAAATGCGAAAGTAAGTTTATTTGTTTGTTTGTTACCTCTCCACGGCTAAACCACCAAACAGATCACCCATAAATTTTGCATATACGTTGCCAGGTGTACAGGAACGGACATAAGGCAAATTTCGTCCTGAAAAAAAGTACTGATCCTGCGAGAAATCACAACAACGTTCATATGATAATAGATAGCGCCACAGTCTTTCGAATCATGATCGAATTTTAAATTTAATTTGCGAGCAAAACCGCGTGCTTTACCTAGTATTCAATAATTCCCCACAAAAACACACGAACCAAAGATAAGCAATATTAGTTTCTTTTCTCATAATTTTAAAGTTGGTCAAACAACAAAAAAATTATCGTTTCTAGGAATACTTTTACTCGTAAAAATGGCCAATGAATTAAAAACCTACTTGTCTCTCTCCCCTCATCAAAAACCAACTCGTTCCTCTCCCCCTTTCTCTCATAACTTAACCCTCCAACTAATCTGTCGAAGATACCCGCCAAGAGAAAGGCTTACGTGTTGCCAACATGTTTTCGCTAAGGATACAAACAGGCCCACTTCCCGCGTTCACAGTGAACTACGGACGATTAATTTAGATCATGTCATGTTTAACACCGCTTTTTAAGGAGAAATTGCCTGGCTGTGTACATTGTTCCGTTGGTTATCGAAAGTAATGCTGGATTTTGTGTTAGGAGCTTAATAGGGCTGTGTACAGATAATGACAGGGGAGTATTTAGGCAGTTTTCCAGACTTTCGCGTTTATAATAGTAGTAAGTTTATACCTTAGTTGCCTGTGTTTATTTCAATACTTGCACTTACTGTAAATACACTAACGGCTGATTTTTCAATAGTCAGATAACTTTTATGCAAGGAATGAATATGACAGTTTGACATATTTTCTATACAAAAGCTGTCAAATCGCCATATTTATCCCTCCGTTAATACTTATCTGACGATTGAAAAATTAGCCCTTAGTGTATTTATAGCTGCACTTAAAGTATCATTTACGATATTTACGTGTAAAGTCGCGGGCAAAAGCTAGTTTGTTTATAATTAATGTTATACGGAAAAAAAACTATTACACCCTGTATATTTTTTGACGCAAATTAAAAAAAAAAAGACTTATAATAATAATAATTTCGAACTACGAATACTCCACAGACAAGATTAATTTTAATTGTTCACAACTGTTCCCAGAATTTCTTTACAAGGATATACGCTTTATTTTTCCAAACAAAACTCGCAACGTACGAAGGAAACATCAAAACAAAACAAGTACCTACGGGGAACTCGTAAGAATCAACTCTCCGCATCGGGCTACTTCCAGCGCATACGGCTAGTATCTTTTAACCATTATGTAAAACAGTACACGACCTACTGCAGGAACGCAAATAATCAACAAACAAGCACAGACCGATATGGTGCAGTTTTTTTTTAGGGTTCCGTACCCCAAGGAGACGAACGAGACTCTATTTGGTAGGTACTACGACAGACTGTTATAACAATAAATAATAAATATAAAAAATATTGTGATTTTAGTTTTAATATTAAAAGGTTGAGAGGTACGGAAACCCCAATGTTGGCTTCATCATCATATCAGTAGAACGTCCACTGCTGAACATAGGCCTCCCCTACAGATTGTTAATGTTGGCTTGTTGGCCAGTTTTAATCATCATTTTGCCGATCCGCCTTAACCAAGCGTGGTGATCAATGCTCGTGCCTTCCCTGTATGAGGAGAGGCTTTTACCTTGCGGTGAGGCAGTCAGACTTCGGTGTGCTACTGAGAAATTCCTAATGGAAGAACCAAATAACACTTTATCTGGCTTGGGAATACATACATACATAACATCACGCCTGTAATCCCCGAAGGGTTAGGCAGAGGTGTACCCATTAGTACACCCACATTTTGCCAGTTATGTTTTTAGTCCCATGTAATAGGGGACGAGCCTATTGCCATCAACCGGGCACAAATCCAGACTCCGAGGCTGCTACTGAGAAATTCCTGATGGAAAAACCCAATAACACTTTGCCCGACTTGGGAATCGAACCCAAGACCTCATGCACAGCAGTGGCGCTTGCGACCACTAGACCAACGAGGCAGTCACGTCAGTCAGTCTTTTACTACGACTGGCTGCTATAACAATAAATAATAAATATAAAAAATATTGTGATTTTAGTTTTAATATTTTAAGGTGTGAGAGGTAGGGAACCCCCAATGTTGGCTTCATCATCGTCCACTGCTGAACATAGGCCTCCCCTACAGATTGTTAATGTTGGCTTGGCCGTTTTAATCATCATTTTGCCGATCCGCCTTAAGCAAGCGTAGTAATCAATGCTCATGCCTTCTCTGTATGAGAAGAGGCTTTTACCTTGCGCTGAGGCAGACTTCGGTCTGCTACTGAAAAATTCCTTATGGAAGAACCCAATAACACTTTATCTGGCTTGGGAATAAAACCCAAGTCCTCACGTTCAGCAGGTGTACTTGCGATAGTTCTTTATTAGATACTAATCAATTAGACTAGTGAATGTCTTTGCCCTTTCTTAGAGTTCAAACTCACCCCGTAAGTACCAAATTTCATCAAAATCGGATCAGTGATTTAGTCGTGAAAGCGTAACAGAAAGACAGACAGAGTTACTTTCGCATTTATAATATTAGTATGTATAAGTGAACTCTGCCATTAACGATTAAAATTAAACGTACCCCCATAAGCAGAAACGTCGACATTTGCCAAATTCACAAAAGCAATCTCCGTTTTTGAAGTAGCGAACAATAAAAATGGCCGCCGCTTCCGAATGCATCTTGCGACTATGAAATAATGATATTGCCTTTGGCAGCACACGTTGTTGCTTTAAAACCGAAAGATGTCGCCATTTTGTGTTGGGGGAAAATTTTTAAAAAGCAGATTGGGAGCCAAGTGTTCCGGGCAGACTTTGGAAAAAATATTATTAATTTTATTACATTTGGCTTGATCTTTTCGAGTGTGACTGCCTCGTTGGTCTAGTGGTCGCAAAGCGCGACAGGTCTTGGGTTCGATTCCCAGGTCGGGCAAAGTGATATTGGGTTTTTCCATCAGGAATTTCTCAGTAGCAGCCTCGGAGTCTGGATTTGTGCCCGGTTGATGGCAATAGGCTCGCCCCCTATTACATGGGACTTAAACATAACTAGCGAAATGTGGGTGTATGTTATGTATGTTATGTAAATATATGTGTCCTTTTTAGAGTTGCGTACTGCATTCGGCAAGAACTGGGCGCCTACCGCCATCTCTTATAACAATATTATTTTAATATTACTTTGTAATTTCTGTTGTTGCATTTTCAACTCTCGGCGCTGCTCAGAGCGTTGAAAATCCAACAGTGTAGAAGGCAAAGTAATATTATAATAATACTGTTTTAAGAGCTTGTGGTTGGCCCCCTGAACCCTTATAGAATCACTTTGTTGTCCGTCTGTCTGTTTGCCTGTGGAGTTTTTCGCTCATCCTTCTCCATAGAGGCCTACCTCTGTTTTGAAACGAGCAAACTAGCTTCAACTTTCTGATTAACAGGCCGACGCCTTTGACAATTCAAAAGTGCCTGTAATTGGTCTAATTGAAATCAATATTTTGACTTTGACTTTGTCAGGACCCTTTTTCCCAGGAACGCGCGGAGGTATCAAGCTGGAACTAATATCAAGTAACCAGGTCTGCTGTTATCACTGATCTAGTGTCTTACCATAACTGGGACATTAACTGACTAATGTTATTCACCAAACACGCCCCCTTTTAATTACTCCCCTTCCCCTATTTCATTCCCCCTTCTAATTTCAAATTTAATTTTGCTACCTTTATTAACTTTACCGAGCATGGTGATTTAATGCTATAGGAACATATTTATTTTTATTAGCCAGTAATGTCCAACTGCTGGGCAAAGAAATTTTCTAATTTTATTCACGCATTTTTACTAGCTGACTGCCTCGTTGGTCTAGTGGTCGCAAGCGCGGCTGCTGTGCATGAGGTCTTGGGTTCGATTCCCAGGTCGGGCAAAGTGTTATTGGGATTTTCCATCAGGAATTTCTCAGTAGCAGCCTCGGAGTCTGGATTTGTGCCCGGATGGCAATAAGCTCGCCCCCTATTACATGAGACTAAAAACATAACTGGCGAAACGTGGGTGTACTAATGGGTACACCTCTGCCTAACCCTTCGGGGATTACAGGCGTGATGTTATGTTATGTTATTTTTACTAGCTATTATTTACTTTTTTCTTCAGCCATCTTAAACCAAACCACGCATTGTGCTTCTAGGTCTTCTTGATACCTCTGCCTCGCCCAGACTTGGTAACACCGTTTATCTTCAGACACTCATTACGTGGGGATTTTTGCTCTGATCTATTGTAAATACGAGCTATTGCCCTTGGCTTCTCGCCTTCCTGCTTCCATAAGGAGCAGCACATTTTTCTGTATGTGGTGACCTATGCTCTTTTCTGTATTCTTGATAACGTGTCTGCAAAATATCATGATGATTGGTCAAGCAGTTAAAGCGTAACAAACAAATAATCAAACAATTTTTTTTGTTCATTTATAATATTAGTTGGAATTATATCGTTGGAAAGATATTATATTAATTCTTTTCGTGTCAATTGACTCGAATTTTGTCCGACCAAAATGTAACAACACCAATACGTACAGTATAAAGCAAGGTAAAGCCCCGATTTCAGTTAATGTTATTTCTGTTATGTGTTACCAGATTTCCTTTAATGCTTTACAATCCTCATGGCCAAAATAATTCAAGTTGACACCCCTGGAATGCCGGCTATTTCACCAGGAAAATAACTGCGGTGTAACACCCCTGACACCTAACTAGAGTAAGGAAAAAAAAAAGGTTTGGTAAAAAACATTATTCCAAGTGACCTATTTTCCTTATTTAGTAAATTGTTTTTTTTTCCCTTTTATGAAAGAAGAAATAAATAAATACAAAGCGAGTAATTAAATGGCCTTAAGCGCAGGTACATGAAATAATCTGCAATATTTTTACTTTTGATGTTTTTTTATTTAACTTTTTTTGGAATCCGTACACAAACGCTCCGACAGTACCTTTTTGAGCTCCGCTGTTTGTCCATCCGTCTGTCAGAGGGCTGTTTTTTTTTAGGTGGTAAAAATCATCAAATGACTCTTTCCGCCTTGGGTGGGGCAGAAGGGACTGTCAGACTTTTACTGTTTAAAAAACCACCCTGTTCCTTCTGTAGCGCTTTACGTTCCGGGGCCACGGTATCCTGTTAAGACGTCCCGCAACCAGTCAGAGGGTTGCTGTATGTTTCACTCCGTAGTATATAGATTACAAACTACCTCCCTGCCAAATTTAATCTTTATACGTCAAACAGTTTTCAATATTTCGTGGTGAGCGAGTGAGTAAATGACTGTCGCATTTATATATTTAGATAGACACTTCAAATTTTCAAAGAGTATTTACTACTATAACCGCTGAAACAACAAATAATAAGTAACAATAAAATAAAGAACTGTCTCGTCAAACAGGTCTTTTTGCTGTATACCTAATAATGATGAATAATGACTGACTGCTTTCTTGGTTTATTGGTCACAAGGCGCGACTGCTGAGCATGAGGTCTTGTGTTCAATTCCCAGGTCGTTCAAAGTTTTTCTAAGTAAGTTTTATTAGGTTTTTCCATAAGGATTTTTGTTAGTAGCAGCCTCAGACTCTGGATATGTGCCCGATTGATGGCAATAGGCTCGCCCCCTATTACATGGGACTTGATCATAAATGGCGAAATGTAGGTGTACCAATGGGTACACCTCTGCCTAACCGTGATTAAAACTTTTTTTAAGTACTATAAAATATTGTACGATAGTACAGAACCCTTCGTCTGCCAATCCGACTTCACCGGTTTTTTTTTTTTATTGAACATCAAAAATGTTTTGAAGTTTCAGAAAAAATACGAAAAGATTTTTTTCAAAGATGCCTGTGACTTTTGTTTATTTTTTAATAAGAATTAAGACATTTTATAAGCATGTACTTATTACGAAAGGTACTGGTAAGTTTTTTGGCAAAAATTATTAGTAGGAGTCCCATTTCTAAGTAATTATTTTTTTCCTCCAATGTTTTCGGTAGGAGGGACACGTACCTATATAGAGTTAAAATTTTACTACTCATAAATATTATAATGCGAAAGTATGGATGAATGGATGTTTGATAACCAATCGCGCTAGTACGACTGAAGACTTTGGCGGTGATCAAGCCTTCTCTGTAAAAGAACACTTTTGCCGTGCAGTTGGACAGTATTAGGTAGGATTTATTTTATTTTATTATATTTATGAAAATATCTATAAGTACTTCACAAATTCACGTTTTGCATTTTTCACTTTTTAGTTAGAAAACCACCATTCATCATTTTATGTACTGACACTCGCGCCATTAAGACGAATCTAATGACATATCTATTACCAAAATCGGTTGAGCCGTTGAGTAGTTACAAGTGGACATTCGAACAGACATAAATACAGATCAAACACATAACCCTCCTTTTTTGCTTCACCGCAGTCGGATAAAAAGAAATCAAATCGAATCAGACACTCGATTTTATCAAAAAACTATTTTACACAGAATTGGTTTGATTAACGTTACGGCAAGTTATTTCTAAAGTAAAAGAATAAGTAATTACTAGCAGCTGAGTTAACCAATTTAAATAACAAATTCGTGAATTGAAATTTTGCGTTCCGTTTCGTACATAGATCATAAAAATAAGGCAGATATGCTAAAAAAAATTTGACTCTTAATATGCCTAAACTTGCATACAACTTCTGTTTTTTTTTATAATAGACTGTTGACATTTTCGTTTCGATTCCCAGATTGGGCAAAGTGTATTTATTGGGTTTTTCCATCAGCCATTTCTCAGTTGATGGCAATGGGCTCGCCCCCTATTACATGGGACTTAAACATAACTGGCAAAATCTGTGTGTACACTACACCTTTGCTCAACCCTTCGGGGATTACAGGCGTGATACTATGATGATGCAGTAACGAAGTCAGCGCGTTCGTGTAAAGCCCTCGGATAAGTAACCGGTGGTGGCCTTCTCTTCGACCCGAATTGGGGCGCGAGGAATCGGTGACGGGGCTGCTTGCCCCTTGCCCGAGGTATTAGGGTCGCGGTCCCTAAAAATAGGGACCGGGCGTTGGGTTTGCCGCCCCTCTCCCGGCGAGGAGGCGGGGGGTTAGGGGGTAGGTTTGAACCTAGGCGCTTACGGGGGGCTCTTGCCCCCGGCGCACGTCTGTGTCTGTGGTGTGTGATCGTGGGAGCGCCCTAAGTTCTTCGCGGCGCCCGTGCGATCAGACTCCTGCCGGGTGGTCGGATAAGGAATGTCGTGTCTCCATTATTTTATAATCTTTGTCCAAGACCCTTCTCCCTCCCGCCGCCCGGGGCTAAGTATAGGTTCTTTTTTTAACTTCCTACAAAGATCAAAGGTTGAATATTAAAGATTTTTTTTTCTGTCACAACGCGATTACGTATTCAGTCCTAATTTTGAATGGGAGTAAATATTAATTCTGTGATAATTGGACGATTCATCGTTCATCTTTCTTTTCTTTCTTATTTCGTTTTGTTTTCTTTTATGTAGTGTTGTGTAGGTGTGTGTATGTATTATAGGATAGTGCCTTTTTTCTGCAAATAGGTTTAATGAAAATCCACATAATATAAAGAAGGTGATTAGTAATTCGATTCATTTATTAAACAAGAAGCAATTTTGAGGAATTTTGGACAATTTCAAAAAGTCATAGACCCTGACTTTTTAAAATTGCCCAAAAAAAACTGGGTTGACTTTAACTTTATAAGTATTAACACATTTCAAAGTCAAAGTCAAAAATCATACATGGCACTTTTGAACGACCAAAAACTGCCTATTATTAAAAAATCTATTAAACTTGCACTACAAATCTCATACTCTTCCAATACGCAATAATTGGATGTATTAAATCATAACACGAAATAAAATACCTAATTAAGTAATTATTATCTAATCATAATTAAGTATCTACATATAAGGCAAAAAGAGCTCCTAATACCTTACACGACTCAACAATCCCTGCCTACCCACCCATGAACAGCATCCTAGAAGATACAGTCAAAAACAAAACCAACATAATCGTATTTTGATGCAGAGAAGTAATATAAATGTAACGAGTAAGAAACCCAATTAGTCTAACACAGATAAATCTCGCAAGAGATTGATAGGAGAGCGGCGAATTGATCGCCCCCTTGTGGGAGTGTCGTGAACTTTAAGTTACTAATAGCTCGTCTTTGGGTGGTCGTGAAATTAAAACTATCGTAACTGGAAAGTCTTTCTTGCACTATCGATCACTACATAGGTTTAGTGTTTAATGTATTTAGAACTACTTATATGAGTGGTGGATTTTTGTGGGGAAACCTAATACTAAAAAATAAAAATAAGTTGCTCTTTATAACATCATTTTTTTGCCAGTGAAAGTCCCGTTAAAATCGGTTAAGCCGTTTAGGAAACAAGCAAGAACGAACAGACACACAGAGAGATGAAAGTTTTTTTTTTTAATTCGTAGGTACTTGATTTTACATTGACATTTTGTCATAACAAACAGACAATTTAATTTATTTGTATACAAGACTAGAACAAAGTTGAAACATTTATAAAAAAAAAGGATTACAATATTATTTCCATTTATTCATTTTCAATAAATATTATATAATTACATTTTTAAATATTATTATGATTACCTTAAGTACCAGGAATTTAAAGAAATCCTGCTTTCATTCATCAATCAAACAAACGTTAATTGGTCAACCGTTTCCCTACACAAGAAAATATAGCTACTCTAAACTTCAAAGCTGAAACAGCCCCATAATGTAACAGTAAACCCTAACGCGAAGCAAAAACAATAAATTGCCGACTGGTGCGCAATCATGCAAGCGCACGCGAGAAATTACTGCCCGAGCGCCATTGGCGCAATCACGCGATATATTTTACGAATTTTACAATACTTTACCGACCGAACCAGTTAGTGTGAATAAACATTTTAGCTGTGTTGCATTAGAGTAGAGGGCTAGCCTTTTCTTGGGCTAAAAAATCGTAAAGAGAAGGCACGAGCATTGATCACCACGCTTGCTCAAGGCGGATTGGCGATTTCAGATTTACGTTAACTGTAAGTCGATGTCAGTGGTGTCCAAGCTACACTGAGGAAGGACACACTTTTTTTATGTGGTAAAAATCATTAAATTAGTCAAAATACCACCCTGTTCCTTTTGTTGCCCTTTACGTTCCGGGGCCACGGTATCCTGTAAAGACGTCCCGCAACCCCGGCAGGCGTTTGGCCCTGTTGGGTCCCCGTCCCTGTGCTGACAGCTCTTTGAAACGCGCGTGAAACAGAACGCGCCGTCGACCCGGGCTTTGTACTTGATTGGACGGCGAGCTACCTATTACTCGCCGTCCGCAAGCCTGCGCCTATGGTGGCCGGATGTCGTCTCGCGACGTCCGACGCCCTAGGCGTCTCCCGCGATCGCGTCTTATGTTCTAATTATCAGTTCTTCTTTTCGACTCGATGATTTAAGACAATCCTTTTTTTTATAATAGGCCTCGACGTTCCCCTGCGGGTCCCTCTTCCCCCTGCGGCCATTCCCATAGTGGCTGCACCTACGGAGAGTAGGTGCGGCCAAATCTGGGTATCACATAAAATCAGAAACACTATAGCTATCGTTCAGTAGCAAAAATTAAACCCAAGTTAATAGGAAAACCAGTAACTACCAACAACTACCAGCAATTAGCTGTTGAAACTCAATTACGTGAACAACTTTGAAGAAAGCTGCCACATTTCCCCACCATCACCATAAAGTGTGGCGTAATGGGGGAAAAATATCAAGTTTATAGCATGTACTCTTTGTACTGGGTATCAAAGTTAAACCACGGATTACTAAACAAGGTTATGTTTGAACTAGTTTTGAAGACAGTATGTGTAGACTTTCAGACTTAAAACGACGTACTCACGTCTTTTAAGACTGAAGAGAACTTTTGGTTATACTATTTGCAACTATAACGGCAAACTCTAAATAAGTATGTTATCAAGTCTTTTTGCAATTTAATACGAGTATTATCAAGCATTAATCATGTATAACCTTCTAGATAAATTATTTTGTCACGGTGTTTGTGATCACGCTCCACCAAAACGGCTCGACCGTTTTTCCTTTTTTATGTATACTTGGGAGCCATAAGAATATAAGATCACGCCTGTAATCCCTGAAGGGTTAGGCAGAGGTGTACCCATTAGTATACCCACATTTCGCCAGTTATGTTTAAGTCCCATGTAATAGGGGGCGAGCCGATTACCACATTTTAATTTTATTCGAACGACATTTGTTGCCATTGATGGACATAAAGTCTCGGGAAACCACTGGATGCGAGAAACGCAAGCCCGCTCATTGTACCTAACAGAATTAAGTAATTTATGCTTCCGGCTCCCATGCTGCTCCCTTGCCTGACCTATCCCTTTTTACCAAAAAAAACCTGCAACAGTCACAGCACACCAATCTTGCTACAAGCAAATGTAAAAACTAGCCAACTACAAACTTCGTCGACAGAAAACGCCACGAATTCAATTTGGCACGGGGAATTAGCTCGCAAAGTTCTCGGTAACCGTAGGTTAGTCGGCTCAGACTGTGATTAGAGTTCCGGCAATTTTTTGGCTATTCGGCTATTTGGTTATGATTGCCGGATTTAGAGATCGAGGACCAGGTGATTGAAATTTGAGTTAGTCGGGTGTTTTGGTTTTGAAACCGGTGTTATACGGCGTTTGGTCATTAGAAAGTGGCTATGTCTAATGCCTAATATTTTAATTTTTCTAAACCAACTCGTGAAAGCCAGAACCAATAGTGGCGACTACCAGAACAAGTTGAAGCAATGAATCTCAATAAGTCCCAGATAATCGATTTAACTGTCTTGGATCCCACAACGAAATTAATCAGTAAATAACCGCGAAGGAGTAAGGAAACAATTATGCCCAGACTTTAGGACTTTGCACATATATCCTTACCTACCTCTATCATTACGGGGCCTTTGAGATCACTGACCCCCAGAATGAAAACTCTGATCCCCTAGAAGACGTTAGTGCAGTGGTCACAGCTACCGTACACAGCGACGCTCAACGGAGACCCGCTCAACAGTCTTCCAGAGATGTGCACTAACAGGCGTTGCAAAGGGAGGATGCCCACACTAGCACCCTCGCTTCGCAACGCCTCTTCTCCTAAGAGGAAACGTAACACTCTCCATACCGTGTCGACGGCGCGTTCGTGTTCCACGCGCGCCTCAAAGAGATGTCAGCAAACAATTGGAGGGGCCACTAAGGGCCGATACCTGCCGGGGCTGCGGGTTGTTCGAAAGAGATACCGCGCCCCCGGAACGCAAAGGGCTCAAGAAGGAACATGGATGGATTTTAGTCAGTAAAAGTCTAACCCTATGTACAGCGATCAATGTCATGAGGTCCTTTGGTTGAATTCCCATTTCCAATAGAGTAAATATAAAAATACCTGTATGCAACACCAATAATGATGTTTTCGAAAGCAAAAATTCAGTACACCTAACACATGAGGGCAATTCCCATCTCAGCTGTAGAACGTTTGTCTCAGTTATTTATTATTATTGTTCGATATAAGACGTCAAAGTTTCGCATACAGAGTACCTCATTTCATAACTGGATGGCAACTATTACCTAAGTGTAGTGTAAGTTATGAGGTACAGCGATTTATTGGGGATTGAAGAATGTTGGTCCATAAGTAAAAAAAACAAAAATCATTTTTCGGCCATAACTTTTGCTCGAAATTACTTAGTTTAAAGAACAGTATGCGGTACACCGCACAAACGCGCATTCGTGCAGTGTACCGTATGATAATCGCCGCTTCAACCGCTTCAACTTTAGTGCCGTGTGTTCTTTATCGTGTTGGCAGTAAGGTCTTACGACCCACACACCCTAGTGTCAGAGTTTCTAAACCGCCTCAAGGGCCTCTGACATCGTTTTGAGTAGAACAGTAAGTCCAGGTTTCCTCACGGTGTGCCGTGTGATGAGTCTTTTTATGCCTCGTATACACATGTTTTCCAGAATATTATCATAGTATTGAATACCCAAACATTCTAAACGTCAAAATTTTACAGTATTTGTCTGAAGTTCTAGCCCACTATAACTGTCTGGCAACAACGATAAATTGTTTAAAAAAAATATCTAACAATAGCCAATTACATAACAATATAGATTAATTAAGTACGCAGGAGATATTATTGTGCACTTTAGTCTTTACTTCTTTTCTCACTCTCACAGTACGATTTCAGGGTTGGTCCCATAGTAAAAGTTGTCCATTATGATAAGAACAACGACCCCTTTTCAGGTTTTTCGTAAGTTAACAATCACTCTGTATAACTTTCTACTAATTAGGTTTCTAGCAACATTTTCGCAAACCTTATAGCCAGAAAAACCGCTGAACGCTTAAAACTTGTAACAAATACGTGGGAAATTTATCGAAACGGTTATAGGTGCCTTGTTCCTTGAAAAGTTACGGAAGAAATATTCTGATTTGTTTGTTACGGTTTGTAAACGTAAATATTTTGTTTTGGCACAAAATTGATATATTTGTAACACCGGTGTGTTTTCCAATTTCAATAAATTCTAAATGCATGTATTTTGGATGCTTTGGGAGCTTCTGGTGGTGCAGTGTAAGTATGTACTGGTTTTGTAAATTGAGCATTATAGTTCCGTTTGCCATGTGTTAAATAATTTTTATTGGAAATGCGTGATGATCAATACTCGTGAATTTTCTGTATAAAAAGAGGCCTTTGCTTTACCGTAGAACTATAATAGTTTGGTAGGTATTATGTTTTTTTTTTTTTTATATTACATTACTTAATTAATATATTTTATAATATTTAAAGAAAAATAAAACATTCAAAAATATTAAAAATAATTATTGTATAGTAATAATTACGAAATGTCCAAATAACAAAATATCGAATTTATAAATTGTTGGATTATATTTTTCGACATTATAAAATGCCGAAATTGAAACTTTTCATAGAATGTAGAATTTACAACAGGACCGAGTATTACATCGAAGCTGGATAAATATTACCTATGCTAAATTATGGGCCTCAGAGTTTCATTTGTTTTAAACTCAAAAATCTGTCTGAAAATCCACACAAAAAAAAAACACAAAACACAATAGACTTGTGACATAACATAACATAACATCACGCCTGTAATCCCCGAAGGGTTAGGCAGAGGTGTACCCATTAGTACACCCACATTTCACCAGTTATGTTTTTAGTCCCATGTAATAGGGGGCGAGCCTATTGCCATCAACCGGGTACAAATCCAGACTCCGAGGCTGCTACTGAGAAATTCCAGATGGAAAAACCCAATAACACTTTGCCCGACCTGGGAATCGAACCCAAGACCTCATGCACAGCAATCGCGCTTGCGACCACTAGACCAACGAGGCAGTCACACATACATACATATTATTCTAAGATAAGAGCCTCTTTGTTTTAAACTCAAAAATAAGTTCGAAAATCCACACAAAAAAGAAACACAGTGAACTCATGACGTTTTCCAATAACAAAAATCAACTCCAATCTTACGACCATCGTGTTTCTAACACCTCTTGTAAAACGAGTGTGTGTCAGCACTTCTCACGACTGAGTCGTAAAAGAAACGATGTCGTAAATATTATGTTTTGTACTTAAAATCAAGAGGCACCAAAATATTACAGCTGATCAAAAGAAAGGACGTAAATCGTTATTGTATCTGTTCATGTAATTTAGAGATGACACGATAAAAAAATGTTGGAAAATAAATCAAATTTAACATAACACCACGCCTGTAATCCCCGAAGGGTTATGCAGAAGTACCCACATTTCGCCAGTTATGTTTAAGTCCCATGTAATTGAGGGCGAGCCTATTGCCATCAACAGGGTACAAATCCAGACTCCAAGGTAGTAGTAGTACTAAGAAATTCCTGATGGAAAAACCTAATAACACTGCCCGACCTGGGAACTGCACGCAAATACTCGTGAAAAAAAATTTAGGCTGTAATTCTTATACATAGGAACGATCGCAATCTAGTCTCTCAAATGGCTCTAAAATTCCTATATTTTTTTAAATTTACATGGGCCTTAAAAATAACTAGCGAAATGTAGGTGTACTAATGGGTACACCTCTGCGTAAACTTTTTGGGATTATAGGCGGTTATGTGAGGCTACCTTTACACGTGTAAATTTTACTCACTTAAGTAAATATTGTTATCAACTTACTATTTAGCAAATGTTGTCAAAACACTCCTTGTAAGTCGCTTATCGTAATTTTTAATAAAAACTACTACTAGTACTAACTATTTTTTTTTTTAGGAAAACTACGTGAGGTAACCAGGACTACTACTGTCCCATTCAAACCATGTCAGAGGCCCTTGAGGCGGTTTAGAAACTCTGACACTAGGGTGTGTGGGGTCACAAGATCTTACTGCCCACACGATAAGAAGAAGAAGAATTCTTTTGAATAAAGTCGAAAGTTACTTTTATAATTTAAATGAAAGCAAATTACAAGTGCGAAAGGCGGTCTTATGTCCATTTTTAAATTCAATTCTTTAATTGCAGTTAAGTAATTCGCAACAAACAAAATTCCATTAAAAAATACCAATTAAAAAGGTCCGCTATTTCCCACAACCTTTTAAAATAAGAATACGATGCAAACCAAATAAAATATCTAAAGAATCACATTTAATGATCACAAAAGTTTATTGTGAATTTTCAAACGAGGTGTTGTCTCGCCATTTTTATTTGAAATAAAAAAAAAGCGTCTGGCAAACGAAAAAGTTTTAATTTTCCGTTTCGGGTCCTCCGCCACTAATTAAAAGTATAGTTAACGCGGTCAGTTGACTTTAAATCTGTTTTAAAATGGTGTTTTCATACTATTGTGTAGGTCTAAAAGTTTTTGTGTAAAATGAAACTGTTTATTGAATAAAATTCTCTTTTAGATTTTTTGTGTTTATGTGTTTGTCGGCTTTTTAATCAAGATTTGTAAATTGGTCATGAAACTACAATTAGCCAGTAATAATATTAAAATTATACTAGAGCCACTACGCTTGCTCAAGGGGGATTGGCGACTGGGTTGCTAGACGTCTTAACAGGATACCGTGGCCCCGGAACGTAAAGGGCAACAGAAGGAACAGGGTGGTTTTTTAGTCAGTAAAAGTCTGACAGTCCCTTCAGCCCCACGCAGGGCGGAAGGAGTCATTTGATGATTTTTACCAACAAAAAAAATGGGGCTTGGCGATTCCTGACTTATATCCTTTAAACATTTGTAACAAAAACCCTGTTGTTCCTTTTAGGGACGTATACTTTTACCTACAAGCACAACATTTATGAAATTATAATTTAAAGAAAAACAACATTGGCTAGTCGGGACGTGAAAATCAAATAACTACTAAAATCGACACATTCAATAAAATGTTTAAAGTATCTGATCTTACGAGTAGGTACCTACATCTTTATTTCGATAAATAACCTACAAGTTCGCAAGACGCACGAGGCTCGGGTCGGTGCCACGTGCCTACCTACCCCTTTGCCCCGCCACCCGCCGCCCTGCGAATCACTTCCTTAGTCTCCCGCGCAGCGTACTTCCGAATGGATGTTATTGTTGACCTACCTACGTAGTGCTACTTGTGTTTTTTTTTACGTAATCGTTGACCTGTTGACTATGTCTTATTCTAACGTAGAATATTTTATGTTGATGTGTCTTGGGAAAAGTGACTGAGTGATGAACTTGACGAATTAGGCCTCCATATCGTGCGTAGTATGTGATTCCAATAAGACGGCGCGCCGTCACACTTCTTCCGCCCTTTAGGGCGGAAGAAGTGTGACGGCGCGCCGTCAATAGCCGTAAATAGCTTCTTTCAAGAAGCTATTTACAATCTGGAGAAAGAGATGGATTGGTCGCGGTGGACCCGTTAATTGGCCCGCAAGATCACCTGGATTTGACCCCTTAAGATTATTTCCTCTGGGGCACTGTCAAGCAACAGGTGTTCAAAAAAAACGTGCGATACGGAGGTCGAAATGCGTTCACGCATAGTAGCAGCATTTGACCACATTGGCCGATACCTCCGTACTGCGAAGCGTACGTGAGAATATCATTAGGTGTTGCAACAAATGTGTAGAGGTACAAGGTGGTCACATCATCTCCGTGGCCGTCAAGTAGACATCATAATAAATTAAAATTATGTGTCAGACGCGACAACTCCGTTTTTTTAATGTAGTGAAGTGTTAAATGTAGTTTCAACAATTATCAATTGTGTAAAGCAACTTTTTCAAAGATTCATTCGTTAAAGAGATAAACAACAGCTGACAAGGTCACGAACTTATGTAGAAAAATAGGCAGATAAGCGGCGGCGGTGCAAAGGTGCAGCGGCACCGATCACAGAAAGTGGCGGGATTCGGCGGAAAAGTTCTATCTTTTTCTGGTTTCGCGTCATCGCTTCATTCATACAGAATTGCAGAGGTAAGAAACCAGTTTATCATTACAAATGTCATTTTTTTTTTAATAGCTTTTTTATAAATTACTTGCTTTATTACGTATGTATACCGATCCTCAAAACGTAGGTAGAAGGAACTACAGGGTTTTTACGGAAGGTAACTCACTCATCACGAAATATCGTAAACCCCTTATCTGGCACAAACAAGCGTTACCAAAATACACTAAAAGTGTGAATTTGTCTCTTTTACCGCCCCCAGTTCTATGCCCAATCCAATTTTCTACATACAAACATTCCATTATGCATTTAAACAGCCAAATTCTAATAAAAAGCAAGAAGATGTGGTGAAAAATGAATACAAAAAAAAAAACAATAAAATTTCAACACCAGTCCAAAAGAAAATGGCGGCTTAAAACCAACATTTAATAGAATCTTAACCCACTGCCCACAATAACTTACGTTCTCTTGTGCGCAAGAAATTAACTACTAACAGTCTCCGTGCAAAATGGCTGCCGAGGTCCTTTATAGTAGCCTCTCAAAAGAGTCCAGACGGTCTCCTTTCAGAGCGGTTCATTTTATCCCGCGACGGTCGGCGACATGTTGAAAGACCTAAAATTACGCGGCAAGCTACCGCTTTGGTGTATTATTTTTTCTTTTTTATAGAATTTTGTATAGTGGTTTGCGAAAACAGTTTTGGTGGTGATTGAAATTTTACTTAGATGGGTATCGTTTACTGGGAAGAGGAAAATTAATTGATAACTGAATAGTCTAGTGGTCGTAAAACGCGACTGCTGAGCTTAAAGTCTTGGGTTCGACGATTCCCAGGTCGGGCACTGTGTTATTGAGTTTTTTCATCAGGAATTTCTCAGTAGCAGCCTCGGAGTCTGAATTTGTGCCCGATTGATGGCAATAGGCTCGCCCCCTATTACATGGGACTTGAACATAACAGGCAAAATGTGGGTGGTTCACCTCTGCCTAGCTTTTCGGGGATTACAGTCGTGATGAAAATGAATTTTACGCTATAGCTTGGGTGTTTTTTACTGGATCAATGGTCCTAGGATGAAAGAACTCCAAAAATATTGTGAATGCTATAATATGTGCTACAATTTCCTATAACTTAGTGAATATTGCGTAATCTTTAAGTTTGTAGTACAGCGAGGTGGCGAGACGATGGATTTAAAGCGATATTTTATCCGAGCCAATATCTTTATTAATTGTTCTGACTGTACCCTTGGCATAGTAGTCGCAAATGTGACTGCTGCTTGGGTTCTGTTTCAAGTTTGGTAAAGTTGTTCACAAAAATTCCGAGTCACAGCTGAAATTCATTTGGAGTCGATTAATGGCAATAATTATTTTTCATTTTTTTTGTGATATAATTTTGTACATACCCTCTGGGGGTAATGGAGGGTTATGTCGGACTCCTACCGAAGAAAACCCAATAGTTAATCTTACTACTGTTCATATTTTTCGTCGGTTATTAAAAACGAATCAGATCTTCCATACAAAAGTGTAACACCTACACAGTCAAATCTATGTAACAGCTGTTTTTTTCAAAGGGAAGGGGACATCGTAATAAAAATTGGTAGGAAAATACGTATTTATTTTTTACCATAGTAAAAAATACCTTATTAATTTATCAATTGTAAAATTTTCAGCCATACTAAAATGAATATCAGGCTACTCTGAAATCTCGGCCCAATCGCTTCGCTAAACATCGCTAAGCTTTCACTGTACAAATACTTTTTTATCAATCAAGGCGTTTCTTTGGTAGTCTCTGGGGGAGTTGTGTTCCCATTGAGAGCAAAATGATTTATTTTGTCTGCACCTCCCAATATTTATGTCGCGCGAGTATTTTTTTCTCGAAAATGGCCGCGAAAATGAGTTTGAGTTCTTTTGATTATTGTGTGAGTCTGTTTTAATTTTATGTAGATTGTGAAATATTAGAACGAAGTGTAAAAGTATACACCCTATAGTCATTAACTAAGTATATTGCCCATCACACTTATTACCTAACATTTAGCAAAATATACACCAAAAAAAAATACAGTTTTTTTAGCATTACATCATAACATTACGCTTGTAATCCCCGGTTAGGTAGAGGTGTACCCATCAGTACACCCACATTTCGCCAGTTATGTTTAAGTCCCATGCAATAAGGGTTGAGCCTATTGCCATCAACCACGCACAAATCCACTCCGTGGCTGCTACTGAGAAATTCCTGATGGAAAATTCTAATAACACTTTGCCCTACCTGGGAATCGAAGCCAAGACCTGATGCTCAACAGTCGCGCTTTACGACCACTAGACAAACGAGGCAATAAAAAAAAACTGATTTTGAAATAATGTACTGCGCATTACCGACTTACTAATGGGAGTGCGTCACAGTCACGCTAAAGTGACGTTAAGTTTTTACTTCAGCCGGCAGTCTTCATGACGGCCAGTTTTTTTTTTAATCTGGCAATCCGATTGTCTAACACCAATTAAAACTTTTCAAACGAATAATAGTTTTTTGGACTTTATAAGCTCAAGTTAGACGCGAGCAAGACGCTTCATTAGACTCATGCTCATAGCATGACAAAACCTTAACAACACTCACACAGAAGACACAACCGTATATCAAAGCACTTAAAACCTACTTTCCATTGTTTTACTTCGGCTACAATTTTCACAAAAATCCTCATTTGAAACTGGACTCTATTTTTATGACCTTAAGGTTGAAATTCACTTGTGTTGTAAGAACTATTGTCGAATTGTTCCACATCTGTTTCTAGTAGTAATTTATTGTGTCGTGTTTGTATGTTTGTTTAAACAGATCAAACGTATTTATTTACATGTCTGATTTGTTGTTAGTGGTTAGGAAATCAGTTGAGATTGTGTTGTGTAAGAGTTATTTTGGTTGTGAATAAACACGTCATTACGAATTTGTTTGATTGACATCATAACATCACGCCTGTTATCCCCGAAGGGTTAGGCAGAGGTGAACCCATTAGTACTCACATTTCGCCAGTTATGTTTAAGTCCCATGTAATAGGGGGCGAGCCTATTGCCATCAACCGGGCACAAATCCAGACTCCGAGGCTGCTACTGAGAAATTCTTGATGGAAAAACCCAATAACACTTTGCCCGACCTGGGAATCGAACCCAAGACCTCATGCACAGCAGTCGCGCTTGCGACCACTAGACCAACGAGGCAGTTTAATTTGCCAGTGTATGAAACATAACACGCGTGACGTCACATAAGCCGGCGTAAATAAAGAAAGTGTGCGCGTTCGGCTAATTTACGTGAAACTGCGCGCAAGGCGCAACTTTCAAATTGATTCGCCAACTTCTTCTGGCGAATATTTGTTTGGATGGTACTATTTGTTTACGAAGAAGAATGCGAATAATACGTGATTTATTCGTTTGTTTGAATCCATACTAATATTATAAAAGCAAAAGTAACTCTGTTTGTCTATCTGTTACGATTTCGCGACTAATCCACTGCGGTATCAGGACACATGCGCGAAAGACATTTGCGCGAGTCCATTTGCGCGCCAGGACACTTGAGCGAATAGACGTTTGCGCGCCTAGACCTTTCCGCGACCAGACACTTGCGCGAATGAACATTTCCGCACCAAGACACTTGCGGACTCCCTTTGAAATGTCCATTATAAATATCACGGAAATATCTTTCACGCAAGTTTACCAGATCCATTCACTGCACCGATTTTAATTAAATTTAGTACGGATATAGGATATGTCCTATCTTGGTGTTAAAACTTATCCTACTTTTTATTTAGCTTTTTATACTTTTTATTAATATATGATAACTAGCTTTTGCGCGTCACTTTGTCCGCGTAAATGAGACAGAGTAACTTTTTATAATATTAGTATAGATAATAAGACACAAATCAGAAAAGAATAGCGGTGGAGTAAAAAGCCAGACCATACAGAGTGCTAAGTGTGAGTTTTTCACTCAAAGAATAAAGTCTTCGTAGTGGCCACCAGATAGCGCTATAAGTTATTCCTATATAAAATTCTAACCCGCTTGCAATCGAAAATAAGTGAAAAAATTCACACTCGCACTCAGATATGTCACCTAGAGATATCCCTAATAAAACGGAGCGACATTCTAGTGACTTTGCCACACTTAGTAGCACCCCTGCGCCCAATATCCCGTATATATGTGAGACTACTTGATTATTTGTTGCGAAAATAGGTCGCGTTAATTAATATCACTTACAGTACAAACAAGTTGGGGCCGGATGGAGGAATTTAACTAAGATTTGCCGAATTTTGCTCGCAATATAACTAGGTATATTGACCTATATGTTTTCGTTTTTTCTTCTTCATTCTAAAGTAAATTTTTGCTGTTCCATTCTAAGGCTGAATTTTCTTTGAACGTACTAATAACCCAACTAGCAAAATAAATAATATATATAACTAATGTGTCGAACACTACTATAAAACTGTTAACTGCCACAAAACTATTATAAAACCTTTAAATGTCTGTTAGTTGTAAAATTCAAATACTATACAACTTTTTGCTAGTCGGGAATAATAATATTCACGGCCAATAAATATTAATAGTGCACAATTGTGTGTGTGCAAACACAAGTGCGATCTTCTTACTCTCATAAACCAATGTAATGACTACCGGACATGAACTGAGAAAGATGAAGCGTAGGACCAACAGCTTTAAGGCTTTCTCACATATGCGCGTTATTAGATAGTGTTAGGTATTTGTACCAACTCTGATTATTGTACCATGTGGGTAGGCGCTTATTTCAATAAATCAGTCGGCTCTGGAAGCGTTATATCGATAACACTAGTTTACAGTACATCTGTTGCCGAAGAAATTTTAGCTGTTGCTGACTACATATGATATGCTATTTTCAAAAATATAATTAGAAGATTTTTATCAGCTCTAGTTTCTGAGTTTCAGCTATGTAGGTATAGAACAGAAAAAACATGTATTTACTAAGAAAAACTTTATTAAAAACAATAATTAATTATTGAGTTCTAAAAAACTGCGTTTTAAAGCTCTTCTCTGATGTGTAGACTTTGGAAAATGACGTATCAGAGACCAACAATAGTCAAACATCATATTCGTATCCCAGAAACCCTGATAGCACTCTTCTATGACCCGTAAGTCCTGATGCATAGGTTCTCCCTGTTCTTCGCTCAGATCTCCTAAATTTTTTGTTTAGAAAGATTTAAATCTCTTACAAGATCATCTAACTCATTTTGGGAAAAGCACTTTGGCTCATTTGACATACCTTCAAAATCAGCATCATTTTCTGATGAGCTTGGTCCTTCAATGTCTTGTTCTAAGGGTTCAGATATATTTTTAGGCACTGAAGAGTCAGGTGAACGCTGCACTGGACGTTTAACACAACTATTAGCTCGATTTTTAGTGTTTAAACCGTTTACGTTCACGCTACAAAAATAACAGTCTTCGAGATGATTTCGTGGTTTTCGCCAAATAGTCGGTGTTGCAAATTTAAAGGCACTTCTTTTACCACTTTTCCATAATCTTAAATATTCCACACACGATTTACAAACACAATTGGGAGCCCATGACTTCTCATTTTTATCTAAGAGCATCCCAAAATACTCAAAATAGGTATTTTTCACCAACTCTGATATAACTTTTCTACAATCGTTAAACTCATATTCTCCGCATATATAGCAAAAATGATCTGGATTGTTTAAACAACGTCTCCTTGAACTACTCATGACGCAAAAACTTCAGATACCAATCTGAACACAGTAAAATACGCCTGTTATAGATGAATATATACGCTTAAATGATAAAATCAAAAACAAAGTAGCTCGAGCTGCTCAAAAAATTTTGAGGGTAGATTTGACAAAAACAAGTCATAAGTGAACATTATCAACCATAAAATTCGCGGCAACAGACAAAAAGTTAAATTTTGTAAACTAGTGTAATGCGTCCCGATTCCGATGATTTTGCCGTCAGGAATTTCTCAGTAGCAACCTCGGAGTCTGGATTTGTGCCCGGTTGTTGGCAATAGGCTCGCCCCCTATTCCATGGGACTTAAGCATTACTGGCGAAATGTGAGTGCACTAATGGGTACACCTCTGCCTAACCCTCCGAGGATTACAGGCGTGATGTTACGTGTGCGTGCGTCCCAATTCCTTACACAAAACTGCGTGTTTACCGTCTGAACCTCAATTACTCAAGTCGAGACACAATTGATTTTCTATGGTTCTGTCATACAGGTAAGAAGGCTGGGCTTTGAGCGGTTAAAAAAAGCATGTGTGTATAGGTACTGAATTCCATTTAACACATACCTAAACCACCATTAACCACTCTCCACAAAAATAACAAATCCGATTATAAAATCACAATCCATTACCAGCTAGCCCTCCCAATATGTTGGTGTTTGGTTCCGATTTTACGGAAAATTCTTTGTTCCCGTAAAAAGCTGAACTATTTACGAAGCTATGTACTGTATGCTGGGCCACGAAGTGTGGAGGACACTACCCTATAACTCTGACACTGCGATGCAAATCACTGGAAGTGACTGGCAATTTATTGGCAGATACAATTGAAATGGAATGACAAAGATGTGCGGAATTAGTGTGCTGTGGCTTTTCCAGAATTTAATTATTTCTTGATTTGTTAGCAAAATAATAGGTATCATCCTATTATTGTCAGCAGGGCACAAAAAAAAGGCAAGAACATTGATCACCACGCTTGCTGAAGGCGGATTTTTGATTTTAGACTTAATTACAAGCACAGACTTGTATTTAATTAAGTCTACTTTTCCCCATGATGTTTTCCTTCGTCGATATAATATATAATTATATTCCAAAACTATCACACAACGCCGTCTAGCCCCAAGCTAAGCAGAGCTTGTGTTATGAGTACTAGACAAGTGATAAACATACTCATATTTTTCTAAATACATACTTAATATAGATAAATTACACCCAGACACAGAACAAATGATTGTGCTCATCACACAAACATTTGTCCAGGGTGGGAATCGAACCCATGACCTCCGGCATAGCAGTCAGGGTCACTAACCACTATACCAACAAGCCAGTCAAAATGATGTCAGTGATGTCCAAGATAAACTTACTACATCGTATTCATATGATTGTAATCTCATATCTCTCGTATACAAAATATTATAAAAAAATATTTTAAAAGAATAAGTATGGAGTTTCATGCCCATTCTTCTCCTTACGAAACTACCTTTTGGAAGGGGTAACCGGATCCAATTATTTTGTATATGACGCTCAAAACGATCACGATGTTTGACATCTTAAAAATTATCTCATCGTCTTAAAAGTCTCAAATTTTATTTGATTTTAAGTTACACTTTTAATTTCAAGCTTTTAAACTACCAGAAAAGTGTAAGATTTTCTTCGGAAGTTGAAAATATTTCTTCCAATTATGGTCCGTGTGCCCATGGCCTTTTCAAGGAGTTGGCCAAACGATAGGTTGATTCTTCCCGTGACCCAAGGGCTGGTTTTTACCTTGGCCAGAGGTTAAGCATTGCCATTCAACGTGGCATGCGGCCAGTCTTTTGGGCATATTTCCAGTGGACTGCGATGAGGATTAATTTTTGGATGCCATTTAATTTTTGTTTCTCTTTTCTTTACTATGGTTGTTTTTTATTTTATTTTTATTATTAAGCTTGTAAATAATGTATATATTAATTAAGTCTCTTTTAAATCAATAAATTAGTATGTTTTGTTTCTTACACGTCCTATTAGCAGCCGGTAAACTTAAAATTGCTATAACTTAAAATATACCCAGTTTCAACCATAAGTATTCGGGACGGGGCCCCCAACGGGGCCAACGCCTGCCGGGGTTGCGGGACGTCTTAACAGGATACCGTGGCCCCGGAACGTAAAGGGCAACAGAAGGAACAGGGTGGTTTTTTTATTTTAAGTATTCGGGAACATTATTACAAATTCTCGCTAGCGTATTTTATATTAATTTCAACTTGAGTGTGGAGGTGCCCCACGTTACTGAGAAAAAGGGTCTTGATATACGGACAGACAGACAACATAATAATCCTATAAAGGTTCCGTTTTTGACGACTGAGTTACGGAACCCCAAAAAAAGAAATAACAACGTCATAACGTATCGTACTACCTAACATTCATGTCGAAAGCATAAAGAAATACAAGAAGAGCATATGGAACCAAAACTCCCAATGTCCAAGTATCATAAAAATTTACGAACCAAAACGGAAAACACAAGCACTTCCATAATTCTAATTCCTTAACTACATGCCACAGGCTGGCATCATGCCAGCGGCTTAAAATCCACCAGTATCTCACGTTAGGCCATTTGTCCCGCGATAACATAGGCACAAATTAACCAAATTACTACAACTTACTGTCGCCAGTATAGGTCTACTGGTCCTGTAATATATTGTAGGCTGTGGCTCCGTATGGAATTTAGTTCTTAGCAATCGAGTATTTATAACCCCTTGTATTAGGATGTCAATAATTTATTTTTACTTTATATTTTATACCAACCAAAATGTCATATTAGATATTTTTACCATAGAGTCGTCAGAACTAGGAATATACTTAGTATGAGGTTTTAGTTTCGATTCCAAGGTCGGGCAGTGTTTTTGGGTTTATCCATCAGGGTGTACTTATGAATACTCCTCTGCCTAACCCTTCGGGGGATTACAGGCATGATACCTATTATGTTATACTTATTAACTGGCTCCTGCCTGCGATTTCGTCCGCATAAATCGGTCCAAAAAAAACAAACAGAATTTTAGTAATAGTTTTAAGTTTATCACCCTTTTGGTACCCTTAAAATGTAAGAACCATAATAAGCAGTAAAAATAGTAACTAACACGAATCTAGACTAGGTCAAAACCTAGAATTAACTTACGCTTAGCTTGACCTAGAAAGAATTTCATTAAAATAAACTCTTCAGAATTATTTGTACCGACAGGACGTTGTACAAATTAAGTAAGATTACAATCAAAATGGTTGACTTGAGTAAATCGTGTAGATACAGGTTATACTATATTGTCAGTTGATTAAAGAAAGCAGGCTTAAATAAATTAAATACTCTTAGGTACCAAAAATAACGCCATTGAAAAATTTGAAAACTTTTTCTGGGATTAAAGTGTTTTTTTTTTTAAATGAGTTGTGTTTGCTCTTGACTCTTGTCTACTTATTATTGGTGGGTTCAGTAGCTTAGGTATTAAAGTGTAACAAACAAACAAACAAACTTACCTTCGCATTTATAGTATTAGTTAGGATGTACCAATGTGACTTTCAATTCATATATACTTTCTAAGGTTTATCTTAAACATTACTGACATTCCGTGCCTCGGAAAGCACGTTAAGCTATTGGTCCCGGCTGTCATTCGTGGATCTTTGACAGTCGTTACGAATCGTTAGAAGCTTGAGAGTCTGACAACCAGTCTTACCTAGGGGTATCGTATTACCCAGTTACTGGGTTGTGGAGGTTAGATAGGCAGTCGCTCCATGTAAAATACTAGTACTCAGCTGCATTCGGTGAGACTGGAAGCCGATCCCAACATAGTTGGGAAAAGGCTAGGCAGATGATGAGTTAGGGTTAGGATATCACACAATATTATATCAATACATATCTAGCATTACTATTTATAAATCTGAAGGATTTTTATTTTATTTAAACGCAGTTTCCAAATTTTTTTTGCACCATCTTTATATTGTACGGAACCCTACAAGTGTGAGCCTGACTCACACGTGGGTAGTATTTTTATTTCACTTCAAAATAGCGTAAAAGAAATAATAATAGAATTTAGAGATTTCAATTTGTTTTCTGATTGCAAATGGCACTCGCGTGTTGCCAGCACAGTTAAAGCGCTAGAAAGAAAGTGATCGCGTGCTCAGAAGATGTAATTATAATCCATTTATGGAAAAAATAAGAAAAAGCGATTGACTTAATGAAAATAAATTGTTAGATTCAATTTCGAATTGTTATCGCATTAGGATCGGCCATACGAGGTTAACAACCAATCGTAAAACACGCCTGTAATACCCGAAAGGATAGGCAGAGGTTTACCCATTAGGACACTCACATTTCGCCAGTTATGTTTTAAGTCTCATGTAATAGGGGGTGAGCCTATTGCCATCAACCGGGCACAAATCCAGACTGCGAGGCTGCTACTGAGAAATTCCTGATGGAAAAACCCAATAACACTTTGCCCAACCTGGGAATCGAACCCAAGACCTCATGTACAGCAGTCGCGCTTTGCAACCACTAGACCAACGAAACAGAAAGAAAAATGTAAATTAATAAAAGTTTTTTAATAGAAATTCTACTTTCTTTATTCAAGTGCTCTATTATTAGAAAACAATTTCAATGAATGTATTTGAATGAAACTAAAAACAGTTAGGAATCTCGCAATTTTGCTAATAAGTAGCTGTTGTTTGTGTTTCATATTATGGAGATTCTTAGAAATTGTTTACGCTTGAAGAGAAAAGATTTTATGCGCTCGAAGAGAAAAATAATATTATGTGGGTATTACTAATAGGTATCTCTGCCCAACCTTTCGTTGATAACAGGCGTGATATTATATTATGTCAATAATCTTCAGAATTTATTTTTTAATTCCACACAGACGAATCCTCGACCAGTACTTATTATAAAAAAAAAAATACCTCCCTCAAATGACTATAAGACCACAGCTAGAAACCTTACATTTATAATCAGGACATTTTTCTGGCTATATTGAAGTAGGTACATAATTCTGTTCCACACATCTCGTGAGATTGACCCCAAGTCCTCGACCTTCGAGACAGGCATATAATGCTTGAACAATAAATAGAATAAAGGACGTGTCTTGATAATGTCCCTCCAGGGAGGTGGATAGAGTACGGAAGTCGGCGTTTTTAACCGACTTCTAAAAAAGAAGGAGGTTCTCAATTCGGGCGGTTTTTTATTTATTTATGTATGTACACTAACTACTCCGAGGTTCTAGTCCAATTAGTGTGATTCGTTTTTTGTTCGATGCAATATACTTGCCATTTAGTCTCATAAATGGATGGATGAAATAGGCTTAGATTTTATAGTCTGGAATAGCACACACTTTTTGTCTCAAAAAATGAACCGTTCTCGTGCGATAGTAGGTAGGTATATCGAATTTAACGCGGACAAAGTCGCAGCTGGAAGCTAGTGTTTTCATATATTTTAATGTTGATCCCACAGTAAGAGTTGCTGATTTTCATAGCCTTCAAATGTTTGTCTAGGCATACCAATAATATACCTTCTTAACAGGATACCGTGGCCCCGGAACATAAAGGGCAACAGAAGGAACAGGGTGGTTTTTTAGTCAGTAAACTGACAGTCCCTTCCGCCCCGCACAGGGCGGAAGGAGTCATTTGATGATTTTTACCACCTAAAAAAAAGTGCGTTAAAATTGGTAAAATTATATAGTGAGTAATTTTGACATCCCTAAGCTCAATTACCACATTGAGTAATCTACCGAAAACCAAACCTTCACTCAATAATATTTAGCTTCAGAATTGCTTTTTTCACAGTGACAATCAAGGTAAAATAAAGAGTAGAATATTTTTACTCCATTTTTATTCGTTTCACGATGCGCACCGCTTCAGCTACCAAATTACGACAGAACCCAAGAAACCCTTTGACGTATTACATGATTAAACCGTTTTGCGAAGAAAAACCGAAGTTTTTTCTACCCAAGTAATTGGACAAAGATAGGAAGGCTCCTTTACAATTTCAGAAGGTTTTCTTATAGAGATATCTTTTAATTTAATTATGTATTTAGGTTTGTTTGTTGTTCAGGGTTTCTTTTTAGGTAATTTTTTGGGGATTTTTCGTCGTCATGGGCTCGTGGTTAAAGCCTGTCATGCATGGGTTTGCAACTGGCAAACAATGAGACTTTTACTAATTCATACGTATTATCTAAGTTTATCTTGGAAATCATTCGTTCCGCGCCTCGGAACCATTTTTTCCGTCTGTCATAAGTGGATGTTTGACAGTCGTTATGGGTCGTCAGAAGTCTGAATGTCTGACGACCAAACCTACCAAGGGGTATCGTATTACCCAGTTACTGGGTTGTGAAGGTCAGATAGGCAGTCGCTCCATGTAAAATACTGATATTCAGCTGCATTTGGTTAAACTGGAAGCCGACCCCAAGATAGTTGTATGTCAAACTGACAGTTGACCGAAACCGCCACGACCTGTCTGAGCAACACGTATATTTAATTCATTGAAACCTATGAAAATGCCGTTTACTTCTAAATGTGAAATACCTATTAGAACATAATACAACCCGGTCGAGTTAAATTTTCACCTCGCGTATGCAAAAACAGAGCTCACTATGTAACGAATGTTTGTTAAAAGTATCGACTATTTTACCTTTATTATAAAGTTATTATTGTAACTCGTCGCATTTCAGCGAGGTACAAACTTAGAACGACCGAGTTATAGATTTGCCATTTTGAGTATTTTCAACCGACTTCAAAAAGGAGGAGGTTCTCAATTCGACGCGTATGTTTTTTTTTTGTGTATTTGTTCTACGATTACTCCGCCAATTATGAATCGATTTGGATGATTCTATTTTTGTTTGAAAGAGTATAGTTCCGAATAGGTCCCATAGGAATATTGTCATGATCTGATGATGAACTTTGGAGATATGGAACGGAACTCCTTATAAAATCACAGCAGAACCTTCGTAACAAGAAAAATTGCTTTGTTTATACGTGTAGTCGATGACTGACTGATAGAAGTGGGGAGGGGGTACGTCAACCCCCCTTCTACCACTTTCCAAAATTAAATATATTGTGTGGGGTATTGTTTGAAAGGGCTTTATGGAAGGATTTCAAACATTAACACACAAGCACTAAAAAGTAAAAAATGTAAATGTTTTAATGGATAAAAAGCTTTTTTACAAAAAAGATAACCGCCTTCAAAAACTACAAAATAAAAAATAACTTTAGCTTGGAACTCGGCGGCTTTGGTTTTGTTTCTTATTATGTAGGTATTGCCACCGACTTCCAAGCTAAAGTTATTTTTTATTTTGTAGTTTTTGAAGGCGGTTATCTTTTTTGTAAAAAAGCTTTTTATCCATTAAAACAAGGTTGATATTCGTATAAAACTTTGCAACGCGAAGTATTGCAGCAGCCATTTTGTGCCTAACGGCGGGCCGTTGTTTTCATAGTTAGAGCCAATGCATAGACACAAATTAGTAATCCAATTCCACTATCATGACCTGACGGTGCTTGTCAAGCTGGCGTGTGTATGGCAGATACATGCCAATAGCTTACATATTATGTGATGTAGTTATTATAACTAAGATAATCGTAGCAGCTTAATCTATTGTGTCTAGCTTGTGTAATACAACGCTATCTCCTGTCTAGGAACTAGTAGGCAAATAATATATCTATAGTATATCGAGTGTGTAGTATATCGTTGGTCTAGTGGTCGCCAGCGCGCCTGTAATCCCCGAAGGGTTAAGCAGAGGTGTACCCATTAATACACCCACATTTTGCCAGTTTATTCTTAGTCCCATGTAATAAGGGGCGAGCCTATTGCCATCAACCGGGCACAAATCCAGACTCCGAGGCTACTACTGAGAAATTCCTGATGGAAAAACCCAATAACACTTTGCCCGACCTGGGAATCGAACCCAAGACCTCATGCACAGCAGTCGCGCTTGCGATCACTAGACCAACATGGCAGTCAGTCGATTTAAAAAAAAAAGTTATAAATGTAGTATCTTAACTTGAAAATACCCCTACCCCCCTAAATGTTGTAATTATCACCCCTGTACCGTTGGATAAATCGATAAGCACAATACAAATCATGTGTTACATTGCATGGTACTACAAACAGTGATTTTTCACCCAAAACAAAGATTCCCAGCAATCATTTTTACTTAATGAAAAGTTACTTAGTTTACTGGGGGCAACACAAAGAAACAAATTCAAAACGATAACGAAGTTAGAAAATACTAAAATGGATGGGATTGACATAAGCCGCGTTAAGTCACGTGGTCAATCGACATCGTTATCGCAATTTGGTAGGCAATGTTATAATTCATAACGAAACCATAAAGTAACGAATCGTTATGGTATTTATCCCATACAAATGCGTAGACAAGCAGCGCTTTCAGTGTTCGCCTTTGCCTCGATCGTGATCGCGGCCATAGTGTTACATTGGCTATGAAATGTTTGTCGTTATCTCAGAGACGATAACGAATTTAGATATCGTTTCGCTACGAAGCGATGTTACTTTGTCTAAGCCCCCAAGGCATTTATGTAGTACACCGTAATCCCCGTATATTCGTAAAAAAACAATAAAAAAATGTCATTAAAAAAAAACGTCAGTAAAATAATAACGTATTACATTATATTTGAGCGACGAAAAAAAATTAATACTGTAGGTACTAATAAAAAAAAAACTCATACCGCATTATTATTTTACATAAAGAAATGTGAAAACTAAATAGGACACAATATCAACAAACGTTCTCAAATCCCAAATATTAAGTACAAAATAGAACAGAAAAAAAATATAAAACAGCTTTTTTTTGTCAACGGTATCAATTACCTGGAACGGTTAGTACGTAAACCGTTTTTTCTCTCCCAACGAATAGACAATTATTTTCTTACGCCTGGGTCAAATTCGCAAAATTTGCTCCGGCCTCGTTACAGGTACACATAATCTGTGTAGGGAATCGCCGATCTGGGCCCCGTGTCACTACTGTTTGTTCTCGATCGCGATCTGTCCTTCTCATACTTCTGATTTCATTCATTCTTCCTTTCATATTCAGGCCATTCTTCTTTGGAATGCCCTTCCTCTTGATATCAGGACAGCCACCAGTCGATATGTTTTCAAGCGGAAGTTTCGGATTTATCTTCAGAACAATAATTAGCAAAAGTTTTATCATAAACATCCTTTCTATTCTTATTATATAATATGTATGTTTTTATGAGTATGTATATATAATATATGTATTATATATGGTATATATGAGTTTATGTACTTGTGTACGATTAAACTTGTTTAGATATTTGTTTCTAATGATTTTAAAATTTCATATTTGATTATTTCCTCATGTAGGTACAATTTTTTGCACCTGCTTTGTTATCTCTTCACCACCTTTGGTTGACTGGTAGAGAATGCCTAAGGCATTAAGTCCGCCTTTGTACTTTTTTGTTGCTTATAGTTTAAATATATAAATATATTTGCGACGTGATTTTATTTAGAAGAAATTCCTTTATGCCGCTTTTATTAGGTAACGAAAAACGTCGTGATGGCCCAGTGGTTAAGGCCCGCCTCTCATGCAAGAGGTTCTGGGTTCAAATCCGGGCAAGTACCAATATGACTTTTCATATGTACTTTTTCAGGTTTATCTTGGACATCACTGACATCGGTGAAGGAAAACATCGTGAGGAAACCTGGACTTGTAATTAATATAAGTCTGGAATCACCAATCCGCCTTGAGCAAGCGCGGTGATCATTGTTCGTGGCTTCTATGAGAAGAGGCCTTTGCCCTGCAGTGGGACAGTAATAGGCTGGTATTATTATTATTATTTGGTCTATTTCCTCGTTGTTCTAGTGGTCGCAATGCGCGACTGCTGAGCGTAAGGTCTTGGGTTCGATTCCCGGGTCGGGCAAAGTGTTATTGGGTTTTTCCTTCAGGAATTTCTCAGTAGCAGCCTCGCAGTTTGGATTCGTGCCCGGTTGATGGCAATAGGCTCGCCCCCTATTGCATGGGACCAAAACATAATTGGCGAAATGTGGGTGTGCTAATGGGTACACCTCTGCCTAACCCTTCAGGGATTACAGGCGTGATGTTATGTTATGTCTATTTTACCAATAAGATAGTTCAAAGATCAGTGACTAAAATTCGTGAACAAATAGTAAGAAACAACAAAAAAAAATGACACTGGAAGGTCGGAAGCCAATTTTCTTGGTGCCTTATCGCAAAAATTAGCTTTTTGAAGGCACCACTTACAAACACGAGTCATTTTGACAATCATATTATTACAATGCAGATTTTTGACAAAATGGTTGGAAAATCTTAAAGTTTGAATTTTATTGCATTTCTAGGTACGTAGATTTAAAAGGTATAATATAGTTAACTACTTGAGAAAATTAAGTTTTAATTGGTAAGACTGTTTGTCAGGTTCTGACGACCCGTACCGACTGTCAAAGATCCATGTATGACAGCCGAGACCAACGGCTTAACGTGCTTTCCAAAGCACGGAACGATGACCTACAATAAAGAAACTAGCCTTTCTACTAATCTATCTAATACTGGCCTAAAATGAAGAAAGAAAATAACTATAATTAACAATTTGCTTACAAAAAAAAAAAATTACAAATGTTTTGAAAAATAATGTCTGCCACATCCGCACCAGACACGAAAGTATAACCATTATGGGCCACTGTGTACAGACGCCATTACCACTAACGCGAACTTTGTAATCTCTTTCCACAAAAAAAAAAACAATAAAAAAAGAAACTCATTCACAAAAACGTTCTTAAACTATTAAAAGGCTCTAAAACAAAACAGTACGGACAACAAAAACAACGAAGTGGGACTATAACAAAAGTTCAACAAGTCTTTTCCAATAAAAACTAGTTGTATAGAATATAACGTAAACGTACGAACATTTTACAGAAGTTCCAATATGTTCAGGCGGGCGGAGAGAGCGTTTTTATGCTGTGGTACAAGTTATAAGAGAATTAATCTTCTGTTTTTGAAGTTTTATATTCTCTAGACAGGCCAAGAATGAAGACTGGCCAAGTGCAGAAGGGATATTATTGTACAAGTGTGTGCACAAACATAGGTACACTCTATCTTCCCTCACTCTCATAGACCCCACATTTCGCCAGTTATATTTAAGCCCCATATAATAGGAGGCAAGCCTGTTGCCTTCAACCGGGCACAAATCCAGACACAGAGGCTGCTACTGAGAAAGTCCTGATGGAAAAACTTTATAACACTTTACCCGACCTGAGCATCAAATCCAAGACCTCATACTCAGCAGTCGCGCTTCACGACTAGACCAACGAAGCAGTCAGTTATAATTAACAGCTTACAAAATACAATAAGGCGTCTTCTTAAAATATACATACACGTACGTATACTCACGCCTTTTTCCCATGGGGGTTGGCAGAAACTACAGAACGCCACCTGCTACGATCATTACATACTCCTTCCGCCTCATCTACGTTCATACATCTCGTCATACAAGCACGCAATATACTTTATCAGTAAACTGTTTAGTAGGCTCAATTTAAAGGCAAACCTCGTGATACAGCCTCTGTATCGACTGCATGCCCCTAACATCAATAACTCAAATGACATAATTACCTTTAATACCTAGATGAAGGGATTATGGAGTAATAACAGTTATTGGCCAATTAAGGCATTAAGTTTCAATGTGTTAGCTAATCCTAACTCAATTTATGTGTTCTTGGAATGTCATAGTGGTGTCGTAATACTAAAGAGCTGCGACTAGTACCGATCAATCAGATGGCTACTAGGAAACCGCTGAATGGCCTGGTCATTGTGGTTATCTGTGATGAAGGCTTATGTCCTGACCTCAGCTCAGACGGTAATGATGTTGAGATGACCACTGACCAACACATATAGACCATTATTGAAGTTAAATTAGGTTGAGGTTAGCTGTCATGCCACAAACGCTAGAGATTGACAGCTTATTTCAAGGTCACTTTACGAAGAAGATTGAGGATAATACACCCGCGAATATTATACCTAAACATAATTTTTTTTGTATGCCTTGTTAATATGCAACCTTACTTTTTATGGATTTATGTTGAATGAACAAGACAAAGAGACTATATCTCTCTAAAAATGAAGATTTTTCGTACTCTTACGCTGTTTTTTTTTATTAATTTGTGTCGAGATCTAAGACAGTAAAATCACTTGTCAACCTTAATTATCTTAGTACGCCACTATTAATTAATTCGGGTTTCCAAGAATTATTGCAGTAGTTGGGAATATCGTCTTCAAAAATCTCAAATCGCTCCACCCATAACTTAGACCATACGACAATGTGGAAAGAGTTTGTCGGATAATGGCGGAATGAAAGTTTTTGAGAATGTCGGCCAACGATAATATAACGCGACGCACGGTATAACAGACCTGACCTTAAAAAAAGGTTTTCAAACGAAGGGTTTTGAACAAAAAATAGGGCACATATGAAGGTTATTAGTTCTCTTTTGTGATATGATATTGAAGATCATAGGTATTACGAGGAAATGTGGGGCAAAGTCAAAACTTATTTGCTTTTTTCACAATCAGATTTTGCCAGTTATGTGTTTTACATACATAACATCACGCCTGTAATCCCCGAAGGGTTAGGCAGAGGTGTACCCATTAGCACACCCACATTTCGCCAGTTATGTTTACGTCCCATGTAATAAGGGGCGAGCCTATTGCCATCAACCGGGCACAAATCCAGACTCCGAAGCTGCTACTGAGAAATTCCTGATGGAAAAACCCAATAACACTTTGCCCGACCTGGGAATCGAACCCAAGACCTCACGCTCAGCAGTCGCGCCCTGCGACCACTAGACCAACGAGGCAGTCAATGTGTTGTGTGTGTTATGTGTTTTAGTCCCATGTAATAGCGGGCGAGCCTATTCTAGGCTAGTACTCATCAGCCTAGCCTTTTCCCAACTATAGCAGCTGAATACAAATATTTGACCTCCACAATCCAGTAACTGGGTAATACGTTACTCCTTGGTAAGACTGGTTATCAGACTTTCGGGCATCTGACGACCCGTAACGACTGTCAAAGTTCCACGTTTGACAGCCGCGACAAACGGATTAACGTGCTTTGGGAGGCACGGAACGATGTCAGTGATGTCTAAGAAAAACTTAGAAAGTACATCCATACTAATATTAAAAATCTGAAAGTGTGTCCATCTGTCTATTACCTCTTCACGCTTAAACTGCTGAACCGATTTAAGTGAAATTTTGCAATTGGTCTAAGACCCGGGAAAGGACATAGTATAGTTTTTATCTCGGAAATCACCCCGTAAAGCGGTGAAAAGGGGGGTGGAAGTTTGTATTGTCTGGCTAGTTTTTACATAATTATAGATTTTATAAATGAAAATGTTATTTCTATGTCAATTTCGATAAACTTTGACTGCCTCGCTGGTCAGTGCTATTGTGCTATTAGGAATTTCTCAGTAGCAGCCTCGGAGTCTGGATTTGTGCCCGGTTGATGGCAATAGGCTCGCCCCCTATTACATGAGACTAAAAACTTAACTGACGAAATGTGGGTGTACTGTAATGGGTACACCTCTGCCTAACCCTTCGGAGATAACAGGCGTGATGTTATGTTAAGTTTATGTTAATTTCGATAAAGTTTTCTTGAAATAAATCATGAAAGTGTGCAACGTTCTTACGCAGCACTTATGAAGGCTAAAGTCAAACCCGTCTAGATGAGCTGTGATGAGATTAGAAGGCTCTTAGATAAGTATCATCGCGCTCGTAAAGTAAAAATGGATGGAGGCATTTATCTTTACGACTGTACCCGTTCTGAGGCTTGTAGACAGCTAAATGTGATGTAGGACCACCTTTTTTTGTGATAGTTTATTTGCCTGAAGTTCGTAGAATATTGATGCAGTCATCATGGTAGGTTTTGGTATAGTAGTGCGTCTACTGAACATGACGTTTTGGGTTTGATTCCCAGGTCGGGCAAAATGTTATTGAGTTTTTTCCATCATGAATTTCTTAGTTCACGCGCCAACATCCCCGAAGGGTTAGGCAGAGGTGTACGCATTAGTACACCCACATTTCGCCAATCATGTTTATTTATTTATTTAAACTTTATGCAACAAAAAAAAGTACAAAGGCGGGCTTAATGCCTTAATGTTTAAGTGTCATGTAATAGGGGGTGAGCCTTTTGCCATCAACCGGGTACAAATCCAGACTCCTCTACTTCTACTGAAAAATTCCTGATGAAAAAACCAATAACACTGCCCGACCTGGAAATCAAACCCAAGCTCTCATGCTCAGCAGTCGCACTTTGCGACTACTAGACCAATCTGCCTAACCCTTCGGGGATTACAAGCGTGATGTTATGTATGTGTGGCAAATATCACTTCTTCACGTAATCACCAATCCCTCAACGTGGTGATTACAGCCAAAGAGTTCACAAATTATTACCTTAGGTCTAACAACGAGCTTGGGCACATTCGTGTACGAAATAGTCTTTATGCAGAGTTCCTAGATATTATCAATGTAAGGTTGCCTACGTGAGCGCGATAAGAACGGTGAAATATGCCGCTACTGTAGCGAGGTAGGCAGATTTGTAGGCTTCACGTAATTTTATTGCTTTCGATGTGTTATGTAGATTGATGACTTTAACTGCTTGACCCAGACAACTTCAATACCTTTATTGCATTTCTATATGTATTCTTAGGTGGTAACATACCCAGGGTTGCGGGACGTCTTAACAGGATACCGTGGCCCCGGAACGTAAAGGGCAACAGAAGGAACAGGGTGGTTTTTTAGTCAGTATAAGTCTGATAGTCCGTTCCGCCTCACCTAGAGCGGAAGGACTCATTTGATGATGTTACCAAGTAAAAAAAAAAAAAACTCAAAATATCGTAGATATATTACTTTACCAGTTTTTTAAATTGAAGTGAGCTTATCCCTAGTATAGTGGTATAAGAAAGGGGGATTGACCGAAGAATTTTTTTACAGAGTGTTAGTGTAAACACCGTTATCCTTGAAACCAGTGGTTTGGTTTCACTAATAGAACGTATATTCAATGAAAAAAATATCTTTTTTTTTTTAAGTAAAGTCTCCATTTTTCCTCAAAATTATTTCACCCTATATTACAATGATGTAATTAGTTAAAACTTATGTAGGTAGTTATAACGGACGGCCAGTGCAGCAGGTCAACGCCCTTTGCGGTGATTACGTAACTCGGGCGCATAGTATCCATGAATTTACGGACAGATTTTTTTTAAAATTTTTGAAAGTTAACTTTGTTTATTTATTTTTAAATTCAGATAAAAAAAAATACAATTAACAAGTACCTATGGTTTTAGTGACAACGGTGTTTACACTAACAGTCTGTATAGCCTGTCTTGTAAGGCAACTCTATTACTAACAAAGTAACCTGTGCCCGCACCACATCGCACGAACAAAGCGCAACTCTGATAAGATCTCGTTGCGCCAAATTACGCAAAGGGCTGGAAACACGCCAACGAGCCCTGATATAACTCGATACGTCCACTTAATACGATAGCAATCGATTCTGGAATCGCTTTTGATTTATATTAATCGGATAAGTCGGATATTTAATTCGAGAGGTTTTATTTATTTATTAAAACTTTATGCACATGTAAAAAAATACACTGTACAAAGGCGGACTTAATGCCTTAGGTTTTGAGATTCAGGTTCACCTCGTTGGTCTAGTGGTCGCAAAGCGCTACTGGTAAGCATGAGGTTGTTGAGGTCGAGCAAAGTATTATTGGATTTTTCCAGAAATTTCTTAGTAGCAGCCTCAGAATCTACAACAAATCCAGACTCTTAAGCGATAGGCTCGCCCCCTATTACATGGAACATAAACATAGCTGGCGAAATGTTTGTGTACCAATGGGTACACCTCTACCTAACCCTTCGGGGAATACAGACGTGATGTTGTTAACAATGTTGTTACGTTAAAAAATAAGCTTGTAAATATGTTTCAATAAAATAAAGTTTTTAAACTTGGAACCCGTGTTACTAAGGGTCACTTTACGTATGTAGGTGAACCTAAACGTAATAGGTCCAACCCTAGGGTACAGCGAGAACATCTTCTTACATACTGCGGTAATATCTCCGGGGAATGTCCACAGCAATCTATCGGGACAACCTGTCTGTATTCAGTTGTGAAAACTGATTAGTATTTTTAAGATGATATTTTCATGAAATATGTGCTCGTGGCTAAGTAATAATAGCCGCACGGGACAAGCCATCAGGTTAAGCTACGCTTGCCGGGGTTGGTCCGTGGATAGGTAACCATCTTTACAGAGACTCCTCTGTGCTTCAGAAAGCATGTTTAGCCGTTGCTCTCGTTTGTCATACGTGGATCTTGGATAGTCGTTACGGATCGTCAGAAGCCCGAAAGTCTGACAACCAGACTTACCAAGGGGTATCGTATTACCCAGTTACTGGGTTGTGGAGGTTAGAATGAAAAAAATGGTATCCAGCGGAAGTGACACCTCCGTCCTTGGTAAGCACGTAAATTTTTGGTCCCCAGTCGTGTCGGATTGCTTTTTCAGTACTAAATATGTCAAAACTACTCCTGTATAAAAGGCCTCATCAGGAAAATCCTCTTAAACCATCCAGATTTTTACAACAGCCGACCAAAAACAAAAGTAAATATATCCGTTCACGTTACAAAACAAAAAGCTTTAAAATCAGTAGCCGACACGGCTGGGACAATCAATAAACCGGCCGGACAGTCCCGCGGGCACCGATGACATCAATCGACTGTATTCTCTTATCATGTGAGGCTATCACGTATCGGCGTTTGTAAGTTGGTTGTTTGGATTAAAACTGAATACCATCTTTATTTCACAATGCTAAGTGTTATTTGCAAAAGCTCCTCTTTACCATTTTATTACCTAACACCAGTCCACTACTGGACAAGTGGGATGTGTGTGTTTTACAATACAAGCAAGTGGCCTAAATCTTCATGTCGTCATCCTTAGACACGATTGCTACTGCATATTAGAAATCTTTACAATGTATTGATATTAAAACCATTTATTTAAAAAAATAAAACTAAATTTGCTTAGAATTCTTTAACAACTACATTTAATATTAGAAAGATGTAAAGTTTGTTTGTTTAAAATAAAGTAATCATATTAAAATAATACTGTGTAATAAGTTAAGGGTAGGGCCCCAGAACTTGCCAACAAAAGTCTTTCTTTAACCCTAAGAACATAACTTCCATTAAATCTACTAAAAACAAAGTTTACCTCCAAAAAAGCAGCCATTTTGAAACCACGATCAATACCTTCAACAGGTCTCAAAAAAAACAAATACGGCTAAAAAATGGATCCCTATTCCTTTGTCCTGAACCTTGAGAAATGGTCCTGAGGCCTGTCTGTGATTGATGACAGGCCAGGCCGCTTCAAGACAGGCCATAGTCTTGAATGAATTATAACCGTTTCAAATAACCAATTCGCAAAACTTTGGTTTGTTGGTAAGTTATTTTTGGAATAAGGGAAACTTACAATCCTACTAACTATACATTAAAATTGAAGTGTCTGTTTATAATGCTAAAATAACAGTGTTTTACTAAATGTCTGCCTCGTTGGTCTAGTGGTCACAAACCGCTACTGCAGAGCATGAGGCCTTGGGCTCGATTCTCAGGTCGGGCAAAATGTAATTGGATTTTTCTATCAGGAATTCCTCAGTAGCAGCTTTGGAGTCTGGATTTGTGCCCGGTTAATGGCAATAGGCTCGCTCCCTATTACATGCGATTTAAACATAACTTATGAGAAGTTGGTGTACTAATTGGTTACACTTCTGCCTAACCCTTTGGGGATTACAGGCGTGATGTTAATGTTATGCGAAATATCTATTCGATATTAAAATAACAGCTTTTTACTGAATCAACCCTAAAAATCACCAATAAGACAGCTATTCAATTAACCCCGAAAAAAAATTGTTTCTTTTTCCATGTTCACATCCAAATAACAGAACTGTCCAATCACAAAGTAACCTCACACAATAATAAGATTTCTTAACAGTTCCCAAAATCATACCATCGTTGCTTTTCTTAAAGGTCACGACGAATCTTGAAGCTTCTCTTATAATACCTATGTCATTAGCCCATCTCAACCCACAAAATAAAAATTTAACACAACACTAACCAAATTAAACTCTATGCTTAAAGCAACATGGTACAAAATCGTCTGACAAGCCCTAAGCGTTGATACGAAACGAAATAAATAAACAAAACAACGGCCAGAGATTAATAAAAGAAAAACAATGAGATATAAAACCTCCTTTGTTATTTTCATGAAACACAATAAAAAAATTAAGGACTTCTGAAGTCGCTGTGATTGTTAAGATATTGTTTTAAAAGACTGTGTATTATCTATGTTGAATTGATTATGACATGTAAGCAGACTTTATTAGGAGCGATATTCTAGTGCAGGTTCTTCAAAGTGGGGGGTGCTGAGGCCCGCAAAGGTGGGGCGTGGAACACCTGTGCAGTTAAGGACCTCATTTAGATTACTAGCGTTTACACCATACTGCCTCGTTGGTCTAGTAGTCGTAAAGCGCGACTGCTGAGCATGAGATCTTGAGTTCGATTCCTAGGTCGGAAAAAGTGTTATTGAGTGATCCTTTAGGAATTTCTTAGTAGCAGCCTCGGAGTCTGGATTTGTGCCCGGTGGATGGCAATAGGCCTCCCCCTTATTACATGGTACTAGGGAACGCCTTGGTTAGTGGATGAAAGTGCCACTGTTGACCTGTGTGAGGCTGGCTCAGTGGCTAAGCGAATGGCTTCTGCGCTACGAGTCGCGGTTTCAATCTCCGCACGGAGAAAATATTTAAATAGCCTACAGGTAATTAACACGGGCTATTTGTGTTTTTTTTTACCTGGGCTGTCTGGAAACATGTACTGTATCCATGGCAACCGTGTATATAATTATGTTCCCACGATTCTGCACGTTCAATGTGAATAATTCCTTTGTTTAAAATGTGAAATATGAATATTATATAAATTATTATTTTAATATTATATTATAAAGGTCGTTGAAATATTCCCTGAAATTGTTTGTATAGGTCACCGGGAGATTACGTTTAATTTATAGTCCAAGATCCTAGACCCGTCAGACCTACGTCATTTTAATCCAAAAAAAGGAAAAGGGTCTATGTTCGACTACATGTATTTTTGTATGTTTATGCATTACGTGCACTTACTAGCGTCAATTCTGGGTCATTATTCAGGAATCAACCTTTTTCGTTTCATTTTAAAGTTGGACTTCTGTATAGCGACTGGTTTTTATATAACACTAGCTTCTTCCCGCGACATTATCCGCCTCAAAGTTTCTATATTAACCCACGGGAACCGTACATTTTCCGGAATATAAGAAGTAGCCTATGTGACGAGACTATAATCTTTTCCTGTACCTTTCAGCCATTATGGCGTGATTGCAAAACATCCATCCATCTAAATTTTTACATTTATTGTAGTAGTAAAATTATGTATTACAGAAAATCGTTATAAACCAACATACAGGCCTACTTTCTTAACAAAACTTCTTAACAAAAAAATTATAACTTTTTGTGTGTGGCTCAGATAACGACATCCTCCTTGTTTATTACAGATGATTGTGTGAATTTTTTGTTACTTAACATTCTATTGGAGTGACTGTGGTCATGCACTTACAAATCAAAAAATATTTTCTTTAGGAAATTGATTTGTCATCATAAGTAGAATTATTTACATAAGTATCGGTCACCTATTTGCAGACACTAAACACCTACTCTCAAAATTTCAACCATGTTTAAATGACTTACACCAGGCGACTCCGGGATCTTGGACTGTAATGTCGTGGACATCAGAAAATTCCGACAATTTTGTTTTAAATGTCACCAAAAAATAGCTTTATTTTCTTTAATTTGAACATTTACCTGCTTTTTTTTGTAGACGTTTTACCTGTATAGAAAAACAATATATCTGTACAAATAAATAAAATTAAGGTGTCTGTTTGTAATATTAAAATAACCGGTTTTTACTAAATGATGAATACGGTAAATATATCAAAATAACATTTTTTATTTTTTTCGTATATCTCTCTGTTTGTTCCGGCTCATCTCTGGAACGACTGGACCGATTTTGACGGGACTTTCAGTGGCAGATAGCTGATGTAATAAGAGGTAACTTAGGCTTATTTTCGACAAAGAATTAGATTTCCACACAAAAAAATAATACCTCGCAGAAAACGTCGCGGGCATAAGCTAGTCTAAAAATAAGAGAACTGATATAAATATCAATTTTTCCCAAACAAAGTTTTTTTTGGTCGGAGCCAAACTTCACTATTGAACCCAATTCAATCATTCAGGAGAACGAAAATAACCTTGAAGTTATCTGACAGAATAATGGATTGATTGCAGTAACTTAATATGTATAAAAGACTGGATTCTCCCCGCGATTTCGCCCGTGTAAAGATTACAGATACATTTTCCGGAATAATAAGTAATTGAGATGGAGATTATATTGTGATCATTCCTAGAAGATTGGTTTGGTTTTTTTAAACTTATGACAATTATACGTCCAAGTTTCCTCACGATGTTTTCCTTATCCGATGTTAGTGATGTCAAAGTCAAAGACAAATTATTTTCAAAGTCCGATCATTTATTTCAATTAGATTATTTTAATCGTCTAATTGAAACACTTTTGAACGTCATTTACAAGAGAAAAGAAAAATTATAATACTGAATCTAGTTGCCCATTCCAAAAGGTTGTTTCGTATGGAGAAGAACGGGCAAGAAACTCCATTGTTACTCTTTTCAAATATATTTATATATATATGGTTTAAAATAACTAGTAGGATGAGTTAGGATGTCCAAGATAAACCTAGAAAGTACACAGTTATGAATTTAAAAAGTCACTATGGTACTTGAGCAGTATCAAACCAGCAACTGCCTAGGCCATCACGATATTCTCAAAACCCTTGGGTTTCAAAAGTTACATGATGAAAATACACCAAGAAACCAGTTAGGCCCGTGTCACACCAACACAGACGCTGTCGAGTGTCGCCGCGTTCCATCTATTATGCGCCTCGTAAGCATCGTAAACATGGTCCTTATGCACCGGGCCTTGGTCCTTTGTCCTTGCTTGCTATACACTAGACAGCTTAATGGTTTTACTGCAGAACTACGTCTTTAAAGAGTGACATATTAATTTGGACGAAAATTTGTGTTGTAACATTGATTCAAAGTGTGGAAATGAGAAAGTTTAGGTACAAAACGTAGAGATTTTGTAAATAAAACCATTTCATTTTTCACCTAAACTAAAGATAATGACGTAGGCATCTATATGCTTAAAAGGAGACGCCACCAACTGTATAACACTGTATAACGTGTAATAACGAAATAAAAAACTTTTTTTAGTAAAAATTTAAGAAGACACCTAATAAAGCCAAAAAATCTTATTATTTCCAACATTGCGATCACTTTTTTGTGAGTCATTAAAGGTCAAATTTCCAGCTTTTTTTAACCTTTTTTAACGACAACAAAATTTAAATGTGATAACTAAACTAAGTTATTACATTAAGATTACCATTGTTATACGTTAATCGTAAAACTAAATGAAGTCAGGTTTCAAGTCAACTAACTACTCTGGAAAAAAAATTATGAGACTCATCGACAATTACTGCCTTGTTGGTCTTGTGTTCGCAAGCGCGACTATTGAGCGTGGAGTCCTGGGTTCAATTCCCAGCTCGAGCAAAACGTGTAGGATTTTTCGTGTGGCTTTTCTCTCAGGATTTTTTCATTAGGAGCCCAGAGTTTGGTATGGTATGAAACCCCGTACCTCGGAAAGCACGTAAAGCCATTGATCTTGCGTCTGGTCTCTCCCCTGTGGTTTCAGATTGCCATCCCATAGGTATATGAGAGATAGGGTAGATAAAGTGCACCTGTGTTTGTGTACACACATGTACACAATAATATATCCTTCGTATTTGGGTATTCTCTAATGAGATTAGCCACCGTGGCCGAAATTAGTCTCGAGAATATGGTTATCTGGGGTGGTACTTTGAGAAAAGAACCACACACATTTGTGTGGACCTGTCCAAACGACTATTAAAATCACATAGCCAAATAAATTAACTTACAAATTAATTAAGTTAACAAAATACAGATTAATTCCATTTCACATCAAACACCAAAATTCGTTGAATTTCGCTTTCCCATACGTAAGCTAGTTTCCCAATTTTCCAACATGTATAGCGCTACCGAATTGTGATGTCCTCAATTTGAATGGTCTTCCACCGTCTAGCGTGGTGTACTGAATTTAGCCAGGCTATACCTGGTACGAACTGAAAATTAAGCCAAGTCAGGCTGTTGTAGAAATGCAGTTCCATTAAATATTCAAGGCGGGTATTAGTAAAGGAAATTATGATGAGTTTCGTACCTCTAATGTGAGAGCTGGCTTGATTTCTGTGCTATAACATTTCGGTCTTGAATTCGCTGGCTTATTAGTGTTATTAACGGAAGAAAACTCCCATAAAGAATTCTTCATGTGTTAACTTTATGTTAAGTCTAGTTGATAGGACGTTGGAAAACTACTTTTTTGAATAAACCCTGTCAATTGCAATTCCATAATAACATATACAATATTTATTTGTAGAAGAACAAGTTTCTTTTATTTCTTTTGTTTTAACAGCAATAGAAAACGCTTTCTGAGGAAATTCCAACTCTCTTCCTAATACGGTACAAGAGATACCGTCCCCGGTGAAAGACAGGCGAACACACAGCAGAGGCTTAGTAGTAGGGCACGCCGCTATAGCGGCGGTAAGTCCCGTGTTGAAGGAATGGCTGGAGAGGCGTCATGGTGCCCTCACCTTCCGGATGACGCAGGTGCTTTCTGGACACGGATGCTTCGGGAAGTACCTGTGTCGCATAGGCCGGGAGACGGTGCCTAGGTGCCATCACTGTCAGAGCTGCCCCGAGGACACGGCGCAGCATACGCTGGAGGAGTGCCCAGCTTGGGCAACGCAGCGCCGTGATCTCGTTGCAGCGACAACTGCGGGTAGCCTCTCGCTTCCGGAGGTGGTTCTGTCCATTGTCGGAAGCGAGAGTGCTTGGGACGCCGTCGCCTCCTTCTGCGAGGAGGTGATGACCGCAAAAGAGGCGGCGGAACGGGAGAGGGAGGCTTCCTCCTCCCATCCCACCCGCATTAGACGCACCAGGCGCCGGAGGGCGCAGAACGATCTCCGGCCACCATGACATGGGGCCTGCGGGCAGCGGACTTGGGGGCAGTCCGTGGCCCGAACAGAAACAGGCCCGAGAGTAAGGCGCGCGTGGTGTTCCCCGCGCGCTGTGCTGGAGTCAGTGCGGCCGGTGAGTGACGGCCGCACGGGGTGACGGGACCCGTCTTGTGGCGGTGGCGGGTCGATGCCTGCCGGGGTGCGGAAGAATGCTCTGAGCGCCCCCGTGCCCCGGCAAAAGGTAATTGGAGGAACACCGTGGGGTTTTAGTCGGTAAGAGTCCGACACACCCCTCCGCCTTCCCCGAGGTGGAGGCAGTCCATGAGGAATTCTCCACGAAAAAAAAAAAAAAAAAAAAAAAGATGGTTAGTAGTAGAGTCCTGTTGGCCGAATATAAAACAGCTTTTTTATATTATTTATCAGGAGAATATTTATATAACATTTTTATTCATATTTTTAAATAAAGCATAGTTAGATAATTACGACCAACCATTAAAATAACTCCTTTAAACCAAATCTTTGCTCTCATTACCGAACCGACCATAACTCCGCCTCCTAACTAAAATAAATATGACTTAGCCGTAAGTACAAACAAAAGCACTTAAAGAAATAAATCCATAATTCGTGTGTTTATTATGAAAAGCTGTAAAAGCCAGCTCGTTAAGCACCAAGGTATTACGTAATATGAACGGTAATTCTGAAAGGCGAACTAATTTTCTCATTGCTATTAACGATGTAATTTCGTATTTATGTAATAATATTATTTATGTAAGTAGTCGTGTTATTGCTTACATAAATAATAATATTATATAAGATTGGAATGTTTGTGTTTTATGCATATCCCTTACTATTACTATTTAAATATGTTCATTTAATTGCATAACGTCATGTGTATAAAAGATGTTACATAAGGCACACGCTATCACGCCTGTAAGCCTTGAAGGGTTAGGCAAAAGTGTACCTATTAATACACCCACATTATGCCGTTATGTTTAAGTCCTATTTTATAGGGGACGAACCTATTGCCATCAACCTAAGACGTAGGAATACCTTTCAATACCAAAAATACTAGCAAATTTTTACTGACTTACATTAAAGTCCAGCTATCCTCATGATGTTTTCCTTTACCGATATCAGTTATGTTCAAGATAAACTTAGAAAGAACATACATGAGGTGCGCGTGCCACTACCAATGAGCCACCAATAATATAATATACATAATATTCAACCCTAGACTTGCACGTACACACTACCCATATTCGACCCTTTGAATAAAAAATACACAGCGCACTTGCAAAGTACCAGAACAAAACAACAATTGCCAAAATTGTAACCAAGGACCAGCCCACAAATACCGATATAAAAAATTCAGCTAAGTAGCAACCCCAGGACCAAAATTGTTGGTCCTTATTGGCTACCTTATCGATACTCTCTCAAGGCATTTTAGCTCCAATAATTTATTCAAGATCTCCCGATTCAAAGGAGGTCCAAAGTTCTCAATTAGGATCCCCACAGTAACTAGGAAGAGTTATCAGGAACTTTAGGTTAGTTTATTTCTAAAACATAGCGTGCAAACGGAATATTTTATTCCGTGGACGGAGATATGTGTGGTCGGTGTGACTGGATGCGGTCGTGGAGCGGAGTTGAATTTTAATCAAGTTGATATCATGAGTCGATTAAATGTGCTGTGCTGTTAGTATGAGTACGCTTTTATAAAATTGTAATTATTTTAAGAGATAATCCAGGCAATTTATATTTGTGACAAGGTTTGATTTATACAAAGATAATTTTCATATTTATTCAAACAATCTCACTCAATTTTATTCGTCAACCTCAAAGCATTAATTTCAATAAAACTACTTACAAGAACTTTTGAATCGTCAAGGAGGCGGTCAGTTAGCCAGAAAGCTCACTGACGAGATAAAAAAAGAAACTTTATACCGGCTTGGTAATAATCAAGTCATTTTACGTTTGTAAATTCGCCACTCGCCATATTTCTCATCTCTTCCAGTACCAAAATAAAGTTATTTTTCCTCGTTCAAGTAGAAATCTAATCCCTAGTTGTCTCCAAAGTTCTTCTTTGATCTCGCGAGTGTCTAATGATGGTTCAAAGTTTTAAGTAAGATTCTTTGTTTTCCAAAAGTTGGAATGTTTTCCAATACCAACGATCGCTCGCTCTTTTTATAAGACGTCGTGTCCCTGCCACTCATGTTACGATTACTTTGGTAATTTTACCTTTATTTAGTTAATTCCAAGAAAAAGTACTGGGATATAATGTTCGGAAAGTTTTTTTGGAGCGTTTCTCAAAGAGATTATTTTCTGGAAGTTCTTTATTGAAGATTTCGGTGAATTCTGGTTTTAACGTTGTTGTTATTTACTTTTGATAAAAAAGCGATACAATACCTTTTATCTGATAACAACCTCGTAATCGTTTCAACAGAATTTGATTCTTATCAGTGTTTTCTTTGTTCCCACGTAAGTATTGGGGACAAAGTACTATTAAAATATATGAAGAAAAAGAGATTTACTTAAACTATCGATTCGAAAAGATGGTGAAAGATGTGTGAATGTGAAAGTTTGTGCGTCAAATGTGAAACGCTCGGACAACAAATCATCTCAGTTTTCTTTGTTATCACAATCTCTAAATAGACAGACATAATTAGGACTAATTAGATTACCCAACGACGGTACCCAAAAATAATCTGGTCCTTCGATACGCTTTTAATTAATGACACGCCTACTTGCTCACTTGGCTCTTCATTTTATCGTCTATACTAACTACTATTTTAAAGCTGAAAAGTTTGTTTGTGCTTTGTCTGAACGCGCTAATCCTTTTTTTAAACCTTTGGTCCGATTCTGGAAATACTTTTGCTAATAGGAAGTCATCGTTGTCCATGCGTGTCATTGGCTAAATTTTACTTTCTAAAACTTAGAAATCCGAAACATTTACACGGACAAAATCGCAGGCAGAACCTAGTATACCAAATAACAAGTTGAAGTCCTATTATCGAACAAGGCTCTATTATTATCGAAGTATAATTATTAACAGAATATTAACACAGGACCTACCCTTGAGCGAAACAATTTAACATTAATAATATGACTAAGTTTCGGCCGGCCGGATCACGCTTGACTGAGTCGACGCCTCGCCTGTTGCGGGCTGAAATGAAAAACGGAAATTTGATAAACTTCTACGTTTTGTATTAAATGATTCGTTATTTTATGAAAATAGTCAGTCTATTCAGTAAAAATCTCACTTAAAATAACAATTCATTGACACATATAAATTAATAAAATCTTTGCGTAGATTTTTATAAGTTTAAATTTGATAGAGCCTTAAGGACCAAAAAGATTCACATCCCTTTGATCCTGTGCCAAAGCAAAATCAATCATATACGCCACAGCACATGTCAAAAGCTTGTTTAAATCCATCAACCAGACTCAACCTGTCCAAAGATATCACAAAAAGTTCTTTTATTTAACGATAAAATGAAAAACGTACGAAAATGACACATTTCACTATTATGTCTACGACTAGAACTATAACTCAAAAGGTCTCGATAGAATTGGCAAACGTTGGACCTCTAAGAATTTGATGTAGGGTAACCATGATTCGATGGTCATTTAAATAATGGGACCTGAAATGGTCGAGAGTAAATTGCCACTTTAATTAGCCGATTTTTCAAAGCTGATTTTGATCTCTTATCAGTAAATCTACTTTCAAATCACTTGGAATTAGATTATGTTTGAATAGGCTTTTACAAAATGGAGACAGCTGATGGAACCAATAGATTTTTCATCAAATTTTCTATACTTTGTAAAACTTTATCGACCAAAAAGAACCCCGCGTACCTAAAGACCAGTAACCTAGATTTGACAACTTATCAATATTAATTGCATTCTTAATACGGTTAAGCAGACGAATTTTTCAAACGATTGCAAAAAGCACCAATGAATTATGAATCCCATTCAAAATCCTAGTAATTATATTTACAATTGAGGCAGGCTACTAAAGTCAATAGATAACAACCTTACTTCCAACCGGTCCTATTGGCAATTTGTAGGTGTGGAGTGTTAAGCCGTGGACGTCCTAATATAATGATGATGATGATTGAGTATAACAAGAAATATTTCTTTCGCACATTAAAGTCACCACTCATAACATTTTGAATTGCAGAAGCACTATTAGTCACCCAGAATACAAATTCAAAAAGAAAAAACAGGAAATGGACCACATTTTACCATCACACCAAACAAGTCAAAGAAAATCACTCCAAAATTCTGTATAGCACACATCATGGCCACCCAAATTAACCCTTTCACGGTGACTAAACATACGCAAGCCCGGGGTCCGTTGGGTCCGCTCCTATATAATTAATCACGAACCCTATTGACAGAGGATCATTTGGACCCACATAAGTGGAATCCATACACCTAATACCTGACCACTGGCATTCCTGAAAGCCGTGTGTTTGCTGAAGGGAAATACGAACCATTAAATTGATTTACTTACACGTATTCTTATGGTGTTTAATTAGAAAGGGGTTAATGGGGTTGTTTTTTTTGTTTAAAATGTTTAAGAATGGGTTGCGAATGAAAGGAAAATTGCCGGGATTTTAAACAATTCTTAATTTTAATGTTTTGCAATTGTTTTGTGTTTTTTTTTTTACAAATTATACTCAAATACGATTCCTTTAAACGACTTGATAAAAAAGGATATTCACAGTTGGTACCTAGATGTTTTTTATGTCATTACAGCTTAACTCTAAAACTGCCTGCCTGGTCTAGTGGTTGCAAAGCGCAACTGCTAAACACGAGGTCTTGGGTTCGATTTTCAGATCGGGTAAAGTGTTATTGTGTTTTTCCGTCAGCAATTTCTCAGTAGCAGCCTCTGAGTCTAGATTTGCGCCCGAATAGTGGCAATAGGCTCGCTCCCTTTTACATGGGACTTAAACATAACTGGTGAAATGAAGGTGTACTAATAGTTACACCTCTGCCTGATCCTTCAAGGATTACAGGCGTGATGTTATGTTACTATTAACTCGTACAATTTCAACAATATAATTAAAAAAAAAACCATTTCATCCAAATAAAAACACATAATTTCACAAACAACAGGATAGTACCAAAAAATAATTTGATTTTCACATCCGACCAGTTTTGAGGGAAACAATTCAGCTAACTTATCTGCTGTGATTCCGTATTTCATTTTACAGGGCGCCACAGCCATTGTTGTAGATGATAAAGGGCCCGGCCCTAAGCTCTTGCCTCCTAATACGATGGCTGCTTACCTGCCGGCAAAGATTATTTGATAGTCGTGATAGATATGACGGGTCCTTGATAAGGAGTGCGTTATGGGAGACCCTTTTGGAGGTTATTTCAAGATTTTGTTGTGATTTTGGTAAGGTAAATTATGTGTGGTTTAAATTGGTTTTGAAAATTTATGGAAAAAAAAAATGTGCAGCAATTTTTTTTTCGGATTTCTGTGTTGGTGCCTAGTGGTTGCTCATAATGATGAGGGCAATGACCCCTTTTTATAAGCTATTATTTAGCTTGGAGTTTTCGTATCAAAATTTTTAAACCATTTTCGACCATTTTGTCAAGGAGTCGGTCAGTTAGACAGAAAGTTAAAGCTAGTTGCTCGTTCCAAAACGGAGGTAGGCCGCTATGGAGAAGAAAGAGCAAGAAACTCCACGGCACTCTTTTCAATTAGGTTTTTACAAAATCCAGGTCACATTATTCTTGTTGATTCTACATGTGAAAACAATAAAGATGAATACAAAGCAATATTAAAAAAGAAATATAAATAACATAGCAGACAATTTATAATAAAAACCAAGCAGAATACGCCTTTAACAGAACTTAATTACATTGTACAATACCTTTATTAAATTCCTACTCACAATAAACAATAAAGAAAATATTTATTCACAACTAATATTTCTCCTACGGAGTAATTTGATTAACTTCCAAAGAGCAAAACTTTAATATAACTTAATAGGTACCAATACGAACCATATCTGATAGAATTATTCGTCGGAAAAAATTATAAACTTTAACCCCTTTGGGGGAGCGTGAATTTAGTAAAATTCTACTTTAACACTAACCATGTTTATTTATAAAATTGTTGACAAGAAATTAAGACATTTAAATACACAAGCCACGACGCAATAATCTAGCGTCACGAATTAGAACCTCCACTCCCGTCAAAGTTTTTACCGACCTACTTATCGGATCGGACGATTGTTTCATAGTTTCGTCGGCCAACATTTTGTGGGACGTCTGCGTTAGTATATTGGAATAAAATTCATAAATGTTCCTTTTCACTCCGACAAACAATTGGTCACCGATTCAGACGATGCCCTTAGTCGGCTCCTCTCAAATTGCTCTCTGAAAAGACAGAGCGAAACGTTTGTTATGAATCAAACAGTCGTATCTACACAAACATAATCAGTGGTATTTCTTAGAGAATAATGTACGCCCTGAAAGATAATACTTTGCAGTGGATGAAAGAAAATTAAAATTCATAAATCTGTGTAACGGTGGGCGCAGTATTAAATATGAGGGAACAGACATTTTATAATTTTTATTATTGCGAGCGACGCGAGTGGTTGGACGCGTTATGATATTTTTCTTTTTTTTTATTACATTTGAAATGACTGAGGAGCTCGTGGCTAAGTAATAACAGCCGCACGGGTCGATCCGGCAGGTGAAGCTACGCTTGCCGGGGTTGGTCCGTGGACGGGTCTTTACACACCGAGACTCCTCCGTGCCTCGGAAAGCACGTTAAGCTGTTGGTCCCGGCTGTCATACGTGGATCTTTGACAGTCGTTACGGGTCGTCAAAAGCCCGAAAGTCTGACAACCAGTCTTACCTAGGGGTATCGTATTACCCAGTTACTGGGTTGTGGAGGTCAGATATGCAGTCGCTCCATGTAAAATACTGGTATTCAGCTGCATCCGGTTAGACTGGAAACCGACCCCAACATAGTTGGGAAAGGGCTAGGCAGATGATGATGGTGTTGGTTAGGTACCCACTATAGTGATATAGTGTATGACTAATTACTGCAATTAAAAACGTTCAAAGTCTAGTCACAATCCCATCTCAGCGAAAATCAATGTCAAAAACTTGTCAAAAATGTAGATAGAAATAACAGGTACTTATTACAGTTTGACATACATACACTCCCGCCTTTTCCTATGGGGGTAGGCAGAAACCACAGAACGCCACCTGCTACGATCCTTACATACTTCTTTCGCCTCATCCACATGCATACATCTCGTCATACAAGCACGCCGGTTACGAGTACTCCGCACCTGGCCTTTCTGAAGAACCTCACCAATAAGGTCAGAGTAGGTTTTCCTAGAGCGTCCCCTGTCTACGTTGCCACTCAGACTTGCCATAAAATTTGTTTGCTTAAAATATGACCGAACTATCTAACTAAGCTTACTTTGTCAATCTTCGATTGTCAGATTGAGACGTTCTTATAAGAACGAGAAATACCCTCTAAAAATTTTCCATGTAAAAACTGCCCAGTAACGTTCACCCGAAACTTTCACCTCAAACTTTAGAGGTCACTTATCTGAAGGGTTCATTACACTTAACCCGTAAATGCCTCGACACGTGTATTGTATGTTACAATAAGACCGTCATCTCAAACTGTCATTATCAAAGCATGTCAGAAGTTCATGAGGGACTGACAACGTTTAGAGATAGAGATATGGGATGACGTAAGATGACCTTTCATTCTCCATTCAATCTTGAGTGTTAGAAGGTTAATAGTTTTAAGTATCAAGGTGGTCTGGAGTTCGGCGTGAAGGCCTACGCAGTTGCTACGGCGTAGCTGTTGTTGCTACGACGTCGAAGCACAGGGCTTAGGCAAAAACAATTTATTCTTTTTAACCGACTTCTAAAAAAGGAGGAGGTTCTCAATTCGGATGTTTGTATTTTTTTTTTTTTTAAGTTTGTTCGCGCTTAACTCCGTCGCTTGCCAACCGATTTCAAAAATTCTGTTTTTGTTGGATAGGTTATAATTGTCAAATGGTCCCATGAAAATTTTATCGAAATTGGACAAGCCGTTATTGAAAAATCAACAAAAAATTATCTACATTGTCTACATTGATGATCTTTTCATTCCTCTGCATTGTTTGTTCGCGCATTTTAACTCATCATTTTAACTTAAACAAAAAAGGAGGTTATTAATTTAGATGTATTTTTAAGGAGAAAAAAATATGTCACAAAAAATTTACAAATAAAAAAAAAAAAATTGCAAAAAAAATAACCGACTTCAAAAACCCTAAAAGCACTAAAAAGTTAAAAATAATACTATAACCTACCTATATTAATAAACCTAACCTAACCTACGATTAACCTATACAAAAATTTAACAATTTTTTGGAGTCGGTGCCAAGCTCAGTAATGTTTATTAGTAGTTCAATTTACTAAACGTAATTTACATTTATTGAGATTTTGTCCGTGTTCAAATCTCAATAAATGTAGCCTAGCCTAGCCTATGTGCTATTTCAGGCTATAATTTATCTCTGTGCCAAATTTTATCGAGATCCGTTCAGACATTCTGTCGTTATTGATCAACAAACATCCGTCCATTTAAACTTTCTCATTTAAATTAGTATTAATTTTATCATGTTCTTGCAGACCAACTGGCGAAATGTGGGTTGATATACCTCTGCCTAACCCTTCGGAGATTACAAGCGTGATGTTATTGTATGTATGTAGACTAAGTTCCATCATAAACCGTAACATAGCTAATTAAATAAAGTCAGCAAAAAGTCGCAACGTAAAAATAAATCCAAACTCAAGGAAAATTAAACAGAATTTAAATCAAAGTTACAAACCGCTGTCGCTACAAGGACAATATACCAAACAGAGAGGATGAAACTCTGGAACAGCCTAAAGTCGCCCAATTTCCACTCAGATTAAAACATGTCCACGATTCAGACTAAAACGTTTATAATATCAAACGGATGACTACAAAGAGTTGCGGAACGTTCCAGAAAGTACGGAACATGGAGCTTGGAAGAAAAGGCGATGCGGTATTAAAGCATTCCCATCACCGGGAACATTTGCCTGCAATGTTACAAATATTTGTGTCCAAATCAAACCATGTCAAAGGCCCTTGAGGCGGTTTAGAAACTCTGACACTAGGGTGTGTGGGGTCCTAAGACCTTACTGGTACAGGTCGGTCAAAATTTGATTGGATTTTTTCAACAGGAATTTCTCAGTAGCCTCGGAGCCTGTATTTATGCCCGGTTGATGGCAATAGGCTCGCCCCCTATTACATGGGACTTAAACATAACTAGCGAAATGTAAGGGTTCCTACAACTAGGGGATTACAGGCGTGATGTTATGGACCTATACCTAACATAAAATTGTGTAAAGATACCACATCCATTTCGTTTCTCAAATCCTACCGCCGGGACTTTCAGCTGACATGCGAGTCTGCCTCAAGGCACATTTCTATTGTGGATAAACTTTATGCCAGAAGGCGACAACACTGCCTCAGCTAATGGAGACATTATGATTTTACGTCTTCAACTTTAGATTGTTTGCAACCAAAATTGTTGAGACCCGTATTGTATAGTAATTATTATTTTACGATGTATGTTTGAAAAGTCGTTTCGCATTTTGCTTTGTTTGTTTTTGTCTAATTTGTTTTTGGGTTGTTTTGTTGCATGGATAAACAATTCTATTTTAGTCTTGTTTATAAATTGTTCTATCTACAAACTTTATTTACAATAGGCTCGCCCCCTATTACATGGGACTTAAACATAAGTGGCGAAATGTGAGTGTACTAATGGCTACTAACACAAAATTAGTGTAGTCATATTTTTTAGTTACATACTCGTACATACGTAATATCATGCCTGTAATCCCCGAAGAATTTGGCAGAGCTGTAGGTACCCGTTAGTACACCCACATTTCGCCAGTTATGTTTATGTATCATGTAATAGGGGGCGAGCCTATTGCCATCAACCGGGCATAAATCCAGACTCCAAAGCTGCTACTGAGAAATTCCTGATGAAGTACCCCATAACACTTTGCCTGACCACTAGACCAACGCGGCAACTGCCTTGCTTGCTGGTAGATACATCAGTCCTTTAAACACTTTGCCAGTCAATCAATATACACGGAATCAACTATTATAACTTCGGAAAAGTCGGTGAAGGAAAACATCGTGAGTAAACCTGGACTTTACCAGTCCTTTACCGTCCCACTCAAAACATGTCAGAGACCCTCGAGGCGATTTAGAAACTCTGACACTAGGATGTGTGGGGTCATAAAACATTAATGCCCACACGATAAAGAAGAAGAAGAAGAAGAGAAAAGACACGAAGTGAATTATAACCTAGCTAACCTATAACCTAGGAAAATTCCCTAAAAATACTAATCCCATAGCCACCCCAACCGGTTAGTGCATATGAGGTAAATAGTAACATTCGAAGGCTCTGAATATCAATGTACAAGTTTCGACAGGCTATCGGATAAACATGCTTTTGTATGACTAAACTTTTAACCGACATGTTCCCGTACTCCATGTTTGAGTTATGACTGTTTCTTTTTAAGTTTCCGACTGTGGAAGTCTAAATTCTAAAGTTGTATAATAATTTAAAATATGCATAACTTTATATCACTTAGGACAGATTATTCAATAGCCGGATAACTTTTATCCAAAGAATAAATATAACAGTTATTAGTCTATGTAGTATTTTTTGTACATGCTTTGTTATCTCTTCACCACCTTTGGTTGACTGGTAGAGAATGCCTAAGGCAATAAGTCCGCCTTTTAACTTTTTTGTTGCATAAAGTTTAAATAAATAGACAGTTTGACATATTTGCTATACAAATGTTGTCAAACCGCCATATTTATCCCTCCATTAAGGGATGATTCTCATTAGAGCGGGCCGTGCCCGGGCCGGGGCGTGGACGAGCCAACGTGGTATTGAAGTGCGTCGAGAGGGCCCGGACGGGACACGGATAATGCACTGTGTAATATAAATTGATTCATACAAAATATATGTAACAGATTTAAAACCGTGCCCCGCCCCGGGCACGGCCCGCTCTAATGAGAATCATCCCTAAGAGTTACTCGATGATTGAAAAATTTGCCCTTAAAGTCTCACATTTTGTCAACATACGGACTTAATAGTAAAAATAAAACAAACACATATACAACATATTTTAATTTTTTTTTCGGTGTGTTGTTTGTTATCATGAGTACATTCATGTGTATAAATATCGTACACTAATTACCAGTCACCTATATACCTTTGGTGGCCATAAGGGTAATGCTTAGAATTTAATGAGTTCGATAGCAACCTTAAGTAAGTCGACTATCACTGGCAAATGAACCGCTTTGGTTGAACATCCTCTTATATTGCTTCTCAACATTTTCAATCCGCAGGTAATCATCTTATTCATATTAGAAAATTACATGGTAACCGACATGCAGCGAAAACCGCACTCCAACTTGCCGTACCATTACAAAATATACTCTAATGTTAACCCAGTTACATTCAAATTCTAAACATCAAAATCCTAATAAGCGCTTCAGCGGCCTATTTGGCAAGTCAGCGGCTGCAGCGCTCCACAGGGCCCGGTGGTCCAACACACGGCAGCCGCTCGTTAGCTCGAGAGCGCTAAAGCGCTGCACGTCAAATTGGACACTAGAGTGAGGTCCAATTTGTGCAGTCCCGCATCGGTGTATGGCGCGGTCTTGGTTCGGGAGATTTTTGTTGGGGAAACTTAATAACTGTTTTTGAGTTTCGTACCCAAAGCTGCTAACGGTATGCCTGTTACTAAACTTACGTTCTATCTTCGTAAGTCTGTCTGTCACAGGGCGTATCTTTAAAACCTGTTGGAGACAAAAAGGTAGCACCGCCATTACGAATACGAGAGCGGCGCAGCGGCGAGCGAGGAGTGGGGGACGAGGCGCGGATCGCCGCGGACCTGCACCGCGAACATACCACACACCGCGACAGACGAATCAAGAAGCGAGCGTCCTTATGTTCAATTATACGAACCATCTATCCATTACAGTCCGCTATTTTATTTATACATCTAACACCTGAGAATCACCAACAAACCTTTTACCTGTTAGGAATTTGTACAAAATATAAATGTATAAAAAAAATCAATGTGGTCGAGCCATTTCCGAGTTTATGCGAGACTAAAGAACGGCAATTGATTTCTATATGTATACTAGCTTCTGCCCGCGACTTCGCCCGCGTCAAAGTTGGTTTCTTCATAAAAACTTCGGACCCCTGTTTCATCCACTTACGGGGTGAATTTTGGCTTATTTGTTCTTATCGAACGCCTGCATCGTACAAAAAAATAAACCCTCCAAGTTTCTTATCCTCCAGTCTTTACGATCAGTGGTTTAGGCTGTGCGTTGATCATGTCAGTCAGTCATCACAAAGCATTTTATATGTATAAATTATAAACTCGGGACCTTGAAAACGCAGTTAAATGATTTCAATGTATTATTTCATTATTGAAGTAAATCAACCAGAATGAATATTATTCCATAATGTTTGTTTTGCTTAACATGTGTACTCACTAATTTACTTACCACAATGTTTATGGTCCAAGAGCTCTACGCCGCTAGACCTACGTCTATTAACATTTCTGAAATTTTGAAAATAGGTAATAAAAAATCATGATGTAAGTGACGTGAGTCATTTTATAAATTAAAGTAACATTCACAAATTGTAATATCTGCTCAGTCTAGGTAACATAACATAACATCACGCCTGTAATCCCCGAAGGGTTAGGCAGAGGTGTACCCATTAGTACACCCACAATTCGCCAGTTATGTTTTTAGTCCCATGTAATAGGGGGCGAGCCTATTGCCATCAACCGGGCACAAATCCAGACTCCGAGGCTGCTACTGAGAAATTCCTGATGGAAAAACCCAATAACACTTTGCCCGACCTGGGAATCGAACCCATGACCTCATGCACAGCAGTCGCGCTTGCGACCACTAGACCAACGAGGCAGTCTCAGTCTAGGTATTAACAATTAAGTTACTCTTACAAACTGTCATTTCAGCAACGCTAAAATGATATGTAGGTCCAACTAAAATGACGATTTTCCAAATATAGGGTACAGAAGGTATCCATTTTACAGGTATCCATACTAAAATTATAAATGCTAAAGTGTGTCTATCTGTCTGTTACCTCTTCACGCTTAAACCGCTGAATCGATGTTGATGAAATTTGGCATGGAGATAGTTTAAGACCCGAAGAAGGACATATAATAGTTTTATCCCGGAAATCACCCCATATGGCGGTGAAAAGGGGAGTGGAAGTTTGTATGCAAGTACGATATAAACATGTTCAACTCGGACGTAGTCGCGGGCAAAAGCTAGTTATTTATATACATATTCACAAAATTTCAACCAATCTGTAATGACGTGGGTCTAGCGACTCTCGGCTCTCGGTCCATTATACAAACTATTACGCAAAATAAACATAATGCTCAAACCACAATTAATTAACTAGAAACCACAAATAATAATCCAATGCACCTATACTCCATTTAAATGATTAGAAAAATAACGGACGTAATAATTATAACAGCTATTATTGAGATAAAGTAATTGATGAAATTACTGTATTTTAAGGATTTTATTTATATAAACTTTATGCACCAAAAAGTTCAAAGGCCGTCTTAGGTATTCAACAGTCATTTACCCTACCTCTAGCCCTGTCGGCGAAGAGTCCTATCGGTGAAGCGCCCTGTCGGCGAAGAGTCCCGTCAAAGTAAAGTCTTGACAGTGTTTAGTTTGTCGTCTGCGTGTCTGCGTTTAGTCGTACACTGTTGCCCATGCTCGGTGAGAACCCACAGCCTCTTGCATGAAAGGCAGGCACCTTAACCACTGGGCTATAATGATGATTCTATTTATTAAGTTATCTACAAAACTTAATCGAATTACATTACTGAATGACCAAAATATAATAAGATTACTTTTATATAGCGCGTGATGTCGGTACAGTCCCTAAATGGATAATAACGAATTTGGATCACACTGAAAGTCCAGAAAACTAAACACTTCTGAAAACCTCAAAGCACTAACTCAACGTAACATGGTAACACGAATATTTATAGGTATGTGTCGCTGTATCTCTAAACTGAGATAATTGGTGAAGAAATTTATACAAATGGAAGGATTTTTATTACTTTTTGATACATAAACGGCTAAACCAAATCAGATGAAAGTCACACATAGGTGTATCTAGTTTACATTCATAAAAAAATTCAAAATGTTTCATGTTCTGTGGGTTAATTTAATAGGAACCTAATTGAATCTAATTCCGAAGCTTACGCATACAAAGTCGTGGGCAGAACCTAGTAAGTCAATAAAGTTGTCAAGTGTCTATTTAGCAGGCGAATTTAAAAATAGAACTTACCTATTAAAAAAAACTAATGGTTTTTGTTATCTGTCAAAACGTGAGCTTTTTAAAATCATTTTGCTTTTTTCGCTTTATGGTAAGATTATGTGCCACCAAAAACCTGCTTTAAAAATGGTTTCGAAATATTACCGAATTGGGATCTCCGTCAAAGCTGTATGAAACGAAATACCGAAGACGTTGGTGCACCAACACGACATAATATGGAAAATATTTTCACATTTCAACGAGAAAACCCACCGTCCCGAGCCGCCAGCGTGCCTTGTCGTGTGAATGCACCTTTATATCGGTACCAAATCTTACTACGATATTTATAATATTTAAAGTATTGGCTGTTGACAGATTTGCTGATATTTTTTATGTAGGTATGTGCATTTGAAAAAAAGGAAAAAAAATATGTTAAGATTTTTCTATACAAAAACATCATTTAAATTTCAAGTTTTCCTGGCGGATTTTTTTTTCATCCTAACCTTGTCCTGACAATTAAAAACGAAAACAAAAAATCAGACAAACTGTCGTACCGTTTTTTAGAAAGAAAGAAAGAAAGACTTTTTACTCTCGTAAAAATGACGCACAATACAAAACAATATTTTAGCAGCCCGAAACAAGACAAGGTGGTACTAAATCTAAAAAACTAAATACTTAATATAGAAAATAAAAAAATTAAGTGCCGGCCGACGCTCAGCATAATGCCGTGGCCCACACACGATGGCACGAAACCACAGCGCTGGTTTTCAGCGTAGGCCGTCGTGTCTGTGTCATTGCAATCTTTCTTACATACTGAAATTGAATTTTATATTTATTTTATTTACGGATAGATAGGGTTAAAATTGCATCCTTTCGCTAAAACGATCCATAACCGTCCTTTTCAAACTGTTAAAAAAACTATGCAGACGATATAAACACACATAAAAAAAAAACATTTTCCCCTTCGAATTTCGGACACTAGCAATGTATGCAGGAGAAATTTGAATGCACAAGTGCACTCCTTCTTCCCTGACTCTCTCTCTCTCGGGACAGCAATACAAAAATACTAGCCAACGCTTTAAACAACCATTTACAACACATGCAACACCAATAAAAACAAAGCACACATTTGCATCCAACAAATCCGCCTCCACATTTAAAATATCAAACCTAATCGCTTCTCCGACTAATAGGACCAAATTCCAAAGTCCGGCCACAGGGCAGAACAAAAAGCTCAGTAATTCCCGTCGTTACATTAACACAATTATTTCTAACATGCACCGAAAGAGGAATTGTAACATTAATTCCCCTAATTTCGGTAGAATGTTGCGGTCAACTACTGACATATTATATGTCGGCGTTTTGCGGCTGAAAACTGGGAGGGCATTACTCTGGAGCGGTGCAGACGGGCGATTTGTTAGTCGAAAGTGTTTAGTGACATCTGGTGGTGTAATATGCAAGTGTCGCGATGCAGTGCTTTTATGATGTGGTTTTATAGTTGTGGTATGGTTTCTTAATAACGGCCCGGTGTCTCAGTTTGTGGTAGGTGGCCGGAAATGGGGTCGTTCCTAGACCTTTATTGGATTTAAAATATAGTTGTTGAAATAAGGGCGCCCTATTATGGATGCCTTCTATCTTTTCGAGGGTAGTAAACGTGATTATAAAGTTTATCTTTGTGTGAATGATAAAATCACGCTAAATATTGAATTTGTGATGTTACAATTTACATAGTACTATCCTCGGTTTATTTTGGAGATGATTTAGAAGGTGACTTTGATATGACTTGCCCCTCACTCACCTCACGTCTAATGACATCTCACCTCAAACTCACTTCGCCAAGCGGGATTTTTACAGATTAGACATCCCAGACGTGGCGGATTGCCGTCCCATCAAACTAAGAGAGTGAAGGAAGAGGAAGTGCTCGTTTGCACACATTTGTGCTCTATATTATCTCTTGCGTACTAAAATAGCTAGTCTACATTGTGATTGGCCGTCATGATCAAAATATTATAAATATTATTATTTTTAGAGCTACTAGGAATCTGTCTCCAAAATTCAATCCTATCAAATACGCAAAAAAAAACATTAAATATATCCAACCATTTTTTTATTCAGAATATTTTTACATCATTTTATAGATAACTAAATTGCGGTCAGTAAATAAGAGAGGAAATTGAAAAAGTGACTCAATTTTAAGTTAAGTGATATAAAGTTATGATCGAGCGATCGTAACTTTGCGTGTCTGAAGGTCGGAACTTTATTCGTGGAGAGTAAAAATAAGTTAATTATATTACATCAATATTCTGTTCCATACTTTGTACCGTCCTGTTTTTTAGGGATCCATACCTTAGTGAACAAAAAACAAATGAATTATATTATATTTTATTTTTGAAAATTTTCTATATCTGTGCACCTACTATGTTTTGTCTCTGCATCACCCTAAGGTAGACTGGTAGAAAATGCCCAAGGCATTAAGTCGGCCTTTGTACAGTGTATTTTTTTACATGTACATAAAGATTTAATAAAACGGAAGCCTTAAGGAGGATCCTTTTTCTCAGGAACCCATAGAGGTATCTCAAACTTAATTAATATCAAATACTCAAATCGACTAACACTATTTTTTAAAGGGCTAATAATCATCAAATGAATCTTTCCGTCCTAGGTGGAGAGGAAGGGACTGTCAGACTTTTACTGACTAAAAAACCACCCTGTTATTGTGTGCTTTGCGTTACGGGGCCAGGGTATCCTGTTAAGATGTCCCGCGACCCCGGAGAGATCCGTTCCTCAGTCGGGGAAAAAGGGCTCTTATAGGATCACTTTGTTGTCCGTCTATTCGTGTGTCAAGACCCTTTAGCTCTGAAACACGTGGAGGTATCAAGCTGAAATTAATATCAAATACAATCTGCTACCCCTTGAAGTAGTAAAAGAAAAATCAAACTTCTAAGTTAACGCAATCTAACAATAAGGCCGTTTATGGCGCATATTTTGACGCTCGCAAGTTCATCAAAACCTTTACCTTTAGTTATGAAATTTGGCAAGAAGCAATGCCATGTAGCTTAAGTAAAATATTTTTTGTGTGATGCGTTTAATACTGTATGGTAGTACGGAACCCTACGTGTGTAAGTCCGACTCGCACTTGGCTGGTTTGTTTATATCTGGCCGTGTAATTATGTTATGAATAAATAAGTACTTTAAGAAAATTATTGATAATTATACGAACGTTGCTCATTCATTTATTTTATTTATGAGGTTTGAAATTATATTTACTGAACTGGCTTCAACCCCTGACTTCGTCCGCGTCAAAGTTAATTTCTAACTTTGACGCGGCGTAACAAACAACAACGTAATAACAACAAAATAAACGTAAACAACGTAACAACAAAGGCGTAGAATTTCGGAAAATCCTTTCATAGCGGATGCGTACGTCTTAAAAAAAATACCTTCAAGTTTCACGTCTCTACGATCAGCGGTTTAGGCTGTGCGTTGAACCATCAATAATTCAGGACAAAGCATTTTATATGTATAGATAATTACTGTGGCGATAGTCGTGTCAGAAAATGATTTTATAGCGAAAGGTTTGACTAGCACCTAGAGGAACTTTCGGTCAAAAGCTGGGTCAAGATGATGATGTTGATGGAGATAAGGTGACAAGTAGTCTTGAACACTGCTCACATTGTGAGGAGGTTTCTTGCCCATTATTATACATAAACATAACATAACGTCTGTAGTCCCCGAAAGGGTAGGTAGAGGTGTACCCATTAATACACCCACATTGTATCTATTAGGACCTACACCCACATTTCAGCAGTTATGTTTAAGTCCCATTTAATAAAGGGCAAGCCTATTGCCATCTACCGCGCAAAATCCAGACTCCGAGGCTGTTGAAGAAATTCCCAAAGGAAAAACCCAAGACCTCATGCTCAGCAGTTGCACTTTGCGACCACTAGACCAAAAAGGCAGTCCTGAAAAAATTTAATTGAAACTCGAAATAAAGGTGAGAACATACAAATACGGCACATTCAATGGAAACATCAAACATTATCTACTTCCATCTAAATGATAACTGCTCGTGTGCCCCACACATAATAGTTCACGAATTTCGTGGAATATCAAAATTAGTTATAACCCAGTAAACAGCTGTTTGAGCCAGTGCCGTGCTCCCGGCAGGGCGGGGGTACAGAGGGGGCGAAAACTGTCCAGTGCCCTGACTTTGGGAGTTTAATTGTTCATGTTACACTTACGGGATTGTGTTATTATGTTATACCTTTCAGAAGGCAAAATGTGGGTGTACTAATGGGTCCACCTCTGCCTAACCATTCGAGGATTACAGGCGTGATGTTATGATGTTATGTTACCTTTCAGAAGGGTGGGGGGGACGAGATTTGTCTACCTATTGGTGATTTGTCAGATATGGCTTATGGGGTCTACTAAATGGTCATCCAATTATTTTTGCGTATTTTAGGTGAAAATATAGAAATTAAAATTCTTCTAATTATCTCTCTGTGTGTGTGTGTAATTTGTGTTGTTTGATTAATTTTATGTAAGTGTGTGTTTTAAATAATTTTAATAATGTGTGGACTAAATCTGTCTGAAATAAATGAATTATTATTAAAATAAATTAATCTTAATTATTTCTCATGTGAATTACATTGGAATTCATTTACATGAGAAACTTAATTGTTGATACATAATATAATACATACCTAAACTACTTAATGAGTGTTGGTACTCAAGACCTAAGCACATATTATTACAAAGCAAATAGGTAACCTAGAGATAAACTACAATAACATCGCGCGCCCCTCCAAATCACTATTTCAATAATAATGAGTAATTAATGACGCCGCTAGTCAAGCAACAATGACACGCTGATTTGTTTTTGTTTCGAAAGCCGTCTCATTACGCACACATGCGTTGTGAGTCATGTAAATACTTTCAAACGTTTTGAATTATAGAGGGGCACACCAAGTTATCGTAGTTTATCTCTACATTTCACAGACATGTTTCAGTGGCAAAACAAATAATAATAGCAATGTACTAAAGCATACTCAAAACCTACCAAAATGCCCACACTCCTACGCCACAGCCACGCGACAGCCGCGCCACGTTAATAGTTCACGGGCCACATTTTCTCATCAGCTATCCTGTCGCAAAGTATTCCCGTAGTCTTCTGACAAGACATGCCTACATGAGAGCATATTTACATAACCGGAACATTTACGAAGAATTATGGTGACTGGAATCGATACGCAGCTGTGTTACAATATTTTCCCTTTCGGGGTTACGGGATGTTAAAAAATACAACACAGCAGTAATTTTTTATGGGTTTAATGCGTTAACTACGTAACCGCTCATCAAAATTTATCGTACCTATACTTGACTTGCATGTGGACGAAATCGGGGGTAGAAACTAGTTATTAGTAAGTATGGAGTTTCTTGACAATTCTTCTCCATACAAACTCACTTCTACCTCGTAAAAGGAAAAACTAGATTCAATTGGTTATTTTTTCATGTAGGTATATGACGTTCAAAGTGCATTTTCATGGTCTAATTAAATTAAATTATTTGATTATGATTTTGAAATAATTACGATTCAAACGTATCATCACTACATCTCGCATCAGGATCGATAACTTTATCTAAAAAATAAATATCGTGGTTTAATATTTTTTTCTTTACAAAAGCTGTTAAACTGTCATATTACTCTTCAGATAAAAGTTATTTAACGATTAATATATTAGTCCTTTACTGGCAAAAACCATTTCAACTTTTTTCCAATACAACCCCACTACCCCTCCACCTTGTAACATTACAACCCCACTGCACCCCGCCACATCCATCCGACATACATCTTTGGCTGAAGTTTTAACGAGCCAGTATTCCCGCTGATATTTCGGACCCATGCACAACTCGGAATTAGTTCGTACGACTCAATTCTGCGTCACATACAAATCGTACGGCTAAATTAAATGTTACATTCCCATTACGTGACGGTTCGATTATTACATTTTGTTGATGAGTGTTCCGTGTTTCCTAGAAAGGTTGAAGGTAAGTAGATTTATTTTGTTTTATACCTTTTTTTATGTGTCGTGATGGCTCAGTGATTAAGGCGCCCGCCTCTCATGCACCAGCCCGTAGGTTCGCAACCGGGTACGAGCAAGTACCAATGTGACTTTTTCAATTCTTATGTACTTTCTAAGTTAATCTTGGTCTTCTCCTTCTTCTTCTTCTTATCGTGTGGGCAGTAAGGCCTTACGACCCTACACACCCTATGTCAGAGTTTCTAAACCGCCTCAAGGGCCTCTGGCATGGTTTGAGTGGGACAGTATGGGCATCTTGGTCATTGGTAAAGTAAAACATCGCGAGGAAACCTGGACTTATAATTATTAGTCTGAAATCACCAATCCACCTCAAGCAAGCTTGGTGATCAATGTTCGTGCCTTCTCTGCGTGAGCAGAGGCCTTGGCCCTAAACCGGGACAATCTGAGGTTGCAGTCCAGGTTATTGTTAAGGAGTACCTGTAAAATCTTTTAAGTTTAACTTATACATCATTGATATTGGTGAAGGAAAAACGTGAGGAAACCTGGACTTATACCAACCTATTACTGACAAACACACAAACCAAGTCAGAGGCCCTTGAGGCCATTTAGAAACTCTGACACTAGGGTGTGTGTGGCGGGACGGGGCCCCCAACGGGGCCAACGCCTGTCGGGGTTGTGGGACGTCTTAACAGGATACCGTGGCCCCGGAACGTAAAGGGCAACAGAAGGAACAGGGTGGTTTTTTAGTCAGTAAAAGTCTGACAGTCCCTTTCGCCCCACCCAGGGTGGAAGGAGTCATTTGATGATTTTTACCACCTAAAAAAAAAAAGTGTGGTCGTAAGACCTGACTGCCCACACGATAAAGAAAGGACAAGACCAATATCAGTGATGTCAAAGATAAACTTAAAAGATTTCATACTCCATAACAATAACTCCAAGGAAAGTGCAAAGCTTACAAATCCGTAAAAGCAACTATTCAAATACGTTGTAGAAAATCTTTTATCGCAAGTCTTGGCAACGTTAGACTTTTACTTACAAAGAAGAAAGTTCCATTCTAATATTTAAGTTTAAGCACACGAAATAACTTAACTTCACTATTTAAAAGTTACCGTCTTTGTGCCGAATTTTGTGGCGAATTGTAAAATGGTGTCAAGTTTTTTAAGGACTATTTTGAGTACTTTATTAGACGCTTAATAGTTTATTAGGATAAAATTGAAATTATCGTGGTGGGCCCAGTGGGTAAGGCGCCTATCTGTTAGCATGAGGTTGTGAGTTCGACACCGGGCGAGTGCCAATGTGCATTTTTCAATTCACATGTACTTTGGATTGTGGAGGTCAGATAGGCAGTCGCTCCATGTGAAATACTAAGCTGCATCCGGTTACACTGCAAGCCGACCCCACAAAGCTGGGAAAAGGCTAGGCAGATGATTACGTACTTTGGAGAAAATTAAAGAAATTAAAAACAAAAGAAATAATATAAGTCTGAAATTGCTAATTCACTTCAGCAAGCGTGGTGTTTAATGCTCGTGCCTCCTACCGCATTAAATGTTGAATTATATCATGAAATCAACAATTTTATTTGAACTTGTTTGAGATCTTAATATTGCCTTTTTCCATATCATATTTGATTTTAATCTTGGTAAACTAAAATGTAGGGCTAAGTAGGCTTTGTATTTTTTTTATAATACATTACCTCGCCCGTAGCATTTTTGCTACGACAGCGTAGCTGATGCTACGCCGTAGCAATGATACGTAGCCAATCCGCAAGAATTAGTTTTGGAATTTACAATATTGAATTCTAAATATTCTTTACAGAAGATAAACTTTACATTAACTAAAAAAAAACCACTCTAAAATAAATTCTCAAATTGCTGTTTCTTTACCAACGTGAAACTTGGAAACGTTATAGAGTGGCCACAATAAAAACGAAGGCTAATTACCCGCAAAGTGGCCTGTAAAGTGGCTAGAAACGGCTAACTTTAGGATATTGGAGGAGCCGAGGCCGAGAAATCTTGTTGACAGTTTTGTGGAAATCGACGGAGTTAATATTTCAATTAGGAATGGTTTTCAAAATCTGTTTTTTTTTTTTTTTTTTTATTTGCTTGGCTAATGGCTATACTTGAGTGTTACTTTATTTTTGTAAATTATTATAAAACAAGCCAATTAGTGTCCGAGTATAATGTAAAGACTTTTTCTCTTACAGAGAAGGCATGAGTATTGATCACCACACTTGCTTATGGCGATTCCAGACTTATTTATACTAATATTACATAACATAACATCACGCCTGCAATCCCCAAAGGGTTAGGCAGAGTACACCCACATTTCGCCAGTTATGTTATTAGTCCCATGTAATAGAGGGCGAGCCTATTGCCATCAACCAGGCACACATCCAGACTTCGAGGCTGCTACTGAGAAATTCCTGATGGAAAAACCCAATAACACTTTGCCCGTCCTGGTAATCGAACCCAAGACCTCATGCACAGCAGTCGCGCTTGCGACCACTAGACCAACGAGGCTTATACTAATATTATTATTATATTGTAGAAAACTACGTTATCACTGAGTGCTTTCAGCTATATTTTATTATCAAAAATATTAGGAATCCGTAAGAAAAATATAACATAGGGGGTAAATAGGCCTTCCCCTTATTATATGAGATTTAAACATAACTGGCGAAATATGGGTGTACCTACTAACGGCTACCTCTGCCTAACCCTTCAGGGATTGAATCGTGATGTTATGTTATGTGGAATAATTTAGGTCTCTGGCTTGATTCTGAAGACTATGCAGATGAAGTCCCATTCAACAGTCCAGTTATTTATTGAAGCTAACTAGTTATTTGGGCATTTTATTAACTAGATTGATTAAGGTCGAAATTATTTCATCAATAGTAATTCAAGCAAGATTATATATAATATTGTAACGACGATTCATCACATGACTTGGCACTTATTCCTTTAAACTCACTACAGTCTAACTCCAATCATATTTGAAACTTACGCCTTTGCAATAAGATCTTTTATCGATTGGCAATGACTAAATGACCTTTGATTTTTACGATTCATTAAGCGTTTGAAGTGATTTTTCATGAGAGATAGCTTTCAATTTTATATCAAATCAGTATGTTAACTGAATCGTAGTAAAAAATATAGTCAAAGACATATTTTGAAAGAATGTAAAATCTTCTAGACTGCCTCGTTGGTTTAGTGGTCGCAACGACTGCTGAGCGTGAGGTCTTGGGTTCAATTCTCAGGTTGGTCATAGTTTTATTGGGTTTTTCCATCAGGAATTTCTCAGTAGCAGCCTCGAAGTCTGGATTTGTGTCCGGTTGATGGCAATAGGCTCGCCCCTTATTACATGGGACTAAAAACATAACTGGCGAAATGTGGGTGTACGAATGAGTACACCTCTGCCTAACCCTTCGGGGATTTCAGGCGTGATGTTATGTTATGTTATGTTTCTTCTTTTTCCACGTCAATGATGGCACAGTGGTTAAGGCGCCCGCCTCTCATGCATGAGGTTGTGAGTTCAAATCCGGGCAGTTACCAATGTGAATTTTTCAATTCATATGTACTTTCTAAAGTTTATCTTGGACATCACTGGCATCGGTGAAGGAAAACATCATGAGGAAACCTGGACTTACTGTTCCACTCAAACCATCTTTGAGCCCCTTGAGGCGGTTTAGGAACTCGGACACTAGGGTGTGTAGGGTTGTAAGACCTAAAGATAAAGAAAAGAACGTCTTTTCTACATTCAGTATACAAAATTTAACAGCTAATACAAAATCGACTTATCAAAATTGTTCGCATTAATCTAAACAAAGAAGACAGTTTCACACTTATTATTCGTATTATTAAGATTTATATCATTTTCTCTCGGAATCTGGTTTATCAGTGAAGTTTTATATTCCTTTTGACACAACCGTCTCTGGCAAGTGTCGTGAGAATTGGAATAATTTATCCGAGAGATTTCCCAAAGGCATAGTAGGAGGACAAACGAAACAAAATCTTTCTTTTTTTTTCTTTTTGCTTCTTCGCGAATAAATGTAATGGAACATACGTAGATGTGTTATGGAAAATGTGTCGGTGGTAAGGTCATGGGTTCGAATGAAAATGTGTAATTTTTTTTTTTGTTTTTTTTTTGTTCGGTGAATGACCTTACTAAGAGCTGGTTCACATTAGGTCGCTCCGACAGTTTTACAGTGCTGTTCACACTAGAACCTGCCGATCCGAGCTAATGTGATCACCACCGTCGTTACCATCGTTTTACCACAGCCAACTCACAACTGTTTTGACCCAGAGTTGTCACAACGCAAATGTGAATTTTTTGTTGGTCCGATAAAACTGTTGGGAAATGTGAACCAGGCCTTATAGTTGTGACTAAGCTTCTGCCCAAATAGCACAAAAATTGAAATGGGCAACTAGATTCAATACTATATTTTTTCTTTTCTCTTGTAAATGACTTGACTTTGACTTTCAATTTATTTATGTAAGTACTGACTAGTAGTAGTGTAGTGTTGACTGCCTCGTTGGTCTAGTGGTCGCAAGCGTGACTGCTGTGCATGGGGTCTTGGGTTCGATTCCCAGGTCGGGCAAAGTGATATTGGGTTTTTCCATCAGGAATTTCTCAGTAGCAGCCTCGGAGTCTGGATTTGTGCCCGGTTGATGGCAATAGGCTCGCCCCCTATTACATGGGACTAAAAACATAACTGGCGAAATGTGGGTGTACTAACGGGTACACCTCTGCCTAACCCTTCGGGGATTACAGGCGTGATTTTATGTGTATGTGTAAGTACCTAATTATTTCGAGTAATTTTTGTAATCACACACACACTTCCTCACGCCTTTCACCCATGGGGGTAGGCAGAAACCACAGAACGCCACCACGATTTTACGCTACGGTGGTAAAGAATCACTTACAAGGTACAACATATTGTAATTTGTACCTGAAATGTCAACCTTTATTGACTGCTAGAGAATGCCTAAGGCATTCTTCTTCTTTATCGTGTAGACAGTAAGGTCTTACGACCCCACACAACCTAGTGTCAGAGTTCCTAAACCGCCTCAAGGGCCTTTTTTTTTTTTTTTTTGAGGTGGTAAAAATCATCAAATGACTCCTTCCGCCCTAGGTGGGGCGGAAGGGACTGTCAGACTTTTACTGACTAAAAAACCACCCTGTTCCTTCTGTTGCCCTTTACGTTCCGGGGCCACGGTATCCTGTTAAGACGTCCCGCAACCCCGGCAGGCGTTGGCCCCGTTGGGGGCCCCGTCCCTGTGCTGACAGCTCTGTGAGGCGCGCGCGAACAGAACGCGCCGTCGACCCGGGCTTGGTCCTTGATCGGACGGCGAGCTACCCATTACTCGCCGTCCGCAAGCCCGCGCCTACGGTGGCCGGATGTCGCCTCGCGACGTCCGACACCCTGGGCGTTTCCCGCGGCGGCTGGGGCGTGAGGTGGTTCTCTCGCCTCGAGGGCCTAAGGCATTAATTCCGCCTTCGTACTTGGGGCTAACAAAATATGTTGATAGCCAGAAATAGCTCGTTATAACACTCTTGATACTTGTAAAAAGAATAGCTAAAAATAAAGCACTATAATAAACTCTCTTTGACAGTTCGCAGCATTGAGCCGTTCCTAATAAACTTGTACTAAATGTAGTCTATCTGGTTTCTTTTGGTATCTTTCGGCGCCATTTTTTGTGTAACGTGATACATTATTTTTGGGTGTTCGTGTTGATGACGAGGTATTTGACCGGTAATAATGCTGGCTGTTTCAGCCAGCAAGGAGTTCCAATTGAATAAATTGACAGATCATTTCAAACAAATTCTATTCCATTTTTGAAAGGAAAAAAAAGATACATGAGATGTGCAATTCTAATCTAAGAACAGCACCTTGTAATTACATACGTGAACAGCAAACCTTATACGACGATATAAGAATATCACGCGCACCTATTATTTTGAAATATGACATAATACAAACGACACTGACCAATCTCCTTTGAATGGCAAAATGCAGAAAGCAAAAAAACGAAAAAGTTTGAATTTCAACCACTAAATAAAACTGACTCACCTAGACACAAAATCCACTGTCCTCAGATCTAGAATGACACACAAACAGAAACCGAATCAAAGGGACACGTCTCAATACTCTTTTGACATCAAACACGCCGTCATTACCAAGACAGCAGTCCACCGTTATTGGAATCTGAGCCGACACTCTCGACACAAATAAACTGACAATCACACCTCTCGCTCGTTTCGCTTTTAGCGCTTTTTTCGCTTTGATGTCGGCGCCAATTGTAGTAGTCGTGTAGTATGAGAATTGGAGACGATTTGTTCGCGTTTTCGGCCTAAGAAAAGGAATAGTGTAGTTTTTTATTTATGTAGGTTGATTGAACTGTCAGAGACCATCCCCCCCGCCTTCCACAGCCCCGATCCTTTGTGTTATCACTGAAAACAGAAGTTTCGATAAAGCGAGTCTCGTTAGTCTTGTGGTCGTAAGCTGGACTGTTGAACGTAGATCCTGGGTTCGAATTCTATGTCGGAAAAGGTGATATTCTATCCACTGTGTGATGTCACTGACAAAAGAAGTTTCGAAGAAGCCAAACTACGGTTGGTCTCGTGGTCGCAAGCTGGAGTGTCGAAAGAGGGTTATTAGAATTGCTCTGGAGTAGCTCGGAGTTTAGAGAGGGAGTTTAGCCCAGACATTAGGTATTTCTCAGTAGCAGACTTTCTCAGATAACACTTTTGCCCGACCTGGAAATCGAACCACGACCATTTAAGGCCACAAGACTAACAGGGCAGTTCAAATTCCATTAATATAATAATACTTAAATAAGAGTACGTAAAAAAGAAAAACCACGACCACTCAAAAGCCACTTTTCGACCTCAATTCCCGACTCACAAATCCGGGTCTGATGACGTATTTCCCAATCTCACCGCTCCATCATTTCCATTCCATACCTCCATTGAAAAACAAGAAAACCCTAAGATAAGGGGGTGAAACACATAAGAAATACAAAGGAAACCGTTCTTTGGTATCAAATGTAATAGATTTACGCAGTTCGTTTCCGTTCTATTGATCAGCAAGAGTATTACTTTCGGTCAACTTGACATGAGGGACAAACGGTTGGTCGTGTCTCTATATATATATATTTATACATTGTACATATAAATATATATTGTTTCAGTCCTTCCCTAAGGCAATTGGGTCGGAAATTTTGTATACTTACTTACATAATGTGTGATGTTGAGCTGGGATTGGTTTGGTTTAAATATAGGAATGCCGTTGTGAAATGAAAGTCAATCGAATAATATCCTTTGTGTGCTTTTTTTGTTCTCCATTGCATACAACATTATTACTGGAAAATTATTAGAGGAAAACGTGTTGCGCCGACCCCAAGTAACTTGGGACAAGGGCAGGAAGATGATGATGATGATTATTACTGGAAAATATGTATAAAAGAACCTTTTAAAACTTTAGTATAGTTGCCAATTTAGTTTTCAGTGTTTCATACCTGAAGGTTGCTAACGAGACCTTGCTAAGCCTCCGGTGTTCGTCCATCTCTCATTCCGCGGGCCGTATCTCATGAACCGTTATAGGTAGAGAGTTGAAATTTTCACAGAGTGTGTGTATTTCTATTACCGCTATATGAAAAAAATAATAATTAAAAGAACGAGTTGCGCCGACCCCAAGGAACATGGGACAAGGGCAGGAAGATGATGATGCTATGAGAAAAATTACACGAAGGGTTGTTTGTGCTAAATTTAAATAACTAAACTTTTTATTATTTATTTTATCTGTTTATTTTTCTATGTATTATCTTATTTAGAGATAAGGCTGGTTGGCCTGTGATATTATCTTATTTAGAGACATACACTGGTTTGCTTGTGATTGGCGACTGTATAAGTCTGAGGCTAATTGCAAGTTATACGTAAAACCTTAAAACTCGAACAAAATTGAACCTAAAGCAACGCGCTCAATAGTCACGCTTACCGCCACTAGACCAACTCAGAAATACAATAAAATACTCATCCAAAAACAACTGCCAATCAATGAAACAAAGAAACAGATTTCAAAAAAAATTCTAAACAAAAGACTTTCAAATTTTTTTAATAAAAACAGTCACCCCGCTCCCCTTTCTTCCTCGAGCCACACCCCAAAAAGGAGGTGCGTACTAATTATTGTTAATGTCAGTTGTCAGCAATTAGTCGGACCATTGTGTATAGGATGACAAAGCGGACGAACTAGGGGATGCCATGAGGCACTGTTGAATACGAGCCAGAGGTTACAGAGACGTACAGTCAGCGACGAAAAATTGGTGATCTTTTTTAAAGATAAATAGGTATACAGAAAAGGGAAATCACTCTAAATCCATAAAACATTAGATTATTTTAATAAAAATATTATATATATATATGTGAGTATTATATATGAGTTTATATAAGTTTGTGTACGTTTAAACTTGTTTAGATATATTCGTTTTTAATGATTTTAAAATTTAATATTTGATTATATCCTTTTATACAATTTTTGCATCTGCTTTGTTATCTCTTCACCACGTTTGGTTGATTGGTAGAGAATGCCTAAGGCATTAAGTCCGCCTTTGTACTTTTTTGTTGCATAAAGTTTAAATAAATAAATAATAAATAAATAAAATAATCATTCCTTTATTTTTAAACAGAAACATAACTGCATTCACATATTTCTCGACAAGCTTATCCAAATCGAATCAGCAAAAAATAAAAAATAAAATACTTGCCGTTTTATTCCACTAGTCGATACAGTCAATGATAAAGATAAAATTTCTCCAAGAACATTAAGACTTACACTAGTCTGTCGTATAATATATCCATGAAATCTAATCTAGAACAAGCCATACATGGACTTATTTAAAGAAACTCTCTAAAAAGAACTGTCCATAAAAACTAGTAAATATAAATAACTAGCGACCCGCCCCGGCTTCGCACGGGTGCAATGTTGATACTAAATACACTACAGAAAAACTGTGAACGTTGTATATAAAAACATAGCGGCCCGCTCCGGCTTATATAGATCTATATTAAATGAACAATGTATTCAAGGTATTTAATTGGTTAAGGATTAATGCTGTAGTGGTTAAAATCGCTTCGAAAATTAGCCATTATTTGTCGTAAAAAGTAAATGACAAAAAAAAGTTATTGTGGGTTATCCATAAGAGATAGACATATACCATCATGGACTTTTCTGTAGACCTTTTCAATGTGTACAATACTTAGTACATTATTTTGATAAAACTCGTAAGGTTCAGCCTGCGTTTGCAATGTAAGCGGAAAAAATGTAATTATTTACGACATCACATTAGAAACCTCAAAAATAACAGTACTTCTCCACTATTTAATGGATGTTATTATACATATAAACCTTCCTCTTGAATCACTCTATCTATTAAAAAAAAAAACGCATCATAATCCGTTGCGTAGTTTCAAAGATTTAAGCATACAAAGGGACATAGGGACAGAGAAAGCGACTTTGTTTTATACTATGTAGTGATAATAATTCAAAATGGGGTGTGAATCTTTTTGTTTTTTTTTTATACTTGTCTTTTTTATAAATTTTTCATATTTTATAATTAGTTTAGTTTAATATTTATTAGGTAGGATAAATATAAATAAATATAACTCATTAAAATTAATTGAATTTCGAACAAGCTATGGCATTCGAAATTCAAAAAAATAAATCCAAATATTTCTCTAGCGCATTTTGGAATACTGGCAACTTAGCTTGATACCATACCTATATAATATGAATCATGCTAAATTCGCCTACGACAAAGATTTCCAATGGCAACTTTGCCTCGCAGTTAACTGTACCAAAGCTATTATTCGCACTTTGACTGTTACATCACACTATTGATTGGGATGGCACTTTGACACCTGTGTCGGACCTTTCGGTACGTATTGGGTGGATTGAAAGGCCTTACTTATTGGGACATACTTCAGAGAACTAGCCAGTACTGGACAATAACAGGGGAAATAGTAACTGTATTTGTATTCAGGCGATCTAACAATACTGGCCATCTTTGGTAGGTTTAATTGGTCATAGAAAGGTTAACGAAGCGTAGGTAGGTAGGCGGTGAAGTGGATGTCATGTCGCATTGGCCTCTAAGAAATCCGATGATGCCTAATACACGTACACCGCCCGACCGCGCGGTGGTGCCGTGTGTTAATTGCCTTACAAAGCTGAAAGTTACACGTTGTTCCCATCATTGTGATCATTTCTAGGCTTCCATACTTAAAAAGTGCTAACGTGTCCCTATTACTAAGCCTGTTCGTCCGACTGTCTGTCAGCGGGCTTTATCTCATGAACCGTAATAGCTAGAGAGTTGAAATTTTCACAGAATGTGTATTTCTATCACCGCTATACTAACAAATAAAAATAAGTAAAAGTTAAAAATTAGATACAAGAGACTATTTTTTTTTTTGGGAAATCCTCAAGCTCCTTTTGAGGATAACGAAGGGGTAGGTATGTCGGATTCTTGTACTGCCGGAAGCTGAGGGCGACATGCTGCCTCTCCAGCCATTCGTCCAAACTTTTTTGACTATTAAAGAATCCTAAGGCATTAAGTCCGTCTCTGTACTTTTTTGACTATTAAAGAATCCTAAGGCATTAAGTCCGCCTCTGTACTTTTTGTTGCAATAAGTTTAAATAAATAAATAACCTCAGTATATCCAAAATAACTAACGTAACCCGTTAACCTGTCTATCTGATATCCATTCATCCTGCGAATGACATAGAACAATTACGACAGACAGGCTCTGACGCGGGTATAGCAGACTAATAACTTTACTTTTGATTGATATTATATTTTGAACTATTAATTCCAATCTATACTTAGATTTTTATGAAAGAGGCCGTCAATACCTGTCGTGTAATGAAGTCTAGTAACTTTTTTGTACGTTCGCAGTCAAAAAATGCCTCTATTTAGCAAACATAAAGGTACAAGTTGGTAGCCGACTGCACGCAGCAGCAGCAGGCGACATGTCGTCACGACACGTCGTTGTATCATGTCGCTGCAGTCATGATATCGAACCCGACTGCAGACGGCAACAGCAGATGGCATCCAGTTGGTTCCGAGTGCTCCGTGAAACAAGATGTCTGACGTGTTCGAGAATAGTGATCGCATCTTCTTCAGAATCGGAAAAATTCATTTTGAAAAGAAACACGCTCGACGTGTCGTTGCCCCGGCGTCAGCGGCACTACTGATCTGCGGTCGGACGACACTGCCGTCTGCCGCTCGACGACGCGTCGCTAACTACGGAAGGAATTTCATAGAAATACGTAGAAACTCATAGTGTCGCTGCGACATGTCGTCTGCTGCTGCTGCGTGCAGTCGGCTACTAACTTGTAGCTTTATTCACAAGTTTATAACATTCTTAAAATTGCGCTTAGATTTTCATTCATTTAACATGACATAGCACCACGCCTGTAATCCCCGAAGGGTTAGGCAGAGGTGTACTCATTAGTACTACCACATTTCGCCAGTTATGTTTAAGTCATAGCATAGGACTTAAACATAAATGGCGAAATGTGGTTGTAATAGGGGGCGATCTTGCATGAGAGGTCTTAACCACTTATTACGCCTGATTAAAAGGTCTAATTTGCTATAATACTGTGTGTGTTTTCATAAACGGGCTTACTGAAAAAATAAACGCTCCATTGTCAATTTTCTTTTTCAACACCAAAGAGTTTGCTAAAATGTGTGTCTATTTCCCATATTCGCTTGTAATGTCACCGGTATACTTTTCCCCATTTGCCCCCGTCTTTAGGGTTCCGTAACTCGAAAACGGAACCCTTATAGGATCACTTTGTTGTCTGTCTGTCAAGACGCTTTTTCTAAAGAACGCGTGGAGGTATCAAGCTGAAATTATTAACAAATATTCAAGTCGGGCTACCCCTTTTTTTTTTTTTTTTTTTTGAGGTGGTAAAAATCATCAAATGACTCCTTCCGCCCTGGGTGGGGCAGAAGGGACTGTCAGACTTTTACTGACTAAAAATAGAAATTTTTCCCTGTTCCTTCTGTTGCCCTTTACGTTCCGGGGCCACGGTATCCTGTTAAGACGTCCCGCAACCCCGGAAGTCGGGCTACCCCTTGGAGCAGAGAAAAAAATAAACTTCTTAGTCAACGCAATGTAAAGATAAGGTCGTTTATAGCGCATTTTGATGCTCGCTAGGGAATCAAAACCTATGAGGGACTCCTCGTTGACAATAGCACAATCCATGTGGCACAAGTAACTGAAGAAATCCAGAAACCGCAAAATTACATCACAAAATAATTACTATAATTACATATTGTAATTAATAATTAAAGTAAAAAATAAATTATAAAGTACTTATTTTATAATTACTCTTAGGTTTTTTGTTTAGGTTAATTATTGTGTATTGTTTTAAAATAATTAAGTAAATAGTGGTTTCTTTAAAAAAAAAACTTTTTTTGCGATCAGAAACTTATTTTTTTGTATATTGTGTTATATTATATTATATAAATTATTATATTCTATGGTGATACGTAAGTACGGAACCTTTCGTGTGCGATTCCGACCTCGCTTTTGGCCGGTTTTTTGTACTAAATATTCCAACAAGTACAACGTGAAAGGGGTCTAAAGGGTGACAGGTATTTGTCGCATTTCCATAAAAACAAGGGATTCAATTACTTTTCTCTACGGCCTTGTATTTTTAATGTTTTTCGATATTTACCGGGATAAAATTGTTAAAAAGATCAAATATATAAAATTATAAAAAAAATTGTTGAACCTTTTTAGGAAAAAAATACTTGGTGGAATGTCAATTGCAGACAAAGAATAAAGTCAAAGTCAAATCATTTATTTCAGTTAGACCATTAAAAGGTACTTTTGAGATTCATTTACAAGAGAAAAGTAAAATTATAATATTGTATCTAGTTACCCAAAATTATAAGTCAAATTAAACAATACAATAAAGTAATACCAATAGTATTAATACCATGTTGTGGGTGTACTATTGGGTACACCTCTGCCTAACCCTTCGGGCATTAGAGGCGTGAGGGCTGATTATTACCTTAGCCAGAGATTGAGCATTGCTATACAACGTGGCAATGCGGCCAGTCTTTTGGGCACGTTTTCAGTGGACGGCGAAGCGAATGGATTTTTGATGCCATTTAGTTTAGTTTCATTTATTTTACTCTGTTTTATTTTTGTAATTAAGATTACATAACTGGCGAAATGTGGGTGTAATATAATGGGTACACCTCTGCCTAACCCTTCGGGGATAACAGGCGTGATGTTATGTTATGTTATGTTATGTTATGTTATGTTATGTTATGTTAAGACACAACAATACAAGGTTACCTTGCATCTAATCCTATATATCTTCTCACAGCTAATCTTGAACTACAAAAACATATCCAAATCAACTCTCGCGTACCTTTTAACATAATCTGGCAGCGAATGCAGTAAGAATGAACAATCAGGGGTGCAGTTATAAAATCAGAGGCACCAACTCCAGTGGTAGAAGTTTGCCGTGAACCAATTGAAAAGGTGCCGTTCGCTCTAATTATATTGAAACTTGGGTTACGGGTGACACAGGGTAGGCAGAAGGCTAGGGCAGGTGACAACTGTGTAAAATAAGAAAGGTTAAGCATATATTGTTATTGCCGTGGAGTTTCTTGCTCGTTCTTCTCCATAGAGGCCTACCTTCATTTTGGAACGAACTAACTTCAACTTTCGGACTAACTGACCGGCTCCTTGACAATTCAAAAGCAGGCACTTTTGAATTGTCAAGGAGCCGGTCAATCGGTAAACGGTCAAATTGAAAAAAATGTTCAAACATTTTTTTGTTTTTTTTTTTTTGTTAAAAAATAACCCTGAGTACTGTAGTGTTTTATATGTATCACGATATTTTTATTGTATAACATAACATCATATATGATGGCAATACGCTCGCTCCCTATTTAAATTACATGGAACTTTAATATAATTGGCGAAATGTGGGTGTAGTAATGAGTGTACTAATAACATCTCTGCCTAAACCTTCGGGGATTACAGGCGTGACAAATTAAATATAATATAATAGAAGCGTATGAAATGACGAGTTAAAGAAATCATTTTTTTTTTTAAATAGACTTGGAGTGCAATATCAATCTCCAAATGCCCAGTTGATGGCAATAGGCTCACCTCCTCTTACATGGAACTTAAACATAACTCGCGAAACGTGGGTGTACTAATGGGTACACCTCTGCCTAACCCATCGGGGATTACAGGCGTGATGTTATGTTTATGTTTACGTGTAATAATGGGCAATAAACCTCCTCATAATGTGTGCAATGTTCGAGATTACTGTACAAAATTACTTCATCTGACGCTTGACCCAGCTCTTGACGAATGTGTGTTTACAGAATTTTACAAGCTTGTTCTTCTCCGATCTTCCTGCTATGTGGCGGTAACGTTTTCATTCGTCTGTGCTTCCCGCAGCTCCCGCGCCGCGGTAGAATACTGAACAGTTTTTGCGGTCCCTAAGACTTCATCGTGGTTTTATTTCCAAGATATTTCCAACAGCATTATACTTTTCTATTATTATGTCTACGGCTGTCTGGATAATGTTTTTATTCGTCTATTTTTGGTTCAGCTTTAAGAGGTTTCGTCTCTACTGTTCGTTTTTTGAAAATCGAAGATTATTCGCTGTTTTTCATTAAAATACACGAAACTTTATTTGAAAAGAGATTAGTATTAATTTCGCTCCGGAACTTTTGTTTTTATATGCTCATAATATGAGGTTGCTGTAGAAAAAAAAAATATAGGTACTCGTTGACATTCACTAAGACACCTCGTTTTTTTTTTCTTGGTTGTAATATCCTCCTATCCTAAAATGAAAAAAAAAACCTGTCAAGTGAAAGTTGGATTTACACAAAGAAGGTTCCGTATCAGCGTAAAATATTAAGATCGAGCAATAAAACGCCAAAATAAACACGTTTCTTGTATCAACCCCATTCTTTAACTTTTTTTATTTTTCCTACTGCCTCGTTGGTCTAGTGGTCGCAAGCGCGACTGCTGTGCATGAGGTCTTGGGTTCGATTCCCAGGTCGAGCAAAGTGTTATTGGGTTTTTCTATCAAGAATTTCTCAGTAGCAGCCTCGGAGTCTGGATTTGTGCCCGGTTGATGGCAATAGGCTCGCCCCCTATTACATGGGACTAAAAACATAACTGGCGAAATGTGGGTGTACTAATGGGTACACCTCTGCCTATCTATTCGGGGATTACAGGCGTGATGTTATGTATGTTATTTTTCTTAATTGTATTATAAGAAACTTTTAATATATATTTTTTTTATTGTTATAGTGGCAAATAGTAAAGCACAATCTGTAAAATTCTTTTAAAAAGACCAAAAAAAAACACCAAACGGTTTCTCAAAAACAAAACAAAATTCTAAAAAGCAGTACAAAGTGTCCCTATAAAGGCACGCTCTAACCAGACATAGCCAGTAGGTACGCGTCTGGACGGACACGTGACAAATGACGTCACCGCTCGCAAATCCGCTGTGATGCGTTGCATCTTATCACTGTCCCTCGTACTGTATGCAAATAATACATTAACCAATGTGTGGACGTGTGCGTTGTTTATAAGCTGACCCATACAGAAGATGAAAACACACTTGAAATACAGCGTAGAAGATCGGGAAGTCAAAATCAAAGTCAGAGTCAAATCCGTCCAATTGTTTCTCACCATGTCGATGGTAGTCTATATTCAGTTGATACAGAGCCTTTTCTCAAGGGCCTCTTTTCGTACTGAATGGCCCAATGGTCAAGGTGCCCGCCTCTTCATGCATGAGGTTATGGATTTGATTCTGGGTAGTATCGTAGATGAGGCGAAAGGAGTATGTAAGGATCGTGGCAGGTGGCGTTCTGTAGTTTCTGCCTACCCCCATGGGAAAAAGGCGTGAGTTTATGTATGTATGTAAGTATCAATTTGACGTTTTCTATCTTGGACATCACTGACATCGATGAAGGAAAATGTCGTGAGGAAACCTGGACTTGTAATTAATACAAACCTGGAATCGCCAATCCGCATTGAGCAAGTGTTTTGATTAGTGCTCGTGCCTTCTCTGTATGAGAAGAGGCTTTTATTTTTATAACAAAACCTCCGCCTCCGCACACGTCAGATCTTCGGTGACCGATTTTTGTCGAAAAGAAATGGAACGTACTGGTGACAATAGTGCAACGAACATCCTACAAAGAGTCGGTCCTATGAAACCATGAAATAAATCATCGGAGGCCCTAATGGTTCAAATAAAAAATCTTAGGTCTTATCGAAGGAGGTGAGTGGCAACGCAGGAACGGGTCGCCCTAGGAAGACCTACACTCATCTTATTGGTGAGGTTCTTCAGAAAGGTCAGGTGCGCAGTATTCGTAACCGGCGTGCTTGTATGACGAGATGTATAAACGTGGATGAAGCGGAAGGAGTATGTAAGTATCGTAACAGGTGGCGTTCTGTGGTTTCTGCCTATCCCCATGGGAAAAAAGGCGTAAGTTTATGTATGTACGTATGTATAAAAAATCTTATAAAAAAAACAAACACAACAAAACTAAGCACCGTAATTCCTATTCAGCCAGGGTAAACGCACCAATAAATGTACGTAACAAAATACTTTTTCCGTCCAACGGTTTAACACGACTCGCGAGCTGTTTATCACTGCAACGTGCACTGCGCTCCTGACCACAACTAGCAACTTTACCCTATTCACCGGAATTAATCGTCCGTTTTGTGTTAAAAGAGGCGAAAATATACTGATATGGTTATTTTCATTAGGTTTTGTGTTATTTTTTTCAACTGTTATGGGTTTATTTAATGTGTTTTACAGTCGCCTTCAAAAACAAAAATGCTTTGTTATGAATAAACGACGGGTCTTTGTGAGTTTGACCTTTCTTTTTTTTAACCCGTTTGGTAGTTACGTTTTTATGTTTTATAATGGGCAATATTTATTTATTTATTTAAACTTTATGCAACAAAAGTACAAAGGCGGACTTAATGCCTTAGGCATTCTCTAACAGTCAACTAAAGGTGGTGAAGAGATAACATGGTAGGTGCATTTTAATGTACGAGCGATTTATTGTTGCTAATATTTAAGACATATGTAACATCACGCTTGTAATCCCCGCTAGGCAAAGGTGTAGGTACCCATTAGTACACTCACATTTTGTCAGTTATGTTTTAGTCCCATGTAATAGGGGGCGAACCTATAGCCATCAACCGGGCACACATCCAGACTCCGAGGCTGCTACTGAGAAATTCCAGATAGAAGAACCCAAGTCCTCATGCTCAGCAGTCGCGTTTTGTGACCACCAGACCAACGAGGTTATCAATCTTCATGACACAGAACGAAAATAGAAAGTTGTTAGTATGTATTTACATGACTGCCCCAAAAAAAGGAGAGTTATGTGTTCAGGGTTAACACATGAACCGATTTAGATGTATGGGGTATCGTTACAATAATTGCATCGTTCCGCAACATAGGCTAAAAAATTGTGGTCACTTTAAAATGAAAATTAATACCAGCCTTAATTATTTTTTTTGATGAATCTGGTCGTGTCTATGTTTTTCGTCTGGAATTATTTAACAAGTAGATTAAAAAAATATATAATACTGTAAATAAAAACGACGTAAAAAAAACTGACGAGTAAACAAAGTACAAATATGTGCAATTATTGCAGTCGTGTTTTTATTTTTTTAATTATAGTAGCTTCTTTTATTTTGTTTTTGTGTTCATGAATAAACAAACCACAAGATAACAGATAAAAAAATCACGCGTGGAATTAAGAATCTCCCTCTTTTCTGAAGCTGGTTAAAAAGTACAATGTTAAAAAGTCTTCCCATCATAAATGTGAAACTCCAGCTACTCTCAGGAGTGACTTCCCCTCATGTGAGTTATGATTCGTTCTTGGGAACTATTTCAACTCCCAACGAATATTTTATTCCAAGCCACGGTTATGATAAAACTTTTAGATGGCACGCTTAAGAATATGTGTGTCTTTTTAAATATATGTTTGTTTATTGTTGCTTGAGATTTGAGTGGAGTTTAAATCTTAACAATCTATATACATAACATAACATCACGCCTGTAATCCCCGAAGGGTTAGGCAGAGGTGTGCCCATTTAGTACACCCAAATTTTAGTTATGTTTTAAGTCCCATGTAATCACAAATCCAAACTCTGAGGCTGCTACTGAGAATATCCTGATGGAAAAACCCAATAACACTTTACCCGACCTGAGAATCGAACCCAAGACCTCAAGCACAGTAGTCGCACTTGCGAACACTGGACCAACGAATCAGTCTATATAGTCCGGTCAAAATAGATATTCAAAGGTACAAAAATTCGCATCAAGCTAACTATGAAAGTTGAGATCACCATCATAATCAATATGTGAAAAATCGCCATCGATCTCACGTGTGCAAAAAAAGTTATTCAAGGTCAAAGTTCACAAAAGTCAAAGTCAAGTCAAAGTCGCAAATACGGTAATTTTTATCATAAAATAGGTAAGGCAAAAATTTTAGATTAATTACCTATAACAATTGCATTTATACTTTTTCCTAAGATTTCTGAGATATAGCTTTTCAAAAAGTTGTCATTCGTAATGAGAGCCATCGCGTGTGACCTTTCGCTTTTCTATATTTAGATAGTAAAAATGAAATTAGGTTATTTGTTTTATAGCATAACGTTATCATGTGAACGTTATTTCAAGTATTCACTAACTGTTATTATGTCATACATTTTATCGCCGGAACATGACGGCAGAAGTATATAAACCCTTCCATACGTCTTGCAAGTTATAAAACGTGATAAATGTATGAGGAGACGATGATCTCGGTCACCCCACGGCGCTAGGGTTAATGTATAATGCATAGCAATTCACACTTAAAGCGGAGTGTCTCAAGTTTTTGAATTGTGAGTGTATTATTAATTCTTATTGTCCCCCATGGTTGCGTTTTTGGGGTACTTTGCTTGATGTATTGTTGAGAAGTTGGTGAAGAATTTCTTGTTATTTAAGTGGTCTGGTTTCTTGTGATGACGATGTTTTGAAATATGTTTGATTTATTGGAAGATATTTGTTTTTTTATGATTTTAAAATTTCATATTTGATTATTTCCTTATATTATAAAAAAAATTGCACCTGCTTTGTTATCTCTTCACCACCTTTGGTTGACTGGTAGAGAATGCCTAAGGCATTAAGTCCACCTTTGTACTTTTTTGTTGCATAAAGTTTAAATAAATAAATAAATAAGATAGAAATGTCAAGTTAACTCGCTAATGCTACTCATGTTTGATTTATTGGTTAGTCTGAAATGTCTTATTAACTTGCTGTTATTTGAAAGAGGTAAACGGCCAAATTCTCAGACGCAACAAAATTTTTAGTCGCTTTCAAGTCTTATGCTATCTCTCTCATAATACGCTATATTCTTGGGGTCTTGGGTTCGTTATTGGGTTTTTCCATCAGGAATTTCTTAGTAACAGCCTCGGAGTCTGGATTTCTGCCCGGTTGAAACTAAGCTCAATTAGCAATGTAAATCATATGTCGAAACTAATTATTACAGATTACCACAATCAATTAATTACAGTCATGCTAATTATAAACCAATGTTTTGATATTATTTGGTATTATTCTATGTAATCTAAATAAATTGATTCACGTGGGTATTTATTTACATTAAGCATTAATTAGAGTTGGTCATTTTGCGTCCTATACACATATTATCTATACTAATATTATAAACAGGTACAGGTTCCAAATAATAGGGATCCGTAAGAAAAATCACGCGAACGAAGTCGGGGCGAGAATGCTAGTTGACATGTACAGTTGTACATGTTTTACTAAAGTACCCATACTTTTCTAGCAAAAAATTTACTTAAGGTTAGTTATTAAGTCAAAATCCTTAAGTAATCGTAATTAAGGATTGGAATCCTTAATTAACAGATCCAGTTCGTAGCACATCTATTTTTTTAGATTACGATTGAAATAATACCTATTTTTTAAGGCATTAGGTATGTACTTCCTCCAAAAAACCTTCTCGACCTCTTTTTCTCTGCCTCTTCCTATTATATACGAATGTGTGAGGGTGTGTGCCTTCGAGTAACGAGCAGCAAGCATCGTGTACGGCCAGCTGTATAACCTCAAATCTAAAAACGTGTAAATTTTATTTAAACTATTTTTTGTGGGTCTCGTTCCTGGCTCGTCAATCGACCGCACAAATTACCTACATCTAAAACTTCAACCGCAAATCACACACATTGGCTCCAACCGATTTCAACCCGACCAACTCAAAAATACCACGATTCATTTGATTCCGAACAACCTAATCTAAATTCATTAGTGGGCGGCCGTGTTGTCTAAATATTTGAATAATTTGATTTAGCTTTGTCGTATAGCTGTAGCTAAATTAAAGGGTTGGAGAAAGGGCATGATTAGGAAGGACAGTGAAGGGACAAGGGTCCAGTCGACGAGCTACGAAACGTTATAATGAAGTTGAGACGGGTCGTTGAAATATTTCATGAAATCGTTTAGATGGAAGGATTAACGGCGACTGTATATTTGGTTGGTGTTAGCGCTTTTCTAGGATTTGTAGGCTATTGATGGGTTGATATAGTGTAGGGACTCAATGTTATTCAATTTATCTTATTCTGCTAAAAGGAGCCAATCCAGTCTCTTCAATTTATTAAATTAAGATAATCACAACTACTTGCTACCAATTAATAATTTCAAAAAATTGCTAGAAATTTTGGCATAGCTTTTGACAGAATCAAATCTAATTTTAGCCTCAGTGGTTCCTGGTTCTGTAAAGTATTTTATTGCGATAGAAAGATAGAATATGATTGAGTATTGACTATAATTTGAAAGTTCAGAACTAAAAAGTTGTTATAATCTGGAATCTGTCAGTACTCTTTTAACCCGACGAAAGGGATTTTGACGATCACCATAGTGAATTATCAAGCATTAAAAAGTTGAAAATTTTGAATTTATGGAATGTACTCCCAATATTTAACAGTTAAACTACAAAACGAGTTTCCATTCTATCTATAATAAATATTCTAAGAGGTAGTGGTTGTTTTGTATTTGTCTTTGTAAGAGGTAAAATCTAGAAATACCGATACAAAAAAACATCGGCCATAAAAATTCTTGCACTTATACTAGCTACCTGATTGCCGAGCGCTATAAGCGATGTTTAATGGTATACGGATAAATAAATATATAATATGGATAATATGGACTATAAAACAATAAATAAATCAACCAAAATACCTTCTACGACGTTTCGTAGCTTTAATAAAACAATGTATTTCATCAGCGAACCGCAAAACTTTACTGTTGATAGAATGTCCCACGTTCCTGCCCAAAATACATACAGTACTTAAATAAAATGTTTAATTTCCACCCGTTTAGCTTATTAGTTTCATCCTAAGTAAATACATTTGGAACAGGTACGAGCATTTCTATTGGAAGTACCTAAAATCTTTTTTTCATGATATTTTCTTTAAATACAGCAATGATATATTTTATTCATGGTACACCCACGCTTGCTTCGCACGAGTAGAATTTGTATGATGTGTTGGCATGTCAAATTATCGAGATTTCTGTGCTATTTTCAAGTTAGAAATCAATATTAATTAAAAACAATATGTTTATTATAATAATGATAACGCCAGCATCGAAATAATTGTATATATCCATAGTGTATGTATTAAATTATTTATAACATAACATCACGCCTGTAATCGGGTAAAGGGTTGAGCATAGGTGTACCCATTAGTACACCCACATTTAGCCAGTTACATTTAAGTCTCATGTAATTGGGGGCGAGCCTATTGCCATCAACAAGGCACGAATCTAGACTCTGAGGCTGCTACTGAGTTATGTTTAAGTCCCATGTAATAGGGGCGAGAATATTTTCATTAACCTGGCACATAAACAGACTCCGAAGCTGCTACTAAGAAATTCCTGATGGAAAAACCCAATATTACTTTGCCCGACCTAGGAATCGAACCCAAGACCTCTTGCTTAGGAAAATTATACATATTCGGGACAAAAACAGAAATACGTTACTATTATACTGTTCAAATTTATATAATTACACTCACACACAGTCACAGTATCCATACAATTTCGTGTAACCATCTTCAAGCATACACGCATTGATATAGCTGATCTCTTAAAGCAATGACAGCGTCTTCTGTATGCCTTCGAGCTCTGGATGTGCATGACGTCAGTCTTTCGCAGGACTGTTCATTGTGTCTTCTGGCATTCGTCAGGCTCAGGTCCAGCTCATATCCAAGTACTACGGCAGCTTTTGACAGTTCTTCAAGACAGGATGATACGTCAGCCCTGTGATGTAAATATGTTTTATTTTTTTAATTTATATTTATTTCAATCTACTCGTACATATCAAAATAAATGTACAGTTACATAACTGAAGTAGCATAATATAGTATTAAGTTCTTTTAATAATTTTAATAAGTTATATTTGGATTTTGTAACTATGAACCAATAAAAAATAAAATAAAATACAACCAGAATAAAAAACTGCCTCGTTGGTCTAGTGGTCGCAAGCGCGACTGCTGTGCATGAGGTCTTGGGTTCGATTCCCAGGTCGGGTAAAATGTTATTGGGTTTTTCCATCAGGAATTTCTCAGTACGAGTAGCAGCCTCAGAGTCTGGATTTGTGCCCGGTTGATGGCAATGGGCTCGCCCCCATTACATGGGACTGAAAACATAACTGGCGAAATGTGGGTGTACTAATGGGTAAACCTCTGCCTAACCCTTCGGGGATTACAGGCGTGATGTTATGTTATGCAGAATTAAAAAAAAGAGAAACTAAAATTAAATGGCATCAAAAAATTCATCCGCATAGCTGTCTACTGGAAATGTGCCCAAAAGACTGGCCGCATTTCCACGTTGAATGGCAAAAAACCAATAATAAATATTTATTTAACCAATAAATATTTATTTATTTTGTAAAACATGAGTACAGTTGAAGGTCTTATATTTAATTAATATGAAGTGGCTACATGTTGTTTCTTATTCTTATTTTTATATTATTATTATGTTAATCTTATTCTTATATTCTAATTCTTATATTCACGGGGCACATATCCAGACTCCAAGACTGCTATTGAGAAATTCCTGATGAAAAACTCAATAACACTTTGACCAACCTGAAAATCAAACCCAAGACCTCATGCCCAGTAGTCCCGCTTTGCGATCACTAGACCAGCGAGGCAGTCAACAGACGGTTTTGTCGGTGACAATTTGACGTTAATTCGAATTAAATTAAATTTAGGACCCGAAGCCAGCTATTTAATATTCCAACATGGTATGATAACACAACATTAAATTATAAATCTCCAACACAAATGTAGAGTGAATGGTAATTAGTGATAATTATTGTACTCATGATAACAAACAACATCTTAAAGAAATGTTCTTTTTTTTTATTTGCATGACCTGTAAGAAAAAATCGATCACTCCAGTAACTATTGGGTAACATGTGTATAAAAATATGGAGTAACAAAAAATACACAGAATTTAGTTACTTCCCTTTTTACAAACAAAACTATGCAACTTTTACAATGCAATACTTTTTTTTTTTTTAACTATTAACTGCTACTACTACTATTTTTTATTTTTTATTCATGACTGCCTCGTTGGTTTAGTGGTCGCAAGCGCGACTGCTGTGCATGAGGTCTTGGGTTCGATTCTCAGGTTGGGCAAAGTGTTATTGGGTTTTTCCATCAGGAATTTCTCAGTAGCAGCCTCGCAGTCTGGATTTGTGCCCGGTTGATGGCAATAGGCTCGCCTCCTATTACATGGGACTAAAAACATAACTGGCGAAATGTGGGTGTACTAATGGGTACACCTCTGCCTAACCCTTCGGGGATTACAGGTGTGATGTTATGGATTAACTATTAACCGTACGGAACGTGCGTGTTCTCGCCTTTATAGTGATTGATAAAAAAAAACATACCTTTTGAGAATTGTTTGTTACCATGTGTTTAAATTAAATCAATCAATCTATCTAGCCTTTTCTCAACCTTGCTGAGGTCGTCTTGCAGTCTAAGCAAACCAGCTGAATATCAGCATTTTACATGGAGCGACTGCCTATCTGACTTCCACAACCCAGTACCTGGGTAATCATTTTATTTAGAATATTTTTGATTTCAATGATTTTTCTATCTCTTTCTTGATTTTTCTCTCATGTACAATTTTTTACACCTGTCATGTTATCTCTGCACCACCTTTGGTTGACTGGTAGAGAATGCCTAAGGCATTAAGTCCGCCTTTGTACCTTTTTGTTGCATAAAGTTTAAATAAATAAATAATACGATACCCCTTGGTAAGACTAGTTGTCAGACTTTCGTGCTTCTGACGACCCGTAACGACTGTCAAAGATCCATGTATGACAGCCGGGACCAACGGCTTAACGTGCTTGCCAAGGCACAGAGGAAACTTGATGTGTAAAGATGATCAGCCATCCACGGACCAAAGTACTATGTGTTTAAGTATTGGTCACATAAAACACAGTCCCCTATATTTACTTACTTCGGTAGCACTGCACTCCTTTGAGCCCCGGATCCGCTGACTTCAAAGGCCCTGGTAGCCTCCATAAGGGTTGCCTGCATATGGTTTCTGGTAATCCCTATCATCTCTTCAGCATACTTGCCCATCTTTGCGATGGAACCGCGTGCGTCTTCAGTGCAATCGTAGATCGTGGCCACGTGTCTGCTGGCTAGGGTCCGACTGGCTCGTCTTTCTTCGTCACACATGTCTAATGAAGGGAAAATAATAGGATTAATGCGTGTCATGTGTTCTGAAGATAAAGTATAAATGAAATTGCTTAATGTTTTAAAGAAACGATTATCTTACTAGAACACAACACGTCTGATACAGAACAAAAGAAAAAAATCGTCCATCTGCTAAGTGCTGCCAGAGTGAGCTACAGTATAAACTTCGTCTGTCTCACTCGCACTTTATTACATTGGAACTAGATACTATATTATAACAACTGGACAAGGTGGACAGACGATCTAATGAGGACCGCGGGATCGCGCTAGATGCAAGTCGCTTCCAACCAGTCCTATTGGAAATATGTAGGGGAATCTGTTGTTATTTATATAATAAGGCAGGTTTCTAGTTTGTGTTGCAAAAGACCTATTCACCTGGTACTTTCAAATCATCAGCTAGCTGTGTTAACTCGGAGTAAATCTGTTGTTTCTTTTGGATTGCAGCGTTGATTTCATCTTTGATCCGCCGCAGAATCTTGCCTGTTAACTGTTGGTAGGAATTTTGGATATTCCTGTGATATGTGTCTAAGAATGGTGCTAGTACTGTGTCCATGTATCGTGATATTTCACTGCAAGACAAAAAAAAACAAAATTGTTAAATTGAAAAGAGAACATTAGCAAAAGATATTCGATCAAGTGCGAGTCGGACTCGCACATTGATAGTTCTGTACTATATTAAAATTCGATAAAAAAAACGCCAAAAAACACGTTGCTTGTATGGGAACTCCATTGGAATTTTTACTTAATTTTTTATTTATTTATTTAAACTTTATGCAACAAAAGTACAAAGGCGGACTTAATGCCTTAAGCGTTATCTAACAGTCAACCGAAGGTGGTGATAACATCATGGTAGGTGCAAGTTATTGTAAGAGCGTAAAACAACAAAATATGAGATATAAAAAAGTACTTAAAATTTTACATAAAAAATAAAATTTACACAAGTAGAAAATAACTTGATACCTACGGGACATTCAAAATCACCTGTTAGCCAAAGCCAGTTGTGTTCGTAGCTGTCTTCGCGCGTCCGTGTTGTTCCACCTGCTCCTCAGGCTGATGAGATGTTCCTCTAGTACGACTGGTTGGTGCTGCCAGGGGGGGATCTCGAAGCAGAGCCCTCCATCTTGACGGAGGTGGTTACTGCGGTACTGCAATGTAAGAAGAATATGTATGGACTTTCTTGTCTATTCTTCTCCATACGTAACTATCTTTTGGAAGGGGCGACTAGATTTAATTCTTTTGTATTCTTGTACAAAAAGTTGACGAATTGAAATTGAACTGTTTGTTGAAATTGAAGTTGCTTAGACGTACCCTACAAGCCCTTAAAGGAGACTGATCGTTCTAACTTACCACACACACAAATAACATCACGCCTGTAGTCCCCGAAGGGTTAGGCAGAGGTGTACCCATTAATTAGTACACCCAAATTTATGTTATGTTTTTGTTGTATTTTTTTTAACTTACCCTGCAGCTAATAACAGGCTCAGCAGCATTATTCAAACCAAACACGTTAAGACCAAAAAATATAAAAAAATACATAACTGCGATACTCCTTTCCAACCGACTTCACATAAAGTAATGACGTGCAACGTTTATGACTTTCAAGCAATTACAAGCTTCAATGAATTATGAAGATTCGTCGTGATAATATTTTTATTGCTAGAAAAAAATGTTGAAGTGTGTTTTGTGTACGCGTTTTTTTCTACCTTTGGCAAGTGTTCGTTGCCTCTTTTGGGGACTATACAAGACTAGCTACTGCGTACACTAGTGCTGTAATGTACATTACATTACAGCACTAGCGTACTAAGCAGCTGTTGCATTATAAACGAAGAAGCCACTTCACGAGGAGGTGTGTCACAAAATAATAGCAGGAGTCTGTCTATATTCTGTCGGTCTGTTTGTTTAAAAGAGCTAATTTTTGCTGCCCCAAAAAAAGGAGTGTTATGTGTTTAGGGGTAATGTATGTAGGTATATATGTATGTATGTGAGATTCTTTATTCCACCATAACTTTTAAACGCCTGAACCGATTTAGATGTATGGGGTATCGTTACAATCCTTGCATCGTTAAAAAGTAACATAGGATAGTTAAAAATATAAAGAATCCTGTGTGGTCACTTTAAAATGCAAATTAAGCTACTATAATTAAAAAAAAAACACGAATGTTAAAACATATTCTACTTTGTTTACTCGTCAGTTTTTTTTTACGACCTTTTTATTTACAGTGTTATATATTTTTTAAATCTACTTGTAAAATTCTAGACGATAAACATAGACACGACCAGATTCACTAAAAAAATAATTGAGGCTGGTATTAATTTACGTTTTAAAGTGACCACACCGGATGTTTTTTATTTTAAACTAGCCTATGTCACTCGGAAGTATGTAAGGATTGTAACGATACCCCAAACATCTAAATCGATTCAGGCGTTATGGTGGAATAAAGAACCTCACATACATACATACATACATTAACCCTGAACACATAACACTCCTTTTTTTGGGGCAGTCGTGTAATAAACGATTAAGTTGACGTTACGTTAACTCAGCGCATTAGTACTAGGCTCTCAGTATTTCTTCTTCAATATGAAGTATCACTTCTCTTAATTCCCCTAATGCCTTTAACGCAATTATGTTTCCCCGGTAGCAAAATTTGCTCCGCTCAAGTAAAGCCCTATTCCCACTGGTTTTTTTCGCTAAGTGCTGGCGAACTTTACGTCCGGAGACGTTACCTGAATTAATTATGTAGATATTTAATTAATATTTTACTTTAAAGAACACGGATACTGGACTTACCGTTCGGTTGTGTTTTTATGCTTGAGTAGCTTGTACTTGCAACTTTGTCTTTGTGAATGTCGGTTTTTGGCATGGATACCGTAATACTTTTTCTGAATTAAAAGCTGCCTAAGTTCATCGGCAACCTGCCAGTGAAAGTAATTCCGAAGATGAGAAGGGACAAACAAATATAAGTGTAGAGACGGACAAACATTTTCAAATTTTTTTTTAAATATAAAATAATATAATTAAATTCAACTCGAGTCTAGTGGTCGCAAAACGCAACTGCTGGGCTTATTAAGGTCTTTTTTTTTTTTTTTTTTTTACCGATGGGAAATCATCAAATGACTTCCCCCGCCCTGGGCGGGGCGGGAGGGAGTGTCAGACTTTTACTGACTAAAACCCATCCATGTTCCTTCTTGTGCCCTTTGCGTTCCGGGGGCGCGGTATCTCTTTCGAACAACCCGCAGCCCCGGCAGGCATCGGCCCTTAGTGGCCCCTTCAATTGTTTGCTGACATCTCTTTGAGGCGCGCGTGGAACACGAACGCGCCGTCGACACGGTCTGTCGTTATCAACGAACGGACGGTGAGCTACCCATTGCTCACCGCCCACAGACCCGCGTCTACGGTGGCCGGGAGTCGTCTCGCGGCTCCCGACGCCCGGAGCGTCTCCCGCGGCGGCTGGGGCGTGAGGTGGTTCTTTCCCTCACGCGGCCCGCCTCCTCCTTCGCTAGCATTACTGCTTCGCAGAAGGAGGCGACTGCATCCCATTCCCTCTCGCTCCGGACCATGGCTTGCACCAGGGCCGAACGCGAGAGTTCGCCGCCGCCGATAGCCGCCACGAGGACGTCGCGGTGCTCCGCCCAAGCGGGGCACACCGCCACGGTATGCTCCACCGTGTCCTCGGGGCGATCCTCACAGTGGTGACACCCGGGCGTTTCCTCCCGCCCGATGATGTGCAGGAACCTCCCGAAACATCCGTGCCCGGTGAGGACCTGCGTCAGGCGGAAGGTGAGGGCGCCGTGGCGCCGCTCAAGCCACTCCTCAAAGAGGGGACTTACCGCCTCGATAGAGGCGTGCCCTGCACGGGGTTGCGACAGTCGCTCTCTCCATGTCGCCATGAGATCAAGCCGGAGGTCTGTCCGCTGAGCGGCGATTTGCCGCGGCAGCGGAGTTTCCCCCCGGCCTAGTACCTCCACGCGCCACTCGTGCAGGCGCGCGAGGACCAGCGCCTCCAGATCCCACGGCGGCAATCCGGCAAGGAGGCTCGCCGCCTCACCGGAGATCGTGCGGTATCCTCGGATGACCCTTATGGCGATCACCCGTTGGGACGCGTTTAGGTAGTGGGCGGCACGTCGCCTCAACCCCCGCGCCCACACCGGGGCCCCGTAAAGGGCCATCGACCGCACGACCCCCGCGTAGAGCCTCCGGCAGGAGGCGTTTGGACCCCTCAGGTTGGGTAAGAGCCGCTTGAAGGCGGCCCCAGCCCGTTCCAACTTGGGAGCCAAACGTCGGAAATGCTCAACGAAGTTCCACCGGCTGTCGAGGACGAGTCCCAGGTACTTCATCGTTGACCCGACGCCGATGTGAACCCCTCCCACCGTGATTTGGGATCCCAACGGTGGCGCGTTCCGAGGCCCATGAAAGCACATGACCTCGGACTTGTGCAAAGCCACCTCGAGTCCCTATTGCCGGATCCTCTCTACGACTATCGCAACCCCGCGTGTCATGACGTCGGCCGCCGCCTCGTGCGACCTCCCCTGCGCCAGGCTTATTAAGGTCTTGAGTTCGATTCCCAGGTTGAGCAAAGTGTTACCATCAGGAATTTCTCAGTAGCAGCCTCGGAGTCTGGATTAGTACCCTGTTGATGGCAATAGGCTCGCCCCCTATTTCATGGGACTTAAACATAACTGGCGAAATGTGGGTATACTAATATACACCTCTGCCTAACCCTTCATTTTATCTAGGTTTTTTGATATTGATTGTCGCTAAATTAAAATGGCAACTAGATTTTGAACATTTTTATTTAAAAGTAATGACGTACAGGTGAGACGACGGCTTATGCTATGAAATGACATAAAAACAATAAAGTTCTTGTCTTACCTGCTTGATTTGTAGGTAGTACAAACAACCAAAGAGCAATAAGCAGAAAACAATTCATCGATTCGCCGATAATTATATCACTTAAGACCCTATAATACAATTCTCTTGAACTTTCAGAACAAGGATTTAAACTTTAAAGTCTTTACGGAAACCGCATTCAATTTCTAATGGCAATGTTCACAAATTGCCATATTGGATGTACAGTCAACAAAGAAGATAGGTATGCATGGTCGTCAGATCTAGTTGAAGTTCTTAAAAACCGATGGATGTTTTCAAATGTAATTTAATTTTTAAAGTAGATAATAAACAGTTCATAAGACCTAGTACATACTGGGCGCAGGTTGAGCACGCGTTGGTCGCGTACACACACTGCGCTTAGCACGACGTTCAGCGCGCGAAATCAGTATAAAATCCTCTATCTCCATTTTCGAAAAGTGCGTCCTCTCTACACAATAGCGCGCGTTGAAATGTGCAACAAAATGGCCGCTCATGTATCTCAAAGCGCGCAGATGACGACCGAGCAATGCGCATTCTAACGAAAAAATGTAAACGCTCGATTCATGCGCGCTTGACCAGCAGCACGCGCTTGCATGTGTACACTTCAATAGAATTCGCGTTCCTTAAAAACGCACGTTAGCAAAGCGCGCGTTTCAAAACGTCCAATGTGTACCCGCTCTTAATTAAGTTAAGTTTCAATCGAATACATCCATTGGTTTTTAAGAAAACTTTAACTATATCTGACGACCCTGCATGCCTATTTCTTTAGTTGAGTGTACTTTGGCATCCATTATGAGATTACTTGCCGTTACGATGAAGCACTTCAGCATAAACGGAGCAATGGATTTTAATCTTTTATACTTTTGTAACAACCACTTTTTGTAAGTAAAACATTTCTGAAGATTTTCTAGAACCGGTGAAATGTGAGTCGGACTCGCACTCGAAGGGTTCCGTGCAATATTTGTCATTAAATATGTATGTTCGGTTTAAAATTGTCGCCTATAGCTAACTATACATTCATGTGTTAAAGTTACGCATTCTTTAGTTCCTAAGCAGTGTCCAATAGAGCTTTGTACAAACCACACGTCGTTTCAATCAAAATTCAAACAAGCAAACCTCGACCTTATCACCTTAACAATGTATATGTTTTAAATAGTTACGTAAATAAACACAGTTACCGCTTACATTTATAACATTTTTATTTTATTCTTTTGTTGTTATAACGAACAAAATAATAAAGACTCTGTGTCTTTAAGTGTATATCTATTACAGTTAAGAAAATACCCTGTGACTAACGAACGGACAGCGAAGTCAAACCCCACCCTAGCCCCCTTGGGTACGGAATTCTAAAAAACATCGTCGGAAAATTCACAAACCATGACGTGTAATGGAGGGTAATTCTGAGTTTCCATTCGTTAGTGTAGCGATTTTTTCGGCTACCGTTTAAGATCTTTGTATCTTGCGCATGTGTAGGAAGTTTCATGAAAATCGGTGCATTCATTTTGTGAAATTGGGACTTGAAAGATTGTATGAAATGTCGTGCAACGTAAATCACTAGGCTTGCACGACATATTGATAACACACAAAGATCATCATCTGCCTAGTCTTTTCCCAATTATGTTGGGGTCGGCTTTCAGTCCAACCGCATGCAGCTGAATACCCGTATTTTACATGACGCGACTGCCTATCTGACCTCCACAACCCACTAACTGGGTATTACGATACCCCTTGGTAAGTCTGGTAGTCAGATTTTCTGGCTTCTGACGACCCGTAATGACTGTCAAATACTGCTTTCCAAGGCACGGAACGATGTCAGTGTTATCAAACAAAGATACACAACATTTTTTCATTTCCTTCAGTTCATATAACAAGTACGCTAATTACCAAGTTTGATTCTTCAATTAAGACAAAGCTACATTAATAGCATTATCTTCAACTTTACCTAAACTTTGCTACCTCTTATTAGCCGGGTATTTCGCTAATTAAAAATCAATAGTCTTAAATACAATGGAATCAGAGGTATAGCGGCTGAGGGTCAGCAGAGATTTGCTCAAAGTTTTCATTGATTAATTGATTATGAACTTAAACGGAACAAAAACGGAAAAATAGAGTTGAATATTGTGGGAGAGAATTATACGGAGTCGAATATATAGGTAGTTTCAGCTGGTCAATATTTTTAGTCGGTTTTAAAAAGTGTTTTATACATTTTGACCGTGTAAATATTTGGTGTTTTCTCTTAAGAACTTAGTTTTTTAACACCTAATTTATTACACATACATAAACTCAAGCCTTTTTCCCATGGGGGGAAACCACAGAACGGCCACCTGCAACGATCCTTACATATATACTCCTTTCGCCTCGGCCACGTTCATATATCTGGTCATACAAGCACGCCAGTTACGAGTACTGCGCACCTGACATTTCTGAAAAACCTCACCAATAAGGTCAGTGTAGGTCTTCCTAGGGCGTCTCCTGCCTACGTAGCAACTCACACTTCTCTATGTCTCTATTATATACGTGTGTGGGGGTGTGTGCGTGCGAGTATTGAGATTCAAGCAGCAAGCATTGTGCGCAGCCAGCTGTATAACCTCAATTTTAAAACCGTGTATATTATTATTATTTTTTGTTTAATTTTTGTAAATGCTTTACTAATATAGTTTTTAGTAAATTATTAACACTATAAATCGCACTTAAAATAAATGATTTATTAAATAAAAACATACACAGGTTTCATCCAATCATGTTATAGGGTTATAACCATTCATCCATTTAAGGTCCACGGAACCCATTAAAAGCATTATAGTTACGCTTACAAATTTATTACAGGGTCCAAGATTTATAATAGAGGTGACCCTTACGGATTAGCCTCATGCGTATTTATCTTTATTTAGGGAAAGCTTAAATGATGGGAGAGGGCATTGACCAGCAGTGGTTCCGTTGTTTATGATTTTATTGTCATTTTTATTTTTTGCCCATTTAAGGGCAGTTTAAGGTGGTTTCTTCGGAATAGATTTTGGATTTGTAATTGGGAACGGACATTAATTACATAAACATAACATCACGCCTGTAATCCCCGAAAGGTTAGGCAGAGGTGTACCCATGAGTACACCCACATTTCGCCAGTTATGTTTTTAGTCCCATGTAATAGGGGGCGAGCCTATTGCCATCATCATCATCATCATTTGCCTAGCCTTTTCCCAACTATGTTGGGGTCGGCTTCCAGTCTAACCGGATGCAGCTGAATACCAGTATTTTACATGGAGCGACTGCCTATCTGACCTCCACAACCCAGTAACTGGGTAATATGATACCCTAGGTGAGACTAGTTGTCAGCCTTTGGCGCTTCTGACGACTGTCAAAGATCCACGTATGACAGCCGGGACCAACGGCTTAACGTGCTTTCCGAGGCATGGAGGAGTCTCGGTATGTAAAGATGGCGAGCCTATTGCCATCAACCGGGCACAAATCCAGTCTCCGAGGCTGCTACTGAGAAATTCCTGATGGAAAAACCCAACAACACATTGCCTGACCTGGGTCGAACCCAAGACCTCATGCATGCATGAAGATTAGCTCTTAATCAGAGGTGGTGAAACCGGACCTAATAATAATTGTAACACGCGCGTGGAGATTCCACAATACCTCAAAACAATAGCTCCTTGAATGCGGCAACTCAATATTGTACCTATTCATCATATTTACGTCAAAACATTGGTTGCTAGGAGACCAACTCGAATACGCCAAGCGTACATCTCGTTGCCGCATTTCACAAATACGTCAGAAGTACCTGAGACGGAGCGCCGCTTTCATTTCAGTTATCGATCTAAGATTTCATGAGATTTTATGTTTAGTACTCGTTACCGGCGTGCTTGTATGACGAGATGTATGAACGTAGATGAGGCGAAAGGAGTATGTAAGGATCGTAGCAGGTGGCGTTTTGTAGTTTCTGCCTACCCCCATGGGAAAAAAGCGTGAGTTTATGTATGTCTGTATGTAATACAAAAACATAAATATGTTTAGTACTTCAGCCGCGTCAAAGTTTGTATTATCCTACGAGCAATTTCAGACTATAATCTAACTTAGTGCCAAATTGCATCTAGCTAGATCCATTTAGCTGTTCAAGCTTGATCGATAAGATAAGAGATAAGATAAGATAACTTTATTTGTTCACATAACAAATATCCATCTATCCTTTTCGCATTTATAATATTAGTTAGATAGTAACATCACGCCTGTAGTCCCCGAAAGGTTAGGCAGAGGTGTACCCATTAGTACACCCACATTTCGCCAGTTATGTTTTTAGTCTCATGATTGTAATAGGGGGCGAGTCTATTTCCATCAACCGGGCACAAATCCAGACTCCGAGGCTGCTACTGAGAAACTCGTGATGGAAAAATCCACACACTTCGCCCGACCTAGGAATCGAACCCAAGACTTCATGCACAGCAGTCACGCTTACGACCACTAGACCAACGAGGCAGTCAGATAGACTACCAGGTAGAGGTCAGGTAGAGGTGGTAGTTAAATAGTAAAATAACTTATGTATGTCAGGTGCTACAATAGCGATTTTATGAGAGATTTTATGTTTTTATATACTACTTTACAAGCCAACTCTATTGCGTTAGTTGTGACCGGTTTAGTGACTCCTATTGGTGTGATTTATCTATATTATTATAGATAAATCACACCTATACTTATATAATTTATAAATACATACATAAGTATGTATTTATAAATTATATAAGTATGTATTTCAGTTGTCTGGTTACCATAACACAAGCTCTGCTTAGCTTGGGATCAGATAGCCGTGTGTGAGTTGTCCCAAGATATTTATTTATTTATTTATATTTATTTATTTATTTATTATATGCTAAGAAATAATTTCGCTATCACAATCGACTTAAATAGTAAGTATGAAGTTTCTTGCTCATTCTTCTCCATATAAAACTACCTCTTGGAAGGAACAATTAGATTTTTGTTATTTTTCCTACATTAAAAAATGCCTTTTACGGAAAAATTATCAATCATCAGATAACTCTTAACGGAGAGATAAATATGGCGGTTTAACAGCTTTTGTATAGAAAATAATCAAACTGTCATATTTAAAAATATTTCTTTGGATAAATGTTATCTAACTATTGAAATATCCGCCCTAACTGGTTTAATTGGTATAATCGATTTGACTTTGACTGTCAATCCAATTTGAGTCTGACAGCGTTATTGCCTGTCGTTTATGCCCATTTTGGAATGCATCATAGTGTTTCAAATTCCGTCCTGCTTTTTTACTCCCAGCACGCGGCGCTTCATTGCGTCCTGCATAATGCAAGGAAAAATGATCCTTCCGTTGTCAAAACATCAGGACGCGTGAAGCTTGCTGGGCATCAACATTGTATGAAAAATGCATCTCAGCAAAATTCTCGCGTTCGGTGACTAAGGCTGATAATCGTGCGACCAGTGTACTGGAATATAAATCACCACTATTTAAATAAGAATAAGTAATATGACGTCAAACAACAAAATAAGCTGTAAAAAAAATCTTTAGAACATTAATAAGGTAAGTAGTAAATTGTTAACTGGCGAAATGTGGGTGTAGGTACTAACGGGTACACCTCTGCCTAACCCTTCGGGGATTACAGGCGTGATGTTATGTTATGTTAAATTGTTAACGTGAGATATATACTCGTTTATATAGAAACAAATATTGTGAAGTTTAGGGTTAATGTATGTATGTGAGTTTCTTTATTCCACCATAACTTTTGAACGCCTGAACCGATTTAGATGTATGGGGTATCGTTACAATCCATGCATCGTTCCGAGTAACATAGGATAGTTAAAAATAAAAATAATCCTGTGTGGTCACTTTAAAACGTAAATTAATACCAGCCTCTATTATTTTTTTTAATGAATCTGGCCGTGTCTATGTTTATCGTCTAGAATTTGACAAGTAAATAAAAAACGTCGTAAAAAAAAAGTACCGAGTAAACAAAGTACAAATATGTGCAATTTTGGCAGTCGTGTTTTTTAATTTTTTAATTATTAACATACATACATAACCACAGAACGCCACCTGCTATGATCCTTACATACTCCTTTCGCTTCATCCACGTTCATTCACCTCGTCATACAAACACGCTGGTTACGAGTACTGCGCACCTAACCTTTCTAAAGAACCTTACCAATAAGGTCAGTCTAGGTCTTCCTAGGGCAACCCCTCCCTGCGTTGCCACTCACCTCACTATTTAAATAAGAATAATATGACGTCAAACAACAAAATAAGCTGTAAAAAAATCCTTTAGAACATTAATAAGGTAAGTAGTAAATTGTTAACGTGAGCTATATACTCGTTTATATAGAAACAAATGGGTCGTGATGGCCCAGTGGTTAAAGCGCCCGCCTCTCATGCATGAGGTTGTGGGTTCAAAAACCCGGACAAATACCAATGTGAATTTTTCAATTCATATGTACCTACTTTCTAAAATTTATCTTGGACATCACTGACATCGGTGAAGAAAAACATCGTGAGGAAACCTGGACTTACTGTTCCACTCAGAACCATGTCAGAGGCCCTTGAGGATGTTTAGAAACTCTGACAATAGGGTGTGTAGGGTCGTAAGACCATGCTGCCCACACGATAAAGAAAGAAGATAGAAAGAAATATAGTGAACATTTGTATACCTACTTTATAAGCCATTTATTGTCCCACTACAGGGTAACAGTCTCTTCTCATATAGAGAAGGCACGAGCATTGATCACCACGCTTACTCAAGGCGGATTGGCGATTTCAGACTTACATATTTAAGTCCTGGTTCCTCTCGAAGTTTACCTTCGACTATGTCAGAGATGTCCAAAATAAACTAGAAAGTAGTTACATTAAAAAAATCACATTGGTAGAGATAAACTAAACTAACTTGACGCGCTTTTCCACAATTCAAAACGTTTGAAAGTGTTTGTTATAGTATTAAAAAGACTCACAACGCATGTGTGCGTATTGAGACGGCCCTCGAAACAAAACCAAATCAGCGATTTGTTGCTCGACTAGCGGCGTTAAAAATTACTCTTTATTATTAGTATGGGGCTGCACTGACATTCTCAATGAAAATGACAGGATTGACAGGTGCGTTGTCTTGCGCGGTCAGCTATTTATGGTTAGTTAACAAACAAATGTGCCGGCCAGCTACTGGAGACGATTACTTACAACTACATACAAACTCTTTCATACGAATGTGACTACACACATTGAAATGGTAATATAGAGGGGAGCGTCAAGTTATAGTAGTTTATCTCTACTTGCCCAGTTTCGAACCACTAGACAATCACGACTAATTCTAAGCAAATGAATATAAATTCTATTCTATTCGATTTGCTCGACTCTAATGTATAGTTCCCCGAAACTCCGCCAGAGGCGCTAAAGCGAATCTCATCTCTTTCGTTCGTTACTTCCATAAAGAAGCCCTTCGTCGCAATCTAAAAGATAACATGAAATAATGTCACTGCCCCCACGCACCGTCCTCGTTCATATTACCATTTTATTAGGTAAACATGCCGAAAGTCTTGCTTTAATTAAGGTAATTTTGTCCCTGATAAGTTTTCTTGTAACAAATTGAGGAAAAATGTACAAAAAGAATGTTCGAAGTAGGTGGAAGTTTGCCTGGGGAAGGTAGAAATGGAAGAATAGAGGAGGGATGGTATTACCTTGAGTTCTGCTTAAGTGACATTAGAATAGACAAAACTATCTAGGTATAAACATAACATCACGCCTGCAATCCCCGACGGGTTAGGCAGAGTTACCTATTAGCACATCCACATTTCGCCAGTTATGTTTAAGTCCCATGTAATAGAGGGCGAGCCTATTGCCATCAACCGGGCATAAATCCAGACTCCGAGGCTACTATTGAGAAATTCCTGATGGAAAAACCTTATAACATTTTACCCGACCTGGGAATCGAACCTAAGACCTTATACAAGCAAGATACATTAAAAACAAAACCACATGACTCTATTTCAATAACATTCCACATACATATATAAACTCACGCCTTTTTCCTATGAGGGTAGGCAGAAACCACAGATCGCTACCTGCTTCTATCCTTACATACTCCGTTCGCCTCATCTACGTTCATACATCTCGTCATACAAGCACGCCGGTTACGAGTACTGCACACCTGACCTTTCTGGAGAACCTCACCAATAAGGTCAGTGTAGGTCTTCCTAGGGCGCCCCTCCCTGCGTTGCCACTCACCTCTGCCATATAAATACCTTTTGTTAATCGTCTTTCACTCATCCTCTCAATATGACCAAACCAAAAATAACATTCATTCATTCATTCATTCTAATAACATTCTGTCTCCACAATTTCATAACTCCACAAAGCAAAATACTTGAAATGCACAATCTTAAGAAGAAAACAAACTTTCATTTCTGTAAACATTCCGACGTGCGCCAATTAAATGAATCTTTGTTTTCCCACATTTCTTGTAACGAAAAGTATTTGTTAACTGAAACATTCCTGGGTTTGGGTGTGAGACGTGGGACTGAAACCCAAGGAAATGTATTCTCCACCTTCTTAAACTGTGAATTCTCACGGCAAATGTGTTTGTATATATGAAAATATGCTCTATGAATAATAACGGAAGGGAGATTTTGCGTTGTGTAGTGTTTGAAATTTTTGTTTAATTGCATCATTGTCCCGCACTAGAAAGTACACTTATATAAGTACAAAACAGCAACCTGTATGCCACACAAATATTTGTTCCATGTAAGTAAATGTGTCTCTACTCTCGAGACACTCAGCGAGCGGGTTCCCTACGTGAAATCGAATGACGTAAGACCGAATGACTTGCTCGAAAACGTTAGCTCGATCGATAGTAATAATCTCGAAGAATTATAAAAGCGACATTTGACTACCTCGATGCATCAAAATCTCGAACAACTATAAGCTTGAATCATCGGCAGCGCGAAGGTCCATGACCTTATCCCATTTAACAAAATCGAAATGTTTATAGACAAAAATATGATTAGACTACTTTTATGCGGAGGAAACTGTCGTTGCAATCCCCTTATGGCTTGAATACCTATCTACATATACTAATAATATAAAAAAGTAAAATTTTTTGTCTGTAAAAATCTCTACATGTACTGATTCGATTACAAAAATTCTTCGACTGACAGAAAGATACACTATTGCCGATTATCATAGGATATGTTTTACAACACCCATGACTTTCTCACGAACAAAATCACGGGCAAAAACTAGTACAGAACAGTTTTCCTGCTTCAAAATACTGCAGAAAATGTATAAAGCAACACCACACAGAACGTTCTACTTTAGCGACAAAATTCGTCTGAAGTCTGCTTAGTACACGTCTCTTTCTAACGTGCGTTTAACATTTTTCTCCTCAAATCCAAGTAAATGTTGTGTTATAAAATCCTTTCCAACTTTGGTGCAGCACCGCAATCGCTTTACACAATTCCTGGGTGCTGGGGTGATATTTCTATTCAAGGTAAGTCTTAGGAGATTTTGTGCGATTTTTCTTAGGTTTTACACACTGGTTTGGTGTATTTCTTGTAATTAATTTATCGTCGTTATGGCTCAGAGGTTGTGGCGCCCGCCGAAGTTGGTTGGAGGACAAGTACCAATGTGACTTTTTAGAGTACCGTACCTGAAGGGTGCTGACGGAACTTTATTACTAGACCTCCGCTGACCGTCCGTCCGTCCGTCTGTGTAGGCTGTATGTCATGAACCGTTGCATAGCCAAAGTGTTGTAATTTTCACAGAATGTGTATTTCTACTGTCGCTATACCAACAAATAAAAATAAATAAATGTAAAAAAATTAAGTGTTCTCATTCATGAGTTTTGTTTTTTTTTTTTGTATATCTTAAGTAGGTAGATACTTTATAAATTTATCTTGGACATCACTGACGGAACACATTGTGAGGAAACCTGGACTTGTAGCTAAAATAAGTCTAAAATCGCCAGCTTAAGCAAGCGTGGTGATCAATGTTCAGTTCAGCAAATATCAATGTCAAAAAATATAGATAAACTAACATCTGCCCGCCACTTCGTTCGCGTTAAAGTTGATATATAATTTCACTGGGAACTTTATATTTTTCCGGGATTAAAAGTAACCTATATGCTATTCTAGACTATAACCAATCTCTTTGCCTATCCAGATCTGTTCAGCCGTTCTGGCATGATTGAATAACAAATATCCAAAATTTTGCATTTATATAGTAGTAGTGTAAAATTAGAGGCATTTTTGACAGATTGAGACTGAGATTAGATTGCGATCGTTCCTAAAAGTTACAAGAATTGACTCCCTGGAGAATCCTAACTATTCTAACTAATATTATAAATGCGAAAGTAAGTTTTGTTTGTTTGTTTGTTAGCATTTTACGCCTAAACCACTGAACTGATCATCCTGAAATGTTGTATATACGTTGCCAGGTGTACAGGAACGAACATAGGATACCTTTGATCCCGAAAAAAAGTACTGTTTCCGAGGAAAATTACAATAACGTTCTCATGATCATAGATGGCGCCACATGTCGTTTCGAATCATGATTTTAACTAAATAATTGAAATGACAGGACATGGGTAATTTTTTCCGCGACTTCGTCTGTGTCCGCGATAACCGAATTTTACGCGGATGAAGTCGCGGGCAAAAGCTAGTATCTTTATAAATGTTTCTTTTAAAGCCCTTTAAACAAAACAAAGAAAGTAATTTTTAACCACAAACGAAGTGGCATTAAGCTTCTAATTTCTAAGGTAAAATTAAACTAAAATCTTAAGTTTAAAACTAGTCGCACAGATGCTAGACTAGCCAAATTAATTAAGAAACAATTAGAATTTGAATGAGTGATTAAATCGTTTGAAATTAAGATAGACATCAGTAAGATTCGGGCTTACGAAGTTTGTTAATTTATTCAAATTGTAATCTTACATACAAGTTTCAGATAAGTTTGAAATTAGAAAAAAAAACCTAGTCAAGTGCGAGACGGACTCGTACACGGAGGGCTGTGCACACAAAAGTTTTTAATCGCAAAAAAAGTTATTATTTTGTGATATAACTACAAAACAGTTTACGTATTGATTCTAAAGGATTATTTGTGGTGCAATTAATGAATAATAGAAGACTTGTTGAATAAAAGTGTATTTAACTTAAAGAAATTGCGGTTACAAGTTTCGTAGTGACAGATAGAGAGAGCAGCGACGAAATAAAGTCAAAAGTCAAAGTCAAAACATTTATTTCAATTAGACCATTTACAGGCACTTTTGAATTGTCAAGGAGTCGGTCAGTTAGTCCGAAAAATGAAGCTAGTTGCTCGTTCCAAAACGGAGGTAGGCCTCTATGGAGAAGAACGAGCAAGAAACTCCAAGGGATACTCAATAGGAACTAATAGAGGTTTCGTTCACAAACACTTCACAGATTCCTTTACTTGTGCTACATGGCATTGCTTCTTGTCATGATACCAGGTCGCTAGCTTCAAAATATGTACCATTCACGGCCTTATCTTTAGATTGCATTGACTTAGAAGTTCCAATCATTTTTATTAGTCCAAGGGACCAAAACAATGGAGATGATGAAACGAACGAAGTGAACAAAGTTGTGGGCATATGCTAGTGGATTAATATTTCATCCTATCCACATCAACTCCAGACAACACAGGTAGCTCCTGACACCTACCAACAATAAATTACTCTCAAAACAGTATTTTTTCATCTTAAGCCTTCACCGTAAAAATAAAAAGGTTGCCACTATAAAAAAAATAATTGAGGAAGGCTGGCAACATTACATAGCCTAAGGGAGTGATCATAAAACCTCTTGTGACTATGTAGTTTAAGAAATGCGAATAATAATAAACATGGTAGGTGTACATAGGAGATGGGCCAAGATGGTTTGTTGCTAATAGACGTTTTTATTATTTTACTAGTTTATGTCCGCGACTTCGTGCGCGCTATCGAGTGTTCGGTTATAAAAAAAAGAAAGAAAAAAGGTTTATTTCACACAGGCCATGTAGGAAAGTTCATTCATCTTCATTGTTTAGCTTCCATCGAGAACGGACGTGTGCAATTCGCGAGCGCGTGCTCTACTTTAGAGTAATTCGCTGGCGTAGCGAAAACGCCGTCATCACGGAAGAGCGAATCGGTTTGTCAAGGCCTCCGCGATGACCTTGTTACTAATTATAGTGTAAACAAGTGCAATTAAGTAATTATATTATAGATAAAGTTTTAACTTACCTTACAATGTGTGCAACAACGGTTAAAATTAAGACTGATTTGGAGAGGCAGTTATATGACTGTTATCTCCGAGAAAAATCAGCGAGAGAAAAGCTGGAAGTCCTTGTTAATGACCTAAAGGTTCAGGTACAAAGCCTCCAGCAACAACTTGAAAACTGCGACCAAGAAAATCAATGCTCCAAGGGTCAAGAACGTTGTGAGTCCAATAACTCGGCTAAGAGCAACATTAAATTTGCTCAACCCGAAAATGATAACGTTGAGTATTGTACTGACGAGGACGAACTCGCCAAAGAAACTGAGTGGATCAGGGCCAAAAGCAGGAAAAAAAGGAAGCTTAACATCTCTCTTTCTCCTCAACAACAACCTGGAACAAGCGCCCAGCAACAAAAACATGCGAAAGAGCCGCCAGTCAAAAAAGTGCCTCCACCGCCGCCAATCATTATAGAGGGAGTCAAGAATTATCAAACGTTCTACGACTTGCTAACTGAAACTCAACCAGCTGAATCATTCACCGCCAAAATGATGAATGGGGATTGCGTGAAAGTCAACGCAAAAACAGAAAACTCTTATAGAGCAATTGCCAAGATTTTGTCTGAAAAAAGCTACCACTGGCACTCATATGAGAATAAACAGGCTAGACCAATAAGAGTTGTGGTGAAAAAATTACATTCTTCTTGTCAGCCAGATCGCATTAAAGATGATCTTACAACGCAAGGGCTAAAAATAGAAAAGGTTGACAACAAATTGAGCTGGAAGAGTAAAGAACCACTCAATATGTTCGTTTTATCTTTCCATAACGATGAAGATGTCAACAAAATCTATGGCATTAAATACATATTAGGGTGCAAAATTGAAATACACCCACTAAAAAATCCAAAACTTATTCCTCAATGTAAGAGGTGCCAGGCATATGGGCATACCCATAAATACTGTAAAAGGGAGCCAAGGTGTGTGAAATGTACTGGGAAGCATCTCACAGCCGACTGTACCAAATCCCCGCAAGATAAGCCAAAATGCGTCCACTGTGGTCTACCCCACCCTGCAAACTACAGAGGGTGTGAAGTAGCTAAAGAGATGCAACTCATAAAAAACAAAAATATTAAGAAGAAACTTGATGTGACAACGTCGCAACAGTTTCCTACGATTAGACATGAGAAACAAGCACAGAAAGCAAAGATACAAGCAACTCCAAAACCCACACAAGGAACTAATATTTGTTCTTATGCGCAAGCAGCAAAGCGAGGATCTTCGAACCTGGAGGATAAAATCGACCAGATACTAAAGTGCCTCACTACATTTGATAAGAGATTAGAAAAGCTAGAATCCAGCAGCAAAACAGCAGTTTCAAATAATCAAAAATGAATAACACTCTTAAAATAATGGCGTGGAACTCCAATGGGCTCCTCAAACATCAGAATGAGTTACAGGCGGTCCTAGATACAGAAAATATAGACGTGTGTTTGATATCCGAAACGCACTTCACTAAACAATCTTTTATCAAATTTAGAGGATATATGGTGTACAACTCGCTCCACCCTGACAACTCCGCTAGAGGAGGTAGCGCTATCATAATCAAAGAAAATATTAGTCATTACGAGCAGTGCAAGTATGAAGAGCTAGATATCCAAGCTGTGGTAATATCTGTTAAAACCAAATTTTGTCATGTGTCTATAGCTGCTGTATACTGTCCTCCAAGGCACATGATAAGAAAAGAGCGGTATTTACATTTCTTTGAAATGTTAGGTCAAAGATTCATCCTAGGCGGTGATTTTAATGCCAAGCACACGCAATGGGGATCGAGACTTACAACAACAAAAGGAAGGCAGCTTTTAAGTGCAGTTAAAGAAACACATTGTGAAGTTATGAGCACAGGGAAGCCAACATACTGGCCCTCTGACCTCCAGAAAATACCAGATCTTATAGACTTTTTCATATGCAAAAACATATCCGTTAATTACGTTGCTGTGGAGGAAGGTTTTCATATGAACTCTGACCACTCCTCGATAGTACTAAGACTTAGTCAAAAAATTTTACTAAAAGAAAGCCAGATATCCCTGGTTAATAAGTCAACAGACTGGGTAAGTTTTAAACTTGATCTAGATAATATTATCGACCTAAGAACTCCGATAAAAACGCAAGATCAGCTTGACTCAGAAGTAAACAAATATGTTGTTGATATCCAACAATGTGCGTGGAACAATACACCACAAATAAAACGCAAATATAAGGGTTATATCTATCCTAAGGAAATTGTGGATTTACTATCTGAGAAAAGAAAACAAAGAAAGCAGTGGCAGCAAACAAGGTGTCCACGGGAAAAAACACTATTAAATAATCTGACTAAGCGATTAAAGAGAAAAATTATACAATTCGAGGATGAATCCCTAAACACCAACCTTCTGCAGTTAACCAATGACAAATCAACGGATTACTCTCTTTGGAAAGCGACAAGGAACCTAAAAAGGCCAACTAAACAAATACCGCCTATTAGAGATACTGACGGAAAATGGGCTATAAGTAATGACCAAAAAGCGTTAAGGTTTGCTCAACAAAATACTTTTCAACCCAATGATAACTGTACAGATATACTTGAGTGTGAAAAGTTAGTGCAAAATCAAGAAATTAAGCTTGTGACTCCTAAAGAAGTTATGAGAGAAATTCAAAATAATATTAGTTCAAAAAAATCGCCGGGCTATGACCTCATAACAGGTGAAATTCTTAAACACCTCCCGCGCAAAGCCATAGTAAAGCTGACCAAAATTATCAATGCTGCGTTTATTCTGAAATATGTACCTGAGCTGTGGAAGGTAGCTGAAGTAATTATGATTGCGAATCCTGGGAAACCGCCCCATGAAGCGTCATCATATAGACCTATTTCCTTGTTGCCAGTGTTATCAAAACTATTTGAAAAACTATTGCTAAAACGATTAAAACCAATAATAGAAGAAAAAGATCTTATCCCAAATCATCAATTTGGTTTCAGAGAAAAACACTCTACAGTAGACCAGGTACACAGAATAACAAACGTCATTGAAAAAACGCTCGAAAACAAGGAAGTCTGCGCCACCGTATTCTTAGATGTCGCGCAAGCTTTTGACAAAGTTTGGCATGATGGCCTAATATTCAAACTTAGATGTATGTTGCCTCCAGAATTTGCAGATATTCTGGAGTCGTATTTAACTAATAGAATGTTTAGAATAAGACAAGAAGATGCATATTCCGAGCTAAAAGCGATAAAAGCTGGGGTACCTCAAGGAAGTGTGCTAGGCCCAATCTTATACTTGTTGTACACATGTGACATCCCAGAGCTAGATAACAACACCATTGCGACCTTTGCTGATGATACTGCTATTATGGCTACTGGATCGAATCACAAAGAAGCAGTAGAAAAAGTTCAACTTGCTGTGAACAAAGTTTATGACTGGACACAAAAATGGAAGATCAAACTGAATGAGTCAAAATCAATTCACGTTGACTTCACAAACAAACAGTGCGACTACCACCCAATCTACATAAACGGTACGCAAGTGCCTTATGCTAATACAGCCAAATATCTTGGCATAACCCTCGACGCTAAGTTGCGATGGAAAGCTCATGTCAAAAAGAAAAGACAGGAACTCGACATACGCTATAAAAGTATGTATTGGTTACTCGGAAGGAAATCCTGTTTATCAATACATAATAAGATTATACTCTATAAGCATATTCTGATGCCAATTTGGACGTATGGTATCCAACTCTGGGGCTGTACTAAACGGAGCAACCTCAAAATAATACAACAATTCCAGAATAAAGTACTCAGGGATGCTGTAAAAGCACCTTGGTACATCAGAAATGACGACCTCCACCGTGACCTTAAAATAGAACTCGTCACCACCATCATTCAAAAATTTGCTGAAGCCCACGAACACAGACTTCACCGACATGTGAATGTTGAGGCAATCCAGCTGTTAGACAACACGGACCTAGTGCGTAGACTAAAGAGAACAAAACCTTTTGAGTTAGTGTAGTGTTTAAAGTTAGTGTATAATAGTGATCATTGCTGTGCTATGCATATAACACATGAACAAAGTGTTTTTATCAATACCAGATTCTAAGAAAGTGCTATGGACTTGTATAAAAGTGCTAAAGGACGCTATTCTTAGTTTTAACAAAATCTTTACCGTATAATAATAAGTTAGAGTTAAATTGCTTATTAGTCTTTTAGGCTAGATTGTAATCATTTATTAAGAAATCTGTTCTTAATAAAAGGAAAAAAAAAAAAAAAAAAAAAAAAAAACACAGGCCATGTGAAAAAGGCAATAAAGAAAAAAACGAAATATAAAATAAAAAAGTAAAAGTAGCCTATGTCCGTTTTTGGGGTTCAAAATTACCCCGTACCAAATTTCATCAAAATCTATTCAGTGGTTTAGAGTATCAGACAGACAGAGTTACTTTTGCGTTTATAATATTAGTATTAAAGAAAATAAAGTTGAAAAGACGTTTTGTTTATTTTTATGTTTCTTTAGACGCGCTTATCTCTAAAACTCCCAGCTGGATTGGAAAAAAACTTTTTGTAAATGATAGCCAGATTAATGAGGAATTGTTTAGGCTATAAAACATCACGCTACGACCAACGAAAACGGAGCAGTAACCAAAGACATAACATAATGTGAACTTAAATTCGTATTTCATATGTCTCTTATGAAATACGAATTTAATATAATATACGTTTTCCTTTAACTCCCAGATCAACGTGGAATATTACGAGTATTTCCATTTCCTTAGAAGCTTCAAGCGTTGCCAATAAAAGATGCATTAGACCTCCTTAAACTTACGTTCAGACGCCATGTTGGATTTAAAAAACTGCACTGTATTTTTAATGGCCGCTGATTTTCTATCGGTTGTAAAGATAAGGATACAGATTTTTGTCGATATTTATTGGCTTTAGATTTTAAATAATAATAATACTAGTTTATTATTGTCCCACTGCTGGGAAAAGCTGGCTTCTGTCAAACCCCCATGGGGAAAAGGCGTGAGTGATATATGTATGTATGCTGGGTAAAGGCCTCTTCTCATACAGAGAAGCCATGGTTGCTCAAAGCCGCTTGGCGATTTCAGACTTATATTAATTATAAGGGTTCATCACTGACATTCACCGATGTCAGTGATGTCTAAGATTAACTTAAGTGCATATGAAATAGAAAAAGTGCATTTGTACCTACTTGCCCGTGCCCGGCTACGAACCTACAGCCTAGTGCATGAGAAGCGTGAGTCTACACCTCTGTAATAGTTATATTATTATTATCAAAATAATTATAGTTATATTATAATTATATCAAAATAATAATAGTTATATTAATATTATAAACAAAATCACCTACAAAAAGGGCATCAGATATTTTTTACGTTTTTAAAAAATAACATTTTCTTTTGAATTCTTTATCTACGTGCATCATTTACAGCTACCCGATTTTAAGAAAACAACACAGCACCTAAGCTACACGTAAACACAACGTCTAGCGCTGCACCGGTGAATGATGTGGAAGATTCATGAGAAATGAGACGGAAACGCCATCTGGTGGTCTTTTCCGATACCGCGCTTCATTTGCACACACCGTAAGAACAAGACAACGGTGAGGAAAAATCGATTCAAGTCTAAAGATGTAAAGGTTTATTTTGCAATGAGGTTAGATAAGTTTGCATCGAAATATGTTTTTAATACCTACGTTCTTTGTGATTCGAAACACAAGCCAGCGTTCATCTACACAAGGTGTAAACATTAATAAACTAAAAAAAACGAGCTTTAATTTAAAATTATTGCAATATTGAGTATTGGACATTGTATTGTCATCAGAACTAAAGTTGCAAGCAAAATTTCAGCTCAATCGGATAACAACAAATGCTCAAAAAATGATTAGCAATTTTTTTACATACGAATAGTGCAAGCTAAATAAAATCTTGTTAAAATACTATTCAGCTTTATAATTGTATAATAGATATAAAAAAGATGAAGAGAATTTATGTTTGTATGTTTGTTTAAGCGCGCTAATGTCTGAGAATTTATGTTTGTATGTTTGTTTAAGCGCGCTAATGTCTGAAACTACCAGTCGGATCGGAAAAAAACTTTTCGTATATGTTTGCCAGATTTATGAGGAGTAGTATAGGCTTTATAACTTCACGCTACGTTCTACGGGAGCGCTGCAGTAACCAAAGATAACAACTGCTCTGTTTGCGTTAACCCTAATGCTAAAGAGAAATCAATCAACGAACTGAATTTAACCCTCGCGCAGCGATCCAAAGACAATCGGACCAAAAAAACTCTATCAAAAAAAGCTAACCCCAAAAAACTTTGCACCGACCCCCGAATCTTCAAACCGAGTTTTTTGATAGGACATAATAAATTACCAGAACCAACTGTAGTTGTTCCATAAATATCATTCAGACTGAATCGAGCCATAAATTCAATAGACGCAAGAAAAGGCAGAAAGCAATTTTCCCGAACGTTATCACATAAATTGCTTCCATCGTATGGAAAAATCTTGTTGAAGGACATTCCCAATAAAATTGGAATTATTATTTCCCCCTTGACAGCCCCCTATAGTTAGGTGGGCTAAAGAAATGTTTAGATATATTTTTTTCCTCTTCAGATCCTTTGTTAAACTGGCGAGTTACCTTTCGAATGTTAAATGGAAAAGGTTTTTATTGTATTCATATCGTCTACGTAGTTGTGACGCCCCTACGGCATTGCCGCCGAAACCTGATAGCAGCAATACAACAATTTTATTCTTGAGAAAAAATGTGTATGTCACATTATCTTTACATAACATGACATAACATCACGCCTGTAATCTCCGAAGGGTTAGGCAGAGGTACACCCATGAGCACACCCACATTTCGCCAGTTAAGTCTAAGTCCACATGATCTTTATTTCGAAATATGCGAGTAGTTCCACTTTGCCCCATCAATCCGCCACCCTGCTCTGGCAAAGTATACTGCCTAAAATTTTGCAGTGGGGCATCCCATTAATTTGATTTGATTAACACCACCATACATTCTTACGTACCTAATGAATAAGTAAGATAAAATTATTGTGTCTGATTTATAAGGTTTACCATAGTAAAACGTTCGAAGTTTATCTTAGACATTACTGACATCGTTCCGTGCCTCGGAAAGCACGTCAAGCTGTTGGTCCCGGCTGTCATACGAAGATCTTTGACAGTCGTTATGGGTCGTTAGAAGCCCGAAAGTCTGACAACCAGTCTTACCAAGGGATACCGCATTACTCATTTACTAAGTTGTGAACGTCTGATAGTCGCTCCATGTAAAATACTGGTATTCAGCTGCATTCGGTTAGACTGGAAGCCGACCCCAACATAACTGAGAAAAGGTTAGGCAAATGATTACGTTAGTAAGACGTTATTGTATTTGTAAATATCAATTAGTCTATGATTTACAACACAATTCTTTAACCTTCCAGAAACAAATAGCACAAAATGAATTTACAAAATAGTGGGGCATATTCCACTGCAAAATTTTAGGCAGTCTACTTTGCCACAGCATGTTGGCGGCTTGATGGGGTAAAGTGGAACGACTCCAAAATGTCACAAAAGAACATACATTTTTACAGGCTTCATGAAGAAATCTCGTGTCAAACAGTTTTTATCTCCAGCCCTTTCTTGTAAACTCGGTCCGCTAAACTTGGCCCTAATCCGTCACTGTGGTCTATCCAACATCAGTCATTCTGTTCGGGCAATAAATAATAATATCAAATAGAAACGAGACCGTTCTCCCGGGCTATTTAGTACAATCAAACAAACAGGTTTGGAAATCCTACATTCGCTTTATAAATAAGAACACAAAATATACTTTTGAAAGAGAAATAAATCGTGATACAACATAAACATAACATCACGCGTGTAGTCCCCGACGGGTTAAGCAGAGGTGTACCCTTTAGTACACCCATATTTCGCTAGTTATGTTTAAGTCCCAAGGAGGCGAGCCTATTGCCAATAACCGGACATAAATCCAGACACCGAGACTGCTACTGAAAAATTCCTGATGGAAAAACCCAATAACACTTTGCCTTCTTTTTTGTTTAAGTGGTAAAAATCATCGAATGAGTCCTTCCGCCCTGGGTGGGGCGGAAGGAACTGTCAGACTTTTACTGACTAAAAAACCACCCTGTTCCTTCTGTTGCCCTTTACGTTCCGGAGCCTCGGTATCCTGTAAAGACGTCCCGCAACCCCGGCAGGCGTTTGGCCCTGTTGGAGTCCCGTCCCCAACTAATAACACTTTGCCTGACCTGGGAATTGAACACTACAACTCTCTTGACAAAATGTGAAGTTTAACCTAACCTCGTTAACTATTTGTATGTAATCTTTTCATTCCTGTAAGGGAATAACCAATCGGCAACCTAGCTGTGCATTCCTATCAACAAATCCACCTAAAATGGAAATCCATTGCAACACAAAACACACACCGCCATTTAAAAAAATAACCAGTAAAAATTGGCTCGAAAAGCGCGCCAATACAGCGCGTAGTGTTGTCTATGGAAAAAAACGAAGTAAGGCAACGACCACCGGCGGTACAGCCTATATTTCATTCGAAAGCCAGTACAAACCCACAGCCACAGAGCCGATAAATCCAGAGATTTCTATTACAGATAACGCCTTGATTCTTTCCGGATATTTAATTTTATATCCTGGTTTTAGACCGGGGTTCTTATTTTGGACTTTTTGAATTATTTGAGTTGGCGTTCGATGACAGTTGTCGCGAATAAAGGAAATATGGCGATTGTTTTCTTTTTTTTTAAATTGAATAAAATCTGAATCGAATCATGCATGATTGGGAACCAACGGTTTTTTTTTTGACGGACAGAATTTTCTACATTATTTTTATTTCAATAATTTAAAATACTAGCTTATGACCACGACTTCGTCCGCTTAGATCTCAAATATATAATAGTGTAGCTTTCTATCAGTGAAAGAATTACTGTAGTATATAAGAGGTAAGCAATCTTTACCTATTCATTAGTCTTCATAATCTTAATATTTATAATTCCTCTGTAAGTGTATTTGTCAATTAACTTCTCCTAAACGGCTAGACCAATTTGTATGAAATTTTCTGTGTATGTTTCAATTTTTTCCTGGATAGTTTGAAAACACAATTGGACCCGGTAAATGGCGCTGCAAAACCAACATTCGGGTAGGACAATGTTTGTTGGGATGGGTAGTAACTATCTATATAATAATAAAAAAAATATTTTTTGCTACTTTATTTACAAATAGACCTACTGTATTTTCTTACTCTATAACTTATTTTTCGCATAATAAATGTGTTTTTCTACATTTTTAAGACTTAAATATCTCAAACCGTAAAAGTGTAATTTTAAGTTAAAAATCTGCTTACATTTTTCCGCTCCAATTTTGACGTTTATTTTACCACGCCATTCTCAAGCACCGTAAACACAGCCTTAAGCCAAGCCATGGCCCGTTCTCATACAAATAAATTCAGCACAGTAACTGAACATTTTATAAAATATAAACCCTCTTATATTTAGATAATGTCTCTACTGTACTCGGTTTATTGCAAAAGGTAAAATGTATTAGGTATATTTGCTGTGTTTTCTTTTCAGTGGGTACAGTCAACATCGAAAACAAAGTACTTATTACTCTGTGGAATTTGGTGAATAAGCTTCTAGACATAACATAACGGGTCAGTTCCTTCAGTGAGTTTATTTAATTGTAGTTATTCTCCGTCTATACTATATACAATAGCTAAAGAGATTTTTTGTTTGTTTGTTCAAATACGCTTATATCCGGAACTACTATTCGGATTTAAAAACGTTTATATGATAGCCAGATTAATAAGGAATAGTAAAGGCTTTTATAATATCACGCTATGATCTACGGGAGCAGCAGTGCAGTAGACAAAGACGTATCTTAATAAAATACGGACAAAGTCGCAGCTGGTTCAATATAACATAAGAAAAAGAAGAAGAAAAAACAAAGAAAGAAAAACTGTTTATTCACGCGAAAATGACGCACATAAAAGAATAAATAAAAATTGTACACAAAAGCTTGTTGATTTAAATCTAAAAAAATACAATATAAAAAAATAAATATGCGCCTCTACCGCGCGATATAACGTTACAACGTTATCGTTATTCAACGTTCGACTGTCAAAGATCTACGTATGACAGCCGGGACCAACGGCTTTTTGCGATTTTCGAGAAACATAACACTTTTTGAAAGATAAAAAGTCTATTTCTAAATTATCTTTTATTTCTTATCCTGACTGTACTAGACGGAACATGAGACAATATTGTTCCTACCCACAAAATAAACAGAAACCCCCATTGTACGCCGCCATCACATATTGACTTTTATCTACTTCGCTTATTAAAGCATGGCAACATTTTTTTTACTTACATCGATTTTGGAGCAAGTTTTACCCATTAGTATACCTACAGTTATAATAAGTCTTATGTAATAGAGGGCGAGCCTATTGCCATCAATCGGAAATTCAGACTCCGAGGCAGCTGAGAAATTCCTGATGGAAAAATCCAAAAACACTGCCCGACCTGAGAACCCAAGACCAACTAGACCAACGAGGCAGTAATAAATCGATCTACACTTAAAACTTCAAATAGAAAACCATCCTAACTAATATTATCCTAATCCTAGCCTAACTAATATTCTAAATGAGAATGTATGTTTGTTTGTTTATTTATTACCTTCCTACGCCTCAGCCACTGAACCGATCATCCTAAAATTTTGAATATACATTGTTAGGTGTACAGAAACGGACACACGGTACATTTCATCCCGAAATAAAGCACTGTTCCCGAGAGAAATCACAATAACATCCTTATAATGATAGATGGCGCCACGTGTCTTTCGAATCATGATTGAATTAAATTGATTGTCAAATTCTAAATTAACGCGAGCGAAGCCTCGGGCAAAATCTAGTTTTGTGTTGAAAGTTTAATACCTAACTGAATAATCTTTATCTAGTTTGGAATTCTGTTGAACTGAAAACATGCATTAAAGTTTTTTCCTAATCTCGCATTTCATCTCGCGTCGGAGGCGGTGGATCCGAGCGTATATCTTAAAGAGCTCAGAGTTTTAAACTCTGTAAAGTGCTTACATACTTGTGGTTTGTATTATATAATTAGAGGGTTAAGTTTCTTATATTAAAATGTTTTAGTTATCCTAGTAGGTACTATTATAAATGTAAAAGTTTGGAAACTTACCCAAACTTTTCCATTTAAGTTAGGCTAGTTTTGCTTAGTATAAGGCTAGTTTTGAAAAATGAATATACATTCATCTGGATAGATCACGGATGTTTGTTTTTACCTCATCACAGCAAAGTAGCCTCAGTTATTTCTTATAAAATCAACTATCTGCCAGTGTGAGTCACATCAAAATCGATCCATGCATTTCGGAGATTAACCGCAAAAAATAGTAAATTTTTTTTTCGTGTAAGTTTTGTAAAGACAGTTATATTTTTATACCGTGGCCGGGAGTAAAGGGCAACAGAAGGAACAATGTGGTTTTTTAGTCAGTAAAAGTCTGACAGGAGTCATTTGATGATTTTTACAAACTTAAAAAAAAGGAGACTTTTCAATTTTATTTATTTGTAGTAAAGATAAAAAGTCGCGATTAAATAAAATTCAATTTAAAACAACACCCAAGCTACTTTATCTGCTACTCAACGAGAAAGGACAAAGAAAACTAAATCAAAATTACATGATTGTGGAAGGATGGAAGAAAAACATCGACGGCTGCTCGTCCTCCCACGGTAGGGATAAACTACGATAGCTTGGCGCGCCCTTCCACGATTCAAAACGTTTGTAAGTATTTGTGAAAGTATTTACAAGACTCACACGCACTGAGATGGCTCTCGAAACAAAAACAAATCAGCGTGTCATTGTTGCTTGACTTGCCGCATCATTAATCGGGGAAGCTACGCGACACCACGCAGCGCAACACGACGCCGTCGCTTCGTGTGCAATAGTAACATAACATAACATAACATCACGCCTGAAATCCCCGAAGGGTTAGGCAGAGCTGTACCCATTAGTACACCCACATTTCGCCAGTTATGTTTTAAGTCCCATGCAATAGTGCCGGGCACAAATCCAGACTCCGAGGCTGCTACTGGACTACACTGGACTCATCTAGTTTAAAATGTGACGTGTAAAAGTGCTATTTATAACCAATTTACTGAATAAATATCATTTCATTTCATTACTGAGAAATTTCTAATGGAAAAACCCAATAACACTTTGCCCAACCTGGGAATCGAACCCAAGACCTCGTGCACAGCAGTCACGCTTGCGAGCACTGGACCAACGAGGCAGTCAATACTGACAATAATACAATAACAATAATTACTCATTATTATTGAAATAGTAATATGGAGGGCAACGCCATGTTATAGTAGTTTATCTCAACGATGGCAGAGGACGGGCGACGAACCCCAAATCTATTTTCAGTACAGACTTTTCACAGCATTCCTTTAATTTTTGTCTCGTTTAACGCTCAGTCAAAAATAGTTTGATGGTAAGCAGTTTCGTCTGGAATAAAGAAAAAAACCGGCCAAGTGATAGTCGTACACGCACACAAAGGGTTCCGTACCATCATAAAATGCAATATTTATTGCAACATATAAAAAAAATGGTTTAAAATCGCAAAAAAAAGTTATTATTTTGTGATGTATCTACAAAACGGTTTTCGGATTTCTACCTTTACTTGTTGTTTCATGTTGCTAGGTCAACGGAAAGTCCCCTATAGGTTTTGATACTCAAGCGAGCGTCAAAATATGCGCCATAAACAGCCTTATCTTTAGATTGCGTTGCCTTGAAGTTTGATTTTTTCATTACTCCAAGGAGTAGCCGACCTCAGTATTTGATATTAATTTTAGTATAATAGCTTGATAGCTCTTCACGGTTTCGATTTTGCCGACTGAGTTAGGGAACCCTAAAAATTAGTTATTACATAAAATAACATCACACCTGGTATCCCCGAAGGGTTAGGCAGAGATGTACACCCACATTTCGACAGTTATGTTAAAGTACCATGTAATAGGGGGCGAGCCTACTGCCATAAACCAGGCACAATACCAGAAATTGCTACTGAGAAATTCCTGTTGGATAAACCAATAACCCTTTGCCCGAGCTTGGAATAGAAACCAAGATCTCATGCCTAGCAGTCGCGCTTTGCGACCACTAGGCTAACAAGGCAGTATTCTTATTCAAAATTATTATTGAGAAAACGTGGATTAGCTCATTTTAGCAGAATAAAGCTCAATTATACAGCCTAAAAGTTTTTATCACGTCCCAATCTACAGAACCCAAAAAACGGGTCCACCTGGAAAACTTCCAATTTTTCTCATCAACAATTTTTTAAGAGATGCCTTTAAATTAATTGGGAACCTGAATGACTCGCCCCGTAATGGAAAGAGGTGCTTTGAGATAATTAATATTAGTATTCCGCTGCGTTTATGTACCTACCAATTAAGAGGGGAAGGTACATTTGGTTAGGTACGTCGAATATTAAATTGTAATCCAGCAGTGTTATTCTGTAAAAATATTCCTCGGTGAGTTTAAGATGAGCTGTCAATCCCTACTATGTGTGTTAACAACTCACTTAAAACTCACTATACCTATGTAAATTCACCGAAGGACATATTTACAGAATAGGAGTGTTTTTGTGGTTTTCCTTTTCGATTTTTAATATCAAGTGGAATTTTCAAAATGAAGGATCGTTACAATTCTACTTCTTGCAGTATTTTTACATGAACATCACATGACTACAAACAAACAGAGGAATGTGGTGTCGTAATGGCTCATTGGTTATGCCGCCCGCCCCTCATAAGTGAGGTTGTGGTTTCAATACTGGTCTAGTTAACAATTTTCCTTTTTCAATTCATATTATATATTATGTAGGTACTTTTGAAATTTATCTTGGACTTCACTAACATCGATGACAGAAAACAGAGAAAACTTGAGCTTATAATTCATATAACTTTAAGATTGCCAATCTGCCTTGAGCAAGCGTCTTGATCTATCTTTGTGCCTTCTCTGTATAAGAAGAGACATTTGCTCTGCATTGGGACAATAAACTTGTATTATTATTATTATTGTAAAAACGTACCTTCAATTAATCTCATTTCCCAAACCACAAACGTCACAAACACAATGAACTCCATCAAACGCTTTTCTTTGTCAAAAGCCATGTCTAATTATAAGAAACATGGTATACTACCACGATTCCTATTCTCATCGGGCGACTAACGAACCCCGAGCGCTCGTGATTGGCCCAATATCGGTTTAGTCACGTTCGAAAGTCACTATTTAATGACATTCACGTTTGTAAAGTGAGTTCTCATAGTGACTGACGTATGATGTATAGGCGGTTCGCTTTTGATTATGGTATTAGGAATAAAAAATCAAATTCAAATATAGAATTATTAGAATTTGTTTTTTTTTTTGGTATTAGGAATTTTATAACACACATAACATCACGCCTGTAATCCCCAAAGGGTTAGGCAGAGGTGTACCTATTAGTACACCCACATTTCGCCAGTTATGTTTTTAGTCCCATGTAATAGGGGGCGAGCCTATTGCCATCAACCGGGCACAAATCCAGACTCCGAGGCTGCCAGGAATTATTATGTTTTTCTGTTATTTTAAATTAGACTAATATTTCTTGTTTTTTTTTTATTCAAGCCATACCTAAGCTTTTCAATAAATATCGTTATTATAAAAATAAAGGAATATTCTGAGAAAAGTATCTAGAGCCAGAAGGCTAATTTTACTTACTATAAACATTCAAAATTTGAGGCATTTTAGACAGATCGAGACTGAGATTAGATTGTGATCGTTTCTAAAAGTTAGTAGATTTGCTCCGTTTTCCATTAAATTAATTTTCAGTTATTGTCACGATATACATAGGAACTTGATTTACATTTATTACTATCTTTTGCCCGTGACTTCGTCCGCGTAAATGTCGGTTATCGCGGACGCAGACGAGTCGTGAAATAAAAAATAGCTTATGTCCTTTCTTTTGGTTAAAACTTATACCAAATTTCACCAAATTCGATTCTGTGGTTTAGTCGTGAAAGGGTAACAGGCTGACAGACGGAGTTACTTTCGCATTTATAAATATAACTATGATTATTTTCTGAGATGAAAAGATAATGTCTATTCCTATTAAACACGCTCGATTAAAAAATATAAAAAAGACAATGGTGCCGATTCCCTTGTTTACAAACTAGACTAAATTTAGAGAATTGACATCTCTTACTAACATACAGTGAAATGAAAGGACGGTGACATTCCGTGACATTAAAGAATTAAGTTAGCGATGTCAAATTAGTTTTGCCTTGAACTTTTCCGTGTTTTTAATCCACACGTTTTAAGATGTCAACTATAATTGTACGGATGTGTCAGATTGACTAAATTTGACAGCTCTTATTTACATTAGTCTCTTTCTTGTTTTATTGGACAGAAAAAGATGGAAATAGTCTAATTTTAGTTTAGTTTGTGACCAAGAGAATCGGCACCAATAACTTTTGCAATTTAGTCCTAAAAACTTATCAACTAAAAACTAATCAAACGAAAATTTAGTTTTCGTTTTTTTACAATATGAGTGTGGATTTATATAAGTCTAAATGGACTTTTAGTTTTCATAACAACTAGAGATCAATTTTACTGCGCAGAAATTTTATTTTATAATTTAAAATAATAGACCTTTTTATTTTCTTAACTTAAAACTATTTCAAAATTAAAATTCACAGTCTATCAAGCTATTTTATAATGTAAATATTTGATTCTTAAACTGAAATAAGAAATTTAAAAATATATGTAAGTGGTTGTTATAGCCTGTTATAATAATTTAATATAATCTGTGGTAAGAGCTGGCAACACAAGTAGAGAGTTCTTTTTCCCTCCATTTATTAAAGTGTCATCTTAAAGATGGTGTTTTAATTAATTATAATCAAAATATTGCACGATATAACATCTAGTTCCTTCATAAAATACCAAAGATATTTAAGAGTACGCAGCACCTTTAAAACGGGTAAGTTTTCAAAAACATTATTCGTTCTCAGACACCAGACACCAGTAAAAATATCTCAGTCTATGGCTAAAAATAACTCAAAAAATAATTTTCAAACATTATTATAATTAGAAAAACAACCATCCCTAATGAATGAGATACCAAACCGTCACAGCCTGTATATAAACTCAACAAGGGGTCGATCTACGTCACAGACGAACTGCCGACAACAAAATGGTACCCTTAAGTTGCCTATTTAAGGGAGAAATGTCAGGAGACCCATTATAATACCGTTGAAGGCGTTGGTAATTTCAATTTTTCTACTCTGTGACGAAAAGAATCACTTCTTTGTTGAGACCGACCTTCGGAGGCTCACGGGTCAGCGAATCTTTTATCTAAAGATAATTTAGTCGGAGAAATATTTTCTTGTCCTCAATAAAATTGGTAAGATTGTGTTTATTCAATTTATTCAAGAAGTATCCAAACTTATACAGACTGTTAGTGTAAACACCGTTGTCACTAAAACCATAGGTACTTCATTTATTATAAATAATGTTTATCTGAATTTAAAAATAAATAAACAAAGTATTTAAAAAAAATCTGTCCGACACCGTCCGTAAATTCATGGATACTATGCGCCCGAGTTATGTAATCACCGCAAAGGGCGTTAACCTGCTGCACTGGCCGTCCGTTATAACTACCTACATAAGTTTTAACTAATTACATCATTGTAATATAGGGTGAATTAATTTTGAGGAAAAATGGAGATTTTACCTTAAAAAAAAAAGATATTTTTTTATTCATTGAATTTACGTTCTATTAGTGAAACCAAACCACTGGTTTCAAGGATAACGGTGTTTACACTAACACTCTGTATTATACATGCGAAAATAACTCTGTCTGTCTGCCTGGTACGCTTCCAAGACTTAATCACTGAATCGATTTTGTTGAGATTTGATACAGGCTAAGTTTGAACCCCAACCAAAAACAATGGCAAGCTTCCCTAGCCAGAGTTGGGTATTTTTTTCGAAAGAGAGACCGCGGCTCTGGAACGCAGAGGGCAATAGAAGGAACACGGATGGGTTTCAGTCAGTCTTCTTCTTCTTCTTCTCGTGTCGATTGACTCAAATTTTGTCCGACCAATATCAAGCAACCTGTACGGCTCTGTCATTGGCCTCATTAAGGTCTTTAGTCAGTAAGAGTCTGAAGAAGTCATTCGATAATTTCCCATCTACAAAAAAACAAAAACAGGGAAGGGGCTACTTTTTATTCGATTTCGATTGCATCTACGTTCGAACCGACATTAACTTGGACGAAGTCGCTGCCAAAAGCTAGTATATCTTCATAAATCATGAGAGGTACGTTTAGATAGAGATAGATATATAATTCGATATTAAGAATTTCTCGAGTGCGTGAAGTGAGATCTAGATCGTAAGTCACTATCGTTTGCCTGTTGAATTATTTATTGGCTTATAACAGCCTTTGCCAAAGTGGGTGATAACGCCCCCCTGTGGGCGCTGCAGGCCTAAAGGGGTGGTAAGAGACCCAGAAAAAAAAAATCGGGGCGTTGTGTAGAGGCTTTTTTTTTGAGGTGGTAAAAATCATCAATGGAGTCCTTCCGCCCCACCCAGAGCGCCGCCAGGACTTGGGGCCCCGTCCCTGTGCTGTCAGCTCTTTGATCGGACAGCGAGCTACCCATCACTCGCCGTCCGCAAGACCGATGTCGTCTCACGTCATGGCGATGGTTGTGTGAAGCTTGTTATTTCAAATTAGTTTTTAAGTAGGTGAAAAAATAAGGGCGCTAAAAAAATATTCTCAAAATGGGTAGTAGACAAAATAAGTTTGGGTACCCCTGGCTTATAACTATAGTACCTATAGCATTATTAAGTATTCCGTTTGAGGCGAAAGGAATACTTGAAGCATCTGGTGCCAGCTCTTGAGATACGTCATAGTTTTTCGGGAAAATTGCTCTTCGTATACCAAATGGTTTTACTGATAATATTCTCATCATATTTACATTGATGTTATTCGACATTTCGATTGAGAATAGGTACAAGAAAAATGATCCCATTTTCATTTGTCAGTTGATGTTTTGAATTATTTAGTTTTGTTGCTTTTATAAATTTTGTTACATAAAGTTGTTTTGCCGGGGTTGCGGGACGTCTTAACAGAATACTGGCCACGGAACGTAAAGGGCAACAGAAGGAATAGGGTGGTTTTTTAGTCAGTAAAAGTCTGACAGTCCCTTCCGCGCCACCCAGGGCGAAAGGACTCATTTCATGATTTTTACCTAAAACAAAAAAAAAGGTTTTTGTTTTTCATAATTTGTCATTGAGCCTGACTTTTACCTACTAAAAACTTCATGTAGTTTTCAAGCTTGTTAGAAATCATTAAAATAAGATCATATCTCTCTTACATGATACGAGTTTTAGATAAAAAGGAGCAATCTAATCTACCGATTTACGCAAAAAAAAAAGCAAAATCATTGCCAATTCAAATAAATTAAATACTTCTTCAATACCGTCACAGACAACACATTCTAATTTCAAAAACAAAAAGCCCGCGATCACAAGTACGTTATTTTTCTTTATTCTGTTCCTTTTTCAAATGATTTAATTACTAATGTACTGGACGTATACAAGGAGTGCACAAAGATAGTCAACAAACAAAGAGGTTTTAATTAAAGCTGGGGCGAGGCCGCCAGTGTCCGCCTGACGCCGAGCCGGGACGCACGCCTTAAGATTTTACATTTAAATTAACCGAACCATGACTATATAAATGTCACAAAGTCCGTTCTCTACAAATATCTTGGAAACGGTAATCTAAAAATGAAAGAAAAAGATTGAGTTTTAATTTTAGTACTTTCATGCCGTAGCGGAGTTGGAATATTTGTATAACAAGTAATAAAAGCTTGTTTAACAAAGAATGAGGTAGCTATCTTTTTTCTTAGGTATCTTAAAAGAAAACTAAAGATACAAAGGTTCTCATTTAACTAGAACGAACTAGTTTACTCTACTTTGTAAAGGAAAATAACAATAAAATACCTTCAAATAAACCAACATTTCAGTTGAAAACCTCGTAAAACTAAACTACAATGCAGCCTAATTAAATCTTAATTAGTCGATGTTCTTAACTCTGGCAACACTTAATCCGTTGTGTTGCCACTTAACATTAATTAATTAGTGAAATGCATGTTTTCTAGAAATTACTGCGCCTTTCGCCAAGTGTTTTGTTGTTAATTACTTTCAACAATTTCAACGTTAAAACTAGAGGAAATGTGTGAAGGTTGAAAGCGAAACGAGCTAAAATGGAGTTTAGTTACTCGTTTTTAGAATTTTCTCTTCAAAAGGTGAGTAGGATTTAAGCTGTAAACTGTAATTTAGGGAAATAATAACAATAGCAGTCTATTATTGTCCCACTTCAGGGCAAAGGCCTCTTCTCATACAGAGAAGTCACGAGCATTGATCACCACGCTTGATCAAGGCGGATTGGTGATTTCAGACTTACATTAATTCTAAGGTTAGGTATTTTCTTGACATTTTCCCCCACTGATAAACCAGATTAAACTTAGAAAGTAGATATGAAATAGAAAAAGCCTCATTGGTACTTGCCCGTGCCCGATTGAGAACCCACAACCTTGTACATGAGAAGCCTTAACCATTGGGACATTACGATATTGTAAAATCATTTTTTTTTTATAACCTTTTCTTAAATGTATACGTTTGTATCGCAATCCTATTTTTTTATATCATTTTGAAAGTTTCTGAAGATGTCTCGATGTTTGGATGTTTATTTACTCAATCACGAGTAAACCGTAGAACAGATTTGAATAAAAATTGGCACATAGATAGACCATTTCCTCTCAGTAATGTGTTCCTTCGGGGTAATAGTTAGTTACGGAAAGTACTTTTTACGTGGACTAAGGCGATTAACACACGGCACTCGTGTCGCATTGGCCTCTATGAAATTCATCGTTGTCTTTCACACATAGTCCTTTCACACCGCCTACCGCGGCGGTGCGCGGTGCCATATGTTAATCGCCTAAGCAGCAAACAGAAACTAGTACGTAATATATTCTAGTTCTAAATAAAATATCTTGCTCGTATTACGAATGTACGCAAAAATAAGTTCCATAATATTTTATTAGATCAGTCCGCCATTTTCTCGCGACTTAGTTGAATCGAATAACACCTCATTTGTCAAAGCGAGTGAAGGATTTACGAGCAAATGATAAGGACCCACTTAAGTGCGTCTGTGTGTGTCTTTCTCAGAATTGCTTTGTTTTCTCCCACGTTCAAAGTTTAATAGCAGCCTATTTTTGTCCCACTATAGGATTAAAACCTCTTCTCATACAGAAAAGGTACGAGTATTAATCACCACGCTTGCTCAAAGCGGATTGGCGATTTCAATTTTTTTATTTTATTTCCATGTGTCTTCACTATGTTTTCCTTCAACGATGTCAGTAATGTCCAAGATGAACTTAGAAAGTAGATATGAATTGTACAAGTCATAATTGAGGCTGTGGGTTCAAATCCGGGCAAGTACCAATGTGAATTTTTCAATTAATATGTACTTTCTTAAGTTTATCTTGGACTTCACGGACATCGGTGAAGGAAAGCATCGTGAGGAAACCTGGACTTACTGTTCCACTCAAACCATGTCAGAGGCCCTTGAGGCGGTTTCGAAACTCTGACACTAGGGTGTGTAGGGTCGTAAGGCCTTACTACCCTCACGATAAGGAGAAGATAGCGATAATTATGAACTCTTCATATAAATACATATGTAAACTCACACCTTCTTCCTACGGGGTTAGGCAACCACAGAACGCCACCTGCTACGATCCCTACATACTCCTTTCGCTTCGTCTACGTTCATACATCTGTAGGCTTACTCTTGAACAAAATCGAGAATAGATTGGAATCGACTGCATGTTTGACTACAGCGATTGACATGAGGTTGCCATACAAATGAAAATATAAATTACCAAATTTTAAAATATTAAATAACTCGTTAATTCTATAAATAAATGTCTTCTTATATTTATTGGAATTGAAACTGGATCGGATGTACATGTAATGTCGATTCCAATCTCATTCTCGATTTTGTTCAAGAGTAAGCCTACTGGTCATGCAAGCACGCCAGTTACGAGTGCTGCAAACCCAACCTTTTGTAAAGAAATCAACTTTATTTTAGTCAAAATAAGGTACAAAAGTACTCTTTTCATAAACTTAAAGAATATAACATACATTTACTTAACACTGAAACATATATGTATTTCATACCACAACGTCTCAAATTGAACCATTTTAAATCCCATTTGTATAAATTAATTTCGTTTCAAGAGTTATTTTAGTAGTATGTCATTTCATATCATGGAGTTACGAATATAATATGCCACAGACGACTGTGATATCTTTTGAATATGCAGATTGGTTAATTTTTGTCGACTAGCGTTTAGATATACGAGGAACAGGGTGTAAAGTTTCTCATCCTCCGTTCACCCATTCATCATTCCATCAGACGGGTGTCTGGTGGGCTACTGCCCGATGGTTGTTGTCGGAATTTTGTATATATGCTTGCGTTTACCTGCGACTTCATTCGCGTGAATACAGACGAAGTCGCGGATTTAAAAGTAGCTAATGTCCTTTCTTGATGTTTAAGCTTAGTCCGTACCAAATTTCATCAAAATCAGTTTAGTATTTTAGCCGTGAAATCTTTTCTTAGCGCATGCCTACGTCATAATAACTGATAATAACTGTTGAATCCAACGTATGATGATATGAGTCAATATTCCTTCCGCTATGTATATCCCACTTGTTTCTACCATCCGTGAGTCAGCGTGCACTGTGCACTCTATCCTCGCTTTCATTCCCTTACGAATAGATTTATGTAGCTGATATTGTTACGAACATAGAATCCAGCTTCCCGACTTGTTTGAGAAAGATATCTGAATGCTTTATATTTGCAGTTCCAGTCATATTGTTATGGTTTATTGTCTGAATTTTGTCATTTTCTTCTTTTTTTGCTTCGTACTTTAAGTATTTCCTATATCGTGGGTGCGTTTAAAACATATTAACTCAAAAACCAAATAGCCAGTCTGGGAACAACTAATTAATAAAAAAGTGGTAGGAGGGGGGTTGACGTACCCCCTCCCCACTTCCTTCAGTCAGTCATCGACTACACGTATAAACAAAGCAATTTTTCTTGTTACGGCGGTTCTGCTGTGATTTTATAAGGAGTTCCGTTCCATATCTCCAAAGTTCATCATCAGATCATGACAATATTCCTATGGGACCTATTCGGGACTATACTCTTTCAAACAAAAAAAGAATCATCCAAATCGATTCATAATTGGCGGAGTAATCGTAGAACAAATATACAAAAAAAAAAAAAATAATAAAAAAAAAAAAAAAAAAACATACGCGTCGAATTGAGAACCTCCTCCTTTTTGAAGTCGGTTGAAAATAATAAAATAAATCGTTGGTCTAGTGGTCGCAAAGCGCGTGTATTAGATCTTAGGTGCGATTCCCAGGTCGGGAAAAGTGTTATTGGGATTTTCCGTCAGGAGTTTATCAGTAGCAGCTTTGGAGTCTGGATTTGTACCCGATTAATGGCAATAGGCTTTCTCCCTAGTACATGGGACTTAAACATAACCGGCGAAATGTGGGCGTACTAATGGGTACACCTCTGCCTAACCCTTCGGGGATTACAGGCGTGATGTTATGTGATGTTATGTGTATATCTGACGACCCTGCATACCTGTCTCTTTGGTTGATTGTACCTATACATAATTATATACCTAAGGCCCTCCATGGAGGTTTATTTACCAGTCATTAATCTCAAACTTTGTCCAAACTTCAGAACGTCGGACTTATACGGAGAGAAAGTTTTCTACTATTAGAATATCGTATGGCAAACAAACAACCTTCTAATCCTAACTAATATTATAAATGCGAAAGTAAGTTTGTTTGTTTGTTTGTTACCATTTTACGCCTAAGCCACTGAACCGATCATCCTGAAATTTTGCATATACGTTGCCAGGTGTGCAGAAACGAACATAGGGTACCTTTAATCCCGAAAAAAAGTACTTTTCCCGAGAGAAATCACAATAACGTTCTTATGATCATAGATGGCGCCACGTGTCGTTTCGAACTACATGACAGGACATGGGTAATTTTTTCCGCGACTTCATTTGTGTCCACGATGTCGACGAAGTCGCGGGCATAAGCTAGTGTTATATAATTATTTGGATTTCCTAACAAAATACTCCATTAAAATCACTCTGTTTTAGATCCCTAACAGTTTAATATCGTAATTGCTATGATGGTCCACTGGTTAGGTTAGCTCCTGGCTCCTGGATCTCATGCATGAAGTTGGGTTCGAAACCGAAGGAAACCGGAGAAAACCTGAAGTTTACCTTTATACTTACAATATAATAAAGCTGTAGAGTTTTTTTATTTGTATTAAACGCGCTAATCTCTGGAATTAACAGTCACATTTGAATAAATCTTTTTTGTATATGATAGTCAGATGATTGAGGAATAGTATAGGCTAAATAACATCACACTACGACGCACGAGAGCGAAGCAGTAACTAAAGACGTTACTTAATTCAGGTGAAAAATCGCCTTGAGCGAGAGTGGTGATCAATGCTCGTGCTGTGTATGAGAAGAGGCCTGTGCCCAGCAATGGGACAATAACATAACATAACATCACTCCTATAATCTCCGAATGGTTAGGCAGAGGTGTACCAATTAGTACACCCATATTTCGCCGTTATGTTTAAGTTTGATTTTTTCACTACTCCAAGGAGTAGCCGACCTCAGTATTTGAGATTAATTTTAGTATAATAGCTTGATAGCTCTTGACGGACGGTTTCAATTTTGCCGACTGAGTTAGGGAACCCTAAAAATTAGTTATTACATAAAATAACATCGCACTGGTATCCCCGAAGGGTTAGGCAGAGATGTACACTGACATTCCGCCAGTTATGTTTAAGTCCCATGTAATAGGGGGCGAGCCTATTGCCAATAACCGGGCACACATCTAGACTCCAAGGCTGCTACTGAGAAATTCCTCATGAAATAACCCAATAACATTTTGCCCGACCTGGGAAGACCTCGGACAACAATAGGCTGATATTATTAACGGTTAAATATGGCCGTAACTATTGTGTACTAGATAAGTCAGCCAGCTACACATTATGAGGCCAAAACCGTACCGTGGGGAAATCACAGGCCTAGTTGAATGACAATCCATTTATGCTATCATAAACTGAAATCGACCGTCTCCATAACTTAGTAACTTAGACAAGTATTATAATGATTAAGTTATTAATCATTCAAGTTGTATTGTTTCTTTTAAATGCGTCATAACTGGCGAAATGTGGGTGTACTAATGAGTGCACCTCTGTCTAACACTTCGGGGATTACAGGTCTCGTTGGTCTAGTGGTCGCAAAGCGCGGCTGCTGAGCGTGTGGTCTTGGGTTCGATTCACAGGTCGGACAAAGTGTTATTAGATTTTTCCATCAGGAATTTCTCAGTAGCAGCCTCAAAGGCTGGATGTTTGCCCGGTTGATGGCAATAAGCTAGCCCCCTTTTACATGGGACTTAAACATAACTGGAGAAATGTGGGTGTACTAATGGGTACACCTCTGCCTAAGCCTAAGGGGATTACAGGCGTGATGTTATGTATGAGAAAATTTCAAAATTACCTATTACGATAGCCCTGTGACAAACAGACAGAAAAACAGCGCAATCTTAGTACTAGGGTCCTATCTCGCACCCTTTGCGTACGGAACCCTATAAATGAAGTTGCCTAAGCTGTTGTTTACAAATATTAACACACCATTATACATCAGTAACACTAGAGGGACTATAAGAACGGTTTTTCAGGGACAAACAAGTAGTCATCAACATAAATTTACAATTTAGTCAAGTTAACGTATCATTTGTCACGTGGATAAGTTTTAGTATATCTAGGGCTGCTATTACCTAAATTATTTATTTATTTAGTTTAACATAAAATAAAAAATCAATCAAAAAAATCAAAACCAATCATTGATTAATTGGCAAAATAAACCAAAAAAAAGATTTTAAAAAAAGAAATATAAATTTTTAAATGTTATTAGATTAGTTAAAGACATGGACGTGGATCTTTGACAGTCGTAACGAGTCGTCAGAAGCTTGAAAGTCTGACAACCAGTCTTGCCTAGGGGTATCGTATTACCCAGTTACTGGTTTGTGGAGGTCAGATAGGCAGTTGCTCCATGTAAAATACTGGTACTCAGCTGCATCCGGTTAGACTGGAAGCCGACCCCAACATAGTTGGGAAAGGCTCGGCAGATGATGATGAGATTAGTTAAAGACAATATAGGTATTTAAAACACAACATTATCAAGAATAAAAAAGCCGATACAAAAATGTAATCCCGTCTCTGGATAAAACTATAAAAACCCCAGACATTTGGATTAAACTAATGTAATTTTTCGGATACCCCTTACAATAATGTATTTAGAATAAAAATAGTGTCTTTAGAATAAAAACAAAAAAAACTGTTGGCGTAGAGGCTACGCGATTGGCTGCTGTGTCGCATGAAGCGGATTCGATCCCCGCACGGATCAAATATTTGTATGGCCTACAGATACTTACTCCGGGTCAGACGATTTCAGAACATGAGTTTATATATTTGTAAACGCACTCACGATACAAAAGACATTCTCTAGTTTAAAAAAATATCCTTTCATTTTATTTATTAACTTGTTTGTACTTTGCTTTTATGTACTTTTTTTTTTCTTTTTATGTCATGTGCGTCATTTTCGCGTGTATAAATAGTTTTTCTTTCTTGCTTATTTTTTATATTTCAATAAATCCGAATTCCCCTGGCTCAAAAAGACACTTTTTAAAAACCCCGTCGGGACGTCTCCCTAACGCCCTTTAAACTAGAATAAATCCGAGGAATCCCAGGAGTATGGCAACCCTAAGTACAACGTAGATACGAGAAGCCGGTACTTGATTTATTTATGGCACTTATCACTTATAGGCTTTTAGGGAGGGAAGAGGGAAAATATTCTACACAGGAGACGAGACAGTTTAACTTTCAAATATACCTAAAGGAAAATTTCGTTGAAAGACAAGTTTTGATTCTATTTAATCAATTTGCTATTCGTGAGTCAAAGTCAAAACATTGATTTCAATTGGATTTGTCAAAGTCAAAGTCAAAACATTTATTTCAATTAGATCATTTACAGACACTTTTGAATGGTCAAGAAGTCGGTCAGTTAGTCCAAAAAATTAAGCTAGTTGCCCGTTCCAAAACGGAGGTAGGCCTCTATGGAGGAAAACGAGCAAGAAACTCCACAGCACTCTTTAATTAATCAATTTAGGGTAAATTCACAGCTGATATATCGTCTTTAAGTTAGTATGTTTGACGCACTAACGCATCATCGGTTATGTGTGTATGTATGGTTGGAAGTTATATTATATATTTGACTGTTCTAGCGTTACGCTACCGATAATACGCGACGCATTTTCCATCAGATATGTACCGACCCTAACAGGCACTTTGGAATCGGTCAGTTAGTCTGAAAGTTTAAGTTAGTTTTTAATTTCAGTTAATACTCAACGTTGTTGTCCCTAACAAGGTCCATAATTGTATCTTAGCTTTAAGCCTTATGTCACGTCTATTATACACATTATGGTATGCAAATAAATGAATATGAACATAGCTCAAACTCGCGACCGATGAAAGGAATGGACGCCAAATATCAATAACAATAATAATCTACTAACTTTTGCCCGAGACTTCGTCTGCGCAAAAATAAAATAAAATATAGCCTATGTTACACGCAGAAAATGTAGCTTTCTAATGGTGAAAGAATTTTTAAAATCGGTTCAGTAGTTTTTGAGTTTATCCATTACAAACAAAAATACAATTTTTTCCTCTTTATAACATTAGTTATTAATTTTTTTGGCGTTCTATAGTTTCTGCCTACCCACCCCATGGGAAAAAGGCGTGAGTTTATGTATGTATGTATAATATTAGTATAGATACAACAAAACAAGACAACAATATAGATAACCATTCAAGTCCTCAAAAACTACTTACGTTTATGAAAGGCGGATCAATTTTCTATCCATCCTCAATTTACTTTAGGTAAACCGTTAGACCGATCTAGAAATAATAGAAAAACGGTAAATTACTTCGTTAGGTACCTTCATACTTCAATTGATGGAAACAAAACACTGTCGGCGCTCTGTGGTGGTGTTAAAGACAAAAGGGATTAGCTAGTAAGGCTGTGTGTAGACATGAGAGAGATGGTCTTCAAGACTTTAAACTATGTATCAGTCCCGGCAGAGGTGTACCCATCAGTACACCCACATTTCGCCAGCTATGTTTTTAGTCCCATGTAATAGGGGGCGAGCCTATTGCCATCAACCGGGCACAAATCCAGGCTCCGAGGCTGCTACTGAGAAATTCCTGATGGAAAAACCCAATAACACTTTGCCCGACCTGGGAATCGAACCCAAGACCTCATGCACAGCAGTCGCGCTTGCGACCACTAGACCAACGAGGCAGTCCTAATCATTATCATCTGCCTAGCCTTTTCCCAACTATGTTGGGGTCGGCTTCCAGTCTAACCGGATGCAGCTGAATACCAGTATTTTACATGGAGCGACTGCCTATCTGACCTCCACAACCCAGTAACTGGGTAATATGATACCCCTAGGTAAGACTGGTTGTCAGACTTTCGGGCTTCTGACGACCCGTAACGACTGTCAAAGATCCACGTATGACAGCCGGGACCAACAGCTTAACGTGCTTTCCGAGGCACGGAGGAGTCTCGGTGTGTAGAGGTCACCCATCCACGGACCAACCCCGGCAAGCGTAGCTTAACCTGACGGATCGACCCGTGCGGCTGTTATCACTAAGCCACGAGCTCCTCTCATCCAGAAGTTTATGTATCAACATTGCACCCTTGCAAAGCCGGGGCGAGTCTCTAGTTAATATTAAGTAGATCCCCCAAAAATAATTAACTCAGATCCCCAAAAAATAATTTCAAATTCATAGTTGACCGAAATATTAGATTACAAACATGAATTCTGTTGGGCACACTTAATGACTTGTAAATAGGGGGAGGGCGTGCCTGTCATTAATAACCGAGGCCTGTCTTCCGCAGTTCCTTCGAGCAATTACCCCGTCGCCGAACCACTGCGGAGAGGACGCAGTAAGATATGTGCGAACAGGGCGCCCATTTATCCTACTAATATTATTAATGTAAAAGTTACAAAGACAGAAAACAAGAAAGAGACAGTCAAAGATAGAAAAGGGTATGCTTAGATGGTTCGATCATGTTGAGAGGATGAGTGAAAGACGATTAACAAAGGTATTTATATGGCAGAGGTGAGTGGCAACGCCGGGAGAGGTCGCCTTAGGAAGACCTACACTGACCTTATTGATAGGTTCTTCAGAAAGGTCAGGTGCGGAGTACTCGTAACCGGCGTGCTTATGACAAGATGTATGAACGTGGATGAGGTGATAGGAGTATGTAAGGATCGTAGCAGGTGACGTTCTGTGGTTTCTGCCTACCCCCATGGGAAAAAGGCGTGAGTTAATGTATGTATGTGTATGTTTCTTATATTCAACACGCTTATGCTAGGCTCGAGATAAGTTCTTGGGATTATGGTAAGAATAAGTTGCTTTACTGTAACTGTTACTCTATGACATAGGTACTTAGATAACTCTGTATTTGTGTGCTTTACTTATGCATACGAAATATCATCTCTGCGTAGCAGAAATGGAACATCATTTTGTCTGAACCGACGTGTAACCTTGAAATATTCAATTCTGTACAATAATACAATGTTTATATGCCTCGTCTGCCTCGCCTCGCTTGACTGCCTCGTTGTTCTGACGTCACTGCTGAGTATGAGGTCTTAGCTGATTCCCAGTTCGAGCAAAGTGTTATTGAGTTTTTCCATCAGGAATTTCTCAGTAGCAGCCTCGGAGTTGGGATTTCTGCCCAGTTGAAGGCAATAGTCTAGCCCCCTATTACATGGAATTAAAACATAGCTAGCAAAATATGGGTGTACTAATGGGTACGCTGCCTAACCCTTCGGAGATTACAGGCATGATGTTATGTAATATTTAAATAACATTACTGACGGATATAAATAATGTAAAATATGAATATGAAACTTTTGATTCGCATAGACTATATCCATGGTACAATGTAGATAGACGTCCCCTCTACCCAAAAAACATAGCAGCTAACCGCTAAAACAAAACTGCGAAACGAACAGTTACCTTATTTACTGATTAAATAAAACAACAGCGCATAAACGTTCCAGTTCGCGTGCAACAAAACGCAACACATCACTATAAGTGGACGTAATCAGCGCACAAACGCGTAAACGCGCAAATAAAAGCGCGCCGCGAACTTTTTAATTTTACGTGTTTACGCATAATTGCGCCCCGTTACGCGTAGAGGGGCCGTAAATCTGTCCGATTCGTTATTTATTTGCTATTTGCCGCCTGTGAAATATAAGCAGGCCGTAAGTGTTTGTGGTTACAGCTGATTTACTTGATACGACTTTTGAGGGGGGGAAGAAGGAATAAACTTTTTTCTGTATCAACAAAATAATTAGTTTGTCAACTTTAGGTACTTATTTTTTTTTCCATGCTACATACATAACATAACATCACGCCTGTAATCCCCGAAGGGTTAGGCAGAGGTGTACCCAATAGTACACCCACATTTCGCCAGTTATGTTTTTAGTCCCATGTAATAGGGGGCGAGCCTATTCCCATCAACCGGGCACAAATCTAGACTCCGAGGCTGCTACTGAGAAATTCCTTATGGAAAAAACCAATAACACTTTGCCCGACCTGGGAATCGAACCCAAGACCTCATGCACAGCAGTTGCGCTTGCGACCACTAGACCAACGAGGCAGTCCATGCTACTCGTTTTTATATTAATTATTATTGCTCGCGACTTCGTCCGCGTAGATGTCGGACCCCCTTTTCATCCCCTTAAGGGGTGAATTTTGGAAAATCCGTTCTTAGCGGACGTCTACTAACTATAATCTACGTCCCTGCCAAACATCTTTATACGTCCAGCGGTTTTCGACACTTAGTGATGAGTGAGTGTATATTTATAATTGATGTCATTTTAATAATAACAAAAACAGCCTAATATTGTTTCACTGCAGGGCAGAGGCCTCTTCTCATACAGAGAAGTCATGAACATTGATCACCACTCTTGCTCCAGGCGGATTGGTCACTTCAGTCAGACTTTGTTCGTGTAAATCACGAAATAAAAAGTAGCCTATGTCGTTTCTTAGAGTTCAAACTTACCCTGTGCCAAATTTCATCAAAATCGGTTCAGTGGGTCAGTCACGTCTACACAATCTTTTATTTCTGACACTAACTTAAAAAGATTTCAAACCATTCTGTATCTGATCTCTCATGATAATTACATTAAAATCGAGTACTATCGTATCGCAAAAACAACGTTCCATATAAACAACAATGAGTTATAAATAAATACCACTTATTTCGATATTATTCGTTGGACGTGACACGAAATATCGAATGGCGCGCAAAATGTCTACATAATTAACTTTAATGAACGCTGAATTAATTTTTCGTGATGGCAATGTTTTTTTTGCGAGGTTCATGGCTTCAAATAGATTAATAATTCATGAATCCTATTTTCGTATCATTGGCAGTATTATGGCGTTGTTTTTGTGGTAAAATTATGTTAAAAATATTAATTAATTATCTAAAGTATTACAAACCTCCCTTCCTCTCCAAGTCCTCCGCGTTTGTCTGTTCGCGATAAAGTCAAAAATTCCTGAATGGATTTTAATGCGATGTTACCAATAGATAGAGTGATTCATGTATTTGTATAATTTATTAAGGGTTTGTGTAAATTAGTTGATATGTAACGATAATTTTTGAAAGTGTCGAAAAAGTGAATCATAAACAGCTCACCAATTAGTTAAGTTTCTTATAACTTCAACTTTATATGGATACCTATCTCTTTGTTGACTGTACTTAAGCAGGTACTTATGCATTTGGCAGCTCAATCAAAACAACTCTCCACCGAGTTTCTTCATCAACAAAACAAAATCGAATAAATTAAAGTATTTAGCCGAATAAAAGCGTCGCGGACCAATTTTATTAAGACCCCGTCCCACTCGTAAGTCTCATTTAGCTTAACAAACACTAGACTGGCACAATATCTCCTTGTTGTACTCTCAAGCTTGATAGAGGTGACTTAAGCCCAACACACACAGACAGCGGGAGCGAGTCGGGTGCGTGTCGGTCGCGGGTCGGGACGGCAGTAAGGCGGGTCACTGTGTTCACACAAAACGCGGGACGGGCGCGTGTCGGGCGCGGATCGGGACGGCAGTAAGGCGGGCCACTGTGTTCACACAAAACGCGGGACGGGCGCGTATCGGGCGCGGATCGGGACGGCAGTACGGCGGGTTCTTCTTCTCCTTCATCTTTATCGTGTAGGCAGTAAGGTCTTACGACCGCACACACCCTAATGTAAGAGTTTTTAAACCGCCTCAAGGACCTGTGAATATTTTGAATGGGACAGTAATAGGCTGATATAAGCCCAAGTATCCTCACGATGTTTTCCTTCACCGATGTATGATGAATTCTTGCGGGTGTTGCGTCACATATCTCGCTGCGTGACCGACACGCGCGTGCGTTCTGTGTGTTGACATCAATATTCCATATATAAGGAATTCAAACCGCCGTCTTGCCGTCCCGACACGCGCCCGTCCCGCTCACGCTGTGTGTGTGCGAGGCTTTAGTAGACTTGGATGCTTTCATTCATATACTTTTGAAACAACGGGATTTTTTAGTTGATTTTAAGTTTCTAAACAGTTTGTTAGTTTTGGTTGTGTTTAAAAACTTCAATTTTTAAATGGAAAATAAAGTAAGTAAGACTAAGGTTTGGTTTGGATGAAATTAACTAACCCACATCCAACTCATCACTTCCATTTTTAGAAGGAACTTTTTTTTTTGAGACGCTACCACATATGACCCATCCAGTGCAACTACTGAAAGCCAGAATCAAGATCACCAGAAAACCGCCAAGGTAATGAAGCTTGACGAGTCCCAGAGCAACAATTAACTGTCTTCGATCCCGCAACGAAATAAATCATAAAAGGACAGCGGAGCAGTAAGAAAAAACATAATTTCCACTTCCCTCTAATCAAGCACGAAACAAACGGGCGAAACAAGGGACGTTTATAACTAGGAGAAGCCCACATTCTTTTATTACAGAAATCTAAAAAAGTAATTGACTGCTTGGTTGGTCTAGTGGTCGCAAGCGCGACTGTTGTGCATGAGGTCTTGGGTTCAATTCCCAGGTCGGGCAAAGTGTTATTGGGTTTTTCCATCAGGAATTTCTCAGTAGCAGCCTCGGAGTCTGGATTTGTGCTCGGTTGATGGCAATAGGCTCGCCCCCTATTATATGGGACTAGAAACATAACTGGCGAAATGTGGGTGTACTAATGTGTACACCTCTGCCTAACCCTTCGGGGATTACAGGCGTGATGTTATGTTATGTTATGCTAGAAAAATAAATAAATGAAAACAGCTAGAGCATACAGCTAAGCTGTTTGCGCTGACTCTTAGCAGTCATCCACAAACTGACATTAAAAATACCAACCATTCTATATACAGTATGTTGCCAGCTCAACGGTTAAAGACAAAAGCGGACACTAGTGCCCTCTACGGCAAGATTGTGAAACAAAACTGCAGCGCAGAAACGACAAAGCGGACATTATCATAC